>CM057389.1:88848989-90132918 GCA_030015415.1 Cynopterus sphinx
ACAGCAGTTACTCAGCTGCACCCATGGCTGCTTGGAGGGAATATAGGCCCAGTGCTGTCAGAGGTTCAAATTTTGCAGAGAAGCCAGAAATCTAGGTTTTCATGCAAAAGCTTCAGGGTTTGAAAGATTAGTGACTCGCAATGCAGTGTTTGGTTCCAGCAGAAACGCTTCTACGGGCTGCATGCTGTCCCCAAGGTCCCGGTTTCCCACCTATAGAAAGAGCTGCTACTGGTCTTTTGACTAAGGGAAGAAGGAAGCTCTAGTGTGTGTGTTGTCAGGTGTCCACGAGATTTTACATCTGTCACCTCACGTCACCATTATCCACTCCATGATGCGGCCATCGGAGGGAGGTGAGACACTCAAGCCTCTGCCCTGGGGTCACTCAGTTAAAAAGAGACAAAACAGTGTTTGAAGTCAGACCGCGCTGCCTCCTTCAGAAGCCAGTGACCAGAAAATCTGGACATCACCCACTCAGAGTCGGTCTTCGTCGTGACAGCATTATCCACGATAACAGATGGGGGAACAAACCCGAGTGTCCATCGGCTGACAAGCAGATAAAAAAATGAGGTCTAGCCACACAATAGAATATTACTCAGCCAGAAAAGGCAAAGGAGTACAGATACAAGTTCCAACGTGGAAGAGCCTTGACAGCATTACTATGCCAAATAAGACAAGCCAGATGCAAGAGGCGGCATATTGTAGGATTCCATTTCTATGAAGTGTCTGGAGTCAGCAAACCCATAGAGACAGAATACAGACTAGTGGTTGCTAGGGGCTGGGAGGAGGGGAAACGGGGAGTAACTGCTTAATGGGTGTGGGGCTGCTGTTTGGGGTGATGAGAATGTTCTGGAACTAGATAGCAGTAATGAGGGTTGCCAGCGTTGTACTAAATGTCATTAGTGGTAAATCCTGTATTGTGTGTGTCTGTTACTGCAATGAAAAAGGGAAGCCAATGGGGATAGGGGAGATGGTCTGAGGAGACCTTTCGGCCTCTTGTATTGGTTGACACTGCTTCGGGCCAGGTTTGGTTCTAAGACCTCCCCAGGCATGATCTCATTTTGTTCTAATTGTCATGAAGCGTAGATGGTGCATCTCAGTTTACTGTGCACACCAATCTTCTGGAGATCTTATTAAAATGTGGCATCTGATGCAGTTGGCCTGGGGGGCCTGAGAGTCTGCATTTCTGCAGGTCCCAGGTGAGGCTGATGCTGCAGGCCTTGGGGCACGTTTCCAGCACAGCTGGCAGCCCAGGATGAGTAAAATAGGCACACAGGTCTTCAGGAACTTGGCCAAATGCTTCACCTCTAAGTGGCCAAAGCCAGTGCTCTTAACTCACTCAAGTCAACCAATCCTCAGGGGAGGTGAGAAGGCCACTCATTGATGTGAAGGGTGAGCTAATTAGTGTCACTCTGTGCTGGGACAGCATTGTTTTTAACGGGGGCTTCAAAGCTAGAATTCAGACGGTACTTAAACTTGGAGGGCAAAAGAATCCATCTTTATTTCACCAGCCTCTGACATGTTTTATTTCTTCTACCACGAACGTGGCAAAAACTCCCTATAATATTATCAGTGCACATGGACGATGATAGAGTTCAGGACCCGTGAAGGAATTCAAGACATGCCACCTCCAAACATGCCGCTTTGGAATATTGATTATTTGGAGCTAAAGGCATTTGAAAAACAGCAGGTACCGATAGGGCTCTCTGTCCTCCCTTTTGCTTCCTGAAAGATGCTCTTTTTGTACCAGGAGGATAAAAACATTCTTATCCCCGGAGACGAGAGATTGAGGCCGAGAAGAATCTGTACAGACTTGTTAAAATAACTCATCTTCCTTAGTCTCCCCATATATCTTAGTTACCTTTCCATCACTGTTGCCCTTTGCTCAACCTAGACTATAAGCGCTTAGGCCTACGCATTTCTTCAGGTCTTTATTTCCGTATGAGGCCTCTCACACCACATAAAACTTCTATTAAATAAAATGTTATGCTGTTTTCTTGTTAATCTCTCTCTCGTTGCAGAGTCCAGCTGAGAACCTGAAAGGGTAGACGGAAAAAGATGCTTTTCCTCCCCTACCCGTATCACCTAGCACCAAGAAAATCCCAGACATTTTCATGCTGCATTACACTTGCTGAATGTATGTGAAGATATCTCGAAATACTGTTTGTGCTCTGCAATACCTCCAAATTACGGTTATTATTAGAACCACGGCTGTATCTTACTAATTAATGGGTTAATAAAGAAGCTCATTCATTATTGAACCACCTATTCGCTTTAAAAAATATTTTGATAACTTTTCCAGTAGGATAAGTTGCTATGGCAACCTTATCCACAGAACATGTATTTCTAACAGGCTTCCAGGGGACATGGGTGCCACTGCTCCACGGCCCACAGTTTGGGTAGCGAGGGTTGAGAGGACACTCAGCCTCACTGTAAAGCAGCTACATTTTTTTTTTCAGAGCATTTCCCACAGCTTTCCTTATTTTTATTTATTTGTTTTTCCAAAGTTTGTAGCATTTTATTTCTAAAACAATTTCAGCACATAAAATGCTACATGGTAAATGCCAGGAATCAAATATATTTTACAATAATTAGTAGGAATTTTGGTGTTTCTATTAAAAGGCAATGAATTGCTCCACTTGATGATCTGGATCAGGTTAAAGCAGCTGCTTTTGACCACAACTAGGAGAGAGAGGCTGTGATCACCCAAAAAGCAGGTCTGTATTTCCCAAGGCAAACGCGGCCTGGGCCCCTCTCCGCTGGATTGTCTAGGGCCCAGGTTTGCAGTGCAGACCAATTGCTGAATATATTCGCGTCTCAAATCCAAGCACACCAGTGGCAAACAGCACCCATCACAGGCACTGTTTATTGGGTTCACTTTCCAATTTTCCAGCCCCTCCTGCTTGGGTGCAGTGTGATTGCATTTTGGATCACTTTCTCCTCCTTTTTCCTCCCTTTATCTCCCTTTCTTTTCACCCCACACTGGCCAGGGTCAATGTGCAAATGAAAGACAGTCTTGGGGAAGACGAGAATTCTTGCTGGCCTGTCTGTTGGAAAGAAGTCGAAATATTTATTTTTCTCTCTCTTTCTCCTGAGCAAGTGGAGGCAGGTTTGTTGAAATTGCTAAAAGGGACAACATCGCCACTTAAGTTTCTAACAATGCTTTGCCCCTGCTCCCTCTCGCAGCTGCTTACAGGTCTAGGACTGGGTGGGTGAGCACGGCGGAGCTGGGTCGCATGTGACCTTGGCAAGCTTCTTATTCTCTCTGTAAAGCGGAGATAGTGACAGCGCCTGCCGAACTGGACATTCCCTGTTTGTCCTCCAGACTCATTCTCCGCCTTGGGATGCTGACTGTCGGGGACTGCATCCTGCCACCTGGCTTCTGGTTGAGTTTACAAAGGGGGCGCAGGAGGAAGACAGGTGTTGGGAAACTTACTGCCTGTTTCCACCTTGCTCTGGGCCGCAGCTGTGCAGTTCTCTCTGAGCACAGCTCTGCCAAGAAGATGCCTCTACAGCTCCAGGCCTGGGGGTGTATGCTTTAATTGCCCTTTTATTGCCTCTTAGCTCCAAATTCCCTCTTCAGCCTGCTCTGGACAGACTCCTTAAGCATCTGTCCTTTGCAGTGCGTGCAATGTCACACTTTCTCAGCAGAGGGCACAAGAGAAACACTGCCAGCTCTGCCCGTTTTCCTCCTTCATTTGTTTTCAGTCCCCGTGGTAGAGCGTGTCCCCAGGGCCTGGCCAGTCAGAGCACTGCCTCCTCTTGGCTCCACTGACTGACTCAGGGGTCAGCATCTGGTCCGAGCTACTCTAACCAGAGTGAATCTTGGCACTTCTGCCTGCAGCTACCTCGCTCTTTCCTGTGGGCTTGGAACTTGAGAAGATGAGAGGCTGGGCTGCTGCAGCCATCTTGTCACCATGAAGGGAGAGTCTTGAGCTGCCAGGTGGGACACGGGAGTGAAGCCGGCAAGGTGGAGATTGTACGATGGAGAGAAACTGACGCCTCCCGACACTGGGCTGCCCCTGAGGCTGGCAGGACCCTGAAATTTGGCAGTCACGTGAGCCTATAAATGTCCTCTCCTCCAGCTCCTTCCTCCTCCACCAAGTCAGTCTGAGGTGGGTTTCCTGCTGTTTGAAAACATAGCAATCCCACCCGAAACAATGCCCACTTTAATTTTTATGCAATGTCTTTAGGGAGAAACTTATTCAATATCTCCTCTTTGCTGGGCACTTTGCTGCCTCCCCTCACTTCATCCTCTCTCCCCATCTTCACATAGCCTTTGGAGGAAGGCGTTATCCTCATCCCCCTTGAAACAGTGCTCAGAGAAGTGAGGCAACCAGCTCGAGGCCACCCAGCTAGCGGGTGGTGGGAGCAGGAGATGGCTTTTTACACCACCCCAGGCTGCCTCCAGTTGGAAGCCCACGGTCCACCTTCTCAAGGGCCCAGAGCTGTGCCTGCAGCAGAGGGGGTGCAGACGAGCTGCAGGGGAGGGCAGGCAGGAATCCAGATCCCCAAGAAGTTGTACAACGGTGCAGTTCCCCCACACTCATTATCTAGCTGCTAATGAAGAGATCTCCAGATCGCGGCTCTGCCAAGTCTGTTGGAACGAAGTGCGAACATGCACTTGTAATTAGCAGCCGCCGCCGTGCAGGCAACTGAGAAATGTGTGAAAGTCGCTCGATGTTGCACAAAATCAGGCGAGAGCATACCTCCGTTATCTTGTGAATGTGGTTCATCTATCACATCCTTTTCCACGTTGCTAGCTGAGTTGTGGGGGAATAATGAACAATAACAGCCATAGCCGCTTTTTACTGAGCACTTACTGTGGGCCAGATTTTGTTCTCGGTGCCTTCATTCCTTATTTCCTTGAATCTTCATGTCACCCCAGTATGATGGGTGTTAGGGTCCTTTATTTTGTCATTTATTTATTTATTTTTTTACAGAGGATGAACAGAGGTCCAGTAGCTTGCCCCAGGGATGGACAGCAAGGCCGAGGCTTGCCAGAGAATCGAACTTGAGATTCTGTGGCTCCGAAGCCCAAGGTCATTCTGCTTATGGTGGGACTTGGCAATACTTTCTGCCACTCCAGCTTGTCCCACTCACATAGCATTATGTGCCTATTTGGTGTGGTTCAAATTTAAAAAATTATGTGAACCGAGTCCTCTGAAGGCCAGGGTGCCTGGTCGGCGAGAGCACATCCTTCAGCTTTAAGACACTGTTCAAGGTGTCTTGATAGATACTAAAGCTCATAGGGCCCTTGCTGGGCTTCTAATTCAGACCGGCCCATAGCCCTGGTTGAGAAAAGGCCCAATAGCTGAGAGCAACAGAATAAAGGGATTGTTTCTCTTCCGCAGGCTCCCTCCCTTCCCCACAACCATCCTCAGATGCCTTGGTTGACTGTCACTGCTGAGTCATTTTCGTGCCAATCGCAAGAGACCCCTGAGCTTCTCGTGAGGAAGCGTTTCCCACTTAATGGACTTTGAGGAGAGACAGAGACTGTCCACTTAGCAGTGACTGTGGCCACCTATTAAGTGGATTTGTCATTTAGAGAATGATTCTAAGTACTTGCTTTTTGGGTTCCATGTATATGTAATAATAACTACGATGGACTATCAATAGCTACCCAGACCTAGGACATGGTCCTATCAGGTTCTTTGTTTTCACTATATTTTTAAAGGAAGGCCTGTTGGTGGCTTTAAATGGATTTCAACCAACTTATTTATTTGGACTTTTACGGGTCATTTGAATAAGCGGCCTGTTCTCTTCAGGAAAGAAAAAGAAAAAATACTTGAGGCTCTGTTGTACGGTCGCAAACAAGGGGCCACAGTATTTTTTCATACATTTCATTCACTAAACTCACATGGTAGAGGTTGTCTCTGAGCAGAAATCAGGGGTGGCCCTGGCGGGGGTGGGGTCGTTGGCCCACCGAAATTGTGATGTCAGACAATAGGAATAGATTGGAATGAGATCCATGCCATGAATAGATGAACAAATATGGCTATTATATTTGTGTATTTTATAGGTTTCTGTACAAAGGGGGGGATTTACTGATTTGTTTAGTTGGCAAACATTTATTGAGCACCTACTATGTGCCAGTTGGGGATACTGCTGTGAAGACCATGCAGTGGGGGGAGAAAGACCATGAGCCAATCAGTATATAATGTGTTGGGTGATATGCGGGTTTTAGAGAAGAACAAAGCAGGGTAAGGGGGCTGAGATCTAAAACATAGATTTTATTATTATTCAGGTGTGACAAGGCCAATAGATTAGGAGATGACGCCTCTGAAGAGGTGGTTTGTTATACTCAACACATCCCAAAAGGAAGGGGCGTGCCACACCATGGGGACTGCAGTGGGGAGCACCAGGGCTCGTCAGAGGCAGAGGGACAGGGGGATCTGTGGGCAAGAGCCTTTGTTGTAGTTTTCAAGGGTAGGAATGGGTTAGACAGGGTAGGCAGGCTTAGGATCGGCTAGTTTGAATGATATTAGTGGCTCTGTGGCCTGGGGGCTGTCCCTGGCTGTCTGGTACCTGACCTTGGGTAACTAGGGCAGGTGGGTAGTGGCCTGGAGTGTGAGAGCCCGGTAAAGAAGGGGGTTGGGGTATGGGGTCTGGATCAGTAGGTTTGTATTTTAAAAACATGCTGTTACTATATCTAGGAATTGGCTAACCCTGGGAGATGCAGTCTCTTCTGGGCCTGCAAGGCTCTAGATATCAAAGCATCAGACACAGGAAATGAGAGACCCGGTTAACACACTGGGGGCACGTCGGGAGTGTGGTCTTTGACACAGGGCTGCGGGGATGACGTCAGATGAGGCCTCTCTGTTTTAGTGACGTCTGAGCAGAGGCCTGAATGAGGAGAGGGAGTGGATGATGTGATGTATCTCAAGGTCGAGTCTTCCAGGCAGAGGGAACAGCAAGTGCAAAGGCCCTGAGGTGGGACTGTACTTGTTCTGTTCCATGTATAGAGAGGAGGTTGGTGTAGCTGAGAGATGAGGAGGAGGCAAGGAGGCCGGGTCAGGGGGGTGGGGCTGAGAGACTCTGCTTTGACTGTGAGTGGTATGGGATGCACCAGGTGGGCCTGGCAGGTGCTGTGAGCAGAGGATGAGCGTGATCCGAGCAGGTTCGGGCAGGTCCCCTGCTGCTGTGCAGAGAACAGATGGGGAGGTGAGGCGGGTGAGCAGGGAACCAGCAGTCCAGTGGGAGAGGGTGGGGGCTGGCCCGTTGGAGGAGGTTAAGCCATCAGATTCCTGATACGAGTTAACAGGACGGGTAGGATGCGGTTTGGGACAGAGAGAGGGATAGAGAGGAGAACTGGTGTCAGGACAAATAACACTGTTTGTTTTTCCTGGAGGAAAACATATGCGAGGCCATTTCAGCAAGTGGAAATCTGAGTGAAAATTATGCTTTCCTACGCCCATGTCTCTCCGTGCTCCGTGTGTCTGCACCCCCGTCATTCCAGCATGTGTGGAAATATCTTCTTCACATGTCTCCTTCTCCATCAAATTGTCAGCGCCTCGGGGGCAGGGGCTGAGTCCGGTTCTGCTGTTTTGTCTGTTTTGTCCGCAGGTGCTGTGACGGTGCCAGTTTCAGAGAAAGGAAAATGTTTGTTCAGAGAGGGTCTACTTTGCACATCTGCGTTTTCTCCCTGGGAGGAAGGATGCTCCCGGCAGGGACGTGTTTCTGTGCCCATGAAAGCGGGTGGAACGTCCACGTCTGTCCCACCTCTGGGCCTTTGTAGTGGCTGCTCTCTCTGCTTGGATCACTGCCTGTCTCCCTCCTCCAGGTCCCTATTTAAATGTCACCTGCTTCAAGCATCCTTCCCTGACCCTCTGAAGTGGCTGTTCTCTACCTCCCCCAGCCCCAGTCACTCTCTGCCAGGTCACCTGCCCTCACCAACATCAGAAATCATTTTATTCAATTCACATGGTTACTGCCTCTCTCCCCATCACTGTGTGGGCCCTGTGAGAGCAGGGGCCTGATTCTGAGACATTTGCTGCCATGGGAGGTGGTGTTGGTGCCCGTCCTGAACCCCTTCAGTGGGTGGGGTGCCCAGGCCCAGAGGCTATGGGTGGCAGATACCACAGTCTCCCACCTGCACTTCTTGTGAGATGCCCTTGGTGGCTCAGTGCTGTATCCCTAGATACGTCAGGGAGGTGGGGACAGGACCGGAACTGGGGAGAGGTGAGTACAAAGGCTGATCCTATCTTCATGTAAAATTTAGTATTTTGTTCATCATGGGTTTTTGGTATTAATCTTAATTTTAAAAATATTTCATTAAAATATGCACTATCTTGGTACTGAGTTATTTTTATTTTTTGGGCCTCCCCCCTGAAATTCTGATCCTAAGGCGAGAAGTCCCAGCCCTGCTCAGAGGTGGGGTCTGAGAATCTCTGTCGTGAAATCAGCCTTCCCAACCCTGCTCTGAGTCTTACAGAAGTGCTGAGCTTCTGTAGGACAGCCACATTACCTAAAAAAAGAGCAAATTTGGGAATTTGCTGTTTTCCCTGTAGCAGTGATTTTCACACACTGTCTGGTGTGTGGAGTTAGACGCCTGTACCAGGATCAGAGGGAGGCCCCATTAGGGCCGGGGCATGGGACTGTGGTCTATGCATCAATCGGAACAGCCCTTATTCGATCCAATTTACAGTTAGGTTTTCTCCATCAGATTTCACGTTGCTGAAAAACGTGGAGAAGCCATAACCATAAAGTTGGTCGCAGTCCTAGAAGCAGCTAGTTAGGGGTCCTGAGGCCTCCTGATTCTTTGGTAGAATTAAGGGCCTTTCAACCCCACTCTGGGTGTGCAGCTCGGTATCTAAACCCCTCGGTCCTTCCAGGAGGTCTGGAGAGGTGCCACCAGCTCCGAGCAGAATCTGGGCAAGAAGATGCCAGAAATCTCCATCCTCAGCACCCCCGGGTCCTCCTTGCACAGTCGCAGCCTCTGTCCTCATCATGTGGGGGGTGTCGCCTTTCCTAGCGCCGCCCCATTCAAAGCTCCCTCCTTCACCCCAACAGTATTTGCTTTCCCCTCCCTTGAATTTTAAAGGACTCTATTTTATACCTCTTTCTGTGTCACGTTTCTGTTTAAAATTTTCAATGATCTCCTGTCTCCCGGAGCTATTTTAGAGGGTGGGGAAAAAGGTCATTCCATAAATCTAAGGTATTACTGTGACAGGAGTGCTCGATCGCCGTGACACCCACTGGGCTGGGAGGGTAGAGCTAATTAGTCAGAAAACTTACTTACAGGCATGAGTCATGGAAGCAGGTGTCGGGGGAACCTGTAACGAGGCCCTCGTGACTCAGATGATATTTCCACTCGGCATCAGCACGTGTGTCCTGCGCTGACATGGTCGTGCCCCTGCTCCCAGGGGAGGGAAAGAGAGAGGTGCTCCAAGGCCCTGCTCCAGTATTGAAAACAGATGCCTTTCTACTTTCTGGTCCTCTTCCCCATTTTATTTTTCATTCATTCATTCATTCATTCATTCATTTAAGTGTTTACTGAGCACCTACTAGGTGCCAGGCCCTGTGCTGGGTGCTGGGGGGTGGGGGTCAGTGGTGAGCCATGTGGCTGAGTCCCCGCCAGAGTAGCACCTGCTGGAGATGGACCTTAACTGAGTGGAGGAGAAATTAATGAGGCGATAAGCAGATGAGAAGGTCAAGCAGTGTGAGGGGAGGGAGTGGGGGTGGGGAAGCCACTGCAGCGGGCCCTTTTAGGGTAGTCAGAAGGATGATGGAAGGAGCAGCCTTACAGGGATCTGCAGCTGGGCATTCCAGTGGAGGGATCCATGGTGGAGGGACCCGAGACAGGAATGACGGGGTGCACGGGAAGAGCAGAATGGAGGCCAGTGGAGTGAGTGACATGGAAGTGGGAGCCGGAACTGAAGAGGAGGGCAGGATCCAGTCACAAAGTTTTGTTCTCAGTGTGACCGACAGCCTCTGGCAGATTTAGGCAGAGCGAGCCTGCGACGTGACCAGATTTGTTTTAGGGCTGTGCTTTCTGCTGCTGACCCAGGGGAGGGGCTGTGACCAAGGATGGTGACGAAAGTGATGCTGCCATGCAGGTGAGGGTGAAAACAGGCTTGGGACAATGGCCTGGGGGTGAAGCTCCCTCCCCGTGCCTGGCACCGAGGGGCTCTGACCCCTGAGAGCTGAGGAAATCTGGTGGGCTGGCCCGGGGTTCCCTCTGCTGTGGGTTGTCCACACTGCCTAAGGTCAGGAGGTGTTCCCGGTCAGTCAGGTGGCTCTTTGGGGACACCAAACACATGTTTCAGACTGTGCTTCTCAGACTACCCAGGGAACCCCGGCCCATCTTCCCAAAGCCATAGACCTCATTCTACATTTAGATGTAGATATAGGTACATGATTTAAAGGATCCCCCCCCCCCAAATATTAAATATGTAGAATAGAATTAAAAATAGACAGTTTTTTTTAAAGATAAAATGAAGTGATTTCACCTTTGTAGTCAGCAATACTTGGTGTGGACTCAACTGTTAGGGGTGCCTTGTGGCCAACATTTGAGGATACAGGCCTGAAGGTGCACAAAAGGAGGAAAGAAGATGTGAAAGAAAGAAAAAGGGAAAAGGAGAGGCCCGGAGGTGGGAGGAGTCAAAGAGAAAGGAGAGAGAGAGAGGAAGAGATAGAGAAGAAGGAGGAGGAGGAGGAGGAAGAGGAGGAGGAGGAGGAGAAGGCGGAGAGGGAGAGGGAGAGGGAGAGAGAATACGGTATTTATTGGCAATTTCCCCTGTTTCTCCCTTTCCCTTCAACCCCACTGGGCTCCATGAGGCCTGAGAGAGCCAGCAAACAGGCTCTTTGACTTCCGGCGCCCGTGCTGACTGGCTCTGCTGGAAAACAGTTTCTTAAGAGAGCCCATTGGCAGGCTTTTTCGCTCCTTTTCACCGGTTTTCTTTAGTGGCATGTGATCCACATCAAAGACAGACACGTTGCTGTGGCCGTTCGGATTTCTCTTTCTCTAGGCGGACCCCTAAGGTGGGTCTTTGCTGGCGTGTTATTTACATGGTGGAAACAAGCCATCTCCTTACTGGGGAAACAGGCTTGGGGGCTGGGGTGGATGGGGGGGCGGTCAGGGCTGTGTGCTGGGCGTGTGACCGGCTCTGCTTCGCTTCTGGCCTGGGGGACAGGGACCCCTCTGCGGATGCTGCGGACGTCCTGCCTGGGGTGTGGTTCTAGCCAGTCCTATGCTGGGGCCGCACTCAGCAGTGCGTGCCCTTGGAGGCTGTGCAGAGATGGCAATAGCTTCAAGCCGCAGAGGGCAGGCAGGGCTGGGGGTGTCCTGGCGGCAGCAGCGGCGGTGGTGGTGGTGGCGGGGTGTGTCCTCGGCTCAGTTCTTGTCTCTGGTGTCTGAGGAGGCACTTCCGAACAAGATGTCGCTGTCCTGGGACATGCCACTCAGCTGCGACTTGGTTTTGATGAGGAACTGGGCCCTGCGGAACATCACCCTCTCCTGCTCCTGCTTCAGCTCCAGGTAGGAGCGGGAGAAGGTGTGGAAGATGGAGGTCACGGGGAAGGCCATGAGGAGGATGCCGCTGAGGATGCTGCTGAGCGCCACCACCTGGCCGGGCGTGCTCCTGGGCACCATGTCTCCATAGCCCACAGTCGTCATGGTGATGACGGCCCACCAGTAGCAGGCGGGGATGCTGGTGAACTCGGGGCTGTCGGCCATCTCGTTCTCGATGACATAGAGGAGGGGGGCGAAGAGGGCAATGGCCACGCAGAGGAAGAGCAGCAGGAGCCCGAACTCGCGGGTGCAGCGGCGGGCCGTCAGCCCCAGCGTCTGCAGCCCCAGGGAGTGGCGGGCCAGGCGCATGACATAGAGGATGCGCAGCGCCCGCAGGACCCGCAGCACCAGCCCCACCTTGTCCAGGTAGCTGTTGCCCGTGCCTGTCTTGCGGCGGCCCGAGGCGGCGCCGTCCACCAGCAGGGTGATGTAGTAGGGCAGGATGGCCACCAGGTCGATCAAGGTCAGTGGGCTCCGCAGGAAGGCAAACTTGCTGGGCGCCTGGATGAGCCGCAGGACGAACTCGAGGGAGAACCAGCCCACGCACACCGACTCCACGATGAAGATGTTGTGGCACATCTGGGAGCACTGGCCCTGGGAGCGAGGGGAGAGGTAGCGGAAAGGTCAGCGGTCCCACCAGCAAGGAGCACCGAGCTCTGTCCTCCTTCCTCCAGCTCTGTTTCAATGTCACCTTCCTAGGGAGACCTCTGTGACACCCCCATTTAAAAACCACCCTTCCCCTTCTCCTGAACCTTGATTCCCTTGTACTTTATGTGTTCGTAGCTCTCATCGTCCTCTAGTATGTTCTGTAAGTTATTTACTTATTGTGTCTATTGTCTGTCTCTGCCCCCCACACCCCTGCCCCAGTGGACCATAGTCCCACAGGATGGGGCAGTTTGTCCACTGCTGGGACCCCAAGCGCTTAAAAAGGCCCGGCAAGCGGCAGGCGATTAACTCATATTTGTTACCGGGATGGATATAAGAGCATCGGACCGCCACTTCGGCAGGGTTGACAAAGGAAGGCCAGGCGGGGTGGAGGCCGGCTGGAGGGAGCAGCCGCCCTGCTCAGTGCCCCCTGCCCCAATCGCTGCCCTTAATCACTAATTCAGTCTTGAGATCGCTTCATGGAAGTGTTCAAGAGATGCTGGATATCGAGCTTCACATGAAATCTCCTGGGTTTTAAATGTTGTGCTAATTCAGGACAAAGAAAACACCTTACGGGCCTCTCGAACGCATCTGTGTGCTACATTTGGCACGTGGGCTGCCACTTGTCTCTCTGGAATATGAGAGACACATGGTAGGCTGGATGGTAGGCTGTGTCTAGTGGCTTTGGACCTCAAGCTCAAAGGGCCTACAGCAGAGAGGGAAGGCACGAAAGATTCTAGCCTGGGGCAGCTCGCTGGGTCCTGGGCAAAGTTGGGTTCTGTGAGTCTAGCTCTGATAGCTCTCTCCCTAGAAATGGGTCAGAGGCTGGAGAGAATAACTAATGGTTGGTCAGGCTGTGAGGTCTCAGACCTCTGGGTTGGAAAACCCCCTCCTCTGAGAAGCCTTCTTGGAATGCGCCCCTCTAAGTATGCCTAGCATAGTTGGTGGGCCTCTTACAAAAGCCTCTTTGGCTTGTGTCTCCCACGTATGGTCACAGGGGCATTGCTGTCCCCTCTCCATTAGACTTGAAGCTCCTTGAGGCTGGAAGACTCATCCTGGTATCCAAGCCTCCCTTGGGGTACCTGAATATGGCAGGCACTCAAACGTGTGCTGCAGGAGGAAGTGAAACAGTGAACCCCACTGGTCCCCCAAATGGAATCAAAGAACAGTCTTTCCACTGAATCTGGGAAAAGGCCAGGTATTATTTATTACATGTACTGCCAAAGCGAGCACTAGGCCAGGTACGATTTTCTAAAAAAGCAATGATCAGAAGTTGAACGAAACGGTGGCTTTATTAGTATTTTCCTGGTGAAATCAGGATCGCCTATGTTGGAGCTAAAACGAAATCTGTACTAAGGACAGGTACCTCCAGCCAGGTCTCCACTGATGAGCATTTCCTGTCTTTTTCTAGCAGCTGATACAACCCTGATCATTAACAATTCCTGCACGATCCTGGGCCAGGCGTTGTTCCGATCACTTCACTCACTGAACCCTCACGGTACCGTGGGTGGGCCTGCTTATAACCCCTTGGACCAGCGAAGAGACACAGAGAGGTTAAGCAACTTGCCTGCGGACACAGAGCCAGAGTGGAGGAAAGAAGGTTCTCATTCAAGCCGTCTGGTGCTAGCCCCGCCCTCGTCCTCACGACCCCTCTTGCTTATCAAAAGTTAATTTTACTGGTTGAGTGCTGTTTTCCTGACACTCGCTTTAAAAATTCAGTATGTAAAAAAGTGCTGGACACCCCCTTCGTGGGTTATAAATGCAACAGTATCGCTACTTCTTCTGGAAAATGTGTTTGAGGAAAAACCCTCACTTGGTGGGTAGCTCTAAGGTTCAACCAGGGAGCACAAGGAAAGCACTCGGTACAGGGTACACAGCCAGTGCTCAATAAATGCTAGCCGGCATGATGTTTATATTCGGTTCATGTCGCCGTACCTGCTTCTCCAATGCTGGTACAACTGGTACCTGCCTGAAGCTTTCGGTTTGTCTTGAAACTTCCCCCCATGTGTGGGGAAGGGGACCCGACTCAGGCCCAAAGTTCTCACATCAAAGGAGGCTGGACTGGGAAGCCACTGTCCCGTGGACTCAGCACCCCCTGAGGGATGCCGTGTCGGGGGAGGCAGGCCAGGGGGCCCAGCCATATAGATTTTTAAAAGAAGCTGGGAGTTTGAATTTTAAATGAAAAACACCGTATGCTTAAACGCTGGCAACCAAGTCAACATTCTGGAAGGACAGTGCGGGCCAGTCACACACTTTTGTGGGGTTATGTTGCCGGGTGGAACCCCTACTTCCACGTATAAGAACAGAGAATTCGGACTCAGACCTGGGTCTGCCCAAGCCGCTCCGCCTCGGTGTTCCCATCTGGTAAGTGGGTGTGAGAACACCTTCTGTCCCGGGTCGTTGGGAGACTCACAGAGGAGACAGGCTACACGCACGGCTGCAGCCCACCCCGGCCCCGTTTAACTGCCTGCTAAGTGAGCATTGAGCACACAGCAGTGTCAGGCCCTGGCACAAACGCTTCACCTGTGCTCCCTCACTTAACACGCAGAAATGCTCACTTTCTGGAGACACGCGTGCACGCGATAAGAATTACATTCAGGACCGAGAAACCAGGACAGGCATGGAGCTCATACTTGAATGTGGAGGTGGACAAACCACATGTGAACGTGATGTCAGGAGGACTGGGGAAGCTTCGCAGCCAGCACGCAGTCAGGGAAGGCACCCTGGAGGAGGTGAGGGTTGTGCAGTGAAGGATGCCGACTTCTGGGAGGAGACGGCCTAGCAGACTGCTTTGTCCCCTGTGCTCAGAGACCCTCCCTCACTGCAATGAGGCTCCCCACACACACCTGGGGGCTCTTACCTGCTCTTCCTCCTCCCTCAGGCTGGGCAAAGTGCTGATGGAGAGGTTGATGGCGGTGACAGTGACAAAGAGCACTGAGAGGCAGGCAAACACCTTGCCGGGCAGCCCCGAGTGTGGCCTCTCTACCATGTCGCGCAGCCTCCGCATGCAGCGGCCCAGGCGGCCCTCGGCCTCGGAGGGGCCCTCGCTGTCGTGGTCCTCGCTGTCCAGTGGGTCATCCTCGTCCTCCCGCTCCACCATCTCCGCGAACTCCTCCATCTTCTGCAGGTAGCGGCGCTTGCAGCAGCCATCGAGGTGGTCCTCGGCGATGCCCCAGTAGAGCAGCTCCTCCTGGAAGGACAGGGCACACATCTCGCGCAGCAGCCGCAGCTTGCCCGCCCGCAGGAAGGTCAGGATGGTGCCGAAGGCCCCGGGGTTGCGGTCAAAGAAGAACTCGTTGCAGGTGACGTCGTAGTCGTCGCACACGTTGAGGATGTCGTCGAAGTTGGTGCAGGCCTTGAGTTGGCCCAGCCGTGTCAGGGGAAACTCCTCCAGCGTGGTCCAGGGCAGCGAGTACTTGATGCCGCCCACGTTGATGATGATGCGCCGCCGGCGGTCCTCGGGTGGGCCACCTGGGCAGGGCTCGTCCTGTGGCCGCAGCCGCTGGGCCCGGCGATAGAAGACGCCTTTGAGCGACTGGCTCTGTGGCAGGAAGGCCGGGTGGAAGGAGGCGTCCGACGTGCAGCTCAGGGCGCTGTAGTCGTAATCAGAATTGTCTCCGGGTAAGAGGGTCATTTTGGGCCTTCACATCCCACTCGGGCCTGCGGGGAGAAAGGGAGGAAAAGGCCTCAGTGACTCCCGAGTCTCAGCGGACCATGCCGACTGCAGGTATTTGCCGATGTGGGCTGACAGGTGTGCCCAGATCCAGGGGACATGTGGCAATGTCCAGAGGAACTTTTGATTATCTTGTCTGGTGGATGCTGCTGGCTTCTAGTGGATAGAGGCCAAGGATGCCGTTAAACATCATACAACACCCAGGCCAGACCCCACAACAGAGAATTATCTGGACTGCAATGTCCTTAGTGCCAAAGGGTGACAAGCATAGACTTGGGAGCCTCGTGGCCCCAGCAAGTTATTCAACTTTGATGTGTGTCAGTTTCCTTATCTGTGAAATGGGTACAAGCATAGGACCTACCTCACAGAATTATCAAGGTGATTCAACGAGTTATGTACATAACAGCACTTAATGTAGCGCCTGGCACATAGCAGGCACTCGATAATTGTGTCTGTTATTACTATTATTACTATTCATATTGAAGGGACACTTTGTAATGCCCCCGTAAATGGAAAACCCATGTTACTTGTCATAGATGAGAGGCCATGTTCAAAGAAATTCACGAGTATGACAATGGTGCCATGTTTGTTCACGAATCAGCGAAACATCATCTTGAGGGGTGAACTGGACAGGTATGTTCACTCCTCCAGGAAGCCTTCCTTGCCTCTTCCAGCTAAATCGAGCTCCACCCACCCTCCTCCTTGGTGCACTTATCTTCACGGCACTGATCACCCAGTTTTAGCATTATCTGTGTGCAAGCCTGGCTCCTTTATTAGACCGCTTGCTCCCTGGGGGAAGAACTGTACTTGACTCATCTCTCAATCCCTGTGCCCGGCAGCATCAGAGCTCAGAGAAATGCTCACCCAATAAGAACATTTTCTGCTGGTAAGGCCAGCATGATGAAGGTGCTTCTGAGAAACTGAGGTCGAAATATCGGCCTACACAGACTCCTTCCTTCTCGGCCCTCAAAGCTGAGGGTTTGCGCTTCTAGAATGAGAGATCGCTTATTCATTCATAGCTCACGGGCTGAATTTGGTTCACAGACATTTTGCCAGGCTTGGAGAAGATTTTAGAAAATGAAGGATTTTCGTGTAAAAATTCATATTCTTAGTTTCTCTTGGGGGGAAAAGAAACACAGACTATCTGGTAACATTTGGCCCAAATTCCAGCTTAGAAGTGACTGTCCACCTTAGGCAGGGCATGCATGCGGCCACCCACCACAGTCCCCAACTCTTCGTGCTGTCTTCCCACTGTATTTCACTCATGTGGATTTCCTTCCAGGCCCCTGTAGGCATTTGAGTTTGAGACCCCTAGGTTATAGCAACAGAGCTCTCCAGAATCAAGCCAATCCACAGAAAAGTAATGAGTCTAATACTTTGCTTTTTAGAATCATCACCCCTCCGACTCCCCCGCCCAACCCAATGCTCCATAGAAGCAAGTCTGTCAACTCCACGTGGAAACCCATTTCCAATACCTGAGTGTCAATCTCTGCCCTGGATAAATTCAGGGAAAACGTGCACGCGCCCACACGTGCACACACAACCTGTATGGATGAGAAAGTGTCGAACCCCTGGGGAGGGAGGCTTCCACGTGGGAAAGGGGATCCTTACTATTAGGAATTATTCTACCAAAGCAAATCCTCACTCCACTCATTTATCTTCGGGGGAAGCTAGTTTCACAGATTGGCTTTCAGAAAACTAGAATATACCTGTGTTTGAAACCAAAATGACGTGATTTTAAAGCGTTGAGGATGCTTTTTAATTCTACCTAAAATTGGAACCCATCCACCTCCTCAGGCAAAGCCTGTGAGACACCCCCAGAGGAGAGAGAAGGGTCCCTTTTGGGCATTTCCCATCAGTGAGGTCGCTTTTCAGCTCTGCTGCTGTATCTTTGGTGGAAAAGATGAGAGGAAAAGCGACATTCTGCCTGGCGAGAACAGTGATGGAGGCAAAGGAACATTCCTCTCGGGAGGCCTCTGGTGAAACCCCAGGGCTGTAATCCCCAATTCGCTTGAGGAATTTCTTCTTTCAACTCTCCCAATGCTCCCTCCGGCAGAAAGCTCCCCCAATTAGCGATGCCCCCTTTCTTCCTCTCATGCCTTGCGTCGGTTGTGACCGAAAGCCACAGCATCCCACGTAGAAAGCATCCCACGGAGAAAGCAACCCTGTTCCAGCAGACGGTTTAGGATAGAGAAGAGGAAAAACTTGCTTTGTTCAGGCTGCTCTGTGCATGGAAGGCCCGAGTCCCGGGGAGGGCCAGACCCTGGAATTTGCTAAAGGAAGAAGGGGCACGCTTCTCCTTGCCCCCGTCTGATGGATGTGGGGGGGATGGATGGCTCCACATGCCAGACTCTACAGTCTAGAGTGAAGGTCACAAATCAAACAGGCCTCCAAGTCCTGCTTCTGGAAAATAACACGACTTTTCACCCAGCCTGATACTCTTCCCCAAACATCTGGTCTTTTAGAATTTCTCTGTAGTGTTAGGTCAGTCACCTCTAGGGTGTGGTGGATTGTAGTGGTTTTGCTGGAAGCGGAGGAGCCCACCAGCTCTGAAATCAAGAGACCTGGGGTCAAGGCCAGACAGTCACTGTGACTTTGGGTAAGTCATGTGCGACCTTTGAGAATGGGGATAGGAATAGCTCCCGCCTTCTTGAGTTGTGGTGAGGACTAAGCATGGCATGGTGACATGCTTACCCCAACACCTGACATGCAGTGGATGCCTGCTGGATTATTAGCCGTGTGTGTGTGTGTGTGTTGGGGGGGGGGTTGTCATTCCCCTGCTCTGCCAGCCAAGGATGACTCCTTTCTTGACCTGATCCAGAGGGACTGAACCCACCAGTGTCTGACCCCAGAGCTCACTGCTGGAGGGAGTGTGGTTTGGTACAGCCTCTGGGAAAGCCACCGGGGGTGCTGAGGGACATGGAGGATGCTGGTGCTCTGTGGTCCGGGAATCCCACTCTTGGGTAGATTTCCCAGACCTGGGTCCACAGGCGACTGGGCAGGTATTGCTGGTAATAAATTATTTGCTCTCAAATCCTTGACTCAGGATCTGCTTCTGGGGAATTGGATGTCAGAGGAACGAGGTACGAGAATGTGTGTCCCGTGTTGTGGGTGGTGCTAGGAGGTCCCCTGGCATCCATGCCGGGTGGGGTGGGGAGATGGACAAGTGAGTCATGGTAGACGCAGATGGCGGACTCCTGTAGATGGCACAGGAATCAGAAGCAATGAACTAGATGTAAGTTTAGCAACACATTTAGATCTTCAAAACATGGTGCCGAGTAGAAAAAGAAATAGAAGTTTATAGCTCTATGCTATTTATGTAAATGAACACACACACATTACATATTTTACAGACTCACGTACATGTAAGGATCCGTATTAACCACGAGGAGGGTGCCTGGGAAGGGAGGGAGGGAAGGGGACTAAGGGGACAATGAATAATATGGCCGGTACAGGCCCACGATGAAGGGTGCCATCAAGTAAAGAGCACGTCTCACACAGCTCTGGGCTTTAATCCAGGTAAAGGAAAGAAAAATGAAGAGCACAAGAACAACCAAGCCGCAGGGTTGTAGACCGGCCTGGGTGCTCAGTGGATATATAGATTCCCGGGCCCTCCCCAGACTGTCTCCACCAGAATGCCTGAGGGGGAGGCCTGGGAATGGGAATTCTGAAGGTTCCCTTAGAGGTTCTCCCATATGCCAGAAGAGAGGGTGCCACAGATGCCTGGAGGCTCCCAGGGGCAGCAGGTGCAAGAGCTCGCTGCTCCGGGCTTTGGCTGGGAGTCCCTTGCCCAACTTCTCCATGTCCCTGGGGTTCTGGAAGGCTCTGTGGGTCCCCCTGTTTGGGGAGCTTCACTGGGGAAATGGACACTCTCTGGTTGGAGAGGAAAGCCTTGATCGAGTCCCTCTTCGTGGGCCCGCAGATCCGCTGACACTCCCATGCAATGCTTTCCCTTCCTCTCGGGAGAAAGATGGTGTTCACGAGCACTGACTGAGGGCTGAGCACACTTTTCCAAAGATAAATGATCGTTTACACTGTAAGGAGCTTCGACTAGCAGCCCCACGGAGAGGACGCGCTGAGGTCAGGTCTGACCCTAGTTGGGGGTGCAAGGCCTGGCGGGGGATAGGAGGAAGGAGCAGAGGGGACTCTGCTCTTCCACCCTATGCCCATCCCTTAGGATGGAGCCCTCCGTCCCTCTTCTGAGTGGAAGGGGGAATGCAGAGAGAGGGCTGAACGCGCACGATGCGATAATAGTGACAGCCCCAGCCTCCCTGAATCGCAGGCTCAGTGCCAGGCCCGTGTGTGAGCCTGTCCTGCCCGGAGGCAGGCATCCTCATCCACTCCTCTATTTTACATATGAGGAAACTGAGGCTTGGAGAAGTGAACACCCATGACTTGGGTGTTGGGTGATGCAGCCAGAAGCAAACCTGGGTCCACAGACTCGGAGCCTCTTTGACTGAGTTTTGCTGCCGCCCTGGATCCCTGGTTCTTGGTGGGAGGTGGGGTGTGTCTCCACCATTTACAATAAGACTGGGTCTCTCATCTCTATTTTCTACGGACAAGCTTCTGGAAGGTCTTTGAGGATGAGGAAAAGCAGGCGATTGCCCACAGCTGGGGGAGGCATCTTTATTCCTGTTGTGCGTTTGCACAAGAACAGAGTGAGAAATCAACAAAACCCCAGGTTTTGTCAAATTCCGAGTTTGTGTTTTGGCCTGGGGTGGAAGAGCTCTCCTGAGGTGGGGCCTCTGATCCATTTACTAGCCCTGCATCCCTAAGCAGATGACTTCACCTCTCTGCGCCTGAGTGTCCTCAGCTGCACACTGGGGGAATTATTGCACTCACCTTGTGAGTGCCTGGAGCTGTGTCCAGCCCATCCTAAGGGCTGCGTTTGCTAGAACGGCTTTTGTGCAGCAAGCTTGCGCCCCACCCCTCCCCTCTCATTTCCCTTAGAGGAGGACTGTGAAACAGAAAACACCTTCCAGAGGCTGGAATTCGGTGCTGGCTCTCCCTCTCACAGGGAACAGAAGTGAAGTCACTTAATCGCCTTCCTCCTCGTAACATAAACTGCTGAGGGAGGCCCCTATGGTAGGCCGAGTGATGGTCCCCCAAACTCGTCCACATCATAACCCCCTGAACCTGAGAATATGCTACCTTACGTATGAGATTAAATGAAGGATCTTGAGATGGGGAGAAGATTTAGATGACCCTGGACTACCTGGCGGGCCCAGTCATCCTCACAGGAGGGTCAGAGTCAGAGAAGGAGATAATGACAGAATCAGAGGTTGGAGTGATGTGCGGCCAGGAGCCTCCAGGAGCTGGAAAAGGCAAAGTAACAGATTCTCTCCCGAAGGAACACAGCTCTGCTGACTCCTTGGTTTAGTCCCCTGAGACCCATTTTGGACTTCTGATCTCCAACAACTGGAAGATCGTCAATTTGCATTGTTTTCAGCCACTAAATGGGTGGTAATGTGTGGCAGTAGGACTCTAACACAGCCTCCAAGGCAACTTTCTAAAAGACACGTTTTTCCTGAGCTCCTGGGGCGTTGTTTCTTTCTCGCACCACACTCCTCAGCCTGTGTCATTCCCTAACTCTGAGCCGGTGGGGAAGGTGCCCCATCGACCTCTCCACGCTGCCCTTCCCCTGCCAGTGTGGCTTCCTCGCCGGGGTTAGGGCTCCTGGCTGGACTGACTCAGAGGAGGGTTATGCTGCATTAATCCCCAATTAAAATGCTAATCAAAATGAATCCAGCCATTAGCCTGGCCCAGGTCCTGGCATGCTGGATCTCAGAGATGCGGTACCCATGTGGAGAATCTGTCTTTCTTAGCTACCTGCTATCCATCCTCGTCACCATTTAAGCATGGTGGACCTCCATCCTGATTCCTTTGAGCCAAGGCCCAAGTTCCTAGGAGGAGGGGGATATTTTGGGGGAGTTGGGCTTTTCCTCTATCCCCCACTTACCCCTACATGAGAAAACATGCCAGAGTCCCTCAACCCCCCCGCCCCCCCCATAAAAAAGACAGAGGTAGGTTTTGGAGCCTCCTTACTGAGCCGCGACAAAATAATACCAAATGCACATTTGCTTTCCACCAGCAGGTGTTTGGGGGTACGAGCCAGAAGGTCCTTTTCTATTTGCCTCCTTGCAGGGTGAAATCTGGGAACCAGAAGTAAGTAGAGAAACAGGCTTGGGGGAGCAGTGGGGACCTTGGGAATGCAGGATGGGGACGCCTGCTTAAACAATCCCTCAGTTCTTTTTCCTCGGAAAGTACAGCCTCTTAGTAGGCTGCAGTCTCGGGGGTGAGCTGCAGTGGGGAGGTGAGGACGGGAGGGGGAAGACATGGTTGTGCCTGCTGGCCTGCCTGCCGGCCTGGGGCCTGGCGGGTGGGAGGCAAAGTCGCCACAGAGCAGGGGAAAACCGGAGGCACGATTATGATCCTATCTGTAGCACATTCACTTTATATCCTGATTTTGTTAATCGAGTACAGTCTGCTATATAATAAAAATGGCCAACAGTGATTGAGTGCTTGCAGCTAGGCTTTCTTGCCTCTCCCTTTTTGTTAATTCTATTTAGCGTGGCTTTTCCAGCCGCCATTTTCCACTTAGGGGCTCCATTTCTGGGTTTAATGAGTCAATCAAGAGTGGATTCCCAGACCCCTATATCTTTGGCAACCAGAAATGTTGACTATTCATCAAGTATGAGGAAAGGAGATATGAAGAAACGGTCGCCCAGCCAAGACACCCTTTATGGATGCAGGGGCTAATTCCTCGGTCCCGGCTTGAGTCGCTTAGCCCTGCATCCAGGACGCACCTCTCTGCTCTTCTGTTCCCTGAGTCATCTCCTTCACCTCTGGCCAGATCTGGCTATGTATCTGGTGCAGAGAATTCAAGGTGGGACCGGGGCTCCCGGATATGCCCCCAAACCTGCTCCTGGTGCCCCCAGCCTGTGTTTTCAAGCCTCAGCACAGAAATCAAGGCTGTCTGGTTTCCAGAACACATGGTTCCCCATGGGCTTGGAAAATGTCCCACGACAGACATCTTTCCCCTGGAAAGGCCACTGACGGCAATCCTCAGGGCTCATCCTCGCCCATCTTCCAAAGATACCTTTGCTCCCACCCCCACTCAGCAGGTGCCTCTGCAGAGCTCAGAGACAGAGGACACAGGGGTGGAGCTAGCTCAGGTCTGGCAGAGCCGGAGAAGTCCATGCGACCCTCCCCTGGCCCCAACATCAAGGTCGGTCTCAAACTTTCCTTAGAGATGTGCTCTGGTGAGGCTCCCCACAGTGACCCTGACTGCAGTCATGTGTGTGGGTATCAAACATACCCTAGTGACACACCTCTGCTCAGGTTCACAGAGGCAGGAGCCTCCCCCTACTCCCTACCACCAAGGAATCAGAGCAGCTCCTGCTCCTGCTCTCTCCTCTCACCTCCCCCTGCACTTATGTCAAGGTGTCAGTGAAGGGGTCTCTAAGTTTGTGTCATCAACCTGGGTGACTTTGGTGCCTGGCACCCTTAAAGTGCTTACTAATAATAGCAAGTGCTCTATAAAATACCTGCTGAACAGACAACTAACTCATGGACCCCCATGGGTGGGAACCTGACTTCACCTGTAATGTCAGCTCAGTGTTTCCTAAATCCGGCCCCCTCCCCCGCATTCCCACCCTCTGGTCTTCTAAGGAGCTTTTTAAAGATCCTTTCTTCTGATCTAAGAACCTGTTCCAGACTCTTTCTCCTTGAGGACGAATGCATTAGATGACCAGGGAAAGACCATTCTGCATCCTATCCTGTGACATTCTGTCTACACACAGAGGGACTGCTAGAGTGAGCCACCTCCACAGGCTGGGGCCTCATCAAGGGAGGGGCTGGGTCTTAATCCCCACTTTTCTCTAAACAGCAAGCTGGCCCCCACCCAAACCTGCTCCAAACCCCATTCTCCTACTTCAGGATTCTCTCCCCAGCACGTGCCTCAGTAACTGTCCTTACATGAATGAAATAACGAACGATGGGCATTTCGCATGGCGAGCCGCGCATAGTGGGTGCTCAACCAATCTCTGGTCTGTGAATGAATGAACTTCTCTCTTTTTCCTTTTCCTCTTCTCCAAACTCCAGCCCATCCAGGCTGAGCCCCTTCCTGGGTCTGGGTCCCCTGAGGCTGAAGTGGCCGCCACCACCGCCACCTTTCGTGCGGGATGCGGGCGCCCCCGGGGAATAGAGCTGTCTCGGCATCCCTAGCGCTCGCACCCAGTAGGCGCTCAGGAAGCGGCTTGTGGAGTTCACGAACGGCTCAGGGAGGCCCGCTGGTGGGGGGCCCCACTCGGTGCCTGAGGACGGAGTGAACGAGCGAGAGACGGACGCCCCCTTCCAGCTCCCTTCCCTCCCGGGGTCCCGCGAGGGGTGAGGCACCCCGCCGCCGCGGGGACGTGCCACCCCGACGCGCGCCCCGGAGCGGGTTCTTAGATCGGAGACCGGGGGCCCCGCGCTTCGCGGGAAGCCGGACCCGCGCCGTGGCCCTGGCCGTGGCGAGCGCGCCCCGCGCCCCCACCCGCGGCTGCACCCCAGTCCCCGGTCGCCCTGGCCGACCGCCTCGGCGGATTTCGGGGGTCCCTGCCGGGGAGCCCGGGGCCCCCGACCCCGACCCCGACCCGGCCGGCGGCGCAGCGCTGCCCGGCGAAGTTCCCACCTGGAGTTGGCGCCGCGGCGTCCCCGCCTCGGAGTTGGCCGGTGCGCGGCGGGGGTGCCCCCGGGCTGCGAGGACGCGGACAGGCGGTGGGGGCTGGCGGCGACCCCCGGAGCTTGTGCCTGTCGGTCCCCTCCGGGGTCCGTGTGCGCGCGGAGCCGCGCGGCACCCGCCGGGGGAGGGAGCCGGGGAGGAGGCGGGGCACAGGGAGGGGACTGCGCGCGGGTGCGGGGGGGCGGGGCGCAGGGGGCGGGGCCACACACGCGGGCCCCCCCCCGTCCTCGGATGCACCAAGCCCCGCGAGGCCCCCCCACCCCGCGAGGTGGGCGCCCCGCCCCCGCCTCGGGGTCCCCGTGCCCCGCCCCGCGCCGCGCCCACCTGCAGGGGCCGCGCGCCCCGCCTCGGGCTTCCCCGGGCGCTTCCGGTGCGGGGCTGGCCCCGGACCCCGGCACCACCGCCCCAGGGTCCGCACGGGCCGCGGGAAGGCCCCGCGCGCCGCGCCCTGCACGCCCTTCCCCGTTCCGGGGAGCACACGCGCGCCCCGCCTCGTGCTTTCCCCGCAGGTGCAAGCGCACCCTGCCCTCGGGGCCCGCGTGCCGCGGGGGGCCAGGGGGACCGCCCGCTCCTCAGAGACGCACCTGCCGGGCAGGTGCCCGTCCCTCCCGGGGTGCGGGGCCCTGGGGCCCGCGGCCTGCGCGCAGGCGGCCTGCGGGAGCCACGCCTCGCCTCGGTGGGTAGGAGTCGCGCTTTCAGAGGGGGTCGGTGGGAGGGCTCTGCCCCAGGGGGTGCCACAGCGCCGCTCGCCTGTCACCCCCCACCCTCTTCTCCGTCTAGTCTCCACCGCCCGTTCCCACCCCCAGAGCACCAGGAAGGGACGTGGAGAAATTCTCCGTGGGCCCCACCTGCGGCCTTCTCCCTCAGGGTTGGAGTCACGGGTGTCCACTCTTCACGGGATGTCCTGAAGAGAAACAGGGTCAGGGTGCTCATTCATTCGGGAGACCCTGGCTCACAGGTGGGTGCCTTGGAGGCCACCGCGCCCGCCCCCAAGAACTCACCTGTCGGGAGAGGGGCAGGACCGGGAACACTGCTGAGGTGAGAGTACAGATGAGGGAGAGAGGCCACTTTAGATAGACCTGTGAGGAGGTGACACTCAGAGCCCTGACCAAGGAGATGTTTGGAAGGTCTGGTTGAGAGAGCTTTGCAGGTGGATGGACCAGCAAAGGCAATGGCCCTGAAGCAGCAGAGAGAGAGGGAGGCGTGTCTGAGGGACAGCAGGGACAGGAAGGGGATCTGGGCACCGAGTTCTCCCTGCTGTGTGGGCTTTGGTGGTCAGGGGGTCCCTGGAGTACACTTTGAGAGACACAGCTCTGTCTGTGTGGAGGGTCAGGCCCTGCCTTCCTGGGACAGCTGCAAATTGCGTGTATATCTTTCTTCCTTGCTCGTCATCTGTCTCCCCACTAGACATCCAGCTCCATCAGGGCCAGGGCTGCGTGCTGTCCCCCAGCACCTTCCACACTGCCAGCGCAGACAGACCAGACTTCTGAAATAAATGCTGAGGGGACACTCTGGACATTCCTATGGGATAGACTCAATCATCTCGGAGGGACCTAGAACTTGCCGAAGGCCAGAGGGTGAGGACGCACATTGGGAGTTCTCAGACTTTGTTGTGCATCCAGATGCTCTGGAGGCCTGTGAAACCCCGATGGTTGGCCCCATCCCCGAGGTGCTGATTCAGTGGGTTTGGAAGGGGCCTGTCTCACAACTTCCCAGATGGTGCTGATGCTTCTAGTTTGAGGCTCACACTTTGAGAACCACTGATGTTGAAGACTCTAAACTCAACCAGGCTGGGTCTGACTTGAAGGAACCTGTGAGCTATCAGATCCCCTGGGAGATTCGAGCCTTGCTTCCAATCGTGTAGGGTCAGCTGGGCTTTATGAGCACATCTAAGGAGGAGCTGTCCCCGCTGGGCCTATTAGAACACTGTGCACCTGAGTCAAATGTTGGGGTGACCCCTGGAAAGAAGACCCTGAAGCACCGGGTGGGACAGTCCCTCCCCCACCCCGCTCCTCCCCATTCACCCCACAAACACAGACTCACTTGCTGTGCCCAGGAGTTAAATTACTGCCTGATCTTATCCCTGACTTGTGCTAAACTATGTCCAATAAAATGCTTTTAAATCCTTTTAAGGAATTCCCTCTTCGCTGTTCCTCCCTCCCTTTAGAGTCTTCCAGATTTTCAGCTCTTCATATCTTCCATTTCCTCCTGAGAAGCATTCCTTCCCAAGCTGTTGTGTGGAAATGGATGTTGACGATGCTGTGAAAGTTTTCTCAAAAGATGGGAGCGATGGTCTCTCGCTGAGCACCTGGCTGGTGCCAGGCAGGTTGCTGGGCAATTTGTAGACGTCAGAGGCACCCACTGGGCCAGCAGGTGGGCTCTGGCTCGCAGACCTGTTTCATTGGGCCCTGCTGGGTTAACAATTTTTTTTTTTAATTTTGAATTAGTTGCCAACCTTTAACAATTGGGAGATTTTGTATAACATTTTTGTTTTTTTTTGAAACCTTGGGAGAGCTGGCCGACATCCCTTATTCCAGCAGTGTGCTTGGTGCTGGGTCCCGGCCTCCCCTCTTTGTCTATTGTTTGCCTTGCAGCCCACATTATTTAAGTGCCATCATTTAAGTTACCTCCGGGCCCCTGGAAGCATGACCTCTTACCTTGATAAACTGTTTAGGGTCACAGAGTAAGTGGCAACGCTGCATCTGGATCCAGGCCTGTCTGACCTAAAAAGCCCAGGCTTGTTACCAAACAACAAGCTGCTGTTAGTATTGGGGGCTGGAGAAGGATGTGGTGTCTCTGGCCCAGAGGAAATACCTTAAAAGGGAGTCACTGTCAGCGGGTTAAGAATATACTTTCCTTCCCATTCATAACCAACTGTCAGTAAGTCATAAAGTCCTGTGTTGTTTTTCTATGGCATGTGGGGTTATCCAGAGCTGTCCAATTTTATTATTATTTTTTTTTATCCATCCTCTCCTTTGAAATGAAAAGGCTTTGATTTGAAAGATAACTGGTTGGAGTTAGGCCTGGAGTCTGGGGTGGGGGCTAAGATTTTCTTCCTTAGCTTTCCTGGCAGGGGATCTAACTGTGTGGGGGGAGGGACTGGGGAGGTGCGCTTGTTGTAGGATGAGTGTTGCTCTTCGAGTTGGAGTGGGAATGGGGGTGGGGTGAATTTGCCTGCCACCTCTCCCGCAGTCACTCTGCTCCAAGCACTTAGCCTCCTTTTTGTGCCTCGGATACCCCAAGCAACCTTTGTCCTGCCTGGAGTGACTTTTCCATAGATTTCCACATGAACAGTTCTTTCAGGCATCAGTCAATTGTCACCTCTGGACTCCTGGTCTTGGTGAAGATAAGGGTGCAGTGGGTGGAGCTGAGGCCTACAAAGGCCCAACTTTACCTAAATATTTTAAAAATTGATATTTTGCTCATCACGGATTTGTTTGTGCTAGTTTTGATTTTTAAAAAATGTATCAAAATGTTATTTATTGATTAATGAGCTTTTTGGTACCTCCTTAAATTTTGCACCCCAGGTACGTGTCTCACCTGCCTCAGCCCCAGCCCCGTTCCTAGTCCAGGGCGTTCTGGATGAGGAGACAGAGACCTGGGTTTTGGTCCAGCTTGTGTCACCAGACTACCTGTGTGACTGGATACAAGCCCTGAGCCTCTCAGCGGCACCGTCTATGCAGGGGAAGGATTATACCTGACTCTCATTCTAGAATGATCCACGATACCCAGCAGGGCTCTGATAGGTTGTGCATGGTGTCCATTCCCTGGGGGTTTGGGGAGCTGTTTTAGGCCCTGCTGACTCCGGTCGTTATGGAATGTCACTGCCCTTTTCTCAGCACCCCACGTGAGGTGTTCTCTGTGCAAATGCCAATATCCATGGCCGCGGCATGTAATGAGCATTGAAGCCCTTGCTCCTTTTCCTTTTCCTGGGTGCAGCGTTCAGTTTTGGAGGTGTGGTCATTCGCCGCCTTCTTCGATGTCTTGCTTCTTGTTCTTCGGTTTCATTTATTGGATCGTGGGGCACGTGTTCATTAAGGACCGAGCAAGCTTGGGCGACGAAAGACATTTCTGGCCCTAGAAGAGTTAGTTTAGGGAGGGAGATTGCATGTAAGCAGATCTGTGTGCTGGGGTAGAGGACTTCCAGCCAAGTTAAGACCGTATTCAGAGAGCTGTGCACTTGCCCTTCCTTCTGGGAGGACCCTGCGTCCTCGGGGCTGTCTCCAAGTGCCATCAGCCCTGGGCAGTGTCCCAACACCTTCCTGAAGACACTGCTGCAGCATTGCATTTTGGATCCACACTTGAACCCGGCAAAGCTGAGTTCAAAATTTCAGTTCCTTCTCCCCCCACGTTCCCCTCCACTTCTCCTCTGGCTTATGGATTGCTGCTCAGGTTTTCCTAGTCCTGACACCCACCAAGCTGACCTCCTTTCAGCTTTCCTCCACCACGCCAGCCCTCAGGGGATTCTCTCCACCACTCTTCTCTCCGAAGCTTTCACCAACTAATAGGCGCTCCAACTGGAGCTTAATTAAGCTCTAGAGCTTTAATTAAAGCTCTGAGTTCCTCGTGGCTTCGGCCAGGCTGGGATGTCCTGGTTCTTGCACAGAGAGGGCACTCGCCTGGCAGTCAGCAGCAGCTGGGAGGGCTCTGCCCCTCAACCCAGAGAGTGCAAACAGGTGTTTCTCACGCGGACTGTTACGTTTTAAAAATAATGAATTATGTGCTGATACTTGAAAATCAGGAAGATTTTACATAAAGATTTGGAATTCTGGCTTCCCTGGGAAACTTAGAAGACGTGTCAACCCTGAAGCTACCTTCCGCCCTGGCAAAAACTGATGAGAGCTGGTAGCAACTTCTTCCTTTCAATGGGGCATGGGTTCTCCAGTTTGCCCCAGGCCCCACTACTCCTTAACGTCTAACATTGGGCTCCCTTTGCTCATCTCTTTTACCTGACTGGTCCCTATAGGCTTTTGAGATTTTAACCCCTTCTTTTAATTTTTTTCTTTAAGGGGAGATACAGCTCATCACAGCACTGGCAGACGCTTAGCAAGGCTCAGAGGGAGGCCGGGCATCACTCCTGAAGATCGGTGGGTAGCTGGGGAGGAGCACGTAAGGAGAGTGCTTGGTATGAATCCAGTCTGTAGGTTCTCATATGGTGTTTGGACTTAGCTGGTACTGTGTTGCTTTATTTGTACATGTAGAGATATATCGAATGTGAATATAAAACAAATTGATAAAAATTAAAATAAACTAACTTTTGGAAGCGTTTA
Source organism: Cynopterus sphinx (assembly GCA_030015415.1). Taxonomy (NCBI): domain Eukaryota; kingdom Metazoa; phylum Chordata; class Mammalia; order Chiroptera; family Pteropodidae; genus Cynopterus; species Cynopterus sphinx. The sequence goes on from CM057389.1 coordinate 88,878,812, forward strand.
CAATGCGCCGGATACTGTTCTCAGATTTTTACATTTAATCCTCACAATAACCCTGTGTGGCCGGTACTCTTGTTTCCCCCACTTTAGAGACGAGGGAACTGAGACACTGGTCAGTGATTCGCTCAGGATTATACCCCCAGGAAACAAGAAGCTGTGATTGCGACAGAGACTGAATGACCTTGAACCTCGATTTTAGCAGGACTGGAGGCGCCGGTAGATGATGATTTTTTTAAGTTGTTGTCTTCTCTGTGTCGTCTCATTTCCTGGCTTGTAATCCGTCTCTCTCCTGCTAGGAGCATAAGGTTTGAGGCTCTCTGTCCTTGGCACAGGGCTGGAGTTAGCCTGCCTGAAGGTCTGTTACTGTAGGCTGTTTGATCTGGAGACAAGCAGGAGTACGTGGCTTCAGCAAGGGGACAGGCTGGGGGTGGAAAGCGAGATAGCAGTGGCTCTGCCAGCTCAGCCCAGCGCCCCTCAGGCAGCCCATGGATCCCAGAAGCACAGGGCCCACTAGCCGGCCCCCGGCTATGAGCTCATCTCTCTAGTGTCCTCACGTCTGAGGTCAGTACCCCATTGCACCACGGAGCATCCCTCTTGCTGCAGTGGAAGATTTTAGTACCCTTGTTGTTGCTTCGCATTGCTTCTGGGCTGTGTTCCCTCTTATTTCATTTTCATGTGAAATCCTGAGCTCACCCTCCTCGGCAGCTGACGGGACCATTTATTTCCAAGGCTGCAGCCTGTCGGAGGGCTGCTGACAGCTCAGCGGAGTGCTCTGGGCTTTTGCCACCTGGTTTTGTTCCTGCAGACAGGAGGAGGACATCTTCGTTTTGCAGCAACAAAGCTGTCAGAGCTACAGAGGGCGCTGCCTGGATGGCCTCTGCCCCTTGGTCTTCTGTCCTTTTGGACTGAAAACCTTGGGAGAGCACATCCTGTGCTTTGCCCAAGTGTCTTGTCAAATGCCCACAGACCATCGCAGTTGGACCGCCTCCGAGAAATTGTGTTGTCAGACCTTCTCTCAGTGCTTAATGAAACGAAGCCCAGAGAGGGCAAGATTCGGGTAGGGATTGCACAGCAAGTGAGTGGCAGAGCAGGACTGACAGGCTGCGGCCCCAGGCCTTTCGCGTTCTACCTGCCTGCCTCTTTAGACTCTCAGGGGGCCGAGCCTCAAGGGACCCCCTCCCTATGCACCAGCCATCTGGAATGCTCTTCCACCAGCGCTTCACTGGGTTGCTCCTTCCCCAGCTTTCGTCTTGGCTGGGATGTTCCCTTCTCAGAGAGGCGGCCCCTGATGCCTCTGCCTAAAGCACCCCCTCACACCGCATGCCCTCGCATCCCCCATTTGCTTGTTCTCAGAGCTCTGATCAGCATCTGAGATGACCTCCCATCAGACTGTGATTTACCTTTTTATCTCCTTTCCCACCAGTGCAAGCGCCACAGGGCAGGGGTGTGTTTGACGTCTGTCTGACATGTTACTCTCTCTCAGGCGCTGGCACACACGACATGCTCCATATAGCTCTACGTGGGATGAAGGAACAAACCTAGCCGTGTTGATTTCAGAGACTTCCAATGATCCTTAAACAAGGAAACAGTTTTTAGTAAGCAATGAATATGTAAGTGTCTGTGGGATCACTTTCATTTGCTTTAGATGAGGTTTTATTTGTGGAAACAAAGTTTACTCCTAAAAATGCTTCAGAAGTCACACATCTAGCCGCACTTTTATTGGTTCATTTGGAACCGTTCACTGAGCTCCACGTCTGTGCCACACCTGTGCAGGGTGCTGGATACGGGGACGAGGAGAAGCTGGGGTGGCCAGCAGTCATCTCTAGAGGCTTGAAGGTAAAGGAGAATCGACTGGTTCAAATGGTTGAAAAGTCTGGGGGTTGGTTTGCCGGACTCCAAAGCCAACGTTCTTTAAAAATGACTTCTTACCAGGCCCCCCGCCCCCTGCCCTGCCAATCCAGGGGCAGCCACTGTTCCGATTTCTTTACCATAGGTTAGCTTTGTGTCTTTTTTGCAGTTTCACGTGAGTGGAATTCTATGGGACGGACTCTTTTGGGTCTGTCTTCCTTGGCTCAGCATAATGTCCAGCGCTGAGCGTTGAACTTTACACGGCGCTGTTGTTGCAAGAGTCAGTGGTTCGTTCCTTTTCACTGCCGAGTCGTGTTCTCCTGTGTGGACGTACCACAGTTTGTTCCTCCATTCCCCTGCCGATGGGCATTTGGCTGTTTCCAGGTGTGGACAGCTGTGAATAAGGCTCCTCAGACCCTACCAGCAGCCCTCTGGACGTTGCGAGCGTGGGATCTGGGAGGAACTTAGAAGTATCTCAGACCGTTGACAAGGGTTGGCCCGCGGCATATACTGTTAGTGCTCAGCAGAACCCTGGTCCAGGCCCCCTCCAGGGAGCAGAGAAGTTGCCTGTGGTTGCCAAGGCATCTAGCTGCAGAGGGGGGATCTCTTCAGCAGTCTGGGCCTCTAGCCCAGTGTGAAGGCGGTGGGTGGGCCCGCGCACATTGCTGCGATTTGGCATTCGGTGTTGAGAACAGCACGTCGTGTCAAGTGCAGGGTTAGAGGTGGTTCTCAGCCAGCCTGCTGTCAGGCCATCTTGTTCTCTGTCTGGCATCTTTGAGTCCTTTCCCATTTCTAGCCATGCGGTCCCGAGGTTCAGGAGCCCGAACTCTAACCTGGGCAAAGGACACCCGAGTGTTAGCCTCAGCTTCGCCACTCCCTGATTCCGTATCTTTGGACAAGCTGCTTCTTTTTCTAGGCCTCAGTTTACCTATTTCTGAAATGAGAGGCTTATATTACAATATGGGATGTTTCTTCCGATCTGAATATTTGAGTTTCTATGCAGGGTCTCTCAACCTGGACACTACTGAGCTTGGGGTCGGGAGAATTCTTCGCAGAGCTGTTCTGTGCATTGTGGGATGTTTAACAGCAGCTCTGGCCCCTACCCACTAGTGGCCAGTAGCACCCACCCCACAAGCTGTGACAAACAAAAATGACGCCAATAAAAAATAATGACTAAAATCCCCTGGGTGGCAAAATTGTGCCTGGTTGAGAGCCACTGTTTTAGGGTACAGGTTGAAAATTTTGCAGGTTGTGAAAAATATTACCCCTGGCCTTATTGTCATCATTTTTGTTGTTATTAGTTAAGTTATTCAGCACATATGTATGTAAATGTATGTTCATGAGCATGTGGGTGTGTATACCTATGCCTCCATCCTCACATGGCCTCTTCCCTTTCTTGTCTCTGAGTCCAAATCCCCCTTCCTTTCTCTTTTGAAGACACTAGATTAAGGCCCACTCTAATCTAGTGTGACCTCATCTTGATTACATCTGCAAAGACCCTAATTCCAAATTGTGTGTGTGCGTGTGTGTGTGTGTGTGTGTGTGTGTGTGTGTCCATATCCCATCTACTATGTGCCAGACACGGGGATATAAAATTGAGCAAGATGAATCTGCCTGTGCCTGCACCAAGCCCACGCTCTAGAGGGGGTTGGGGGAGAGGGACAATCGGGGTGAGGTCAGGCTGATCCTGTTACATTAATCATTAGTAATAATAACGCCTTTCCACAGCAATCTACTCTGCATTCAGCATTCAGATTTACTTAACTTTTTGCAGAGTATGGACCTTCTGAAAAAAATCAGTGTTACTAAACCAACCTCTTTATACCCAAAGTTATAAACTCTTTCTTGTTCTGGAAAACTCTCGACATTATAATTTCTCACAAAATTCAGCACAAGGTTACAACACTTTTCAAATAGTTGACAAAATGAAAAACACCCTTTCGTCCTCCCGTGCAACACACATATACAGCATTAACTAATGATATTATTATAAATATAATGTTGTAGCGTAACGGTCCCAGCCCAGACAGGCCCTCACATGAGCCTGTGCCTTGCCATGCTCCTTGTTCCCGGTTCATAATTTGAGTCCCAGACACTGCTCCACGTCATCTGAGTGAGCAGAACTGCTTTGGCCAGTCATTTGCGTGGGAGACTGTGGTGCCTTCCACTGGCCAGTGGATTCAGCATTCATCTCACATCAACTGCTCAGGGGCCCCTTTGTAGCAGGTATCACTCTTAGCCCATAAAAATTGAGCATTCCAGAAAAAAGTAGCTTGCTTTTTATCTATCTATCTATCTATCTATCTATCTATCTATCTATCTATCTATCTGCACTTTAGGCTGGTGGTCAAGTCAATCTCAGTCATTAGTGGGGCTTTCTATCTCCCCCGACCCTGCAAGGAACATGCTGAGGACCTGGCAGTGCCAAAGTGGTGGGGACACTCTCATTTCTGTCCCATGCTTGGTGCACAAGCATCACCATTGAGGGCGGGCATCCCTCTGCATCATCCTAGTACCGTCGTCCTCAGCTGAGGGCAGGGCCATGCGTGCTGCTAAACACCCTTTCGTGCACAGGATGAGCCCCACAATGCGAAGACTTCCCCCACCCCAAATGTCAATAGTACCGAGATGGAGAGCCCTGCTCTACTTTATAGTCTGGGGACCTCATTTCCTTTCTTGATGTTGTTCTGGCTGTAATTTCTGGCTAATGAGATGTAAAGGGGAATGTGCTGGGGGCTTCTGGGAAAGAGATCATCCAGAACACCCTGGGTGGGGTGTTCTAGGGAGAGGAGCGGGCTGGCATCAGCTCTCATAGCTTCCCTGCCTCCCTGCCTGGAGCACCCATGTGAGGATGTGATGTGTGGGGCTGTGGCAGCCATGCTGAGACCGTGAGATATATTAGGAGAATCGCAGAGATGCCTAAACTTGTGGAGCTATTGAATGAACTCTGGGACCATCCACTTCCAGGCCTCTTGTTAAATAAGGCGCAAACACTTTAGAGTTTAGACCATGCTCAATACGCTTGGCCAAGTGACTTAACCTCTGTCTTACTCTCGTGTGAGAAGGGGAGAATGAATGCTTAACACATAAAGTGGCCATAGGGACTTACTAAGATGATATATGTAAAACACTTGACTTACTGCCTGGCATATACTAAATATTCAATGTATTATAGATGTTTTGTTATTCTCCCTATAAAGTGAATTAATCATGACTGATATTTTGAGTCTTAAAGTAAGTTAGTTCTGTTGGTTGATCATTCACTCAATTATTCAGCAAATAAGTAGCAGAGCCTGCCATGCTAAGGTACTGGAAGTGATAGGAATTTATTTTAAAAGAATACAGTTAGAAGGAAACTATCTAAGAAGTTGTCTGTCAGATCTCATCAAAATTCCCTTTTATTTAAGAGCAGGATTCTGCAGGCTTTCGTTTTCTGCATTCTGCCTGTGTATGTGTCACAGCCATTTATCACGTCCATGCCACAGTGCAATACCTGTGTCATCATTAACTCAGAGTCTTTCTTTCAACTAACTTACTCTTCTTTGGTAATATAGATTTATTATCAAAAAAAAGTTCGTGTCACCATTGTAAATGGAAAAGCAATGTCCCTTGACATAAAAATAAATAGCCAAAATATAAATGCCATCTAAGTCTCTCTAACGTTGCTAAATTAAAACTTAATATTCATTTGTGTGCTAGCTGAAATCATCCCGCGCACCACGGTTGTAGTGCCTGTACTGTACTTAGTGAAACACGGATGAGGATAATCATACTTAGTGAAAAGGTTTTTACGTTTAAAAACTGTCCGATTCATATATGCTGCAGTGGGTCTTGACACCGAAGTTAGACATAAATAATATGATTATTCTACCTAATTGTTCCTCAGCAGTTCATCGTACTTAGAGGAAAATTACTATGAAATATAGTGTGGCTTTCTGGTTAATGATATTTCCCTCCTCCTTATTAAGTTTATGAAACATTTCTCTACCATAATCTCCAAGAAATTTCACCGTGAACCTAGGAATCCAGTAATACCTTTCAACAGTGATTTACTCTTCATTCAGCATTCATATTCGCTGAACTTTTGCAGGTTAGGACCTTCTGAAAAATCAGTGTTACTGAACCAGACTGTTTGTGTCAAAGTTATAAACTCTTTTTCTCGTCCTTGTTTTGGAAAACTCTTACTGCTGTGGTTTCTCACAAAATTCAGCACAAGACTCCTACGCTTTTCAAGTGGTTGGCAGAAGGGTCGCCCTCCTCCCTACCCCCTACCCAACACACCGTGAAGTTCCAAGAGAATGTTATAATTATTTCAAGTTGCCCTTGAATAAAGCTGAACCTAAATCACTCAGCCTTTGGGAAGTCCTTGACTTCGGATTATTTTATGGTCGAATAAAGCTGAACCTAAATCACTCAGCCTTCGGGAAGTCCTTGACTTCGGATTATTTTATGGTCATCAGGCGAAACTGTGGTGGGTCGGAGGAGGAGTAAGATCTGAAGGGAATAGACAGTGCTCGTTGTCAGTTGTCCTGGAAGAGCGGGGAGAAATGAGGAAGGAGTTGAATCGAGGACGGAACTGTTCAGAAAAGAGTCAGGTACAATTTATGGGTCAATATAAGCCTCTTGGGGTTGGTCATTAGGAATGTGGTGGGGCCAGGCAACTTATGGAATGGGAGAAAATGTTTGCAAATGACACATTTGATCAGGGGTTATTTGCCAGAATATATAAAGAAGTCCCACAACTCCACAGTAATAAAACCGAACAACCTACTTCAAGAACGGGCAAAGGACTTTCTCCAAAGAAGATGTACAAGCACATGCTCAGCATCGCTAATCATCAGGGAAATGCGAATCAAACCCACAGTGAGATACCACCTCACTCCCATCAGGAGGCTACTATCAAAAAACAGAAAATATCCATTTTTGGTGAGGACGTGGACAAACTGTTGGTGCAAACTGTCGGTGGGACTGTAAAATGATGCAGCTGCCGTGGAGATCAGTCTGACGTGCCCTCAAAAAATTACACGTAGACGTTATCGTAGGGTCCAGCAACTGCACTGCTGGATACATACCACGAAGAGCTGAAAGCCGCGTTTTGAGCAGATGTTTGTACACCCAGGTTTGTAGCAGCATCAATCACAATAACCGAAAGGTGGAAACAGACCAGGTGTCTGTCAACGAACGATGGGCGAACGAAAGGGAGGGGGTGTGTCTGTCCCAAGGATAGCACTCAGCCTTAAAAAGAGAGGAAGTTCTGACACGTGCTGTGACCTGGATGAACTTGGAAGACATGATGCTCCACGTAATAAACCAGTCACAAAAAGATGCACAATGTACAGTTCCACTTAGACGAGCGACCTGGAGCAGTCGGATTCATAGAGACAGAAAGTACGATGGCTGTCAGGGGCCTGGAGGGACTGGCGGTGGCCATTCTAGAGTTTCAGAGTTGCAAGGAAAAAAGAAAGAATTTTAGAGATCGGTTGCACCAAACGTACTTATCACTAGTGAACTGGTCCACTGAACAATAGCTGAGATGGTAAGCTTTATGTTATGCGTATTTTACCACAATTAAAGAAAGAGAACCGTGGAGGGGTCCCCTTGACAAGACGGGCAGGAGGGGGCTTAGGGTTGGTGCACTTGGAGTGTTGGAGAAAACATGACCTGGCTTCATGGTTACAGACGAGAAACTACGTAGGAAAGAATCTTGTCTTTGCCCGGGGGGGACCTGGGGACGGTTTGGTGGAAGAGTTTATGGCTGGGACTGTGTTTTCCAGGGTTTCCATTTTTCTCAGGGTTTTCTTTTGCAAGCTGCGCAGCTGCGATCATCCTGCAACGGGCCAGCTGTTTCTTCAGCGCTTGGGGTAGCTGGAAAATTGGATTTCGGAACGCTTTAATGTTCGTTAGAAAGCTTGCTCCTCAGTGGAGTCAAGGCCAGGACGCAGCGTCTCCTCCAGAGAGAAAGGAAGACCTTTCGTCCCTGGCAGACTTTCGGCGCGCCGTATGGGTTTAAAAGATTTCCCTGGGATCCGGGCCTTTATCTCCGTGACTGTAGCTCCCCTGAGTGCAGTCTCCCTGAACTTCTTGCTGAATTTTTGCAATTGCTGCCCCGACGCTGCCTCCCACCCCGAACCAACTGTATGTCTCACAATGCAGTCGGATCCTTCTCCTTAAATTGCAGCTAGGACTGTGTCACTCGGTGTCGCCCTCTGAAAAACGTCTGCACCCAGTTTAGCATTTGAGCATGTCATTCTAACCTGCCTCCCTGACCTTGACCCTCTCATCTCTTTTGCATCTGGCTGCCGATGGGACATGCAGACTATTCTCCCTGCACACAGGCCCATTTTCTTGTTTTTGGCCTTTGACCTTGTCATTCCTTCCCCCCAGACCCTCTTTTCTCAGTCTTATCTGTCTTTGCAGGTTGAGCTCGATAGTCACCTTGACTGCAGCCTGTGACAGACCCAGAGCAAGGACCCAGTGAAGGCACGCCTCGATTCCTCACGTACAGAAACGGTGAGATCATAAATGCATGTTTATTTTTTTTAAGCCTCTAACTTTTGGGGGTAAATTTTAAATGCAGCGATATAGAACTAGTGGAGAAACAGAGGCCCATGAAGAGACTCGCCCAAGGTCCCCCAGCTAGGAGTCCAAGCCTGGGGTACTAGTCCTCAGCTCGACTCTCTTGGTCACCACCTCTGTGCCCCTAGAGTCTGGATCGCAGCGGCCTTAAACGCTTGGAGCTGGAGTGTGATCCCTTTCAGGGAGGCAATGGGAAGCCACTGAAGGTTTTGGGGGGTGAGATGGGGCAAGGGAAAAGCCCACATCTTCCTGAGTCAAGCGTCTTGATTCCAGCCAGTGATGGCCAGCCCGGGGACCAGGGACATCAGCATCATGCCGGCAAGACCTCAGAAGGATCTCGGGAATTGGGCTGAGGGTCAGAGGCAGAGAAATAAACACCCCCTTGGTTCTCTCCTCATCACGGTTTTCTGGAGAGACATGATTATTCAGAGGGAAGGCAAGGAGAAGCACAAGGCTGGCTCAAAGTGCTGGCAGTTTTCTGTGACAGAGACGTGAGGGCAATATCTGAGCTTGGACAGTCTCTGCTGTGGCCTGGATCGTGACACACAACCCACTCTCCCTCGCAGGCAGCAAACATGTCTGTGACCCCCCTGTGGCTCCAACTGAGAGCCTCCTGGGAGGCTGACGGCTTTCATTTCCTTGTGACAATAATGTTGGAAAACAGCTTTCTGGACTCAGCCCCAAACTGATAATTAAAGAAACACTTTATCGCCAGCAAGGGCAGAGGCAGCCACCAATGGCCGTGCAGAAAAAGGAAAAAAGTAATGAAAACAGCCGGCTCCCTTCAGTGTTTTCCTTTTTGTACGAAAACCGCTGACAGGGTTGTGAACAGCCTCAGCTCCGTTTATGTCTCCTCTACGTGTCTGTCACAGGGACGCAAAGGGACACATTTTTGCAGGCCGAGAGTTGGGGTTTAGTTTCACGTTTGTGCCTGGACCTGGGGGTCCCATCTGTTCTGTCCATCTCTTTGGCTTCCTGGGGACAGTTTATTCGAAGATGCCTTGAGGTCAGCTGCGGAGGACTGCAGGGGAGGGCCGGACGTCAGAGTTAGGGTTTGAGAGTGGGGCCTTTGGACGCAGACTGCCCTGGCTGCCAGCACTGGTTCTAGCATTTTCTAACGTGTGAACCTGGGCAAGTCACGTGACTTTTCTGAGCATCAGCTTTCTGACCTGTCGAATGGTAGTACCTGCCACACTGGTGGTGTTCAGGATGAAAAGGGATGAAGCCGGTAAAGCCATGGCATAGCGCCTGGATACACGAATCGAGCCAAAAATCTTAGCCAAATATTGATGCTGGGGGTGGGGGTGGGGGTGCTTGGGAGGGATGGGATAGGGCAAGCCCCGAAGATCACAGTCAGGGACCTCACTCTGCTTATCCAAAAGGTCAGACTTCCTCCCCCACATTACCAACCAGCTCTCGGGCCTCCCTAAAAGCCAGCCTTGCTTGCTCTCCGCGAGCAGCAGTGTTAATCGATGGTAATCAAATTATTAAACGTGCGTGACGTGGCCCAGGATCCAGGCCTGTGGAATCCACATTTGGGGGTTAAGGACACTGCAGACTGGTTTGTGTTTGTCTTGGGTTGTTTGAAATGAAAGACCCAACTCTGTGTGTGTGCGTGTGTGTGTGTGTGTGTGCGTGTGTGTGTGTGTGTGTGCGTGTGTGTGTGTGTGTGTGTGTGCGCGTGATTTTTGTTTTGTGCTTAAAGATATAATCCTGACTAGAGGCTAAAAGGTGTGCTGTGCTAGAAAGAGCACTGTAGTGAGAGTCTGGACAATCTGGTCTGAGGCTGCCAGACAGGTTTTCTCCCTGTCCTCTCAGTGTCCCTAAATGTGACATGAGCAGCCGGGGACTCTCGCCCTTTCCAGCTCAAGAGCTGTGTCTGTTCCACCGCCTGGGGGCTGTTTGCGTCTGGGCAGTGCGGTTCTCCTCTCTCAGCCTTCGTGTCATCATCTGTAAAAAGGAGTTAACAGTCGTCCCCACCTCATAGGACGGATGTCAGGGTTACCTTTGATAAGGCTTGTCAGCTTCAGAGGTGCGGCAGGTGCATGGAGGGAGCTGAACACACAGCAAGTCTGCCGCCGGTGGTGGGTGCAGACTTTTAGGGGAGCTTCCCAAAGACAGGGCCTGGGACGGGACTGAAGATGGTGTGATGTGTGGAGAGCGTGCTCTCGGGATGGAGGCAGGAGGGAAGCAGGGTGGGGCGGGGAGGAGTGAAGTCCCCAGCTGGAGCTAAGCTCCACTCAGCCTGGTTCCCTGGGACCGGGGGTGAGGGGGTGGGGGGGTGGGGGGTGGGGTGGGGGGGTGGGGGGTGAGGGGGTAGGGGGGATGGGGTTCTGGAGTGTGGACTGCACCTGTGAAGTACACAGAGGGGCCTTGCCGAGGCCAGGGGCCGGCCTCTGTGACCCTGTGTCAGTCAGTCATTGCTCACGGGGCTGCTCCTGACGTGGAGGTGGCAGCTCCCTTTCAGAAGGAGGCAGTTTGCTGGTCACTGGGAGCCATCAGAAGCCAACCCCTACTCATCCATATTAGGTTGGGGTGAGGGCATGCCTGGTAAAGGGCATCTGGGTGGACACCAGAGGGATTCCCTGAACCTCCTCTTTATTCCTAAAAGGTGGAGGCAAGATACTCCTTACGCTTTCTATGCAAACTCGTGTGGGGTCATGGCCTGTGATGGGGGCGGTGGCTGGCGTCTTGAGGACTCAGCCCTCTAGGTGCTATCACCTCTCTGGATTTGATGTTTCCTCATTCCCACGGTGCTGGCAGCATCGGGCAGTGGAGGAGAAGGCGTCTCGACCCTCTGCTCACTCCTTCCTGCCCTTTGCTGGAAACGAAAGCAGCCAGAGCCTTGCCCACGTGGTGTGAGGGGAGCGAGCTCGCTGTAAAAGCGCAGCACCGCAAGGATGGGGAAAAGGATGTCGCCCGCCAGTCCCCAGGAAGCGTGGGGCCTTGGCAACTCATCAGATGGCGTCCAGGGGTGTGAAGAGGATTCTTCTCTGCGCTAGAGGTTGAGCATTTCCAGTCCAAGAGATTTACTGCAATTTGGTTCTGTTCTTGCAGATTAAGTGGATGGGTGTTGGAATGTGAGGGATGAAGTCCCTTTGGCTGGGAATGCACCCACAGTGGGCTAGAAGGAAGTGTCTCGGGGCTGTCAGGAACGGGGTGGGTTTGGGGGGAAGAGTCCCTGGAATCGAGGACGATGCAGACTGAGAGAAGCTGTGTCTCATAAGCCAAAGACCCTAACGGGGCGTGCAAATCAGAGACGTTAGCCTGGGAGCAGCCAGCCTTGCACCTGGGACATGGAGGGGTGGCTGCTGGTCGCATGGAGCAAGTGTCTGGAATGGGGATTGTGCATAAAGTCTTTTTTTCTGTCCCCCAGCTGTCCACCCTTCCATCATCCCTCCATCCATTCACCCATTGTCCACCCACCCATCTATTCTTCACTATTAATTTAAAGAATTGTCAATACATTCACATGGAAAACATTCAAGTAGAACGAAGGGATAAAAGGTAAGGCCAAGACCTTAATGTCTTGGTTTTCCTCCCTTGAGTTTTTTTTCTGTGCCTTGGGCTTTTAACGTACCTTGAAGGCACAGGTGGCCTGTATGTGGCAGCTGTGGCAAGTTTTGGGTCTGCCATGTGTGTTTCAAGCACCAGGGTGGGTGCAGATAATCGCAGACACAGGCTTTGTGATGTTCTGCCAAGTGGGTTCACTGCAGCCAAACACCAGTCAGATCTTTAGGTGAATTTTTCACTTTTCATCTGAGTAGGGACAGCTGGGGCTTCATTCCTCTGCAGCACTCGGTTATGAATTGTTTTCTTTCCCGCTTCTCCAATCCCCAAGATGAATGAACAGGGCTTTTTCCCGCTGATGCTGCTCAGTAACCAGTTTTTCACAAAAGACATTAACAACCCACCTGTCGTTATTCTAACAACGTTCACACCTATGGATGAAAGAGGGCCCCTTCATCCACATAGATAACTGAGTTCCCGTGAGCAATTCATCACCCCCCCAGCTTTTATTTTGCAACATTTCAAATCCATAGAAAAGGTAAAAAAAATAGTATAATAGCCGTCCTTGTACCCTTATTTTGGATGCACCAATTGTTGCTGTATTTAAACTTTTTTTTCTTAAATTCCTTGAAAGTAGATTGCAACCGTTATGACCCTTCACCTCTAAATACTTCAGCCCCCATCTCCCAGGAACAAGGACATTTTCCTACAAAACCACGATACCATTCTCATGCTCAAAAATTTAATAATCGATATAATAATTTTATCTAATCTAAAGTCCACATTTAAATTTCCCTGGTTATCTCATTATTGTTGTTTGAAGCTGATTCTCTCCCTTGATCCAGGATCCAATCAAGGGTCACACATTGTGTCTCTTAGAGTCCTTTCACGCTGCTCCCACAGCCTTTGTCCCCTCCATCACTCATGAGGGATCGACATTTCTGAGAACCCGCCAGTTGTCCCCTAGAATGTCCAATAAGTCGTCTGATTATTTCCTTATGATTAGACTTAGGCTAAACCTTTTTGGCAAGTGTCATGCACAGGGGATATATATATATATTTTTTTTACTCCCCGTTGCATCCCATCGGGAGGCTCGTAGTGTCAGTCATGATCCATTATTGATAAGGTTACATTTCAACCCGTGTTTAAAGTGGTGTCTGCTAGGTTTTTCCACTGTAAATTAAGAAGCGAGGCCATGTGACTGTGTTGTTCCCCAGTGGACTTAGCATCCACTGATGATCCTCGCCTGAGTCAGTTATTATGTTGGTAGTTAAAATCTCCTAATTCTGTCATTCATTATGTTATTCAGTCTATAGTTATTGGCTGGTATTCTTGTGCAAAGCCCTTCATTCCCCTGTCCCTCCCCATTTATTTTTAAATTTCTTGTTTTCCCTGGTTATCTCGTTATTCAGTATCACTGTGGTCTCATGGATCCTCCCCACTCGCCTCAGGTTTGGGCAGTGGGAGCACCTTCCAGTGGATTTCTTTGACCGTGCAATGTGCCTCCATCACTTCTGAGCATTTCCTTACTTCCTGGCATGAGATGTTGCCCCAGAAATGCAATCAGTCATTTCTCCTTCTAGAGGGACATGAGCATTTAGAAACCAAGGTCTGGATGGGTGCTGGGTGTGTGTTCTTGATACTGGGGTGTTATTACTTCTAGGTCTTTTGAGCGGAGAGCTAGGATACGTGTATGTTTACATCATGAGTTCACAGTGATACCCCCAGTTCTCTCTCATCCCTACTCATTCCATATGTATATCTTCATTCACCCATAGTGGGAACAATTATTTCCAAAAATCTTAATATATTTACTCCGTTGCTCTATCATACAACACACACAGAGTACTTTGAGAATGACTGCACTTTACCCCTATTGACAACAAATCGAGTCAATCAGTTCAGGATTTCTTCGTAGTTCTTTTTATCCTGCCCGTTATGGGTATCCAGTTAGAGTGTGTGTCTAAAAGTTACTTAATTAAATAATTTTCTCATTACAATATTTATATTATTTGTTTGCTGTACAGTTAGAATTTCTGTTTCTGCTTCTATTCAGTTTTAGGGTTTACTGCTTTCTACTTGATTTGATTTCATATACGTGGTCAAAAGCTAAACTGTAGAAAAAGGTATACTCGAAGCAAGTCTCCCTCTCATCTCTATCTCCTTTTCTCCATTCACAACTATGCTCTATAGCAAATGATTTTTAATAATTTCTGGTTTATTCTGCCTGCGCTTCATTTTGCAAAAAACCATTACACACACACACACACACACACACACACACACACACACACACACTGCTGTTTTGTACCTTGTTTTCTCCCTGGACAATATATCCTGGAAATCGTTCTGTATCAGCTCACAGGCATCTCCCTCATTATTTTTTTTACAACTTCTCAGATTCCACAGAGTGATGGAATCTTTCCACTGGGCATTTAGATCATCTCCCATATTTTGCTATTATTAATAATGCTGCAATGAATAATCTTGTGTATGTTCTTTTTTCAGATTCATGGAGCGATAGCTGCATGATAAATTCCCAACAGTGGCATTGGTGAATCAAAGAGTAAACGCATATTTAATTTTGTTAGATATTGCCAAATCTCCCTTCCTAGGGATTATTCCATTATGTACTTCAGCGATATACAAAGTGCCAATTTCCCCGAAGTCTTGCCAGAAGAATTTGGTGTTAAGCTTTTGAATTTGCCAATTCGATAGGGAGAAATGATGTCTCAGTGTAGTCTTAATTTGCATTTCTCTTATTGTAAATAAAGTCGAGCGTCATTCCTATGCTTAAGTCTCATTTATATTTGTTTTCTGTTAACTGTTCAGGTTCTTTACCATTTTTTTATAACAGACTTTTGGTCTTTTCTATCCTCTATTTTAAAGTTTTTTTATAGAGTAGGGAGATTAGTCCTTAAAAAAAATTATATATATATATATATATATATATATATATATATATATATATTCCTGTAATATACCTGTAATAATGTATACCTACATTATTAGCTGAAAAATTATTTGCAAATATATTATCTTGGTTTCCCACTTGTCTTTTGAATTTGCTTGTTTTTTAAAAATGTAGTCATAATTCCTCATTTTAATTCATGGTTTTCATAGTCTCGTAACTCTATAGTCAATTTTGAGATTTCTCTTTCTTTTGTATGACTTTATTCAACTAATTTCCAAAACTTGATGTTTCCTTCTTCCTACCATTTCTTGAATCTGGTACTTTCTCTCCACAGACCCCACGGCTGACCTCCTAGGCATTGTGCCCGTGTGGCTTTGAGATCCATTCTCCTGGCTTCAGGTTTTTCGATCCTCTGTTGCCTTTCTAATCTCCTCAGATCTTTCAA
The DNA here is from genome assembly GCA_030015415.1 of Cynopterus sphinx. Classification (NCBI taxonomy): domain Eukaryota; kingdom Metazoa; phylum Chordata; class Mammalia; order Chiroptera; family Pteropodidae; genus Cynopterus; species Cynopterus sphinx. The sequence goes on from CM057389.1 coordinate 88,894,103, forward strand.
TATTGTCCTGAAAGTTTTGGAGGTTCTGTTCATTTTTTTAGAAATCTTTATTTATTTATTTTTTTCCTGTTCTTTAAGCTGGATAACTTCCGTTGACCTATCTTTAAGATGAGCAGCTCTTTCCTCTGAGTGGCAGCTCAGTTCAGCTTTTTGTTTGTTTGTTTTTACCCTATCCAGGCTGCTTGGACTCTTCCCCATGCAATTCAGGGGTTAGAGAGAGATTCGGGAACAGTTTACATGCAGTATTTTGGGGCCTTCTCTCTCTGTATCTTTTCCTTTCAGGACTACCCACCACTGTGGTTGCTCTGAACTCTGACTTCTGACTATTCAGGCCAGAAAGATGGTGGGTTTTTTGTTCGCTTGTTTGTTTGTTTTTTAAATCAGAGTTTTAGCTGCCCATGAAGCACTGACTGAGGCCTGACCTTAGGCTAAAAAGCCTGACACGTTAGGAAACCAGTGTCCTGAAATTCCTTTCTTCCAAATGTCAGCTCTCTAGAATCTAATAGCTTTGGTTGACTTTCAGGTGCTTTTACGCAGCTGTGTTCTCTGCCCCCCTGAGTTTACGGTTGTTATTTGTGGGAGGGTCAGTCCAACAGGAGCGTACTCAGAAATAAGCAGAACACTGGTTCATCTTTTAAGAACATCTTCAGCTTTTCCCTCTTCGTTAAGAATTGGCTCCTCTTTTACTTGTCACATAGTATGGGTCAGGATGCTCATGGCTAGTACTTCAGGTCGCTGGTGCCTTTCCCGTGGGGAGGGGACACAACCGCAGACTTCATTTCACCACGGAAAATGAAAATAGCAATGTGCTGTTGGAAAATAAAGATGATATTTAAAAGAATAGCAAGCATGTCTAATTATTTCTAATGCTTAGTATTTTCATACTTAGAGAAGGAAAGACGTTAAGAAGAACAAGCAATTAAGAGCGTGTTCTAGAGAAATATAAAGCCTTAAATGCATTGATATCATCTTATCTCGTGTTCTTTTTCACTTGTGGTTGCTAAAATTAATTCCGGTTTTTACAATTTTGCTTGAAGAAGTCCCCTTTTACCTACCTGTATTCTAGCTTTAGGCTTGTTCACAGGTTTCCTAGCAACTGGGCTAATGATTGCAGTAATTTTTTTTTTTCGGTGTTCTGGCATACTGCGCTATTTTTAAGTACTAAAATACTGTTTTTTAAAAGAGTAATACTGTTATTTTAATATTTTAAGAAGTCTGAAAGTTGAATCATTTACATCTTGAGATATTCCAAGAGTTTTAGGCTGCATTAAAAATTCTAGTTGAGCAAATGATCACTTGTTTAGAAGACATCATTCTTACCTTCCCTATCCTCAAGGGACGAAAAACATTTGTATTTGACAAAGCAAAGCTTGTGTTGAAAAGAAAACGCTAATAAGAGTTCTCTGTGTAAGTGGGATCAGAACATGACAGCTTCGAGAGTGATAGAGGTGACTCTGCAATAACTGAGCAAGTAACCCTGTAGCTACATATGAAAATCAAAGAGCTTGGAGCCGAATGGGCAAGTGTCCTTAAGACAAACTCCAGGCTCCTATCAATAAGAAATTATACTCTCTGCAAAGAAGTTATTCCAAAAGATCTCAAAGTCATTCGAATATGAGGGTGTCAGAGACAAATATTTGGCTCGGCTAACTCTTTTCCATTTCTTCGTTTGGGGGCACAAACATTTTTTCACAGCTGAAAAAGTTTTCACAGCAGAATGCTTGGGACTCAACTATGACATCATTGATACATACTTTTATTTTTAATGATTGCATTTAAAGAATCAAACAATATCCTATTTAAAAAGTTTCAACTTTTTAAAATATTTTTTGTTTATTTAATGTTGAATTTATTTTTGTAATGCTTTATTAAATTTTTAAAATAATTTATATTCAAAATATAGTTTGTATCTTATATACATTTTACATGCCCATTGTAATGCTTAACATTTTGTAATGTTAATGGATTTATGCATTCAAAATACAGTGACTGATTCGTTTTGGCGATTTAAAATAAGTAATTCCATATACTCTGATAAAATAGCAGTATTAAATACAAAATTCTGATGTTATCATTTTTCTTTGGCAGCTGTACTCAGGTATCCGGCCCCTAGTAGTGCTCTGCCTGCTGTCGGTGTTAAATTCCTAACAGAAGACCCTCATCCGCACTCCACTAATCCCAGGACAGTTGGCAGAGGGCAGGGTGCTCAGATCGAGGTCGGAAGGGATAGCCTGGTGAATGAGAAAGAGGGTGAATTTAGGTGTTAGGTAGAATGTAAACCCGCGTTGATATCCCAGTTAAAGCATTCGCTTCTCTGAGGCTCATTTTCTGTAAATGAGGAACGATATTGTCTGCCTCATGTGTGGTGGCTGTGATTATTCAGTGAGAATGGATGCCCATGTGGCTACCTCCCGTTAGACACTCACCCCATTAGTTTCCTTCTCTCCCTCCCTCCCTAAAAGAGGCTTTTTCTCTGCTTGAAGGTACGTACCTGCCAACAGAACAGGAGTTTGGAGGCCATTGCTAGAGTTGGGGATGTAATAGGTCTGAAAACATATGGCTCCGCTGGGGGAAGCAAGGGCCTCTGACAGCCCTGCATGGGCTCACTCCAGTGAGGATGCGAAAACGACCTAAGAAAACCCGAGTGAGGAATCGGGAGGCAGAAAGTGGCTACCCAGATTCACATTTAGTTTTAATGCCTTTCTCCTTTGATGCCTCTCAACTGGGAGAGTAAATTGAAACAGTGGGAACTGTGATGTGGACGCCTCCTCATTTGTTTTCCGAGGCTCTGTGAGGCCACCCAGAAGGAACCAATGGGGCCCTTGAGCTGGTGTTTGTTTTGAAGAGCGTTTAGGAGGAGCATAGGGAGGGGAGGGGAGGGTGGAGAGGTGGTGATTCTGCTCTTCCTGTGGAACTGAGTTAGACCTTGCAAGTGGCCTCAGGAAACCTGCAGTTAGCATTTCCCAGAGACGTCCTATCCCATTGTACCGTCTCCTTTATGATTCCGAGGTCAGCAAGCTCAGGGACCAAGAAGGGCAGCGTGCGGGGTCATTATCTGCAGTGATTCTGAGTTTCTCAGAATTTGCAAACCTTGGTCTGCGTAGCTGATTCCCTGACCAATACCTCTCATCGGTTTGAAAATTTCAGCCGACAAACCCCATCTCGTTCAGAGGCCGTCCAGGCTGCGATGAGCCTCCTCTACCGTGCCATGCATCACCTCACCAAGTTAGTTTTTAAAATACCCGTGACATTGTTTATTTAACTCAGGCTCTGTGCCCAGGCTGGCTGAACAGGCTCATCCAGAGGATGGAGACGTAGGTTACCAAGTTCCACCCCCGGTTGCCTGTGTCGGTCTGTCTGCTCTGTGGACTGGAGTTTGACCTCCTCATCTTTCCGCCCTGACCACAAGCACAATGCTGGGCACATGGTGAGTCTGGTGACTCTACTTCTATTCAGGGTCCCTGAGAGGTTGATGATGTTCAAATGTGTAGGGATGATTTCTGTGGACACTCTGCCCATTTATTCAAATTACGACTTAATTCAATAGTTATCGAGTTCCTCCAGGGAGTTGCCCAGCCCCAGGAGGCTACTGTCCCTGCCCACTAGCAGTCGTGCCACTGGCCAGGTGATAGTGAGCCACCATTTCGAATGGGCCTGTTGACTCGGACTGAGCATTCCTCTCTTCCCAGAAAAATACACTTTCCTTATCACTGGAAGCCCGGAAGCTGGAGTTGGAAGAGATCTGGGAGGTCATCTCAATGAGGTCAGTGGCTCATGATCTCTTTCGGGGCACAGTTTCCGTGGAGAACGTGATGAAAGCCTTCTTTCCCGAAAAATGCACGTGTGCATATGTCCACCTTTCGTTTCAAAACACTGAGTCCCTGCAGTGCCCCACGCCTTGCAACGCTGAGTCACGGCAGAGAACGAAGCTGGTACAGATCCCAGCGCTTACCTTCTGGGCTTAGGGGTGGGAAGGATAGATAAGGATAGGAATTAATAGGCAAATATGCTGTTTCCAGAGAGTGATGACTGCGGAGGAGAAACATGCAGTCGAGGAGAAAGGCAGACACGTCGGTGGTGGAGGGCAGAGATGGACTCATCCGGAGCCTGACTGATGATGGGCTGTCGTCTGTAAAATCTGGGCAGAGGGGAGGGAATGGAAATGTCTCAGTGACTGCAGGACCCTTGGCCCTGGAAGACTTCCTGGCGAGGCAGGACGGGCCTAGGAGGCAGTGGCTAAGGAGTATGGAGCCCACCCTGGCGTCTAAGCGGTGGGGTCTTTCTCTGCTCTGTTTCTCCAGCACTTTGAGCTGATTCCCTTCTAGTTCTCTTTCCCCCCTTTAATGCTGAGCTACCGCTGAGTTAATGGTATTGACCACCACCCCCTTCCAGACTATACTCTTGTGGAGCAAGGCACACACCCTCCCCACCTCTGGGCCTCCACCCTGCTCTGCCTCCCCCTGGCTCTGTGTCTCAGCTGCCCCGAGGGGCTCATGGGGGGTGTGGGCTTGTCACCCACTCAGCAGGCTGCACAGCGTGGCAATTGAGTGCACGAGATTTGGAACGAACAGTCTGGGTTTGAATCCAGCTGTTCTAGATGCCTTTGGGCGCAAGACCTGTCCTCGCTGAGCCTCAGTTTTCCTATCTGTGGAGTGGGGATAGCAACCGTACCTTCCACCTAGCATCGTCCTGAGGATTAAATGAGGTAGATAATGGATTTAGCACAGGGCCCGGCACATGGAGGCACTCGGGGGATGGTTGTTACTGTTGTGGGGCTTGGGTGAGTCGAGGTGCTCATGGCGTTGGTTTTCTGACTGAGTGTGGTAGGAGATTGGTGATCAGGCGCAGATGCAGAGGTTCATTCATTCGTCGAATACCTACCGAGTGGCCTCCGTGTGCCAGGCACTGTTGTAGGGACACGGCAGACAAAAATCCTCTTTCTCATGGATCTGGCATTCTAGTTTGTGAAATGACAGATACATGGACATGGAGATGGACAGGAATCCATGGATCTGGAAGGATAAGTGGAGACTTGGATGCGTGGCTTTTAGCTGCAGGTACGAGAAAACCCAACCAACAGGAGCTGACACATAAACTCGGTCACTATTTCCTTCACGAGAAGGATGGACACCCCCACGTTTACAAGTCAGGGGTGCCACCAAGGACGCAGAATACTTCTAGCCTCCAGCTCTCCCTCCTTCAGTGAGGCTGGTTTCCATCCTTAGGCTTATTGTTTCGTGATCACAGGATGGCTGCTGTAGCTCCAGGCATCACGTCTGCCTCGGCTGTGATTCAAGGAGAAAAGGTGAGCAGGGAAACAAAAGCCTTTCTCCTCCTGTGACTCTTATCAGGTGGAGAACTCTCTTCCAGAAGCTTCTCACAGCTCACTGACCAGAAGCAGGTCATAGGCCCAGCCCAGACCTTTTATTGGTAAAGTCAGAAAGAATTACCGTGACGGGTTTAGGTTGATGTTGCATCTCCCTAGGGGCTGGGCACATTGCTACCTGAATAAAATCAGGATTCGGTTATCAAGGGGGAAGGAGCAATGGCTGTTGGGTAGCTGGCCAATGGCATCTGCCTTCCAGCCAGCTGGAGAGTCTCTTGGTAGAGAGAAATTTGAGAAGCTGCAAGGGCCATTATGAGATACTTGGGGGTTCCAGATTGTCACCTTAGGCTTCAAGTGTCATAGGTTAGTAGCAAATTGAGGAGGGGACTTCCTCTCTTTTTTACCGAGTGGGGCATCCTGTGTAACCATGAGTGGCAGGGGACGAGAGGCTTGAGGTGTGCTTGGGAGGAAAGCAGCAGCAAGGTAAAAGCAGCACCGAGGCCCCTCCCTTACTGAGCATCCGAAGCAAGTGCTGGGAATATACACGCAGAGCCCCCCCCCACCCGGGTGCCTGCTGGACGCCCCCTGGACATCCATAGTCTCAGAGAAAATACAACGAGTACAAAACCCCAAGCTCGAACCCAGGACCCAGCGGCCTGCTCCTCACCTGGCTTCCTCCACCTCAGTGAACATTTCCATTCACCAGGCAGCTCAGAGCGAAAGCTTGGGTGTCCTCCTCAACTCCCCCTGCCCCCACACCCCCTGTCCCCGCCGCCAAATATCAGCCTCTCATTCAGTCGAGCAGATCCTTTCTCTTCCGTCTGGAGCAGGTGCATCCGCTTTTCTCCGCCTCCGATGCTGCTACCCTTCCAAGCTGCCTGGGTGACCAGGGTGGTCTGTTAGCTGTGCCCTCTCACCTCTGCCCTTACCCTCCTCGCCCCAGCCGGGTTTCCACACTGCAGCCGGCACGAATAACCTTTACAAGTGACACTGGAGTTTCAACAGCTCACCCTGGGGTGGGGCATGATGCTTCCCAGATGAGGGTGCGACCCTCCTCCCAGGCTTTCCCACTTGTCACCACGTAGCTCCTTGGCACGTCTGTCTTTCCTGCCGCACTCTGGCAGCCGGCCTGTGGCTTTGCAGCACGGGAGGCCTGCTCTCTCTTGTTCTCTGACCTCAGGGTCTAGCTCGGTGCCTGGCACACGGCAGGGGCTCAACAAATAAAGAATGAATGAAGATTCACAAAGCATAATGCGGGCGGAGCAGGAGTAGCTAGCTCTGGGAGGTGTAGGAAAGTTTCACACGAGGGAGTTGATGTCATTCAGGCATTAAAGGGCGAGTAGGAATTTTCCAGATGCAGAAGGGGTGTGAGTGTGAGTATTTCAGGGAGAGCGAAGCGCATGAAGGTGTGAACAGTATGCTTGCAGGGGAATTGATGCGGCAAGCCTGGGAAAGATGTGAGGGGCAGGGGCAGGGCGTGGCGTCCTCTTCATTCCTCTGTGGCTCTCCCCGAGGACAGAGCTTCCCACCTCAGTCTTTCCCCAGCCCTCTCTCCCTCCCCACGCCTCCCAAACAGAATCTCCACCCTGGCGCTTCTGCTCAGACGAGTCTGTTAATGAGCAAAGAGAGCGTGTGGCGTGTGTTAAAATGAGTCAGCAGGTTGTCCAAGCAGAAGTCTCTAGACAGCCATATGCAATGCTGTTGACAGAGTCAATTACTCTAGCCCCAGGGAAGGGCTGTTTAGCATTTTTGAAAGAATTAACCAACCAGTGCATAATTATTGCAAATGAACCACCTCTTAATTACATCCGTGTTTCCTTTATCCACCCTGCACCGCTCCGGCCCCTGCCAGTCAGGCCCCTGGGTTTATTAAATCCCTTTGGCCGCAGCCAGCTTCTTGGAGAGGACACAGCTACTCCCCCGAAACTGATAACTTAAAGGCCGCGTCTTCGCTTGTGGGCATTTCTGCCAGAAACCTCGGAAAAGGGCAAAGTTGTCCCAACAGCCTTTCTGTGGCCCCGAGGAGCCATCTTCTGCCAGATTCCATTCAGTTCGAGGATAGTAGCCACCTGTGCTGTCGCGTCTGTGTGTCTCACCTGCACAGCAGGGAATGCCATCCCCCATCTTACAGATGGGGAAACTGAGGCTTGAGGGTGCTAGGTGGGGCTGTCTGTTTGGTAAACTGCAGAACCAGTATTTAACCCAGGGTCCTCCTGGCAACCGAGTCCGTGCCTCGTCCTGGCGGATCACATCTGGGCCTGCTGCACCCCAGTGCCCTTCCAGACCCGGAGTGCAACTCGGCTCCTGCCTGTGATGTCCCCATCTCTGAAGGTCCAGTTGGAGTTCGCCTCACACCCCATTTTAAGCCAGTGGTGATTGGGTGCTTCACCAGGGGACTCTGAGGGGTCCAGAGAGGTTTTCCTTTGGGTCGTGTGGGATGGTTAGGGCGTTTCTGGCTGACTCTCTCGCTGTCCCCCTTTCTCAGCGTGACAATTCAGTGTCCCCTCAGATGGAGCAGTCGGTCCATCTCTCCATGTCACCGAGAACAACCCTCACACCAGGCCTTTTTGCATGGAATGAGTTTTACGGACATTTTTTGAAAAGGAGGTGGCCCATGTGGCTGAGATTCCGACATCTTTCGCCCGAATATTAGACATTCTGTCGTTGTGCGTAAGCTTTTTATTCAAACGCCTGCGGAAAGCGCGTCATACATGCATAGCTTCGTGAATTGCCAGAAAGCGAACACACCCATGTAGCCAGTGTCCAGACTAAGAGGCGGAACATTCCAGCACCCCACAAGTCCCCCAGAGGAAGAAGCCTTTCCCATTTCCCCCCTCTCCGTGCACACAGCAGACACCTACTATGGAGAGAACGTTTACTGGGTGCTAAAAGCTCTACGCGCATCATCTCATTTATTTAATCTTCCCACTTGTTTCTAAGAGAATAAGTTCTCGTATCACCCCCATATGACAGAGGAGGACACTGAGACTTCGGCTCATTTGCCCCAATTTTTTTCCAGCGGGTGAGTGGCGGAGGCAGCATTTGAACTGACTCCAGCATCCCAGTTTTTAGCCTCCAGTCTGGGAAAGCATCACGCACCCGCGTCTTCGTGTGTGTGTCAAGCCTTCCCCGAATGGCAGCTTCACTCTCAGGGGTGGGGTCCTGTCGTGCTCTTTGGTGCCCCATCTGGGCGCAGTGCGTCCAGACGGCATCTCATAACGTCTGGATGGCCGGATGACTGGACAAAATGCGGTGGCTTGGGGGGAAGAAGCTATCAGCCATTGTACATCCCTCCCTGTGAGGCTGTGGACTGCAAAGTGCAGCAATCCTTTGGTCCCTGTTTCCACACTTCTTTGTCTTTTAATTTGCGGAAAGAGGACAGAAAGAAATAAACATAGTGACGAGGTGAGGAAAGGGTTCTTCTTGGCTCCCGTCGGGGGGGGGGGAGGCGAACAAAACGGATGAGGGCTCCGCTGTCCTCCCCAAGTTCACGCTGTTTTTGCTCCAGAGTTGTTTCCCTGCCTGATTTATCAGGCTACCTGGAAAACCATTTTTATTTTATATTTTTTTCTTTTCGAGACTGCAGAAGCGTCTTCGTGTTTCAAAACACATTTGTGCCCTTAAAACTAACATAAGTCAGTCTCATTGCCTCTGGTATCTGTAAGCAGACCCATTCCAGGCTATTTTTAGGGTCATTTCCAGAAAAATAATTTACTTTTCATTGTGGGGTTTGTCAAACTAAGTGGAGTTATTTTCTATGCGGAGTTGGATGAGTCAGTCTCGCCCTAAAAAATGGGGATTTAAAACATTTCCTGCAGAGATGGGGCTCGTAGCTGGGTTTGTGAAAAGGAGCTACCAGGAGGTCTCTGTGTCCAGTACATTTTGTTACTATCAGCCCTATTTTCTAAAGTAGTCAGAGCTGTTTGCATTAATAATAATGATAATAATAATAAATAATAATAATAATAATAATAAATAGCTCTATCGAGAATTGCCTTTGGGTGCTAAAAATAGCTCCCTCCCTAGGGTTGGAAGCTAAGAGCTTAGACTTTGGAGTTGGATGGATCAGGATTCAAATCTGGGAAAGTTATTTAACCTCTCCGGTTTTAGTTTCCCGATCTGAACAACAGGAAGAATAATAGTGCTCCCCCCACCCCCACCCCAGGTTTGATTAGGGCACAAGCAAGATAAGACATGAGCATCAGGGCGATATCTCCATCAGGCACAGAAGGCACAGGGACCTGTGAACCTTTAGGGACCTACACGGATGTTCCCATTTTAATGTTTTAAAACCAGAAGAAAAATGTGATAATGAATTATAATAATGAACTATATTAATGAATTATATTAATTATATAATAATTATAATAATGAATTATAATAATGAATTATAATAATGAATGTACAATAATGAACCCAGTCCAGGCTACGTTTGTCTTTGTGCCAACACGGTCGTAAAATATAATTTTCAACATTGTTTATAGAGGAAGGAGCCCATGAAGGCAAAAGTACCCAGGACCCATGAAAGTCACAATGCAGCCCTGGAGTAGCTCAGCTGGTGCTAGATTACCCAACAACAGTCGCTTGGACAAATGGAAATATATTTTTCTCTCACATAGAAATCCAGAAGTCAGCAATCCGATAATGGTTTGGCAACTCTTTGGTCTTCGAGGCCCTGGACTCCTCTTTTCCTGGAGCATCTCCCTCAAGTTTGCTTCCCGGGCCAAAAGGGCTGCCGGAGCTTTGGCCATCATGTCTGCATTCCAAGCATCAGGAAGGAAAAGGGCAAAAGGAGCCTGCTTATCAGCCGGGCAGCTCCCTTTAAGGAATATTCTAAGGATTTCGGCACAAAACCAAACCTGTGGTCGCAAGGCCACAGCTTAGCTGCAAGGGGGTGGGGCAGGAAATGTCAGGTTAGGGTTGGGCGTATTTCCCTTCCAGATAAAAGGTGGGTTTATAGCAAATAAGAAAAATATAGGGCCGGGGCACACAACCCAGAAGTTAGGAGGGGGTAGTTCTCCTATGGGGAACGCTTGACCAAGAGGGAGACAGGAGAGAGCTGGGCAGGTCCCTTGCCTGTGGTCCAGTGCTTCATCCAGGTCTGGAAGGGCAGGGGCATCCCTGCACAGGCGGGGCTCCCACCCAGTGAGAGGGTCAGGAAGGAAGGGTTGCAGGGAACCCGGCAGGTGAGTGCACTCTGCACCCCGTGTCGCTGTTTCCTGCACTCCGCCAGGTCTCTGCTCAGGTGTGGCCTCGTTGGCGAGGCCATCTCTGATCACGGGATCTCAATACCAGTCCCCCTTTCCCTCTCCTCCACTTCTCGCTTACCTCGCGCTCCGTGTTCCTTACTGCACATCTCCCTGCCTGTAGGGTCACCCGCGCGTTGTCTGTCTCCCCCCCAGAGTGTGAGCTGTCGGGAGGCAGGGCTCTCACCTGCCCTGCTCAGCACGGCATCCTGCCTCCAGCATCTCCGGCAGGCATTCTCATCCCTGGCATGTGCTGGGAGCTCATGCATGCTGACGCATGAATATCGGCCACCGGGAGCCTGGACTAGCACGGGCTCTGGCCTCTGTCTCATGTTCTCACACTCTCCCCCACGCTCCTCGGCTCTCTGGAATCATGAACTGTCCTGTCATCCAACGAAGGGTTTCTGAGAGCCCACTCTGTGCCAGGTGCTGTTCTGGGTGCTGGGAATCCACCAAGAAGCAAAGTAGAGAAAAATTCCTACTCTCATAGAGGTTATTTTCTAATAAGACAGGGAGACAAATGAATATGTCAGCGATGACACATGGTGTGGAGAAAACCAAAGCGGGGTGGGGGGCTAAGATCTGCGAGACAGACAATAAGAGGGTAACCCTACAGGCAGTGGGTGTTGTCATTTAATTTAGAGTGGCCAAAGGAAGGCGTCACTAAGAAGCAGTCACAGCAGAGCAAAAGTCTGAAGGGGCAGCTGGATATTTAGAAGAAAAATGTTCTAGGCGGAGGGAACAGTAAGTGCAAAGGCCCTGAGGCAGGACCCTGCCTGTGTTTCTGTATAACAGCGAGCGGGGGAGTGTGGCTGGTGGAGAGACTGGGGGATAAGGCAGAGGGTGCCAGAGTTGGCCTGTCAATCACTGTCAGAGCCTGGTCCCTATTCTAAAGGCTCTGGGAAGCCATCGGAGGGTTTGGGGCAGAGGAGGAGCATGACTTGACTTTTGTTTTAAAAAGGTTCCTCTGGCTGTGTGTTGGGGGTGGAAGCAGGGGGACGAACGAGGAGCCTACTTCCCTGCAAAGGTTAATTTTCTGTGTCACCTTGACGGGGCCAAGGGATGCCGAGACAGCTGGCAAACATTTCTGAGCGTGTCTGTGAGCGTGTCTGTGAACTGGATTAGCTTCTGAACTGGTAGATCGAGAAAGATGCCCGCAGGTGGGCATCATCCCAGCCAGCGAGGGCTGGGGTGGAACAGAAAGGCAGCGGGTGAGTTTGCACTCTCTCCTTGAGCTGGGATGTGCATCTCCTCCTGCCCTCGGACAGCAATGCTCCGGGGGTCTGGCCCTTCTGTCTCGGGCCGGGACATCCCCCATCTGTCCCCCGATTCCCAGGCCTCGGGGTTGGATGGGAATGGCACAGCCAGCATTGCAGGTATCAGCCTCCGACATCGAGTGAGCCAACCCTTCACACTCAGTCTCTTTCAGAAGGTGTCCTGCCTGGAAAACACAAATATACACCTTTTCCAGGCGAGAGATGGCCGCGGCTGGGACCAGGGAGAGGCAGAGGGAGGTGTGAAAAGTCTCAGTGCGGTGCGACAGAACAGAGTTTCCTTTCTCATCTCAGTGATGCCGCATGTCCTGACCCCCTGGCATCCAGCGTTCAGGGGAGGGGCATGTCTGGGTTAACCTCACTTGTGGACAGGACTCAACCCGCGCGATTCTCAGTGGGTGCAGATGTGGGGGTGTCAGCCGGCAGGCTCTGTGGTGAATTCAGCTCGCAGACAGGGAGTTACAGACCTGATCTCTCACAGGAGCCGCCGCAGGCCCCACTGCTCTCTGTTGCCTTTCACCCGAGATCTATCTAGTTTCTGAAGAAGACACAGGGGTGTTGCTCTGCATCTGCTGGGATCCCTGTTCCACAGGTCTCGTTCCCCATTTCTCAGATGGGGTCAATGAACCACGAATGGAGGTAAATAAATGACATGACCCCCTCCCCAAGGTCATGTGAGTCCTAGTTAGTAATTACAACTCTTGGCCTCAAGTCTCTCTCCACGCCTATCGACTGGCTTTGCAGTTGGCGAGAGTTGAGGGAGAATTTTCTTCCTTTGTCAGACAGATGCCATACCCTGCGTGTAAGTAGATGATTCCAGAAACAAGTGACAGAGAAGGGACTGTGTCCGTTCTCCCTTCCCACTCTCCGGGGAAGAAAGACATCATTACCCTGAGCATTCGTCATTGGACTTCAGGACCTGGACAGGGTGCCACACGGTCGCACTGTGTATGCCAAAGTGGTCATCAAGCACCTGCCCTTCTGCTTCTCCAAATGACAGGTTTCTCTCCACAGGACAATTGTCTGCAGCACATGTGAGCCGGTCAGCACTGGTTGCAGTTTTACATGTCTAGCCCTGGCCTCCCCTCCCACCACCCCCACTTGACATCAATCTTCAGAGAGTGGCTCTTAGGAGAACGAGCCATGTTCTGAATTTCATTTCAATGACTGGATGAGACCCTTGCCAGGGAACCGAAGTGCAACAAGGTCAGAATTGTATTCTCGAGTGTTGGGGGGGGGCCTGCCCCAAGTACCGAGGCATTCGGAAACGAAAAGGCATTTGCCCTCGAGTTGAGTTTCCAGGAACAAAAGACACTCCCAGTCGTTTACCTTTTCCTACATTTTCCCAATTTTCTCAATCTGTTCCTATAGCAACCCGGATAGGGATTGGTTTGCTAGAAAAGTATTCGTTTCTATAGAAACGATTTGTTCTATAAGAGAAAAAGTTTACTGGGTAGCACACGAAATCTAATATTAGGATTTGGAATTTTTTGGTAAATTTTTCTTTTTTCTGTCAGCCATGAGACTCTTTCCCAAGCCACCTACAGACGTATGTCGCGTTTTGAAGCTCAAATTGTCATCCCAGAGTGAGTTCTCATACGGAGTTCCAGGGGGAGGTTACAGAGTTTCAGCCCCTTGGGGTCTTTACTGGGGATATAAAATTTAGAAAATTTTTAGACCGCTCGCTCACGTGTCCAGATACAAGGGTCTAGACTAGATGATTTCTGGAGACTTTTTTTGAGGGGGGACAGTCATTTGTTGACTTTCTTGTAAAAACTCTGAAGGATTTTTACTAAAAACAGGTTTTGGTTGTAAGGGACAGAAGTCGAGTTCAAAATTGGTTAAGCAAAAAAATAAAAAATAAAAAATAAAAATGAAGGGATGTACTGGTTCTCATAGTTTAGAAGTCTGGAAGTTTCTAGTAGGGCTGGATCCAGGGTTCACCAAGGCCTAGTCGCTTTTCCTCGCTCAGCTCTCTCTTTACTGTGTTTATGCCATTCCCAGGCAGGCTCGTCTTTCTCATGAGGTCCCAACAGCTCCAGCCTAATCCTCTGCACCTTCCTGTTGAGTATCTTTGATAGTTCCTGGAAGAGTCCTGGGAATGACTAACTGGACTGACTTAGGTCACATCCCCACTGCTGAACCAATCACGGGGGACCCGGGGGAATAAAATGAGCTGATGGGCCAGGCCTGGGACAGGTGCTTACCTCTGGGGTCAGACGTGAGGTCAGGACCTCCCCCGCCGCCAGGGACTGCAGGGAGAGGGAAGGAATTTTCTATGGAGGAAAATCGGAGGCAGAGCTAGGAGAAAGCGGTATGGATGTGATCTAGGCACCAGTCAGTCACTCCCTGACCGATTCCACATCGCCAGAGGAGGCAGACCCACTGGGCCGCATTCTGAAACTATTGGGCTGGATCCTAGGACAACCTTCACCGCAGCCTGGGCAGAGAGAGCAGGCGAGCCAGTAAGGTTTATCCTCTCCCAATCGTTTCATTTTTCTAATTAACCTGCCACTAGCTCTACCCCAAGAACATCTTTCAAACAAGATTTTTTTTTTCCTTCCAAAAGGAGTTGAAAAAAAAAAAAATCAGAATACATTTGCATGTTACCTAAAACATTCCAAATCCGTGTCTTATCTTTGTCACTGCACGGTTTTTCGTTTTTTAAGGCTGGGAGCTGCATAATTACAGTCACCTTCACCACACCAATCCCTTCTCGAAAAGGTTATTGTGAACAGGGCACAAAAAATCATTTGGAAACACAGCCCAGATCTCTTTTTCAATCGTCTTTTCATCCCCAAACTTCAGAGATTTTTAGAAAATTATGTGTTGGTAGAAGCAGCACATAACCTCATATAGTGTTTTTAGGGAAAAAGCTATTCCCTAAGATGATTGAAAGTCTGACTTATTTCAGGAAGGGTGATGGTGTGTGGCCAATAATTGGAATTAACTGAATTTTCAAGGTTTATTAAGAGCTTAAAATAGAACTGGTAAAATTTAGCATCTAAGTTCAAAGTTAATGTCTGCTCTTTTGTTGAAAAAATGCCCTGTTTTCATTGCTAGTAGCTTGCCGAGATTTTTAAGAGTTTGAAATAGCTTTAGGATTTTTTTCCTCGTTAATACACTGGTTTAATAATTTCCCTGGGCATTACTTCCAACGAAGCTCTTGTATTTTGGGTAAGGAGCAATCCTGTTGGGATCAGAAGTGAATCCTTTGAAATCTTCAATTTTGTGGCAAGACTAAGTGTTTCTCATGAATGAAAACCTTGGGTCTCAGCAGGACACCTGATGGGCTCTCCGAGATACAAAGCTTTGTGCTTCAGAAAAGTTTCCAAGCAGGACTCACGCGTGAGGGACTTCGACACGCCCGGCTGTAGGATGGCAGTGTGCGCGTGGGTGCGTGCGCACACACACGGGGCAGGTGCAGATAGGCACGCTCGCATTGGAGGCTGGAGGGATTTGGTTGTTCGGGGAAGGTGTTTGTTCAACTTTAAAACCCCGTGGGGGGCCACCCAGAGGCCTTGACATCATGGGGGGGTTCCGATGCACATGGAGAAGCAGGGACCAGCACCAAGGGCAGCACGGCCCAGCCCTCCAAGGATAGCCATGTCTCCTGGGCATGTTGTTCAAATAAATGCACGTTCTGATGCGTGGGTCTGGGGCAGGGCCTGGGATTCTACATTTGTAACGAACGCCCAGGGCATCCCCGTGCTGCTGGTCCGTGGACCACACTTTGAGGAGGGAGATGGTAGACTGCTCCTTTACTTTGCCTTGACTGGGAAAATCCTATTTTGGATTCTATCAGTCCTGAGCAGTGCTGGCTCTGGTATATCTGGGGGCTTTCTGTCAGCCCGGGGAAAGAAATCTCCTATGAAGGGTAAGGCCCAAACCGTATAAATCACAGGCACTAGATGATGTCCCAATCCTGGCAGAGAATCAAGCTGGAGAGAGAGAGAGAGAGAGAGAGAGAGAGAGAGAGAGAGAGAGAGAGAGAGAGGAGAGACAGATCAGCAACATCCAGGCAAAACTCACCTTTCAAAGCGGGACCAGAAATGAAGCCCGTTGTTCCTCCAGATTTTTTTAAGAAGCTTTCTCCATATTCCCTAAGGGCCTGGTGATGTTCAGTACTGTCTTTGTTCATTTAGCCCAAGGCGGATTTCTCTGTTACCTTCCCTGGGGCATGATCTTGTACCTGACTCTTCAGATGAGAAGAAGCCACACTGAAGCCTTTCACCAGAATGCTCAGGGAGGTGACAGATTCCGAAGGGAGGAAGGAGCAGGCATGGCCGAGCTTTCTGAGGACGCACAAAGCAGGAGGCCTGTATCGGGGAGCTGCTGCCACAATAACAAACCACCCCGAACTCAGTGGCTTCGAACGACACTCTTTTATGATTCCTCATGAGTTTACAGCTGAGCTGGGCCGTTGGGCTGATCTCAGCAGGTGCCACTCATGTGTCTGTGGTCAGCGGGTGGGTTGACCGGGGGCAGGTGGCCCAGCATGGCCTTTGGCTGGATGACCGGTCTTCCTCCACATACCTCCTCTTCCCCCATAGTCTGGGCATGTTCTCATGGCGGTGGCAGTGGCCCAGGAGAGAGCTGGTGCCTCAGTCATGCCAGAGGGCAAGCAGGAGTACCTGCGGGGTTTTCTAGCTCTTCTCTCATCACATTTGCTAGTGTCTCCCATTTGCCAAAGCAAGTCGAGTGCCCAAGCCCAGTGTCAGAGAGGGAGGGACAAGAAAGTTGGGGCCCTTAACTGGGAACATTGCTAAAGTTCAACCACACAGCCCTGATTGAGGGCTTAGGTTGCGTCTCTAAATCTCTGAGTATTTCATTCATTCACTTGTTTACTCGTTCATTCATTTGTGAAACATGTATTGTTCTTCTCTTACGCAAACTATCAGGCTCCGTCAGACTTTCCTTCTGAGTTTCACTTGCTTCAAGATCTGCACGCGCTCAGATTCCACCTCCAGATTCTCTCCATGTGGAAACTGTGAAAAGCTTTTGCTCACTCCTCAGGGAGGCTGTGGGGCCTATGAAACCAGAGTCTGCGAAACGAGGGGGAGGGTCCTCTTCCCAAAGTCAGTGGGGACAGCTACTGCCTGTTGCCATGGAGATAGATGCTGGGGCGCTTTAAACAGGCCCTACCTACCACCCACTCCTGGGGCTGCTGTTTTTCAGAATAAAAGGGCCTGGCTAGGACTCAGGTCGGTGGTCCCCTCAGGCCCTTGGGATCATCATCTCTTGGAGCCGGTTTGCATTGTTGTCATAGAAACAAATAACATCCTTATTTCACAGCTTTGTTTGTTTGATTTTGAGGTATTTATGAGCATATTGTAAACACTAAAGTGCCATGAAAATAGAAGAGTTTCCTATCATTATGGGTAAGAAGGAGGACTCCTAGTTTTGTAGTAAATGAAGTGTTGGCAAACTGTCAACGGGCAGAGGTGAGGTGAGAGGGTGGGGAAGAGCCCAGATTTATAGCAGCTGTGGGTGTTCTTGGTGAATACTTCATGGCTGATTTCTACATGGTTGCCACCAGTGGTTTAACAAGGAACTTGTAGTTAATAATCAGAATTCCTGGATATTCAAGCGTTTGCTTTCTCAAGCTGATGCGAGCCTTCCCCAGATCACGCTGGCTCATCTCAGGTGCCAGACTCCTGGATTTGGACTAGCTCTGCCTCTTACTGCCTCTGTGATGTTGTGCGAGTGACTATTTCCTCATCTGAAAAATGGAAATACAATAGTACCTAGGGTTGACATAAAGACTAAAGGAAATAATGTACATGAGATGCTTCCCACATAGTAAGTATTCAATAAATGTCAGTTATCCGTGCTGTATCTCCGGGTCAGCTGATGGGACAAGGGGCTGGCTAGACACGTTCCCACAGCAGGGTTACCCAGTCCCGTTGGCTGAAGGCTGATTCGCCCCATTTCCCAGCCAGGCCCATCCTGTGTCAAGCTTCTTACAAATCATTCTTTCACCTTTTCCTGTAGAGCTCGAAGCACCCCCCTTCCATCAGGCTTCTTACAAGCAGCATCTCACATCACTCCCGCAGAAGGCCCCGGGTAGGAAGGACACTTTTAATAGCCCCATCTTAGAGATGAATCAATTGAGATTCAGGGAGGCTGCAAGTAAGGAGAATCAGGATTTGAATCCAGAGTCCCTGGGTCTAAACCTCCTCCCCACTTTTTTAAAGAAAAAAAAAAAAAAACTCCTTTTATTTAGAACGATTTCCTGATTTTCTCTATTCTTTTTTATAGCAGCTTTATTGAATTTACGTACATTAAGTTTAACTGATTAAATTAAATTAAATGTACGTACATAAAACTCACCTTTTAAACATGCAACTGGATTTTGAGTGTATTCAAAACCATCACCATTCTCTAATTTTAGAACATTTCCATCGCCCTAAAAAGAAAACCTGGACGCCCCCTCTTCTCCCCAAAGAAACTCAGAGACACTGGGTGTAGCTCTCAGCCTCCACAGAAAGCACCCTCGGCTCAGCCAGCTGGCCCTGTTTGTACGTGGGGAAACTCCTAAGTAGAGGGTTTTGTTCACTTTCATTGAACACCTTGTCCAGGTCCCAGAAAGCTACACCCGATTATACTGAGCTATTCATCCTGCCCTCCCTCCCAACGCGAAGGGGGAATATTTTTAATCATTTCCAGGGCCACAAGACGATCTCACATTACTATGGCCTCGTTCTCCCTACTCCCCCTCTCTCTTGGTTTGGGGAGACAGCAGGCAAGTGGAGGGCACTGGCTGGTACCTCTTTGCTTTTGATTAGAAGCCTCTTTTGTTAAAGCCTTTGCTTTCCCCTCTTATTCCCTTGCCTCCTTTCAGCTGCCCTCCCCGTAGTCGAATATCATCTGATTTTAGGTGCTGGAGGGGAAGGAGCTGTGATTGGGGACCCCCCCGCCCTCTGGTGTGCCAATCAAAAATAAAAATTAAAATCGTTTTTTTTTTTAAAGACAAACCTGGAGGCAGCTGTTTGGTACTTAAAAATCAGACTGTTTAATCCCTAGTGTGTGCGGAGGGGAATATGTATTAATTGCGGTCTGATCGTAGCATTGTCTAAACAGCCCTTGAACTTGTAAATGGCATGTCGGCAGGGGTATTTTTAGCTCCTGTTTTTCCGAAGCCGAACAGTTCCCCCCTCCGGGCTCCATATTACACTTTTCACGTGATCATCTCTGATTCTGCTACTGTCACCTCCCTTGGGGCTATTACGTATGCAAATCACATTCCTCTTCCTCACCTTCTAGAGTTTTTCTTTGTTCTGTGGTTCTGAGAGTAAAGGAAAACGAGGTGGGTGAGCAAAATAATGTATCTTTGGTTGTTTTCGAGGCTCAAGACTCTTTGATTTGTAAGTAGTGCTTGTGGGTGTATTTGTGTTTCCTAGATTTTTTTTTTTTTTTGCCGTGAATCTATTAGCATTTGAAAAGAAAGCATTTCAGCCGCTTCCAATCAATCCCACAGTGCGAGAATGACCCCAAAGGAGGGGCCATCTCAAGACTCATAAGAGGTCTCCTGGGATCCTCATCACCAGGGCCCTTGGGCGTGATTTCCTGGGTTGCACGTTTCAGTGAAAAGGCCAGTACTTGACCTTGCCCACAAAAGAAGTCAATTTTGTCCTTTGTGGGCCACAGGAAGGAAGGAAGAAGTGGATGCATCCTTGTTAACTACATGAACTTCAGTTCTTTTCCTTCTTTCCTTATTGCAAGGAGCCTGGCCTTCCCAGTTGCAATGGGGCCGTAAACAACGTCATTAAGGAAAATAATAACGGTTTACGGCACGGTGGGCTCTGGCCCAAGTGCTTTACCTGGACGAACTCTTTCTGTCCTCCTATGACGGCAGGGTCTGCCATTTGCCCTTTGGGGCAGGATCATTCCTTCCTGTGGGAGGCTGTCCTGGGTATTGTAAGACGCTGACAGCGTCCTTGGCCTCTACTCTACCCACCAGCACTCCCTCCCAGGATGACAACATATTGCCAAGTGTCCCCTGGGATAGGCGGGGTCACTCACAGATGAGAACCACTGGCGTGGTAGGGGGGCAAAAAATAGCAGGAAAACAGTAGGAAAGGAGAAATAAGACTATAGGAGTGAAACCCAGACAGCGGACAGGTGAGGTGCGAGCACAGAGGCAGAAAGATGTGGACTGAGGTCGGGGCCAGAGAACCTGGCCTTGGCTCTGGGCACCACGACTGAATTGGGTATGGGCACCCAGGGCAAGTTTTCCTTCCCTGTGCCTTGGTTTTCTCACCTGCACAATGGCCACACAAGGCTAGTTGTAAAGAACAAAGAAGCTGCCCGTTGTGAGCTTCTTAAGCTAAGGACATGTAGATAAGAGTCAGATCAGTCGTCTGTGCTAATGGGTGGGACCCCCTTATGGCATTAAGTTGATTGATTAAGTGCCCTGTTGGACGAGGTGCAAGGCCTTTGCTGGAGGGGAAGAGTTTGGTGGCAGGGAAAATGGATTCGGGATTTCTGGGTCTAGACACCTCCGATCGCCCCTCCTTCCCCCTTTCCAGAATTCAGCTGCCGGACCTTCTCGAGGAATCTGGGAAATGCAGCCCTGGAAGTTATGCTTGGCGAACATGGCTCTGACCGCACGCTCAGGAGGACAAGAAATAGAGCCTCTTTGTTTATTTTAAGGCCACCCCACTTGTTCTTGGGGCTCCCTGTACCTCCACCACCCCCAGGGGGGAGAAAAGTCTAGGGGCCTTACATAGCCCTGGAGCCCTGGCCGGGCCCCTGCGGTCATTTGTCCGCACTGGTCACTTTGGAGACACATTGTCCCAGCCAGTCTCAGGTCTGCCGCTTCCTTCCAGGCCACTGTTGGAAGGGGACTGTTCCCTTCCAAGGGTATGACGCTCTCCCACCCAGCCGCAGCACGTCCGAGACCCCTGCTCCGAGGTTTCAGGGACTCTCTTTATGCTCTGGGGTCACCCCTCCCTCTCGCATTCCTCAGGGGCATGCCACCCATGTCCTCTCCTGAGGTTTTCCCCGTCACGTGGCTGAATCCCATCCACAAGCTATTTGTCCTTTAACAACAAAGCCGGTGGGGAGACTGTTTTTCCGACCACTCCAGCTTTCGCCCTCCCACAAACGCCCCCTCCCTTCCCTACGACACCCCCAGACAAGCAGGCTCAGACCTGGCCTTGCTAGAATGGGGGACAGGAACGTGAGTACACTGGGTGAACCCAGACGTTAAAATTTCAAAAACTGTTCTCTTCGACGTTTTATTTTTCCTCTCCCGGCTTCCTGGCCCACCTGGCCAAGGTGTCAAAGCGCGGAGAGCCATCCGATCCTAGAGCCAGGAGACGGGCCGTGCTGGCACGTAGTAGGTGCTCACGGCACATGTTGGGAGTGAGTGAATGGGGCTCCTTTTGACAAGTCAGAGGGTCTGCAGCCGGGTCTTCCATGTGGATGTCCTCAAATCGAAGTTCGCCCAGTGCGGGGGTGAGGGATTCAAGGGAAGTTTGGGTTTGACCTTCTTCCCGTAACGGAGACTCATTTTGTTCCCTGGTACGAGTGGGGGACGCATATCCAGCCATGCCAAGGGGACGTTTTCTTCTCGGATAGAGCATCGTTGCTCCGATATTTCCCCCACTCTCCGGCCCCCTCCATCCTTCTGGTTGTCAGGGAAACAGTTTCCTGGACAACCTGTTGACTTCCTTGGCTGCTGAGTTAGTATTATCTCCAGGGTGGGAAGCTGTAGTGGAGAATTTTTTGAATGTCACCAAGGTAACCGTCAGCAGCCGCTTAATTATAGTTTTAGGTAAAGATGAATTCTCTCTTGCAAATGTTGGTGTATTTTTGGTTGAGGGGGGGCGGGCGCGTAGAGAACCACCCGGAGATGAGCATCCTCTAATTATATGCTTTCAGTTGTGGACAACTCAGTTTCATTTGCAGCTAAACGGGTTTCATTCAGAACTGATATGTTTCCTCTAGAAAACAAACAGGATAATGAAAACAACGAGGAGAAAGGAATCCGTTCGGCGGGAGGCAGGCGGCGAGTGTGATGGGTATGGCTGGAAGACAGGCATTTGCTGGTGGCTGTCTTTTCTGTCGCCCCGAGAGGCAGTGCAGTGTAGTGGTCGCACGCCTGGACTCTGGAGCCAGACTGCCTGGGTTCGAATCCTGGCTGTTTGGCCTGGGCAAGGGACTTAACCTCTCTGGGCTTTAATTCCCGCGCCTGCGAAACGGGGAGGTGGGAAGGAGTTGGTCTCCACCACGGGTGCCCTGTGATATACAGATGGGGCCCTCGGAAGAATCCCAGCCTGGCAACTCTGCAGGGTCAGCTGGCATTCTAGGGTAGGGTTCCTACTAAACCACACTTTGCATATAGCTGGCTCCCAGGGAGGGAAAGAATACGTTTTCAAACTTTTTAATTAAAAGCTCAAACTCACAAGGAATGGAGGCGTAGCCTTTTCTGAGCTGAGGAGTCGAGGATCGAAGTCGAGTCTTTGCAGTTACTCGTGTACCAGGAAGGATCCTTCTAGAAGGGAGCTCCTGGGTTTGGTCCAGGAGGCTCTGTGGAGATGCCAGGTACTACAGAGTCCTTGGACCCTGAATGGTCACTGCGTTGTTCGAGTCCTCGGCCCTGCGCAGCCTCCTGCATGTACCCCGGGCTCTCTCCCAGGTCTGGGGCAGTCAGGCTGCAGAACCCCAGTCCTGGGGGTGAGGACGGTCTTCTCAGTCAGCCCCCCAGAGAGCTGAGCCCGGGACAATGACGATGACCTCGTTCTGTCCAGAGGGTGACAGCAAAAGTCCAGCTGTGTGAGCTCAGGCCGGAGCTTCCCTATGCCCCCAAGTTCCTGTACCTGTGAAATCAAGGAGTTTAAACAAACCATCTCCAATAGGTTTCCAAAGCTGAAGATGCTGCGATTCTAGGGGGAAAGGAGAGTCACAGATCTGGCATGGGCACCCACGTCGGTCTGACACCGAAGACCGTACACTCAGCCACGTACCAAGCCCTTGCTCTGCTCAGTGCTGAAACCGCGGACTCCTAGCGGGGTGACCTGGGCAAGTGATGTGCCTGGCTGTGCCTCGGTCTCCCCATTGGCCAAATGGAGACGTTAGCAGTACCTTCCTCTCGGGGTTGTTGGGAGAAGAAATGAAATAGACACACCAAGTGCTCATCAGAGAGAGCATGCCCCTCCAGTAAACACCAGGTGTGGCTCTAGTTACCCGCCCGCAGTGTGACATCAAAACTGTTCACGTTAGCTGGCTGGGTGACGGAGTGACATTCCCCATAGGAGCCCCCCCCTTTTTTTTTTTTTTTAAAAAAAAACCTTCTTCAACTGAGATTCAGCCCGTGGACCAGCCCCCACCAGAACCGCCGCACTGAGATCTGCACGTTTGTTTTGTGCGCGTCCCTCTCTTCCTGCACGTTATGTAGACTTTCATCTTTTCGGAATGAAGACCTGAATAGCAATGAACACGTTGGTTGAGAGCAGCTGGAGCCGTTAAATTTTGGCATCGAATGGCCCATATCCACCAGGATGGATTAATTATGGTCCCCAAGGCTGCTTCTTAGGCCGGCCGGAGGCTTTGGGGAGGGGGAGGAGAAAGCAGTTAGAGGCCCCGTCTTTCTACTTCCCCACCCCCTGCCTCAGATTTTTTATTCCTTACAGCCTCTTACAAGGAACAGCAGTCAGAAACACAAACACGATATCCGTCTTCTCACGCTTCCCTCGAGGGACCACAAAAGGTCCTTTCTGGGCATTGAAAATACGTCTCAGGCTTTCCCTGCTCCCATTTTTTAAAAAGCCTCCGTGTTAGATTGAAAAGCATACATTCCACCAGGGTGATTGAGGAGAGGTAATTATATATTATTAAAAGCAAAAAAAAGAAAAAATATGTTCTTTGCAACACCCCTATGGCTTGGCAGAAATGAAATAGCAAATGCTTCAATGGTTTTCCTGCCAGCGGATGAATGGGTGCTGCGTTCTCAGGTTGGGGTTGCTGGCTGTGGGGACGGCTCAGCACGCGTGGGCTCCATCGTGGGGGCCTTTGCGGGGGCCTGGGCTGCGGAAGGGGAGGAAGGACACATTCACAGAGGAGCTGCCTTCTTAGGTGTTCCTCGGCTCAGAAGGCGGGTGGGTGGTCTCTGCCTTCGGACAAGTCACATAAGCTTACTGAGATGAGGATAATGATACCTGGTCATCCAAGTCAGGCCCCCCTTGCAAAGCACCGTGGTGCGGAGTGGAAACAAGCTTGGGTCAGAGGGGCCAAGTGCCTGGGCTGGAATCTTGGCTCTGCTGTGTACTGGGTGACCTTGGGCAAGTTCCTTCATCCTCTCTCTGTGCCTCCGCTTCCCCGTCTGAGAAATGGGAATGACAGCGACATATGCCTACCTCACAGTGATTGCGAAATAAGTTAATACACGGAAAGCAAGTAGAACAGCGCCTCCCATCACGTGCTTCGGTGTACCTGGTCGTTACTAGGCCATCTCTCTTCTCAGCACCAACATCCAAACGGATGGAGTCGGCGAAGCTGGTGCCATGTCTTCGGAGCACTGCTAAGTGGGAAAAACCCGGATTTAAACTCGGGCCTCTGGACTCCAATTCTCGCTGAATGTGCATCATGCCCCAGCTGCCTCGGGAAGGGTGGTTTTCAGTTTCTAGGACTCCAGCACTGCTGACAGCTCGTTAGCCAGGCCTGCACGCAAAGCCCTCCGGGGTGACGCGACCCCAGATGGAACACTCGGAATCCACCTTTCTTTCTGGTCCTCTGCTTTTCCCTCTCCGTAAAACAGACTTTGTGTTAACAACCGAGACGGAACATTGCTCAGGGCGGAAGCCCGGTTAAAAACAACCAGACAAGCCACGGGAAGGCAGAGTCGACCAGGCCCCCGTGTGGCCAGGTGGCTTGCATCAGAGGTGAGCTCCCGCCAGGTGACTTCTAAGAAGAAGGTGGCAGCAAGAGTCCTATATCCAGGACTTTCGGGTTCCACAGTGTTCTCCCTTTTGACCCCAGGAAAGGGACACATCTCAGACCTTCCAAGAAAGTGCTTTGTTTCTCAGCGAATTTAACCAGGTGCATCTACCTGCTCAGTGTCTCTCTCCTTCGTTCCACTCAGAAGAAGGCCAGAGCCTCTCCTTTGAAACAGCATCATGGAGGCCCACCCCACGTTGCCTTTTTGAGTCTCAGGCTGGGGTAAGGACAAGGGCAACCAGCACAGCTGGAAATCCACCCCGTCCGGGATCAGAGAGAGCTACAAAGAAGGGGAAGCGTCAGGGCCATCGACTCTGAGATTTACCTCTGTGACTGCTGCATCCCCGGGAGCTTAAGTACCGACTACTGATGGGTATAGACGCTCCTTTCCTTGGGCTGTGCAGGCAGCACCCACAGCCCTTGACACTGCACAGGCCAGGAGACCAGCTCCTGGGGACACAAGAATACCGTGGCTCCCGGAAAGCCGGCCCCCCTCCTTTCTGCACAGGCCGTTGGGGTGCGGAGGCCGGGAGTGAAGAAGGGAACCTGCATCTTGTCCTCTCTGCACGTGTTAATGAGATGCTGATTAGGACACGGCTGCCGTTTTCTGAGAGCTCACTCGCTCCGCGTTAAATGCTTTATTCATATAATAGTGTGGAGAGCCGCCAGGATGTTGCTATTTGCTTCCCAATATCCACCCTTCCCTTCCTTGCTAAATAAAGCTGATTTTATGCTATGCGGCAGCATGCCCAGCTCTGGATAGACCGTGGTTGGTTTACGGCTTAAACTTTAAGCTCATCGTAACAATCCTGTTTCTCTTTTTTTGTTTTATTTGCACGGAAACGGCTCTGGGAAGCTATGGATGGCTGTTAGGTCCATTTTAGACCAGTGAAACTCATGAGGCGAGCTGCCCCGTTGGCTCACGAGAAAGCAGATGTGGCTGGCATAGCCCCCTTTGCGGCTGGCCTGCACATGAGATGGCCGGAGCTGGAGCAGCTGCTTTGTGGCTATGAGGGAGAGGCCAAGTGTCTCGTTAAACCAAAGTGTGGTCTGAGGGCCAGATTGTTAAAAACGCAGACTCTTAGACCCTACTGCGGACCCACTGGATCAAAATCGGCCTTTCAGCAGGACCGATCTGTGTGCACGGTGGAGTTTGAGGAGCACTGGCATTTCACAGCTTAAGGAAACGATCTGAGAGAGAAGACAGGATTCCCCAGTGTCAGCCACTGGGGACCTGGGAGAAGCCAGCTGCCTGACGGGGCCCTGAAGCACGACCCTGTCTCACCTTTTCGGCTGTTGCTCTGATGCGGGCACCTCCCCTAAGCCAGCTGCCAAGAGCCATCAGTGCCTTCAGACGGGCCTATCCAGCCCTCCTCCCCCTCGCCCTGAGCACAGATCCCTACTCAGCGGCACCCCCATCCCACCCTGCTTTGCTTCTCTGGACTCTGTCTCCTGCACTAGTCACCCTTCCTTTAGCGTTTGCTCCCCAGGAGCTTCTGCCCGATGCTCCCTTGTTTTCAGAGGAGAGTCCAGCTGCCCTCTGGCTCCCCCTCACAAGGCACAGAGCCGTTTTCAGTCGTTACTCTCAGGCTTTAAGGTTGGAGGCCGCCCCTCTAGATAGTGGGCCTGAGGATCTTCTGGGGGAGGGGCGGGCACATTTAAAAATCAGGCTCCAGGGCGCAATGCCCAGAGGGGCAGCGGATCTGGGGTGGGCCCCAGGAATCAGGCTTTCTCCAGGAGGGCTCGCCAGGTGCCTCGGGGGTTCACACCTGGAAGGGTGCCCATCAGAGCTGGGAAAGTTGGGCGGGGAGAGGAGGGTGGCTGATGAAATGTCATTTTGTTTTCTTTCTCACATTTTTCAAAGCCGCTTGATGAATGTTTTCTTTGGGTAGTTAAGTCCGCTTTGTGTTGGTTGCAAACCAATTCATTGAAATTCTTCTCTGTGAATGCAGCTTTTCTGGGGAGGAAATAAACACCTGTGTGGTCCCCCACCCAGCCAGTTGGTGGGTGCGTTCCAGCCCTGGGCAAGCGTTTGGAGATGGGGACAGCTGGGACTCACCCAGGCAGGATGCAGAATGGCAGGCTCATTCCGACGTGTAGTGTCAGGTGATCAAGAAGGGAGGCCAGGAACTTCTGAAATTAGGGGGAAAGAGGTCTGTGTTCGGCAGAATGGCCCTGCCAACACGTCCACGCCCTCATCCCGAGAATCCGTCTATATGGTATGTCACCTGGCCAAGGGGACTGTGCAGACGTGGTTGAGACGTAGAGAGATGATGCTAGGTCATCCCAGTGGGCCCCACCTAATCACCAAGCAGAGAAGCCTTTCTCCCGCTGGAACCAGAGTTTGTGGCAGAAGGTGAAGCCGGTGAGGTTTGAGCTGCCATCACCCAAGGGTGCCACGTGGAGGACAGTTGAAGGGATGCTGTTCGGAGCAAAGGCCAGTCCTGGATGCCGGCCAGCCGGGAATGGGGGCCTCAGCCCTACGACGGCAAGGAGCAGAATTCAGCCAGCAACCTGAGTGAACTTGGAAGCAGAAAAGAAGACCCTGTCCACCTCACCTGGAATCCTGACCTACGAACACTGATATGGGATTCTGCGTTGTTTTAAGACTCTGCACGTGTGGCATTTGTCAGGGTGGCCACAGAAAGCAAGCACAGGGCCCCATTTCCGAATCCGGGAGAGGACCTTTGCTGTGGACCCTGCCCTGCCAGTCTCTCCTTCCCAGGTGGGCTCTTAGGGAATAAAGCCACATAATGCACAGAAAAGTCCCGCCTGCATCCCAAGGGCTGCCTTGGATTGAAAAGGATAAGATCCTTTTCTCTGGCTACGTCGGCCTTCCCCACCCCGCTCCCCCAGGTGATGTCTTAGTCTACTTCCTTTCCTTTTTTTCTATGCATTTTGTTCACACGGCAGAGATGTGCGACCTGTACAAACGTGTTTTCTGCTGTGCTCCCTCGTGTGAAGCTTCCGCACATCACTGAAGCCTTTTCACAAACCTCGTTTTTAGTGCTGCCTGACAGTTCACCAGGCGGAGGTACTGCCGTCCACGAGTCCACACTCCGATTCTTGGACTTCGGTTTGTTGTCTTCCCTCTCATTCCCAATTAGAAATGATTAATTTTAATTTTAATTTTTTACATAAAAACAACCTGGGCGTCTTATATTAGTTCTCACCACAGAAGTCCAGAGGAGGAATTACGAGGCACAAACTTTCCAGAGGCTCTCGACACAAGTGCTCAATTACCCTCTGGTGTCTGGGCACCATCTAAGCAGCTGAATTCCTCACTTCCTAAGAGTGGGGGGTGCCATGTCTTCTCTTTCTGTCCCCTCCGTTGAGTCCGCCCTGTGGAGCTGGGCACACGGCGGGTGTCCCATCAGCACCTGCAGCTTCATCTTGTTCTTTAATCGTCATCACAGACTCATCACAGCCTCTTCAGACAGAAAGGGGAGGTGTTTGGGAAGCGGTGTATCCCTCGCCCCCTTGCGGATTCACTCTGGGCCCTTTCTGGAGACATGAATCCCAGCCTTGCGGCCTTCAAGCGTGTGCCAACTGCAGCCTTTTGCTACTGTTGTGGATGCGTTTGTAACGCACCGGCGCCTTCTCTGAGCAGCTATCCTATCAGGCTGGAAGGCAGTCTCAGGCATCCTTGGGCCTTTCTTCACCTGGTGCTGAACAGACTCTTGGGAGGGGCATCTTAGGCGGCAGCAGCATGTGTGTGTGTGTGTGTGTGGGGGGGCACTCCCAATTTCCAGGCATCGTCTGAGAGATCCCTCCCTCTGTCTGGAAGCTCTGCCGTCTCCGGGGAATAGAATTCTGTTCCAGGGCTCTTACTTCTCTGGGGTCTTGCCGTATACTTGCTGGGGACAGGGACTCCCATTTTGCAGGGCCCTAGGGCCGCAGAATACGTGCCCTCCCTAGTTTTGCAGATTTTTTCCATCTCCTTGCCTTCTGTTTCGTCCGTTTGGGCTGCGATCACAAAAATACTACACGCTGGGGGGCTTTGACAAGGGGCACTTAAATGCTTATCACCTGGGTGAGACTTTCCTAAATGGGGTGAAAGAAATCAAATTCCTTTTCAGGCAAACCGCATTTTTATCTGGTCAAAGGGCGCTCACTGTTTGAAGAAGGGCCATTTAAATCCTCTTTATGCAGTAATGATTCCAGCTCTCTGGCCTCCCCCTGCCCCCAACCGTTTATCATTTCTCTACCTGGATCTCATATTTCAGCCTTTGCATCAGCAAAGTGTCACCGAGGACTTGAGGATCCATCTCTGGATCAGGGACCTGAAACCGCCAAGGCTCAGGCCCCGTTTTCCTCTCTGAAAACCCAAAAGCGGCCTGGCCTTCCTGTCAGTCTGCAGGGCTTGGAAACTGCTCTCGAGGTATGAATTGTTGCTAATGTTCAAGGAGACAGCAAGTGGCAGCTAAAGGGACATTCTGTCTGAGGCTCTCGGAGAGTAGCTTTGACAGTGGAGAGGAAGGAATGAAAGTAGGTTTCATTGAGGTTGTTCCAAACCAGACAATGTGCTAGGTGTTTACAGTGTAAATCATGTTTGCTTTTAAAATAAATAAGTGATACCTGCCCAGGGCACGGAGTTCATACATAAATGTAAACGTAGAATGTCTCCCTCTTATGTCCATGTCCGCTGGGCAGTTACCCTCCCAGGAGGTGACCATCATGCCTTCTTGTGTCCCTCTGCTGACACCCTATGCATCGATGAGCAAGAATGTCAATAAGGAAAACACAGAGATTAGCTCACTGTACCTCCTGTTCTCACCCTGACTTTTTCACTTGGAGATTGTTCTTGCGTCTGTTCATTTAGGGCTGACTTACTCTTTGCACCAGTCGCATAAATTTCACTGGATGGATGGATGATTTAGTTAACGATTGGCTAGGAATAGACTTTTAGATTCTTTTAAATCTCCTTATGCCAGGTCAGTGGTTCTCAACTGCGCCTTGCCTTCCTCAGAGGACATTTGGCAATGCTTGGGGAGATTTGGGGTGGTTACAACTCGTGGGGGAACAGGTGCCTCTGGCTTTTAGTGGGTAGAGGCCGGGAATTCTTAGTAAACAACTTAGGAGGCACAGGACAGCCACCAGCAGCAAAGAGCGATCCAGCCCAGGGTGTCAGCGGTACCCAGGCTGGGACGTCCTGTGTCGAGTGTTATCTCCAGTGAGCCTGTAGGGCGACTCAGGGGAGAGGGAAGTGTCAAGTCCAAAGGCACGAGACCGGAGCAAGTGCTCATGCCAGGAGAATGCTTCCCACTTCATAAAGGAGGAGAAAGACCCCTCAGAGTCTCAAGGAGACGCGTCTAGAAGGAGCTGCACCTAGAGGGGGAGGGGCTCCTCTTGTCCCTCTTGTTTCAATTACCCCCTAGATCCTGACGAGGAGCTCCAGAAGCGTGGGAGGGAGAAGCAATTATCCTCGGCAAACCCAGCGCAGTCATTAAACGGTATCTCGAAGCTTTTAATTTCTAGTATATTAGCATATTATGAATGGGGAAGTAGCATTCCGTATATAATAGCCGAGGCTTTGGGGAGGAATGCCTATTTTTACCACTAATTAAGAGGATATTATGGAATAGTGAGAGCATTAATTGTACTCCAGTACATCTTTATAATGAAGACAATTGGATAAAGATTGTTTCTTCCTTCCCACATCACAATATTTGCAGGCAGATGGCATTGTTCTGGCTGAGGAAGTGTGGTGGTAGCAACACGAATCACCTCCTCCCTCAGAAGGATCTGAGGCATTAGGCGGCCTCCTCTTCGCAGGATGCTGTTGTGATTCTTCACGCCTGTGCAGCACTGTGTGCTTTTCCAACACATCTGTGGGCCCCGTCGCGGGGTGTCCCGGGGCAGGCTCGGATAGCGTTAGCCTCTTTTAATGGATGGTAAGATGGCTAGGAGAGACGTATGTGACTTGCCAAGGGCCAACAGCACAAAACAGGGGCTGCTGGGATGGGACCACAGGCCCTGCCCCTGACACGTCCTCGTCTGGACTGTTCTTCCTTTTCTCTGCATCCTGGCTGGGCCGGTGCCTCCCCAGTGGATGTGCGCAAAGCGTTCGCCTGCAGGGGAGATAACACATGGAGCAAGAACAGAACCCGTGTGGTCAGGAAGACCTGGGTTCAAATCCCGGCTCTGCTGCTTCCAGTGGATGGACCTTGGGCAAGTGGATTAACCTCTTTGACCCTCGGTTTCCTCATCTGTAAAAGGGGGCTCACGGCTCTTATCTCTTGGAGCTCCCGTGAGGATTCAACGAAGAGGAGCTTGCAAGGTGCTCAGCACAGCTCCTGGGGCGAAGCAGGCGACCGTTGCTGGGGTTGTTCCTGCTGAGTCTGCGGCTCCCCAGGCTCTGCAGATGGTGTCAGTGCCTCATGTGTTCACGCACATCGGTCCCAAATGCTGCGGCTCCCGTGGATTTTGGTGTCCCCTCTGGGCTGCTGCTTGCCTCTAAGTCCTGCTGGTCCCACCCATGCTGGGGAGCAGGTCCCTTTGGTACCCTGGCCACCAGAGTTTCCTGCCCGTTGTGATACGCTTTCGTGGGGGACCGCCACAGTCGGCTGATCGGGGGATCTCCGATGTGGCACTGTGCGTGGGAGATGGCGCTCATTACACTCATAGCCTGGTCCTCCTCGAGGTGAGTACACGGGGTCAAGGTCACCTGACTGACCCCAAGGTCAAGGTCACCTGTTCTAGACCTCACGCTGCATCAGAAATCACTCTTTCCCTTCCAATCCCAGCCTCAGCTGCTGACTTCGGTTCCGTCGGTGAGGTAACTCTCGCGGGAGCCCATCCCGGAGAGCCATGGTTCCGGTTGGCCCAGCATCCCTCCCCTTTTTGTTTTGGTAACTGAACTTTGGTTTTACTTTTGGGGAACTGCCTGTCCTCCACTCTCAGTTTGAGGTTCAAGGTGGGCTGACTCCAGGAGATCCTTGATGCCAAGGGTAGACATGTGCCCAGGCGTGACCATTGAGAACGCTTATTCCCCTGGCCACAGGGGTTGACTTAGGGATTGGCATGTGGCCGGGTCAGGCCAACCAGAGCCAATCTCAGGGCTTTTGCAGGGATTACTAGAAAAGAGATGAGCTTTCTGCTGGGGTTGCCGAGCTGGTGAATTGTAGAAGCCTTTTGGCAAGAATGTGGGGCTGCCTTCTGAGAAGGAGCCAACACAGAGGTCGTCAGAGACCAGAGATGGGCAGAGACAAATCCCTGATTGTACTGTGAGCACCCAGGTCCATTCAGGCCTGAGGGCGCCGGTTTGAGTTGAGTTTCCACCATTTGTAACCAAAGGGGTCCACGCCCTCTCAACCCCTCCCCCTCCAGTCCGCCAGAAGCACCAAAATGTGTCTGACTTCCATTAATGGGCTGACTGCAAGTTCTTTTCACGGATTTCTAAGAAAATAGATACCCTTAGAAGGGGGATGGAGAGAGAGGGGACAGAAAAAGTGTCTTCTAATTTTCCCTGTTGAATCTTTTCAGCCTGACCGAGACACTGCCTTGCATTCTATTAGGCTCCCTTCCCCGCTTTATTTTCCAAAACCACATTTGAAACCTGGCCATTTTCAAGAGGAAATGGCATAGATAATTTTCTCATGATTGCCGCCCTTTTGTAATTCGGAAGATACTTAATTAACATTTTTATTACCTCCTAAAGTTAACAGAGAAATCCATCTTCTGCGGCCGTGGAAGGACCTACCTTTGAAACTCCCCTTTTGATACCCTAGTCAAGAATCCTTTCATTAGCCACGCCGCAGCACCCCTTCCCTCAGCGTCTCTGGATAGCGCAGGTGCCGATTTTATAGCTCGGAACATCGGCTTAGACACAACCTACTCTTTGACCTGCCTCTCGAAACCCCCCATCCAGCCTCGGGCCTGTCTCCTTTTCTGCTTCATTGTGCCCTGCACTGTGCTCTCTCAGCACCCGTGGCCCTTCAGGCTGTGGCTTTCTTTACCTGTCCATCTTCCTCTCTAAGACCCCTGAAGTCAGCGAACCTGTCGTCATCTTACAGTGTATAATAAGCATTTCGGTCCAGTTTTTATTCGTGGCTCTCCTCCCACAGCTTAGAGCAAGGCTTGGTACAGGTGGGTGCTCCGTAGATATTCCTTCAATGCACGCGTCCCTCCTTCATGCACTGCAGAGGGACATGGGGCCTGTGAAAAGGAAGGGAGGGAGGGGGGAGCCTGTTTCTGGTGCCTCAGATATTGGTGTTTTCAAGGCTCAACCACTGTGGGCTCGTCTTTGTCCTTTCCTACAACCAGCTGCCTTTCCTCCCATTGTTCACCCATTTCACGTGCCCTCTACACGTTTATTTGGTGCCGGCGCTGTGTCCGGTGTCAATGAATGGCCGTGTGCCGGATATTCTGCATGAGGGCCATTGAAATTTATTGGACCACAGTGCTGGGGGGAAGGTATGTTGTTCCCATTTCACAAATTCTGAGAGGCCGAAGAGCCAGAAATCACTGGGTTTAAGTGGTGGAGCTCCAATGAGCCCTCCTTTGCCTTTTCTCCCATCGCCTTACGCATGCATCTTACCTATCAGCTATCACAGCAGTTTCTGCAGAAGCAGGGTTGGCATCTTATGCTTTGTGGGAAAGACTTGCCGAGGCACCCAGTAGGCTCCCAGAAAACGAACACCTAAAACTTCATTGCATGTGTTGCTCTGGCTTTTTTATTTTCCTGCTGGGAGGACCCAGGCATCTTACCTTTTTACTGGGAGGCAGTAAAGGTGAATCTCTCTGTTTTCTGATGGACCTGGTTGTGAACCTTCTGGGCCCCCAGCGAATACCATTAGCTGATCCCTGACTTTATCACGGACCGAGAGGCTAACGCCAAAGAAGAGGTAGGGGCGTCTGCAACGCTCCCTAGAACGGAGTCTCTTTTTAGCAGAGTTAACGTGAACATAGCCTATAGGCATTGCACATACATAACTGTACACAACAACGCTAAATAATTCAGAGAGGAAGTTGGCAGCTCAGGGCCTTTTTATAGTAAATAATTCAAGTACTCGTTACCTTTCCCACCCGTCGATCGGTGTGTCTGCCTGCTGTGGAGAGAGAAGCAGAAGCGGGAGGATAGAGGGTGTCAGGGCCATGGCAAGGAGAACAGTTACACAGAGCAGGGGCCTCGCGATTCGCATTGGCACTTTGCAGCAGGGCACAGCTGTTTTGACTTTCGGCAGACTGGCCCCTGTTACACATTGTAAAGAGCAGGGGAAACAAGAAAACGGTTTCTCTGGACGTTTACTCTGATTAGAGATGGGCAGGCGTGCCGCCCTGAGGGAGGGCGGTGAGCATCTTGAGCAGTGCAGCATCCCGTGCGTCACCCGGGGCTCTGGGTTCTGCCTTACTAGCTACGCAGCCCTGGCAAGCGATGAAACCCCGTGCCTCAGTTTTCTCATCTGCATCATGGGGTCAAGCCGAGTACCCACCTCATAGGGTCGTCACGAGGACCAAAGGGGAGTCGTGCACACGTATATAATGTGGTGCAGGGTTGGGCACTTGGAAGCTGCTCCATAAGTAGGACCCACTGCCCATGGCAAGTCGAACCCTGCCCCCATAAGGAGGTCACTGTGGCTCAGAGAGGAAGGTGATAAGCACGAGGGCACACAGCTATAACTAGCAGGACAGGTCCCCTGTTTCTAACAGGGATGCTCCTCTCAACCCCTCCCCCTCCGGTCGGCCCGGAGTGCCAGAATTTGCCTGAATTCCACAAATAGGCTGATTTCCATTTCTTTTCACAGGCATCTAAGAAAAAAGATATCTTTAAGAGGCAGGGACAGAAAGTTTTCCATCTCAGTGAATTTATGGCAGAAGGGAGTGACTGTGTGCCACAGCCGGGCTGGGATGTAGCCAAGAGACTTTTTGTTGCTAAAGAATTCTTGGGAGTGTTGAGTTTTATCGTATAGAGTTTGCGTTTCTCAATGGTTTAGTAGCAAATAATATTAATTGCTTTCACTGAGCACATATTTAATCCCTACTAGGTGTTTGGCCCTGGGAATGTAGCTGTGAACAAGACAGGCCAGGTTTCTGCTCAATGGAGACAATCTATCCATCAGTAAGTAAACTGATTGATAGATACAATATAAATTGTATTAAAAGGAAACCCTAAAATAAGGTAAGGGGCTAGAGACTGACTGGCAGCTCATTCTACTGGGGGCCCGAGGTCAGAGAAGGCTTCTGTGAGAAGGTGACATTTGAGCAGGGCCAGGAATTGTGGAAGGAGCGGGCCATGCTGTGAGCTGGGCACCGGACAACAGAAGTTCAGCAGGTGCAAAGGCCCTGGGGTGTGGCAAATTCAGTCACTTGACTTATCTTCTCAAAATCTGGAATAATTTTCATGGCAGTTTTAGTTTCCTGTGGCTGCTGTAACACATTACTACAAACTGGGCGACTTACGATGACGTAAATGTATTATTCTCTCATAGTTCCGGAGGCCAAAGTCTGAAGTGGAGGTATCTGCCACGCTCCCTCTGGAGGTTCTGGGGCAGACTCTGTTGTTTGCTGCTTCTGGCTCTGGTGGCTGCCAGCATTCCCGGACTTGCAGCTGCATCACTCCCATCTCTGTCTCTGTCCTCACGTCACTGTCTCCTCTGCCATCTGTCAAACCTCCCTTTGCCTCACCCACATAAGTGATTTTCTTTCTTTCTTTCTTTTTTTTTTTTTTTTAGGCGAGACAACCCTTGGTTGACCTCACAGATTGCAGGGACCTTGTCAGCTTACAATCCTTTATTTTTTTTATTTGTTATGCCTACAGCACCTGGTCTTCTTCCTGGGTGGTCTCCCATCTAAGTCCACACAAGTGAACTTTTAAGAGTGGTTTTTTTTTTTGTCATTAGATTTAGGGCTTACCCAGAACAGCGGCATGACAAAGTGCAGGACGAATCTTTAGGAGGAGTGGCACAGGCTCCCTCCCAGCTGGTCTCCCAGGACTGTGTGCCAGGAGCGAGCGTCTGCAAGTCGCTGTGCCCTCATAAGGAACAGTCTCTCCCCGCAGGGAGGGAAGGAACCCACTGCGCTCCTCCGCAAATAGCACCTTCTCACCCTGGGCTGGAGGACGCGAGGCCTCGGTAGAGCCAGGAGTCCATTCTGAAGCACTCCAGGGGTTCACCTCGGAGATGCAAGGTGGGAACGTCAGCCTGGGCGATGCCGCCCAGATAGAGGGACCTGGGGCGGCACCAGGGCCTTGTCATCCAGGAGGGAACACCTGTCGGGCAAATTTCTAGCTAATTAACTTTATGATGTCTTTTCTTACTTTCTAGAAGCTTAAAATCTAGTGAGGAGGCAAGGGTCAGCTGGTATGAACCTTTTGGTTTTGATACTGGTTGTTAAATATGGACAACAGTTTCATCCCAGACACCCAGAATGCCCTTTTTCCACCCCGGCCACTCCCCTCATCCCAGGAGGAAAGGGGGAACACCTAGCCCAGCAGGAGAGGTTCGCCCTGCGCCCCCAGCCCTGGAGTCCTTGTCTGTTCTGATCCGCGTTCAGTCATCCCCGTGGTGGCAGTGCTGGTGGCTGGCAAGGAACCTGATGTGAAATATTTTGAATATCACTGCGGAGGCAGTGCGCACACGTAGCAATGAGACAAGCCCCAGGCTAAAATGCTGCAGAATGTCGAAGGGCCAGAGTCAGTTGTAATGACGCCTCTTCCGATGGGTAGCGAGTTTCTTGGGGAGATGTCCGTCCTGACAGTGGACCAGGCCCCTTCCTGTCTCGCCTGGATTCCTCCCTCAGCCTCCTCTCTTAGTCTTCTCCCTGGCTTCCCTGCCTCCACCTTCAGGCCCCGGCCAATCTGTCCTTTGCTGGCAGCCAGGGAGACAAACCTGGGCACACCAGCCCTCTGCAGCCAGCTGATGGCTCTCTGTGCTCAGGGTTAGGCGAAAACTGCCTCTGGCTCCAAGGAAACAAGCCCCAGAAACAAACCGTATCTGGCACACAGTAGGAGTTCAGTGGATGCCTGCCTAATAACCAAGAGCGAATGAGTGAATGAATGAATGAATGAGCGAGCCCTCACTGGAAAGGACCAAGGTTGCTTCCCGGGTGGGTTACGATTCCGAGGAAGAAGAGGCTGGCGTTCCAGGCAGGGAGGGGGACATCCAGGTATAGGCCAGGGGGTGGGAGGCAGGTGGTTTCATCTGCCTTAGAGGGGCCTTTTAGGCAGGAAGACGATTCCAGGAAGGGACTGAGACTGCGGAGCGTTGCAGTGGGAACCCCTGGGTCCAAGTCCAGGCTCCCCTATTAGTAGCTGGCGATCTTGAGAAAGATGTGACCTTTCTCTGCCCCGGTTCTCTCAACTTTCAAATGGGGACAATGATGATGTTCCCAACAGAGCTGTTCCGAGGACTAAATGATCGCAGGTGTGGGTAAAAAAGGGAAAAGTGTGATAATGTTCACGGTGTGTTTGGTTCTAGGGAAGAAAGAACACTTGCCAAGTATGCTCCCTGCCGGGCGCTCTCTGAGCTGATCTCACTGAATCCGTCCCGCAATCTGCACGCTTTACCTCGCTGTCTGGGTTTGACAGGTGACTCTGACATCCGCCCCTGGGGAGCCCACGGTCCCCAGCACTCCGATCATCACGGTTGGCCCAGCCCGTGATGCCTGACCCTCACTTCGGCATCAGAATCACGTGGGGAGCTGTCGCAAAGCCCCACACTCGGGCACCCCTCGGGCAAGGAATCAGAATGTCCGGCAGTGGACTGAAAGTCGGTGTTTTTTGAAACCCCCCAGGTAATCCTAACGGGCAACCAGGTTGAGAGCCACTGGTCTGAGTTTGGGTTTGAAGACGCACGGTTGTCACAGTGAGTCCCATGGGAATGAGGGTGGGGACAGAGTAGGCTGAGAGCGTGGGGTTGAGGGCTGGGAGTCACTTACCCTGACTACTGACAGCAAAGCCAGGCAAGCGACCATACAGAGAGGGGACTCAGAAGCCCGTTCCCACCCCGCATGGTGTGTCCCCAAGCGTGGCCTCTCAGGGCTCAGCACTATCGTTTGAGGGGGGCTGGGACTCCCGGGCTTCCCTCGCTTGAGTGTGGTGTGTGGTCCCCAAAGCCTCACTGTCTTTCACACTGGGGTGTGACGAGAGGGAATCTAAGACACACGGAGATTTTTTCCTGGCCTGGCCGGAGGCCCACCTAGTTCCTGGCTCTCCCAGGAAGAGCATCGGGGCCCAAACCTGACTTTTCCTAGAACTCTCAGGTGGCTGCTTTGCTTCTCAGCCTCTTTCCCAGGAGTTCGCTTCCTTAGGAAACACAAACAAACAAACAAACAAACAAGCAAAGATGCCCAGGTAAATGAGACTTTCAGGTACAGAATTAATCGTATGGTATGGGACATAGTTACACGAAGAAAAATACTCATCGTCTATTTGAAATTCGGATTTACCTGGACATCCTGTAGTGTATCCGGCAACCCTACCTGGAGGCCCCACTTTCTGGCCGGTTTCAGGGTTAATAGCGTGGACGTTGGCACCAAACATATCCTCATGGGAGTTAGCTCTGTCCCTTAGTGGTGACCTAACCTCTAGAAGCTTCCATTTCCCCATAAGCAAAGGCAGATAAGAATAACACCTGCCTCTTCCGGTTTTATTAACTATAACATAAAATAATGACTCTAAAGCATATACTAAACTCTCAATAAACAGTAACTATTGTTGGGAAACAGGATCAGAAACATCTTTAACGTATTTTTAACTTTATTTTTTCTAATTTTAAGAGAGATGCATGTTCATGATGGAAAATTTGAAAATGCAGACAGAGATGAGAACGAAAGGAGAAGCCACCCCGATTGCCACCATTCAAAGTCAGTACTTTTAGCTTTTTGGTGATTATTCTTCCATCTTTTTTTTTTTTTTTGCCTTAGAATTCTATCTCTGTGTGCACAGAAAATCGGTTTTGTGCTGCGGGTGGGTCCGACCCAACAGTGTGTCGTGAGTATTTCCCCAAGTGATTGCATATGCTTTGAAAGTGTCATTTCCGCTATGGATGAGTGCGGCCTCCTGCGGATCAGACAGGTCTTTGTTGCTGCGGTAAACAGCGCTGCAATGAGCTCTTCGTCTTTCATTACAAATGGTGCCGGAGCTCGGTCAGGCTTCCGGAGGCCCGTCCCGAAAGGCTGTCTCCTGGCCACATTTCTGGCTGGTCGGCCCCAGCTTTTGCCAGAACGGCTCTGTCAGCACCAGAGACAGATGCGTTTCAGTCTTGCCGGGTGGGCCCAAGGCTGCGCAGAAGCCCGACTTGTCACTCTCCGCCTCTGGGAGCAGAGCCTGCTGAAGTGTACAAACCCCAAGTCCTCTTTGATCAAAGGGAAACCCTCTTTCTGGCTTCCAGACTCTGTCTGTTCTGTTCCTGCTTACATGGGTGACAATTTGTCGCCCTTGTCATCCCTGTTTCACAGAACTGGCGGTGGGGGGAGAGTGGGGAATCTCCCAAGGTCCTCGAGTCTTCGGGCCTTTAACGGTCCTTGGTTGGGACACCACCCCTTGTCTTTTGCTAGGACACAGGGAACCTGAAGTTCCTGCCGTGTGTCTGCCTTCCAGCCTTGTTCGGCCTCGTCATCCGCATGGACGAAGCCTTCTGACTTCTTAGCAACCAGCCGATGGCTTCCACCGTTCCCAGGGCCGTGCCCCTGGAAGCCTTGGGGACAACCACCTCTTATTCGATGCTGGCATTAATCTACTTTTGGGCTGTCCTTGCTTGAGGGACCTCAATGACTTTTGATAATCCTACAGATATTTTGTCTTTGGGGACGTGGGACTAAATCCTGGGCCAGTCTCACTTACGAACATCACTAGCCCAAAACTCAGTTGCAGCAGACTCAGGGGGGAAAAGGACCTCCAAATAGGAGCACAGTGACAAAGAGAGCACGCACGCCCCCTGAAGCAATTCAGCTCAGTTTTATGTGCGTGTGGGTTTTTTATTTTTATTTTTATGTTTTGACATTTTAAGTTCAGAGAACAGAGCTGGGTTTTATGAAATAGTTTCGGCCCAGAGGGCAGACCACATAAAAGTGTCCAAACAAGTCCTGATGGCTGGAGGCCAGGAAAAAGGGATCTTTACCTGCTTTGCCCCCTATCCTCGCCTCAGAATCTTCCTGGAATGCAATTCGCAGAGCGGGGTCAAGACAGAGAGTTGATTTCTTTGTGGGGTTTACGTGAGCCCCCAGCATATCTTCTTGCAGACAGTTTTTTTTTTTTTCCTGAATTGGTTGAGTTAAAAAATGTAATAATTATACCAAGTCTGCACAGTCCTTTCCATCCTGGAGAATCAATGTAATTTGTATTATTTAGCCCCCGGACATAGTGGAGCAGCATAGCTCTTGCTGTTTTTGCAGAGGTGCTGACTGCCTTGTTTGGGGTGTCTGGGGCCTGAAAGGCAGGCAGCCAGGATGGCTCAGGGTTTGTCTCTTTCTAAGTGAATATACCAGCTGAGCAAGGGGGCAGCAGGGGCCAGATGGCCTGGGCTCGAATCCCAGCTTCAGCACATGGCAGGACAGCGCTGAGACTTTGGCCACTTTCTTCACCTTTCTGGGCCTCCCTTTTCTCATCTGTGAAGTGGGGGTAATAGTAGTCCCTACCTCGTAGGCTTAGTTTGCCTTGGAGATGAATTACTATGCATGCAGCACTTCAAGCACTGCGTAGTGTGTAGCTATTGTCCGTCGTGCCCAGAGCCGTGTTTGGATCCTTAAATAAGGAGCACTAGAGTCTGCATCTGCTACAGGCTCCGGCGACAGCCACGCTGCTGTTCTGAGGTGCAAGGACCTCGAGAGCTTAGAACAAGACTGCAGATTCCCAGGCCCCAGCCCAGCCCCACAGATTCAGGATTATTCTCGAGTCTTGAGATCTCATGGAGTTTGCCGCTACCAAATTTTAGACTTGCTCGGGACCCATCACGCCTTCCTTCTCCCTTGCTTGTCCCATTCGAATGCCCATCCTGCCCCTGTCCCACCACTGCGTTTGGGAAGCAGGTCATTTGTCTGGCTTCAGAGGTTCACAGGGGAGAGGAATTTGCCTCCGGATGAATCATACCCGAGTCTCACCCATATCTGATTTAGATGACGTTTAGCTGAGACGTTGGACTTGAGACCTAAGAGTTGTCACTGAAATGAATGAAGACTCCTGGGTCTGTTAGGATGGAATGAATGTCATCTGCAGGTGAGAAGGACACGAATTGGGGGTGGGGCAGAGGCAGAATGAACTGAACTGTGTTCCCTACACCCCCCCATTCCTATGTCGAAGCCTTAACCTCTACGGTGATTTGGAGGTGGGGCCTTTGGGAGGTCACGAGGGTTAGATGAGGTGCAGGGTGGGGCCCTCATGGTGGGATTGGTGCCCTTCCAAGGAGACATCAGAGAACGTTCTCGCTCTCTTTCTGGCACGTGAGGACACAGTGAGAAGGTGTCCATCCACAAGCCGGGAAGAGGGCCCTCCCCAGGGCCCAACCACCCTGGCACCCCAATCTCAGCGTCCAGCCTCCAGAACTGGGAGAGACGCGGGCCTGTGTGTTGGCCCCAGTCTGTGGGGCTTGAGGTGACTGAGACAGTGGGACAAGGCTCAGAAGACAAGTGTTTAGCAAGGGGTTTTGAACGCTTCAAAGTCCCCCTGGCTGGACTGAGTTAATTATACTGTGGAGGAAGGTGTCCATGGCTTTTCCAAAACCTGCATTTTGGAGGGACTGTGTCACTGTTTAGTGCTTAGGCTCCTCTCTGGCCAGGGGGCACAGCTCAGCGACCCCTTTGGGGTTGCCCCCCAGCCCTCCCCTCCTCGCCCTTCCATTTACAACTGGGCGCCCCCTCTGTGGAGCACGTGCCTAGGACTACACTGTCTCCTTCCTTTCTTGGCTTCACACGACAGAGTCCCCGATCTCGTCGTTGCGCGTGGCAGGAGATAGCAGCTGGGATTCAACAAGTTGCACGCTCCCAGCTGTGGCGTGTGTGAAAACGCGCTCCCATCACTGAGAATCTAATTTGGTGTCTCGAAATCTTCGCTGGAAATATCGAGCCGGAGCAGAGAATTAAATTTGCTCCCGTTCAAATGTGGTTTGCTGTCATCTGGGCAGAATGGGTTTCTCTCCCCATGCATTCGTACGTTTCCCCGTCGATCGTTCTGGGGACTTTCCTGAAGAAAATGATAATTTGCCGGACTCAGAACATAATAGCAGTGGTCCCCGTTTGCTAGTAAAGTGATGCGGGCAGGACTGAACTTAATTAAATTCCAGAGCAGAGATGAGATAACAGACTTCCAGGGTCAGACCTGGCTGTTCTGGGGACTTTAGAGGAAAAGGCGGCCTGGTCCTTCTGATAGTCTTCGGCCTCCTTGTCTGTCAAACAAGGACATGCCAACCTCTGCATCTGGGTTACCTGGTTATCGTCACGTGACCCCAAGCCCTGCAGCCACAGAGAAGTTTAGCCACTTGCCTAAGGTCGCTCAGCAGGTAAACCGAGAAGCTGGAATCCGAGCCTGAGTCTAGCCAACTCCTGAGCCTGTCTGCTCTTGGCTTCGTAGTACCTGGAAGCACTGATGAGATCCAGCACCTGGGGCAGGGCCTGCTTGCTGCTGATTCTCCTCTGCTTCCTGTCTGAGCCTAGGAAAGGCTCAGGGCCTAGGAAAGTGGGGTGGAGGGTTCTTCCCCCGCCTCCCTCCCTTCCTCCCTCCCTCTCTCCCTCCCTCTCTCCCTCCCTCTCTCCCTCCCTCTCTCCCTCCCTCCTTTCCTTCCTTCCTTCCTTCCTTCCTTCCTTCCTTCCTTCCTTCCCTCCTTCCTTCCCTCCTCCCTCCCTCCCTTCCACACATGTTTATTGAGGATCCTCCATCCTCAATAAACAGTGACGATGCCGGGCTCCATGAACACAGCAGTGAACGAAACAGATTCGATTTCTCGGCTGCCGTGGAGCTTCTATT
This sequence comes from Cynopterus sphinx, assembly GCA_030015415.1. NCBI lineage: Eukaryota > Metazoa > Chordata > Mammalia > Chiroptera > Pteropodidae > Cynopterus > Cynopterus sphinx. Next base: position 88,936,787 of record CM057389.1, read on the forward strand.
CTAGTGGGGAGAGATGAACACCGAGTAAAGTAAGCAGGTGGGAGCCGTACTGTAATGCCAGATGCTGGTCAGGGCTATAAGACAAGCTGGGTGGGGGGTGTCAGGACGGGACATGCAATTAAAACAGGGTGGCCAGGGACGGTCTCATTGGGAAGATGGTCTTTGATCAGAACGGAAGGGGTTGAGGGGGACGTGATGTGGGTCTGGAGGGGAGGGTGTCCCAGGGCGAGGAAACGTGCAAAGGCCCTGAGGTGAGCGCGAGCTGGTGTGGTTGGGGAACATCCATGAGCAGAGAGAGTGAGTGATCGGTGACCAAGGTAGAGCGGTGGTGGGGGTCAGATCACTTAGGTCCCTGTAGGTCACGGGGAGGCCTTTGGATTGTATGCTCAGTGAGGTGGGTGTTAGGGGAGGATGCGGGCAGGGGAGAAGTGGGTCCAGTCTGTCTGGCCGGGGAGGAGGTTAGAGTGGTTACTCAGATGAGAGATGATGGTGACAGGGCCCGGTGCGGGCGGGCAGAAGTGGGCGGATTCATGAAATATTCAGAAGGGAGACTGGCCTGGCTTTGGCGCTTGACTGGGTGTGGGGGAGACATAGAGGTGAGCAAGGAGGAGGAGCCCCGGGGTAGCCTGGACTCTGGGTAGAAGAAGGTGCAGTCATGACGACAGCAACCGTATTTCCAGGGTCCCATCCCATCTACTTCCCAAGCTGCAACCCGAGTAATCTTCCTTAAACGAGGGTCCAGCCATCCTATCTGGGCTTCCCCTAGAAGCAGACTTTGTGACAAGGGTTTGGGGCTAGGCCAGCCCAGCTAATCCTGGGGACAGTGGGGGAGGGACTGCTGTGGAGGAGGTTATTGCCGGGACAGTCAGAGTCCTGCTGGGGGATGCCGGGAGCAGTGAAGGACAGGGAGTGGGGGGTATGGACCTGCCACCACCCCGTCTGCCAGCATCCGGGATGCAGCCTGGAGGGGCCGTTCAGCTGGTCCTACCGGCTGGCAGAACGGGCTTGCAGCGTGCCAGGGCCCGCAGTGTCCTTCAGAGGGTCTTTCTCATTATACCGCCTCTGTGGGAGTCAGCCAACGAGTTCCTCCAGGGCCAGGGAACACACATGGTAGGCTTTGCTGGCCCCGAACCGTCTCTGCTGGTGCAGGGAGGCAGCCTCTGGCAATGGGAAAGCCAACGAGCTCAGCTGTGTTCCCGAACTTTATTTCCTAAAACCAGCACCAGCTGGATTTGGCCCGGGGGGGTGGGCTGCAGTTTGCTGACCCTTCCAGGATGGATGGGAATGGGACGAGCAAGTCGGAACGTGGGTGCTCTGAGGATGCTGCTAATGAGAATTATTGTGACCATCAGACAGGAGAGCTCTTAAACGTGCCCGCAGCGTTGAATTACACAACACACAGAATTATACAACACGCACCGTTTCGAACCAACTGCATTTCCTGAGGATTATGTTTTCCCCCCGAAAATCTCAAAGCAGCCTTTCTGCTAGAGGAAATTTAATTAAAACCATGAAGAGATCTATGCTCGACAACCAACGGCCTGGTTTAGCCCACGGTTAATTGAAGTCATTGGAGAGTCGTTGGAAAGTGGCTTTTGTTCTCCAGTCTGGGGCCCGCGACCCTGTCCTTGTCATTGTAATCAAGTCCCGTGGTTCTGCGGCTTCGGAGACCATCTGGCAGTAGCGGAGTGGATTTTAATTCCATTTGCCATGTGGGATAACTTCCCTGATAAGCTGAGATCGGCTCTTCTGTCACCAAGGGCGATTGTCTTTACTCAAAGGCCTCTGTAAACACTTTGAGCCTGCCCTCCAGAAGGCCACTTTGTTGTTCTTTATCGTTAGGATCCCAAACGGAAATACAAATTCTCAGTTTTCTTTGTCTCGATTATTCAAAATAATATTCTTCTCTCTAGAATAAGGTTTTGGATTTGGACAGATATGTGGGTTTAAATTCAAATTTAGTTTTCACTCCTGGTTTGGGTGACTTGAGAAAGTCAGTTTTGACCTCTCAGTGTTTTAGGTTTTTTTTACCTGTAAAATGGACACACAGGCACCTAAGTCCCTCTCTCTTACTCCACTTCCCACTACATGACACAGGTGATCACAAACACATAGAGGGCGTTTCTCTGTGCTAGGCGCCTTGCCGAAAACATTAGAATCATTACTTTATTGAATCATCACAAAGATCCTATGAGGTTGGCATTATCGTCATCTCCATTTTAAAGATGGGGAAACTGAGGCACAGAAAGGGGAAGGACCTTCCTTGTGAAAGAGCCACAGCTAGTGGATGTCAAAGACGGATGTGAATTCACTGTGACAGGGGAGAGGCTCCTCAAGGAGACATGAAGGGACTATAAACGGGGCACTTTTTGGCCCTTAGTAGGCATTCAGTACAGCTGGATTTTTATGCTAAATCTCAGAATTTTTACATGTTGTAAACATTTGTTAAAAACCCACCACACGGCTTATTCTACACGAAACACATTTGCCCCTCAGGCTGCCATTTCACTTCTCTCTTCCCAGTCTCCACCCCTTCCAGGACGGGATGTTTCCTGGTTCCGAAAAGTACCCATTTCCTGCCTCCCCAGAGCGGCTCCTTAATTCGTTATTTGTTTATGTAGGAAGCGTAAGACGGAAATTAAAGAAGAAAAACGTTGCATAGGTTTGGCAGCTACATGGACAAAAAAGATTTCCCTGGTAAATATTGTTGTTCCTCATCACTCATTTGTGAAAGCTGCATGATTCAAAATTAAACTCAGGTCAGGGTGCTGTGGGCGACTGCCAGCACGGCAGTGTGGTGGGTAGGCCCGGGCTTTCTCTGCCACCTCACGGCTATGGCGGGTGCAGACCTTATTATTATTAGTATTATTATTATTTTTGGCAGTGAATTTGTACCAATCCAGTCAGTGGTCTTCATTTCAGAAATTCAGGGAGGTTTGAGAAGTGGGCACATCTATTGCACTGCTGCTGAGAGTTAGGTAACCACTTGTGAAGGTTCGAGGCCTCATAGGAAATGTTCTGTGAGTTTTTATGAAAAACGCACTTGGATTCTTTTACAAAATTTTCCCACATCTGTTGAGTCCCAGGAACCCAGGTGAAAGTTCTTCCCCCACCCTCCACCCCCTCGTGATGCCCACACTGGTCTCTGCTCAGTGTCGGGGGCGAGCATGAGGGGTGCTGGTGAGGATGTATGATCCTTCCAAGGAGTGTTTATATTTGAAGCCAGAATCACTAGTAAATGGGGTCATTCCCACAGCTAACAATCTCATGGTTGCATTTCCGGATAAGAAACAATATAGAATGAAGATTAAAAGGCAACATGATTTACAACAGTTTCGAAAGTCAGGTACCTGGGAATAAATCAAACGAAAGTTGTGTAAGAATCTATGTAGAAAACTATAAAATATTAGGGAGGGAAATAATGAAAGGCATAAATAAATGGGGAGATATAATATGTTTGTGAATTGGGTAATTCAATAGTGTAAAGAAGCCAGTTATTCTCGAATTAATCTACAGGTGCAGTGCAATCCCTCGCAATGTTAACAGGTTGCTTTTTCCACGAGTGGAAATGGGTAAGCTGATTCTTCAATTTACATGAAAATATAAGTGTCTAGGAACAACCAAGACCATCTCGAAGGAGGACAAAGGTGGGGTGTTTATGTATTAAGATATTAGATGTTAAGGCTTATTAGCAGGTAATGGTAGTCAGGATGGTGTGATATTGGCAAAAGGGATAGAAAAAGAGGCCAATAAAAAGCATGGAACGTTCTAGAATCAGACCCAGAAATTGATATCGTTTATGGCAAAGATGGCCTTTGGGAGTAGTGGGGAAGGATGGTCTTGTCAGAAGCATTGCTGGACCAGTCAGATCTCCACGAGGAAAAACCATGAATCTTGACTCTTCACTGTAAATAACCAGTTCCAGGTAGATTTGGAATCTAAACGTGGAGGTCCAACAGTGAAGTTTCTAGAAGGTAATGTAGGAGAACACCTTCCCGACTCTGGGTTAAGGGAAGACTTCTTAGCTCGGGCGCAAATAGCATTAACCATAGACGAAAGACACACACACCGGATTACATTAATATTCAGAACTTTGGTTCATCAAAGACACACCAAGACAGTGAGGAGGCAAGTCCAGAACGGACGAGATGTTTGCGACACACATCACCGCAGAAAGGCTCAGAGTCACAGTCCGATTCCCAGTACTCCTACTGGTCGCTGAGACGCACACACGCACACACACACGCACACGCACACGCACGCACACACATGCACACGCACGCACATGCACACACGCACACACACGCACACACAGCGTTTTACAGGAAGGACCTAGGTCAGCTTCCTGGCTCCTCAGCACGGGCTTCGTACATACTAGGCACCCAGAACATACGTGCTACACGACTTTTCCAAATATTTATTATTCCTAGTTGACACTTCTTTAGGTTTTTATCAAAACATTGCATACATAGAGAAAATTTGGTGATGGACTGAGGGGAGGGGAGTTGGGAGGCTGGGAGAATGGGGTGAAGGGTTAAAGAAGTACTAATTAGCACTTGATAGTCCGGCACGGGGATGGGGAGCACGGCAGAGGGAAAGCAGTCGGCATTGATATGATGGCTAGGGGGAGGGCCCGGGGAGGGAGGGAGCAACTGGGGGGACCGTTTTATGGACAATGTAGATGTCTAACCAACGTACTGTGTACTCGAAACTAATTTAAATAAATGTATTTTTTAAAAAAAGAAAGAAAAGTACGCACGTTGTAAGTCCACCACTTTCTGAATCATCACGAAGCGAACACACTGCACGACCACAACCCAGCTAACCATACTGACCACTAAAGGAGCCCAGCAGACCTACCGTGCTTCCTAGCGAGCCTTCCCCTCCCCCTCTCCAAAGGAAACCACAGTCTTGACTCCTAAGACAATGGTTACTCTGGTTGTTTTTAAACTTTAATTAATAACTTCGTATTTATTTTCGATGAATTAGCTTTATCTTCTCACAGTAGGGACTCTTTCACATCTGGCTTTGTTCGCACAACTTTGTGTCTGAGATAGGTAATTTGTTCCTTCTAGATGTCATGCAATATTTCAACTTATTCACCCACTCTCCTGTGGACGGACCTTTGATAATTTCTAGTTGGAGGGTGTTAACGTCTTTTGGTGCTCAGATGTACGTTGAATACATACAAGGGGGGGAAAAGGCTGGGCCAGAGACATGTGCACGTTCATCTTCAGTAGACGCTGCCGAGCAGTGCTCAGAAGGGGTCGTTTCTCTGCTGACAACTGAAGGACGGCCAGATTTAAGCAGATGAAGGAAGGAAGAAGAGTTCCCGGCACAGGAAACAGCATGTGCAAAGGCCCTGGAGAGGTGGGAGAGCAGAGCACAGCTGAGGACCCCGAAGAAGCTCACTGGGAGAGGACAGCAGGAAGGTGGAAGAGTTAGGTCGTGGCCAAGCCATTCGCGTTCCTCTAAACCATGCCAGGGAGTCTGGACTTGAGTCTGAGGGCGGCGGGGAGCTATTGAAGGATGTTAAGGAGAGAAGGGACCGTATTTGCTTCTCGAAGAGATGACAGCGGCTTCTGGACGGCAAGGGCGGATGTACGGGGACCTGTGAAGGGATGCAGCCGTCAGTCGGAGGGGACACAGGGATGGTGTCTGCGAAACAGGCGGCCGAGAAAATGGTAGAGCCCGGGAGAGAGTTAAGAGGGAGAATGGACAGGCCCCGGTGCTGAGCTGGCTTGGCTGCCGGTGGGGCTGGTAGATGACACCTGGGTCGCACTGAGTCATTTGCAACAAGGGTGATGGATGGGAGCTGGGGATGGAGGTGCGCCAGCCGAGAGGCACCCTCAGGCTTCATCCCGCGCCCACTGCACAGCAGGTCGGCTCTCCCCTGCAGCCATCCTGCTGCTCCTGCCTCGTCCTCCTGTTTACATTCAAGCCCCGAGGAGACTCCGAAAGGCGGGGGAGGTGGAAGCAGAGCCTGGCACCGAAGTCACAGCCTGACAAAACAATTCCAGTGTCAGCAGGACAGCGACGCCGCGTCACAAATCCGACCTCGATCATCGAAGTCCTGCATCCCAGCTGGGGAGTGGGTGCAAATACTCCCTGCACCATCAGAATCGCTTTCTGACCCGAGTCCTCCTTCCAGGAGCTGGAAGTCGAGCAGCGAGAGGTCCGGGTCGTTCAGGATCACCAGGACACCCAGGGTCTGACACTTGGCCGCGTGTCAGCTCAGTTCCTGGAACCTCCGGGGATAAAGTCTGTGATGACCATCTGTTGTTTTGACCAACCTAGCCCACGTTCTCTCTGCTTCCGGAAACAGCACCTCCATTTCCTTTGGGGAACTCCTCCCTTCCCCCACTCCCCGTCGACTTGGGTCTGAACCGCCACCCCTCACCCCACCCCTTCCCGACGCAGACGGGAGGTGGCGGCCTCCAGCGGGCCAGGATTAGCCACTTGTGCAGAAAGAGGGGTCTTTTCGGGATGTTCCTGCAGGGGTTGGATGGCTCCTGTCTGGGCCTCGTGCCCATCCGTGCCCCCAGTCACTGTGGCGGGGCATGGATGGGGCACTCTGATTGGATGGACTTGGATCACACGTCACCTTTCTGACGCAGGGGAGGGTTGGATGGCTCGCAGCGGCACCACCCCAGAAATGGGCTCCCCTCACAAATGATGGGGGAGGGTGCTGGGTGCCCTCCATCCCGGCCTGGAGTCGCGCAGTAGCCGTGCACACTGGGCAAATGGCTCACACTTCCTGAGCCTCAGCGTCCCTCGTCGGCACGAAAGACCCGACTCTCAGGGTCGCTGGGAGGATGAGGTGGGGAGTTTGTGGAAGTCGTCTCTAGGTGTGGGAGCCCCGTGCATTTGCTTTTCCCATACTCCAGAGCCCTTTCCCGCTCCCATACTACCAAAACGTGGCTGTGCCTCAGTTCCCCGTAAAGCGAGTGCTCACCTGATAAGTATGTTGGATGTTGATGGGTTGAGAGTGGCCCTCTGGGCCTCAGAATAGCTAACAGTGGTCACCCACGAAGAGTCCCAAGTGCTCCCCGAGGTAGGTCCTCTCTGGCTATGCCCACCTTAGGTTGGGGATGAGGACGCAGAGGCTCAGAGACGGGAAGGAACGTGCAGGAGGACCCTCAGCCATCGAGCGGCAGAGCTGGGGTTTGAAGCCCGGTCTGTTGGATTCAGAACCCCATGCTCCCTGCTCTGTGGCCCTGGAACAGGGATTCACCTGCGGGAGGCCGCAGCAGCCTGGCAGGGCTGCCGCCGCCTCCTGCAGACTCGTAAAGCATCAACAATCATTAAGGCTGCCCGCAGATGGCTGAGGGGCCGCACGCTGGGCTCCGGGAGGCAGACGTGAAAAGCGAGAGCCGCTGTCATCAGGTCAGGCGCAGATGCAGTCCTGGGGCTGGGAGTTTTCACTACAGACCTCGCGTGGCTGTGACTCGCAGGAGAAGCAGCCGAGATGCCAAACGAGAGGGATGCAAATACCCCAGCTCCAGCTCCTGTCTCTGATTCCAGACCTGGGCGACCGAGGGGGACGTGGCCACGAGCCCGCAGAGCGCACTGGCCTTTTCCTTGGTCATCAGTGGGACCCAGCCTGGGCCGACATATCTGTTCACACTGCGGATCAGTCGCATTCGAGAAGGAGAAAAGCGTATTTGTTAGGGTGTGTGAGGCCCCCAGCAGCAAAACCCCCGACAGCAGTAGCTGAAGCGTGAGGATAACCGCTGCTATTTTGACAAGAGGTCGGCGGAGCAGGAGGGTGAGGATACTCCTTACCGTAAAGAGTGTCGCCAGGGGCCCAGGCCTTCTGGGTTGACCTTTTACCCTCAGATTTGTCCCCTCATAGATATAAGGTGGTTGCCACGGCTCCACCCACCTGTCCTCACCTCCTTCTGGAGAAGAAGTGGGGTCACGGGCAAGAGGCTCTCTCTTTGTAACCTTCGTCTTTTTATCTAAGAAGATCCACCCACTTGCTAGCACCTTGAGAGATCTGTCCCCTGTGGCTCACGGGCTGGGATGAGGGCGCATCCCACCCCTGGCTGGAAAGGAGCCTGGGAAAACCCTAGTGCCAGGAGGCAGAGGAGAAAGGGGCTGACCAGGGGGTTGGGTTGGTGGTCAGGGGTGGCGCAGTGAGATCTCCCATGTGCCTCCCATCTGCTTGTCCCTGGGGAGCTGAGTGGAGGCTGCCGTGGAGGTGGTCCAACCCCTGCTCTTCTCTGGGTTCCTCCACTCACTCACCACGTGACCACGTGTACAAGACAGAGCTTCGGCCCGTGGCACGGACCGGGATCGAATCCCAAAGGGCACGAGCCCGTTTGCAGAGGCCCACTCAGACCTGAATATTTCTGACCCGGCTTTTACTTGAGACCCATTCAGCCTGCAAACGTCTCCCTGGCTGTGAGTCACCGAACCTGCCGGTTCTCCACCTTCTGACTTAGTCAGGCCGGACTCGCTCTACCACGCTGCCACACAGAAACCGGGCATGCCGCAGGGAACAAGACACTGTCCCTCTCCTCGTGGAGCACATGGGCAGCGAAGGGCTCAGACAAGCAAACAGGCAGTCACCACCCAGGGTGGAGAGCTCCATATACGGGTGATTAGGGGAGCAGTGGGTGTTAAGTGTGGGCTGGACCTCATAGCTAGGAATTCTGGCTGCACCCCTGGGTGTACAAAGGCCATCGGCACTGGGACCCACTCACCTCACCCTGACGCCGGCAGGGCGGACAACACGTGTGTTTAGAGCAGTGCTGGCATAGGCTGCATGACACAGATTCCCCAGGGCGGAGGTCAAGGGAAAGCAGAGATTTGGAAAAGGAGTGGGAGTTGGGAGGGGATGGGCTGGGGGCGGGTGATGATGGGAAGTGAGAGAAGCTCAGGGTGGCCCAGTAGGATGAACGAGGGCAGGAGAAATGGGCGAGCCGTGAGCCTGGACCGCTGGGGCCACGTCCTCCCGCCGACGGTGCATCCGTTTGCTCTGCCGCTCCGTGTCCGTGCCCTGGGGGACAGCAGTGCACAGGACGGACTTGGCTAAGGAGATTAGCCTTTAGCCTTGGCTAATGGGGAGCCAAGGGAGGACATTATGCAGGGAACGGAAGGGGAAAATGTGCTTTTAAGAAAGATGCAATGGTTGAATCAGAGAGGGGTCAGATCCCAGTTCAGAGAGGACAGGAGTCACCGAGGCCCGGTGTGAATCGAGTTGTCGTGATGGGACCAACACGGCAGCCCTCGGCCCTTTTCCTCCATGTGGGGTTGCCATGTAAGACGCAGGATTGCCAGTTAAATCTGGGCTCACAGGCCCACGGTGTGTATTTTAAGACTTGGGGGGAAATTTAAAAATTTTAAAAACCTCAGCTGTCATTTATAGCCTCGGGTTGAGGCAGGATGTCCAACCCCAGCGCGGCTGACTTTCTGAGCTGGATCGTTCCGTGCGGTGGGCACCGTCCTGAGCCCTGCCTCCCTGATGAGGCCTGACCTCACAGAAACCCCATGCAAACCGACGGGAAGGAACTCCCCTGCAGCTGGAAGTTCCTCCCTCCTGAATGTCCTGCTGGATTTAGAATGAGGACGGGAGCCCCGATTCACACCATGGCTCTAGGGCCAGCCGGCCCGTTTCGGCATCCTGCCGCTCTGTCCCCAGCGGCTTGTGAACCCTTGGGCAAGTGACTGAACAGTTCTGGGCCTCAGTTTCCTCACCTGTAAAATGAAGGCGACGGGGGTACCTACCTCATGCGGTCACGGGGATGAAAGGAGTTCACCTGGTAAGTGGCTGCGCCCAGTCCTGGGGAGAGGGTGTGGGAGGGACAGGCGCCCTGGGAATGGCCAGGATGGGATCCCGCCGCGGAGGAACACTGGGCGAGGGAGCGGACTTGCCCTCGGCTTCTTTCTCCATCTCGGGCAGAATCACTCTATCCCTTGAAGGGACAGTGGGGTCCACACCCAGAGAAATGTTGATTTTAAAAATGCGTTGTGTCCCGGGGGTTCTGAGTGGTTTTTAAGTTGATTTTTTTTTTTTTAATTGTGGTTAAAGATACATATACACGTTCCTCTTTTAACCATTTAAAGTATAAAATGCATCAAGTACGTTCGCACCGTTGGGTGACTGTCACCACCCTTCACCTCTAGAACCTTCTCGTCATCCCAGACTGAAACTCTGTCCCCACGAAAGAATAAATTCCTGTTTTCTCACCCTCTCAGCCTCGGGTAACTGTATTGCATGAATCTGACTACTTAGGTGCCTCACATAAGTGGGATCACCCAGGACTGGTCCTTTTGTGTCTGGCTTATTCACTTAGCGTGGTGTCTTTGAGTTTCACCCAGGCAGTCGCACGTGTCAGAGTTTCCTTCCTTCCTTACAGCTTGTTAATACTCCGTTGTACGTACAGACCCCTTCTGGGCGTCCGTCCATCCACCGAGGGACACGTATGCTGTTTCCACCTTCTGGTCCTTGTGCACAAGGCCGCAGGGAACCAGTGTCTGATTGAGCGCCTGCTTTCAGTTCCTGTGGGTCGACACCCAGAAGCGGGATTGCTGGGTGGCACGGGAATGCCATCTTTAATTGTTGGAGGACGCGCCACACTGTTTGCCACAGCAGCTGCACCACTTTACGTTCCCGCCGGCAGAGCACGAGGGTTCCAACTTCTCCGCATCCTCGCCGGGCCGAAATTAACAGAGGCTCCCTTTGGATTTTCACACCCTGAAAATAGTGTGTGCGTGTGTGCGTGTGTGTGCGCATGTGTGCGTGTGTGGAAGGGAGGAAACTCTCCTCATGATGATTCTTTGTTTTTTAAAAGAACTTCAAATATTTCCAACGAGCAGTTGCAGGTTCGAACTTCTCAATGGCACGCAAGGCAGAAAGGGCTGAGACTCCCCGTTTTCTCTCCACCAGTCGCCCCCTTTTGACTTCTGTTTGAACCTTGGGAGAGGCAGAGGAATGATCTTGGGGAATCTAGAGGCTTGTGAACTAGAACTCGAGTCTCCTGAACTCTTTGGGCCTCTCCTTGTACAGCAAATCGTTGGTCCCTTCCAGGATCCCGGCTTCCAGGACACTGTCTGGGGCTGGGGAGGTTCTTGGCCTGCCCCAAGGCGCAGAGGCAGCAGGAGTCCGCAGCTTCCTCTACGACCTCATGCCCACTTCTCAGGGGCTGTCGACAGGCCAGGCGGGCCTTCAGTGTGGGGGTCAGAAAGCAAAGGGAGAGGAAGAGCCCCTCATAGAATCCTCCACCCATCCCGACAAGCCCCTGCGCTCACAGTGGGATGCAGATGTCAGAGACGGGACAACCTCTACTGTGTGTTTGACGGACAAGGTTTCCCACAATCCTCTCGTCTGATTGCTCTTCCATGTCTTTCAGTGGGAAATTCTGGAAGACATATTTTGCCTTTTCCCCCCAATCCTTCATGGGACACCAAATGCTCTGTATTGGGTCCATCCTAGCTGTCATGTGGCTTTGAGAAATCACCCCCCCCATCACCCACCACTGCTGTGCCTCGATTTCCCTTATCAGTAACATGGAGATCAGAACAGCACCTGCCTCTTAGGGTTTTTGAGACGATTAAATGAGCTAATACATGAACACGTGGTTAACATTTTCTGACACGCTGGGCATATAGTAAACACTCCATCTATATTAGCCGTTAGCCCTGGACTAAAGATTTAAATCACGCAGCCTGACACCTTGTGGGCAATAAATAAATAGTAGCAATAATTGCCATTACTTCTCCTGTTCTGGATCCTGACATCCCATTAATTGCTTTTTCCTTCTGCCAAGCCAGGGTGTCTTGTCTCCCTTGTTGGAGCTGATGGAGAAGGGACAGTGGAAAATCAATGATGCAGAAACTGCAGATCGGCGTCACTATTGGAAGCCGCTTGGGGAGCATCCGATGGGGAGTGAGGGCTGGAGGTGGCTGCGGTGGGGAAGGATCCCACCTGATGTATGAAATAACAAGTTGAGAAGTGAGAAAATGTTGGCAGGATTTTAGGGGCCGGACCAGGGCTGTAGACCCAGCAGAGTTAGGTCAGCTTCGGAGATGCTTCAAGAAATGACAATTCTTTTCTGCCCCTGTCCAACGACACCTGCTGTGCTTGTCCAATGTGGTCCTGCCAACAGCTACTCCTTTCCCTGCAGTCTCTGGGTAGGCCTTATTTTTCTTAGACTCGATTTTTCTCCATCCCCTATTAAGTTTCGATGCCCCTCTATTACCGTCCTCTGCCGTTTTCTAAGTTCTCAGAAGAGCTCAGGGAAGCAGGCATCAGTTCTGCCAGCCCAGCTGGCTTTGATCTGGTATTCATCAGTGTCTGGCATGCTCCGTGGGGTGGCTTTGATTTTGTTTTTTTAATTCCTGGTGAGTAGTTGGCTTACAGGAAACACATCGTTAAGAAGAGCTGTCAGAAGGGATGAGTCTGCAGTACCAGATTGCTTGTAGGTGGCAGGTACCGAGGTCTCCGGTCCAGGCTCCACCTAAGTGGATAAGCATACCACCTGTGGGCCGTGACTCAGCTGCCTCTCCTGTCCCCTCAGCCCCACTGTGGGTCAGGTGTTCTGTTTCCAAGAAAATACAAAATGGTCACTGGGGAAGAACTCGCATGTTGTTTGGGAAAGAGCAATGATGCCGTGGAAAATGCTGCTGAATGCATCAGAGGAGTGGGGTTTGAAGACGTCCCTGAGTCTCAGTGTCCTCACCTGTGAAGTGGGGATGGTGGTAATTGCCTCGTAATTTGTAATGGTTAAATGATATGATGTCGTATTGGGAGATACTTTTTAAGGTTCTCAAAATGTCTGCGGACACGCTAGCACAAGCTGTGGAAATTCCTTTCTGGTGCTGATGATGTGTATATCCAATTTATAGAGGCCTTTGTATAAAAAAGTGTGTCCCGGTCTCCAGCACCGCACTGGCTTGGGTCTGGCAGCCTGGACCTTGTGGCTTCTCTGTGGCTGGTTAGTAAGAGAAATTACTGGTAAGGTGTCCGGGACCTGTTCGTGTTGGTTGTGGGGTCAGGAAGTCCAGATATGGTTTAGTGAGATGTTCTGAAGTGTGGTATGAGTTCAGTTGGGGCGCAAGATGACTGGAGATAAAACGCTTAAAACTTTTGCAACAATGGAGTGTTTATTTTAACATATAATTAGGAAAAACAAGAGCATCAAACCTGGGACTATTCTTTTTACCTTTTTGTTTGTGTTTTCTGTTTCTTTGTTTTGCTTTGCCTCAAACTCAGGACTTTTAGGAACGTTATTGCTTAGGACAGGACTGAGTTTTTATAAAGTGAGTTTATTTAAAGAAAAATCGAGTAAATCATAATCTAAGTGGTACTTGGTTTTGGCAGAAACTCAGATGAGAATTGCATCTCTGGCCTGTACCCTGATTTTCGCCTGGGGACACCCTGAGTGGGGGACCTGGTTAACCCTTTCCTGGACCCTTGACACATGGGTAGAAACTGTTAGATAACAAATTTGTGTTGTTTTAAGCCTCTAAGTTTGTGACAATTTGCTATGCAGCAACGGAAAACTAATACACGTGGTTTGAAATTAAAGTGTGAGAAATGTCATCCACCTGGGCAAGTTTTTCTTTTTTCTTTTTTCTTTTTTTTAGTAATAGGAACATTAACTTTTATTTACAAATATTACATATGTAGTATAAGATACGACAAAGCATGAACATAATAAAGGGATATGGAAGATAGAATACAAATCAACATACTAGAGATTCTTAAATCGAACTATTTCCTCATTTGTACCACGGTGACAGGAATACATGTAGGGACACATGCTGAAGGGACAAGTGGGAAATGAATACAAGTTCTTACCTAATGTGAAGGAAATATCGAGCTTAATAACTGTCGACTAGAACACAGAGCTATAGGATCGGTCCCCATAAGGACCACATTTGCCTAGTTCCATGACCCCAGGGATGGGAAAACCTTGGCAAATTTCAATAAAGCTTTAGATTCTGCAATCTGGCAGAATCTTCTTCATGTCCTAGTCAGTTAGTGTCTTGACTCTTAATTCTCTCCAACCATTCCTAATGGGTCTGCACTGAGACCTAAGCCTGATGAGACATTTGAGCATGAAAAATTCTGGGCCACACTCCATCCTTATGAGGGAAAAAAACAAAAGCTTTTGGGTATGGGGTCAGAAGCCAGGACACTTAGGGGACAAGGCCCCCATAGAGCTTCCTGATGAACGTCCTGTTGGGGTCTGGAGGGAAAGTGCTCTGCCCAGAATTTAGATCAAGACTTTTCAAAATCCATCGGAAATGATTTCTTAACCAGAAAAGGGTGCCAATGAGAACAGTGTCTTCATCTAATTTGAATTTTGCTAATTAGAGAGATTTAATTGATATTCCATAGCAACTTCCTAGTAGATAAGAAATCGCCTGGGTCACTGGTTTTAAAAAATCTCTGGACCTCTAAGTCCCACACCCAGAGAGCTGGGCATCAGGAGGTCTTAAGTAGTCTCTGCTGTTTGAATTTTTATCAAGGCCCCGGGGGGATTATGGCACAGGCAGGCATTTGAGGACTGCAGATGCCCTGGCAAATGTTTAACAACCTCTTCTCTGGGAAAGTCAAGCCTTCGCAGATTTCCACTCCGACTGTGGCCGGTATCATTGAACACTGGAAAGAAAGACACAGTGGCATGCCTTTATATAGTATTTCCACCAAACCGGTTCAATACAAGCGTAGAAGTTGTTAAATGTAGTGAGATAATTAAGACGTGATGCATTTTGAGTATTTATTGTCTTTGTTTTCAATGTAATTTATTTAATTTTTAATTTATACGATTTAATGGTTAATAGTGGCTCCGTTTATCAACTGGCTCACAAAATTCCCGAAAACCTCACGATCAGCTTTTGCGAACCAGTGCAAGTCTGCTCCAATAACAACTGAGCTGAGGGACATTCATCTGATTCTAAGGCCATTGAAGGGTTTTGGGGGGTGGACGGGAGGCAGCTTAGCTCTAAAAGCCCCCAAAAGTGATTCTGATGTCTTTCCAGGGCCTAAACCCTCAGTACAAGGTGTGAACCCTGGACCTGCAGTGTCAGTGTCACCTGGAAGCTTCTTAGAAACGCAGATCCTCAGGCCCTGCCCCAGATCTGTGGAATCAGAATCTGCATTTGGACAAGATCCCAGGTAAGCCCTGTGCAGAATTAAGTTTAGGTAACACCAATACAAGGAGAAGGATTCAGGTTTCCAGACCCAGTGGCTGTGACAGTGGCAAGAATGCGACTTAAAATGCAGATTCCTGGGCTCCACACCAGAGGTTCCCTGCTCAGCAGGTCTGGGGCTCCAAGGACCCCTGTTGGGGTGGGAGGCTGCCTGCCACGCACTTCCAGTCTGGGTACGGGCTGGAGGGGATTCACTTCAATTACAGTTCTACAGGCTGGAAGGGGAAGCCTAACGAAGAGGGAGAGAAATTCTTCAATCTGTACCTAGTAAATGTCACCAGGTAAAGAGTGGAACAAAAAGGACGTTGGAGAGAACGAGGGATGCTGGGGAGCCCCAGGGAGATGCTGTTAACGGCATCTGGCACCTGGCGGTGGGGCCTGCAGAGGATGCTCCGAAGGTGTTTGTGTCCCACGTGCAGAACGACGCCTGTGGGAAGAAAGGGGACTTTGGAGTTAGGGGTCCCGTCACTCAGGAGCAGCTTCTGGAAGCTTCTCTGTGCCTCTGTCTGGATTCCAGTGAAATGTGGCTGGGAATTTCTCCCCTCGCAAGGTTACTCAGAAAAAAAAATGAGGTGATGTGTGTAGCGGCCGGACAATCAGTAACTCAGCACACACAGTGGCATGTGCGTGCACGTGTGTCATCATCGCTATGGGAGTACGGGAAGACCAGTAGGAAGGTAGCAAGATACCCATGCTGGCTAGCCCCAGAGCTTTATCCTGAGTTCAAGGTCAAGCCTGATGCCTGGGTAAGTGGAAAGGGGCCTGCTAATTAGCAAGGCGCCTAGCAAGATCGCACAGCTCTGGGAGAAAGACCAAGGGTTCAACTTGCAAGGGCAGAAAGAATACAAAAGCACATTGTGGCACGATGCTGGGTGACAGAAGGGAGGGCAATCAAAAGCACCAAGCGAGGAGGCTGGTCATGACTGTTCTCTGCACTTTAGTCTTTTTGGCAAAGATAAGCCTCGAATAAGTGGCTGGAGCATTTCCCTAGAAAGCCATCTGATAACGGCCGTTAAAGGGGCAGAGGGCTGAAAGCGTGCCACCCACGGGTCCCTCCCTGGCTGCTCAGGGGACTTGGCAGCCGTCACCATGCCGCTTTTAGGCATCACTTTTTTGAAAATGCACAGGAATGATCCCTGTCTCAGAGGAGCAGATGTAAAGCAGGTTGCAGAGGGCAGTGTCTTTGAATAGGAGATGCAAAGAGCCCCGGGGGACAGGGAATTTAGGGAAGGAGGCGCATCTTGGTCACATCCTACCAGAGAGTGATCCTCATGTCCCAGTCGAGGGAGGGATGAAAAACAAGTAAAATAAACATCTTATTTCATAAGCTCTAAAAGACAGCCCCCCTCCCCATCTTGGGGCCTTTGAAACTGGAACATCATTTGCCGTCAATGGGACTGCTACCCTGTGCTGGCTCTGAGCTGCTCTGAGTTGCCCTGGGGCGGGGGGCCGTGGTCAGGATGTGGTCGTCCCCGTATGTTCCTGTGCAGGCGTCGTCGTTAGAGTCATCCTCACAGCTGTCACTTCTGCATCGCCATTGTGTATGCAGAAGGGCATGAGACTAGAGTGACAGGGCATTTGTTCGATGTAACGAAGCAGACATTTGTCATTGGCGTGATCGCCCTAATTGAATTTTTTTTTATCGTAAAGCAACACCCTCATGCTTAAAAAGCCCAAAGTGAGGGAGATGCTCGAGGGTCGATGTAATTATTGCATTAGGTAGTTGAAATCATTGCAGAAAGATCTCCCACCATTAGCCCATCAGCAGTGGTGAAGGCAGGAGAAGAAATGGCCAAACCTTGAAAGACGAAAGGAATTTTAAAACACTGAGTCGTTGCTGTCCCTGACTTTTCTAAGGAATTCAGGACTACTGTGAAGGCATTATGTCATTTAATTGGCAGCATTTCCCCCCCGCTTTTAGTGGTACATAAAATAATAACGTGTCTCACAGAAAATGGCATTTTAGAGGCAATGAAAAACGGTGACATGACAGATGGCAATAAACGTTGTGGGGAAAACACAACACAGTTCCTTGTATAAGGGATTAGGCGTTGAGGATATTGCAATTTAAAAAAGTGTGATCAGAGAAGGCCTCATTCTCATTATAATTGGTGCTGTCATCATTATTCAAAATTAAGGCCAAAATCCGTGTCTCACAGATAATGTCACTACTCAAATTACGATCTGGGGACAAGCCGTGCTTGCTTGCGAGGCAGCTGACTTTAATTCTGAATACAATCTATGGAAATGGAAGATATTCGAAGCACGGAAGAATGCTTCTGCTTGCTTTGAGGAAGTTGGCCTGAAAAAGAGGTTTTGGTCCACTTTTTACGGAATGGATATTTTATGTCTGGGGTAGGCCAGCCGCCGATCAAAATATCCAAAGATCTCACCAGAGTTTCGTCCACCACGCAGCTTTTACATTTCGTTGGGCTTTATATACACAACGTCTGCAAAGACACTTATTTATGTATTTTA
This sequence comes from Cynopterus sphinx, assembly GCA_030015415.1. Classification (NCBI taxonomy): domain Eukaryota; kingdom Metazoa; phylum Chordata; class Mammalia; order Chiroptera; family Pteropodidae; genus Cynopterus; species Cynopterus sphinx. Next base: position 88,954,430 of record CM057389.1, read on the forward strand.
TTTTCGTGGTCTTGGGATTTTTGCCTTAGGATTTGCTATTTGACCGTTGCCTAGTATTAATCAAATCTTATTTTAGATGGTGGTTGCCTGGAATACACCATATAGATAGCACCACAGCCTCAGCGTTAGCTGGGAGACTTTTTCCACGTTTCAAACGCTTACAACAATATTGCTTATTCAACATGTAGATGACACATACGAGGGAGGGTCGATATCCTGGAGAACCAGAATAGAGTTCAAAGAACTTTGAACCATCGGAGAAATCCGTATTCTAAAAAATCCGAAGAAACTGATCCTGCGTTGTGAGTAAAAACAATGGTTTCCGCGTAGAGTGGGAAGGATGCTGCTTTTGACGTCAGAGAAAAGTGGGTTCAAATCCCAACTGTCATTCCCAGGCTTTGGGACGTTCCGCAACCCTCTGCGCCTCAGTTTTGTTTCTTCATCTACAAAGCGAAGCGTTACCTCCCGCGGTGCTGTCGTGGTTATGGATCTGGCTTAGCTCCTGACACACAGCAGGTACTCGATAAATGCTGCGTAGTTTAAACCTATCCCCATCCCCAGAAGAGGCCGCTAACAAAGCTCAGCGAAAGCTGTCTGGAAGCCGGGTGAGGAGGTGCGGATCAGACGCAGCACTCCCCAGGTTGATGGAGGGACCGTGCGCATGGGCGACCGTCCCCCAGATGAGTCAGCATGATTGGGGGAAATCACTGTAATGACTGTGATCAATACAGCCAGAAAGTCCTCCTGTGTCCTGCAACAGTCTGGGTTTGTTAAAATTCCAACCCCAGCTTTGGCCGAAAAGAACCCAGAGATGCTCGAAGGAGTGGCCGGGAGGATTGAGGAGTGGAAGGTGGGTGCTGGGGAGGAGGAAGGAGGCTGAGGGCGGAGAACTCCACGAGTGGTGCCAATGGAAAGGACATTTTTCATGCGTGTATTGACACGTACGTTTACCTTTACTTCCTCTTTCACCTCGGGGCAGGCACCTCTCGGCCTCTGGTTCACGGCACGCTGTACTAGGTCCTGCTGGGTAACGAATCCCCCGTTTAGCTCAACTCAGAATAACCTCACGGCTGCCCAGTTTGTGTAGGAACAGAGACTCCTACAGTTTGGGTCAGGAGATGGATGCGGTTGAACTGGGCCCCCTGCTCTGTGGCTGTACCCAGGGCGTCAGCAGGGCCACATGCCTTTCTGGAGCGACGGGGGCTCTTCCACATGCATGTGGCTGCTGGGAGAATTCCGTTCCTGTGGTTGTAGGACTGAGGTGCCCACTTTCTTGACGTCAAGAAGTCACCCTCCGTCCCTGGGGGCCTTTGCGGTTTTTGCCACCCGGCCTTCTCATGACATGTGACAGAGCTGTCGTGACTTGTCAGCTTAGGCCTTCCAAGCCTGCGGGAGAATTTTTCACTCCGGTCAGCTCAGAGGAAATCTTACATAATGTAATGCTAATCAGGGGATTGTCTACCCATCACGGTTTCCACATAATGTAATCTAAGGACGGGAGACCCTCTCCCATCACCCTTGCCATATTTTATCAGCTGGAAGCAAGTCACAGGTCCCACCTGCGCTCAAGGGGAGGGAATTGTGCAAAGGGAGGCCTCACTGGGGCCACCTCCAAGCTCAGCCAACCACGCATGCCGTCATCATCCGCCATGCAAAACCCTTCATTTTTATCCTTTAAATTGGGTTCCTGCTTCACTCCTGATCCCGTGCTGACTGCCACCTTGCCACCCCCCATCCTGGCCGTGGGTGCCGTGAGTGCCACTCACGGACTTGGAGGTGTGTGTGTTGTGAGATACTCAGTGTTGCTCTGGTGCGGATGTGCTTTTCATTTACAGCAACGGCTTTGGGTTATAAATCCCATTCTGTTTCTTTTGCACCCAGCGCTAGATTTTAAGCTTTATTCGTGTTGCCATATGTAGTTCATGGCTTTATATATATATATATTTCCAAAGATGAAAGTGGGAGCGTACTACGTGTGTGGAGGAGCAACTTGCTTCTGACTTTTAAAGTGCCTTCGACATCTTTCCACACCAGGACACGGCAGTTGTCCTTATGTCTTTTAACCACTGCATAGTTTTCTAGCTAAGGGATTATTTAATTCTTGCTTTCTCACACTTGAAGGCCTAGGACAGAGGAGCAGTCCTGGATATCAGGCGTGACCACCCCAGCATGGCTGGCCACCTGCCTCTGCTGAGAACTGTGGGCCTGCCCCTTTCTGGTTCGGTTCTCCAGACCGTGGGGAAGTGCAGAGCCGCGTCACCGGGACCCCTCACCGCAGTGCCCACCTGGGTCTGATCAAGAGCGTCTCTTCTTCTCCCAGATTTGAACAACAGGCCCCATCCGACTCGCTCCTGGACGGCCGGTTGGACTGGGCCTGTCGGTTCTGAGTTAGGGCCCACCTTTAGTCCTGTTGGTGAATACACTCAAAGCCCCCAGAGGCGGGTTCATTAACTGGCTCCGGCTGCAGGCATTAGAGTTTGCAACCCTGGCCTCTCCTCTGTCAGCACTTCTCAAGTTTTAACACACAAATCACCCCGGGGGCCATGTCAACATTCGGATTTGGGTCGCCTCTAAGGCCCTGTCCCCATACTACCTACAGGACCAATTAGGGCGGCGATGGTGCTAGCACAGTTCACAGCTGCTGCCTCCACTACGAGCCCGATGTCACCTGCGCATTGAGGCATTCCACCTTCTGAACGCTTTGGAGAAGGCGTGCGGATAGCGCCTTTTGAACTATGCTTAGGAATCACCTGACCTGTACACGGCTAGTAAAGTCCTAGAGCTGGAATCTGGCCGGGTCCTCCTGACTCCAAGGCCTGTGACCTTAACCTTGTGAGGAATCGGGGAAGCGAGACGCAAAAATTCCGGGAGAGCGAGAGGCCCAGGTCATCCTGGCTGCGGGAATGGGGGTGTGGGGGGGAGGTGGGTTCCTGTGGCCTGGACTTGGGGGCCGGGACCGGCACCTAGGACCGCTCCGAAGGCTTTGAGACACGATGCCACCAGTTAAAAGCTACGTCACAAGCCGGCTCACATCTGAAAGGCTGACGGCCCTTGTCAGGAGACGTCCGCAGGCACGAGTCTTTAAAGTGGAGCCAGTTCCTTCGCCTTCCAGAAAGGTGGAGGGTCCCAGAGGCTGTTTTCTGCTAACAGGGGTTGTGGGGGCCAGAGGAACATTGCTGCTGATCGGGAATTGACGAGGTAAATGAAGAGAACGGGAACTTAGTAATGACAATATTAATAATTATCGAGCACGTGCTGTGACGACAGGACAATACTTGCTGAGCACTTACTTACCGTTACCAGGCGGTGTTTTAAGCCCTTACCCTGCGTTAACCCACAGTTCCAGTGATTCGAAGAGCTCGGTATCATTATCTCCATTTTCAGGCAAGGACGAGAGGTCTAGAGAGGCCGAGTGGCATGCTGGAAGGCCACAGCGGTGGGAGGAAGCAGAGCTGGTGTCTCTGACTCTCCTGCTCACCCACAGACTCTGTGAGGTAGAAGGCCCTGTGGGGTGAGGGCTGCATCGTGTGGCTCCCCATTCCCAGAAAGTACCTCGTGGAAGGAGATGTCTTATTTGCTGCTGTAAATGGAGTTTCTCGCACTCTAAAAGCCTTTTAATTTTTTTCTTAATTTTTTAAAATGCTTTTGAATGATGGATGGAATCAGTAGTGAAACACTGGAGGGCTTCTTGGAGGAGGTGGCTCTTGGAAAAAGCTTGCATGATGGGCTTGGGACCAAGCTGGAAGGACAGAGGGAGGTGCCCAAGGAGAGCTCGGCTCTTCCCAGGGCTGCCTAGGAGACTGGCAAGCGGGAAAAATAGTTTCAGACGGTCATGGAGGACGATGGCTCACAGCCAGACACCCTCTCGCCTTCCCCACTGGCTGCGACAGACGAGGGAAGCGCTGGACAAAGCCCCTGTGGGCTGGGCTGTCTTCCTCGCTGTGCCTTTGCTCAGCGAGTGCAGAGGCAGAAATCATCTCAGCCACGAGGGACGAAGAGCGTCATGGCCTCCCCTCCTCTGGTCCAGCAACCTCTGAGTAGTGGCCCCCAAATCCGTGCACTGTCCTCATCTCATGAAGGACCCTGGGAACCTCTCCCCAAGTTTGCATAATGTTCCTTCAGCAAGAAAAGAAGACACGGTGGCTCTGTTTCCTTCATTGGCTCCCGCTGAGTCCAGCGGAACAGAACACACGACTTCTGAACAGCTGAGCAGACAGGAAGACTTTGTTCCTGGCAGTCGGGATGGCTAATAATCTGGTTTCTTCCCCGGCACCGCCCTTCTGCTTAAAGGTCCTGCGGAGTTCGATCATCGAGTCCCTTCACGACGAGGTGGTCTGCTTTGACCATCTGGGAGGAGCCGGGGACACGGATCCTTCCTTGGGGTTCCACTGTCGACTCACCGGGTGATCTCTTGTGACAGGTCTCGTCTGTTGTTTTCAAAGTTTTGCCTGTTTGCTCGTGGATAGGTCAACGCTTAGTTTTTCTTGATGTTTCAAGGCTCCCTGGGGTGCCTTCTGATTCGGGACTGAGACGTTGGGGCCTGGACACTCGTAGTTCCTGCAGGAACCGTGTTTCTGGCGTTTCGGGGCCAAGCATCCACCACCCACCCCGTTCGCACGTGTCTGTGCCTGCTGGGCTGCCTCTGGGGCCTGATCCCTCAGCGACAGCAGTAATGATGGGAATAACGAGGGCTGCAACACCCCCGACATCCTTTAAGCACTATTAGGCACTTCCTTTAGTCCTTACAAACACACATCTGGAGGAAGACTGAGGGGAACAGTCGCAGCACAGTCCGTGGGATTGGTCCAGAGGAAGCAGGTAGCGTCGAATGAAGCGCCTGAGTCCCTGTCATCTCACCGGAGCCTTCAGCAAGCGTGAGAGAAGGGCATGTTGCATGTTGACGTCCTTGTTTTATAGAAAGGAATCAGAGCTCAAGGAGCCATGTACCCTATCCCAGGCCTTCCATCAGAGAAGCAGCACAGCCAGGACGCAAGCCGCGTCTGCTGGCTTCCAGGGCCCCTGCGCTCACCACTGTGCTACTCTGCCTTCCCGGTGTGTCCCCCACCCAGCTGCTCTGATCAACTCCCTGTAGGAATGTGGCGTCCTCGTCTGTCTGGGTGGATACTCTGGGGCTTCTCCAGAGAAAGAGCAAGTCACAGTTTGCTTTCGCCCAGCTTGGCCAGCGAGCTAAGCGTGACGCAGGAGGGCCCCTTGGGAAATCTGATGGCCGGGTCCACGAGACCCCTGGGAGGCCGTGGAGGTGTCAAAGGACAGGAGCATTTATGGAGGAGCCCTAGGTGCCCCAGACATCACCTCTAGAAGCTTATTCAATCGCGACAGTGGCGATGTAAAGAAAAGTGTCATCACCCCGATTTTAAAGAGAGAGAGAGGACTGAGGCTTGGAGAAGGGAGGTCCCTTGCCGAGGGTCCCCCCACCAGGAAGGGGTGGAACAGGGCAAGGACCAGCCAGTCGGTCCCTTCCTCTCCTGTCTCCCTCACCAGCCACACCATGGGCCATCCCGCTGCCCAGTCATCCCTGGCCATGGGTTTATTCCTCAGAGGGCACGACACACACAATATTGGCCGAGGATCTCACAATGCCAGGGGCCCACTCAGCTCCAGTTGAGTGTTGTTGTTGTTTTCCATTTTGTTTAAGACGTAATTTACACACCGTGACACCCACCTGTTTTAGCACACAGTTCTGGGAGCTTTGACCAACGTCCAGTTGTGTAAACGTCACCACGATCAAAATACAGAGTCGCTCTCGGCCTTCCCGGTTTCCTCCTGCTGCCTCTGAGGTCAAACCCTCCTCGCCCTCCGCTCCTTGCAGCAACTGGTCTGCTCTCTGTCCCTGCAGTTTTGCCTTTGGGGCTGGCTTCTTTCACCGCATGATGCGTTTGCGATCCATCCATGTCGTTGAGCGTATCTCCGATGACCTGCTGTCTGTCCCCGTAGGGACACCACAGTCCCCACCTGACCTGCATCGACTTTACCTGCCTGTCCCAGAGCGCGCGTGAGTCTGAATCCCCCGGCAGAGTGCTTGCCAGGCAGCATGGATTCTGGAAGGAAATGACCTGGATGTCAGTCTTGCTGACCACAAGCCCTGTCCGACTGCTTCTCCCAGCCTCAGTTTCCCCATCTATAAAATGGAACTAGTGATATGCCTTCCCGAGAGGAAAATTGGCGAGGGCCAAAGAAGCTAAAGCATGGTAAGCCTGCAGCACAGGGCCTGGCGCCTCGTGGGTGTTCAGTGAACTCTGTTCGGTTCACCTGGTAGCAAACGGCCAGCTTGGGTGCACGCAGGTGCAGTGGCCTGTCCCGGGGGGAGCTTTAATACTCACTGTGTGTGCATGAAGCTCTGCTCTTGGGCACCAGTGGGATCTGAACGGCTGAAAAAGGACTCAGGTCAGCGGTGCCATTCATGACATCCGCTAGATACTCAGGTCTGGGCCCTGGTTCTGTCACAGCGAGCTTGCTGAGAACAGTGGGGAAAGGCTCGGGGCTCTCATTTCTGTCCTTTCCGCCCATTTTAGCCTTCGTTAATTATTTCCCAAAATACCTTTGAAAGAGAAGAAAGGGCGAATAGTCTGGCTTTTCCAAACCGCCGGTCATTTCTAATACGCTCCGCCTGCATTTTTCAGGAGATGGAATGCCACGGAGGTTTAGTGTGGGGTTGGAGGGAGGCGTGGGGGGGAGATTCTTACAGAATTATCCAGAGAGAAGCGGGGATGGGGGAGGGGCGTGGGCGCTGCCTCCTCTGTGTCGTGAAGCCCGCAGATAGGAGAAGGTTCGGGAAGGCAGGTCTTCATGGACACAACACGGAGGGCGTCTAGCGTTGGGGGCGCCGAGCAGATGGGGCCATAGTGAAAGCGGTCACGTTCTGCCACGTGACAGTGAGCTCAGTGTTCGTTCTGTACTTGCCTCATCTCCTGGCACTGCTACAGCCACCCCTCCACGAGGAAGGCTGGGCTGTAGTCGATGTCCCCTTTTACGCATCAGACAGCCGAGACTCAGAGCTGTCAGGTGACTTGCTCAGAGTCACACAGCAAAGAAGCAGTGAGAGGTCCTAGGACGCAAGCCACGGGCCTCTGACTCCTGCTCTTCCTGCTGGGATTTTCTAGCAGAGGTTGGGCCTGTGATGGGATTTAGTGAGTGGGGAAGCCCTGTGGGGTCATCACCTGCCTGCACTGTGTGTAGCAAGATCACTCGAAGCCACCTCAGGGACAGGGCCTGCCTCTCATACATTGTACATGTATACGCCACATTAAAAAAGTTATTAGTCCATCGACAGACACTTAGTTTCCCCCACATCTTGAGCAATGCTGCAGTGAACATGGGAGGCAGCACCCTTGCTCTGGAACCTCTTGTCTTGGTTTTGAGAAAACCCGGTAAATACATAAATGAAGTGTTGCCTCTGCAGCATCCACACGTAGCTGTGGTCAGTTCAGAACTGCATTCGCAACGTTGCCGTTGCACCTTTGTCCATATGGGAGGCAAGTGGTGGTGACGTGATTAGATCGGAGACCTGGACCTGCTACTCACTAGCTGTGTGACCTTGGGCTACGGGACAGCTGGATGTATAGGTCTGGAATTCAGGGGAGTGGCCTGGCCTTGAGGTGGGCATTTGGCGGGCCTCAGATGCCATTTAAGAGGCAGTGCTGGTAGAGATTCCTTACAAACGGTCTAAGGACTTGGCCCTAGGACTGTCTGAGGTTCAGATGTTGCGGGGAAAGTAGGAGCCAGCAAAGGAGATGAGCAGAGCATCCAGGGAGGTGGGAGGGGAGTGAGAGCATAGTGCAGGGGACGTGGGGGGACAGGGTCCAGGGAGCCAAGTGCAGCCGGGATCTCGAGGTAGGTAGAGCTTCCAGCTGCACCGAAGTGCGGATTGAGTGGGATTTGAACTGAGAGTAGCCATTGGATTGGTGACGTGGGGTCACTGGTGACCTCAACAAAAGCTGTTGTGGGAAAGAACACGTGTTTGGAGCAGGCTTGGGAGACCCCGGGGAGTGGATGAGGAAACGCAGGTGGAGCCAAGGTCAGCATAAAGGACCTGACCTGCAAGGGGGAGCAGAGAATGCGTGTGGCCGTGTTCCAATAAAACTTTATTAGCAAAGTCGGGCGGCGGGCTGGATTTGGTCTGTGGGCTGTACAGTTTGCCGATCCCTGGTTTATACTCTAAAGCGTTGGTTCACCACGTCGTCTGTCCGCTCAGCTGGGTTAAGATCTCCCTGGAGTCCGTGTTTCTAAGTTTTCCCATGATAAGTCAGGAAGGAGAGAGTTAGCAAACCGTGGCTGGAGCAGGCAGGCCCCACGGCGGTTGCCGGGGATAATGAAGTATCTACACAGCAGAACAGCCTCTCATCTCCGGCCAGCTGCCTTCGGGGACCCACGTGGGGAGAGAGAGGCGGGGCTGCTAATGACCAAGTCTGGCAAAGATGGAATCTCAGAACGAGAGAGCTGGGTGAGGCAGGGTGAGACCCCCTTGCCGGGGACCAAGACCTGGATCACTGGGGTAGCGTGTCCCCAGGGTTGCTGAGGATCCTTAGCGCTTCAGAGGGAAATCCCAGTTTGTCTCTTGCATTTCTTTCTGGTCCATCCAGTAAAGGAGAAAAAGCAGAGTTTGAAAAGGGCCGGAGATGACCTCACAAGCCGACTGGATCCCTGGAGTTGCTAATCTCAAAGAGAGTGTCTTCCTGCCAAAAAGGAAATTAGGATTCCTCTCAAAAATCCATCTTTTGCGCTTCTTCTGAAAAATCAGGAGCCGCAGGGACTTTGGGACTGTCTTCTACGCAGCAACAACTGATGGCTGGGCAGGGCCTGAGGGTGGCTGGTGCCTGTGGTGGGGTACATGCTCTTTGCTTGCTAATGACCCCCTTGTTGCCCCATATCCTGCCTGCTTCCTCCACTGGGGCCTCTGTAGGCATCTGCGTTTGAGATGTCTGGATCCCTAAGAAATGGTACAGGGTCTTCCGTGAACCACAACAGTGCACAGAAGATGAGGGGCAGCCTGCAGGCCACCTGGACCCTGCAGCGGCCTCCTTGCTTCTAAGCTTGGCTCCCTACAGTTGGTTCTCCACGGAGCAGATGGAAGAATTGGTAAAAATGCCCAGCTAGTCTGCAGCTGCAGCTTTTAATCCCCTCGCTCACTTCCCATTGCTTTTTGGGTAAAGACCCAAACTCTTAACACGGTCTGTAGGGTCTCTCCTCTGCCCACCTGCCCAGCTGCCCGTCTTCCCCTGTGCTCCCCATCCGCCCACTCACATGCCACATTCCACACGCACTGAGCTCCTTTCAGCTCCTGAAACAGCTGGTTGCGCCCTTTCGTGCGTTTACGAACCCATATTTTCAATGTACAGTTTTGTTGAGACGGACTCATTTTGGTGAAGATTGGGTTTGGTTGAACTTGACTGAAAAAGCAAGCAAAAGGGATGCTTGTTTCCCTCGTGTAATGATCTGAGTGCGGGTGTCCAGGGCTGGGAGGCACGGCAGCTATGTGACGTCGATGATTTAGATGCCGCCTGGCTCGTTGCTTTGCTGCCTGTGGCCTCATGATCCAGTATGGCAGGATACACACTCCAGGCCACAGGATGGAGGAAGGACCGAAGGAAGGAAGGAAGGAAGGAAGGAAGGAAGGAAGGAAGGAAGGAAGGAAGGAAGGAAGGAGAGTGCCTGGGGGAGAAGGCGAGGGGTGTCTTAGAATTTATAAAATCTTAGAACTGCAGAGAATGGTTCTTTTTAAAAAATCTAATTTACTTAATTAGGTTGGATACGTGTGCCATAAAAAGCATCTATTTTCAGCAGAGTTTGATGGGTTTTGACAATGTCAAAAGTCTTGTGACTGTCACCTCAATCAAGACGTAAACCGTTTCCATTTCTTCAGAAGGCTCCTCGTCCCCCTCTGTAGGCATCCCCTAATCCCACCCCACAGCAGGGAATCACTGATTAGTTCTCTATCGTCATATACCAGGTTTTCCTGTTCTCAAACTTTACACGGATGGAAGCACACCACCTGGGCTCTTTTATGTCTGGTGTCTTTAACTTGGCCTTTATTTTATTTTTTATCTTTTGCAGCCTCCTCCATGCTATTGCTTATATCAGAACCTTTGTCCTTTTCATTGCTGAGTAGTGTTCCACTGTATGACTAGACCCCAGATTTTTTACCCACTTTCCTGTTGGTTGACATTTGGGTTGTTTTGGGTGGGTTTGCCATTTTACATTTCACCAGCAGTGAGAGTCCCCGTTGCTCCCCATCCTCACCACCACTGGCTATTACCAGGTTGTTTTATTTTGTGACTTGTCCTACTCGAGTGGGTGTGCATGCGGTAGTATCTCATTGGGGTTGTCGTTTGCATTTCCCGAATAACTGGAGTTGTTGAGCATCTTTTCACGTGTTTGCGGGCCATTTCTATCTGCTTTTTGAAGTGTCTGTTCTAATCTTTTACTCATTTTGTTATTCGGCTTTGGACTTACTGAGTTGCCAGAGTTCATTGCATATTTTGGGTATAAATCCTTCATCAGATATATATGTATTTTGATTATTTTCTCCCAGCTTGTGGCTTGCTTTTTAATTTTCTTAATGGGGTCTTTTGATGAGTCGAGGGTCCTAACGCTGATGAATTTGTCCAGTTTGTCCAGTTTATCTTTCATGGTGGAGGCTTTGGTGTTGTGTTTTTAAAACACGCTCGGTGCCTGCTGTGTAGACAATCAGGAAAGGTTCGCTCGAGTGGCTGGATTCCTTCAGGCCTGGCTTGCCGGTCTATGAAGATGTCATCTCCCTGTGTTCTCTCTGGTTTGGGGGATCCATGTGCAAAGGCTACTTCTCACTCTGGCCCCCTTATGCTCAAGGAATCAGGCTGATAAAAGGCCAAAACCAGTGTGTGTGTGTGCGTGTGTGTGTCCTGGAAACCAGCAAACCGTTTCCATCTTCATGGGGTGAGGTTTTTCCAGGCCTTTCTTGGCCCAGCGTTCTCAAGAAACGTTGCTTCATAAATATTGAATCGGGTCGTTACCCTCGGCACAGGCCGCCGGCGACGGCTTCCTAGGAATGAATTTCGAGTCGTGAAGTAATTACCCCTGGAAGTGTTCATTCAAGTCTGAGAGCAGATTAAATAATGGATAGGAATGTCATTTATGCGGTCCAATTTAGAACCCTTGTCTCATTTTTTTTTTCCTGGATGAAATTGAATGTCAAGAAGGGGAGAAAACTCGAGGAGAGGGGGAAGCGGGGCTGGGACACGAGGAGGGTCTGCTGACTCATGATGCTGGAGAAGCAGGGCGCAGGACCCGCTGCCCCTCTGAGGTCTGAGCCAGGTAGCAGGGTTGAGGGGGCCAAGAGGGTCAGCTGGGCAGAATTAGGGACATGCCCACAGGCCCCTTGTCCTTGTTCCTAGGACCGTCACCATTTCTCAACTTTTTGACATTTTTCCCTTAGAGAGAACTGCAAAGTGCAGAAAAGCATTAAAGGGGGGAAAAATTCATCCATCGTCCTGCCACCCAGAGGCGACCGTTATTAGCACTTTGGAGCGTTCCCCGCCCGCCCCCCCAGCTTTTTTCCTCTGCTGAGTTTTTTTCTTTTAAACAGAACTTGAGACCCCACTATACACACAACTGTATCTCCTGCCGTGAGGGCTGGCTCACCCTTAGGGTGTCAGCGTGTTTTGCAGGATCGCCACACTTTATAAGCGGCGAGCACCGTGGGCTCTGGGGCCCTTGTCTTTTCCACCTCTGCCTCCCCAGCCTGGTGCATGGCACCTAGCAGGCTCTCGGCGACATTGTTAGAAGGAGGGGTCACTTTTAGTGCCTGCATATTACCCCTTAAGAAGAACAGTCAACAGCATAGGGTGCTCGTGGAGTGTCAGATACATGCTCAGAGCTTTCTAGCATCTACCATGTTTGTTCTGCGCGTCATTCTCATCAGAGACTCTTCTTTATGAGACTAAGAGAACAGACCCGGGAGCAAGTCTGACAGCGTACTGTCACGCTCGAGCACATGTGGTTTGGAGCCAGACAATCAGGGTTTGCAACCCAGATGCACTGCTTTTTAGCTGTGTGACCTAGGGTACGCCACTTAACCTCTCTGTGCTTCAGTTTCTTCCGGTGTAAAAAGGATATAATAATAATAATAATAATAATAATAATAATAATAATAATAATATCTACTTTGTAGGATTGCCAGAAGATCCAGTGAAAGAATTCTGATGAGGGCCTGGCAAAGGGAAAGAAAGGGGTCTGGACTGTTAGCTAGAACTATTATTATTTAAGATCTAGGTGACCTTGAGCAAGTCATTTGACCTCTGAGACTTCTTTTTCTTACCTGGAAGATGAAGAGAGTGGTATGGTAGTTTGTGTTTCTGCTACTCCTGACACACTCACTGAGGGAGCCCAGGGGGGGCAGGGGGAAGAAACCCTATTAAGTCGTCTATGCATTTGCATTGAGATAAGACATGGAAAGAGCTGAGCCCCGAGCCAGTTCTTAGCAAGAGCTCAACGAAGAACACTTAGTTATTCATATACACGAAAAAAGCAACAGCTTCAAGCTCCAAGTGCTCCTTCTAAACTCATCTCGAGTCGCTTTCTCCAGACGTCTTCCTTGATTTTTTTCTCCTTTTCCCCGATGTCTCCTCCATGTTCCTCCAGGGCTACGTGCTGTCCTCTATCACAGCACCTCCGTGCTTCCTTGTCATCTCAGTTTTGACTTATCTGGGTCCCTACCCAGCCCTAAGCTCTTTGCAGGCAGGGACCACACGTCATTCACCGCTGTCTCCGCAGACTCCAGTGGCTGGTACACAGTAGGTGCTCTACCAAGCACCTGTGGGGTGGAGACACGACTGGAACAGTCGGGGAAGACTGGGTGGGGGGCAGTCAGATGGAGAGCAAGAGCTCTCGCCGAGTCCTCTCAGAGGGGGGATGCTAGCAGAGGCTTCTGGGGAATTTGCTGCCTGCCATAAATTCCATCTCTGTCTGGGGATGGATGGCCCATCTGTCTTTTCCTGACTTCATTCAAAATTGGATGGGAGGGAAAGAAATTTGTCTGGGTGACTCCAAGTGAATAAGCTGTAATGACGCGCTGGGAACCGTGTAGCTGGAGCCATCAATTCGCAGGGAGAGAAGGGACCGGTGGCAAGGCGACTCCTGGGAGTTAGGGGAGAGGCCGAGGGGAGAGAGGATTCTGGGTGGTGTCAGGGCCCGAAAGTCCTGAGGACCCTGCAGTACGTCTTAAAAATAAACGTCATCGAAGTGCAATTTATGTTTGACGCGATGTGCCCATTTCACTGTAGTTTGCACACACCTGGGTGTCCACTCCCACGACTGAGATCGTAGAACTTTCTCTCACTCCAAACAGTGTCCTCGTGCCTTTTTGTAGTCAGTCCCCCCTCCGCCCACTCCCGTGCCTGCCCTGGGAAACGACTCATTCTCTTTCTGTCGCAAGACATCATTTGGCCTGTCGTCGAGTTCCATATCAATGGCATCACACGGAATAGACGCTTTTGTATGGTTTTTTCTTTCATTCAGAATATTGCTTTTGAGATTCCTGCTATATTTTTAAGGTGAGATTCAGTCTCACTTGGTCAATCCATCAGTCCTTCCCCAGATAGCCCAGGGCAGCAGGTGTGTTGGTTGTGTGTTAGTTCGTAGGTGTGTTAGTAGGTGTGTTAGTAGGTGCGTTAGTAGGTGCGTTAGTAGGTGCGTTAGTAGGTGTGTTAGTAGGTGCGTTAGTAGGTGAATTCTTAGGCTGACCCTCCGGGGTCTGGCTTAAACGCCCTCTCTCTGAGTTGAGAAATAGTCCCTTTCCTTCTATTTTCAGGGGGCGATTGTGTAGGATTGGTATTATTTCTTTTAAAAATGTTTGGAAGAATTTGCCCATGAAACCAGCCTGGGGTTTTGTTTTGTTTTAGAAGATTTTTTAATACATATCCTTTTTTCTTTAATATGTACAGGGCCGTTCAGGTTGTCTGTTTCTTTCTGAGTGTGGGTTGGTGGTTTGTGTCTTTCGAGGACTTGTTCTGTTTCATCTAAATTGTTGAATTTATGGGCATGAAATTGTTCCCTCATTATCATTTTAGTGTCTGCAGCTCTAGTAGTGATGTCTCTCTTTTACTTCAAATATTGGTAATTTGTTCCCTTTTTTTTTCTTGGCCAGTCTTCGTAGAGATTTGTCAGTTTTATCGGTCTTTTCAAAGAACCAGCTTTTGATTCCATCACTTTTCTCTATTGCTTTTCTGTTTTCAATTTAATTGATTTTTTTGCTTTAATCTTTATTCTTTCCTTCCTTCTACTTGCTGTAGGTTTTATTTTTTCTTTTTCTCTAGTTTCTTGGGATGGAAGCTTTGGTTACAGGTTTTAGATTTTTCTTCTTTTCGAAGACAAGCATTTAGTGCTATGAATTTCCATCTAAGCACTGCATTAGCTGCATTCCTCAAACCTTGATCGGCTTTATTTTCATTTTTATTTAGTCTAAATGTTTAAAGCTTTCCTTGAGATTTCTTCTTGAGTCTCAATGAGTTATTTAGAAGTGTCTTGCTTAATTTTTAAATATTTGGGCATTTTCCGGATATCTTTCTTTATTGGCTTCCAGTGTAATTTTGTAATGTCCTAACAATATACTTTGTATGATTTTTTTTTTTTTAGTTTGTTAAGGTTTGTTTTGCGGAGCAGATTATGGTGCATCTCAGTGTACGTTCCGTGTACACGTGGATGAATGTACACTCTCTGCTGTTGGATAGAATGTTCTGTGAATGTCACTTAGGTCCAGCTGGTGGGTAGTATTCTTTAGGCCTCTGTTTCCACATGACGTTCTGCCTATTTATTTAACCAGTTACTGAGAAAGGAGTGTTTCTCCAACCACATTTGTGGACTTGCCTATTTCTCCTTTCAGGTCCATTTCTTTTTGCCTCATATATTTTGTTGCTCTGTGATTAGGTTCATACCCATTTAGAGCTGTTGTGTCTTCTTGGAGAATGGGCACCTTTATCATTATACCGGGCCCCTCTGGATCCCTTGTCTTCATTCTAAAGTCAGCTCGGTCTGAAATTAATGCAGCTCCTCCAGCTCTCTCTGGCTTGGTGTTTGTGTTTCTGCTACTCCTGACACACCCACTGAGGAGGCCCAGAGGGGGCAGGGGGAAGAAACCCTATTAAGTCGTCTATGCATTTGCATTGAGCAGCTCCCTGTGCGATGGGAATCTGGAACGGGAGCCCCAGTGAATCCCAGCACTGTCGAGATCCGAGATCCGTAACCATCTGCAGCCCCATGTCTGTGGCCAGCCTTCACAGGGTGAGACAGGTGTGGGGAGAAGCCGCCGTGGCTTCGAAGGAAGCCTCCTCGAACACGGAAATTTTATCATCCACACTTCCAGCCTCTCTTCACCTGCAAAGCACTGGGAACCCTAGGGACTCACCTTTAAGTTGACAGTGGTGTGCACACTGGAGAAAAAGGAGAGGGGTTAGCTGTAGCCATGAGTTTTACTGAAAAAGAAGCTCTTTCATAAAGCCCACGGCTGTGTAATTGCAAAACGGGCTGTGAAAGAAAGGGGCAGTGTTCCACGGTTCCACAGGAAACACATGAAAGACTAACCAGACAATAGGGACCAAGGTCATGCCAGGAAGAATGAAGGTAAATCTAGCACCTAATTCTCTGGCCGGCTCCTAATTACTGGTATTCTCTCAGAGTTTTAACTTCAATCAGGGCGGAGAGGGTGGCAGAAAGGAAAGGGGATGGTCCTCGTCTATATTTGGTCTTGGAAAATAGCCTTCCAATTGTAATTGAATATGATTGGAGACAGGTCAGGCTGGCTGGCAGGAACCTAGCAGATTGTCTCCCTTCAGAGCCATGGGGTAGGGGAGTGGGAGGGAGGATGGGGGTGGCAAAGTGGAGACGAAAGGCCCTGTCTGCTCAAGCTCTGCTCTGTCTCCGTCTCTGACTGTGCTGGCAGCAAAGACGAGGGTCAGGCAGGCTCAAGTTCAAATCCCACCTGCCTGTGGGCAACGTAGCCATTCTCAGCCTCGGTTTCTCTATCTGTAAAAGGAGGGCGATGTATATTGAGAGTATGGTTTTGAGGATAAAGTGAGATAACCATGTGAGGTATTTCTCTTATGTCCTTGCTTCTCAAAGGTGGTGCAGACCCAGGAGCCCCGGCTCCCCTGGGAGCTTGCGGAAATGCAGACTGTCAGGCCTCTCCCCGAACCTGCACTGAAGGCAACTCCGGTGCATGTTGACGGCCGAACTCACTGCTTTTACACTATCTTCCTCCTTCCACGTTGTGCCCATCACGTTTTTTGAGGGCACTGGGTTTCCTGTGGTCTTTGTCCTCCATTCGCTAAGAGTTTTCTCTCCACGCACATGAAGCAGTACTCAGAACATAGAGCATTTGGGGACAGTAGCTTCCTGTTGCTCTGAGGAGCCCCAACTTCTGTCCTGAGCATTAGGCAGAACTCCTTTCTTCCCTTCACCCCAGGCCCCCCTCCCCCCAAACAACAAGTCGCCATCACTTTGTACATCTATTAGCACTTGTGAATACATAGCCTTTTGGCAACTTAGCTCCCGTTTTTAAAATGTACCTAAGGGAGCCTGCCCTTTAAAGAAGCCCCGTGGTGAAACTTTCTGCAAAGCAAATAATTGCCAGCTAATTCCTCTCCATTTTACAAAGCTAGATTTTTGCATATTATGATTTCAGAACAAAGCAGGTTGAGCTGTTGGAAGCTTTAGTCATTAACAAGATTCAGGATAAAAAAAATGTTAGTGTGGGCGAAAGAGACTTCTTTCCTCACTCCCAGTAGGGCATCAAAGTCACCTGTGGAGCTTTATATTGTTCTTTAAATACATATTTTTTAAGTAGTGGCTTGATGATATTTCCCTGTGTATACACCTGTGCAGGTAAGATATGGAAATTGCTAGCAACCCCTAAAGCTCCTTCTGTCCCTTCTTAGCCAACAACACTTCCCCAGAGGGCAACCTTTCTCTAATTTCTATTGCGCAGATTAATTTTTCCAGGTTTTGAGTTTTATGTAATGAAGTTATACAGTAAATATTCTGTCGTAACTAACCAGGCTCTTGGCTTTAATTAGGAACAGATAGAAAGTCCAACACAGCTGCCTTTCCCCTTGACCAGTGGTTTTTAAGCGTTGGCTGTCATCAGAACCTCCTTGTTATAACACAGGATTTATTAAAACACAACTTGCCGGGCCCCAGCCCCAGAGTTTCTGATCCAGGAGGTCAGGGGTGAGGCCTGAGAAAGAGCATTTCTAACGAGTTCTCAGGTGCTGCTGGTGCTGCTGGTCTAAGGACCATACTTAGAAAATCGTGGCCCCTGAGCAATGGCCGATCTTGGACAAAATTGTTCTGGGATGATGTTTTTAAGACAATGCACTGATCTGTGTGCCTCATGCCTGAGTTGTCGATATTTTTCCTAGATACCTTCCTCCCAAGTTGCAACGCTTCCTTTCGCCATTTTGCCTGTTTGGGGTCAGAGGGGAACCATTGGGATCAGCATTTTTCAGCAATCCCGATGCTTTAATTGCTCTGAGGTCTTAGATAAAGGGGAAATTAATGGAGAAATTAATATCTGTTCTCAGTGTGTTTTTAATGAAACCAAACAACATGTTTCTACAGGTAGCAGTTCTGAGGCAAAAGAAATGGAAAAAAGAAAAAAAAAACATTTTTAAGCTTCTGAATGGGCTTCTCTATTTAAACCGCCTCCCTGAACCACCGGCTCCCAGCTCACCCAGACCCCATGGAGGCCGTCCCCAGGTTCTCTTGACTCGCTGATGAAACGTAAAAAATTAGGTTTGCTCCTTCACAGCTTCTAGAAAAGGGGCAAGGGCGGACTCCAAGCCCCCTGGAGGCTGTGTCTTAGGGGCACTGAAACCCCCCGAGACCGCCCAGGGTTATTAACTCTTCTTTGAAGATAAAGATGAAAAACCAAGTCTGTTGACTCTGACGGAAGTTTTTGTAATTTTTTGAATAAAACTTATTTTGATGTCTAAAGATTTTTTTAAGGCTCTTTCCATTTCCTTAATTTTAAATGGCTCCCAGCTGCAGCTACCTATAAGTTTCCCACAATGGGTATTTCTCCCCATGACTCAGGAACCCATCTTCCCCCGTATCCATTTCCAGAAATATTATTCTCTAAATTATCGGTTCCCATCCTAGCAGACTCAATGCTTCCCTTTATAACATGTTTTGCAATGCCTCTTTTCTCATCATGGGGTAAAAATTAATAGGCAATACAACCTATTTATATATAAGTGTGTGCGTGCGTGTGTGTGTGTGTTGTTCTAAGTGTAATGTATAGGAGAAATAAAATTAAATTAATTTCTATAAAATTTCTATAAAATATTACATGTGTCAGTAAATAATTGTTCCAGGTAAAACAGAAGACAGTAGCTACAAATGCAGAATGGTCCAGAAGTATTGCATCAGCTACCCGAACAGTATGACTAGCTGGCATGTTTGCAGGGGATGTGAGTTTTCAAAGTGGCGAATTGCTCTTCTTAAAAGATTAACATAAAGAGAGGTGCAGCCTTCCCTCAATTTATATTCCCATGGTAGGTACATTCCTGGAAAACCCAGGATTTGTCAAAGTCACGCAAAGATTCCTTTTTAAATATATATATGTAAACAGGAGTTAATTTTAAATAAGTTTTTCTCCTACATGAATATCGGGAGGGACATTCTAAAACTGTGTGGGATTTGGGACAGTTCTTTTTGCAGGAACCTCCTGCATATTGCACGTCATCTGGCCTCTCTGTTCCCTTTCCCCATCTGGCCGTCCATTAGCCATGGAGTTCCCCATCACATTGTCAACAAACAACTTTCCAGATTTCCAAACCATGGGTGGTGACGGAGTAGAAGTGAGAAGGCTCTTGGGATGGCTGTTGCAGTCATTAAGGTGTGATGTCAGGATGGCCTGAACTGGGATGGTGACTGTGGAGACTGAGATAACGGGACGGATTCTGGAACTAGAGTCCAGAGGGCTTGGATCACATGTAGGGTAGGTGGGCGAAGGAGAGATGCCAAGGAGAGATGCCAAGGAGAACTTGCGAGTTTGTGCCTGGAGCAACTGCATGGCCCCACTGACTGCTACGGAAAAGTCTGGAGGAAAATTGAGGATGGGCAGAAAAGTCACCAAATCCACCTTGGATATACTGAGGTGCCTGTCAGAGA
Organism: Cynopterus sphinx; assembly: GCA_030015415.1. Taxonomy (NCBI): domain Eukaryota; kingdom Metazoa; phylum Chordata; class Mammalia; order Chiroptera; family Pteropodidae; genus Cynopterus; species Cynopterus sphinx. The sequence continues at coordinate 88,973,591 of CM057389.1, forward strand.
GCAAAACGGACACGTCCAATATGCACTTGATGTGTGAGTCTAGGCTTGGAAACTAGACCCAGGCTTGGCGATCCAATTTGAAGCCTTGAGGACGGATGAGATCCCCTGGAAAGAGGGTACAGAGGACCAGGAGAAAAAACACTTCTATCTAGAGGTTGGGCAGTGGGGAGAGAGCCCCAAGGTCCTCCCTCTACCATTTGGGTAAATCAAATCTCTCCAACTCTGTATTAAAGTCCTTGATGTAGGTCTATGATGATAATAATATATCACTGCGTCTTCTTGGGCCTCCAGCATCTTCTCCCTGAGATAATGTGGGCTCCGTGTGTACTGGTTGTGGACTGCCGAGAGGTCCACATTGATCACACTTAGCATTTTCATATTGACATTTAGAAATCTTAAGTCAACTGATTGGCTGGGACTACGTTGGTGGCACTCCAAGTTGAGATGCTGGAAGGAATAGCACCCGAGAGTGGGCGCTGACTGGCGCGAAAGCTTCGCCCATAACCTGTTTTCCTTCATGCCTCAAGGAGAGGGAATGCTGTTCATTTTTGTGCAGGAGCCCGCAACGTTGTGAAGTCTCAAAAGGAAGATAAATCTCTTGTTTGGGAGTCTGATGGTCCAGGCCACCGACTGAAAGGTTATTATGAGATTAGATGATATCAAATGAATCAGTCAGCTAGTGCCCCGACACTGCTGCGTAACAAGCCATCCGCACATTCTGTGCCTTATGAGAACAATTATTTCCTCTCGCTCACACGTCTGTGGGTTGCCTCACCAAAGCTGGGCCTTTCGGGGCTTGGCTCCAGGTGCAGTCTTTTGGCCCAAAGGTCAGGTCATAAGCCTGTTATGTGCCTTAGCCTATGCCTGTGTCACATCTGCCCAAGGCCCATGAACCAAACAAGTTATGTGGCTAAGCCCACGGTGAAAGGGCGGGGGAAACACACTCCGTTTCTGGGGTGGGAACAGCAAAGTCGCATGGCCAGAGAGAGTGGTATAAACTGAGAACCATAACGTAACCTACAAGAGAAAGGGTTACGAACGCCCAGGTCCACCAGGGCCAGGCATGGCATCCTAGACAAGAAAGACGCTGGGTAGTCCTGATGCACGGACACTTCGAGTCCACACATACACAGGTATGCTCATCGCATCTACGAGTTGATATCATTGATCCCATATTTTCCAGGACCATTGGGCCCTCAGTCTTACATTTTCCCACTTCTGATAGTTACGTGGGTGCAGAGACTAACTTCTCTGTGTTAACACTAAAGCATTGAAAATGGAAAGTGCTAGGGAGGCAATAAGGGGCCGCAGGGGCTGCCGCAAAGTGGACAGGACATGCCTCGCCTAAAGGGTGCAGCTGTCATGACTTTAGTCACTGTCGTCAGATGGGCATGCAGGCTCAGCATGGCCTGGACTTTGAGATGTTAAGAGAAGCTGAAAATCCAGATTTTTTACATACAATTTCCAAACTTGACAACATTTAACAAACAAAATGTACTGGAAGGAAGGAAGTGGACTTTAAAAGGTCATCATCTTTTATCTTCTGTTCTCTGAGTGTGAATTTATAAGGTTGGTGAGAGCCAGGGTAGGACTTCTCTGGGTATTTTTCTGCTCCCAAGTGGCCGCCAAGGGAGCAGTGGTTTCTGGACGTATCTTTGAGGCCCTAACAGCCAGTTTCCCATAAGAAGTGAGGTCAGTGAATTCAGAGGTGCCAGAACTCTTTCTTCCCAATTCTCCTGTTTCTATAAAAATTCAATTCCATTTCAACTGCAAGGAAGGCACAGGGAGTCCTAATTACTATATTTCTAAAAATCATATACAATTAGAGTGGAGTTTCAGGAACCGGGCCAATTCTCCACCAGAACATACGTTGAAAAGCGTATTTTAAGAGGACAAAAGGTGCTCTGGGGCAGCACTGTGAAGTGACATCTCCTAGGGTCGTTTGGGTCATTGGTTTTATGAGCTCTTAGCTCTAACTTGGGCCCAAACGGGTCTAAGAACATCAGAATTTCTTCTTCGATTTTACACTGAGTGGTTGTATTTCCTGGAGTAACAGGGCACGTGGTTAGTTGAGGATTTCGTGCACTTGGCCCATCTGAAAGGAAATCGGAGGGAGTCAGAAGTGCTACTGGGTGGGAGGAAGGCCAGGTGACCCCAGAGTCCCTGGATCCTGTCCAGACATGTGACTTCTTGTGAGGGCCATGGGACAAAGCCCTGCTAATGGAGGGCTTGGGTGGTTTGGTTTCCATTCCGAGTCTGGTCCAGATGAGACCCAAGGGGCCGCCTTTTCCTCAAACCCGAATCTCAGGGCTTAGTCATTCTTCATACAAGGTGGAGCCCGCAGAATGTTCTACTCTGAACCGGAAAGAACATCTCCCCCAATGCTGAGCGGGCTCTGGGCTTCAGACGAGGCCCCGTGCACCGTGCATCTCACCTGTCTACCCCCGGCCCTGGCAACCCAGCGCCCAGGTCGGCCTGCTGCTCCCTGTACATGCTGTGGCCTCTCCCACTCGTCTTTCTGGACGGTCTGTGTCCTCTGCTGGGGATGCCATCACTCCTTTTGCTTATTTGTCAAGACCTGGTCACTGGGGTCTCATCTGCAGAACCTTCCCTGACGCCCACCCATGCAGAACCCGGCTTCCTCTTCTCCGAGATCGCTTCTCAGCAGATGCTGCATTCGCTCTTTGCGGGTCAGTCTGCTGTATCGGGCCGCAGGGCGTTCATTTCCTCCTCTCACTCTCACAGTATTACAGGGGTTAACAGTTCGGGGCGTGTACGAGCTCCTTCTGCAGGGAGACCCTGCTATCCTATCGCTCCACCATTCCCGGGGGCGGGGGGTCTTCATCTGTATGGACACAGATTCTCACTGTCACCAGGTCAGATCTCCTCCGGCCCGCGCGAAGCGGGGTGGAGAGGGTGTGCCCCCTTCCCATGCATTCATTAATTCCCTGAACATATACTCCCCGAGCATTTTTCACACGCTCAGCATCGTTTTAGATGCTGGAGATTCGGCCACGAAAAAGACCTTTAAACAAAAATCCCTGCCAGCAGGAAGTGTGTATGCCCTGAGCTCGTTCACCTGCGACCTGCCTCCTTGAAGATGAAGGATGCCGCTGTGTTGGCGGGTGGGGTGGCAGGGCGGGAACCTGCCTTGGATTCTGAAAGCCCATTTCTGGGCTCCCCTTCAAGTCCGTTAGCGGCTTGGACTACCTCTCACCTCCTATCCAGAGCCCGAATCATTCTCGGAGACGACGTGCTTTATCTCCAACGATGGAAGATCTGTTTCCTCCCCAGCCTCATTTCATTCATTTTGCAGGAGGCTCATGTCCCCGGCTTGGATTTGAGCCACTCTTGTCACTTCTCTTTTATTTCCTCATTTGAAATAGCAGGCGGTTCCAACTTTTTCTTTTTCTTTCTGTTCCCAGCGTTGACAGAGAGCTATCTGGCTGCATCGCAAAGCTCTTCTAGCTTCTCTTTTCTGCCCCCCAGCTCTGCAGCCCACTGTGCTGTTGCCTCAGCTAAAAACCGATGCCACACATGACGATTAAATGAAATAAGATGGAAAAACGAGGTTGCCAGGTCCGGCACATAAAAATGCAGAAAGCCTGTGCCTGATGGATTTGGTAAACAATGTTTTCAGGTATAAGTAGGTCCTAAATATTGCATGGGACATACTTATACTAAAAATATATATTTTTATATGAAATTCAGTTTTGCTGGGGTATCCTGTATTTAATCTGGCGATTCTAACAGAAGGAGCTTGATGTGTAGTCAGGGTGAGAGGCGATGACACTGATGAGAGTGATGATGACTTTAATGTGTCCCAGTAGGTGCCTACCCCAGGCTGGGGGTGGAGGTGGGTGTTCCTAAGAAGGGTTTTCTAGAGCAAGCGAGGCTCAGTCTTGAAGAAGAACTCCATTCATTTATTCAGTCAGTATTTATTGGGCATTTATTCTGTGCCAGACTTTCTTCTAGGTGCTAGGGAGATGGCAGCGAACAGAACAGATTAAAGCGACTGCCCTCGTGGGCTTGAAGCGTTAGTGGGGGAGGCAGCAAAGAAGATAAAATACACGGCATGTTGGATACACGCTAAAATGAAAATATAACACAAAATAGGGGATATAAAGGGTTGGCCTGAGTCGAAATTTTGGAGCGGGTGGAAGGGAAGATTTTATGGAGAAGTCAACGTAAACAAAGATGTAAGGGACGTGATGGAATGAGCCACGCTGCTGTTTAGGGCAAGATCATTCCGGAAAAGGCAAACAGTGAGTGCAAAGGCCCTGAGGTGGGAGTGTGCCTGATAGTCCCAAGGAACAGGGAGAGGGCCAGTGTGGAGCAGAGTGAGTGGGGGCTGAGTCGGGGGAGAGGAGATGCAGGGCCGGATTGTGCAGGATCTTGACTCTGAGAGAGAAGGAGCCCCCGGAGGGCTTGGATGATGTGATGCAACCTGCATTTCAGTAGCCCTCCCCCCGCCGACCAGGCGTGGAGGAGGAACTCTGAGGCTGAAGCAGTAGTCCAGGTGAGAGAGCGGGGCGGTCCGGACCAGGCTGGGAGGTTGCGAGCACTGATGGGATTTTCTGGCCGTTCCATGTGGGGAGGCAGGGAGGGACGAAGAGGAGAGTTGAAGGCAATATGAATCTAGCGTGAAAGAGTTGGGAAGATGGAGACAGGGAGCAAGCACAAGGGCTGAGGGGACCTTGACCCAGTGAACTGCGGGGTTTGTGAGCAGAGCCAGGAGCCGAGAAATGTCATGGAGCCAGGAGGCAACGTCCCGTGTGCCCCGCAGACAACCTGCGTCTCCATCCTCCCGCCCGCCTCCGTCTAACCGGCGCACCGTGGAGACACCTGTTGCTCATCTTGCTCCGACCTCTGTCCAGCTGTGGCCCGATTCCCTCCTCGAGCGAAGGCAGCTCGCAGGCCGCGGACTGGGAGAGCTGGTGTCGCTGAGCAGCAGGCTGGCTCCTTGCCCTGGGCAGGGAGGTCCCTCCCCAGCAGGAAGCAGAGGACGATTTCCTGGCCAGCAGGGTCGAGCCGCTGCTCCAGTCACCCATAAAGACACCCCTACACTTAATGGCTTCCACGACAGCCATTTGCTTGGCTCACGACTCAGCTATCTGGGCAAGGTTCGCGGGGAAGGCTCAGCTCTGTCCCACGCGGCATCAGCCAGGGAGTCTATTCTGGGGGCTGGAGGACCATCTGTTCAAATCTGGCTGCCGGGGTGGTGCTGGCCACGGCGGGGGGCTCAGGAGGGCTGCGAGCCTGGGCTCCTGTCCCTGCGGGACTCTCCACGTGGCCTGGGCTTCCTCAGCATGGTGGCTGGGCTCCGAGGCTGTGTCCTAAGGGCGCGCCTTAGCCAGGGGCTGTAGCGCCCGGTATGATAACCTTGCCTTAGAAGTCGGGTGGTGTCACTATGGCAACACTATTGCTGGCTCAGTCCCGGAGCCTCCCCCAGTGTCAGGGGGAAGAGGAAATACTGGTTTTGGAAAATGGAATCTGTTCCAGCTACCAACTCGGCAACCCAACGGGAGCAAAGAGTCTTCCTGAATCTCAGACGAAGGCCCTCGCTCCAAAGGGGTGGCACAGGCCCCACCCCACGGGAGTTCACAGCCTGGGTCAGGGGACCCCACTGCATTGCTCAGGGGTGCTGAGTGAAGGACTCAGCAGATGGGACTGGTGCAGCACAGAAGGACTTCTGGAAGGACAGGGTCTGAGTGGGGATTTTAGCTTTAGGACATCATCATACCGTCATCCTGGCTGTGGGCCGCACCCTCCGGGAAGCGCAAGACCGGAGCCGTTGAATTCTTGCCGTCTGCTTTTGCAGTAAGGACCGTGGTCATCCTCATTGCTCAGATAAGGAAACTGAGGCACAGAGAAGCTAGGTCACTTGCCCAAGAGGTTTAGTCCCAAACCTGTTTATGTTGTGCTTCTTGTTTCAAACACAAATTTTGATCAAAAGTTCTGTAATAAAATGCAATAAAATTGAATTTCTAAGTAAATCGCTCTTGAGTTATACAAAGATAAAAAGATAAATTATACAAAGAATTATACGAAGATAAAACGCGCATAACAGATTGAAGGGAAAATAATAAAACGCCAGAAGGAGTCGACCCTAGGATTTCTAGATTATTGGACTTAACTTTTCATTCCCCCTGAAACTCACTTTGGCTGGAAATCATGGCTCTGCCTCAGTGAATTAACTTACGTGAGAAACATAGGAAGATGCCCTGGCCCCCTCGCTGGCTGGCGCGAATGTTAAGAAAAGGCGTTGGCCCTACAGAGAATGGCCGGTGAATGATGCAGAATTGATAGTTAATAAGTAAAATGTTTAAAGTGGGTCCTCATTACAATTGCGATCTCCTGCTTTAATTAATGCTTTGGCTTTCTACCTCTCCGGATAAGAAGAATCCTGTAGGAACGCCTGGAAAACATACTTCTGTAGAGTTTCATTTTACATAGATGGTATCACGTTATATTGTGACCTCGACAAGATCGAAGTCGGTGTCTTCAAAGGCTTAATTTTGGTTTTTAACAACGAGCAACGCCCCAGAGGCTCCAGACGCTGAGAGACGTCACACTGAAGCTCTTGAAGGTGTTTCGACGGTCGCGTCCACCCAGACCAGCACCCAGAAGTGACCCCCGTGCCCTTCAGCCTCTGCTGGTGAGGTGTCAGCTCTTTTCTCAACCGAACGACAGTTTCTGGACATCCGTCTCCTCTCCCGGACTCAAACAGGTGCACACATCAGGCTTCCGAGGGGGAGGCTTCCGCTCCTTGGGGGTCACCCCCTGGGTGGCCAGGGTGGCTGCAGGCACAGGCTGTCACGACGTCAGTCGCCCAGCAGAGGCAGACCCCATGCACAGCACGCTCTTCCTCCCCCTCTTTGTAGTGGCACTGAACAGCGGCCACCACCTCTGGGGAGAGAGAGAGAGGGGGGCTTCTCAGGGGGAACTTTGCGAGCATTTCACGTTCTGCATGAGGCCACGTGTGAAAACGGCTTTGGGGAAATAAGAAGCGATCGAAACCTTAGTAAGGATGATCCTGAGGTGGTAAACGTCATTTAAGGATCACGCGGGCTACGCTTATTTGTCTCTCACCAGGTGAGGAAGATGATGAATGCGGGAGACTTCAGTTCCGTGATGGGGAAACCGCCAGATACCTTCCCTAGCTCTGTGTGTTGGAGAACTCCCCATACCGGTTTCCAGAGAGAACCACCTCGTGTTTTTTAATGGCTGCAGAGTATTCCCACGACGGCAAGAACACATTGGATCTAATTGGCCTGGATGTAGACTTAGCATTTTAACAGAGAGAGAGAGAGTAAGGGAGGCCAACTAAGAGCCTTTGGCTTCAAATCCAAGCTGCAGCATGCACGAGCTGGGTGACCTTGGGCAAGTCACTCAGCCTCTCTGGGCCTCGGTTCCTCCCTCTGTAAAGCAGGGATGGTCATCACACCTATCTCGTAGGGGATTCGAAGCGGTAATGCACGCAAAGGGTGCAAAACAGCATCGGGGACACAGCTAGCGCTCAGGAACTGTTAGTCATGTTAGCGTGGTGAGTATCATTTTTGTCAAAACTAGGAAAATTCCAGAAGGCAGTGATATAGCGGTGTCTGCATGCTTCCCTGTCGCCATGGCTGCACAAGTAGCATCTGAAAGCAGGTTTTAAGAAACGAGCAAACTGGTAAAACTGATCTCTGTTAATAAGAGAAATATTTTAGAAAGAGAAAGAAGAAAATTACCCAAGTCACTGCTGTCACTATTTTTGGACGATTTCTAGCTCTTCTATCTCTGTGTGTCTTTCTCTTTCTCGCAGGTAAGCTTCGTCAGCCTTTATTCCTAGGCACATGCAATAAAGACCATACCAAACGGAGTCTGTATCCTGATATTTTTCCCCTTTAACAAAATTTTTCCCCAGCTTTAACGAGGTATGAGCGACAAAAATTGTGTATGTTTAAGGGGCACAATGTGACGTGTACATATACATTGTGAAATGACAAGCTAATTACACGCCTGTCACCTCTCACAGTTACCGTGTGTGCGTGTGTGTGCGTGTGCGTGTGCGGTGAGAACATGTAGACCTGTGTTTGCGAATTTCGCGTCCTCGAGGACGGTATTATTCGCTGTAGCCCCCGTGTCGCACGTTAGGCCTCATTCTGTAACTTGGGGTTTGTCCCCTTTGACCGGCAGCACTTTTGTTTCATCCCCCACCCCCTATTTTAGAACGGGGTTTGGAGAATAAAGGAAGACAAGGGGGTGAGCGTGAGAGCCAGCGCGCCCTGGGCCCACGGGGACAGAAATGTCACCACCTCCCGGTCCACCTGGAGGAGACTCCTCGTCCCGAGGTCTGACGTTACCCTTGCTATGGCCTCGCCTTCACTCGAGGGTCCTGTGTGCCCTGACCCGTCCCAGTGTGAACGCGCTGTGTGTAGGGGGAGGTGTGTGCCTGCGCATTTTACGTTTTTGTCGCCAGGCGCCTTCAGAGAGCCCGGCCAGGCTCCGGAGTCCAGAGGCCGGCGTGGATTCCCGGGAGCACGTGAAAGACCTGTTTTGGGTGGAAGAGCGAGTCTCGGGCTGCGGAATGGGAAAGAGTCCTCCTTCAACGCGTGGCCCCTTAGCGGGGAGGGAGAAGGAAGTCCAAATCCCGCAGAGGCTGGGCAAAGAGGACCAGGGATGGAGGAGACCATGCGGGAGAACAGGCGGGTGCGTTTTCTCAGCGGGTCCGGCTTCCCTCCGGTTTGCTGAGGGGGCCCCCACGGTGTGGGGGTGCTCGCCTGCTGGGGGTGTGGGGAGCACCGCACAGGCCACTCGTAGGGGGTGAGGAACAGGGAGCCAAAAGACAGACGGACAGAGGCCAAACACTGCTGGGGGATGTTTCCTCCCTCAGAGTTCACTTTGCTCAAATATCCTGGGTCCCCGGGAGGTGTTATTTTGGGATCCTCATTTTGGCTGTAGCGTTCACCAACCGAAACACAACCACAGAAACCGGGGGCGGGAAACATATGGGTTTGGGGGGCCTTGACTGAATGACGTTTCCAGCGGCCTAAATATACCATCCAGACGCAGCAAGGCGCCTGTGGAGCCCGCCCAGCGACATTTCTGGGGCCGGCAGCTGGCCATTCATGTGGTTCCGTCTTTGATCCATCCTGGTGGCGGCGAGGGACTTCTCAGCCGCTAGAAAACGGTAGTTCTGGAAATGCGGCGACAAAATGTTAGTAGTGGTTAGAGCACTGTCTCCCAAAGAGATATGGCCAAGTCCCAACCTCCGGGAGCCGTGATCGTAACCTGAACGGCCAGAGGGTCTTGGCAGATGCCGTTAATCCCAGCACTGAAATAGTCTTTCTGGATAGGGTCTTCCTGGATTGGATCCTAAATCCAACGACCGGTGTCCTTCCAAGAAGAGAAGGGGACACAGATGGATGATGGCCGTGTGAAGACAGGGGTAGACATTGGGGCGACATGGCCAGAAGCCAAGGAATGCCTGGAGCCCGCAGATGCTCGAAGAGGCGAGGGACCGATTCTCTTCTAGAACCTTCCGGAGGAGCACAGCTCTGCCAACACCTGGGTTTCGAACTCTTGGCCTCCAGGACCGTGAGAGTGAACGCCTGCCGTGTCACCCTCCCGGGCCGTGTCACCGTCCCGGGCTGTGCTGATTTGTTCCTCACCCCCTGGAGTATATTTCTTTCCCCCACATTGGACCAGGGACTTTCTGGGGTCGGGAATGACAACCCACTTCTGTGACTCACCTGCCTCTCCCACCGGGCCTTACGATTCATTGTCTTAACTGTTCGACACTCAACCGTCCTGCAGGCCCCAACCCAGGCAGGGGCGCTAGAGAAGCGAACCGCAGTGAGAAATTTCCTCCTTAAAAAAAAATAGTGATGTTCTAATGCCTATTCGCAGCCCATAACGCATACCGTGGCCTCAGGCATCAGATGGGAAAACAAGAAAAAGGCGTGGAACAGTGTCTGCTTCAGAGGAAGAACTCGGTTCTATTTGTCGTGCTGGTTCCTGTTATTAAGAAGTTGTTATTGGAAAAAAACAGTGTGGAGTCCAAACGGAACATGACTCGGAGCCAGTTTTGCCTGCGGGCCCACTATTTATTTTATTTTATTTTTTGTAAGTAAAAGGAGAAAGAGGGAAGCAGTCGGCGGTGCAGGGAAATGGACATGCCTCTCTGCCACTGTCCCCGGGTCTCTGACGTCCTGCCCGTGCCTCCCTCTGTCACCCACACGCACACGTGCATCTCTTCGGCCTCCAGACTGCCATGTCGCCCCACGTAAAGGGCCTTGGCACCCAGCCTTCCCAGGGGTGCTAAGGCCACAGGGAAAGTTCTAAGGATCCATCGCCGTCTGGGTTTGAGCTGCCACCGACTGCTGCTGTGACAGATTAGCGCAAGCTTTGTGGCTTCAAACAACTCAAACTCATTATCTTATGGTTTGGAAGTCAAAGTCCAAAAGGGGTCATCGGAGCGGTGCTCTTCCTGGACGTTCTAGGGGACAGTCCGTTTCCTGGCCTTCTCCAGCTGCTGGAAGGTGCCCCCGTGTCCTGGCTCCTGGCTCCCTTCCTCCTTCAAAGCCAGCAGCATCCTCTCCTCGAATCCCTCTCTCTCTGTCTCTGACCCCTGCTGTGTCATCACACCTCCTCGGACGCTGACCTCCCGCCTTCCTCCTATAAGGATGCCTCGTCCTTCTCATTACAGAGGGCTGACGCAGATAGTCCAGGATCCTCTCTCCAGTTCAGGATCTTTAATTTAGTTCTACCCGCAAAGTCCCTTTTGCCATGTAAGGCTACATAGTCACAGGTTTGGGGGGTTTGGATGTGGACATCTTTGGGGGGGGGGGTCTGCCCACCACTCCCCATGCACCTGGCGGTGGCAGCCAGTTTCCCCAGTGCGTGTGGGGCTTCGGGGGTGGGGTGGGGCGGGGTTCTCAGAATCCACTGCCTTCCAGGTGTGAGCTGGCAGGACACAGCTGCCGCTGGCCAGGGGCCCGCCTTCCCAACCTCCGGATGCTTCTCCATCACAGCTGGTGCAGATGGCTCCCCACAGGTGGGCGAGAGCATCTCCGTCTCCCTGCAGCAGCGCGAGGTGAGGGAAGTTCGATTTCCTTTCCATCCTCCCTCCGTTCGCCGTGGCTTCGGGGAGCTGGGCGGGGGAGGGTGAGCAGAGTGTCGGGGGATGCGATGCAGTGTCAGAGAGTAGAGTTTGGAGTGGGCCTCGGGGAAGGGCCCCGCTGCCGGGGGGAAGGGCAGGGCCGTGTGCTGAGCTGGTTTGATTCAGAGGACAGGTCTGACGGCCGCAAGGCACCTGAGAGGGTTCTGTCGGGGCTGCGTGGTGCTTTGAAAGGTTGCGTTCGTCGTCCGTGTTTCAAAATGGGCAGATTTCATGGGAAGAGGCTCATTCTGGTGTTTGCAAACCTGGAGGTCTCTGGCCACAACGGGAGGTCTTGCTCCCAGCTGGCCACAACGGTTTGCAGGAAGCCTCTGCACCTCTTGCGGTGGGACACGTGTTCTCCATCTACCACGGTCCCCCCACCCCACCCGCCTCGCTCCTTCTGCCTCCAGCCTGCCCCTGCAGGCCTCCGGGTTCGAGGTGGCTGGCTCCGTGGCTCCTAGGGCTCAGGAATCTTTGCCAACAGGCTGAGGGCAGATCTTACTTGTCCCAGGAGACTCCCGTGGGTTCGATGCTTCTCCCCTGGGCCTCCAATCCTAGTCTTGGTCCCCCTGCAGACCCAAGGGTGCAAAGAAAAGCAGCATCTCTGTGATGTCTATGCACAATCTGATGTGACTGTGTCCTGATACCTTTAGTTCCAGCCCCGAACCACAGGGCTCCTCCGTGCCTTTGGGAATGTCGTGCTGGGATCTCCCGGCCCCGGCTTCCAACACGACCAAAACATTTACTCACTCGCTTACTTCTACGACACACTCAAAATCGCCGCGGAACCGTTGTACCCAAACCACTGCGACAACGCGTCTGCCGAGCAGAGTCCAAGAATCCTTTGCTGCCCTTTTTCCTTTTTTTTTTGTCACCAAACTGAGGGTCGATAGCCCAAGTGCTAGGTATGAAGTGACTCGGGGTAGCGACCTCTGCGTGTTTGTCTAATTTGTTTGAAATGCAGTTGAGTTTTCCTCTGTTTCTGTTTTAATTCAATTTTAGGGGTTTTATTTATTCTCGTTGATATAATTTTATTTTTAAAAACAAATTATGTAAATCTTTTTAAAATAAATATCTTGTTAATGACCGACAGGACTCCAGAAGATTAAACTATGTTAAACAGTGTCCCAGGTAGGGTGTCACTCCATCCCCTGTCCCCTCTGCCATGTTCTCACCCCCCCCATAGGTACCAGTTTCATCAGTCTTTGGTTATCAAAAATAACCTATACTGCTTTTTTCAAAAATAAGCAAATTTGTATAAAATAGTGATGTTTATCGAGGGAGGAGGGAAGAAAGTGTGTAAGTTCCGTGATTTTGAAGGAGAACGGACTCATGTAGCCGGTCATTACACGTTAATGTTTAAAATAAAACGGGGGAGAGGAAGCGGGTGTGGGTGGGGTGTCCGCACTTCCCTCCAGCTCCAAGACCTTCTTCAAGCAGGGAGGGGGCCAGGCCTCACCTGGGGTCCAGGTGTGCTGGTCCCCACTGCTGTTCCTCATTCCACCCCCACCCGGGGATGTATGGGGAGCTCCGGGGGCCCCTGCGAACCCTCCAGTACTCGCCCCCTACCCCTGCCGGTCCTCGCGGCTCAGATGAGCGCCCGTCCTCCCGCTCTTGGCTTCCTTTTCCCCGCCTCGACATCTTTTTCTGGTCCCCAGGACAGGTGATGCTAAAAATACCTGTTAAAAATACCTCATCCGCAGACCCCGGCTCCTGGAGGCCCTGGGCCTGCTGCCGCAGTGACTCACCAGCTGGGCTTGGAAACAGACATGTCTGGATGCACTCGGCTTGCAGCGGGCTTGGCAGGTTCGAAGGTGCTATAAGTGGATTCCAGGGAATCGACCTCCTGGAGCACCCCGGCGAATGTTCCACGGGGGAGGCTCCGTGCAGTGCGGTGGGCGTGGGGAGGAGAGGTGGCCACCTGGCTGACAGGCCAGGGCCTGACCCCGTCTCTCTGCTCCCTCATCTCCCGCTCTGCCCCCTCCTCCAGCACGGACCCACTGCACTGAGTCCCCCCTGGGCCCGTTCCCCTCTGAGGCCTCTGCAATCCCTGTTTCCTGTACCTAGAATAACGTTCCTGGAGCCCTCCGTGAGGCGGGTCACCCTTGCCATTCAATCCCAACGTTGCCTCCTCAGGAAGCCCTTCCTGACCGTATCAGTCAGCCCCGGCCCCCGGGATGAAAACCCACAGACTGGGGGGCTTAAGCAGCAGAGTCGTCGTCTCACAGACTGGAGTCTGTAAGTCCAAGATCAAGGTGCCAGCAGGCGTGGCTCCTTCTGAGGCTCCTCTCCTTGGCCTGCAGATGGCCGTCTCCCCCTGTGTCTTCACGCGGTCGTCCACCTGTGCGTGTCTGTGTCCTCATCTCCTCTTCGCATAAGGACACGAGGATGTCACTCCAATGGCATCGTTCTAACTCAATTATCTCGAAAGACTCCAACTACAGGACTCCGGATACAGTCATCTCCGAGGCTGGAACCTGAACACGGATTTTAGAGGGACACGGGTCAGCCCAGAACGCTGACCGTCCTATTGAAAGTGCCTCCGCGTGAGCCACCACCCTGTCTCATCCCTTGTTTCATGTTCTCCAGCTGCTCTAGGTCGGTGCGGTCGGACGGAAATCCCATCCGAGTGCGAATGTGGCCAGACACGTGGTTTAACTTGTTCCCGTCGCCGCACTGAGACCGCGTAAAAAGAAAATGGGGGGAATTAAATTTGTTACTATCCCTTATGGATCCAATATATAAAACTATCATTTCAGCATGTAATCCATATAAATAGTGGGAACGAGATATTTTATGGCTTTCTCGTCCCGAGTCTTTGGAATCCAGCGTGTGTTTCACACTTGATAGCCCATCTCCGTGTGGCCCGGCCACACTTTAAATCTTCAAGGGCCACGTGTGGCTCCACACTGGGCCACTCGGCTTTGGAATATAAGTTCCAAGACACCGGACCCCGTTTCTTTTGTTTGGCACCGTATTCCCTGTGCCCAGCACGTGTCAGGGATTCAATATTTTGCCCAGTGACCGAGGAGATAGGAAAGGCACTGTCGCGTGCGAATCATAGCCAAGGCAGGCCTCGTTAACCAGCCGGGGCCGTTTCTTCCTAAGAACGGGGGGAAGATTCTGAAGTCTCGCAATTATAACTCCCGACGACTGGAATCGTCACGTCCGTCGACCCTATTTGTCGTCTCTGAGCGAATCCACATTCCAGGTGCCCGGCTTTGTTCGGAGCCAGTTATTTGTGGCTGATGGGTTTGCAGCTTTGTCGTTTATCTGGGGCATGTATGTGCGTTGCCAGCATGAGACGGAGGCTCAGGTCCTCTGTCCCAAGAAGGCCCCTGGCCAGGAGGGGTGGCAAGGACAGCAGCCAGTCCTGTGCCGCTTTGTCAGGCCAGTAGGAAGTTTGACTTTGGGGGACTTTTTTGCTTCTTAAATAGCAGTCGTTCTGGCGTAAGAAACAATCGCGGACTTACGATTTGTTTACCCCGGAGAGCCCGCCACCCTGCATCTCGCCTGATTCCTCATTCCGCCCCTGGCAGCGTCGCTGAACACGTGTTGTGCTGGAATCATGAGTTCGGCTCTTTATCTGTGCTGTTCCCAGCCAAGGCCAGGCAGACCCAAACCGACACATTATTCATAAATCTCATTTAGCTCATTGGTGATACGGCATTTCTGCTGGAGTGTGCAAGCCAGGGAGGCTTTGATCTCGTTCGAGGTTCTTTGCGTACAGAATTGTTCATGCCTCTGAGAGCTCAGAGAAGGCCTGGGGCCTTAGCGGGCCCTGCAAGTGCTGTTTTGCAGGACCCATCGTCTCTCCTGGGCCCTGGGGCCTTGCAGGCACTGGCAAGGAGTTGGGGTTAATCCACGTGTGCGGGAATGTCATTGGGGGGCTGTGAACAAAGGAGGGACGTGAGCTGACTCTGGTTCTACAGGGTCCCTCTAGCTGTGAGACGATGGGGAGCAGGGGAACCAGGAAGGAGGGAGGCTCCAGCAGTGGTCCAGGCTGGAGAAGGTGGTGGGCCTGGCCCGTCTGCAAGTCCCTTGGCTTCTCTTGTCACCTCCTTGGCACCTGCCCCTGGAGGTGGAGGAGGAATCACACCCATCACTACAGTGTGCGATCTTCTCGAGGAGTTTGGGGAGCCGCCTCAGAGTGGTCTACCCACCAGGTTGTTTTCTGGAACGTGCATGACAAAGATGAACGTGGTGCCTGCTCGGGAATTTGTAGAAAGTATTAAATTCTCTGAATCTGAAAAGAAAAAAAAATCTAAGGGCTGTGCCAGTCCCTCAAAGGGGAATGCATGGTCAGTTGGGCTGGAGGAGTGAAGGAAAGTTCCAGAATCCTTCAAGCTCCCAAGTTGCTGTCCTGCGGCTGTCTGCAATGTCACCGTCAGACACCTTGGGGCCGTGCTCCTCTCTCACCCCACCTGCCCTCCTCCCTCCCGCCCGCCTGGCTGTGCAGAGCAGACGCTGGGCATGTGATTGCTTCGGGCACTTTTTCCCAAACACGAGGATGTGAAAGGAGGAGGGGTGGAGCAGGAGGCATTCCTGAGTGAGGAGGTAAGAGGAATGGATACTTTGGGGGATCTTAACATTGCCCCAAAGCAGCAACTGGCCGGTCATCGGGAAGGGGAGAGGCGGGGGGGAGTTGTGCAGGCCTCATGGAGCTCAGCCACCTCCTGTGAAATTCCCCGGCTTGGTCTCCCGTCACTGGAACACCGGGACAGGAAGCAGCAGCCGTTCTGGAGGCTGGCAGGGATCTGCGACCAAGGCAGGGCGACGCAGGGGTTACAAACCTGGACTCGGTGCGGACTCGAAAGCCCAGCCCTATCACCTACGAGACATGCGCGCTCAGGCCCGATAGGGAACCTTGCTGGGAATCACGATTCCCCTTTCCTCAGAGAGCTATGAGGCCTAAACCATCCAGGTCGTGGATTGGGCACATAAGGCACAGAGAGGGCAGGGCGCCTGCCCAAGGGCACATGCAGGCGCATGGCCTAGCTGGGATTTGAACCCGGGCAGTGTGACTCCAGAAGCCTCATGCTCAGACACCTCTGACGAGAAGCAGGGAAGCCGTGGCCACCTTGAACGGGCTTATGTTAGCAGTCCACTGAGTTGGGGATCAGTTCCCAACCCTACACGCGACGTGCTTCCATCACTGATGTCCTGTGGGGTCATGAAGTGGCCGTGCTCCCTGCACAAGCCTGCGCCTCTGCCCTGTAATGGGACGTCCCTGGGAGCGTGCCTTACCTGTCAGCACTCGCCGTGGCCCTACCGCTGTGTACCCGGGGCGGGAGGGCAGAGGGGCCAAGAGGGTGGGCCCTGGAGCCGGGGCGCCTGCGTGGGAGGCCCGGCTCTGCCACCTCCTAGCCCTGCGCCTCTGGAGACGCCCCGAGGCCTCGGAGCCTCCCTGCCGAGTGGCGATAAGAAGATTAAATGAATTAATCCGAGACTCTCTGCTCTGGGCATCTGGTAAATGGAACTGGAGGATTCATCCAAGCGTATCAGCCGGGAGAGTGTGAATCAGGGTTGTAACCTGAGACTTTTCTGTCCACGTGGCCCCCATCTCTGGAAATAGAGGGGACTTGGGGCGAGAAAGGGGGAGGTCTCTCCAGCTAAAAGGCTGCTGAGACTCTGTGCGAAGGCTCTGACTCCCAGAACTAACACCTTTCAGCCCGGTCCCCCACAATTTATCTCGAAACACAAGCAGAGCAGCAACCCCCACCTTCCCCTGGTGAGGAGGTGCAGACAGAGGTGAGTAAGGCGAGGCTCAGCCCATGCACATTCCAAGGAGTTATTTTCAGGTTTTTTCCTCGGTCATTTCAAGTTCAAACCCCGCTGTTTCAGGATTCCCTCACCCCTCCCCCAGGGTGGCATCTACGTGTGTTGTTTAGGACGTAAACCTTGGCTTTTGCCCTTTCTCCTCTCTCTTCGCCGGAACTCTAAAACCTAGATTTCCGCTCGACTTTGGTTGTCATTGCTGTGGCTCTCCCTACAGAGGTGGCAGTTCAGTGTGTGCCCCCAGATGCGTGGGAGGGTAATGTCCGCAGGCAGAAGCGACCTATTAGAAATGACAAATCACAGGAGCTAATAGCAGCACCTCACCTGCCTATAGAAATGATGCTGGGGGAAAGGTTCTCAAACATTTAACGCTGCTGTGAGATAAAATAGGATTTCAGAGGAGCCCATGCCGTTAGGTTAATTTGAGGAGGGTCGTATGGGCTTGAGGAACACCCAGGATCCATCTCAGGTTGAACAGAGAAACAAAACAGGCAAATGGAGTAACTGCCATGTCCCTATGCCCAGGTTTGTGCCCCCGGCTTTTCCACAGCCACGTGATCTTTTGGGGCCAGAGGCAGGACTTTTCTTATTCCAGTCGTGCAGGTGAATGGAAGGGGCTTGATCAAGGCCCCACAGAGAGGAAGTGGCAGAGTCGGACCCATGCCGGTCCCTGCCTCAGATTTTGGACCTTCCTCCTTGACAACCCTAGAAGCAGGGACCCCGGCACCCTTTGCAATCTCTCTGTCGTGAAGGGGTAAACGTTTGTGCTCCCTTTTACCGTATCGACTCAGAGTATCACACTTTTAAGGTGCGAATGCCATCCGCGGACGGTGCGGTTTGAACACCACTTTTTATTTTTAATTAATTTTTTCAAAAGAGCAGAGTGAGGACGGTGCAGAGGGCTGGGCTCTTGCCTCTCATGGCAGCCTCACGGCCCTTCGTCCCAGGGGCTGCCTCTGGCTGGAAGAGTCAGGAGAGACTTGCACAAGGGGAAAGAAGGAAACCGCCATGCAACTTCCAGGTCATGATTTCAGGGCCCCCGGAGGTTCTCGATATTCATGAGCTTCAGTACCACGGAGGAAGTTTGTGGAAAATGCCAGGACTTGGGCCCTAGCTCACAGCTTTCGTAGCCCGCGATGGGGCGAGAGGTTAGGCTTTTCACAAGCTCCCCATGGGCACTCAGTGCAGGGGATCTGCAGACCCTTCTTTGTGAAATTCTACACCAAACCGTCTGTCCCTGCGGGTGACAGCTCCGAGGCCCAGATTTAGGCAGACTCTAGTCCTTGATCTAGCTTCAAGCAGCTTGGTGTAGTGGGACTCAGGAGATCTGTGGTCAAGTTCAAGCCTCATCCTGAGTGAGTCTGTATAGCTTCCCCAAGCCTCCGTTTTTTCACTGAGAAAACAAGCAGTAACCAGTGTAAGCGCCCGAGCTGAGCAAATCCGCTGGAGAAATCTTACCCAGTTCACGGCAGCAGGAACAGAGTGGAGGGAGGTTAGGCCTCAGGAGCGGGTGGGGCCTTGTTAGCCTCCAGAGGTTTGGACTTCTCACCCTTTGGCAATGGGGAGCCCTGAGAAGATTTGGGGCCAGGATCGATGGGAAAGGAGGCAGGAAGACAGGTTGAGATGTTGATGCAAGAGAGTGAGCCAGGATGGGCCATGGTCTGACCTCAACAGGTGGCACTACAGTCCTAAAGAGGTAGGCTGGAGAGGTAATGGAGGGGGGATGAAGTCAAGGTCTTGGAGACGGGTCCATGTGGGGCAGGAATGCGGGAGCAATCTGGGCACCCCTCCACGCTCAATCGCCGAAGCAGTGCCTGGCACGTAGAGACACTCAAAAATAATTATGGGATGAATGAGCAACTGAGTGAAATACCTTCGTTCTGGACCCTGTCTGCTTATGACGAACACACGAGATCTTCATGTGATGGCACTGGAAGCTCGTATAAATTCACTGAGTGGTTTGGCTACTGAAACACCCCAAATTAGCAATGGCTGTCAGAGAGCAGAGATTTCTCTTCCTCTCTCACGCGACAGTCTGCACAAGCATATGGGGCCAGTGGGCTAGCTTCACCGTCATCTGAATCCCAGGCTTTTTTAATTTATTTTTTTTCCCTCTTTTTGTTCTTCCATTTTCGATGCATGAATTCTCTCTCATGGCCCAAAATAGCTATTCTGGCTCCTGCCACCACAGCTGCATTCCCACCATCTCCATCGTACCCGTGGGCCAGCCAGTGGAAAGGGGGAAAGAGCATGAACGTCCTATAAGGAGGGGATCCGAAAGCTGCACTCATTGCTTCTGGTGATACACTCTAGGCCAATACTCAGTTATGTGACCACCCTCAGCTACCAGGGAGGCGGGGAATTGCAGTCTTGTTCCAGTTGTCACATCTCCAGCGAAACCATGAGAGTTCTGTCTAAATGAAGAGAGGACAGATGTTGGAGGGGAATCGAAGTGAAGCTGGGGCGAGGAGGAAATCAAAAGTTCCAGGGGGTAAGACTGATGACGGGCTTCAGGAGTGCAGTGGAAGGTGGGATGACAGATCGCGTCCAGCAGGCCCTACAGGCTGCCACCCTGACCTTTAAGTTCGGGCCAGGCCTCGGCTTCCTGATCTGTGCATGGAAATGACCACACTTCCTAAGACTGTGGTTAAACAGGCAAGGACTAGCAAGCGGCATCTGGTGCTGCTTCTGCTGAAATGCTCTTGTGGCCATGAGGTAGCTGAGCACACGTCTCCAGTGCCACCCAGGGACAGAGGCAGGAGGAAGGGCTTGGGTGTCAGCTCAGGAGAGTGTGGTCGGATCCCCGTATCAGCTATTCCTTCCCCTTCGGCCTTCCCAAACTCCCAGAATTTCCTTCCAGTAAAATCCATGTCCCGGGCAGTCAGTGCTTTAGGGAAACCTGACTCCACCCCGTTGCTCTGGCGGTGGCCCTGATTGTGTGACTTACATGGTCCATCGACTGCCCAGTCGTGGGTTCACAGGCAAGCATGCGACCCAGGGGGCGTCCAACAGGCTGCGTCTTGTTTGGGCCCTCGCTCCCCAGTCCCAGGCGGTGACTGTGGAAAGGTGCAGCTTGGTCAAGTGCAGGTGGCCTTGCTGAGGATGCTGCTGAGAGAGCGCAGCTGTGAAATAGGAAACACCTGGACGCAGACGGCACTGGTAAGCCTCTGGATCATCCTGCCCAGAACATTCTTACCTGAACATTCCTTTTGCGTGAAACAAACCCCCTCGAGGTGCCTTCTCCGTTACTTGCAGCCAGAAACACCCCCACTGGGATGCACTTTCATACGCGCAATCATCCCCTTGCATGCCTGCCTTGCAGAGAACAGCGACCTTTTGTCATCCGCTGCCTTCTCGCCTGTGTCCAGGACACCTCAGGCTTTTAATCATTGTGGAGTTTATGGGACGCGACTTACCTCATGGAACTTGCAGTCTCCCGGGAAAAAATGAGACATGTGGGTACGAATCTAAATAAGTTGTGAGCCGAACAGTGGACAAGTCCTAACGCTTGTTCTACAGGCAATCGGTGTTGTCTTACTTAATCCCCCGCCTTGATGTGACCTTGTAATACTGCTGTGGGTGGGCAGGACACACAACAGATGACAAGCCCACTCATGCGGACCATCTGGGCTTGGGGAAAGGATTCATGGGTAAGCAGGGAGTTTTTTTCTTGAAAAGTGTGTTGGAATTGTATTGAAAGCAGGAGACAGGCCCCAAACACTTTTGATTCCCCTGGGACAGAAAACTGGTTGCAAAATGGCTTAAGCGAAAAGGGAGACAGACAGACAGACATTAAATGGGAATATAGGTTGGTGTGAAAGAAAAATCTAGGGGTAGATGGGTCTTCAGGCACACAGGTGTGCGCAGAACCTCAGCTTCTGGCCATGACTCGGGTCTGCTTTCCTCTCAGATGGTTTCAGTCTCTCGCTCTACCTGGGAGAAAGGGGGTGACAGCAGCTGCCACCCACACACGCTCACGGGCTCACAGTAAGTGGGAAAGAGTAGGGTCTCCTTCCTCATGGGCCCAAGTGCCGGTGCCAGAACCAGTTGCTATGGCCTAAGGGCAGGTGTGTGTGCGTGTGTGTTGGAGGGGTGTGTGCTCTGATTAGTTTAGGCTTCAGCCACATGCTTCACCCCTTTGGTGGAGTCTTACTGTCAGTCCCTAAGACACAAGGTCGAGGGGCGCCGGGGACCAAATCAAGAGCTGTGCAGCGCACATGTTAATGGCCAGGCAGGGTGGAGACAAAGAGGTTGGCCCATTCTCACAGCACATAGTCTGGAAGGGCCGCCACTCCCCAGACCCTGTGCTGGGAAGATGGGGACAAGGGAGACACAGGGCCTGGCTCGGAGGAGCTCACAGCCCAGAAGACAGGTATGAGTTCTATTCCTGTCTGGCTTGGGATAAGGATAAGGCACAAAGCTGGGCAGGACCTCCAGCCCCGCGTCCGTCCCTTATCTTTCCATTTCGTGTCAGATCCCCAGGTCCCGTCAAGAAGATGGAGGGGAGGCAGAACTTGTCTAGCGAGCTCTGGAAGGATCCAGGGCAGACTGAGCCTCTGTCTCCCTCTCAGTGGGAAACATGGCTTCAAGGACAGGGAGAAATGTAGCAACAGGGAGAGAACGATTTTTCTAGCTGACGCCTTTCCTAACGGCAGAGATTGCTTCCCAGTTCTCTGGGCAGCCATGCGGCCTGCACAGGCCTGTCACAGAGCAGGCCTGCAGTCAGGTTCCAGAAGCAACCTCTCACCGTTTCCCACCACGTCATTAGATTTCTAAGACTCGGCCTCAGGGGTGGATGTTGCCTTATGATGTATTTTGATCGCCCTACAATGTGAAGCCCAGTGCCTGACACGTAGTAGGGGCTCGCTGTTCGGTTTCCCAGCGCCTCCTTCAACGCACCGAGTATCGCCAGCCCTCTAGAAGAGGGGGTCTCTGTCCTTATAACCTTCTTGCTGTGGAGTCAGGGCTGACTGATTCTTAAACGTGAAGAAAGGGAGACCGATATCATGGGTTTAGGGGTAATGATCGCCTGCTGGGCACCTACTGTGTGTTAGACTCTGTGCCAGGCACTTGGCAAGTCCTTTCAAATCCCCGACCAACCCTTCCGTGTGGGCCTTCTCACCCTCCTTCTCTCATGAGGCAACTGCGATGTAGAGACGGTGAGTAATGAGCCGGTTTCTTTAGCAGGGATTGGCAGAGAACAGCTCATGGGTCAAATCTGGCCCACCACCTGTTTCTGTAAATAAAGTTTTATTGGCACACGGCCACCACCGTTCATTTACATAACGCCTGCATCTGCTTTGCATTACAAAGGCGGAGTCGGGTCCTTGCGACAGAGACCATATGGCCCACAAAGCCTAAAATATTTACTATCTGGCCCTCTCCTGAAAAAGTTTGCCTGGTTTAGAGGAAACGTTTGAAGACTTTCTTTTTGCCAGGCTGGAGATCAGATCCAGAAAGGCTTTGTAAGCCCTGCTGAGGGCTTGAGACTTGGGTTGGCAAAGAATCGCCATGGCAGGGGCTGGGACAGTGGAGGGACAGGGCTGGCTTTGGGTTTGGGGACAGCCAGTCTGGCTGCTGAGGGGGCGTTGCTAGCAGCGAGCGAGCCTGCAGGCAGGAAACCTGTGCGGAGTCTGTGGAAACAATCCAGGTTCAAGAAGGCCGGGCCCACAGTCCCAGCCAGTTTAGGAGGGAGAATCAGTAGGAGTTGGTGATTGATTCCCTGGGGCTGAAGAGAGGGAGAGAGGAACCAGGGAAATACTTAAACTTGGGGGGTGAGAAGTGTCATTCACGGAGCTAGGAGACAGGAAGACGAGGAAGAGGGGCTGGCACGGGTGGGGAGCAGGGAGTTGAGTTCGGGGGGTGTTGAGTTTGGGGTGTCTGTCGGACATCCCAGCCAAGGTGTCCAGCTGCAAGTGGTCCCTGCGGGTCTGGAGCTCAGAAGGGAGGGACAGGTGTGCACTAAGAGGTGGAGAGTTAGGAGCCTTTGACAGAGAGAGGCCCGTGGCATAAAGAGTGGGTTGGACAGTGGGGCCGAGTCCTTGAAAACCCCATAGTCTTGCAGTTCCAGCACCACGGTTCTCCCTGTGTCCTCCTGAGACCCTCCCTCAGGCACCATGGACAGGGGGTTCGAGAGCCCAGAGTCCAGGAGACCCAGGCCAACCCCCCTACAGCCAGCCCCCACGCCAGGCCATGAGCAGGGGGAGCATTGCCTGTCCAGAGTCAGAGGTCCCGCGAGAGCTGGAGGTCGTCACTCGTCCTGAGAAATTGGCAGCTGTCGTGCTGGCCCGAGCCCTCCCCGGGACCTCGCACGCCCGGCTGTGCTGTCACTCTGAGGCCTGGCTCTGGGAGCCGGGCTGTACCCGCACGTGGCCCTTTCTCTGGAGTTGTTTCCTCCTGCGGGCGCAGGTGAGCACTTGCCTGTTGGAGGGAGCTGGAACCGGCCCCAGCTGGCCCCCGGGAACCCTTCTGAGCATATGCAGCTTCCAGAAGGCGCGCCTGCTGTGGGCCCGGGAACAAATGGCAAGGGAAAGGCATCCCGCATGCTGGAAATGCTTTGCACCTTAAGGCGGAGGGAGTCTTTTCCCTCCAAAGATGTGACTAGTGCCACACATTTCTCTTCTGCCTTGGGAGATTTCAGGGCTGCCTGCAACTCCGAGAGGGGTGAGGGGAAGCAGGGCCATCAAAGCAGGCAGGTACCGCAGCAGAGGGCGGCTCAGATGTCTCCCCGTCTGGGAAGACGCTGGTTTTCTTGGGCAAAAGTTCCACTGACTTCTGGTCTCTCTGCTCTGGATTTTTTGGGGCCTCCTCACCTTTCCAGGGGGGAATGTCGTCCTCTGTCTGCCATGAGGCATCACAGGGAGGGATGGGGTGGGGTCAGTACAGGCTCTGAACCCAGCAGGTTTGGACAGTTATGGGAACGATGCCCCCTCTTCCTGTGATTGGCACTTTCACGCTTTTGTTCCCCTGCCTGCCTCCTCGTATGTCTCCCCTAGCCAGCTACTGCTGACTAGTACTTGCTCCACGAGTCAGACAAATTTTGGTGGCAAATGACAAATTCAGGTCCAAGCGACTTAAGCATAAAAGGGAATTTATTGGCTTGGGTCACTGAAAATTTCAGGAGCGGCGTCTGCTTCAGGTAAGGCTGGATCCAGGTACTCACATGTGTTCATCAGAAGCCTGTCGGTCTGTCTCGGGGCTCTGCCGCCCCCCGTGCTGGTTGGTGTGAGTGAGGACGCGGGGCGCAGGTGGTGAAGGGAACTAGGATCTGGGGGTGTGGGATCCAGAGGCTGTAGAACGGGGTGGGGAAATAGGCCTCCCACCTCCTCCCTCCCTCTCTCCCTCTTTCCTTTCTTCCTTTCTTTGTCCTCCTCCCTCCCCACATATTTGGAGTTCCTGTTCTGTGCGGGGCATGCCCTTTGGCCCTGGGAGCACAGAGATGAACAGGATAGAAATGTTCCCTATAGTGCTTTTGGGGGAGAAAGATGATAAACAAATAAATGAGATCATTTTCCAGAGATGAGCTGGAAAATGACTGAAGGGTGGCCAGCCACTGTCACCAGGGTGATCAGGGAGGGCTTCTTGGAGGAAGTAATATTTGGACAGATTCCGAGTGGTGCAAAGGGTTCAGACCTGGGAAGAGCAAGGGTGGAAGAGAAAGGGGCAGTGAACATGGTGGCCTTGAGGCAGCACGGAGACCCCTGGTACTTGAGAAACAGGCAACAGCCACGTGGGTAGAGCCCAGAGATGGAGACAGTGAGAGAGGCCATATCAGGGCTGAGTGGAACCAGAAGGGGTGGGCCTGGAAGGCTGGGCGAGGAGTTTGGATGGGAGCGAAGCATCGCTGGCCCCCTGGTCTGGCAGGTGGGCAACGGTGATGCTGGAGCCACGCTGTGGCCCGGCCTTACAGGAAGAAGGACTGATGTCCTTCAGGGCCAGCTCTACCAGCGGCCCCAGATCTATGCCCCGGAACCTTCAGAGTCACCTCAATAAAGGCGTAATCCCCGTTTGACAGATGAGGAAACTGAGGCTCAGAGAGATGCGTGGTTTCGTGGGTCTGGCCGCCGCGCAGTAGAGGTATAACTTGAACCCGGGGCTTTTCGGCTCCCAAACTCGTCCTCCCACACAGACCTGCCTCTCCCCACGCGGCATCCGCACGAGGCAGCCGTCCAGAAGTGATTCATCACTTTTCTTCCCGCCGCCCCTCATTTCCTTTCTTAATTTCCACGTTTCTGAGCTGAGGCAGGCTGGCATTTAAATCTGCCAGGAGCAGATGGGGGCGGAGGTGGGGGCAGCATCGGCCCTTCGGAGCACCAGGGATGGGAGGCTGAACTGCACCTGGCCACTGAGGCGGGTGGCACCCCGTCCCCGCCCCAGACCAGCTGCTGCCCACAGACGAAAAGAGGGTGAGGCCGCACGTGCCCGCGTGCCCCTTCCCTGGCTCCCTAAATGGTTCTGGAGAAGGAAAGAGGACTCGCTGCTCCTGGCACGGAAATGTCACTTTACTTCGAGCCTTCCTTTTTGATCGGCGCGGTTGGGAAGTGGCTGCGATCTCTAAAGCAACGGTGCTGGTTTCTTCTTCCAAATGCCACCACCGTCCACGCGGGCGCGGCGCTTAATAGCAGATTATGCTGGCAGCTTGTGTGCTCCCCCGGCTTTGAATCCTGGCAGCATCTTAGCCAGGCACGTGAGAGAGGGTGGGGAGTGGAAGATCGCTATCACAGACGACCCATGCGTCCTGCGTTCTGGGGACTCTTAGGGCCCTTTTGTGAGAATCCTAAATTCTGAGGTCGAGCGTGGGGTCCCTGATGGGGGTCAAGGCTTATGGGGTCCCTGATGGGGGTCAAGGCTTGAGAAATTTATTGCAGAAGAAATCGTTCCTATTTCCCCTGGACACGCTGCAGTCGATGTCTCGATTTTTCCTGCCCTGTCCCTTCTGAAAATAGGACCTTAATTCCCTTGGGGGTACTGTTGCCACCTCTGTCCTTGGTTTACGCATTTTGGGTGGGGATGAGATCTACCCGTCCTGTTGTCAGGAGTGGCCAGCAGACATATTCCCTCCCCCATCTACTTTGACGATTCAGACATGAACAAGAAACCCAAGCCAGGCCAGCAAGAATTGGGCTTCGAGGCACATATGGGCATTACCGGGAAAGACAAGTTGTCCTACTAGGAACTGGCTGAACGGGTGAGGTAGAAAGCAGGAGCCTGTGGTGGCCGGAGCTCTGGGGGAGAGTCTCCTTCATAATGAGGCCAACACAGAGGAAAATGGAGCTAAAACTCGAGAGAGAAGAAAACATGCAGCACAGATGACATCCTTGAGCACCTGGATCCAGCCCTTCCTGAAGCTAATTAGTTTTGAACTCGGTACGTATGAGTTCGTGAGTTCAGTTCGATGCCTAGAGTACCGACTAGCACTGTTGGTATGATCTTGGCCGCGGCCTTGCCTCTGATCCCCCCTCACCCTCACGTTGCTGCAAGAAGGGTGGGAACAAGGTGTAGACACCGTTCCTTCCCACCCATGCAGACCCCACGGGGGCTATCTCTTGAAGGTCCAGTTGCTCTCTGGGGATCCCTGAGAAGGCTGATCAGACAGCAGGGCCAGGTCCCCTGCTGGGACAAAGTTGGCAGTTGGGGGGGGGCAGGATTCCGGGGGCCGCAGAGTGAAGAGGCCCCACAACCCCCTCGCTTGCTTCCACAGGGCCTTCAGTCCTCCCAGGTTGCACTCAGGGCCTCTTACATGCGTTTTCGTTCTGCCAATTCACTCCCAGAACTGCACTTCGACTCAGCAAATACTGACTGAGGACCGTGTCAGGTACTAGGCGTTGACAGACTTGGGCCTGGATTCCTCTGTCTCAGTCCCTTAGTGATTCTGGGCCGTTGAGCAGGGTCGCTTTGCTCTTAGCTTCCACGTCCTTATCTGTGTAGCAGGAATAGCAACATCGCCTGCCTCAAAGGGCGCTGGGGCTCGGGATCTGGCACGCAGTAAGTGGCCGATAAGCACTTGCCAGCATTCCTAATCCAGTGGTGATTACCTCTTGTCCCCGTGAACGGAGGGGGCGGTGGAGAGAGGTGGACCAAGTTCTAAAGGGAGAGTCACATAAACGGATTATTTCTGTGTTTATAAGTGACGATGAGATGGACATAAGCTGCAAGCACAAGCAGCTCCAGGAGCCTAGAGGGAGAGGGGTTGACCCATAGGTGGGATTCGGGAAGGCTTCCAGGAGGAGGTGACCTCGGAGATGAGTTTTGAAGATCGAGTAGGAGTTGACCCAGAGAATGGCAGGGGCAGAGCCTGAGTAGGGAGCGTGCCTGCCCCATGTCGTGTTACCAGACAGTGGACTGTGATGGACTATGAGTGCCAGGGTGAGGTTGGGGAGCCCGAGGGGGGAACACAGTGGCAAGAATTTGGAGTGGATCTTGAGGGCAGGGGATGCCCTTGGAGAATTTTCTAATTTACACTAATCGTGGAGTAGAAAGATCAGGTTTGAGTCCTGGGAGGTCCACGCCATCCACTGTGCAGTGAGGAGATGAGAGGGAGATGACTCCTTCGAGGCAGGAGGATGTTGGTGCCATCTGGACAGAAGCTGATGCAGCCCAGGATGGTCCAGAGGCTCGGGGCAGAGCCTGAGGGATCTGGGCGGGAGCAGACCCAGCCGGACCGAACACCGACTTTCCCTCTGGTCCTTCCTTCCCCTTGATCATAATTTAAAAACACATCACACGTGCCTCACAGAAGGATGGCTTGTTTACCAGGATCTCTGAACGCTGACATCATCTCTCCCCAAATTAGCCTCTTCTTCTCGGCCAATCTGCCATATCTGGGCATGCTGTGCCTTGAGTGACGGTTGTCTTTCTTTCCATTTTCTTCCCCCTTCCCAAATGCTGATCCCAACTCTTAGCTGTAGACCCAGATCCGACCGTCACTGCTGAGAGGCCTGTCTGTGCCTGTTTCCTCATCTGGAACACTGGGATGCTAATAACTGCAGAATTCATTTCCTGTGGTCGAAATCTCAGGAGCCACAGTGAGGATTTGGTAGGTGTTAACCCCTTAGCTCAGTGCCCGACCCTGAATGAACCCTCCTGGCACCGCTGGGAGGAGGAATTGCATGATCAGCCGGAAGAACACTTTGCATCCAGCTGACCTCTGTTTACAAGGTCATTCACATGCGTCATCTCATTTATCGTAGCCTGGTGGGTACCACGACCCCTGTTTTACAGATGAATTACCCGGGGTTCAGTGTGCTTCAGGTCACATAGATGGGTACGTAGCAGAGTCAGGCCTGAAACCCAAGCCTCCGACTGCAAGCGCCAGGGCCAGGAGTGGGCAGAGACGAGAGTGGTACCCGCCAAATGTCCAGTGAGGTGGGGGGAGGGCCAAGCAGCTCAGTAATCAAGATACATTATATCTGCACATGATATTTTAAAAAATTAAAATCAGCGCAAAAAAAAAAAATATCCTTGGCAAATACCGATGAGGCAGAATATCAGATTTAAAAACAAAAACAGGATCGGTCTGAGATTTCCTTTTGCTCAGACTCCAGTGCAGCCCAGCAGAGGCTGCCGCTGACCCTGTGCTGGTTTCAGGACCCACTTGCTGGGCAGGGGCCCCAGCAGCCTCGGGCATGCCAGGCATCCTCCTCCACGAAATGCAAACAGAAGCCATGCGACCAGTTCTCATCCGCTCAGAGGAGCAGGCCTGAGCCTCCTGAGCCTCCCCAGGACTGGGAGGGAAACCAGCCCCACCCAACCACATACAGCGACAGCTGGGAAGAGACAGCACCCCCAAAAGTGTCGGGGTGCTGTTTCGATTCTAAAGTGAGGACTGGATGTTAAACACACAAAAAGGGCAGATTCTACTGCAGGCGGCGGTGGCTGGCCAGCCCAGGGGACTGTGGCTCGGATGGTGGACGGTGGGGCTTGGCCGAGCCAGAGCCCTCCTGCTGTCCCCAGGCTGGCTCAGGTCTCGGAGGCGGCCGGCACCCGGTCCTTTCCCAGCCCTGCTTCCCTGGAGGCGCATCTCTCTGCCGAAGGCCGTTCGATCCATGGTCACATTTCACTCCCACCCCCTCCCCTTCCTCCTACGTTTCAGGCGAATTCGTTATAATTAGAATCTCTTCGGATCAAACCTATTTTTGCACTAATCATGAATGGGTTTGTGCCTCAGTTGTCCCCCCCCTCCCCACACACACACAGAGTAAAGAGTTCTGGGGGATGAAATGAACAAATCCCTATTTTCTGGGGCGGGGGGCCCTGTGTGCTGTTAGGAGGGGCGCGATGTCCAGGAGCGTCGTGCAGTACAGCAGCAAGGGTCTTCTAGGATGTTGCTTCTGGGGTCTTCACCTTTCCCTGAGGGCTGGTCGGGTGCTTGAGAGGTGGGGCCGAGCCCATGAGAGATGGCAAGAGTGAGTGGGGAGGTCACGCTTCTGTCAACAGTCTGCAGGACCCAAGGGGCAGGTGCTGGCTGGCCAGGGGCTGTGCTCCCCAGTTTGCCGCAGTCCCCACTGCTCCCTGTTGCTTTACTCATGCCCAGCACTTGCTCTGCTATCGCAGAATTAATGTCTTTTCTCTCCCGTTGAGACTGAGCTTTGCTCATCCTCTACTATCTGAATAGCTGCAAATGACACAGGGGAAAGAAAGGGGTCCACTACCTCTCAGGCCCTCCAGACCGGCCTTTCGATTATTATTCAGCAAACCTTCACGTTTTCCTCCTTTGCACGCCTCTATTGAAGGAGTATAGTCCCTGCCCCACCGATGTCGGCCTTGACCTTGTGATTCTTTTCACTCAACGGCATGTGGGTGACAGTGACGCTGTGCCGGTTCCGAGCTTAGGCCTCGGGAAGAGGCTCCTAGTGCCGCTTCCCATCCTGGTGGTGCTGATTTGACCCATGAGAACAACAGATTCCTGGCCGGCTGTTTCCACTTCGGCCCAGACCCCAGGATGAGAACACGCGGAGAAAAGCCACCTCGGTTTCCTGCATCCCTTCGAGCATGAGGATAAATGCATGTGCTAGAACGTTCCTGCCTTCATCCCAGCTCTCTGCCCCTCCCGATTCAGATTCGCGAGTCAGGCTTTTCCTGGATGTTGGATGTCGCAAACACCAGAAAACACAATGTCAATCACAGAGCAAGATGGAAAGACCGCCCCAAACGCAGAATTCCAGGAAATCGATGAAGTGATGTCGGAGAACTACTCGATTCCTACTCAAAGACGTCGATGAACCAGGATCTGGTACGCTCAGTTCAATTAAAAGAGTCAAAGTTGAGAAAAATTGGTAAAGATAGTGACAAGATGACCTGCTTCAAGCAGGATCTGCCAACGGCGAAGGGTGTCCTTGGGAAAATCGGTCCAGCCTTGAAATGACCTTGTTCAGAACATGATTTAAAAATTGAATCTTCAGCAAAAAAAGTTATTTTTGTGTTGCGCTCTCGACACTCCGGTAGGGGAAGTTACTGTAACAGAAAATCCATTTACTCTGTTGTTCACGCCAGGAAGTTAGCAAATCTTTTTAATTCTAACTTCAATGTAATGGTTTTGAAACCGTTTTCTTAGTTTTGTCTTCCATGGTTCGAAGTCAAGCTTTGTGGTTGCCACTGACTTTGAAATTTAGATCCAATTTCGAGTCAACCTCCAGGCCCCTGCCCCCCCTTAGGCGAGCACTGATCCGATTTCTGCCTCTGAGAGGGGAGGGTGCACATTCTAGCACTCCACGTGAGTGGACTCGTAGCAGGGTGCACTCTCTTGTGCCTGGCTCCTGCTCATGAGATCCACGCCTGTTTCTGCTTGAATCATTCTGTCCTCCCTTTTCACCGCTCAGTCGTGTTTCGTTTGTGCAAAGAGTGGCATTACGAGGCGCTGGCGAGCCAGCAGAGCAAGCAGGACGCGCATCCACGCTTCGAGGGAGGGTGGAATGGCACAACCACTTCGGGAAAATGCTCAGCAGTTTCTGACGGAGTTAAAACCCACACTGGCTCCGTGTCCCAGCCGTTCATCTCCTTGGCATTCACCCAAGAGACATGGAGATATAAGTCCGCCCAGACTCATGCACAAACGTTGGGAGCAGCTTCAGGCGTGAAAAGCCCCCCAAATGGAGCAGCCTACGCTGTTGGGGCACAGAAGCCACCCTAGAAATGTGAACATGAGCTAGTTACCTACGAAAAGGACAAAAGGAGGCTTGAAAGGCTCCAGGAAAAAAGCAGAAAGTGGGACTGAGGGAGCGTGAGCGAGGAAAGGAGGAGGAGGACTGCAGAGCGCAGCCTGCTGGGTGGCCGCAGGGTGGGTGGCAGGCCAGGCCCGGACCCGCGGGCTGCTGGGTGAGTGCGGATGACCCGCGGGCAAATGCTGGCATCCTTGCAGGGAAAGGCACCAGGGAACCAGGCGAAGTCCTTTTTGCTACCGATCGCCATGCCCTTCTAGCTCCCTCTACGGACGAAGCCCGACATCCGCTCGCAAAGGAGAGGGGACAGGGTCCAGCTACAGTCACAGAGCAGGGCAAAGAAGAGCCGATTTGGTGCTGAGGATCTGTAAACCGATAACCGGCCCATCGTCCAAAATTCCGTCACGTGGTGCAGGGACAGAGATGCTGCGACACGTCCACACAGCGTGGCTGACCGTTGAACGTGTGTGTGCTCGTCTGTGCCACTCGTGCCCTTGGGTGGTAACAGAATTGCGTGCGGCGTTCAGGGGCACAGATGAGCAGCTCCACCAGGGGGAGGGGTCTTAGGTGGTGGAGGTGGGGAGGCCGGGACTAGAGGTTAGGCCTGGGGGCTCAGGAGTCAGACAGTGTCTCTGTATCTATCAGCTGTGTGGCCTTTGGGAAAGTCACTCAACCTCTCGGAGACAGTGTTTCCACCTCTTAAAGTGCAGGTGACAGTCGTACCTGCTCACTCTGATGGCAAAAAGCAGGGATCAGCAAACCACTGCCGAGCTCCGCATCTGTCCAGCTGCCTGTTGTTTCTAAGGCCCACGAGCTAAGAATGTTCTTTTTTTTTTTCACCCTTATTTGTAAATGCCTACATTCTGGATGGTTATATAAGTACCGATATAATAGCCTCA
Source organism: Cynopterus sphinx (assembly GCA_030015415.1). Classification (NCBI taxonomy): domain Eukaryota; kingdom Metazoa; phylum Chordata; class Mammalia; order Chiroptera; family Pteropodidae; genus Cynopterus; species Cynopterus sphinx. The sequence continues at coordinate 89,005,570 of CM057389.1, forward strand.
GTTTTGCCTCTGGCCTGCGCAGCCTAAAACTTATTTACCGTCCAGCCCTTTGAGAATAAGTTCCTCAGCCCCCGGTAGAAAGCATCCAGGCACAGGAAAGTGCTCGGCAGGTGTTAACTGGCGCCACTTTCTTACAGAGTTTGGGTATCTTCAAAGGCCTTCGTGTGTAGCCCTCAGGAGAGTGAAGCAGCCATGGATAACTCATACTTAGGTGGCACCTACCATGTCCCAGGCATTGTCCTAAGTCTTATACCTGAGGCAACTCATTTAATTCTTAAAACAACCTCGTGAGGAAGGTACTATTATCCCCATTTTAAAGGTGAAGAGTAGGAGGCACAGGGGAGGTAGGTATCTTCCTAAATTCACACGGCCCGTGGGTAATGGAGCTACCGTCCAAATCCAGGTGACATCGCTCCAGGCAGTCACCACTGTACCCCACCGCACTTAACAAGACCATGTCTGTCCCCAAAGGGGGCTCAGTAACGATTTGTCGACATGAGAGCCGTCTGAGGACAGGAGAGCAGCCCAGTGAACCGTCGCGCTTGTAAGAGAGGAATTGAGGCGTCCACCAGAGCCCAGGCCCCTGGGAGTGACAGATGGGGGCATGTCCACACAGCCACACGGGTTCCGCCTCTTCTGCTAGCCTCTTCTGGACCCCCATACTGAATCTACATACTTCTCCAGGAACCATCCGCTGGCGAGGTCAAGGTTCACCTGTGAGCTGAGGGGACACTGGGCAGCCGTCGCCTTCATGCGTTTTGTGGACAGACGACATGCGAGGGAGAGATGCCGATGCGGGCTGCCTGATTCGATAGAAGGCTCTTCCCCGGACGGCAAGCATCATCGCCAGGGGTGACGTCAACCGTGAGAGGAATGAGTGATGTCTCGGGGTGAGGCAGATGGTGCAGGTGGAGGGAGGGCAGGAAGGTGTGTGACAGACAAGTGGAGACCTCAGCTTGGACATCCAGAGCAGAACTTCTTGTGGTGGTTTGTTTTGGTTAATTTTTCCCATTATCTTGCTGGGGAATTTCTATTATAATTGCAAAGGACAGAGACCCCCCCCCCATGGGGGTCTAGCAACAAAGACAATATATTCATTCACCGAGCAAGTATTATTTGTGTACCTACTGCGTGCCGCCTGCTTGGAAACTCAGGCTTTCATCATGGGGAGGTCAGTAAACCAGGCGCCCATTAAGTGAACAAGGCGATCGCGAATGGTGCTGTGTGCTCCTAGGAGACGGACGAGGTGTGTGCAGGATGAGAGCCGGCCATGGGAAACGTGGCTGAGGACTTTCTGGACTTTGCCAGGTGGAGCAGGATGGAAGGCCGGAAGGGAGAGTCGGGAGCGGGCAGGGCCCCAGCGGCCTTGGTGAAGATTTCACCCTCAGGGCAATAGGATTTCACCCTCAGGGACACTATAGGAGGGTCAGGAGGAGGGGCGAGCATTAGATCACTCCCGGGAGGGACGGGAAGTCCCCAGGTGTGCCCAGGCTGCCTTTCTGCTCCGCTGTCTCATCCGTGGCCTGACGCCTCATGGACTCAAGATAGCCCCCAGAGCCACCAGCATCTGAGGCAGGAAGACGGGGTTGGGAGGGGACCTGCTGCACCTGTAGAGCCAACAGGGGGTAGAACTTTTCCCAGAAGCCCTGGTGGGCTCCCACTCGCACGCCTGGCATCCAGCACAGGTAACGCGGGCATCCCAGCTGTGAGGGAGGCTGGGAAGTGGAGCGTCACCCCCGCCGGTCGTAAGCTATCACACGGGCTGGGCACATTCACTCAGTGGGACCCCTTAGGCCTCTAAGGGCAAGAAGCAAGAGAGGAGCAGCCCCTGCACCAGGGGGTGGAAGAGATCTCAGGCCAAGGTGCTCAGCTGTGAGTTAGAGGCCTGGCAAAACGCAGAGGAAACAGGCAGGAGCCAGGCTGCCCACCCCACCCGCACCTCCCCACGCCCCAGGCTGTCGTTGGGTGGGAAGGTTCCAGGCCCAGGTGGCAAGGAGGTGGCCTGGTTCCTGCTGGTCCTAACAGAGCGGGTAGGAGCCCTGTCTCTAGGTTGGGAAAGGCACGTGCTCCCTCTAGTGGCTTCAGGGAGGTCAGCCCCTGTCCCCAGGAGCAGGTGCAAGAGCCCCAGGTCTGCGGTGGGCGAGGGCTTGATCTCCTCCTCCCCAGCTTGGAAGGGGAAGGGAAGCCCTGAATCTGGTTAACGCCAACACTGATCGGGCAACACAGCACACCAGGACCCTGCCACACCCCTTTCAGACATTAACTCGACCCTCTTGCCAGCCCCGCGAGGTTGGTTGGTCCCGTTTGTGTTTCCCCTTTAATGATGGGGCCATTTGCCCAGTATCGTGGGGACAGGAGTTGAATTTAAATCTGTCTCACGCAGAGGCTGTGCTGCCAGCCTGTGGATTTGGGGACTAGAATGCACCCCTAGATATTAGATATTACACCAAGGGGACGATCGTCCTGATCACGAGTTGCATGTCTTTACTGTTTTAAAAGGGCTTGTTTAAAAAACCTTGACCAAGGCTCCGTATCCTGGGGACTTACGGGGTCCATAGATGGAGTTTGGAAACCCCTGGACATGGACGTGAAAAGCCGAGTGCATCTCTGCACATTTCCTTGGACAAAGGCCCAGAACAGCCCTCCGCTGGGCAAAGGGGTTGGGACCCAAAGCAGTGGAGGATTTTGCTGCCACATTTATTCTTTTATAGTCATGGAAGGGGCTAGGTTCGGAATTGATTAGAGAATGTCTGTCGCGGGAGCTCGCTGAGCCCTAATTGACTTGTGATGATCTTAGAAATGTGCATAAATCAGCTTTTGTTTAGCTCTGAAAATATCTTCATTTTGACACCTAGACAGGGCCTCTCAGAAGTCAGGGAAAGCCAAAGCCAGCTCCCTATTTAAACATTTAAAAAAAACTTAAGCCAAAAGGGAATGTGAAGATTATGGCAGGTTGTAAGTACTTGTGATTCATGAAATAGTGCTTTTTCGTATAACGTTCAATGATGATTCCTCTAAGGTCATTTACAGATAAGGCCAAACGTCTAACTTGGAGGATTCGGTGAATAAATGGCCCAGGCCTGACTGTCCCTGCCCCTCTCCCTACTGCATAAAGGGCAAACAGTAGGGTCGCATCAGGTGCTGGATTGGAGCTGAGGGGACAAAGCTGGGAGAGGAGAGGCTACCTCCCTTCAGCAAAGCAGGTTCCTCTGGGCCAGGTCAGCCTGGCCCCAGGGGCCAGTGAGGGGGAGGAGGATGAGGACAAGGAACCCCTTCACCCCCGCAGCCTCCATTCACAGGATGCATCCACGCTCCTTCTAAAAACAAGAAATGAATTTGAATTTCCAGGTATTTGGGCAATCATGGAAAGACTTTGGTGTGGGATTTGGTTTCTCTTTCGGCCACTTTTGGGCTGTGTGACTTCGGGTTGCCCTCTATGAAATTCCGAGTCTTCGCCCTTCAGGTCTGGTGGGTACTTGGCCCACCCTAAGCGGCCATGGGAAAAAGTGGGGTTGGTTTAACCAATGTGGAGGGAAGCCCATGAGCACTGGGGTCTCCCTGGCTCTTGAGATGAGGATGTGAGGAGCCAGCCCTGGTCCCAGGGCCGTGGTGTGGTGTGGTGTGGGGGACAGATGAAGCGTCCGGCTTCCTGGAAAGATCAGTGCAGGGGTTTGGGGAGCACAGGGCAGGGCAGCTGATCCCGCCGCCCGAGGTTCATAGAGGGCCCTGGGACAGCAGTGCCACCATGGTGGGGACAGGGACGCCACACCCAGTGGGCGGTTCTGTGACCCGCTCCATCTCTGCTACGACCCTGTGCTGGAGGTGACATATCCCCATTTTGCAGGAAACGGAGGCACATGCCAGGCTCAGGTCATACCCAAGGTCATGGGGACAGCCAGTGGCAGAGCGGGCGCTCAGCCCCAGTGGGGACAAGAGCTCGTGCAGGAACGTGTGAAGAGTTGGAACCGCTGCCCTGGGTCGGCGTGACTGGCCAGGAGGGCGTGCGAAGAAGCGGTGGGCAAAGCTGGGATCGACACTTCAGAAAGAGAAGCGTGGCGTGTTAGGTGGCGTGTTAGGTGGCAGGTTAGGTGGCGTGTTAGGTGGCAGGTTAGGTGGCGTGTTAGGTGGCGTGTTAGGTGGCGTGTTAGGTGGCACGTTAGGCCTGTGGAATTCTAAGCCTGAAAAGCAATGACATGCGTCGTTTCCATGCGCATGTTCCAGACATGGACAGGCCACGTGGCGTGACGAGCGGCGTGTTCCAGATGTAGGATGAGAGAGGGACACGGGATGGAGACTTGTCTGGGGGGCTTTACCTGTCGAGAAGATACACGTTGTTTCTCAGAAGCGAAACCATGGCATGTGAGAAGTTCTCGGGGTGCTGGGGGTAGGGTTCTTCGCCTGGACGCCGGCGTCGCCTTGTGAAAATTCTTGAGCTGATCACGTGTGATGTGGGCATTGTCTGCACATGGGGGGCTCTTCAGTAAGAATTTGTTAAATAAGTCGCAAAGCCGATGTGACCTGAGCTGGGTAACACGTTACTTATTACATATTACATACTAATCCACACAGTATTCTGTTATTCTGTTGTTTCTTCGTAGGCTTGCTTGAGATAACAGCGAAACTCTATGAGCCTATAAATGCAAACGGAAATCACAGAGGTTTTCTCTTGGTGGCCGCCTGGCCCGGTGGCTGGAGGCTGCTGTATGAAACAGGTCTGTGACGAGCCTCAGACTTTGGAATAAGACGATTCTGAAACGTCGAGCTCCTCCCACTCCCTCCGAGCCTCAGTTTCTCCATCTGTCAAATGGGGCGGATAATGCCAGCCTCACGGTTCTGGTATGAGGCCCCCCAGGGCCGGGCCCTTCCAGGCCTTCGTGCTGAGCAGGGGCCTGCGGACAGCAGGGCACGATGACAGGGGGCCCGGCCATGGGGAGCCCCTCTGCTGCGTCGGCACGATCAGGAGTTGGCAGGGTGGCCTGTCCAGGAAGCAGGTGCCTTCCTCCTGTGCTCATCCCCACCCCTGGCCCATCCTTCAGATGGAGGCGACACGAGCTGAACATAGTCACACACACACACCCATCCCACCGGATGGGGTGGACAGCGAGGGCATCAGCTGGTGCGTCAGGAAGAAAAATAACAAGGACCGTGACGCGGTGGTCAAGCAGGGGGTCGTTTGGCCTCCCTTCCCACCCAGGCCATCTGGTGGCCTGGAGACAGTTCCATCGTTGTAATTCAGGAGACGCTGCTGACATCTAGTGGCTGCGGCCGGGATGCAGCTGAGCGGTCCCCCTTGCACAGGACAGACGGGGACAGGGAGGGAGTGAGCTGGTCCAGCTGTCCGCGGTGCAGAGGTGGAGGCCTTCTAGAGAAGAGGGCAGAAGGGAGGGAAGAGAAGCCACTCGGAACAAGCCCGTGTGGGGATTGTCACAGACGGGCAGCGTCTTCCAGGAACAGCTCCTCTGGGCTCTCATCTCCAGAGAAACCCCGGCCGGCCCCTGCTGCTATCAACAGGGCCTGACACCCCTGTGAGGGGCAGGAAAGTGCTGTGCTGGCCCCTCGCTCGGCCTGGACTGGCTGCCACGGGGTCAGAGCTGGTCCTGGGGGCTGGTCCGGGTGAGGGCACACTCCGCCAGTGTCTAGCACTGGCTTCCTTGCCCACTTGGTTACTCATTTCACACCTGAGAGAGAAACAGCAGCTCAGACAACGCAGTCTAGGAAGGAAGAGCCAGAGGAGAGAGACCATCACCACGTCTGGTCTAGCACTTTGTGGTATTTATTTATTTTTCCCCCCAACTATAATGGACTCACAGTATTCGTTTCGGGCATACAGCATCGGGAGCAGACGTTCACACGCCATGCAAGGCGGTAGCGCCTTGTAGCTCTCCCAAGGAGGCTTGGCCTTGATGAACTCTCACAGCTGGGCCTGGCCAGGCCAGCATGAGCCGCCACCGTGTGGCAGGTGAGGAAACGGGGCCTCAGAAAGGCGAGGCTGTTGCCGCAGGTCACCCCGCGCATGGGGAACTCAAAGTCAGGCCTGAGGCTGGAGTTCGGAGCCCGAACCCCGCAGACACCACCTCTCAGCCGGCGTCTCTGGGGTCTGGATGTCGGGACCGTGACCTCAGAGCGCTGGGGCATTGGAGGAGGTAGGAGGAGAGGGAAGACTTCTCTGGGAGTCAGCGATGCGTCATTCGCATAATTGCTGCGCTTTGCTGAATCCATCTACACGTATGACATCATCCAGTCCTCCCAGAACCACACACGAAAGGCCAAATGCTGTATCTCCATTTCCCGGAAGGAAATAAAATAAAAGCTGCCCCAAAGGCACCCAAAGAAAAAGAGACAGAGGTGGGATTCGAACTCAGGTCTCTGACTCTGTGACCAGAGGCCTACCTACCGCACAGCACTGCCTTCGGCTCTGAACGGCTTTTAGTCACTGTCATCAAAAGTTTGGGCCGGTTGGCATCGAAACCCTTGCTAATTCCCGTCGTATCTTAGGAGGAGAATGTGCCCAGGGCATGGACTTTCAAGCTTTGGGGTGTTAGCTTTGTGCCTTAGCTTTCGGGCTGATGTGGAAAGCTCTATCATTTTAGCAAGGCTTCCCGGGAACTGGCTGTGTGCGTGTGCGTGTGCATGTGCGTGTGTTTAAAGAACAGAGTTGGACTGCTGTTGGCTCAGAGGGTGTGGAAATTGTTCCGGCGTCCCCTTGGTTACATGCTTGTCGAGGGTGCGAGCGAAGGCTCCGCCAAATCATTTTAGCAGTCGTATTTTATGAATTTACAAATCTTGAACCTGAAACACGCCCCCCCCATTCAAAAATCCCCCGATTGGGGGAGTAATCTTTGTTTACGGCCAGTCCATTAACAGCTAATCCCTTTCCCCACCACCAGATCCATCTTCGCCTGGTGCCTGGAATAGAAGGGGCCGGGGTTTTGGTGGGCAGACAGAGGGGGACCTCCCACACACGCGCCGGGCCGGAGCTCCTCGGGATTGCCCTGACGTCACGTCTCAGACACAAGCCGCAGTGATGTCACCCGATGCCACTGTGTGGAACTCCCCTCCGTGCAGCCTGTGGTCAGCCCAGGGCCCAGAAGTGTCTCCCTTCGGTGTCCTGATGAAGTCAGATTTCCTGGGCTGTGGATTCGGTTCCCGGTAATTGCCTTGCAGACCAGCAGATGCAAAATAAACATTTCTGGAGCCTGGAGCACAGGCAGCTCTGGTGGTGGCCCACCAGGAGGGGCAGGAGGGGGAGCCGCCTGCTGTGGACTCGGTGGAGGGTTTACCAGGGCCTAAGGCTTTGCCGTTAGGATTCACCGTGTGAAGAAACCTGGCTTGGGGTAAAGGTGGCATGGTGTGCCCCACCTTACCCGCCTTAGCTTGTGGGGGAGGGGAAAGACTAGGCCTGTGTGACGGGAGCGGGGCAGGCCGGGTCCCTCGAGGAGTGTGGGTTTTCTCCACTGACACAGAAAGTAGATGCGGCCATGGGAGGGACGCTGCCCCCGCTAGCAGTGAGTCACTTTTTCCACCGCCCCCGTTGGCCCTCCAAAGCTGCCGTCACACTGTGGTTGTTCCGTGGAGTGACAGCAGAGCCTGTCCTTGGGGAAAGGGCAGATCCTGAGCTGGGCAGACGGGGGCGACCATGCCCTTCCCACCTGGCCAGGTGTGAGTGAGGGCGTGGGACTCCCCTCAACAAAGAGCTGTCATTGCACAGGGGCTGGCCTCGCTCCACAAAGAATAAAATCCAAATTCCCACGAGGCCCTGCTGTAGGCCTTCCTAGCGCACCCCCCCCCAGCCCACCTTTCTGGGTGCTTCAGCCTCAAAATCCACTCCCCCCACAACTGTTTCTCAGATGTATAGGCGCCTCCCCATGATCCAACCTCGGGGCATTTGCACTGGCTGTGCCCTCTGCCCAAAGTGTTGGTCTCAGTCGTCTACCCAACTGTTACCTGCTCCGGGAAGCCCTCCGTGATCACTCTATCTAAAATGTTGCCTGCCGCAACGCCATAGATTGGATTGTTTACTGATTGTCTCTTTCCCCCACTAAAACCTGGCACGGGGAAGCTCCAGGAAGGTAGGGATTTTTGCCTGTCTCATCCACGACCGTGTCATTATGCTTGGCATGGGGCCTGGTGTGGTAGATGCTCCATGAAGAGAGGGCAGATGTATGAATGAGCGTTTTGACCGCGAAATACACCCCGGAGGATAGAACACGGAGCTGTGAGCCGGACTGTGGGGTCCGTGTGAGAGAGGAGCACTGGGGCGTGGGGAAAGCTGTGCTCACTTTGGGCTGCAGAAGTCAGACGGGACCTCCTGGGGAACCCGGCACGAAGGTGTCGCTTCCCAGGGAGGTGACGGTTTGTGAACTCTCTCTGCAGCGGGAGAGAGCTGGGAATCTGACTGCTTAGGCGCCAGTCCCAGCCTCCCTCCTTCCCTGCCGTGTGAGCCTCAGCAAGTCAGACAGCCTCTCTGAGTCTGTTTCCACGTCCGGAAGCTGGAGGGAATGATAGTGCCCACCTTACAAGAGATTTGGGGTGGATCTAATGAGATGACGCAGCTAACACAGTTAGGCCCAGGCCTGGCACGTGGTCCGCCTGCAATGTTAAATGTTAGCATAAAAAGAAATTCTGCTGCACGAGGGACTGTCTTGGCCTGTTCAGGCTGCTATAACAGAAGAGCATAGCCTAGATGGCTCAGAAACAACAAACACTGATCTTGTGCAATTCTGGAGGCTGGGAGTCCAAGGTCAAGGTGCTGGTGGATTTGGTGTGCAGTGAGGTCCCTGGTTCATGGATGGCCAACTTCTCACGGTGTCCTTACGTGGTCGAGGGGGTGAGAAAGCTCTCTAGGCCTTTTATAAGGGCACTAATCCCATTCGTGAGGGCTTCACCCTCGTGACCTAGTCACCCTCAGAGGCCCCCCTCCTCAGACTCTCACCTTGGGGGTTAGGATTTTAACAGACGAATTTGGGGGAACTCACACATTCTGTCCATACCACCAACATCTATCTGATCCTACGCACAAGAATGAGCCGCTGGTTACTCTCCTTGGGTTTTCAGAGTCAGGCAGTCCTACATGTTCGACTGTTTAGGTCATACTTTTTAGTTTTCTGAGAGTATTTTTATTCGCAGGCCACTCACTGCTGAAAAATGCAGAGCTCTCGAAGTGTAGAACAGTTATAAAACCTAACCACTTTTCCTGTGTCTGGTGCCTGTGTGGTCTGGAGACAGGTGTATTTGGTGATCGCAGCATAACAAATGACCACAAACTCGGTGGCTTAAAACAACCCCCAGCTAAAACGATCTCACAGCGTCTGTGGTGTGGCTGGGTCCACCACGTCAGCCCCTCACAGGCTGCAGTCAGGGTGTCAGCAGGGGCGTGCGTGGGGCTGGATCCCTTTGCATCTGGAGCTGGGATCTCTAGGGAAGGAAGGAAGCCAGATATCTGGCCATCGCTTCTCAAGATCTGATGTCAGGAAAACCCTCCAGAGTGGACTGTGGAGTTCCCACCTGGCACCTCCTGGCCGAGAAGGACCAGAAACCCACACGGGACACGAGTGGGCCTTGAGATGGGGCCCATCCTGACAGCACAAGCAGAGAAGCTGTAATCTCTTCAGGCCCCAGAAATCCCAGCACGATGGGGTCTGGGATCCATGGCTGACCACCAACCGGGAGAGCCAGGTTGCAAGTGCAGAGCTTGTGTTCAACAGTGACCCTCAGTGGCAACGAGAGCCAGCGGCTGCGGGACAGGGTTCAGACTGGCCCAGATGGTTCTGCTTGGAAGCAGGACTGGCCCCTTTGGGACCAAGGAAATCCCAGACTTCTTGGACAGCGGGAGTGGTGAGGAAGTAAGAGGCCCAAGAGGAGGTGTCAGACTTTCTAACGAGGCTCAGTTTATGTTTGGAAAACGCGGACGCAATAGGGCAGTCGATGAAAACCGCATAGGTCATAAGATTGTTTGCAGAATAAAGTCTTAAAGAATAAGCTAGAAGTTAGCAAACTTTTTAAAGGACCTCATAATAAATATTTTAGGTTTGTAGGCCTGATCCTGTGTCTGTTCCAACTCAGGAACTCGTCTCTTGTAACATGAAAGCAGCTATAGACGATATGAAAAGGAATGAACGTGGTTGTGTTCCAATAAAACAGCCAGCCAGCCAGGCGAGGGCCATAGGTTGCTGACCCCTGGTCAACCGCCGAGGTCCATCCTTCCACCTTTATAAAACAGGTCATCTGCATTTTTGTAAACTGTTTTCTCCTCTTTAGGTAAATGAAGTCTCAGCCATGGGTTAACGAACTGTCCTCTTCTCTTTGAAATAATAGAGGCCCGCCAACAACTTTGCTAGCTGCTGTTTCTTTCTTTGTATGCGTGGAGAGTTATTTCTCCATTATTAACTTCTTCTCTGGGCAAAGTGGAAGCTCAGTCATGGATTTCCTTATTGCTGCTTCATCTTTGGTGAGTTAGCCTTGATTCGGTCATTTTAATGCTCACGCACACACACACACACACGTACGAGCTCAGGAATGCACCATTTGTGGTCATCGCAGGGAACTTGCTCCTCTTCTGCTCTGAGCGTCTGGAAAAGCTGATGAATATCAAATAGGATCCGCTGGCATTGTCCAACAAGACACATCACTTCCCAGTGTGCGGGCGCTTCCCTCCCGTCTGGCCGCATGCTTGCAGCGCAGGCTCAGGCTGGCATCAGGATTTTCCACTAGACAGGCCACATTCTCGGGCAGCCGGCTCGGAGGTGTTCCTGCTGCCTGCAAAGCCACAGCCATGTCCAGGGCCTCAGGGGCCAAGTCTGGGGAAGAACTACCAAGCAGTTTGGGAGAACCAGGGAGTCTGGGTCAAAGGCAAAGGGATTTCCTTCTATCCCAGCCCCTCTCTGGACCTCTCCAGGAAGATCTGCCATTCTTCTTCAGTGTGTATCTTAAAAACTCGGAGCAGAGCTTTTAACCATGGTGTGTAGCACGTGTAGGTGTTTTTTTTTTTTCCTTACGTGCTCATAGGTACTTAACGTGGGTACTTGAAAACACTGGAGCTGTGAAGAATAATAGTCTTGGGTTATGATAAAGCGTATGAAATTAGAATCACCTTTTATTTACTGCAGAAGGGTTTGATCAGGGAGAGAGGAGGATTCACCATAGGGATTGGACCTCAGGCAAATGGGAGCTGGTTCAATAGCCTGTGAGCCCATTTCTGGAATCTGATGCGAGAGCCTGAAGCCAGCAAGGTGGCCACCATAAAGGAAGAATGGACAGCAGGTGGGAGAGGACCAACCTGGACTGATGAGAACAGACTGGAAGCCCCGCCCAGGCCATCTGTAGAAGGTGGATCCCTCATCGCAGAACTAAGCGGGCCCCTGCCCAGCATGGGAGACGCCGGGAGAGCAGGCGCACTGCTGCCCCCCGGCCAGCCAGGTGAGCCCGCACAGGGGCGTCGGCGATGTGGGGTACCACAGCTCCCTGCACCCACCCCTAGAGCATAAACAACTGTATATTGGCTCCTTCACTTCTACCTTCCAGATTTTGCCTAAAATGTCTCCTGTGGCCCGTGCTAACCAGAAACCATGAAGAGAAGGAATTCTGAGAATTCCGGCTTCGCTGAGTTGACACAATCCAAACCCACCACAATTATGACATTAAAAAGTAAATGGCAGTGAGTGAATTGATTTGGGCTTTTATTAGAAATGTCGCTCCCAACCGTCTGTCTAAATATAGACGTTTAAAACACGCAGAAGAAAATGTTCTGATGGAGTCGGAGAGGCTTCAAGGTCAGAAAACCTAGATTTACATTACAGGCTGTGTGGCCTAGGACACGTTACTTACCCTCTCTGAGACTGCGTTGCTTCACGTGTAAAATGGGGATTAAAAATACTAAATATTATCTATACTGTGTACAGATCATACACACAAGACTTAGCACAGTGGCTGCATTGAGTCGATGCTGAATAAATGAAACAGCAATTCATCAGGGCACATAGCCACAGTGAACAGAAGGATATGGGTCCTGCTCTCGTGGTGTTTACATTCTGGTAGATACTGCGGTAGCCAGCCTCCAGGATGGCCCCAAGGATCCTTGCCTCTCGGGATTCACACCCCCGTGTCATCCCCTCCCACACCGAATAGGAATGACTTATGTCTCACACACACATGCACACACTCAAGGCAAGGTCCATCCATTGAGGGACTGAGGCCTCCTGCCCACAGCCATGTGAGGGACCCATCCTGGAGGCAGACCCTCCAGCCCCCGCTGACAGCTTCCCTGCGACCTCATGCGAGACCCTGAGCCAGAACCACCAGCTAAGCTGCTTCCGAATTCCTGACCCACAGAACTATAAGATAACCAGTGTTTGTAGTTTTAAGCCTCTAAATTGTGGAGCGATTTGTTAGGCAGCGATGGGTAACGAATACATGGAGAGAGGCAGATAGCGCCCAAAATAAGGCCAGATGAAGGGCAAGAACCACAGAGAAAAAAAAATAGGGAAGGAGACCGGCGAGGCGAGGGACTGCAGTATTAAATGAGGTGGTGGTCCAGGAAGGCCTCCTGAAGAGTGTGATGGGGATGAAGGACCAAAAGGAGAAGAGGGGGTAAGCAGTGTGGAAGGGTCTTCCAGGTGGTGGGCTCAGCAGGTGCAGAGGCCCTGAGGCCAGAGAGTGAGGGTGTCGATGGATCAGCAGAGAGAGCAGAGAGACCGTTGGGGCTGGACCAGGTGAAAGGGGAAGGTGGTAGACGATGAGGTCGGAGAGATGATTAGCGCCCGACTGGGAGGCACAGGAAGCTCGATGACGAGATGATGATCATAGTGGCTCGAGGTCCCAGGAGCATCTTAGTGCCAGGCCCTCCCTGTGCTCGTGCACTGGCTCCCGCAATCCTCACCAAATGCGGCAGATGCCGGCGACCCCCATTTTCCAGATGAGGAAACTGAGGCCCCCAGAGGTCATATTACTTAGCTGAGGCCACACAATTGGGATGTGGCAGGATTCAAACCCAGGTCTGAGGTCCTCCAGCCTGTGGTCTGAATGAGGAGCTGGAATGTGGGTGGGGAGGGAGAAAGGAGGGGGAAAGGGGGTCCTGTCCATGTCCCTGGGGGATCATCATACTTCCTGCTGCTCTTTGTCCGAGTTGGGATCTGTTGAACCTGTGTGTAGGAGGTCAAGGTGCCTATTTCAGGCCCTGGATGGAGCGCAGGTCATAAATGACCCCCCAGGGTGGGATTCGGGATGGATCCAAGGTTCTCAGGGTCAGCAAAGGAACTTGGGGGGCCTCCAGCCCCAGAGAAAAGCCGGATCAGCTGAGTGCGCAGGCTTCGGTCTCGGCTCCCCACATTCGTGCATGAATCACCGGGGGGCGGGCTTCGGTATGGGTTCCCCACATTCGTGCCTGAGTCGCCAGAGAGTCAGGGGGGTAGCACCACGCGGTCTGCTCAGGATGCGGCCTTCTGCGGGGACCACGGCTCCCTCCATGAGCAGGCACGGTCTGTGGAAAAAGGCTGCGGTGGGGTACACCCTGGCTCTCCGCTGTGTTCTGTGCTGCCCCAAATTCGCTCGTGGCCTCCTGCCAACCAAGTGGGATCTGGTACATCGGTCTTTCTTTTTTAAAAAAAAGCCAATAGAGCACTTTTTGAGAAGCCCAGGGCCCAGATGTTAGATTTTGCGACTTTCCAGGTGACACTTTTGCACGTGGGCTGAGTGTTAGGTACGGTGCCGGTACGGACACTGTTCTGTCACATTTGGTCCCCGTCACAGAGGAGAAGGTGCACGCAGTCCTGCAGGTCAGAGATGCCCGGGACTGGGCTGGCCATTGGGAGTTGAGGGGGCCGTGTGAGCAGACCTGGGCACCTGTGAGGAGAGCCCACAGCACCTGCCCATGGATCAGGCGTGTGGGCTGAGGCCTGGGGGTAGCAGCGACACCTACTCACGTGGTCGGCGTGACGAGGTGGATGGCGCCGCTGTCTTTGGTGCTGGACGACATTGCGGGCCCGACCCTGGGCAGGTCCCTTAAGTTCTCCATGCTTTCTAGTCCTAGTCATCAGTCAGGTAGGGTGAGACAGTCCTGCCTGGGAGACGGTTGCAAAAATTCAACGAGATGCTGGACAAAGAAGCTGGGACAAGAAAGAGACAAGATTCACGCACCCGCGTGGTTTATATGTAACATGCCTCGTGCGTGACGTGTGATTTAATGAGAGTGAGTTTCATAGTTTACATTCAAACCCCGGAGAAGGAGCGATTTGGGGTGCTCTCGGGACACCAGGACAGACGTTTCCTCTCAGAATTTTCCTCCAGTTCCATCCCTGGGAGAAACAAGCCACCCGAGAGAAAAGAAATGAGAACCATCTTGATGAAAATGCCCCGCTGCCAGTTGTGGCAAAGGCCGATCACACGATGTATCCACTGCCCCCTGGGAATGGCACCCCAGAGACATGGCCTGCGCTCAAACCAGCAGGGGCCCTGAAACCCGACGCTCCGCGGGATGAGTCAGCTCGGGCCCGCTCGCCCTCGACGTCACTCGGGCTCCAAGTGTTCTGTCTCGCCACTCAGGGACCTCGGGGTTTGGAGGGCTCACGGAACTGCCACATACTTGTGGGCTCGAGTCATTTCTTAGCGCCGAGGCCCCATCGCGCTGGCTTGCGTAACGGGGATTTCAGCATCTAGACCCAGGCCCGGACGCTCCTGTGTCAAACGTGTGGCCTCAGTCCCTGGGTCGTTCTCAAGTTTCTAACTCTCAGGTGAGTTCAGGGTCTGTGCGGGGTTGTGTTCACGTTCTAGAGCGATGCTTTTGTCCCCCCGGCAACCCTTGGCAGTGTCCAGAGGCGTGACTGGCTGTCACGCTGTGGAGGACGAAGTGTGAGAGGCAGTACTGGCATCTAGCGGGGGGAGATGCGGGGGCTGCCGAACCCCTCACAGCCCCGCAGCAAAGAACAGGTCCAGCCCCAAATGTCTCGGTGCCAAGGCCGAGAAACTGCTCTAGATTTGCTTGTTCATTGAACAAGTTCTGAGCGCCCACTGTATGCCAGGTCCTGCTCAGCCCTCGGGGTAAGGCTGTGAATGAGACCAGTGTGGTCCCACCCCTCAGGGAACTAACATTCTGCTGAGAAGACAGATGAGAAACCGGTGAGCAAATCAATGTATTTCCTCGGATAATCTTAGCGGAAAATGCTGTGGGAACGGGGCCTACGTGTTTTCGCAACCAGTTTTGTCCCTTGTCCCTGGCCCGGTGCTTGGCATGGAGTGGGTTTTCACTGATTTTACAGTGTGTTCAGAGTAACCAGCTCTCCTGTTGGCTGACTGCCCTTCGGCAGAGTCGCCTCTCCGGGCCTCAGTTTCTTCATCTGTAAAATGGGGGTGGTCATAGGATCAAAGGATCGAATGATAAATCCTATGACGTGGGGATCAAAGGAGAGGATAGGTCTAGAGCACCTGGAGCATACCCGGCCCACATTAGTGCTCGGTAAATGTTAGTGACAGCCTTTCACTCTTCGCCGCCACCGTGGGTTGCTCTGACTCCTTGGCTCCGTCTCTGCCCTTTTGCCAGCCATGGTGAGTTACAGGTGCCGAGCACCGTGTATCAGACCTCGCAGAGGGTCTGAGATGGATGGCGAGAAAAGGACTGGGAGAGAAAGTGGGTGTGATTGAGCGTAGTCCCCGCCACCACTGGGGAGGGCACGGATGCAGCTCTGTGTCCACGGGTGGCCTGTCAGGCACCTTGGCAGCTTACACAGGTCAGGCTGGCTCCTGACCTCTCGTAAGGGTTTCCTTTTCTGCTGCGGCCCACTGCTTCTCGTCTGCGGCCCGCTCCCCAGGAGGAACTGTGGGCTAAGGTCTCAGTTCTCCACCCGAGTGAGTCAAGAGCCTTTGGGTCACCAGAAAGAGAAAGTCAATTGAAATGGACTCAGGCCAAAAAAGAATGCACCAGTTCCCATACCGGAAAGAAAAGTCAAGGTGTGGCAGGAGTCGGGGCGCAGCTTCCAGGGACCTCTGTCCCTCGGTCTCCCAGCCTAGTCTCCTCTCCCCTGGCTAAATTCTCAGGCAAGTTCTTCCCAAGCACTGGCTGAACCTCCCCACCCCGTCTGTACCTCCGACTCTGGACTCACATGCTACAAGTTTAGGAACTTCAGTTGAAAGAGCGTCTCTTTCCCAATAGTTGCAGCAAAACTCCTAGGGCCAACTCTGATCGGCCCATCTGGAGTCATGTGTCCGTTCCTGAACCAACCACTGGAGCCAAGGGGATGTGGTGTTTTGATTGGTGAGGCCCGAGTCGCGTGCCTGTCCTTTAGTCTAGAATAAGGGCAACTTTCCCCTTGGAGAATGGAGAAGGGGTGTCCCCTCAAAAGAAAATCAGGGTCGTGTTACAGAGGTCACAGCCCAGACCACAGATGTCCTCTACAGCATCGCTTTGAGCGTAAAACCTAAGGGCTGAAACCCCTACTCTTTCCGATTTAACCAAAGGCAGGCTCCTGGAAGGGTAGCACCCCGCTGGGCCCAGCAATCTCCCAGTGCCGACTGCTTCCTAGCTATCCACCGCGGACACCACTCCACCCCTCCCTCTCCCTGGAATGACCCTATGGCCTCTCCATAGAGCAAAAGACCCTTGGATCCCCTTTCTCCACATCAGACGCAACTAAATTCGAAAGCAAACCCACGAGACCAGTTTAAAACTAAAGCATACTCCAGATGAAACGTGACTATAAACATTATTTTTTTAACAGAGATTTGAATATGCGCATAAGAATTTTATTGAGTTGTTTTAAAAAATTAGATTTATTTTATTAGATATTTTTAAACTAAAGCAGTGTTACCTGCTTTAGAATAAGAACAGGAGGTAGAAAGGACTCTTTGAACTTTTTCCTAGTTCAATTTTTTAAATAAAATAAAAATAATAAAAACGTGGAAACTAAACATGCGATAAAAGAACTTTTCAGGGGGATGAACTTTAAAGAGAACCGTAGAAAAATAATAGTCGCGATTGCTGGAAGAGTAGCTCACAATACTCCACGTCGCCTGTGAACCAGGTGGTGTTCTAGGCACCTTATGAGTGTGAGCTGGATACTAACGTCGTCCCCGTTTTATAGCTGAGGACACTGAGGCACAGAGAGGTGGAGTGACTAGGGTGACACGGCTCGTCAGTGACGCAGCAGGGATCTGTAGGAACTAACCCAACTCCAGGGTCTGGTCCCTGCCTACTGGCCCATAGGCCCGGGGCCATCTGGTTCCCCAACCATTGCTTGTTAAGATGACTTCCCTCTTTCTAGATGGTGGAAGGACAGGCCACCTCGCTTGAACCTGTTTGGAGGTTCATTCAGCAGAGGCTGCATGTCACGCCTGCTCGAGGTTTTTGTAATTAAAGCTGAGAACCCCTGTTGGTGAACGGACTCTCTCAAACGTCCTTCCTCCGCCAAAGCTCTGTGAGCCTGCAGCCCTCAGGGGCACTTCGCATATACAAACTTCAAAGCCAGTTACACCCAGCCTGATGAGACTCGTGGGTGCCTCCCCAGGCCCTGGCGGGGAGGACAATTGGCGATGGAGCGGTGTGGATGATGTTTCATTTTGATCAAACCAGAAAAAATGCGCAAACGCTCACGAGGCTATTTATAAACCTCAGCTGGGGCCACTTACCCACATCTCATTCTGCTCATCACATAAACACAAGTTCCAAACACAAGTTCATCCCCACCCACTGAGTGCAGGTCCAGCCCATCCCCACCTTGCAGGCTCCCTGCATTCCGACCCCACCCCAGGCCCAGCCAGGAAAATGGTTTTCTTTGTCATCCACAGTTGCTGTAGTTAGTATTGTATACACAGCGATCCCCGGCCTGTTTCCTTTGTTGTGCCCTGTCCCAGGCGGTGCTATTGAAACAGAGTTTTGGCTTTTGGGGAGGTCTAAGCATCTCCAATGCGTGAGGCTGCATTTGGAAAGAATTTCAGAAGAAGAGACCCATTTCAAATGTCCATTTATAACCATGTGTATCTATTAGGATTAGGTTTCACTCAATATAACAGAACAAATACCCACGTATGTTAATGTCTGAAGACTGAAATTTATTATTGTCTCTTAAAAATATTAGAGATCCAGGTGACTTTCTGTTCTGTCATTCTCAGCACGTGGCCTCCACCTTCAAGGTCACCTCATGAGTCAGAGTGGCTGCCACAGCTCCAGCCATCACATTCGCTTTCTAGGCTAGCAGCCAGGAGCAATGGAAGAGCCAGAGAGCCCTCACCCCTCCTTTTTATAGAGCCTTGTTGGCAACAACCCGCCAAAGTTCCTTTTTTTATCTCCTGGGCCAAATCAGTCACGAGTTAGCTGCAAGGGATGCCAAGAACTGCAGTCTTCGGACACTGGCTGACAATCGGCAGTCGCTGCCACCATCAGAGACGTAATGTGACGAGGTCAGCCTAGAAGAACTGGAGTCTGCCCACCGGAACAGTACCAAGGAGCCCCCTCCCCTGGTGCTTCTTCCCTTATTCATTGAGTCTTTATTACTTGGGACAGACTCCCTTCTTCCAGAGGGGCTGTGACCTGGAGATAAGCGTGACGAACTGGGTTTAGGTAAATGCGACTCAGCAAAACCAGAAGAGCAAACTCCTGTGCTCTCTGGAGCATATCTCCGAGCTCCACCCCCATGATAACTCTGTAGCCAAAAGCCTATCCCCCTCGGTCACCATCTGTCCTCCTCTACCCACCTGTGCGGGCGCCTCTGCAGAGGAGCATGTCAGGGCTCTGCTGTGGGTTTTCGTGTCTCTCTCAAGGTGGCCTTGCCAGCATATCGGCTCTCCTGCCATCCGCTCTGCTTTCCTTTTCTCACCTGAGTCTTAATCTCCCGTCAGCTTTTTCTAGACAACACTAGAGGATGGCTATAGGGTAGGGGGGTCAGAGGGAGTGGGGTCTCCTGCAATAGGAGCCCGGTGGGATGGCCATGGTGGGGAGGGGCAGGCAATGGACGACAGGAAGGAGCGAGGCTCCGGGACTCAAAGCCCAGAGGAGAGAACTCGTGTTAAAGCAGGGGTTCCCACGCAGCGGCGATTCTGCCCCCCGCCAGGGGAATCGGGCAATATCTGTGTGCATTTTGGGGTGGCCCAGCTTGGGTCTAGGGTGTTACTGGCACCAGGTGGACAGAAGCCAGGGATGGTGCTAAGCATTGACAGTGTAGAGCGCAGCACCCCCCTGGCCCCCGGCAAAGCATCATCCAGCCCCAAATGTCAATGCCATCGAGGCCGAGATCCGACTAGAAGGGAACAAAGATGGCATAGCTTAATAGTGAAGAACACGTGCTCTGAGGTCAAAGGCTTGGGCTCAAATCCCAGCAGGGCTACACGGCAGATTGGCGACTTGGGGCAGGCCCCGTGACCCCTCAGGTTGTCTGCACATTCGCATATTTTACCTGCCTCTGGGGTTTCCTGGAGGTTGAACGAGATGAGCCCCATAGCGTGTTTGGTATGATGCCTGGCACCCTGGGCTCTCCCCTGTTTGCGTAGCATGACCGAGGAAGAGAAAGAGCTACCTGTCTGTTGGGATTTCCATGCCGAGGTCCCATCCTAAAAGTAAAAGAAGAGCCCAGGTGGATTCTGAAGTTCAAAAGCCAGAGACAGATGTCTAACGTGATTACGCAGTCATCATCCTGGGCCAGGCCCAGAGGCGAGGCTGCGGAGAGCAGGAAGTGCCACTCCACGTGGCTGAACCCCGGGCGTGTGCCAGAGGATGGTGGGGACACAGACCCCAGGCCCCCTGCCCCGGTCCCCATGCGTGCTCACAGTGTCCCCCTGTTAGATGGCTTGAGGTGTGGACCTGCCTTTTCTTGTCCAGACTTCTTGTGGGTTTGGCTCTCAAAGAGAAAGGGCCATTTAAGCAGACTTGACGGGGACGAGAGGGGGAATTGTTCGAAGGCTTCCAGAAAGGGCGACCCAGGCAGAGGGAATGGTGAGAACGAAGGGCCTGAGCAGAAGCACACCTGGCAGCAAAGGAGCCAGCGTGGCCAGAGCAGTGTGAGGAAGCAGAATGGGGACTAGGGGGAGTGGGGTGTCCTGGACCCGGCCGGGTTACTCTCTGGACTTACCTCGTTCTTCCTTTGCTCTTCCTTATCTGCTTCCCCAGCATCAAGACCGACATGCCCCGAGCTGAAATTTGCACACGGTCGGGGGCTGTTTCTGTTCTTATTTCATTTTATCTCTTGTTTCTTCATTTTCCTCTTTACGTTTTGTTTTGTCTTAGGAATCCCCAGGGGTCAGGCAGGGCCGGGCCCACAGCAGGCCCCTGGCAAATGCTGAAGGCAGGTGCTCAGTGGTCCCCATTCCCTCCATGGGTGGTTCTGATGCTTTACTGGGCTGAACGCTCACCTGAGCCGCTTGTTCAAGATGCACAATCCCGAGATTCTGACTGGCCCACTCTGGCTTAGGACTTGGAAATCCGCATTTTTAACAAAATCACCCACAGCATTCCCATTCGAGTGACTTGAGGGCACACCCTGTGCCAAACACTGCCATCCAGGCCCCTCTGGGGATGGTACAGAGCACAGGCAGCTCCTGACACGCGGCCTCCTGGGCGGCTTCTGCCTGCTGGGACTCGAGACTTGATGATTTACGGGTCACTCCTTCGACTCGAGGGGCTGGAGCTCAGACTCCCACCCAGCTCTACACCCTTCTCCAAAGCCCTGATCTGTGGGGTGGTACTTCAGACACACACAGGGTGTTTCTGTACATGTCCCCATCTGACTCACAAGGCGCTGGATGGAGCCAGGAAGGGGCCTCCCGGCAGGACACCCACTTAGCTGCCAGCCCTGGGATAATGTCACTCCAGATGCCTGGTGACTAACCCGTGGCCCTAAGGGCATCCCTGGGTGGGGAAGGGAAGTGGTCCAGCATCTCCAGATTTTAAAAGCAAACATCTCAACGTGATTAATGAAAGCATCTACTCCACTTGGGAAATTCGAATAAAGGCCAGGGATGAAGGATGGAGGCAAGGAACAGTAGGTGAACTCACTGGCTTGACCAATGAAGGGCATGGCTTCCCGAGCCTGAGACACAGTCGACATTCAACATGATGCTTGACCTTGGGAAAGCAATGAATCACAAGTCTCCAGTGCCTGAAGGCAGAGCTCCCAACCTCTGTGAGCCCCAGGGCGTCTCTGTCCTGAGAACAACCCTTTGGCCAACGTCAGCCATTTCAGCTGGAGCCACTGAGGCTTTTAATCGTAGGAGCTGACCTTGTGGGGAGAGGTCGGCCTCCCTGGGCTGATGAAGACTTAGCATCTCAAACGGGTCTCTGCTGGTCCCAGGTTAGGGATGGCCAGTAAATGTTAGATCCAAACATGAGGACAAATCTTCTTGGCATGTGGAGACAAGGCCAGGGAGAAGCAGCCACCAAAGGAACAAGAAGGCAGCCAGGGTGTCTAACTCGTGCTGAGACCGGCGTAGCAGCCCCGCATGCCGGACCATGCAGGTTAAAGCTGTTCCCTGTCTTCTCCCGCGCACGACGCACGACACCTCTGACACTAGATGTGTGGGTTTTCCTTCCACCCAGCAACGCTGGACACCAGCTGTGCGTCCTTCGATGCCATTCAGTTCTGACACTAATAGGAATTAGTGCAGACCCCACAGGTTAAGGGCCCCACCAGACTGTCCCCTCTTCAGTGCCGATTGCAGGTCCAGGTTGTTGCCCGTGCTTCTGACCAACCAGCAATCCATCAGGGTTCCCACACCCCCTCCTCAGGTTTTATAATTTGCTAGAGACGCGCATAGAACCCAGAAAAACAGTTAACTTACTATTGGCAGTTGATTACAAAGGATGTGCTAGGGCAGGGGTCCCCAAATCCCAGGGACACAGACTGGTACCAGGCCATGGCCTATGGCTTGGTTTTTCTGGTGACCAGCCCCCATCCAGGAGCCCACCAAGATTCACCTCATTAAAACAAAAGACGCTCCTGTCTCCCAGGAAATCTTAAAGGGTTTAGGAACCGGGTCAGAAACCAGAGTCAAAGAGCAAATAGTAGAACGAAAGATGCTCCCAGCAGCCCTGTTCACGGGGGTGTTAGGAGCCCTGCGTCAGAAACGGGACAGAGACCAACATGTACTTTCTGTTATTTTACACAGCCCCCACCCTAAGCACCGTGAGCAAACAGCTCAGCTCGTCTCCCTTCGGAGGCAGAATGAGACAGAAGAGCACCTGGCCTAAGACCCCGTCATCTCTAAATGGTTAGGGGGCCTTGGGCAGCTACGGCAGTGAGAAGAATCACCTTGGAGGTTTGAAGAATAGCCCTTTAGTGGTTCATTTCATACACCTGCTCTCTGGGCAGGGCTCAGTGGAAGAGCTTCGCTCTACACGGTATCAGTCGGCATGGTCTGCTGGAAAGCTAGCATCTGGAATTCCTGAAGGCTCGGGCGCTCAGAGGGAATGCCGATGCTGGTGCTGATGCAGCTGCAGAAGCTGATGCTGATAACCTGATGCAGATGCTGATGCAGATGCAGAAGCGGATGTGGATGCAGGTGCATAAGGTGATGCTGATAACCTGATGCAGATGCTGATGCAGGTGCAGAAGCTGATGCTGATAAAGTGATGCGATGCTGATGCAGATGCAGAAGCGGATGTGGATGCAGGTGCAGAAGGTGATGCTGATAACCTGATGCAGATGCTGAGGCAGGTGCAGATGCAGATGCTGACAACCTGATGCAGATGCTGATGCAGGTGCAGAAGCTGATGTGGATGCAGGTGCAGAAGGTGATGCTGATAACCTGATGCAGATGCTGATGCAGATGCAGAAGCTGATGTGGATGCAGGTGCAGAAGCTGATGCTGATAAAGTGATGCAGATGCTGATGCAGATGCAGAAGCGGATGTGGATGCTGGCTGTCAGCTCAAAGAGCCGAGGCTCCTTGGGCAGCTCTGTCTACCTCTGGGTGGTCCTTTTTCCTGGTATATTCAGACCAGGGTGGCCAGATTTCGTATGTGGCAGCTCAGGGCTTCAAACTTCCTCTTTCACCAGAGTGGCTCTGGGTGTCCTAAGTTTTCTACAATATACGTATGAGCAAGAAAAATAAACGTGTTATCAGTGCCCGCTTGCAGCTTGTGCCATTGCGCAAGGCCTCGTACCCACAAAGGCCTTACGCTTAGCACTTTCACCATCTTAAAACTCTTTGTTTTATCTTTGAACTTGTGTTTCGTAAGTGAAGTTCATGAGGACAAGGGAGCACCCGCGTGAGCAGAGGAGGCGCGTGCAGTGAGTGTGTCTGCGGTTCCTTACCCTCCACGGGCATGTCGTGTTCGCTGTTCCCCGTGACTTCAGAATTCTGGAGACCCAAGGAACCCTTTCCTAGGTGTGTCGCTTCGCTGCAGTGGTCAGCCTTTTACGCTGGAAATGATGACTGGAAGGAAAGGGAAAGGCCGCCCGTCTCTAATTCCTTTCCTCTCAGTCCCTCCTTGCTCATCAGTGGAGAGTGTGGGCAGAGCGTGCGCGTTTCAAGAAGTGAAATACGAACAGCCGAACAGTCGAGTGAGTTTCGCGAGGCCTTTCCACTGTCTGGTGAGGATGGAGGGCATAGCGTTTGCGAGATACGAAACGCGAATCGTGTGGTTTTGGTGATCCTGTGTGCGGGTGACACGTTCTTGGATTTGCACTTAAAATCGGGGTTGTGCAGTGGAAAGATGGACAGGAAACATTTACGCTAACAATTTAAAATTAAAATTGTTTTCTATACCTAGAATGGCATTAAATAGCAAACAAAAATCAAACAGACAAACCAAAATAAAACACCACAGCCAGCCGAGAGAGAGAGACCACAGAATTCAGGAAACACCTTTGTATTTTGGGAGTTTTAGTGGCACTTTTTCCCCCTGCTTTTTAAACAAGGACCCTGCGTTTTCACTTTGCACTGGGCCCCAGAGGTTACGTAGTGAGCCCCGTGTACCCTGTAGAAAGAAACAGGGGGAGAAAAAAGCAGGGCACAGAGCAGGATTCGGCGAGCGGGCGGCTGGCCCCGCGCCCAGGCCTTGCCTCCTCCCACCCAAATTCGCAGGGAGGAAGGAGCTAGAAGATTTGTTTGCACTCGGTTCAGTTAATCAAGTGGCCGGGTAGGCATCGGCAGTAACTTAGACTTTATCACAATATTTTCTTTGGCTCCTGGCTTCACCTTGAAGGTGAAGTTTGGTGAGCGGGAGCAGCAACCCTGAGCTCACTCCCTCGGGGCCTTCTGCAGGCCTGCGAGCACAAAGAAAGCTCATTCTTCTGCTCTTACCAACAATCAGGCTCTTTCCCTCTCTTGTTTATTTTCTCATGTTAAGTACAATTTAGAAAGGGCCGGGGCCGTGACTCGGCCCTGCCTCCAGTCCCTTGGAGAGGCTGGGAACAGGAGCGGGGGCCCCGCTAATCTCCAGGAGCGATATTTATGACCCGCTGGGAGGCGAAGGCACACATCGCTGGTTTTCCTGTTGCAGCAGCCAGGAGCCCTAGAGTGGGGGACCCCGCCACAGGGTGGCCCTGTGGGGGTGGCATACCATCAGCTTAGCTTCCCCAAAAGGGTCCTTGGCTTCTGGGGCAGGCAAGGAAGGCACGGGGAGGGGTGGTGCCACCAGAGCCCTCAGGCACCTTCCCCTGTCCTCAGCCCGAGGACCACATGGTGAGACGCATACTCTGGAGGGGAGCCTTGTGCCTGGCGGGCCCTCAGCCATCAGGAGGAAAGGAACTGGGGGAAGGGACTGAGGGGATCGACTCTCTGGGCCATTCCAGAGTTTTCCCCAGCACAGCCATGCAGCACACAGGCCGGATGGGGAGGAGAAGGAGCTTGGCTTTGCCCTCCTTGGGGGCAAGTCTGAATCCAGCTGCTCACGTCTCTGATGCACCTGCCTGGTGTGGCTGACGCAGGGTGGGCAGGGGGTGTAGATGTGCCCAGTGCACGTCAGTTCTCTTTTTAATTAAGATGCAGCAGAATCTAAAATGTCCTGATTATTCATTGTCAGCGGGTCGGAGACTGCTCTTTGTCCCCCTCGTTGATTTTCTTCTGCTTTGATAATAGTATTCTGCATCGTGGCTCGGCCTGGGGCCATCCCGAAAAGCTGTCCCTCCAACAGCTGTGTGTGGCCACGAGACCAAACTCAGGCCAAGGGGCTGAGCAGAAGCCACGTGAGCCGCTCCCAGGCCTCGTCCTCAAAAGGTGGGCACTCCGCCCCCTGCCCCCCTGCTGCTGGCTGAATGCAGCGCCGGATGAGGCGGACCTCTGGAAGTCACTCGGGGAAGCAGGCAGAGCAAAGGGGGCAGCCTGGGTCCCTGGCCCCATGGAGCCTCCATAGCCACCTGCCAGCCCTTGGACTTCCCGGCAGAGAGGGATAAAATGATCTCTTCTCTAAGCTGCTATTCTTTGGGGGTCTCCAGGTCAGCACCTTGACCTGTGCCCTAACTGAGTCCTTTGGCAACTATCTCAAGTTTGAAAACAGTGATGAGGCTGACAAAGGAAACCCGTCGGCGGGCTTGGCACCACCTCCGCCCTCCATTCGGAGACCTGACCTGGGAGAATGAGGCAAGAACCCGATTTGGTGAAGATGAGTGGATGATAGTAATAATCATCAAAAGCTCCGGAGCTTGTCGCAAGCTGTCTGTGCCGAGGCTGGGGCTCAGCCCGGACTTGGCATTGCCAGCTCGCAATGGATTATTAATCATTATCACTATTATACGCCAGTCCTGTGAGGCAGACCCTTTTGAAGACGAGGGCACGAGAGTCGATGGCCTTAAGTATGGACCACGACACGCTTCACCCGCGGTCAGTGAGGATCTCTGGTTACCGGGGCCAGCAGGAGGCCATGGATGGGGACCTCTGGCGTGACACCTACTATTCACCCACCTCCCCGTGTCAGAGACGAGGCTGGGGGAGAGAGGGAAGGGGCCTGCCCCTGCACAGAGGCCCAGTGAGTGGCAGCCCGGGGCCTTGGGGGAGGAGTCACTGCAGGTAGAGAAGCAGAAGGAGCGAATGTGCTAGGGGATTTCCTCGCTCACAGGCCGGGCGCCAACTCCTCTGTGAGGGGCCTTGACGGGAGAGGTGGCCCGAGGACCCCCGGTTGTGCTGTGATGGGGTGGGGGAGGGCCTCTCGGAGGTGGAGGCGGCCCCTGCTCCGGCTGTTGCTCCAGCACGGCTGCTCTCGAGAGGCCCCTGTCCGCAGGCCCCCACCAGGACCATGACTCACGTTTCTGTTGTCGCAGGAGACAAAGCGCGAGGCCTGCGGTGCGCGCTCATGGGCAGCCGCAAAGGAGGGGTCTCCGAGCCACCAGCTGCCGCAGAGCAAGGGCTGTTGTTTAGCCAGACGGGGGAGGTTTAAGGGATTAGAGGGCTACCCCACAAGTCGGAAAAAATAAGGCACTACTTCCCAGGGCATGGGTTTCACCCTGCGCGGAGCCTTGTGAGTTTTTGGAAAACGGAGGCCACACGTAGGAACAAACCCTGGCTCTGCCACCCACTAGCTGTGTGACCTCGGATGACGTACGTAACCTCTCTGAGCCTGACGCCCTCATCAGTAAAAGGGGGGTGAGAGGAGCAATTCCCTTGCAGAGCTGTGAGGATGGAGTGGAGGATAAATTCATTTGCCTTATGCGTGTCGGACGGAACCCTACCCATGGCCACCGCTGTCTTCTGATGGATGGACACCCTTAGCTGCCTATCAGTTTCCTTTTGCTGCTGGAACAGATGAACATGAATTGAAGGGCTTAAATCAACACGAATTTAGTATCTTGAGTTCTAGAGTTCGGAAATCCTAAAGGCAAGGTGTCAGAAGGCTGAGTTCTTTCTGGAAGCTCTGGGGAGAATCCACGTTCTTGCTTTTTTGAGCTTCTAGAGGCTTCCTCCTCCATCGTCAAAGCCACCAGCATCTTCAGATCTCTCTCTCCGACCTCTGCTTCGGTCACCACATGCCCTTCTCTGATTCTGACCCTCCTGCCTCTCTCATGAGGACTCTTGCTTGTAAATCCGGCCCACCCACATCATCCAGGAAGACGGGATCGTCTTCCCACCTCAAAATCCTTAACGTAATCCCGTCTGCAAAGCCCCTTTTGCCGTATGAGAAAACATAATTATGGGTTCTAGGGATTAGAATGAGGACATCTTTGGGGGCGAGGGGAGGGGGAGAGGACGTTGTTCTGCCTGCCATGATCAGTGATGGTGACTTTTAGTTTTTTTGAAAAACGTGGGCCTAAGTAGATATCTTAGGGTGGCTGTTGGGACTGTCGTTGCTTAAGACGTAGGCGACAAAGGCCCAAATAACAGTGGCAAAAGCAAGATAAGTTTCTCTCTCTCAAGGCTTGGGCTGAGGAGGCCTACCTACCCTCAGACTTCCTTCTACCTTAGAAAAATGAACCTTTGGTTTATTTAATTCTCGTTGCTTTGACAATTTGGGGTCTCCCTGGCCTGCCCGTTGGCTCTCTTCCCTTATATGAGGAAAATTGGCTGGTAGGTGTGCCCTGATCGGCTATCTACAGCCCCTGGCTCGTCCCATCATCCCAAGAAGCAGCCGGTTTGGGTGGGGGTGGGGTGAGGGGAGACCATACAAAGTTGCACAGGAAACTCATGCCTCTGACAGACCTTAACCGACTTGATCCTTTATTTGTGAATGAGTAACAACACTCACAGGCACTCAAGGCATTGGGAGAAAAACATCACAAAAAGGAAGGATCAACGTGGATAAAGTGAACTCTCTCCTCTAGAGAAAACAGAGATAATTCAGGGAAGAGAGGGAAAACTATTTTCATCCTGGTCTGTCTGTGTCTTTAGGAGGATTTGAGAGACTGTACGCGCACGTTGTGACAAGGAGTCATCCGAGAAGAAGAATCATTCTCGAAAATGAGAAATACGATTGATTCCATTTGAAAAATTTGAATGAGTGGGCTGAGAAATAAAACAGACATGGCCAATGACAAAGCGAGTGATCTGTCAGACGGCTGAGGAACCTTCCAGCATGTACAGAGATCAGGCTGGAAAATACAAAAGTTGCGACAGAGAGGATAAATCCCAGAGCTCCAACCTGCCAAACGGGAATTCCAAAAGGAGAGAAGAGAGAGAGAAGGGAGGGGAAGAAAGAATGAAAGCAACGAGAACATGCCTCTGTGTGCCACAAAAGACGAGTCTGCAGGTCGCATCGCTCCAGCTGGTGACAATTTCGGCGCATCCCTACGACATCAGGGAAAACTTAAAAACTGTAAGGCCAGACCCTACCGGCTTAAGGAAGTAGTAATCCCGAAAGTGGTAAACGACCGAAGACTGAGAACCAGATTGACCCCAGACCTGTCGTCTACTCAGATGCCAGAAAATGATGAAGACGCGTCTCCCATGTTCCGCGGGTAAGAGACTTTCAGTCTAGGGTTCCTTCTACAGCTAAACAAGGTAGAGGCATTCTGAGGCTTTCAAGAATTTAAAAATTCACAATCTGCATACCCCAAGGGCCTATGCGGAGATCCTGGAAAAAAATCTGAGAAAGAGAATGGCACACACATTTTTAAAAAAAAAGTAGCAATTAACAGCTATACAGACGAGGCGAAGGATGCTGGACCCTTGGGAGAGGCTCGGGCTCAGCCACACTTAGTTCCTCCGCGGACACGGTTTCCTTGGTCACGGTGTCAGTGCTGTCTGTCGGTTTTCAAGCTTTCGAGTCAACCTATTGACAGTTCAGGGAAGATTGGGTCCTGAATTCCGGAACAGACTAATGAGAGATCCTGGCGAACGTGGACTGAGACGTGTCATACAGCAGGCGCCGTTCTAAGCGCAAAGCCGGAATGAACACGCTGGTCTGCCTGGCAGCCTGGGGCAGCGGAAGCTGTCATCGTGCCCATCTCTACCAGGGAGGAAGCTGGAGCACAGAGAGGCGAAGTCCCTTGCCCAGAGTTACACAGCAGGAAGGGGCAGCAGGGGAGGGGTTCGAATTCAGACATAACCGACTTCAGGGTCCACGAAGTGAAAATCGCATAACTACATGCGTGGAAGGGAAGGGGGAAGAAGAGGTACAATACATCATTTTCTCATCTTCACGGTTAGGATCCATTCAGCACCACCTAGAGTCGGTGAGTCAAGCCGCAGAAGTGGGCATGTCATTCAAGGTAACCGTCACCACCAGAGAAACAAGGAGAGCCCAGGCAAGCATTGACCCCCCTGGGGACTAGGCTTGCAAAGGAGACTCTGTACGTCACACTCCCATTACTGGGCGGGAGGGACGTCTCATGTGCACATCGAAACTAGTTCAATTTTCCAAAAAAAATAAATAAATTATCTGAAATGTGGGAGTCGTCCTGACCATCCTGAGCGGAAGTGACGCGTTTGGGAATAAAGGTCATGGAGGGGTCTGGAGCCCACCTCCGGCAGCCTGCTCAGCCTCACCCTCAGTCTGTGCAGTCCGGCCTCCCGCCCACTCCCGGGAGAAGTCTGTCTGGAAAAGGCCTCCGAGTTCAGAGCCTTGGCAGGCGCAGCCTTCTGGAGGGAGCCCCGAGACTCCCGGGAAACGGCTGCTTCCCTTCCCCCAGGGGCGAGGGTGCTGGATGATGGGGCCTTGGGAGAACCTGGAGGTGGCGGCATTACTGTCATTGCAACTGGGGTCATCGCTGAGGGCTTTGGAGACATTTGTGAAACCCCGTCTAGGTCTGACAGCATCCTCCAGCCCCTGGGAGATACTGTGGCCAAGGAGTCGCTCCAGCTTGGGGGTGTCCCCATGCTCGCTCCTTCAGCTTCCTGGCGCCCCCCCCAACCCAGTAGTGCCGGGTCCCCAGAGCCCTGGCCACAGGTCCCTCGAGGGCTCCCCACTCCGCCCGGATGGGCCACCTCTCTGTGGTCCTCACCGTGAGTCATGGGGGGCCGGCTGGGCCGTCTTCGCTATCTCGGGGAACCGGAGATCCCCTTAATTCTCTCCAGCTGCGTCTCCGCAGGGCTGAGGTCATCGTTCTGGCGCAGGGGGGAGGCAGCGTTTGTTGTGTCTTTGCTTCATTCAGATGGTCCGGGTGGTGACTCACCCCATTTCTCCTTCCTTTCTCTCTGAACCAGGGCGCCGTCTGGGAGTCGTTTCTGATTAGGAGTTGACCTCAGAAGTATGCTCGCATCATTTTCAAAACATCTTCCAGCACCACAGAAACCGACTCCGCATAAGCGAGGGCGCTGAGTGGATGCAGGCCAGAGCCGGGCGTGCGTGCGCCTGGCCTCCCACGGCGCTCGCGGGGTCCGCGGGCCTGAGTCTGAGTTAGGGCACCATCCCCCATCGAGGCCCTGGTCACACTTGCTGACCTGGAGCCGACTGGGTGTGATGATGATGTCACCATCGCCGTTTACGTCACTGGCTGATGTTGACCAGGACTTATTATAGGTCATGCGGTTCCTAAGGGAGTCACATTAGTGACCTCATCTCATTCTCGCAGCATCCTGTCAGGTGGGTACCGCTGGGGTTTGAGGTCTGAGAGGCATCGTCAGGTACCACTCAGGAGCTGGGAAGGTCGGGTTCACGGTCTGTGCCCTTGACCCCGGAGTCAGGACTATCCAGGGGGTCAAGTCAGGAGGTCTCATTAGGAGCACGAAGCTGGTCAGTCCTGAGGCAGAAGGTGCGAGCTGGTGAGTGTGTGGGAGAGGGAGGTCAGAGGGAGTGAGCAGGGCCAGAGTGGGGTCAGAGGTCAGTGTTGCCAGGAGATGGGCAGGTGGCCGCACAGGTGTGTGGGGCAGCAGAAAGCTGTAGTTGACCAAGGACGTGGCTCTCTGTTTTTGTTATTTGCTCCATCTCCAGCACGTGCCAGACGGCGGGTGGCGGCAGGACAGGCACGAAGTGTCCATCTCCCCAGGAGTCCAGGGGCTACAGGGAGAGATGCGGCTCAGGGAACCAGAGTGGGTCAGGGAAGGCCACCATGGCAGCCGGCTTCGGAACCGGGCACAGTGGGAAGAGAGCACCTGCGTGTTGAGGTGAGTTTCACACCTGTGTGTCGGGTGTCGCCCTGGTGGCCAGGGTGTGAGTTGAGGGAAAGGGAATTTGGGAAATGCAAAAGGTCAGTTAGAGTCGCCTGTGCCGGTAGCAGCAATGATGACCCTGGAAGAGAGGCGTGGAGTCTCGAATCTCTGACACGGCGAGTGGCAGGTGCCCCCAAAGGCATGGAGGGCTGAGCAGGCCACTCCTCCCGCAGGGGCATCTCGTCAGATGGCACCTCCTGGTCCCCGTGTCTCGTGAGACCTTCTGTGGCCTTCTCCACTGTGTCTGTTTCTCTTCTAATAAGGACACTTGCCATTGGATTTAGGGCCCACCCAGGTGATCCAGGGCGATCTCGTCTTGAGAACAACTTAATTACATCCCCAAAGACCCTTTTTTGAAATAAGGTAACATTCACAGGTTCCTGGTGAAATTGTTTTCTTTGGGGGGAGGGGGTACCATTCCACCTACTATAGTCAGTCAGTGAGGCCTATTCCCCCCACTGGGTGAGAGCCCCTTCCTTCCTTCCTTCCTTCCTTCCTTCCTTCCTTCCTTCCTTCCTTCCTTCCTTCCTTCTTTACTCCTTCCTTCCTTCCTTCCTCCCTCCCTCCCTCCTTCCTTCATCCGTCCATTCATTCCACAGGTACTGAGGGCCCAGGCACAGTGCTGGGCCCTGGGGATGCTGAAACAATCCCCAGAGATCAATTCCCGGCCCCGAGGAGCTGACTCTGCAGTGGGGGAGGGGGACCCAACGAAGACCGAGGCGCCCCTGCCCACTGCAGGTGGAGCTGTAGGATCAGGGGTGGGGCGGGTGGACCGGCTGTGACCACAGAGGTCTAGGACGGCGTCTCAGAACATGTGACTCACAAGCCGGGCCCTGGACGCTGAGAAGGACCCAGTGGGAGCCTCCCCGTCCCCTCTGAGCTGTGTGATCTTGGCCCAGTCGCTTGGTTTGCTCGTGGGTGAAACGCCGACAGCAGTGTCAGCACCGTCATACAGCTGCCCGAGGACTCGGCGCGTGAACCCCGGGGGAGCCCTCAGCGTGCACCCCTAGTACTTGGACTTGCTCAGAAAGCTACAGCTGATCCTCATGAAAGAACACGCAAATGTCAACGCTAGCACCCGAGCAGAGAACGCCCCACGATTTCCTTCGTCAATCATTTGAGGGACGTTTAAAAAACCGTCAGTCATCCCGCAGAGCTCTGAACCGCCTCAGACTTTCTTACTTTACAGCTTAACGTTGGGTTTGTTTGGATTGGGTTAGGGGCATGGGACATCCTATTCTCTTCAGGGTTTGGAGCTTCGGAGTCCTCGGAGAGGCCTGGCGGGAGGGCCTGCGGACGCGGGGCAAAGCGAGCCAAGTCCTTTGCCTTCAGCCCAGGGGGACTCGGGGGGCTCCTTCATCTGACTGACTCAGGAGACGGACTCTACTGTCAGGCTACATGTTGCCCCAGGGCGGTGACCAGGGGGAGGGCAGGGAGGCCGGGAAGGCGAGGTCTGGGGACAACACCCCAGCTGGGCCTCTGGGGCTGATCCTCTAGGGGGCAGTGGGGCTCCACCGAGCGGCCCCTCATCTCTGGGGACCGGGAAGCGCTCCTCACCTTAGAACCTGCCTCAGCCCGCAGCATCAAGGGCGATTTCCGCGCACACGGTGCCTGACCGGGCCCAGAGGTGCACGTTTCCCATTCCGAAGTTGTGGGAGGAAATGCTCATCGGGGAGGAAAGGATTTCGGTCACAGGGACACAGGATGCTCCTACAAATGGAAGCCCGGCAGCTGCACCCACCTCAGGGCTCGAGCACACCTACCTAGGGTGCACACAGACCTCGGTTCCGACCCCAACGTTGCCGGGCGGTGCTGGGTGGCGATGAGCAGGGGTCCTCCCCGAGCCTCCCGCCGCTCCTGAAGTGCAGGGTGGCTGTGCTTCCCGGACACGGTGTCGGGGACGTGTCCCCTGGAATGGGCGTAGCAGGCACCGGACACCTTGTAAGGACTCGCCGCAGCGCTGCCGGCCACCCCTCCCTGCTCCCACCCCCCTGCCTGCTTGGCCACCTGCACCCTAAGCAACCACTTCTCTCCCTCACGGCGCTCGTTACTCATCTCCGTGTCTTCTCTGCTCACAGCCTGTCTCTCCCACTGGCATGGGAGCTCCATTGCCGTATCCGAAACTCCCTGTGCCAGGCACACCGTCGGCATCGGCAAATACCTGTTGAGGGCATGGATGAGTGAATGGATGGATGGACGGACGAACAGATGGATGGGAGCTCTTACTGCCGTCATCTGGGCTGCAGTGTCCCCAGCCGTGTGACAGCAGAAGCGTCGGAGGTTGCTTTGGCTGGATCATGCATGCAAACCCAGGTGAGAGCCCTCGACAGATGGCAGTTCACTTCCCAGTCAGATCTCCAGATTGTCTGTGGCTTTTTAATGTAACCAAGAGCGTCACCCACCCACCCCCCGCCACCACACACACTCACCCCCGAGTGCCGCTCAGAGTGCCACCGGCCACTCACTTATCCAGACTCAGCCAATGAGGCACCAGGTGCTCTTACCATAAATCCTTCCAGATGCCAGGTGGGAGAGGCCCAGGTCCGGGAGGAGGAGCGACTCAGAGAAGCGGAGTCCCTCTCCTGTGCACGTGGCAGCGTGGGGGCTGGGACCGTCTCTGGTCTTCGCCTGCATCAAACAGCCAGGAGCTGTGAGCCTCTAGGGAGAGAGGTGGCCCGTGGTGGGTGACAGGCCCCCACCATGGCTAAGAGCGAGGGCTCCCGAGCATGTGGGAGGACGTGGCGTGAGTCCTGGCTCAGCAGCTCGCCCTCTGCGTGGCCTCCAGCAGGTGACTTCACACCTCCCAGCCTCGGCTTCCTGTAAAGTGGGGGTGATGACAGCTCCTCCCTCCCACAGCCGCTGTGAAAACTCAGCCAGCACAGTAAACAGGAGTCGTCACGGCGCTGAGTCCGGAGTTGCGGTCAGCAGAACGGCCCCTCGTGACATCCACGCCCTGATCCCCAGAACCTGTGAATCTATGTTATGAGGCAAGGGGGCATCAAGGCCACGGATGGACTTCAGGGTGCCAGGGAGCATCCAGGCGGATCCAACATGACCACGAGGGCCCTGCGTCGTGGAAGACAGAGGCACTGAGAAAGGCCTGACCCGCCCTTGCCGGCTCCGAAGATGGAGGAAGGGGCCGCGAGCCAAGGAATGCAGGCAGCCTCCCGAAGCTGGACCAGGCAGGGAGGTCCTAGAGCTTTGAGACGGAGCGCACCTCGATGGGAGCCCAGAGACACTTGTGACTGCCCAAACTGTCAAACGATGGCTGTGGTGTTAAGCCGCAAGTTCATGGCCATCGGTTCCAGCGGCCACAGGAAGCTCCCAGGAAGGGCGCCCGCCTGCGCCTCCCTCTCACGAGCAGAACCTGAATGCAAAGGAGGAGCCATCTCAGGCCGGCTCACCGTGAGTTAGGACGCCGAGGGCCCCGGCCCTTTATAAATAAGGGACCTTCAGTGTCATCTCGTTTGGCATTTCAGAGTGAGACGTCCCCCACATCAGTCCCGGGCAATGTTCCGCTCAAAATGGCCCCCGGGTCAGCCAGGCGGGCACTGCTGCGTACAGTCACCGTGCCCTTTGGCCCCTTAGAGGCTCTGATGAGGCCTGCTGCAAAAAGCAAGAAAGGCTCCTGAACCCTAAATCAGCACTTCCGAATATGTTGTACCACGAACCTGCTTACCCCACCTTACCCTTCGTAACACCTGCTAACGCTCTCAAAGCACGTGTTTGGTGAAGGGCTGATCTAATCAAATTAGCCCGCGTGACAAACGGAGAAACTGAAGTCCCTAAAGGTCGAAGTGCACTGGGGAAGCAGTCGGCCCAGTGGGAAGACCGTAGGCGTCGGTATTAAGGAGGCTCTGGGCAATCGGCCTCACGACCCTGTGGAAGTCGCATCCCCTCTCAGAGCCTCCGTTCCTGACGGGTAAACAGAGATGAGGAGAGCACCTGCTTTGCAGAATACCGTGAACGGTCCCCGTCCGTCTGGGTTGCTGTCACACAGTACCACAGGCTGGTTGGCCTATAAACAGCAGAAATTTATCGTCCATGGTTCGGGGGCCTGGACATCTGAGATCGGGGTGCCAGCGTGGTCCGATCCTGGTGAAGTCGGTCACGCTTCTGGATCGCAGACTGCCATCGTGTCCTT
Source organism: Cynopterus sphinx (assembly GCA_030015415.1). Classification (NCBI taxonomy): domain Eukaryota; kingdom Metazoa; phylum Chordata; class Mammalia; order Chiroptera; family Pteropodidae; genus Cynopterus; species Cynopterus sphinx. Next base: position 89,040,643 of record CM057389.1, read on the forward strand.
GTGGGGTGGACCTAGGGCCTCCTGGAGCCTCCTCTGTAAGGTCACTGAGCCCATTCGTGAGGTTCCACCCACATAGCCTAGTGGCCTGTGACACCGTCCCTTCAGGGGTTAGAATTTTAACGTGAATTTCCAGCCCGTAACAGCAGTTGGCACCTACCTGGGAGTTAGGGAAGAAGATAAATGACCATTTGTGTCGGTTTCCTATTATTGCAATAACAGGTCCCCACGAACTTAATGGCTTCAAAGAGCACCTGTTTATGATTTTGCATTTCTGCAGGTCAGTCATCCTGAAATGAAAATGTCGGCAGAGCTGGCCTTCCGGAGGCTCCGGGGAACAGGCCGTTCCTTGCTCTTTCCAGCTGCGAGAGGCTGCCCGTGTTCCTTGGCTCACATCGTGCTGACCTCTGCTTCTGCCATCACGTCTTTCTCTCACTCCGGGGCTCCCGCCTCCCTCCTGAGAGGACATTCGTGATCACCGTGGTCCACGTGGGTAGTCCAGGATGCTCTCCTAATCGCACGGTTCTTCAGCACAGCTGCGAAGTCCTTTTTGCCACGCGCGGCGACATGGTCCCAGGTTCTAGGAGCTAGGACGTGGACGTCTTTGGGGCCATTACTCAGCTGGCCACGCTCTCCCTAGAACGCCTCCCACCCTGGCACTCCTCCTGCTGCAGCGAGTCTCTCTTGCTCCAGCCTGGACGCCAGGAGTGATTAGGTTCTCACTTGGGGTTCTGGTTGGGTCAAGTGCAGGGAAGAGCAGCCCTTTCATCGACCTTCCCCCCATCGCCCTCAGACCGTCGCCCCCCAGACCGTGCAGGCTGCAGTGGAGGGGGCTCCTCAGAAGACAGGCTGCGGCCATGGATTCCAAGAAAAACTGACTGAGGCCTCGGTTCCTCACTGTCTGAGGCCAGGGGTTCCCCCCAGTTGCAGATGGAGCTTGTCAGGTGGGCAGGTGGATTAACCGAGTCTGAGATTCAGGGGAGGGGTCTAGGCGGGTGGTGTAAATTTGGGATCCCCATGCACACATACATGTAAAACCATGAGGGCGGGTGAGACCACCCAACACATGCGAGCGGGTAGAAGAGAGGCGCAGGGCTGGGCCTGGGGGTGTTCTGATGATGGGGAGCTGAGGAGGAACCAGCGGGAAAGAAGAACCAAGGGGTGGGGCCACTGGAAACCACTGAAGGACGCATATCAGGAGGGAAGGATGGAGCTGGCTGCTGCTGCTGGTCAGTCCAGGGGGATGACGACGGACCGTTGGCCGCTGGGTTTAGCAGTGACCTGGGGTCATCGGTGACTTTGACAAGGTGATGTCTGGGGGTGTGGAAGCTGATGGGGGTGAGTTCAGGAGAGAATGAGAGGGGAGAGGCATGGGAGAAAGGGGATAAACACAGCATTTCAGGGGGTTTTGCTGGAAAGGAGAACAGAACTAAGGCAACGGCTGCAGAGGACTGTAGGAGCCGCGATGATTTTTAAGGTCGGAGAAGTGATTGCTCTGATTGGAATTACCTAGGAGAGGAGGAGTCTTGGAGGGGGCAGAAGAAAGAGGGAGAATGCTGGGTGGTGGCTTGAGAAAGTGCGAAGCAATGGGGAGGGCTAAGGACACAGCTGTCGAGACCGTCAGACGAGGAGGCGAAGCTGGGCACGGGGGCCCCGGTGCTGGTGGGAGCGGACGTGCTGGTGGGGTCTCACAGGGGGTCCTACAACAGGGGGGCCACAGATGCTGGTCATTTCAAAGTCTAGGGCGATGGTTCTAAGTGCTGCCCCAGGGTCAGGAGCCCGGACACCACCTGGGGGACCTTGGCAGAAACGCAGACTCTCTGGCCCCACCCCAGACCTACTGGATCAGAATCTCCGGGGATGTGGCCAGCAACCTGGGCTTTCACAAGCCCCTCCGATGTTCTGATACGCACGGAGATTTGAGGACCAGTGATATGATGGCCGAAGGAGAATCACGGGAGGAGGAGAATTTCAGAAACCGAGAAGTCGGGATGGAGGATGGATCCTCTGAGGCCGACAAAACTGCCAAACCTTGAGACAGGAGTAGAGTTATGACTTCTTCATTATTTTGGATATTAAACCCTTATCAGCCTGGGAGCTAAAATCACCAAGAAACAAGGACGATGGCCCAGGGTGGAGAATGGCCTCAGAGTGGCAAAAATGACCAAGAAAGACACCTATCCTGGGTCCCACGATATCAGGGGTGTGCGAGGCAGGCAGCCACCCTCTGAGGGGCAAGTGGGCTGGACAGTGGCTGTCCAGAGTCAGCCTCCTACTCCCAAGCACCTGGGGACATGTTACCTGGCACGGCGGCGGGGACTTTGCAGGTGTGATTACTAAACTCGAGATGGCAAGAGCGGCCGAGATCATCCAGGTGGGCCCAGTGTAATCACAAGAGTCCTTATGAGAGGGAGGTTCGAGAGTCAGGGGAGAAGGGACGCCGGGAGGGGACCCAGGTGAGGCAGTTGCTGGCTTTGAAGATGAAGGACGACCCCAAGGCCAGGAGGTGATGCTCCCCCAGAGCTTCCAGAAGGAAAGCGGCGGACACCTCGACTCCAGCCCAGTGAGACCGTCTTTGGACTTCGATCTCCAGAACCGTGAGAGAATGCATTTCTTTTCGGGCTAATCGATCGCAGAGACCGGCCAGAGAAGTGGGGGCCTCGGGGTAAAACGGGTTCCCTTGGGAGGAAGGACCGAGAGGGCGGGGATTTTGTTTGTGGTGGGCACAGGAAGATGCAGAGGGCAAAGAAGCAGCGTTGTTCCGAGGAGGTTTGGCGTACGCTGATGTGCCACTAGGAGTAGGAAACCGAGCCATGTGCGACAGAGAAGTAAGGTTCTCTTTCAAGTCGGCTGTTTGGCTTAAAATAACGAGTTAAATATCAGGAATCAATTAGTTTTCCCTGCTTCTGGAAGAGTCCGTCGTTCTCCGTGTCACTTGTGTGTACGAAACTTACCCACCTCCGTCCACTCGACACACGGTTCCGGAGGGCCTACTGTGTGCAGGGTCTGGGCCCACGGCATCCAACCGTACCTGCCCTCATGGAATTCGCAGGTGAGAGGGAGAGACCGTTCGCAAGCAATGGGTTATCCGCACGGGAATTTTCTGTGTCACGATGAGTGCATGTGTCGCGGGGTCAGGGGAGGCCCCACGTTACATCTGGCGCTCAGGGAAGTCCGCCGAGGCTGAGCTGTTGGGTTGGAGACCCAAAGGATGGGGGACAGCCTGGTGGAGGAAGCCGTGGACTCAGCATTTCAGATGTTGGCGGAACGAGAGTTCTCTACACTCTTTCTCCCACGGAACATTGATTTTCTCCCCCCCGCCCCAGCTTTATTGAGATATAATTGACTTTATGTAGGGTATAAAAAATGATGAACTGATATGAGTCTAAACTGTGACAGGGTTCCCCGTCTAGTTGACACTTCCTGCACTTCACGTATGGATCTTCCTGTGTGTGAGAGAACATTTAAGTTCGTACACTTGACAAATTCTAATTAGTGACCCTTGAACAAGGTGGTCTGAGCTGTGCAGGTCCACTTAAATGAGGATTTTTTTCCAGTAGATACTGGAAATGTATTTTCTTTATGGTTTTCTCAATACTTTTCTCTAGCTTTATTGTAAGAACACAGTACTTAACATATAAAATAGGTGTTAATCGACTATTTGTGTTATCAGTAAGGTTTCTGATCAACATTTAGGCTACTAGTAATTAAGTTTCTGCAGAGTCCAAGCTTTCACGTGGCTCTTCGACTGTGTGGGGGTTCAGTGCCCCAACCCCTTCATCGTTTAAAGGTCAGTTGTATACAACAGTGTCAACAATTAGAGTCCCCATGGTAGACATTAGATCTTCAGAATTGTTCATCTCACAGCTAAACGTTTGTGCCCTTTTACCAGCATCTCCCTCATGTTCCCCAGCCCGCGACTCCTGGTAACCACTTTTCTGCTGTTTCTATGAGTCTGACTTTTTTCTTAGGTTCTACATGAAAGTGAAACCATGCAGTATTTGTCTTTCTAGGCCTGGCTTATTCCACTTAGCATAATGCCCTCGAGGTCCATGCATATTGTCACAAACAGAATATTCTTTCTCATGGCAGAATAATATTTTAGTGTGTGTATATATATATGTATATATGTGTGTTATATAAAAATAAAAATAAAATAAATAAAATAAAAATAAAAATAAAAATAAAATAAAAATAAAAATATAAAAATAAAATATAAATATAAACATGTGTGTATGTATAAATATATGTCTTCTTTATCCATTTATACACTGACAGATTCTTAGGTTATTTCCGATCTTGGCTACTGTGAATAATTCTGTAGCGAACACAGGAGTGCAGAGTTCCCTTTGAGAGCTGCTTTCATTTCCTTCGGCTGTGCACCCAGAAGTGGGATTGATGCATCAGATGGTGGCTTTGCTGTTAATTTTTTGAGGAACCGCCATACCGTTTTCCACGGTGGCTGCACCAATTTACGCTTCCACCAAATGTGTATAGTTTCCCTTTTCTCCTCATCCTCACCGATACTGGTTCTTACTGATAACAGGCGCCCTAGCAGGTGTTGGGTGGTATCTCATTGTGGTTTTGATTTGCATTTCCCTGATGATTAGTGATGCTGATCACCGTTTCACGTATCTGTTGACCTTCTGTGTGGCTTTGAAAAGTGTCTATTCACTTCCTCTGCCCATTTTAAAATCGAATTGTTGTTGTGCTGTTGAGTTATGACTTCTTCGTGTATTTTGGATATCATCCCCTTATCAGATGTGCAAATTTTTTTTCTCGTTTGGTAGGTTCCATTTTAATTTTGTTGTTGGTTTCCTTTGCCATGAAGAAGTTTTGGTTTGATGTGGTCCCACTTGCTGATTTTTTTCCGGTGTTTTGTGTTTGTTTGTTTTTTGCTTTCGTGGTCTGTGCTTTTTGGTGTTAGATCCAAAAAAATCATTGCCAAGACCAGCGTCAAGGAGCTTACCCTCTATGTTTTATTATGGGAAGTTCATGGTTTCAGGTCTTATGTTTAAGCCTTTAATCCATTTTAAATTGACTTTTTGTATGGTATAAAATCCAGATTTCCTAGCACCATTTATTAAAGAAACCATTTTTTTCTCATTGTATATTCTTGGCTTTTTTTGTTGTAAATTGACCATATATGTGAGTTGACTTCTGGGCTCTCTATTCTGTTCCATTACTTATACATCTGTTTTTATACTGGTACCTGCTTTTTGATTACTATAACTTTGTAATATAATTTGAAATCGGGAAGTGTGATGACTCCACCTTTGTTATTCTTGCTCAAAATTGCTTTGGCTTCTGGCTTCTTTGTAGTTCCATACAAATTTTAAGATTTGTTTTTAATTTCTGTGAAAAATGCCATTAAAGTTTTGATAGGGTTGACCTTAAATCTGTAGATCACTTTGACATCCTTTTTACAACACGGATGAAACTGGAGGCTAATAAGCTAATCAGAGAAAGGCAGGACTGCATGATCCCACTTATATTAGGAATCTAAGAAAGTCGAACTCATAGAAACAGAATAGCATGGTGGTTACCGGGGCTGGGGAAATAAAGATATGATGGTCAAAGGGAACAAACTTACAGCTATGAGATCAGTAAGTTCTGGAAACCTAACATACATGGCGACTAGAGTTAATAATGTGTCTTTGAAACTCGCTAAAAGAGTGGATCTCAAGTGTCCTTACCACAAAAAATAGAAAGTTAACTGTGAGAGGTACTATATGAGTTAAGTAGCTTGGTTTCTTGGTTCTCATTTCACAATTTTTACGCATATCAAGATATCACGTGTGTACCTTAAACATATGCAATTTTTATTTGCCAATCATACCTTGATAAAGCTGGAAAAAAATAAATGCAGAGGGAAGCCATGGGAAGGCCTTAAGCTTAAGAGTGATGTGACCTGAGTTTTCTTTAAGTTCCGTGTGGCCGGCGTGTGGGCAGTGAGGACCTGCGTGAACCAGGGCACCTAAGGTGCCACTCTGTCATCCGGGCAGACGATACAGGTGCTCCAGCGAGCATAAAGCTAAGAGGTGCGACCTCAGAGGTGGACCCACCAAGCCGTGCTGATGTGTGGGGCCTGGGGACAGTGAGGGATGCAGGGCCATACCCAGGTTATGAGGCTTTCTAGATGGGGTTGCCGCAGACTGATGAGGAGGACGGGGTGTGCTTAGAGGGGTGGGGTGGAGATAGGAGGCTGGGAACTGAGACAACGGGGGCACGTGGAGCTGGAAATGCCGTCCATGTGGCTCTCAGACTGGAGATGTCACACAGGCAGGTGCCCATAAGTCTGGAGACTGTGTACGTGAGGGTGTCTGTAAGATCATCCTATCAATGCTTCTACTCGGGAGCCTCGTGACGGCCTCGGTTCCAGAGGCCTCTGTCACATCTCCGCGGCCGTCCCCTGCCACTTGAGGACCAGCAGCAATGTGTTCTGGGGCTGTTTCTTGGGAAGTTTCATCAGAGTCTCATAGAAGCCTATCTCCTTCTCCCTTTGAAAAAAAAAGGTTGGGATCAGATGGTCGTTGTACCTGTGTCTGGCATTCAGTGCCGCGTTTTAGAGTTTGGAATCCTTAGTAAACCAAGAATTCCTGGAAATCGCAGCAAAGCGCAGGGGTTTCCGCCTCTTGGTGGTAACTTCACGTGGGGCCGTTTACCCAGCTCGACTTCTGAATCTTACCAGGAGGGGACAGTTTGCAGGGGGAGCCCTTTCTGCATAAAGTTTGGGCGTGTGATGATGCCCTTTCCTTTTCGGGACTCAAAAGCTGGGGAAAGCTCAAGTTTGGGGCTTTAACAACCCAGTTAGAAAAATTCAAGACCTATTGTCAGAGCTCTGAATCTTTCCTTTAAAGATGCTGAGAAAATGAAGTCCAGCCTCGGGGGAATGTTAAATCTGTTTGCTAAGTGATGGGGCATTGTATCCGTAGTTGACAGTGTCATTAAGTGCTCAATTCTGTGAGGTAGGAACTATTCTTGTCTTCATTTTATATCTGGGGAAACTGAGGCACAGGCTGACTTTGTGCGGCTCACATGTCAATGTGGAACACAGACTTACCCTTGAAATGGATGTAGAGTTTTATCCTTATTTTCTGCTTAAGATGATTCTGGGTTTCTGTTCGGGGAGTTAAAGAAAGCCAGTTGTACACAGCGGCAGCAAACATCATAAGGGGGCCGGGTTGTCCCTAGGGTGTGTGGGCCTGGGCAAATGTTTTTTGTGGGGCTCCCGTCTGCGTAAACAATCTGAGTCGTCCTCACATCAGTATCTCAGCATCATTCTGGTGGTCCAGCCTCCCATGATCCCACAAAAGAAAAAATAACAACCAGGAAGCTCTTCTGAAAACTGGCTTAGGGCCCTTTAGGTGTAGGTTCAGGAGCCCTGTGGGGCATCTGAAGGGAAGAAATGGGAAGGAGCTGGTCCCAGCCACCAGAGGGGACAACAGGCATTTCAAGGTAGGCACTTCCAGCAACCAGAACCCAGGCAGGGCCCTGTGGGCACTTGGGACACCGCGCCCACATGGTACTGCTGGTTTCCTTCTTGGAAAGTCCCCTAAGAGCAAGGGTGGTGGTGGGGTGGGGTGGTCCCTGGGGAGGGCACCCTGCTTCCCTGGGGTTTCAGGGTAGCTCCGAGGAGTGGGATGGATTTTGAATGTTAATTACATTAAGTCTTAAATAGCCGTCACTTCCTAACCTCTCAGGTGCTTTAGCTCTAAGGGGTGAAACAGAAGATGCGGTTAAGGAGGGAGCCAGCTGGATATCTCCAGTCTTTACAGTATCTACTTCTGTTTGGGGTTGGTGGGAAAAGATACTTTTTTTCTGAACTTTGGAATTTTGGAAGATGTTCAAGGAGAGGAGGACCGTGTTTGCCTTCTCAGTGGCCAGCTCTGCCCCGTTGGCTGTAAATGCTCTGGGACCCCCTGCGAGGGGCCACCGAGGCGGACATTATAAACCTGGTTTACCTGCGTGTTGCCCCTAAAGAGGCCTAGGGGTGCAGATGACAGCAGAGCTGCAGGGGAGAGGCTCGCGAAGAGTGGCTGCCTCCCAGGGGCGAGATCGGGGGTGAACATACACGTGGTTCCGTGCACACGCGAGAGGCTCCTCGCCGTATGAGCCCCAAATGGAAAAGGGCCATTCGAGCAGCCCCTCTGGAGAAGGAAAAAAATCCACCAAAGTAGCCTGTGCTTTCAACTGTTTTTATTGCTAAACTATCAGGATACAAGCCGTATAAAAATACTTTACACATAGCAAAAATAAACTACATTACATTGGAGATTAAAAACGTTTTGCATAGGAATGTGATGTATTCAGACTCCTTTAACAGTCGCGACTGCCAACACCCAACGCCTTCCAGCACCAGCCAGGGGGGAGACCTGTTTGCCGTGGCACTAATCAGGACATCCTCAGCATCTTCTCCCCTCTGAGGGCTGTCAGCGGCGACAGGGGGGGAAGTGAGGTTGTTGGACACGCTGTTCTAGATGCTAAGCTCGTCCCAACCACGGCCAGTCGGAATGCTGGAAGCGCTTTCCCTCGTGGAAGCAGCATCATTTGCATCCAGTTCAACCAAAGCCTGACCCACGCACGAGGAGTTTATTCTCATTGGGCAACAGCTGCATGCAAGGCCGAGCGTCACACCTTCCTTCCAGCACCCGACACCCCCTCTCATCCTCCGAGGGTTTGCTCAGGGAGCATCTCTAGCTCACCAAACACCAGACAAGCGTGTTTCTAAACAAACGGAGTTAAAACAGTGAGGTTGGCTCTGAGTCCAGGCACTCACGAAACCTGAGGGAAATTGATATTTGCCATCCAAGGTTTGTGCGATGCATCTTTTTCTTAAGCATTTGGTTGAAACGCAAGGAAAACATTTGCATTTGGTTGATTTGGCTCCATGAGACTGACTGCCCATGCCTGGAAGACCCAAGGTTAAGATGTGCTGGGTACCCGCTCAAGGGCTGTCCCTCCCCCCACACACACAAAGAAGAAAAATGAGTTCGGGAACGTTTTCACCCCCACTTGTCAAGGATGTCACCACCCCATGCTTCTTGTAAACGTGAAGTGAAAACGTTGTTAAGTGGACCCCTGACATCCTTTCAAAATTGTGAAGAACAGAAAGCACTTGGAAAGTGTCTTTTGACATGAAAACGACTTCTGCCTCCCTTCAGTCCAGAGTGACAATTAGAGCACATCAGCTCCCGATCTGTCTAGACGCCACAGCTCCCGCTTTGGCCACGTCTGGCCTCCCGAGAGGGATGTCTCGGCTACTAGGTGTGAACAGGAGAGGCTGGGAACCCACTCCACCCATCCCAGGTCGTGTCTGCGCTGGATGTGCTCGGCCTCACCTGTGTGGTTACCTGCCAGGGCCCCGTCGGCGCCATGGACATCAGCCTGCCCTTGGGGAGTGTCCTGTGGCTGTGACCTCTTCTCGAATCCCATTATAACACAGGCAGCTTTTTCTTTCTTCTTCTTCTTCTTTTTTTTTTTATCAAGATCATCTACTTATTGGGGAATCTAAACACTTTACAATTCTCAGTGAAAAGATCGAGGTTCAGAGCTTGCATTCGGTCAGCATCAGAATCCGGCAAGAAACAGGTGGTCCTTCTTCCTCGAAGCCACTCTGTCCTTCCTCCGGAGGGGCTTCTGTTTAGGGGACAGGTGATGCCTGCCGGGCTCTGAGGTGAGATTTTGTTTGTTTGTTTGTTTGTTTGTTTTTGTTTCTGGAACAATTAACACATTTTCAAGAATACATCATTTCTCTTAGGGGAAAAAAAGCAAAATCATCAACATATACGTTCAAAGAGACACTTGAAAAAGACTTCTGACCATTTATAAATATTTTTCTAATCCCAACGGGGGCGTGAGAGTCTGAGGACAGGTTCAAAAGCATAAAAATACAGATAAGAAAATAAAATTTAATAACATACTAATTAATTTGGATTGCTATTATATATTATCAAGCAGCAGCATTTTTGTACAACGCAGGAAGACGCATCCGCTGTGGAGACAGACGACCTTCAGCAGCCCGGGCGCTGATGCCAGCCCTCGCAGGGAGCAAGTGCAAACCTCCACCTCACCACGACCTAACCCTTCGAACACACGTGCAGCACACACACCTTCCTGGACATCCTCGCGCTCTCGTTCTCCTAGAGGACCTGATTGCCTCTTCCCATCCTGAAAATGTCTCGTGAGGATTTTCACTCTCGGCAAAATTTCCTCCCGGCATTTGTCACCGGCAAGACCCTCCCGACAGCTGCCAGTCCCCAGTACACCTTCCAGTTGCCAGTTTATGTCTCAAAACCAGTGCTTCTGTCTCTCTCTCCTTTGCTCTTTGGTGTAGTTGTTTTTCTGGACGTGTTTCCTAGACTATCCAGCTAGGCTGTCTTAGAAAAAGAGCGTTGGAGTGTGTACCAAACACTCACACACACACACAGCGTGTACGCGTAGCGGCGTTTTCACTGGCAGGGTTAGAAGACTGATGGAAGGTGCACGAGTCCTCCCCCACCCCGTGCTGGGTGAAGCTGCCCGACTCTGCTACAATAGCAGGAAGGCACTTGGGTAAAACATTCAGATAACTGAGGAAAGGCCAAATTCCCTCATGTGCAAACAATGGCTCCTGGCCAGGTCAAGTGAGAACAAATCACTTGCCAAGCACTTCAGCTCTTCCCCGGTGGATTCGGCGTCGCTGGAGGGAAAGGTCTTCGGGTAAGGCTGCTCCTATCAGGAGCTCCTTAATAATCAGGAAGAATGTTGCATCCCCGAAGCTCTGCAGTAGCCGTCACCTTCTTACTGTCATTGTTTAAAAGAATTTTGCAAAACTCGGTGCTTGGGGTGGCTGGAGAAGAGGGCCCCAGATGCTGGGGGAAAATAAATGCTAGGACTTGACCAAAAGGTTGCAGACGGGTGGCTGCAAAGGCCCTAACGTGGACATTCTGTCCTCTGTCGGGACACCACACACACCACGCACAGTCACCAAGTCCTGAGCTCCTCGCCCAGCTCACCAAAGGGTTTTGCCTCTGGGGAACCTTGATGAGAAAGCCCGGGCATAGAAAACCCGCAGTGCCACGATTCTGCCCAGCAGATTGGGCTGAGAAATCACGGGCAGGACAGCCTTTTGGAGAGTGCTTGGAAGGCTCACACTGTGTCGGTTGCTAGGGAAGCAGCCAAATGGCTGGAAATGAATCCCTGGCTCGTCCTGGGGTGTCTGCAGTAGACGCAAACAAAACACGTCTTGGTGATAAAAACGCACTGAGAACTTTGAGGGTTTTGTGTGCCGTAACTGCACAAAAAGAGAGAGACCCTGGAGGACCCTGGCGTGCTCAGTGGTAAGAAATAGCCAGGGGGTGGGGGGGGGATCACACACACCTGGTCATTCGATCTAAGGGACATGCCCTTGTCCCTTAGACAAGGACCTGCTTCGATCCGGACGAGCCCTGTGCTGGACCCGGCAGCTGATGCAGATGGGTTTGGGGCCTGAGCAGGGCTTTGAATGACTTCAGGTAAAAATAACCACAGGGCCAAACCCCGAGCTTGAGTGTCCTACTTTGAGTCTAGGCCAGAGAGGGGAGGATTCAGCCCTTTTCTTCCCCCTGGGCAGGTGGAGGGGGGAACACTCACAGAAACACTTCCAGTGCTGCCTGCCTCATTTCACAACCATTTTACTTAAAAATACCTGCACTTTTTTTTGGTGGGGGGAGTTTGCTTTAGGCCTTTCTTCTGCCATTCCTGCTCAAAATTCAATGTACACGCTTAAGATTCTTCTTAACTACCTCACGGAAAAGCACGCTGGCTGTTAGGAAGAAAGCAAGCAGGACCGTCCAGGAGCTGTTAGGTCGCAGGCCGCAGCAGACGGGGCTCGCTCCGCAGCCCGGGGGACCGTCTCCACACGCTGCGGGGCAGGGAGCAGCCGGCCGAGGGGGCTCCACCTGTAGCCGCCTTGGCCGGCTTTTTGAAGCAGAAAAGTGTACACGTGTCATAACTTAACGCCAAGAAGTCTTAACCGGTGACCCGGCGTGGGCCAGTTTTGCTTCCGAATGGGGGCTTACGAATGAGCTGTGGCCCGGGGGTGGCACGGGACAGCTGACCCTTAAGGACAGGGTCTGGCTTCTGCGCTCCTTGGCCGTCAGCCGGACGCGGGCCCCGTCCTTCCATTCGTTGTGTTGGAGAATCCCTTTCCTGCCCAAGGCACAGGAGCCGTATCTGTGACCCGGAGGAGTGAATGCAGGGGCTGGGGTCTCATCACAGGGCCCGCGTCCTCCGCTCCCACCCGGCCCGCGCCCCGGCCACTCCGTCGTCGGGCGGGTCCCCGCGTGCTGTCTCGTTGAGAATTGCAGTTTTGGTCAGCAGGCACTTAAGGTTTGGATGGGGCGCACCGTTAAAGGTCAACCGAGATGCTCTTTGGGATTCAGAACAAAACAGGAACAGATCAGAAGGCGGAGGGTCCTCTCTGGTGTCTCTAGGGAGAGGTGGCGAGCTCCTGAGTCACAGAGCCAGCCTCCTCCTGCCAGAGCAGCGTCCGCGTGTGGACTCCGGGCCGAAGGTGGACGGGAAAGGAAGCAGGTGAGGGCAGCGGGAGGCTCCGAGGGGTCAGAGACAGCAGGTGTCTTGCTAATGGCTTCGTCTACGTCTGATTTCTGGCAGGAGGTCCTGAAAACTCCTTCCTGATGATTTCATTAACTACAAGAGAAAAGAGAGAGAGGGAGAGAGGAGGGACGAGTGAGAGGCCACCAAAATCACGATCACGTTCGCGTTCTAGAACCTAAAGCAATCGGGCCGTTTTTAAAAAAACACATTTCTGGTTTCCGCGGTAACGCGGTTCACCATTTTTAACAGAAGAAATGGCTTCCTACGTTTTTTTTTTTTCTGGGCGATAATATTTTGTGATGCAGGTTTGTCGGCGACAATGTCCAAATGGTTAACTTTGAAAAAGTCATGGCAGAAATGGAGCTGGGCCACGCAGCACGTTTTGAATAGTGTTCTCTGCTTCGTGTCTAACGCACAGTAGGCTCTTGACTGTACCAAACTCCTCCCATCCAAGAAATACCTACTAAGTGACTGAAACAGTTCCTTGGCGCGTAAAACATACAGCTCTCCAAAGAGGGGCCTTTGAAAAAGCGTCGGTGAGAACACCGGATGCGAAGACTGGCCCCCCAGTGTCAACAGGATCCTTTCTTTCAGCAGAACCAGGAATCCCCCTTCCACGCCCCCTCTTCACCCCCACACACACTGTGAATCCTCAGAAGGGGACAGTGTCTTCAGACGGGCCCTGGGAAATCCAGGCACCCCTGGTTCCAGAAAGATCTGTGGGATTCCTAGCAGGGAACCAAGAATGCAATGCCAGGCGTGGGCATCCCGGAGCGGCTCCCTTCCCCACTGGGCCACATATCCCGTGTGGCAGTTGGATTGTGTCGACTGGCCCCGGGGGTGGCAGAGGAGAGGAGGCCGACCCTTTGGGGTCCCATCACAGGCAGCGGAATCTCCCCTCTCTAAGATCAGGCACCGGATTCTTCCCACAGCCGCCGCCTCTTTCTCACCTTGGCCCTGACCCGACAGTTACAGGTGGAGGGTTCGCTGTTGAGATCTGCTCAAAGTCTCTCCCCGTTCAGGCTGGGGCCTCCTAGGTGCGGGGTGCTATTCCCAGGGGGACCCCCGCCGGGGTGTCTGCAACCCCCACAAGGAGAGGAGAGCGGACAGAAACCGCTTTGGAGCTGCACAAGCCAGGGTCGACTCTCGGCTCCCTCCCTAACCGGCTGCGTGGCTTTACCTCTTTGTGCCTCAGTTTCCTCATCTGTGAAGTGGGAATCATACTGGTGTGTATCCTTTGGGGCTGCTGTGAGGACGGTAGGGTCGGTGTACACACAAGCTCCCAGCAGCGGCTGGTAAGTGCTTTTCAGGGGCCGTTAGCCACGAGGGTGAGTGATGACACCCGCGTCTGGTGTCGGACACTGAGCTCGTTGCCAGAAACGCGCTGAAAGCACGTGCGAGGTGAGCACTCGGGTTCTGTAGGGCTAGACGGCCAGGCGGCACCCCACCTCTGCCACTCACTGCACCTCGCCCCAGAGAGATCACTGCCCTGTGCCTCAGTTTCCACATCTGTACGCTGAGTATAAAAACGTGATCTTGCTTCCAGAGTTGAGCTCGGATGAGGGGATGCAAGCGACCCAGCTACCGCAGCGCCCAGTGTCCAGCAGGTGTTGGTCCTTAGCGTGTGTGTGTGTGTTAGATACGTGTGTACCAGACTGTGACACGCGTGTTAGCGTGTGAGAACGTCTGAATTAGAATCACAGACATTTCCGAAGTGTGGAAATGGATCCATGCCTGGGAGCGCAGAGGGCGAACCCACAGATTGGGGGAACCGGCCCTGGATGGGGGCTCATGGTGCGCCAGGGACCCGCCGACGCCCAGGAACCGTGTCCCTGTGACCCCGCGGGGCCTGGTGAGCGGGGCCCTTCGTGAGGCGGCAGTGAAAGCAGAAAGCCAGGCCGAGGGGGGTCAGCGCGGCTTCATGCGAAGCTCTCAAAGCCCGGACTCTGAAGAGCTTCCTGTTTTCTCAGCGTAGGAAACGAGAGGAGCCCATCCTCAGCGGGAACTTTCCACAGCCTCGGCTTCCCAAAAATAGCCGGGAGGCAGAGGTGCTGGCACCACAGAGATGGTCATCCCCAGGGCAGGGGGGGGCGAGCTGGGAGAGCCATCGAGCCAGTGCAAGTGGCCGTCCCCTCCTGCTGCCAGGTGAAGCTACTAGCACGACTCAGACCCTCACACGGGTGGGGCGGGGAGCTGGCTGTGCAGGGGGCACCCACTCAGACCCCACCAAGAGCTCCCGGGGTCGGGGAACTTTCTCTTTCTGAAACTCAGAGCTTGGCTTCCCTGGCTCTGGACAAGGAGAAAGTTCTAGAGCAGCAACACTCGCCGGGTGGGAGCGATGGCAGTGCAGCCACGTCGTCAGCCTGAGAGCCAGGGCCCCAAGGGACAGGGGCGGGTCTGTTCGTGACCCCTTCATCTAGACTCGGGTATCCAGGTGGAAGGGAAAGAGGGAGGGAAATGTCGCTGCCCTCTGAATCGGTCCCGTGGTGCCCCCCACGATCTGTCTTTCCCACCTTCGTCCTCCCTACTCGGCCCTGTTGTCGCTTCACGCCCACATCTTCAGTCTCACTTCCCCCCACTCTGCACTCCTGCCCTGGGCCTGTCCTCTCCCAGCTTCCTAGAGGCCCTGTGAGCTGGGCCCTGCTCCTGCTGTGACCTCCTGCCGCCCGCCCCCGTCCCTGCCCGCGGCCCCATGGCCTTCCGTCTGCACTGGACCATGCACCCCGCTCCTGCCCTGACCGGCCTCCCTGGTCCCTCCACCTCCCTTCCTCCCTCGCTGCCCGGGTGGGAGGTCTGCAGAGCTCCCCCACCCTAACTGTGCACCCCCTTTCCTCCTCCATTTTCAGTTCCTGGCAGTTCACTAGTGCTCGGTGTGTGTGTGCCCTTGTTCCCCACTGCCGCCCTGGCCCCTGGAAAGTGCTCCGTACACAGGAAGACCTCAAGCTTATTCATCGGTAAGAAAAGGGAAGCTTAGAAAGGGGTTAAGGAGCCTCGGGTCACACTGTCAGCACTGGGATTTGACCCCAGGTCTGAGTGCTGAACTATTCCATGTCACTGCCATCAGCATTTCATTCAAGGAATGTCTCGAGCATCTCTCCTAGGTCAACCTCCCACCTCTTCACCAGTCCCTCTCCTCGTCCAAATCCTGACTTCCCTACACCCCCCTTTTCCTGGAAGCCAACTCACAGTCCTAGCAGGGGCCCTCCACTCCCTCCAGAAGCGAGTACAGTTGACCCTTGAACACTGTGGGGCCTGGGGCACCAAACTCCCCCCACTTGCATTTGAAAATTCTCATATAACTATAACGGCCTACTCCGTTCAGTAAGGAAGCCTTACTGAGTAACAAAGAGTTGGTCAGCACATAGGTCATATGGGGGACACACTGTCTTCTCGTGACAAAGCTCGAGAAAAGAAAATGTTAAGAAAACCCTAGGAGAAACCACATTTACAGTATTTATTAAAAAAAAACAAATCCACCTACAAGTGGACTCTGCCATTCAAACCATGTTATTCAAGGGTCAACTGTACTGAATTCTCAAAATGCTTTGCTTGTCCCTCTCGTGCCAGGCTCTGAGCCACCTGTACCCCCCACGGTGCCATGCAGGTGCCTAACGCGTGCCTCTTAGCCTACCCCCAGGACCCCACACCATCAGCCTAGGTCACTTGGTTTAGGGAAGCCGACTCCTTGTCACCCATTTGACAGAGGGGTTGTCACTCTACGACCTGTCTGAAGCCTTTTCCCTACAAACAGGCAGGGCCTCGCCAAAGCAGGTGAAGGGGCGGGATGAGGATCCGAACCCAGGGCCCATTTCATTAACCCACATGCTCTGCGGCTGCGTGGCTGGCATGGGGACTGCGCTAAGAAGCTCGGTCGTCGTCACCTTTCTCCCGGGGCCCCGGAGTACTCGCCTCTACGGTGTGAGTCAGGAGAGAAAGCAAGCGCGGCCTCCGCTAAGTCAGCGACGGAAGAGGCCGTGTGCCGAGTGGTTAAGGTGGTCGCCAAGTGTCGCTTTCTTAGAACAGAATTGAGGCCAGTGGTGTTGGGTCTGCCACAAACGCCCTGACCTCTGATTGCCCCGAGGGCACCACCATGAAAACGCTGACGATGAACGTGCCTGTCACCGCAGGGTGGTTTCTGAGCCTGACACCTACGGCTGAAGCCAGAAGGAAAAAGTGGACCGATGTACGTCCAGAGGAATGATGCACTTTTCTCTTTAAAACTCCAAAAAAATAAAGCTGTGACATCGTCAGTATACGTGACAAAAAGTCGTTTGGATATAAAAAGGTGTTACAGATCAAGAAAACAACTACTCCAGTACGTGGCTGTGGACATGCCGAGAACATACGAGGGGTCACACTTTCAGCTGTGTGGGTCACATGGCCCTTCACTCCTCAGCTCTGCTGAGCAGCCATAGACGGTTTGTGAGCCGGTGGCCGCGGCCGCATACCAGTAAAACTTTACCAAACAGGCCAGATCTGGTCTCAGATGTGATTTAATGACCCCTGGTAGACACCGATGGCGAAGAGAAACAGGAAAGCAGGGTGTTTCCTTCACCTACTTTTTGGGGGCGACAGTCTGGGGAAGCCAGCGCCTCTCACTAGTCCTGTGTGCTCATCTAGCAATTCTGGGCTGACTTAGTGTTAAATTTCCGAAGACTGAATTCTCCGAGCACCCCACTCGGCCCCAGGAATTTTCTGATTCACTCGAGGGCCCAGACACCTGCATGCTGACTTCCTCCTTTTAGCTGAGCTCAGAGGTTCTCGAGCTTCATCTTGCAGAGGAATGGCCGCTCAGGGCTGCACACAGAAAACCACACATATGATTTTAGGTGCAATTTAAGAGCCTCTCAAGGGTTTCTGACTCCGGGCCTTGCCTCCTCCACTGCTGACTTTGGAACTTAATCCCCTGAGAAAGGAGTAACAGGAAGGGAGTGGAGAGACCCCATCCTGCTTCTGTCCCAAACCTCAAGCATGCTTTCTACAATCTGGTTAGACCACGTGAGTGCCCACGAGAGCCCGGCCACAGGCCATGGCCAGAGAGACACTCAAGCCTGGGTGGGAACCGGGGAAGGCTGCATGCTCCAGGTCAAGTGGGAGAGCCCAAGAGCCGACAGGGGTGCAGGGCCTGCCCACCACCCTCTCCTTCGTCCCACAGTGCCTTGCTGAATTCATCCCTAAAACCCAGGCTTGGGGCGAGAGGCGATGGCTGGCCCAGAATCGCATGACGTCTTCTCTGGGTGCTTCTGCCTTTCACTCCAACCGCTCGTGGAAAGCTACTCGGAGCCAAGAGTGACCTCCAGGGCCTGAACTGTTTCCTGGGCACCAGGCCTGTTTGTCCCCACTGGCACGTGGAAAGGGCGGAAGAGGAAAGGCGGCCATCGGCCTTCCCGTGACTGTGGGATCAAAACCGGAATGATCTGTCCTCTGGGCACAAAGCTGTCCCAGGGCCCTGCTTTTCACTGGCTACGTAACTACCTAGCCTCTCATCCTCTCCCAGCTGTCTCTATATGCCCTAGTGGCGCCTGGGAACCAGACCTTAGAGACGCAGTGACGAGGACAAAAAGCCCCTGATGGGCCCACAGCCATGCGTGGGGTCCTAAGAGATGTTTCATGGTCTTAAGTCCCCTCTGAGGCCATGCAGTTCAGGACAGGCCTGCCAGGTCAGGGAAGAAGCACATTTAAAAAGGCCTTTTCTTTTTTAACTTCTCTAAGTGGCTACACTCTCAGCACTGATGTTTCAGCTGCACTTCTGTCATCCCGACTCCAAGGATGCAAAGCCCTCGGGAGGGAGTCCGACATCTGGTGGGCACCCAGCAGATGTTCACTAGTCCTCCTGGTGCCTTTGCCTGCTGATGGTGTGTGACGGTCGTGGTTGAGAATGTGCCAGAGAAAACGCCTGTCCCGAGGGTTCCTGCAGCCCTTGGGGAGCGTCATCTCAGCAGTGGCATCCCAGAGGCTGGGAAAACATAGTTCTGGGACGCCGGCTCTGCCATGTGTGCTCATAGGCATGGCATCTGAGGCTAATTTTTACTGTTTTCAGAGCCGGCCAGCGGTGTGCTGCTTCTGAGGACTTCTGGGTCTGGCCTGGGATGTAATCACCCCACTTTCACTGACAAAGGGACCATTCGAAAGCCACAGCCCCGCGTGCGGGGGAGATGGCAGGAGGCGTGTAGGCCAACCACACTGATGCTGGCTGCCTGCTGGCGAGTGCTTACCGAAGGTGCTAGGCACTGCGTGCTCACTGATGCTAACCAGAATGGGCAGAGGGCGAAATGGCAGGGGCATCTGAACAGCTGAGGCACAGAGAGGTAAAGCAACATCCTCGCTGAACAGAATCCAAAGGCGATGGAGGTGGACCTAGCGCTTGCAGCTCAGTGAGCGGCTCTGCTGAGCTCAGCGAGAAAACCACAGCCCCACCCTGGACCCGCGCCGCGAGTTGAGTTGATGAGATCAAGATTGGAAATAACCTCAGCACAGTAAGCGTCGAGAGTAGGTTCCTGAGTTTTCCGATCTACTGCCCCCTCTCTCTTCCCACTGATGAAGTGCCTCCCTGGCTGGATACACCAAGCAAAGTGGACCGAACCCCAAAGGAGCTGGTACGGGGCAGGAAAACTTGCAAATGCAGGAACGCGACATAGCTGCATTCTTCCTGGGATAGGGTGATGGGCCCCTGGGAGAGCATGCAAATTCCCAGAGCCCCAGCCTCCTCCCCTCCCCAACCTTGAGCTCCAGCCTCACAGACTCAGAGAGAATCCCAGGCGTGTCCCCTTATGAAGTGGTGGGGACCAGCCCTTAAGAGCAGGAAAGAGTGTCTGTGAGGATGGACTTCAGGGTGCAAAGTTTTCTTTTACTTTTACTAAAAAAAAAAAATAAAAGAAGAAGAAGAAAAAAAAATTCAAGTTAAGGAAACACACAGCTGGAAAACAAAAGGAGAGGCAGAAGATATCAATTACCTTTAACTTTGATTTCTCGGATCAAAGATCACAGTCATTCTGTTTCATAATATGTTTTGTATCCAGCTAAGGTGTGTGTCTATCAGCTCTGAAAAAGATTTGCAAAACCGTTTTTGAGAAGAAGAAAAAAAGGCATCTTCTAACTCACGCTAATATTATCCATTTAATGAATATCTCTTAACCGGGGGCCACTCCGAATCCAGGACAGAACTGAACCCGCTGCTGTTGTTTAAGCCCAAATTCAGCGTCATCTTAAAATCTGTGTCAGAACTCACCCCAACCAGGGTAATAATCACCGAGATGAGGGACTTTGTGCAAAAAATGGGGATCTCTGAGCTCGAAGTGCGTCAGCAAGATTATGCTGGGTATTTTTTGTTTTTCTTTTGAGCTAGACAAAGCTGGTTATGTCACGAAGTTTCAAATCATGGCCAACTCGCGAGATAAAATGTTAAATGCTAGCTCCTGCTGTAGTCAAAAGATATTAGCATTTCATGAGGGACTGACTCAAATTTAATCCTCCTCCTGGCTTTCATGTGTGCTAAACTTGACCCCGTTTTCTTCTTACCAGCGATAACGACCTCATTAGGCATGCAAATTCCTAAGAATGCAGATTTTTCTTCCTATTTTTTTCGGTCAACAATGAGAAATAAAGGTTCCATTTTCACAGCCTCCTGCCCAATCAGAGCCCCGAAGGTACTTAAAAGGAGCTGTGAGCGGCCGACCTCACAAGCCATTCGATTATATCCCATTTTCTCAATTTTAAATCACAGCGATCCCTCCTCTATGGCTGCATAATAGCTACAGCTTTCAAAAACACTTGTTGTTTCCATCTGTCTTTACGTGGCCAGATTACAAGCCAGGGCCCACTCTGAGAGCCTGAGTTAGAAGCATTCCCTGAGATGAATTTCTTCCAGGGAGTGATCCAGTTTTTACTAGATGCCTCTCTATTAGCATCGTTAGATAAAACCAGGATGCTCTTTCAAGGTGAGGCACAAGCGCCCTGAAATCTCGTCTCCAAGGCACTGAACACTCGGGGAGCACTTTTCAGCAGCTCCAGGCCTGAACTCCCAACTGCTGGGCTCTGAGAAGGTTCCTTCTCCAGGGTCCAGCTGGGGTTGGTCCTGAGCTGCTGCAGCTCAGGACAAAATAGCCACGTCCCGTCTCCTCCTCAGTCACCAGCTTGGACCATGCATCTCAGGCCACGCCATCTCCTGGAGCGAAATCCCAGGTGGCTGTGGCCCTAAGGCAGCGCCCTCCCTGTGGCTGCCCGTCTCTGCTACACCCTGGCTTCTTCCAAACCCAAGAGCAGAAGGCACTGTCAGCTCACCCAGGGCCTTAAAATACCACCCCTATCCTGACAGTGGCCAAATTAATGTTTTCAGCCCAGACCTCATCCCTGGACGTCAGACTTGGAACTGCCCACCGGGCATCTCAGACGTGGCCCAACCCGATCCGGTAACTCACCACCACCCCTGCTCCCCCTCTCAAAAAATAGCTCTGTCCTACTCGTTCCACCTGTCGGAAGCATGCTCCCTTCTTCCGGTTGTGCAGGCCATCCTTGGTCACAGCCCACATCCCCTCCTTCCACCGACGCTTCTGGATCTACCCTCAGAACACCTCCGGAAACTCAGACCTCCGCCATGTCCCGTCTAGATCACTGCACTGCCGCCTCACCTGTCACCCCGCCTCTGTGCTGGGACCCGTGCTCTCTGCTCAACAGCAGGTGGATCCTGTTGGAACGTAAGGTGGAGCATTTGGCTCAGGTGTTACTCCTGGGAAAACCAGCTCCAAAGCTGCTCTAATGGCTAAAACATTTGACTTTATCCGTATGTACGCATTCGCGTAGCACTTAGTAGGTATCAGGTGCCAGGCACATTCCAAGGTCACGCCCTTGGAGCAGCGATTTGAATCGAGGTAGAAGCCCAGGCACCAGGCACCGGCTGGTCAGTTCGTGGTGAATCTCAGTGGACTCAAAAGGCCAGTCCCAAAGAAGCTAGGCCTGCTCTGTTTCCACTCCCTGCCCCTTGTCAACAGAGTTCAGAGAAGTTTTCAAGCAACAAACTGATCAGTTTGTCTGTGGTCTTTTGAGGTGCAGCTTCCTGTTTAGTCACGAAGTTTCACTCTTTGTCTCTTGGTGGAAGACAAGCAACCGGAGCCAGAGGAAGGGCCTGTGTTAATTCAACCACGATCGGGAATTCAGACCCCCGGCAACCACCCCAGTCCTCGGGGGGCGGGTTCACGTGCCTTATTTCACCCTCAGGACTGTCTCGGGGTTTGGGGGTTTGGTGCTGTGAGGCCCGTTTTCTCAGGTCGAGCGACTGAGGGAGAGAAACACAGAACGACTCGTCCAGGAACAGCCCCCTGACGCTGGGCAGAGCCACGATCAGGCCTCAGCACTCCAGTGTTTAGAGTCGCCGTATGCCAGGTGACACCAGCAAACCCTCCCAAAGACAGGCTGGCCTGTGTCGGTGTCACCTCGCAGTCTATGGTGGGGAGGGAGGCCCCTGGCCCTAGAATCACGGCCCCATCGGGTGGTCTTTGACGCTGCAGCTGAACCTTCCACAGTGAGGCTGCATTCTGACAACCCCAGGCACGAACCCATGAATCATCCCACCGGCCTTGTGGACGGATTGGAAATGATTCACCGATGAACCAACACTGATAAGTAACATGAAAGCATCAGGTGTCAACAGATAAAAATTCAGAGAAATACAGCCTTGACAGGCGAAAGCACGGACCAGAGACCTGCCACCTTGACAAAATATCCCGCTGGCTTCCAGGCTCCGGAGAGCACAGGGAGACGGAGTTTGGGGGAGAGGCCTGTGTGCACCGGTGGCATGAGCGGCCCAGAACCAGACAGACTGGTCTAAGGTACATTCGGTTCAACGGTCCTACCAGGGGGACACTGATGTCCCTCCCAGCGGGTACAGAGCATGCCACCACCGTGTCCATTCTCCACTTTTCCCGTAATTATTACACATCAGCTTACAGGCGAGGGACAAACGGCCTGGCCGCCCTCCAAGCCAAGCTGCCCCGCGAGGAAGGCCTCAGCGACTGTGTAAACTCAGACCGGAGGCACGCTCAGCCCTGTGCCCGGTCCTTTTCTCCATCTCAGCAGAATTTCTCGCGACTGCACGCAGCCAGCCTGCACCCTCCTATCACGCAACCGCACAGCTCGAAGGTGGCAACCGCAGGCCGGAAAGCATTCTAAACAAACCACGGCTTGCTTCCTTGTCCTTCTGCCGTTTAGCCGTGACCTTGACCCCAAAACTCTGCTGAGCGGCCTCAGCCACAAAGCATTGCACAACAAATGGTTGCCTTTTACTTTATTTTTTTTTAACAAAAGAGAAACAAAAGAAAAATAATTGTTACTACATCCAATGGAGACTCTGGAAAGAAACAGCGATCCAAACCCACAGAGCAGCCTGTGACCACAAATGAGATGAAAAAATAAATACCTAACTGTCCGAGAAGCCATCTTTCTGCCTTGGGTCGGAGCGATTCACCCAACACTTATGTTAAGGTGTCTGAGTTTCCTTATTCTCGCTCGAGCGTGAAAGGTGGAGTTGAGGCTGGGGTGGGCCGGTCGGACCCTCCAGGTAGGTCAGCAGGGGGAAGTGTGGAGGAGCGAGAGACGCTTCCATCCGTAGCCACTTTCCTCATGTCACAGGACAGCACAAAACGTCCTGTGGCCTCTCGGAGGAGGCCCGAGCCCCCGGTGTGCCCCACGAGACCTTTCCTTCGAAGATCAGCATGGCCCCTGCTGCTTAGAGAGGGTTCACTAGATATTTATCGAATCTTCCGGCCTAGCCTCTGCCTCGCCATCCCATAAATGCACCTCCTAGATCATTCCGTGCCCTCCCCAACGTCGTGACCAGCTCAAAGCACAACCGTCCCAAAAAGACAACCATGCACGTTCACACGTCTCCTAAGCCCAACAGAAGCCTGTCCCATAAGGAGGCATCCTGACCCCTCCAGGCTCCCTTCTCCGACTCCTTCCCATCTGTCTCATGTCTCAAAATTTCCCCTGCGCCCCCCGAGCCTCCAGCCATGTTGTCTCCCTCTCGAGGCCCTCAGGTGTGAGAACTGGTGGACCTGCAGCTGCCTGGGCATGTGGGCCTGTCCACATGTGCCCCTGGCAAGCCCTCAGCATGGCGCCCAGCCATGGACAAGCCCACCTCGCTGCCCACCGTCCTGGGGGAGGGCGAGGGCAGGTGCAGGGCCAAACAGCCTCCACCTTCCCGGTCCAGCCAAGGGCCTCCAGAGTGAGTAAAAGCAAGATGATCCGGGGACCACCTGGGCCACCCAGCCCACCCCTCCTAAGCTCACAGGCAAGAGAAGCCACAAGGTGTCGGGAAGGAATTCCACCTGGTCCAGAGATTCACAGGTCCAGCTCCAACATCATCGCTCTCAACTCGAAGACTGCCCGGGGTGACTGGAAAGGACTGTGCGTGTGTGGCATCACACCGGGCGTCCCTAAAATGCATTAACTTTCCCAGGACATGCAGACAGAGCCATCACCCCTGACCCATCCCCTTGGCCCAAGCTTCCACCCATACAGTCCCTGCTACAGACTGAATCGTGTCCCCCAAATTGCCGGCGGACCTCACGAATGAGGCCTTTCCGTGTCTAAGGTTGCACGTCTCTGAGGATGGGGCCACAGATGGCTCGGTGCAGGGGCTGAGCTCAGTGGTGCGGGGCTCGCCCCGTGGCGCGCGCTCCACGTGCGGTGGGGGAATGCGAGCCGACCATCTGTGAAATGGGTGTAATAGTGGGCATCTCAGGTGTGCAGTGGCTACAGCCGGCACGAGCCAGGCTCATAGACACCGTGTTCGCGGCTGCTCCTGTTCTCACAGCGGATGTGATTTAGCCCACCACGCAGAGAACCTAGTTAACAGAGCTGACGGGACGGCCAGGCCACCTCCCGTCACCAAAGCACTTTCACCTTGGAAGCCATTTCTGCATTCTGAGAGTGGGCGGATCGAAGCCAGCCATGCTCTCAGAGATGCCTTTTCACATCCTGCCCAGAGGGGCCCCCTCCCTGGCCACCCTGCACGGTGCACTGGCTGCCCTGGGCCGGGGACATGCACAGCAGGCCTCTGAGTCACCGACATCCTGCAAACCAGAGGCCCCCGGAAGCCAGCGCCGGCAGCAGGCCCGCACAGCACCCAGCCACCCAGACACCTTACCAGCAAGGCTTCAGAATTTACGAGAAAAATGCCCAGGCCGCGTCCCAAACTGTCCCCAGCTCTCGGGATGAGTAAACATGGCAGTTCTGAGGCTCTGGTTTCGAGTAAGAAGCTGAGGTGCTAGCTGGGAGGAGGCCACGCCGCCAGCAGGGGGTGAAGGCAGAGGAGCTTGCAGCCAAAAGGGTGCCAAGCACCCAGGTGGCAAGAAGAGGTCACCTGCTCTGAGCTAGGCTCCAGGGACACACATCGACCCTGCTCAGGGCAAGCAACGCGACACGGGGCACATCCCCAAACTCGGCTTCCTGGGGCCTGCATCCCGGCACCCTCCCCAAGCCACCTCCTTGTCGGCCTCCATGATTCCCGCCTCCAAATCCACAGGCCACGTGACCCCATCGAGGGGGTGGGAGAGCAGGGCCCACGGGCAGGGAGCTGAGAGCCGCTCCTCAAGGCCTTGATGGGGGCGGGAGGGGGGAGGGGCACGCTCATCGCCACAGTTCCCAGAGCACAGGTGTGCCCAGGCTGGTGAAGCGACACTTAGTGGCTTAGAGACGGGTCCTCAGGAGACCCTAGCTCTTATCAGGGTCTCACAGCCGAAACCACCCATAGAGCATGTGAGAAAAGAGGGAGGGGGGCTGAAATGCGTGTTGTTTGCTCTGATTAACCTGGGGATGAGACTGAAGAAGCAAAGAGAGGCTTGGCCGTCTTGGGACCACGATGCCAAGCCTGGGGCACGAACCTAACAGGTGAGGTGGTAGCAGCGCATCACAGGACTCGGACTAGCGCCACGGCCGGGCGTTCGGAAAGGGATGGCGCTTCCCCAGGAATGACTGGAGGCCTCTCAGCCCAGTTCTGGGGGCAGTGTCCTCCAGAAGAGGAGGAAGTTTAAGCTCACCTGTGTTTCTAGACCCAAGGGAACCCAAGCCTCGCTGTGGTGTGGGTCTGCTTCTGGCATGGGGCTCTGCAGAGCACATAAGGCGCCCTCTCTCCATGGAAGTATAACTATCCTAACCTCCTATCCTATCCTAGCTGGGGCCTGTCTCATAGGGAAGTCAGGTCACCCCAGAGGGTGACGGGTGACTGGCTGCTGGACCACAGCCATCCACAGCAGGAGCCTGGGTGCCAGGGTCCCCCACTGGCCTCCTACTCAGAATTCCATTTTGAATTCCTCCAGCCCGACACACTGCTGGGACCCGGGATCTCACCTGGCCAGTCCTTTAAGGTCAAAGGTTACGTACTCTCCTTAGTCTCTGTCCTCTACTCCCCTGCGGCCTTCCTTCCTACTCTCTCAACACGCCAAGCACACTCTCACCCCAGGGCCTTTGCACTTGCTGTTCTTTCTACCCAGGATGTGTCTTCCTTAGATACTTGCAAGGCTCTCTCACCCTTACAGGGACAGCAAGCCTCCCCACTCCTCACCACCCTCCATTCCCCTCTGCCCCTGCTCGGCCTTCTTCCATCGCCTTTAGCGCTACCCGGTTCCATCATTTTGGTGTAGACCACGAGCTCAGTGAAGGCAGAGCCTGTGTGCTCACTGCCGTGTCCTCATCTGTGAACAACAAGTATCTGTTGGGTGGATGAATAAGTGAAAGAAGGAACAAATGGATGAACCCACTGTGGCTTCTGGTCATTGGCAACCAAGCGTTGACTTCGTCATGGCAAGATGTGGAGTGATGAGACGCTTGTCTCTGCAGAGCTGGTCCCGAGAAAAGGCGAGAAGCCATGCTTTGCTGTCTTAAGGGAGAAGCAAGGACCTCTGAGCGTCTGGTCACACTGTCACCCGCATGGGGCCCCCTCTGACTAGTGGAGTCTTGGAGTCAGAAGTGTTCCCCTAGAGCACCTAGCATGAAGCCTAGCGCACAGTGGGACCGGTGAGCCATTCCACAAATGGGGTTGAGGCAGGACAGTGGGATCTGGAACCCTCAACCTTGGTTTTCTACTCCGTCCGACTTAACGGGAAAGAGATCATTTCTCTGTTTGTGAACAGCTCTGTCCTGGGCCCATTCCACACACCAGCGGGGACGTGGCTAGAAATTTCCCATGAAAAGACGTTACTTAGCAGGAGGCAGC
Source organism: Cynopterus sphinx (assembly GCA_030015415.1). Taxonomy (NCBI): domain Eukaryota; kingdom Metazoa; phylum Chordata; class Mammalia; order Chiroptera; family Pteropodidae; genus Cynopterus; species Cynopterus sphinx. Next base: position 89,067,428 of record CM057389.1, read on the forward strand.
TTTTACACCGGAGACGCTTAGAGGTGGGAGGCTCAGCCTTTCCAACTAAAGTCACCGTCATCCCAACCCTGAGCAGGTAGCCGCTGAGCTGCCAAGCTTCGAGGGGGAAAAGGGTCGTGGGGCCACCGTGAGCTCGTCAGGTGGCATCCCAGCCCGGGAGGCAGGGTCGGTGGCCAGGAACGACAGCAAGCCCATGAGAGGTGACTCTGTGTTTTTACCTCTGTTATGAAAGGTGGATTTGAGCGGGGTTTAGGGGGGAAACACACACAGAGAAACTCAGTACTGTGCATCGTCCATTTTCCCCATCTGGGGTACAGATTCAACTACCCAAGGTCGAGGTAGGGATCTGACATCATTCTGTGGAGCCTGAGACCTGACTCTAACGTGTCCGTAGAAAGCATAAGGCCGAGAACATCCACGACACTTCTGGAAAACAAGCTGGTGACCGAATCTTCCAGAAATCAAGGCTGTCTACAAAGCCGCTGTGACTGAGAACTGTTGCTGGGGACAGAGGCCCGCACTTCTCGTGAGGTGGATGATTATAGGCCTGTGGGGAAGACATGGACGTCCCGACAGGTGGCCTGGGACCACTGGTTATCCATGTGGAAAGCGATGAAATTAGACCCTCACCTCAGACGGGACACACATGCACACAAAAACCAGTCCCAGGCGGACTGCAAGCTTAAAGTGGGAAAGGTAAGGCTGAACCGCCCCTGGAGGACAATCTAGAAGAAGCTCTTTATGGCGTCAGGGTAGAAAAATTTCCAAAACGAGGACATCAGAGTCACCCGCTGAAGCCTCGTAAAAGTGCGAATTGCTGCCTGTCCCCTCCCCACCGGCGTTTCTGAGTTTCTGCTACGGCAGGTCTCAGGGTGAGGCCGGAGGATGTGCTCGTCTAACAAGCTCCCCAGTGACACCGGTGCTGCCGCCCGGATGACACATTTCAGAGAGCAGCGTCCCAAACCACACCCGAAAAGCCCCAACCTTCTGAAAATAAGTTTAATTACGTTAAAAGTGTCTGTTCATGTAAAGATACCGCTTCACGCACGAGCGACGCCAAACAATTTAAAAATCTCACACTATCCAACACTGGGTGGGGCAGAGCGCCACACGGCCACCCCCGTGCTGCCGACGGGAGCATAAACTGGTACGACCGCTTCGGGAGACAACTAGGTATTGTCTACCGAGGTGGCCGGCGTGCACGCCCGGAGACCACACAATTCATTCCGTAGGGACAAGCCTAGAAACTCCTCTGTGTGCGTGCACCAGGAGACGGAACGTTCTAGAAAGCACCATCTGTAATAGCAAAAGGGGGAAACCTGGAAATAACCAGCCCCTGTCAATGTACCTGTCTGGTCACAGGTGCCAATAAACGAAGCTGGTGGCTGCTGAGCCCTTCCCCTGTCCTAAAAGATCCGCGTGCATTAGCCATCCCGCGTTCACAGGGCCCGTGAGTAGGTGGTGTTATTTTTGTTCCCATTTTGCAGTTTAGTAAACCAAGGCTGGGGGGGGTGGCTGAAGGGACTTGCTCAGAGTCGCACGGCCTGGCCGGGATCTCAATGCGGGCGGTGGTTTCGGGGCGCAAACGGAAAGCCGCGTTACCCTGCTCTCCTGCCTCGCCAGCCAAGGGTGGTTTCGTGGGAAAGACGGGAGCTTTCGTTCAGCCCTGAAACGATCGGCGTGAACCACTGAAGTTCAGGGAGGACCTGACTGTGCCAGTTTACTTCCCCTGCCCACACGAGCCCCTGGCCCTGGGCTGTTTCTCTGCGCACACACGCGCGCACACAGACAAAAAACCACACACAGCCCACCATCCGAGTTACCAAATCAACGCTCCTTGACCTGTTTTCTGCCTGGCACATAGTAGGCACTCGGCAAACGTGCTGGGTGGCAATGGCTAAAGTGCAAGAAATTCGGGCCACACTTAGCCAAACAGAAACCAGAGGTGCCAACGTGCCCGTGCAAACGTCGCGCCCCATTTTTCCATAGGAGACCCACTGGCAGGGACAGGCCCTCCTGGAAATCTGAACCCCCGACAGGTCTGACTCTAGCAAACTCCATCCAAGGTAGGCCTGGCCACGGCCATGCGCTAAGAGGCCATCTGGGGTGGGCCCCTGCACCCGAGTGCTGGCCTCGAACAGCTCAGGACATTGGGCTGGAGGAGAGGCCGGTGCTCGAAGGGGTGGCAACTAGAGGGGGCCAAAGCTCGTCCCCAGAACCTTCTCGCTAACCAGAACGGCGTAGGAAGCCAGCCCGGAGGCAGCAGGTATCCCTTTTGCTGAAAGGCGCCAGGGGTGGGCAGAAGGCATTTTCAGTTCCTAGGCTGAGGCATGAACTTCTCAGAAGCCTGGCAGCCTGGCAAACACAGGGCTGGTTTCTGTTTTCCGCCCCCAGAAACGCCTGGAACCACAGCAGAAGGGAGGCTCCGCTGGCCGGGCCGGGAGAGCCCTGGCAAGGCCGGGGATGCAAACACTGCGCTGCTGACACGGGAAGCCCGGGCCAGCCCGCCACCCGTTCCCAGGTGTCCCCTGCCACCTCCCGCTCTCCACCAGCTGGGCTCCCGGGGACACTATCTTCAGGAAGGCAGCAGCCGGAATCGGGGGCACGTGTGCCAGGTGTGCCGGCCTCTTGGCATGGAAAGGGGGAGCGAGCTCGCAGGTCTCCCTGCAAAAGCAGCGCTTCTGCGTCCAAAGCGAGCCCGCGCCAAGCACAACAGCATGACAAGGGCATGGGAGGGGACGCAGCGAGGCACCAGGCTGAGGGTGGCTGCCCTGCCCCCTGCTCCCGGGCTTGCACAATCGTTGCCATGGCACTTGGTTCTGCTGTCACAACAAGCCCGGGGTGGCCGGGGCCTGGGCAGTGCTGCTGGCTGGAGGTGAGACGTCGATTTGCTGGGGCGCCCAGCATCCCGGCCTGGTCTTCGACCTCTGCGTCTGTCCAGTCCATGGGACACTCGAGGCCCGGAGGGCGTGGCGTTGAGGGGGAGCCCGGGGACTGGCTGGAGTCCCCCACCCCGTTCAGGTAGGGATGCACATCCCTCACTGAGACCCCGCAGCGTCCCAGCGGGACCCTGAGGGCACCCAGCACCTTCTCCTCTGGACTACCCAGGCCAGATCACGCTAAACAACGAAAATCCCCCGCTGCTCACAGTAAGTGCAACTTTCCCCCGTATAAAGGGGGAAGGTGACGACCAGGCCTTTCGTCAAACACTTATCCCCCCGTTTTTGTACTTCTCTTCCTGGATTTAGAAGTTTATCCCTCTTCCTCCACCCCAACACCCTAGGCCCCTCGTCCCCCGCCCCCGCACCCACACCCTAAGTCTCCTAAACAGTTCTCAGGCCTTTGAAAAGCTCGCGGTCCCAGGTTCCACGGCTGCCCTGCCGAGGCTTGAATTCCAGGACCAGCCCTGTCTCCCCAGCTGTGATGTTCTGTCAGACATGGTTACCCGTGCTACAGGCTTTTTTTTTTTAACACGAGTATTCACACTCCTGAACTCCCATAGCAATGGGTGGCCTCCCTCCTCAAAAACAGCAATGAAGAAGATCTACGAATTTCCTCTCTGGCTGTGTGACCTTAGCGCCATGACTCAGCCTCTCTGGGCTACGGTTTCCTCATCCGTGAGCCAGGAATGATGATAGGACTCGCCTCGCAGAGCTGTTGTGAGGATTCAATGCGTTAATATGGTAACGTCTTAGAAGAGAACCTGGTCTGCAAAGAGTACCCCCCAAGTATTAGCTGCTGGTACGATTATTTAGAAATAAGCGTTGCTTTAAGTCCTTTAAAACCCAGGCAGTGTGTATAATCCCCATTTCGTTCCTGGATTCATTCAATCCCACCAAGATCTGGTGAGCTTCTTATGTGCAGGGAGCCGGACCAGGCTTTGAGCAAAGAGGGACGTTAGCAAGTGTCGTCAAGGACCCACTGTGTGCAAGGCCAGCGCAGGGGCACTGGTCAGAGACATCAGTCCTTGGCACCCAGAGACTTGGCCTTGAGCAGTGGAGAAAAAAGTCTACGGGAACACCTCAAAGGCGTATGTGAGAGAGAGCAACAGTGAGGACCGTGTCCCCAGGACTCAGAAGACGAGAAAGAAGGGTTTATCAGAGCATCGAAACGCTGGGTAGGTTTCAAAAGGCACGAGAGGGAGGGGATGGCATCCCAGGCGTAGGTTAAGATCCAGAGGCAAGAAAATCGCACAGAGCCACATATCGCCGTCCACTCGACGCTGGGGAGCGTGGTTACACACCCAAGTGGTGGGAGGGAGACACCCCCCTCAGAGGAGCTCAGAATTTTCTAATTTCTAAATTCCCATTTTCTATACTAGCCTCGAGGGTCATTTCTAGGACTAAAATGTGTCCTTCAAATTGTTGTTGTTGTTGTTCTTTTAAGTAATACATGCATGTGGCAAAGAAGAAAGCCCACAGGAAAAGGTCCCCTTCTACTCCCGCTCCCAGCTGCTCAGTACTCCCTTGTGTATCTTATTAAGAGACCCTGAGGTCAGTTCTGGGCATCTGCTGGTATGAACGAGACTGCAGTCGGCATCCTGCACCCCACACTTGGCAGGGTGTCCCGATGGCCTGGGCCAGGGTCCCTGACCACGAGGCTCATTGAGGTGCCTGAGCAGAGGGCCTCAGCCTGGAGCTGGCGAGGACGTATCAAAGAAGCGTGGTCGGTTCTGTTTACGGATGAGTCTACGTCTCTGGCTCGCACGCGTGCCTCCCACAGCTCCGCCTGTGGGCCTCCAGCTTTGTGATCTGAGTCAGATCACTCCCCCTCTCCTCGGCCTGTGATGCGGAGATGCTAATTAGTCTCAGCCTTCCTAAGGTGCTCATTAAGGAGGAGAGGCTGTCATTATGTTTTAATTATTTCCTGTACTTGCCGGCCTGGCAAACATACCCCCCAAATGGCAACCTTCCACCTGCTAGCAGCTTCCATTCCCTACCAGACTGGAATCCAGGCCCCAGGCCGTGGCCCATGAGGCCCTGAGCAGTCTGCCTGCCCTCAAAACCCCCCTCCCACAGGTCACCTGGTCATACCATCGGCGACACCAGACCTCTTTCTGTCCTCCACACAGGCTTCTTCCCAGCTCCGGCCCTTTGCACATGCTGTTCCCTCCGCCTGGAATCCCCTCCTCCACCTCCTCCATCAACTCTCAGATGCAGGTCACCTCCTGGGGGTGGGAGGGGCTGTCCCTGTGCCTCCTTTGAAGTGACTCCCTCCCCCACCATCACCTTCTTTATTTTATCCGGAGGGCTTACTTAGTCCCATCTGAACTTCTTATTCTTTATTGGTTCACTTATCATTGACAACTTTCCCCACCTAGAAAGCTTTGTCGGGGGATAAGCCTCCTTCCCTGAATTCACTGCTGTGTCCCAGAACCCGGCACGAAGCCCAGCACACAGTAGGTGCTCAGTGAATTTCTATTCTAAGAAGGAATACATGAAAAGGCACCAGGTAATCCAGACATGAACCCAGAATTTAAATTATCCACAAAGGGTGCTGCCTGGCTGGTTCCTAAGGTAGCCAGCCCGCCAAGGCCAAGCTAAAAGAGGCTGCGTCCACGCCGCCAGCCCTCCCCGTGATTTGTGGGGCACGTGACACTCTATACATTGCTTTCCACACGTGCCTCACCGAAGGCCACAGGCAAAGCAGGGCCCCAAGCCAAGCTTCCTTTGACAACTACTCATCAGCATCCTTTGACCCTGAAGCCACTGTCCTAGGCACTCTCCAGGGAACACACTGTGCAGGGCCAGAAACTAGTTCCTGGTGGCTTCTCACACCCAGAGAGCTCTAAGAATTCTCCAGTCCTTTTTAACAGGGCTTTTCCTACAGCAGACACCCTGCCCCGCTCCAAAAATAACATATAGTTTGGTCAACACTCAACATTATAAAGCTGTTGTTTTCACCAGAATCAGGCACTAAAGCCTTTGAACTCGTGCCTCTTAACTGGTGGCAATCCTCCCCCACCTCAGGAAACATTTGGAGACATTGTTGGTTGTCACAGCTGGGGTGGGGGCTGTGTGCTCCTGGCATCTGGCAGGTGGAGGCCAGGGGTGCTCCTAAACATGCCACCATGCACCGGACAGTCCCCACGACAGAGAATGATCTGGCCCCAAACGTCACCCGTGCTGAGTTTGAGAGACCCTGCTTCAGGCAAAGAGGTAACGAGAAAGTGTTTGGGGTTCCTGGACTGACCCTGAGGAGAAGAGCTCCCTGGATTTTGGGAGAATCAGCAATAAGTGGACCTTTAAGGCCTTTTAGATCTTTTTCACGGTACTATTACCAGCTGACATTATAATATAGATCTATTTAGCTGTTGGTTTAGTTCCGCAGATAGGAGGTAAGCTCCACAAAGGCAGGGACTCCATCTGTTTCACGTACCTCCGTGCCTCCAGGTTCTAAAAAAATTACACTTGGCATATAGGACGCGTTCAACAAATATTTGCAGAACAGATAAACTCCTAAAAATATGAAAGAATACAAACAGCCAATCTTTGGGGAGCAATTTTCCCATTAAGATCATCTTCCTGTACAGACCCTAATCTATTCTCCCCGTCTTCCATGATAACAGGTTTTAACTCTGCACATGGTTGGGTGATGTAAATATATAAACTACATTTCCCAGCCTCCTCTGCAGCTCAGTATGATCACATGGTAAGGTTCTGACCAATGAGGTATCAGATGAGGGATATATGTGATTCCCAGGTTATGCCCTTACAGGGAAGGGGCATGCCCTCCTCTCTCCTTTCCCTCACCCTCTCCTCCTATCCGGGAGCCACCGTGGACAGTGTAGATGAGGGCATCACCCTAAGAATGGTGGAATAAGATGGAAAGAGTCTAGTATATCAGCACAGGATTGCTCATGCCTGTGCTGTTACACGAGAAAGAAATCATCTTAAGATACCGTTACCTTGGGTTTCAGTCAAAGCGTCCCCCTACATCCGAATCAATACATAACTTTCCCCTGCCCTGCAAACTCCAGCCACTGTTAAATGACACTTAATGACTGCTCTATGCTGCAAGGGATACACCTCAACCAGCCAGCACTGAAGAGCTGTGTATGACTTCCCTTCACACATGTAGGGGATATAACCCCTAATCTACATGTTGGATTCCTTCTTTCCGGAAGCCTCAGAATATCTAAGAGCATTGCTAAGCCAGCGGAAAGAGAGAGGAAGTCATATTATTTAGATCCACCCAATGATAAGGACAAAAGGAACTACCCCAAAAAAGCCCATTAAAACCTTAAAACATCGATTATGCTTAAATATATGGGTTCATAATGCTGTACACACACACACACATACACACACACAAAACCCTAATTGATCACCATTTGGGGATGTTAATGAACCAACCCATTATTTTAAAATCTAGTAAGTAAAGAGAAAGAATCAAGCATTCATTCTGCTCGTTCTATATGAATTCTACCATTGTTGACGAAGGGAAGTTTCTCTTTATAGAAGTTTTCCAGCTGATAGGAGAGGAAGGAAAGACAGAATTAAAATAGAATATCACCATTTTGCAATTAATGTACCCGGGAATTAATGGAGCTAGGCATTGACTATCAACAGCTACTAACATCACTGAGAGAGAGAGGCAACCCGACATCATGTACTTCTTGACAAAAGGATACGCCACCACCTGTGAAGCAGGCTTGCAAAAGACATTTGAACCTGAGTCAAGTAAGCCTCCAAAATTAACTGCCAATTTACAGGAAATACCGAGGACAGAGGAACATGCTAAACCTTACTACGGGGATATAAGTGGTAAAAACCAAACTATGAGAAATTTTACAGGATAAGCAACCTGTTTTTTTCAACAACTAAACTGCAAAATATTAATAATGATAAAAAAACAAAAAGTTGTGCTATTTAATATAGACAGAGAACCCCTAGACTAAAAGAGACTTAGAAACCAAGGCATCTACTTGTAATGAGTGGGCCTGGTCTGAATCTGGATTCAAGCTACAGTAAAAATACAACAAAAGAGGAAAAATCTTTATGATACGCATAAAAGAATCATACATGGGAGTTTAAACTGGATATTTCATGGGCTATTCAGTTCCGTGGATAGATTAAACACTGGATATTTCATGATATTAAGGAATTTTCACTGTTTCACGCATGCTAATGGTATTAAGTATTTTCAGAATCCCATTTTTTTAGAAATACATACTATTTTACACATGAAATGTTATAGTTTTAATATCTAAGATTTCTGAAGTCTAGGACTTGCTTTGAAATATACGAAATGGAGGTGGTAGATGACAGAGGTGTAGAAGAAACCAGATTGGCCATAAGTTGATAACGGCTGAAGCCAAGGGGTGGGCACATGGGTACCTTGTGCACTCTATGTTTATATATGTTCAATACATTTCATAAGAAAAGGTTTTTAAAAATCTGGCCACAAGGAAGAGGAAGGAAGAAAGGCAGAGGGAGCTAACAGCGCCAAAGCCCTGACTGTGTGCCAGGTGCTGAGTTAGGCAGCCATGGATGTGAGAGAAACTTCCAGAAGAGAGGTCACAAATACATAGGCCTAAAAGGTCCAGAGAGAAACCTTGACTGAGGTCGGCCACGTATAAGAGGAACCGCAGCACAAGCGTGATGGTACATAGCAATGGACACACCATCCATCTTCAGGAGACCAGAGGGAGTGGTGGGGACATGGGCAGGTATGGGCTCTGCCTAAAGGAAGTGGTCTCTGTACGTGGCCAGCCTCCATTCTGACTCCTGATAGCTGCCATACAGAACAAGGGGCCCAGGGCAGCCAGATCCTCGAATTTTCCAAGGAAAGCCGGAAATCGGTATTTTTATGTGCAATCTCCTGGTTCTTAAACACTGGCATCTAATCCAAATATTTTTTTTTTAAATACTGCGTGGGCCAAACAAAATATCTGCCGGCTAAACGCAGCCCATGGAACACCAGTTGGCCACCCCTGTTCCAAGTATTGGAGCAGACCACAACTCAATCCATCTGTAAGAAGTGGAGAGGATGCATTAATCAACTTTGGGTCAATTCTTTTTTAGGCATCCAATAAAGCTGAGAATTCAAGACTTCCATCACCTTCCAGAAATCTATAAGAACCGGCTGCAGAACATTTCAAAGGCGTTCTCCACGTTGTCAGCTTAGGCAACAGAACCTTCACTCTGTCCAGAGTTTGGAAAAATGCCCACAAGGGAGTGTCCTTTCAGCTTTCCTGGGACGGTGGAACTAACAGGCTTCAGATGACACCCACTTGTTGGTGTGCAGAAGGCCTGGGACTTAAGTCCCAACCGCCCGCAACAGACAACCCCCTCATGAAATCGAGCCGGGGTGCTCTGCGCTCGTTGTAAAATGACCAGGGAGCCCTCCACTCCGGTTGCCTGGCCCCAGATCTCATTTCACGGCAGTTTAAAGGGACGAGGCAGATGTCATCCCGAAAGATCGGTTGCTGAGGAGCAGAACAGACTCCTTCAAATTCAGCCCTCGCTCTGCCTTTGACTTCACCCGGAGCAGGACGGACAACTTAACATCCTGGATGGGCAAAACAGGCCCCGGCCCAGCCTTGATAGAATGCACAGTCCCCACTTAACCAGATCCTCGGGTCAGTAAGAAATTAAAGAGGTGTGAAGAACGCGGTGGCCGAGAGCCAGGGGAATGGTTTCATCATTCCCCAAGAACAGAGCCCCTCGTTTTTTTTGTTTTTTTTTTCCTGAATGCGTAGAAAGCAAGCAAAAAATTGGTGCTAAAAGAAAGTTTAACAGGTCCAGGGCAAGAAAAAAGTCCAGAACTCCACTCAAAGGTGACAACAGACATAATGCACCCGATCCTCAATGCTATGGAATGGAGTGAAACCAGGACTATTTCATAAGAGAAGGTGTTTTTTATTTTTATTTTTTTCTGGAAAAACAAAGCTTCACTATGTAACCAAAATGGTTTTATTGACGGGGGAGAAGGTAGGGAGTAGAGAGAAAAATCTAGTATTAATATAAAGTCTGATTAACTGTCCCTCGTCTACCTCATGGTCTCAAATAACTAAACTGCTTTTTAAATTCTACTTTTCTAGAGAGAAAAAAAAAATAATACAGCTAGAGTTGATGGGAGAAAAGTAAGGTATTTCAAAATACAAAAATTCTGGCTTATTTTGGGTTATGGTCCGGGATGAGCGAAGACCCATCACGACTGTAGTCCTGCCCCCAGTGGCTACACCGTCCTGAAGGAGCAAGGCCTCCGGCTCATCCAGCTCGCTAAGGGGGGGTGAGTGTCAGCACGTCTGCTCTCTGTCCTGGTAAGAACGAAAGCACGGAGGGGCCTTTTATACTGACCCACTTGTAAAGCTTGTGCACTGAGCCACCTCATTCCTTCGCGAGGATATTCGCTTGTTGCCGTGATGGAATAACCTCATTAGAGGCAGAAATTAAATACAGCCCGAGTGACTCAGACTAGTTAAAAGCGCAAGTTTGGGAGGATGACGGCGGGGCCATCGGATGACACCAAAGGATGCCTCTCTCGCTCCTTTTTATAGGGCCCTGTCTGCTCTCTGTGGATCAGATGCTGCTCTGGAATGCGCGCTGAGTGGACAGCGAGTCTGAGAACGGACTTTCTTGTGGTTTGCTAACTAACTTCTGACCTCGAAATGCAAGAGCACATTCTTTGGGAAGCATCTGCTTTGCAGAATCTGAAAAGATGGCTGAGCTCTTATGGGTCTGGAGTCATCTGGAAGGGGACTCCTTGTATTTACACAAACCAGCAAAGCACTCAGCTCTTTGGAATGAAAGGACAGCAAAGTGGCACAAGTAGAATTTGAGGTTCTCAGAAGACAGGGGAACACCAAGAGGGGAAAAGAAAGATGCCCCGAGGGATAAACACCGACGAGGATATTTATTCTCCTGGGAGGTGGACAAGGACCTGCTACCAATTCAGCTAAGTGATCCTCGAACAGAAGCTCTTGTGAATTTCTTGGGCTCATCTGTAGGCGAGCAGTCTCCTGGACTGGGAAATTTTCTAACGAGACTCTGAATCTTCTTTGCTGAATTCACAAGAAGCCGCCCCGCAGGGTGCTATGCACACAGGGCTAAGGGCCAGACTCAGGGCTCTTCAAAGCCCAGCTCTGCCCCAGCTCCCTGCCCTAGCAGCAGTAGCTGCCTTCATCTGTTCGGGCTGCGATCGCAAAGAAGCCACTGGGGTGGCCCCGAACAATAAACATTCATCCCTCGCAGTTCTGAAGGCTGGGAAGTCCAAGACCCAGGTGCAGGCAGATTCGGCCCACTTCTCCAGGTAACCGTCTCACTGTAACCTCATCCGGCGGAAGGGGGGAGCTGGGGAACTTTCACGAGGTCACTGATCTCACCCAGGAGGGCTTTGTCCCCATGACTTAAACCCCTCCCAAAGGGGACAGTGAGAATGTCTATGTTTGCATCTTTTCAAAATCACCTAAAGTGACTCTACAGCCCTCTTTCTTGAGAGGGAATGAAGTCACATGACCGAAGGAGGTGAACACTGCTTCTTGAGGACAAAAAAAATTTTTTTTACCATATTCCCACGATCTGCGGCCTTGCGAAGGGCCACGGTGCATAAACAGAAAAATAGTAGTTCTATGGGACTGTCATTTCATGCGTACAGTGATTAGGGAAAAAACGTTTTAAAAGGAGCTTGAGCGAGGTGGATGGCAAAAATGAAAAAAAAATGGAGTGATGGCTGAGAAATACTGCTCTACAAAGCTAGAAAAGAACCTAGTATTGGGGGGCAGGACAGAAATGAGGGCGGGAATTTGCGGGATATCTTTCCACGCTGTTGTGTTTTTTTAACCATGTGAACACATTGCCTACAGAAAATGCAAGTATTTTTAAATAAACTTTAAAAAGAATGCGGACCAAAGCCCTGGGCAGGGGCCTGGCTGCCGTCGTTGCCCACGAGAGGCAGCCACATGGTTTGAACTTGGCGTTGGCGGTTTCTGGCGGGCGACACAGGCCCACGCGAGGACACCCCAATCCAGCCCTCAGGTGCTCCCGGCGGCCCAGGCAATCATTCTGCTCGGTTCCCATCAGAATAGAGAATCCCCGAGTCTCACCAGTGTCCCCAGTCCCCAGGGAGGCTCAGCCACATGGAACCACTGTGGCAGCTGGGCACATGGGTCCCTCTCCCTAAAAGCCGGGCTGTGCGCCCCTGGGCTTCGCGTGCCTCCCCGAACAGGGGTGGCTTTGTCGCAGGCTCGCCGCGGGCACGGGCCGCCCCCGTGAGAGGCTCCTGGCCTGTCGAACAAAGCCGGGCTGGTCACAGAAACGCTTCTCCCCCCTCGGTTTCTTTCCCCCTTCCTGCCCGCTGCAGGGTGTGGCCTTCTGTCCCTTCTCCCCTGGGCCGGTTCTCACACACTGGCCCATCCAGCTGCTGCGTCAAGAGCTTTTTGAGAGGACACCCACCCCTGGCCCACCCCTGCCCCTCTGCCAAGAGCTCAGCCACTGGTCCATGCTCCATGCGGGGGATGCACTAACCGCAGTTAGCGAGGCCACCATCTCCCTCCTGCAGGTGAAGGGAGGGAGCGTGGGGGGAGGAAGGTGCCAGAAGGAAGCACGGGAAGGGAACCGTGGGCCCGCCAGTCCACACGGAAGAGACAGAGCACGGAGGTGAGCGGTCCCACCTCCGAAGACCAGAAGGGCCCACTGACTGTTTCAAATCCTCCGGCACGAAGCTAGTTTAGCATCTCGAACCGTGTCCCACGTCACCTAAATTCCCAAGCAAATGAAAAAAGCGGCCCCCGCTTGTCAAGGATGCTTCGTGCCCAGCGCTGCCCTAAGCGCGTGACATGCGGCAACTCATTTCGGGCCCTCGAGGGCGGAGCTAGATCACCCCCGCTCCCCAGATGGGGAGACGAGACAGGAGGACGTTCCCCCAATGGAACAATCCGTGACAATGAAACGAACAGACCTGACCGTACCCAACAGCGTCCCCGGGGCTCACTGCGCGTGGGCCGGGGGGAGCCAGACACGAACGAGCACCCTACACGATGTCTGTCCGCACACAGAGGAGAGGCGAATCTCTGTGGTCAGAAAGCGGACGGTGGCCGCCTCTGTGTGTGTGTGGGGGGTGGGTAGAAAGGGACCTGTGGGGGCTTCCGGGGCGCTAACGGTGCTATGTCATGCACGGTCCAGGCGGTGATTGCATGGGTGGCCCCGCCTGGGGAACTCAGAGCGCGGTACTGATTTCTGAATGCGCAGACATCTCAATATCTAAATAGGGAAACATTCAAACTGGTTCAGCGTATACCGATGAATAAGTTCTAGGAAGTCTAGGAGGGAAAGAGGAGCAGCTTCAAAAACACACCAGTGCGTGCTCTTCCTACACGTGTAAACACACACGCGCGTGTACACACACACACGCACACACACACTCACACACACACACACGCGCGTACCATCCGCCGTCCTCACGAGCCACAGGCAGAGGCCATGGCCACGAGACCGCATCCTTTCTGCCCAAGGCACTTCCGTAACGGCACCGAGAATGTCCTTGGGGTCGCAGGCCCCACTCCTGTCCCTCGGTCCTTATCTGTAGTTGGCCACCCCGGAGCCTGTGGGGAGACGGCCTGCGGACCTGAGAAGCCCCGCGGCTTCGGAGCTTGTGCTGTGTCCAGCACCTGAAGGATCCCATCTGCGGGCCACGTTCTCAGGGCCTCCCCGGCTTGCCCGGACCCCGCACAGCACAGACCCCCGCTCGCTTCCTGCTGATACAGGCGCCCTGGGTGGGCGGGCAGGTGGGGGGGTGCCAAAGGTGCAGCTGCCCCCCACTCCAGGCGACACACGTGGCAAGCGCTACCTGCGAGCTGATCCCAGTGACAGTTTAAAGGACCGCACTGGCGAAAGGGCGCCCCACCCCTGGCAGAGGAGCTCCCTCCCCCCGCCTCCCATGGCATTCCTGCCTGCCGAGGGACGCACATTCTTCACATCTGGCTTTGCCTGAGACGAAGTAAACCCCTCGCTTTCCGACTCCCGCCTCCCTCTAGTCCGTTTTCCAAACGCAGCCAGAGCGACCTTCTCAAAAGGAGAATCAAATCGCACGCACAGAGCTAGGGGCCAGCCCACTCCTCTGCCGCCTGCCATTGCCACCCCCCAAACACCCTTCCCCGGGTCTCCCCGAAACCTCCTCCTCCGGGATGCCTTCCTGGGCACTTGGTCTGAGGCAGGCCAACGCCACCCCACCCAGCCACACGCCAGCTCGGTCTGAATCCCGTGTGACCTCCCGCGTGGCCCGCACCACCGTCTGGAAGATGCTTCGGAGGGAAGCATCCGTTCACGGGATCGTGTGACTGCTGGCAGCCCTGGGTGCGTTCCACACACAGCCAGGGGCTTTAGGACAAGACGCTAGTTCCAGGAGGGGACGAGGGAGCAGAGAAAAAGCAGAGCGACTGCATGTGCAAAGCAGACATTTCGGAACTGGGAAGAAGTGCCTGATTTGGGGCGGGCGGCGGGGGGGACATTAGGAGAGGGAGGAGCGAGGATGCATTTTGCCCTGGAATATCACTTATTTCGCTAGTTCAGGAAGAGAATTTTTGAAAATGTCTCAAGCCCTTGGAACGGAGAAGGTAGAAGTTGCATTTTGGAGTTCCAAGAAAATAAAAACGGGGCCCAGACCGACAGCGCCTGTGTGCAGCGATGTGGTCTGGGAGAAGCAGAGAGAGGGGAAACGCAGAAGGGACAGGATGCAGCCCAGTGGGACGCCCAGGGTCAAAGGGTCGGGAAAAGATGACCCAACGCTGGGGGCTTCCCAGGGTCGCAGTGGAGCGGCGTGGTCATCATCTTTCAAGAGGATCTGTTGGCATTTGGCGACCCCTTCCTTTTCCATCTGCGGCACCTTCCCCGGACCCTCGAAACACGGTCCCAGAGCACAGGACGTTTCCAGGGAAAGTCGCCTTGGCCAAAATCACAAGGCAAATGGACGCACGGCAGGTAAGAAGTCCCCGCACGCTGGAGGCGTGTTCTGCCGCAGTTCGTGCGGCCGGAAACGTGCCTCCTGGGGGAGACCCCCCTTGAGTGATCCATGGAAGGGACAGAAAGGGTCTTAAAAACCGAGGATGTCCCCTAACCAGACTAGGAAAACGACCCGCGGACTTCCAGTTGACCTGCCAGCAATCGGTGCAAAACGAGAAACTGCGGAGTCCACATCCCCACCCACAAGGCCAACCGTGGAATCTGGGAACGCTCCACGGGCGCCAGACATTCTAGCAAACGGGGGACAAAACTGTGCCCCCTCTTCCTGGTGGCTACAGGGTGGTACCGATTGGGGTTTCTCTCCGGTGGGAACCTCTCCGTCGGAGGGTCCTGGCTTGGGCAGAGCCGTGGGGACAATGCCAGCCAAGACCTGAACGAGGGGCCACACTGCTGACCTTTGGGGGCCGAATGGGTAGAAGTTATTCCACGGCCCTATTGTGCTGTGACCCCAGGAATGTGAACCCCCACAATCGAGAAGCTTGAAGGTGGCATGTGGAATATTCTGAGCAGAATTGGGCTTCAGACGCTGGCAGTCCTTTATGTTTTCTCTCCCAAATGTCGGGGGGGAGGGGTTCCAGCCCTGCCATGCTGTCCAGCCCCAAGGCTTCATCCACATGGGGCGCAGTACGAGGTGAACAGCCCCCCCTCGCGTTGGGCGTTCTCGTCCGTGACCGAGCAATTTCGGAAAGTGCCACATCTCCTCATTCTAGAGATTGAGAACTTCCGCGGGGGCGGTAAAGGCTCTGAGAAGTCCCGCAGTCCACAGGTTTTCTAAAAACCTGATTAAACCGAGCTCGTGCGGCCCTTTCGAGCCACGGAACCCTCACTTCAGGGAACGCCTCCTACAGTCCCCCAGAACTGGGCTTGTCCAGAACGTTCTCAAGAAAAGGCTCCACCTTCACTGCACTTAGTTCTCCAAGACATCCTTGAGGAGCCGACTCACGTTACTGACCTGCCGGGAGCGCCTCCTCCCGTGACCCTGAACCTGCCTGTGTCCAGAAAGACACTCAGGAGGCTCGGAAGGGCCTCCCTTCTCGGCCGCTTTCTCTGTGGTCTGGGGCTACGAAGCACACGCGAAGGCGAGCCCTGCCCACCTCAGGCCCCGCTGGCTATCGGTGGGTCACCGAGAACCAGGGTGCCCACTAACCCACCCTCCCTGCCGAGGCGCTCACCATTCTTCGTCTTCAGCGTAAGGTGATGGACAGGATGGGAGGGGCTGGCACAGTTCTCGTTCCGGGAACTAGACCAACCCCGGACACAGGGCCCGCTGGGGCAGGTGACCTGTCCCCGCTCCGGCACTCATTTATTTATAAAGCACCTCAGCCCTGATGCGCACGCCACCCCACCCCCAACCCCGAAGTGGGGCGTGGAGCGAGGTCCAGTTACAGCCACGTTTCATTTATCTGCTCGCCGTAGGCATTTTGCGTCGGTTGAACATTCTACACGATCATCTCCTTTCAAACGGGCACCAAAAGTTTGCCTCGACCACGCTGGGTGTAAATTATTTTTAAAAAAGGAGATGTTACACATGGATCCCCCTTTTCAAACCAAGCCCAGTGACCCTAACTCAGCCTGTGTTTGATTATTCAGGATCAGACGGATCAACGAGTCATGAGTTGACCTCATGGGGCAGGGGGGCGGTTTGGCTTGCACTCAAGTGGCCCTAGAGATCTCTGAACAGGGAAACGACTAGAAGTCACAGTCCCCCCAGATAACCCAGATCATCAAAACTCCGCATAAAAGTCAGCCGTCTCTGAGGAAGCACCAAAGGGTTCCTGCCAGTGTCTGATACGGCGCTCCCGACCTTTATGACAACTCACGGCCACGTTGTAGCTCTTTGTCGTATTTGCTACTCCTTGGCTGGGTTCCTGAGAGTAAGTTTTCCTACATGACTGAGGTTCTGGGGCACATCCGATGCCACTGCCTCTACAGCGTGAGGCCGGAGCTGTGGATGGCGGCCAGTGGGACAGGTTGCCCGTCTCCCGTAAGGAGCCCAGACCACCTGCTTTCCCCCCGGAGCCCCAGGGAAAGGCTGCTCTGCCTGCCCCGCCCTCTCGGTCCTTCGGCTGCACCTGGCTGATCCCAGGGGGTCCTGCCAACACGCCTGGGGTCACGGACCAATGTCACGCGCACACACAGAGCCACTCCAACCAGACTCCCCCCAGCCGGGCCCCCCGCCAACACACCCGGGCACCTACGCACGCTCACAAAGCCGCCTCTGCTCTCTTCCTTGGCCCAACCACCCCGTCGGCCGGGCTCGCCACAGCGGAAGCCCACTGTTCCCTCCCATCAATGCGCTTCTCTGTTCCGCTAGCACATGGCAGAGAGATGCCCGCAGTCTGCCCGCAAGCCCCCCATTCATGCTGCCTTCTCACAGAGCCACTGTTCAATGAGCCTTCCCCTTCTCCTCTCCACCCGCCCCCCAATACACAAAGGAGAGTTATAAAATGGGGGGTTTTTCCTCTACAGGAATAAAAACTTAGCTTTCCTTCCTTTCTGTTTTCCTAGCCTTGGTCTCAACTTGGCAAACGGAAAGTGAGTGGAAGCAGTTAAACTGACCTAGTTTGTGACCCAGGGGACAGTCCTGGGGCCAGGACTGCCCTCATTTGCTCTTGGTTGTGGGGGGGGGCTCTAAAAACTCTGGCCATCCACCCCAATAGTCCCGCTGGGAAATGATTCATTTACAGACCTTGGGGAGACCTTAAGTGTCATCTTATTCAGCCCCTTAAATTGAAAAGGGGACACGGAGGCCCAAAGAGGTGAAGGGGGACACCCAGGCCATACAGAACACTTGTCGGGGGGTGATCTGGGCACTGTCTCTACGGGCGATGAGAAAAAACGAGCATCTTACCGTCATCCAGATAGGTCTGATCCAAGTTCTGCTCCTGTTTGATTGTCACTCCCGTGGGCAATACTTCCTTTTGGTCACTGACCGGGGGTCCATTTTTGGCGGCTCTTTGGCTTGTGGCATTCTGCTGCTGGATGACCGTGGGGTAGGACCCCGGGCTCAGCCTCTGACCTTGACTGACAGGGGGCGGGCCGGGCCGGGTGGTGCCGGGTGGGAAATTCTCGCAGTACATGATGTGCTGAAACTCCTGGTGACTCCCGCAGCGCAGCTGCTGGTTGGTGGGCGAGTAGTGGATGACCGGCGAGGCCTGCTGGTTGGCCGGCGAGGAGTGGAGCAGAGCCGGGCTCTGGCCCTGGGAGCCGGTGTGCATCAGCACGGAGCAGTGGGCATCCGTGAGGGACAGGGGGGCAGCCATGAGGGCCGGCTGCTGGTAGCCCAGCAGGGTGGGGCTCAGGCTCTTGCTGCGCTGGTACAGGACGGCCGCCGGGTTCTGCTGCTGGTAGCGGGCATCGGGGGACGAGAGCCCTGAGCGGAATTGCTGGCAGGGAGCCATGGTGGCCACGAGGCAGGAGGGGGACTCGGCCACTATTGGGTGCTGTGGGTAGTAAGGCTGGCTGCCCAGGCCCCCGTGGGTGGAGCTACAGATCAAGGTGGGGTCATATTCGTCGCTGGGCTCCGTCTTGATGGCCGGGACTGCTAGAAGAGAAGAGCACACGGGGTGTGCCCCGCTCATGAGCCGCGGATGTGCACAGGGGGTCAGCAGGCAGCCACTGGTGGCCCGTGGCCTTGGGAGAACAGAGCCTTGGGAGCCCAAGTGTGTGGGATCGAGCCGCGGGATTCTGTTATTTGTTAGCCTGGGGCAAGGGGCTCCCTGTGCAATTGTCTCAGGTCAGAGATCTAGCCCTGGGCGATGACCTTGAACTGTAGGTCCTTCCAGGGGTGGAAAGGTGGCTGGTAGGCCTGTCTCGGCCTTGGGGACCTCGTAGCCTGTTTCTGCAGCCCCTGTCATAATCTGACATATCGATAAAGTCACTAATACTCTTGTTATCTGAAGCTCCTCTCGTAGGACTTCAGCCCCATGAGGGCACAACTTTATCTGTTTCATTCACCACTATGTCTCTGAGCCAAGAACAGAGCCTGGCACTCAGATACCTTCGGGACAAATGAATGAATGAATGAATGAATGAATGAAAAACAGCCCTCGTCACCCTGGTGGGGACTGTAGCACTTTGTGGGAATGAGACCTCCTAGTCTGGTTATCCAGCCAAGAACTCCCCTTGGCCACAGGGTGACAACCCCCGATGGGGTCAACTAAAGACTCTGTATGTTTTAGGGCACATTTGCCTCCACCCCTATCATGATCCACCCTAAGAGGGACAGGAGGCCGCAGCTTTGCAGTCTCCTGCTGAACAAGTCCACACGTGCCTCTCTCCTATCCCGCCCGCCCGAAGGAAAATATGAATAACCATGGGTAATATCACTGATATCGGTTTACCACCAGTTTACTGTGCTACACGTTTTCGCGCCTTCGACTTCTGCTCTTACAAGAAAGGTGCCACTGGATAGATAAGGACCCTGAGGCTCAGAGCGGGCGAGCCAGCTGCCCGAGGCTGCCCAGCCGGTGGCAGACGTCGTGCGTCCTCACCCACAGGGGCCTTCAGAGAGGACTCCTCACCTGGGTGGTAGGTAAAGTGCTGAGGCTGACTCCGTTTTCTCTTCCCGTTGATGACGTAGAAGTTCACTTTCACCGACGTGCGGATGTGCTTGTTCCGATACTCGGGGATCTCAACGAAAAGCATGTTCTGGAAGGAAGTTGTCGTCGTTAACTTCACCGCATTCATGTCCTAATAATGCAATCATGTCCCACCCGAGGCCCCGAGCACGATGAGCCAGCCTCTCTGAAAGGAGGCGTGACACGTTTCACATGAAAGAGGCAAATTCTCTGTGAGGGGGACTTGCCTTTTAGCCACGGCAAAGAAAGAACGGCTACTCACTCTGCCAGAGCCTATTAAGATGTCACCAGTGCCAATCGGAGGGCCCGGTGCGTCATGCATATTTAGGTCATTCATCAATGCAATACCTACTGAGGGCCTGTTCGGTCCAAAGCCCCGGGACTTGGATGAAGGAAAAGGAAAAAAGGCCAAGAAGGCGCGAGAGCAGGCGGGAGGAGGGAGGGAAACGGGACAGGACGTTCACCACCGCGTCCAGGCGCTTACAGACTGGCTCTTGTCTTTATCCACCGTGGCTTCCATCTCCCAAATCTGCTGCCCATCTGGAAAAGTTCAAAAACGACAGATTTTGAAAGACCTATTAGAACCCACGACCTAAGACAAAACCCCACCATCTTATATTCACACGGGTTCATGTATAATATCATCTCGGGAAGGTGTATGGGTGCGTTTCGGGTTGCCTATGTATACACGCACATGTATGTGACATGTAGGTATGTTTCTTTTCACAAGGAGAACACATGTTGACCAGAGAAAACTCGGCAGCGATAAAAAAGTAAGGAAAGAGTTGCCCATCGCCCCATCACCATTACTTTTGTCTCTATATGTGAACGTCTATACATCATCCGTTCTTGACAAATAAAAGTGGCATTGTTACACATTCTGCTTATGACAGGCTTTATTCAACCCAAGGCTGTTTCCAGAATGTTCTGCATGTACCAAGGCCGTCACAGGGGCCCAATGACCGGTCGCTGGGCTGTCCCAGACAGGCCCTCTTGATTGTCTGAGAACACCGACGGCTCACCCAGCCTGACATGACGTCCCGGCTCGTGAGTCACTGGCCAGGGTGGGAACGCAGGAGCCTGCCCTCCACCTTCAGCAAACAGCCAGCCTGGATCTCCCGCAGCTCGCTCGGTGGTACAACCCCCTGCCCTGCCGCAGAGCACCAGTTCCCCAGGCGGGGGCCAACAAGGGGGGCCAAACAAAACTCCGCGTTTGCGAAGAATAGATTTCTCTCGGTGACCACCTACACTGGCCACTGAGCAGTTTTCGGCTCCAACAAATCATTTCCACAAGTGTTTGCAGGGTGTCCTGTGGAACACTGGCTTGGAGGGTTATGAAAGGGGTTTACGAGGACGGGAAACACATCCCACGAGCTAAGAGGCCTTTGGAAAACGCTGAGTCAAAGTCGGACGGGTTTCTCTGCCGCAGGACTTCTCAGGGCCTTCAATCTGCTCACGTGCAGTGCGACTCTTCAAGGTGGGCTGGGGTATGAACCGTGTCCCAACATTTGGCCAAAAAACTCTGACCCCCTTTAAAGATGTTATAGGTTTCAGGTGTACAACATTATAATGTGACACGTTTATACACCACAAAGGGATCACCCCCACCCCAATCTAGTTACTATCCATCACGATACAATCGCCCCTCTTCCCCCCGCTTGTCCACCTCCTAACTCCCCCCTTCCTAACCACTCGTCTCTTCTCTGCATCTATGAGTCGTTCTTTGTTTTGCTTATTCATTTGGGGTTTTTTTTGTTTTGTTTTAGATCCCACATGTGCGTGCAGCCATACAGTATTTATCTTTCTCCTTCTGACTTACTTCTCTTAGCATTATACTCTCCAGGTCCATCCATCCCTTCAGCCCCCTCATAAAGCACAGCTTTTAGCATCTTCTAGGACCGGTTAGTTTCGAACCCATGTAATCTTGGCTCTCCAGGTCCCCCCAAAGAAATCTGGCTTCCACGTGTTATTCGAACGTCCTGGTATCAAACGCTATTTCCCAAACGAATAATAAAACGTCTGTGATCGCTCCCAAAGCTGATGCAATCTAGCTGTTCGCAACAGCGAACGAGGATGACTCAGCGAGCGCCTCTGTCGTGGCAGTCTGCAAGTCTTGGCCTTACAGTCCCATTAGGTGCGATTCCTGAAATGACTAAGGCAGCCAGGGGCCCGTGTCAAAAGGGAGGAGAAACGGAGGTCACTGCACTGACTTTCACTCGGGTGTGAGGTCCCGGTGGATGGGACTGACTTACAGGCGTCGCCATCCCCCCACCAAAGCGTAGGTGCCGAGCGACTGTCTCATGTCTGAGCAAACAAAAGGGCTCGCAGCTTCAAAGGCTGCTGATGGGGCCAAGAAAAAGCCAGAAGCGAACTGCAGCCACTGCTCAGGAGGAAGCAAGAAAAAAAAAATAGATGAATGGGCCTCAGAGAGCTCGCGTTAAGTCATCAAGACGGCACTTTCCATGTGCAAAGGCCTGGACAGAGCTAGCTGGAGAAAGCCCTCATTTCTTTCTTTTCTTTTCTTTTCTTTTTTTTTTTTTTTTTTGGTCAAAGACAAACTGGTCAAGGTTATCCACAGAGACACGTGTCCCCTTCTCAGGTGGCCGTAAGCGCTGGGCACAAGTTCTCGACAAAAAGTGCATCCCTCGTTCGCCCTCGCAGTGTCAGCGCGAGGTCAAAAGCTCCGGGAAGAGATTAATGGAGAAAATGAAGGGCGACGTGTACGTATCCCACGCGTTACCTCGTCCCTAACCTCTCGGTGGCTGAACTGAATTCTGCCACCAGTGGTGCCACGGTTTGGCTCATTAGCCTGGATGAGTCTGACCTGCTTTGAGAAGGAAGGACCAGCTCAGAAGCCTCAGCATGGGGAGGGAAGGGAGAAGCACCCGGCAGGGTGACCGGGAGGCACGAAGCTGCGTCCCTAGGGCTCCCATCCCTAGCTCGCTGCCTTGACTCGTGCCAGTCATGGGAGACGAAGCACAGAGGACGCAGAACGGCAGTGCGACCCAAAGGGTGTCGCCGCGAGCAGCGTCCTCACAGTCTCGTCTCCCGGTCTAGGGACTCGAGCGAAATGGGAGGAAGCCCTTCTCCCTAAATTCCACCCTTTTCTCCATCTGTGGTGGGCGTCCTGAAGTAAAAGTCCCCCCAGTGACCGTCCTACGATCCTAGGGCTCGAGGGCTTGAGATTAGCCAGCCCAGCAACATCAGATGGGGAAACTGAGGCCCAGAGGAAGAAAGGGGGACTGTCCACAGTCACGCGGTGACAGTTACTAAATCACAGTCCTTAGGCAACAACTGACACTGTCCAATGACGAAGGAGATGTTTTCGAGGAGAGAAGGTCAGCGTTAAGACCACCAGCTCTTTGGGAGGCTGGAGTCAGGGCCTGCCTGGGCAGGCTCTTTCTAGGGTCCCATCCAGCCCACGGGGGTCTGTACATCTTTTCAAGCCCTTCCCCGTTTCCCCTGCGCCTCCAGGTATTATCCAAGTTCCCACAGTGGCCTTGAAGACCCTGTGTGACCCGACTCCGACCTCTGCCCAGCCTCTCCAGACATCATGGTCACCTCTCCCCGTAAAAATAACAGCCCCCTCCTGTGAGCACTCGCTGTGTGCGAAGCATCACTCGAAGCACCTGTCAGGTATGAACTTGTCTGATCCACACCACGACCCCAGGCCGAAGGTCTGATCGTCACCCCCGTTTGACAGGGGAGGATACTCAGGCACAGAGAGGGGCGGGCACTGGCCCACGGACACACAGCTAGCGGGCGGAGAAGCCAGACCCAAGCCCAGGCAGGCAGCGGCAGAGCCAGCCTTCCGCATCCCGCCCGTGTATGCAGTTTCCCGTGCCTGCGCCCCCCAGTTGGCTGCATGAGCTTGGATGAGACACTTCACCTCTCTCTGCCTCTTGTTTCACATATGGGGGCAATCACGGCACCTGTCGCTCCCGGGGGTCATTCCAGGACCACGGACACCTGGTCGAGAAGAAACGTTCCGCGCACCTTGGTGATCACGGCGAGTGGCAACAGATTACTTAACGATTGTCTTCTCTACCTACTTTTGCCC
Source organism: Cynopterus sphinx (assembly GCA_030015415.1). Taxonomy (NCBI): domain Eukaryota; kingdom Metazoa; phylum Chordata; class Mammalia; order Chiroptera; family Pteropodidae; genus Cynopterus; species Cynopterus sphinx. Next base: position 89,091,031 of record CM057389.1, read on the forward strand.
ACATTCTAAAGTGTTAGAATGAAAGGTTGGAATGAAACCACAAGCATTTGTTAATCAGAAAAGAAGACGCGTTTTTGTAATCGCAAACAATTCTGCCTGCAGGCATGGGCTGGAGGGAATTTATGAAAGGAGTGACAGGTGGCATGTGCCCGATCTTCTTTCCTTGCAGAAAAGGGCCTTGACACTGTTATCCCAGTGGGGGAGGGTAAAGGGAGAGAGGAGGGAGGGAGAGAGGGGAGGTGGAAGGAGAGAGAGGGAGGGAGAGAGACCGACCCCAGGAGTGAGGAATTAAAACCTGAGTCCTGAGCCTGGGTCCAACTCTGGGGAGAAGGAATCGGCTGGCCACCTGACCCAGGTGCTCCGGTGGGTACGACAGTCGCTCAGTTCCCTTCACTGCACTACCGTCTCCCACAGCAAAGGGACAAGACGGCCTTAGAAAGGATTCACTGACGGGGGCAGGCTGCATGAGTCACGGGCCATCCGCTCTGGGTACAGAACGTCAGGCCTCGCCGGGAGAGGAGTGCCTGGCAGCCCGCAGGAGGAGGAAGGTGTGTTCTGACCTGGAAGCTTGTCCCCGTTCTGTTTAAACGCAGACTTTGCAAGCCTGGCGGACCAGCACGGCCGCTCGGGACGCCTGTGTGAGTCGGGAGACACGTCTGCTGACAGCTGGGCAGCTCTGCCCCAAGCCGCTCCCTGGGCGAGGCCCCGCGGCGGAGGCTGGAGGGACCCCCACGTCCTCCTTCCCATAATTTGAGAAACATGGAAGACAGACCTGTGGGCAATTTCCATTTGTGTGTGTTTTTTATTTAATGTTTTTTTGAAAATAAAGCTTTTCTCTTATAAAATAGTAAATTGCAATTGCCTGTCGACTTGCCCGCCTCCCAGGAGCCCTCTGGGGCCACAGCCGTAGACGGAGGCCAGGCATGGGCCACCAGCTCTGATCAGGTTCCCGCTGTGCAGGCTGTCGGGGCCGCGATACTGGCCACACGGGCCTTCTCTCCCCCTCCAACGACCAGGCTCTGGACATGGCCCGAACCGGTTCCTTCCCTTCCTTTAGGCCCCTCCCTGGCCTGTCCCCCATCCTCTGTCACTACCTTCCACTCTAGGACATTTTATCTGCCCGCTGGTTGTCCGTCTCTCTCCCCTGCGAGGCTGTGGGCTTCCCGTCTTGCTCTCTGCATTATCCTCCCCCCACACCCCCCGGCACTGTGTGTCTGGCACATCCTAGGGGCTCACTAACCCCTGGTAGGCTAAATGAATAAACGGGCCTCAAGATTCCCCACTGCTTGGCCCATAGCCAGAGCTCAGGAAATGTCAGACTATGGGCCTCTCCAGCTAAAAGACCCCACAAAGAGCACTTGCTGAGCGCTGATCGAAGAAGAATCCTTTGGGGAACCGACCGATGAAGAAGGAGCCTGGAACCCAGGTGCGGACAAGGAACCGAACACCACCAGAGCGACTCGGCGTGGGTTCCGCCCACCTCCCATCCCACACCCAGGCCTGGGCCTCTGAGCAGCGCTGCCCAGAACCGAAGAGGCCCAAGAAAAATCAAGAGAGCTTCTACTGCTCTGGGCGGAGATGAAATAAAGGTCTTCGGTCTCTGGAGCAGATGTTCGGGCAAACTTCCCCCGTCCTGAATTAACAAGGCCCAGCAGCCAACACGAAAAAGAAAAAAAAAGGGCCTTCCAAGGCTTACTCAGAGGGGGAGAGAAAAGAGCCAACTTCTCTGGGCAAAGAGGTTGGGTCTAGAGAAGTCTTAGCAAGACTCGGCAAGAAAAGAAAAAAGAAAAACAAAAAAAGGGGTGGCAGGGGACGTGCCAGGCTCGACGGGCACTGTAGCCTTGGTTTTCACTTGGCTGCTGTGCCAACGAGAAGCACGTTTGCGAACCAGTGGTCCCCGCGCTTCCTCTGACTTAATGGTTTCCCTCTGCAGACAGCAAAGTGTCGGGAAGCAGAAGGGGCTGGAGTCTTAGCTGCTGGCCTCCTCGAGCCGGGGACTGGTCAGTGCTCACAGGGGCCATGAGTGAGCGAAAAGGAGCCGTCCTTGCTGGGGCCGCCAGCATGCCACTGGGCTCCAGGCGACGGGAAGGGGATCAAAACGTCAGTTTGGGTTAGGAAACCCTGTGTGAGGCATCCCAGCCCTGGCCCTGCTTCCACAAGCTCGCTAAACGGAGGCGGCTGAAGTCATTGCAGGCTGCTTGGTGACTGCCAAGGAGCAGAAAAACGTGTACTCCCCGGGTGCACGCGGATGCACGGGCAGAGGGGGGACGAGGAGGGTCCCCCTAGTTTAGGATTTCACCCACCTGAAGGGCCCAGCTGTGTTCATGGAGAGGTTCAGGGTCCCACAGCACCTGCCCCGCCACTTCCTCGGTGGGCTCGTCCCCAAGGCCCCCACCTGGCATCTGCAGGGGCCACTCGCTCATCTCCCAGCTTCCACATGTCCCCCCGCCCTCCCCAAAGACCCTTCTTCATCCAGGTTGCCAGAACAATCTCTAAAATCTAAATTAGATCAGTCATTCTCCCACTTAAAAGCTTCCATCAGCTACTCATGCCTTTTAAAGAAAACCCAAGCTCCTTGCCTACAGGTCCCAGCATGATCTGATGCCTCCCCCACCCCCAGTGTAGGCTGGTGTCACCCTTGTTCTCACACTGGGCCAGCCACTTGGGCCTGATTTCAGTTCCTCAAATGCCCCAAGCTCATCCCCATGCCGGGGCTGTAGCACTGGGCAGTTCCTCCTTCCTACAGTCCACACAGCTCCTTCTTTCTCACCTTTAAGATGCTGCTCAACGCCGCCTCCTCAGGGAAGCCCTCCCTGACCACTCTCTACAGAGTTGCCAGACTTAACTAAGAAACACACAGGATGTCCAGTTAAATTTGAATTTTAGAGAACAATGCATACATCGCTACTGCAGGGATATCCGGAACTCTGTGCCATGGCATGGGATATACTCATCCGAAAGAAATTCACTGTTCATCTGAGATGTGAATTCAGCTGAGCGGCCTATGTTGTCCCCCTACCTCCAGGCCCTTCGCTCCTCTTGCCCAGGACCTGGTTTCACTTCTTCACAGCACTTTCCCCAACTCTAAGTGACCTGCTCATAAACCAGGTTGAGGTTCTTCACCTCCTCAGGGCAGGGCCTCATCTTTCATGTGTCCCCAGTGTCCGGCACAGCACCTGCACCTAGTAGGTGTTCAATGACTATGTGGGGAGTGAGGAAGAGCATCATTTGGTCGCGTTGCACAGAGGCCGGATGTCAGCTCATCTTTCATCCCACCCAAGGCTTCCCCCACACCCGCTTCGGACAGCCGGCCACTCTGTGAATCGGGGAATGGGGCTTCTAGGTCTCCACTGACACGCTCTGCCACCTCAAGGAAGTCTGTTGGCCTCGTTATGTGAGTTGGTTCCTCCCTGACCCCGTCTGTAAAATGGGGGCAGAAAGTGATAGCAGGAGCACGATGGCTTGGGGTGAGAGGCGGGGAGACACGTAACAGTGCCGGGAAGGACACTTCTCCCTGAGAAGAAGTCAACACGACCCTGCCTTCCCGACACCGTGTTAAGTAAACTGAGCTCCCAGGGGGGAGCATGGAAAATCAGCTGACAGTTTTCGAGCACCTACTATGTGCTGGACGCTTTTAGACCCTGATCTTCTTTTATTGCTACAACACAATGGGGAACATGAGTCTCAAAGCACATAACAGGAGGCCAAGTCTGCGGGAGGATCCCAAATCCAGCCTGCTTATAACCTAAATATACGCAATCCTCACTTTAAAAAGAGCATGCAACCAGAAATATATGAAAAGAAAATAGAAAGGGCCGTTACAGTTAATAAGAAAAGATAGTATGATTTTCTTGGGGGAAGAGGGGGACGCCAGCCTGCTAATTGCAAACTACACAGTGAATGGCCCATTGGCACCAAGAAAACTTCCTGAGGGTCGACGTGCTAGGGCCCAAGCTCATTAGAAACCGTGTTTCTATGTGTCCTCTTTCAGGGGCATCCAACAGAATGAACTGCAGGGTTCTTCCACTTGAAAGTCTGTTCCTACACGCAAGGGCACTAACTCTCTGAAAACGAGACCGTTTTCTTTGTCCCCGGTGGGGCTTCAGAGCGGCGATCTGGCCTCCGTGTGTGGAGGAACGCTTTGTGTCCCAGCCAACTGTGCAAAAGGGGTGGGCTCCAGCCCAGGGGGCTGATGACACTGTGGACATGAGTCACCAAGGGCAAAGGTCTGCAGAGACTTAGTCATGCCTTGGCCCAGCCTGGGTCTGACCTTTCCCAGAGGGAAGCGTAATCTAGAAGGACTCCCATCCCAAGCCTATTGTTCCAGAAAATGCCACACCGGGGTAAACTAAACCCACGGGGACAAACAGGTGGAAACAGGGGCTGCCTTCTCTAAGATTGGTCCAATATTTCCAGATACTAATTCATGGAAAAATACTAAATTTAGCAAAATATAATAATAATAATATTTTAAGCAAATGCATTTCTATTTATTAAATGAAGCTCAAAATACAACCTTTGGGAACCTCCAAGTAATAAAATGACTCACATTAGGATATGATGACTCAGTGGGAAAGAGGGAATTCCACCACCCACGCCTCGAAAAAAAAGTCAATTTGCCCTCTCAACAGGTGATGGGAGCCTCTGCCATCAGACTGTTCCAAGAAAATTGTCCAACAAAACAAAACACAAATTCTCTTCAAACAATCTAAGTTTCAAAGCTGAGTAATTTGATGCAGGCCGGTTTCCAACCGACACCCCCGCAGGACAGACAGCAGGGAGCTGCTTGGCTGGGGCCGGGGGCCTGAATTAAGACAGATTTACCAGCTGAAAAATTCCAAAACCCTGTGTCATGTGGAGGAAGCTTCCAAAACATTGGATCCCACCCAGGCTTGGGGAGTCGCTCAAAGCCATGGCAACCCTGTTTCCCCGGCCACATCACTTTTATTTTTGTGTCCTTAGATTTTTTCCTGTTTTGCCATGTTTTGCTGGGACCCCCAACTCTGCCCGGGGCCTGGGTGACCAGGGGCCGGGGTGACTAGCCGAAGTCAGGAACAGCCTGGACTTCCCAGCGTGAACTTCGTCTGAAAGGTTACACGTTTTTTAAATCTCAGAGAAGATATAAAGCTTGTCAGCCATCGCTGAGAATGGTTAAGTAGGAGACACCCTGATCATCCCGTTTGGTAGCTCTTTGCCCCCTTGGACATGACTAGAGAGGTTATTCGGGGGGGTTGATGATAAATGCTGGGAGTCCAGCTCTGTCACCCACCGTGGGCTGACCGGGGGCCCAGGACTTGACCTCTGTGAGCCTCGGTTACCTCATATAAAACGGGGGGAATGCCGCCCACCTCTCGGAGCCAGTGTGACATTTAAAGATGACGACACGTTCGTTCTGCAACATGCGTGAGCACCTACTACGTGCCAGGGACCGTTCTAGGTGCTGCAGATACAGTAGCAAGCACCAAGTCCCCGCCCCTGAGGAACCACGGAAGAGCCCAGCATGGGAGACCAGATAATACGTGAGTAAACGAATAGATGAGAGTTTTTCAGTGTCGCTAAGGGCCACCGAGAAAACCCAGTAGGACAATGCGACGGGAGCGGACATGGTGGTGGGGGAGGATGACATCTTCAGAGAGAACGGTCGAGTTGGGGCTGAGACCTGAAGGAGCAGGAGGGCACAGCTTCATGAAGAACATGCTAGAAGGAAATTCTAAGAAGAGCGAGCAGAAGCGAAGTTCCTGACACACCAGTGAGCGGGGGGTGTTTGAGGACAGGAAGAAGCCGGTGAGGCCTAACAGCAAAGGGGAGAGAGTCGAAAAGGCTGAAAGCAGAGAGAATGGGTGAAGGCCAGGTGGTCCAGGCTCTTGGAAGTCATGAAAACAACTTAAAATAGGAACAAAAATAATATCATAATCATTATTATTACTGCTGCTATAAATAAGAGGCCGTTCTTTTTCCAAAACACCCAGCGGCTTCTAACTTAAGAAACGCCATGCTGCCCCTCTCCTGTTTTTCCGCCCTTCTCCACTTTGTCATCCCGCTGGAGTGGAAACCGCCAGTTCCATTTCGGTCCACGGCTATAAAAAGAACCTTGGAGCCGGTGGTGCCGATGACCCAACGTGGGGGCTAAGATTAGCCCAGGAGGCTGTCACCTTTCCTTGATGTGAGAACCAGCTGGGGTTCCCCTTTCCTTGGAAAACTTCAGCTGTTCCACTCCACCCCGCCCCACAGCGCCCTGGCCGGCCAAGCTGTCCATGGAGACGGGAACGGGGATGCGTTTTGGAAAAAAGAAGTTAAGCAACAGGGATTCCCCTTGCAGAAGGAGGCCCTGGGCTGGAAAGTGAGTTTTTTGGGGTCAAAAGAGCAGGACCAGCTTCCTGCAGAGGCAAAGCCACCGGCCTGTCGTTCAGGGCCATGGGGAGCCAGGCACCCCACTAGGAAGCCCGCCTCTTCTCTGGGGGTTCAGGGCCATCTCCGAGGCCCCCGCTTTTCTGCTGGCATCAACCCAGGAGCCACAGTCACGGCGGATTCTTTAGGTCGACGTGATCGAACCGCAGCCTCTCGACACAATGACCCCGTGAAGACTTCAGGGCTCTTTCTCACCACACAGTGGTTCCAGTCGGTGGTTCAGTTCACCTGATTCTAAGCTTTTTCAGAGTAAACAGCTCAGGGTCAAGGGTGCAGGCGCTGGAGCCGGGCTGCCTGGGGTCAAACTCAGCACTGCCATTTCCTAGCTGTGTGATCCTGACTACGGTACCTCAGCTCCCTGTGCTCGGTTTCTCATGGGTAAAACTGGGGGAAAGTAGCTCCTGTAGGGCTGTCATGAGGCATCAGATTACTATGTATAAAGTGCATAGGACGAGGCCTGGCACATCGTTTATTATTAAACCTATTAGTGTTTTCGAAGACTCTTGGTTCCATGAGATGAACTCTTACTCCTTCCTCTCTGTCCCACCACAGACTAAATATAATAATAATAATAGACGCTGACATTTAATGAGCATCCATAATGCGCCAAGCTCTATGCAAAGAGCCTGCTCTGTATGATGTCATTTAATCGTCTCACCTCTTGAGAGAAGTGAATCGTCTCTGTTTTTACAAAAGAGGAAATATTGGCTCAGGGAGGTAAAGAGACGTACCCAGGATGACACGGCTGCTAAATGCAGATCGTGGGTTCGAACCCAGGCCATCTCACCTCAGGGCTTGTGCCTGTGGCCGTCATTGCATGTAGCCTCGCACAGCTTGCCCTGCCCAGGCCCGCCCCCGGGGCAGTTGGTGTAAAACAAGCCACGGGCATGGTCTAAGCTGTGATCACGCTGGAGAGACCATAAACACCGTAACGGACATTCCGTGATCCCTCCCTCTGCACCACGTCCACGCCACTCATCCATGCGCCTAACTCCAGGTCGGAGGGACGGTTCCTAAGTCACTTTACAGAGAGGGAAGCTGAGACCTAGGGAGGCTGAGCCACAGGACAATGCTGGGTGTGATCTCAGGTACGTCCCCCGGCTTCTCCACGCTGAGCCATCTGCCTCCCACGGGTGCCGGGTCAGTGCAGGCAACAGGCAGAGGGTGGCAGGCGAAGGGCCTGCCCACAGACGGGTTCGACCGCAGGGAGCTGCTAGTGCTGCTCTGCTCATCAACACGAACTTGGCAAAGTTGGAACAGGCTCTGAGCTTTCCTTCCGCTCAGATGGAAACTGTGAAATTTCTTCCAAAGCCAGGAGAAGGCTAGAGAGTAAGTGCCATTCATTCGTTCGTTCATTCATTCAACAAACACTTAATCGACGCCCTTGACTAGCTTCATAAGCAACTGAAAGCCGCTGGCCCCTAACTCCAGGGGAACTCGGCAGGACCTGGCCACCGAGCCATCCCTACAAGGTCCGTTGGTCCTCACGGACACTGCCGACCTGGACGTGGATCGACAGCAAGTCGTCTGTGTCTTAGTAGCACTTCCCCTGCTAACATGGCGTTCAGAAGCCACACACGTCCTGCGACAGCCAGCAGAAGGCCAGCGGGATGGTTCCCCAGAACAGAAGATGCAGTGAAACCGGAAAGGCCAAAGCTTACTTGGTCATTGACCGTCCATGACGTCGGCATCGGGATGCCCTGGAAGCCATCCCGACTCCCTGTGACCGTTCCCACGTGCAGACCAAACCGAGGCCACGTCTCTCTACCTAGCCCTGGGAGACCTCTCTGCTCGGGCCTCCTCCCGCTCATCGAAGCGTTTGCCGGTGCCCGTTTCGGCCACGCTGGGCTGGTCTCTGACGTACCCGAGCCTCACAAACTCTTGCTGTCGAGAACATTTTACATTGTCCCACCACCTCAGAAATAAGCCTCCCCGCAAGCTGCTCCAAGACACGCTTGCCTCCTCGAATCCACTGCACACACACGGGAAGGAGCAAACAGCGTGAGCCAACATGCAGTGAGCGCTTACTGTTTACCACGCATTTTATAACATGAATGAACTTAGAACGCGTAACCTCGTGACCACCCTATCGGCTAGGACTGCCATCTTCCCATTACAGACAAGGCAACTGCTGATCAGAGAGGATACGTGACTGCCCCAGGTCGCACGGGTCGGCAGCAGTGGGACTGAGTTTCGAACACGAGCAGACTGGCTCAAGAGTGTGAGTCCCCATCTGGCGGACATGACGAACGCAGAAGGCGTTCATCGCTGCGTTACTCATCCTGGTACAGATCTGGAAGGAGCCTGATGCCCAGTAAAAGGTCGACGGGAAAATGGAGCGCTGGATGACCATACGATAGGATGCAATGCATCCATTTAAAGGTCTGTGCTCCTAACCCCTCGCGTCGGCCCTTCAAACGCACCGTGACCGACCACGTGCCTTCTACACCACTCTCAAGCCCATTCCTCCGTCTCCAGGGCCCAGCGCCACAGCCTGACCCAGTGCCTTCTTCAACGCCGCCTTCCTCTATGCTTTCAAAGTGCCAGAAAGCAGTTCCCACGTCCTGGTCTCCGGGCCCATCCCCGGAGGGGGCTCTATGTGAACGGGGAAGAAGCATCCCTTCCCCCGGACACTCAAGGCTTCCTCCTGTCAGCGGGTGTCTTAGTTATACACGCAGAGATGACGTGTCGGGGCGGGGTGGCAGCCCCCAGAGGAGGGGGTAGCCTTGTGCAGTGCACAGTCCCCACGACTGGACAGCCTGCCTGCTATATCCCCTGGATCACCCTAAGGGTGATAAAGAGGCAAACACCAATACCCCTTGTGAATGAACCTCTTGAAACCGTGCCCATTAGGAAAATAAGTCGATAAATAAACCTAAGTCTGGCATCTACGACTATCAAGTAATTGCATAACCTGCTATTTTTCCTACTTCTGATCTTTTTTTAACATCCTATGGGCAAAACACATTACCAAACAGCGCATGGAAGAAGGAATGCACACACGTGGGTGATGAACAAAAACATAAACCTCTCAGAGCAACAGAGGGCAAAGAAAAAGGTAGCACCGATTCGGCAACTTTTTTAAATTAAAAAAAACGGCACTTCTGGGAGGGGCGAAACCGTGACTGCCATGCTGCTGATGGAAGTGACAGCTGGTAGAGTCTGGAGGGTAACTCAGCAATCCGGAGGTAAAACCCCCTTTCGATGCCTATCCAAAACCCCACTGCCAGGAATGCACCCTAAATAAACTTTAGAAACAGAGGTTCACGTGTAAAAGATCAATTAATTATCCTAAAGGTACTCAAAGGTTCATCGCAACGCTATTTAGGATAAAAACATCAACGCCAAGCGGCTCGGCTCACGATGCTCCTGGTGCCGTTATCATTGCTTGGCTGGTAGTAACTCATTTCACCCGTGACCACCCTCCTGTGAGGATCGATCTATAGATAGATCCTATCGGCACAGGAAGGTTAGGTGATTTGCCTCCGATCACGGAGCAAGCACGTAGCAGGGCCCAGACGTGAAGCCGGGATCTCTGGGTACAGGGCCGGCACGCTTACTCTCCGCGACATGTGGCCTCCCTTTGTGATAACAGTAAACAGTTGAAAACGTGTTGTTCTTTATGTAAAAAAAATAATGATTTTAAAGAATTGGGGCTGGGGGCCAAGCTTATCATCACGGGAAACAACCCAGGACCAGCTCAAACTCATCGGGGTGCGTCCACGCCAACGGTGAACTGTGTCGGCATCGAAATCGCTCGAGACGTGGGACGCCTGTCACGGTGAGTTAAAACGAGGAGAATACGAAACCCCACACAGTGGGATCCCCCCCACCGCCCCAGATCCACGCCGCTTGGGACAAAGCGACGCTGGCTCTGGCTCGACACCGACGGACGCGACAGAGCTTGCAGGGGCCCTGACCTGTGGTCTTCTCCGTGAACACGACTTTGGACTCGGCCGTGAAGTTCTGTCCCGTGAGGATCATCTGCTGGCCCCCGTAGACCAGGCAGCTGTCGATGTCCTGTCTCTCCACCATGGGCAGCTCGTGGGCAGACCGCTGGGCTGCGGGCAAGAGAACGAGAAGTCATGGGGAGGTCACGGGGAGGGCACCCCGGAGAGGCTTTGCGATCTCACAGCGACGCGGCAGGACATGCTCTGCCCACCTTTGTCCCCTGCTGCCATCGCTAAACGTGGAGCCGTCGCCCGTGGCAGCCTGACCCTGCAAACACTATGTTCTCATAAAAGTGCCCCGAGGGGTCCGGGCGAGACGTCTCCCAACCACACACTCTGTTGTCACGAATCGAGGGACAGGGGCCTGCCCTCCTGATATGAGAACCGGATATGTTCTTCATTTTTTATGAGACTGACTTTCGGGTGAGAGACTTCCTCGGCTACAGGGTGCTGTCCTTTTGCCCCCGACGGCAGCAAGCACTTGAGGGGGGGTCACGCATGCGAAACTGCAGGACCCCGTTTCTGAACGGTCTGCGCGTATTTGTCCACTTCGGGATTCACTCCCGGCCCTGGACATGGTCTTCCACGCAGCCGTGATCGGCCCCACCACCTCGCTGCTCCTTTCCCAGACCTCCCCCTGCCTGACGCCGCTCCAGCCATACTTCTGGAACGTTCTCACCGTCTCTCAAACACTAAGCACATTCCTATCTTTAAGCGCGGGCACGTCCAAGTCCCTCTCTCTGGAAGGTTTTCCCTGATTGACGTGTATGGTTCCCTTCCTCGCCTCTTGCAGTTTCTACTCAGATATCACCTCCTTACCCCACCCTTCCTCCCTCCCCTGACAGTGAGAACAGTGGGACCCAACCCCTGGCCGTCCCGCCTGTCCTTCGGTGTCTCCGTCCCTCTCCTTCCTTTAGGCTGCTCTACCCTGCTTTGCTTTTCGGCAAAGAACTTTCCACTTTCGGATATGCTACATGGAGCTTGATTGGTTCAGGTCTCTACCCCCACTAGAATATGAGCCCCAGGAGGGAGGGGCTTTGCTTTGAGCCCTGCTGGAAGTCCAGGCCCAAGAACAGTGGCCAGGGTTCACTAGGAGGAGCTTGGGGTGGATGGAGGATGGACGGGTGGATGGGCAGATACGGATATGTCTGAATATATCCTGACACACACATCCCTATGTATCTGTATCTTCACAGTGAAAGATGGAGAATGGGCAGGTGTACGCTGAGCACTAACCGCAGGGATGGACCTAAGTGCTCACAGCAAGCTTCTGAGGAAGGAAGTATTGAAAGTATTCACATCGGACTGAGGAGAAAATTAAAGCTAAGAGGAGTCAAGGTCACCATCTGGCCAAGGGTAGGTGGTGAGGCTTCTGCGTGAACCTTCCAGAGCTGGTGTGTCCAGCCCCGAGCCCCATCCCTCAGCCCCTCCAGCCTGCCGTCTCTCCTGCAGGAGAGAGAGCATGGAGACCCTCTCCAGCCGCCTCCTCTGGGCAGGGTGAGAAACGGGTCCCGGCCAGCATGAGGGACCCATCTGCTCGGGCCTCCCGGCCTTGGCAGCGTGGGCTGAAGAGGCCGGCCCTGCCCTCGGTGAGTCAGCCGGAGCCCTGGCGTTCCTCCCGGACCCCGAGAACCGGGCGCAGGGCCAGCCCTTCCTGTGCCAGGGGCCTGCGGACCTCCCCATCCGGAGCTGGGGCAGCAGCCGTGTGGGGCCCGAGGGCCAAGCCCAGCCCTGCCCTCCTGGCCGGCCTGGGCCTCCAGCGGGCGAGCATCCCCCCTTCCATCCACCCCGGAGCCACGTTGAAACCAGCTTTTTCGGGAGCAACCTTGCACTTGGCGACATCTAAGTGTCTGCTGTGGGCCAGCCAGACGCTCCCAGACATTTCACTTGGAAAGTGCAACCGGACAGCTCACAGCGATCTCCTGACAGTCTCCCCATCCTCCTCCGCCCGGGCTCCCTGTTCCCAGGGGCTGCCTGCCCACAGAAGCTGATTTCTCCCTCATGGGCTGGGTCATTAATCCTTTCTTTCAATACAGGAGTTGTGTATGACTTCCTAACCGAGCTCCCACGAACGGAGGCGTGGACCAGTGAAAACGGCGGCCACGTCGCCTGGAGAAGCAGGGCCGCTGGCTTTTGAGCTCTGCCTTTGGCGAGTTTGGGGGGCAGCTGGGGGCACATGGCCCCAGGGATGGGTGGGGAGGCGGTAAGAGCCATCTGTCCCTTTTCACAGGTGGAAAGCCTGAGTCATCGCTACTGGTCAAGCTGGCCAAGGGCTCCCCGCCAGCCAGGCCAGGGGCTGGACGTGGCCGTGAGCTCTCCCTGCGGGCCTGCAGTCTGGCCCGGCCAGCCACTCCGTGAATCACCGTGCCTTGCTGTGAACACAGCTCGGCTATTTCCGACAGCAACCTCCCTCCAAAGCCTCCCAGTTTTAAGCAACCAGCGATTCTTTCTTTGCCAGATCTGCATTTCCCACCTCTTCCCTTTACTTCAGGAAAACTATCTTTTTAAATGAAAATTTAGAGAGAACAACCAGAGTCCAGTCAGGCTTCCTGTCAGCTCTAATCTGTACTCCAGTCTTGAAGCTCAGAGTGCTGGCCGGGAATGGTAGCACCCCTGGGGGCTAGTTAGAAAGGCAGGACCTAACCCCGTCCCCCACCCCGGACCTGGACCTGTTAAACCCAAATCCGCATCTTAACAAGGAATCCAGCCGATTCTTGTGTGCGATCTAGGTGGAGAAGCACCACTTAGCTCTGGCTTCGCATTAGAATCAGCTGGGGAGTTTAAAAAATGATGACCCCCTCCATCGAGGCCCTAAATCTAGAGCAGGGCTTTTCAGCCTGGTCACGACTGACATCTGGGCTGGGTCACGCTGTGTTGCGGGGTCGTCCTGTGCATTGTAAGATGTGGAACAGGACGTCTGGCTTCTACTCATTGGACGCCAGTAGCCTCCCCGCCCTGTGGACAGCTGAAATTGCCTCTAGACATAGCTAGACGTCCCCTGGGGAGGAGGCAGCCCAAACACTGTTCTAGAGACTCCGACTTCAGTGGTCTGAGCAGAGGACCCCAGCACAATTTTTTTTTGTTTTAAATCCTTAATGATGCTAATGGGTCACCGCAGGTTTTATCCGAGTTGCTGCCACAGGAGCCTTCCCTGTTTACTGCTGCTTAGGCTCTGGGGTTAGAAAGCCATGGTTTCAGGTGCCACCTCCCTGGTGTGTGACACTGGGCAAGTCGCTTCACCTCTCTGCATCACGGGTGCCTCCTCTGTAAAAGCCTAACAGGCTGGGGTGGGGGAAAGGGATGAAGGGGACTAAGAGGTAAAAACCTCCAGCCACACACATACACAAAAGGCACAGGGGCATAAGGTACAGCATACAAAGACCAGTCAACATTGCAATGATTTTGTAGGGCGACAGACGGTGACTAGACTAACTGCGCTGATCACACAGTAAGGACGATAAATGTCAGATCGCTCTGTTGTAAGCCTGAAGCTAATGTTGTGTTATTGATGTTATTACATATTGTCAACTATAATTTTTTTAAAAAGTCATAATAGAAGGCAAAAATGGTAGCATAATATTTCCATTGTGTTTAAGGAAAATAATGATCAATGTGGACCCAGACAAAACGTTTTTTGAGAATGAGGATAAAATATGTCACATAAAAATACAATAAAATCCGAACAGTCCCTGCCTTCTGCATTAAGCACGTGGACATGGTCAGCATATACATGGTAAAACACCTAATATCAATAACCCAGATATCCATCAATGGACGAATGGATAAACCAAGTGTGGTCCATTATGTTACAGAAGTACCACTCGGCCAACGGAAAGAACGAAGTACCGACTCATGCTACGACGTGGATGAACCCCCAACACACAAAAGGACACGTGTCATGTGATCCCATTTACCCGAAACGTTCAGAACCGGCGAATCCCGTGAGACAGAACGTAGATGGGCCTGGGGTTTCCTTTTGGGGTGATGAAAAAGTTCTGAAACTAGATAGTGGTAGCAGCTCCACGACATTGTGCTAATGAGTGTGCCAAACGCCACCGAATTGTACACTTTAAAATGGTGAGTTTTGTGCTTTATGTGTGTGTTTACCACAATTAAAAATATATATAAATATTATATATATAAGACAAAAACACTTGGCCGGCGCCTAGCACGCAGTAACCATTCAAGAAACCAGTCTCTACTACGAACAATTTCAAAAAACCTCATTCTTTCTTGCTCAGCCGTTTTCAAAATGTTTTCTCTTTTGTTATCTTTCTAAACCCTTAAGCCCTAGTGGATACTCAATCTGTTTTTCTGCCTAGAAAAACAGGTGCTCAGAGCTCAGCTTCTTTGGGGGTCAGCTCCTGACCGGGTTCGTACCAGACAAACCTCTGTCCCACCCACGTCCCCCACAAGGGGATCCCTAGGCGGGGCTTGGCAGTTCTAAGCCTCGGTTTTCTCATCTGAAAAAAAATGGGGCTGTTGATGGCCCCATCGCACCCGTACTGGTGAGGATTAAATGGGAGAATTCACAAAAAGCACGTGTGGCTCAATCAATGAGGCAGCAGGTTAACCAGGCTAAAAGCCGTCGTTTTTTGAGCAGCTCCATGTGCTGGGCGCCGGCTAAGTGTTATCCACTTCACCAAATGTGGGCTGACCACACCCACACGTGTCTACACGTTACTGCTCTCGTCACTGCTGTCCGTGGTGGATCCCAAACCCTGACCCAGGTCTCCAGACCCCGATTGCAGCATTTCTCAGCGCGAGGTTCCCCCTGGTTGGGGGAGACGCGTAATGAAAGTGCAGACGCCCAGGCCATACCCCCGACCCACTGCTCTCGAATCTTTCAGGGGAAGCTGGACATTTGCATGTGAACAATCTTTCCAGGTGAGTTGTTACCCACATTTGTTTGAGAGCCAAGTTCCACACTTAAAAGGCCACCTGAGGACAAGGGGACCTCCTCCAGGGGAGGCCCTGGCATCCTCAGAGAGCCCAGAGGCAAAGCAAACGAACCCAATTAGCCTCTGAAAGAGGAACTGAAGAGAGGCAAACAGCAACTAAAATTACCCTCCGGGGGGTCCAGTTCCCTCTGTCTCTCTGATGCAACCTCCAACACCAATGGCTGCTGATTGGGGTGACAGCACCCACACCTATGGGAGGGCTCTCAGAAAGCCACTGGGCCTGCACCCCCACCCACCCCCACCCACCCCCAGATCAGCTTTTCAAGCATCAAAGGATCCGGGCCATCTACACCACATACCCAGGGGCTGCTGTTCTAAAGCCACCCTGGGCCTCGCCTGTGGAGAAGCCTAGACCTTCGCTCCAGCTTTGGTTTCGAGGTGGCCCTCGCCAAGAGGTTTCCCCAGACTTCCCTCCTGCCCCCGGATTCTGGCACGTCATAAAGCGACCTGAGGCTCCTGTGTTTTATGAGCTCTGAATCAACAGGGCGCTGTTGATTTAACTGGTCTGGGTGTTTGCTCTTACCGGCAACAGCGGCTGGTGGGGAACAGGGGCTGCAAAGGATCAACAGGGAGAACGCACGGGCGCGGGGTCCCCCAGGTTGGCCTGAGTCGGCCTGGAAATGGGACACCACGGCCTGACTGTCTGTCTGCAGTTTGCCCAGTCATAGGGGTGCGTGGCCAAGGATTACGACGTACGCACTTCAGGAGAGAGGTGGGAGAGGCTCGTCGGGGGAGTTCACTTGTGCAGAGTGGGTGGGTTCTGCCAATAACAGCGAAAAATTATAATTATATAGGTCATAAAGCACACACAAGAGGAGGCAATTTAGGGGGGTGGGTAAAGGTATGAATGCCGCTGTGTAAGGACCCAAGGTCAAAGACGAGCTCGGTGACATCCAAGCGTAGGGACCGTGGGCAAGTCCTTTAATCTCTGTGCCTGTTTTCTCATCTATAAAATGGGAATAATCAGAGTCCCAGCCTCTCAGGGTTGTCTGCAGATTAAATGAGCTCACACATGGGACATGCATGGCACCTTGTCAGGGCTCAGTGATTGTTAGTTGTGCTTATTTTTATTGCTAAACTTCTAAGGGCCTCAAAGCAGGAATTATTCTCATTTTGGAGCTGAGGGCACTGAACTTCGCAGAGGAGAAGGGACATGTCTGAGGGAGCTCACAGCTAAGTCAGGCCAACAGGCGGGTTTGAACCCAGACTCTGGGATCCTACTCTCCAAAGCGGCTGCTTTTTAGTAAAACAGAGGAGGACCCAGTGGGAAACACCGGCCAGGCCAGGTGAGAAGGGTCCTCCCATCAGTCGCTTTCTGGCTTGAGCACTGACCACCCCTGACCGCAGCACTCGGGCTGCCGTAAACCCATCTTGTCTCTTCATCAGGCGCCTGTCCTTGGCTGTGAGCCTGGCTTGGCCCAGAACACGGAGCTGACTCAGGCCTCGCCTGGGAGGGACCATGAGCAGGGCCAGCAGACAGGCCAATTAGGCCCCTCAGCCCCCGCCCCGGCCATTTCTGGGTCAACTCTGGATGTGGGAGGGTGGGACAGAAAAACCCAGTTCTCCCTGAGCGTGGGGTTCACCTCTGGGAGGGACCCGTCAACATGGACACCACAGGAGTGGGGTGCAGAGTGCACAAATGCATGGGGTCTGCGGTGCATAAGACCACCTGCTAGCTCTGAACTTCACGGGGCCTCATACCCTGCCAGACTGGCCCAGCGTCTCACACAGTCCAGACTGCACCGGTCCCTAGCCAGAGCTATTATTTTTCTCCCCCGTCCAGGGAATTACCACACCATTCCAATGTGCTACCAGGCATCCCCGTCAGAATATTCCCACAGATCTCCATGTCACAAGGCCCGTCCAGAGGGCTCCACAAATCCCCATTCGACGGATGGGTTTCCGGGTCGCTGGGGGACCCGGCAGCCCAGACAGAGAAGAGGACACGGCTTTAAGCCCCCGGCTCTCTGCCTGTCCCTTGCCAGTTATGTGACCACAGCAAATCACTTAACCTTTCTAACCTCTCTGCCTGCTAGGATGTAAGCTCTGAGACAGCCGCATTTCAAACACTCACTGGCACAAGTCGATGCTCCATAAATATTTTTGAATGAATGAATGAATGAATGAATGGAGTCTCTGAGATGAGTCTCTGAGACTACGGAGAGGATGGAAGTAGTTCATATAGGTGTCAGCTGAGCACACCGCAGGTCTTCAGTGAAGGGCGGCTCTGCCTTCCACGCCCCGGCCTAACCAGCTCCGGAAAGCGCCGTAACCACAGGGACAGGTAACCAAATCAGTCAGCAGGGAAGCCACCCCAGTCCTGGGATCCTAACTTTCCTGCATCACCACCCGGCTGACCCATGACGTGGGCCAGGTGGCCATGGCGGTTCCTTGTTAGCAGCAGGGTGTGTTGCTGGCTTCCAGCTCACCTGAAACAATTGGCCTTTGTTAAACCCGACGCCTGCCTATTGCTGCCGGGGCTGTGGTCTCTCGGCAGTGGCAGCCAGGGAATGTGAGGTGTGCCTCGCAGAGCTCCAAGGGGCGTTGCAAGCAGGAAAGTATGAGCCACACCGCAACAGAGGCACCGGCCTCATGCCATTGTGCTGAGACAGGCGCTATTACCAGCCCACTTTCCAGACAAGGAAACTGAGGCACAGAGGAGGGAACAGCTGGGAAGTGGCAGAGGCAGGATCTGAACCCAGGCCCACAGCCCCCTACATGGCTTCTCCCCATCATGTCTGCGTCTGCTCTTTCTGAAATGTGGCTTCTTAGTGTTGAAAAGCCACCTTAGAGAACAAGGGCTGACAAAGGCCTGGCCTACCTGCCCTCTGCCCAACGCCCAAGTTTCCCCCAAGACTCAGTGCTACAGGGTCTCGAGGGAGACACTATCGCTCTGAGGCCCTCCAAGGGGTGCGGAGCTGGTTTCCGGTTCACGGGAAATGACGTCACCCTTTGGGGTTGCAGCCCACATTGATCTGTTACCCGCGATGTAGTGTCCTGAGGCCCAGCAGGATGTGGGTGTCGCAGCGGCCTTGGCCCCTGACTACTTCTTCCTACTTGTGTGACCAAGGCCATTTACTTGCCTCCTCTGTGCTTCAGTTTTCCCGTCTATCAAATGGGAACAGCCACCAAGTTCATGGTGTCCTTACAGAGACTCAGCAGCCATACAGAGAGGGCTTGACACACACTTGGTGACTGACAACGGTTCATGTTCCTTTAGCTCTTCCCTGTTCTGTCCCTCTCGTCTCCTTTCTGCCTCCATTTGGTCTTCGAGTATTTATTGGCATCTACCGTATGCCAGGCACTGTGCTACATGAGTTTTAAAATACAAATCGCATCCTGTCAGTCCTGTACTTAGAATTCAAGGCTTTCCATGTCCCTTAAGTAAAACCCAAAGTCTCCAGCGTCCTCTCAGGCCTCACCTTTTACCCCCTGGCTACCCCTGTTGTCGCCAAGCAGCCTTCCTGGCCCCTTGTGCCTGCCTCAGGGCCTTTGCACTTGCTCTACCCTCCAGCTGGGCCATACTCGCCCATCACCCAGGTCCAGGCTAAGATACCACGTCTTCAGACAGGTCTTTCCTGGTGGGCATGACTCAGGCCGTTGCCCTCCCCTCCCCTCCCCCCGTCACCCACACATGGTCCTTGTCATTTAGTTGTGACGCTCAGCTCTGTTTGAAATGACCTCTGCTTGTTTATTGTGGGTTTTCCCCACTAGGACGTGATCTCCATGGGTGCTAGGACTTTGTTTTGGTCCCTGCTGAGTACTCAGTGTCCAGAACAGTTTATAATGCACTCCAGATAGGGCTTTAATGGGAAGAGTGAACGTTAAGGAGCCCATAAGAATGATGTGGGTCGTTTGGCTCCTGGGGCCGATGGACGAGACTGGCATCTCTGATTTACGGAGCAAAGGGCAGTCAAGACGGCAGTCTGGTCTCACTGAGGCCGAGAATTCTCACAGAGCAGTGCTAGGGGAGGGAAGTGAAGGAATACAGGGAGGACCAGAGTGTTGGGTTTTCTAAGCTCTTGCTTTCAGAAACAAGGCACAGGAATCAAGGGAATTTCTCTGTAGGAAACAATGGACCTCGGCCCTACCTCACGCCGTACACAAAACGTTAATCTGAGATGGATCCTACCCCTAAACCTAAAAGCCAGAATCAAAAAAGCTTCCCGAAGAAAACATAAGAGAATATCTCTGCTACCTTCGGAAAGAGGGAGATTTGGGGAGGAAATGCAAAGAGCACTAATCCCAAGAGAAAAGAAAATGACAGAAAATACCGATGCTCATAAGGCACAATTAAGAAGATGAATAGGCAAGCCACAGACCAGAGGGAAATGCTCATAATACATAGCGAACTATATTAACAATAAAAATATGAGCAACCCAACAGAAAACGGGCGAAAACGCTAAACGCACTTCTCCAGAGAAGTCAGAGTCAACAAATGCATGAATCCCACCTCAGAGTCATTAGTCATTCGGGAAATGCCAATTATGCTCATTAAGCTCCAGGAGCTACCTTTTCACACTCGGGAGAAAGGCTGCAATTAAAAAGACCACCCAACCCAGATCCTGGTGAGGACGTGGTGCCAGTGGACCCTCACTCGCTCCTACATGGAGCAAAAACACAAAACCTGAAAAGCGTCCTTGCCCTGCGACCCAGCAAGCTCATCCCGGGTGTTCACCCAAGAGACATGAAAGCATTTCTCCACCAAAGGCCTTGAAGCAGGCGGTCCACAGCAGCCCTGGCCGTAAAACTCAAACCCCAGAAACAACCCACAGGTCTATCGATGGTAAATACGCAACCGTCGTAGCCACAGGGTCCACTACCATCCAGCAGTGAAAGGAAAAGAACTACCAAGTCACGTGGCAACAGCGAAGGACCGCGAAGACGTCAGGCTCAGCAAAGCAGCCGGACAGGACAGAGCACGTTCTGTGTAACAACGAGAAGTTCTAGGACAGGGAGAGCTGATCTGTGGTGATAGAGATCGGAACAGTGGTGGCCTGTGTGGGGGGGACTGGGGAGGAGACACGGACCAGAGGGTACGGGGACCTTTCAGGGATGAAGGAAATGCTCCGTGTCCTGTTTAGAGTGGTGTTTGCACAGCTACACACATTTGTCCGAAACCACTGAGCTGAACGGAGACGTACAGCCCGTGCAAGTTATTGGGCCACAGGTATCTATCTCTCAGCAAAACACCTGTGCCCAGAGACTGAAAAGAGCGTGTGAGGGATCCACACTCTGGTCCACGCCCCAGACCCAACCCCCAACCTCTGCAAAACTGACAAAGCGGGCACCGTTTGGTAGGAAAGCGCTTTAGGTGTTTTCTCAATGCCGTGAATGGAGAGGCCCCTCTGCAGGGCAGAGAGAGATCCCACGGGAGGGTCCTCAGGGGACAGGGCATCTGCACCTATGGACGACTCCGTTCCATCTCATCACTGCCTTTCTCTCCCCCAGGCAGCCTGGAGAGGCTTGTTTGCATGCTTTTATTGTTCTAAACAAGCATTCTGGAGACAGTTGCTATGTGCCAGGCCCTGGCTAACACCTGCTGGTCCCTACCCTGGCACGAGAGAGGCTGACACGTAAACTGGCTTGTCAGAGCACAGAGAGGGGACCCTGGGTCCTGTGGGGTCAGCGCCATCTATATAGGGATGGAAGGAGGGGTGGGCAGATGGTGGTGGCGAGGTCGGCGAGCCTTAAACTTGGCTGCGCCTCAGAATCCCTGGGGGACCCCTGAAAGTCTCCATGCCCAGACCGACCAATCGATGCAATTTGGTTGGATTCGGCATCATATTTCTTTTCGTAACTCCTCAAGTGATCCCAACGTGCAGCCAAGTTTGAGAGCCACTGCCCTGGAAGGGGACAAAAGCATGGGCGAAAGCTTAGAAGTCAGGGGTAGAGAGAGAGAGAGGGGGAGAGAGAGAGAGAGAGAGATCTCCGAGGACGTGGGGACTGACAGCTGAGAAGCGCAGGTGAGGAAGGAGGAAGGAGGTGGAGTGTGGGTATAGAGCCTCCGCCTAATCTTCCCGTCCACCAGAGCCCCCAAATGTGATCTCATTTATAAACAGGGTCTTCGAAGGTAAGGATGGAGAGGAAATCCAGTTGGATTAGGGTGGGTCCTAAATCCAACTAGAGCATCCTTGGGAGAGACAGGAAAGGACACACGGAGGAGGCCATGTGAACACAGAGGCGGAGACCGAGTGACGTGTCTTCAAGACCGGGGATGCCAAGGATTGCCGGCCACCGCCAGAGGCCAGGAGACGGGCCTGGAACACATTCCCCCTCGGAGCCTCTGGAAGGGACCAACCCTGCCAACACGTTGACTCCATACTGCTGGCCTCCAGGTCCGTGAGGGAACAAATTTCTGTTGTTTTGAACCTCCCGGTGGGTGGCAGTGGGCTATGCCAGGCCCGGGAAACGCACACAAGAGCGAGGCAAGGTCTCGACCACCGCAGGGAAGGTGGACTTGAAGCTGAGAGCACGGGGAGCCCAGGGGGCACGGGGGACTGTCCCCTTGCAAGGGGACCGGATGAGGAGAGGCCCACAGCTGCGATCCGTGGGCAGGCTTGTTGCTGAAGACGAGGGTGTGCCCTTCTGACCTCTCCCATGTTCCCAGGGAAGTGGGAGGCAAGGTTATCTGCCTGGAGTGGGAGGCGGGTGGGGCGGCATCCAGAGCTTGGAAGATCAGAGAAGGTTCCCAGTAGTCTCTGCTGAGATTAAGGGAGAGGACTAAGAGTTTCTCTTTGGCAAGACGGAAGATCTGGTGGACAGAAAACTAGAGCCACACGAGGGGCCTGTCTGTGCAAGGGGGAGATCCGACTTCCGGCGCGCAGGCCCGTAAATGCACATCAGGAATCTGCGTTCCTAGCAAATAAGTCCACCTTCCGGAGAGAGACCCCAGTAGTTTGCTCCAGCTCTTTCTACTGGAATCGGAGAACTTACCCTTGGTCCCCAAGACTTATGTAAAAGGCACTTCCAAATTAATACGTCAGCCTTGCCAATAAGTGCCAGCCCACCGAGGGTTCCCAACGCATCCTCCCCGAGGGCTGTGTGCTGTCGTTCCGACGATAAACATTCTGTACACACGTTGTGTCGACACATGTTACGGAACAACGGTCGATCCACGTTGATTGAATAGCTCCCTAAGGATCCGACGGCAAAGCAGTCAGTCCATAAAGATCTATGGAACTAGGAACCGAGAACAAAGAAGGAAATAAAGATGACAGAAGGTTCTGGAAGAGCAGCCAACGGGTAGCTCTGTGTGGTATTGCAAGAGTCAGTGGTGTCACAGAAACCCAGAGAAGTCGGCATTTCACAGAACTGGAAGGCTGGGGGGTGGCTCTGCGACCTACTGAGTAAAAACGAGGGACTCGCTTTACCAAGAAAGTCTCAGTTTCCTCACCGCGCAAGAAAAGGCAGTTGAATCAGCCAAATGCTTTCTTAAAAAAAAAAAAGAGAGAGAAAAGAAAAAAAGTATGTTCAAGGTTCGAACAACCTTCAAACCCCCAGGAGATCCTGCTGGAGGCGCGTGCTGTTCAGTGGTGATTCTTCAAGTCGCAGATCAACGTGAGATAAGCTGACGTGAGGGGCCTGAAGATGACAGGGAACAAGGGAGCCCGCGTATGGTCCCTCCCAAGGCCCCTCATCCCCTCCCTTTGCTACAAACCTCAGCCCCATCCTGGAGAGTGAATCCCTTGCCCGAAAGGAGAGACCTTATCTTCTCACAACCCCCCAAATCACAGAGGAAGAGGCCTAGTCTCCCTCCAAAAACACCCTGAGGTGCTCAAAACCAAGCCCCGGGTGGGGCAGCCACCGTGACTAGCATTTGGGGGACGGGGTGGGGTCGATCGGGTAGAGAGGGGGACTTCCCACGTTTCTGAGCTGCTGTTTTCAGCGTGTGCCTTCCCTGGTGGCCTGCCCGTGCGTCTTTCTCTTCCGGCTCCGGAGCACAGACTCTCCACCTCACTCAGCCCGAGGCACACTTCGCCCCACGAGGCTGGAAGCAATCGAAGTGCCTTCGTCGTTTTCCAAAGACCAACGAGGAGCGAGTTCCAGCTTCTGTCCCGAAGCGGGTGCACCCTCTCTCCCTGCTGGCTTCCAACCCCGAGAGCAGCCTTCCTCAAGCCTTTCTACATAAAATATTCATGCCTGGCCTGTACTCATTACTGTCTGAGGAAGACTGCCTCCGATTAATCCAAACCACGTGCACATTTTGTCTGATCCACGGAGGATTTTGAATTTGTTGCTGCTTTTCAGAAATCGGGAGACTCTTTCTTAAAAAAGTCCAAAAATGTGGCCGCACTGAGTCACATTCCCACATAGAAAATGTGGCTGGAATTGAGTCGCAAGAGCCCGATGAGATGGGGAATGTGTCCCGCTGGTCCCTTCTCTCCCTACCGCTGCCCACCCAGGCCGCTTCATTCATTTCCACAACCCCCCCGGCCTCTGTAGGCCACGGATTCTGTAACACCTACTTACGGCCAAATGTCTGGTAAAAAGGAAAAACAATTCTGAAACGTAAGTGAATACAGAACGTGATTGTGACAACATAAACACACACGTGCTCAGAAGAAAGAGACTCGGAAAGCAACAGAAACAGCTTGTGCTTCCGGAACAGTGCTTGCTTTCTTCTTTACGCTTTCAAAAACGATTTCTAAGCTCGCAGACTCTGGGCAGACAACAAGCTTTGTCCCATCTCACTGCCAAACCGACCACGTAACTTGAGAGAAGCACCTAAGAAGGAGCTCGAAGCAGCTGCTGCCTTTGAGGCCCGGGAGAAACGAACCAAACGGCAGCTCTTGGCCACCACTTACTGGATTCCTCCTGCCTAGGTGTTTGCGTATCTCTGTTTCCGCCAGGCCCGAGGGTGTCACCCCTCAGTGGCCTGCTGTCGGGTCGTTCTCCTCGAACACCAGGAAACAGAGCAAACGCCCTGCCCATCCGCAGGTGTGGGGCGCAGCACCAGGCACCGAGCGGGTTCTCAGCAAACGCGCGGGGATGGGATGCGGGTGCTGGGGGAGGCAAGGCTCCTATTCACGTCCCCACCCTGCCGCTTTTTGGCTGTGGTCCTCAGCCCCTCAGCTCTCTCCCTGCTCGTCTGTAAACCCAGCATCGTGACCCCCAAGGCCTGCTGTGAACATTCAGCGAGCTGTCGCGTGCTGAGCGCTCAGCACAGGGACCCGCAGAGTCACCGCTCGGTAAGCACGAGCCTCTGTCACGGCATTGTTATTCTCGTTGAAAGGGAGGGGGAGGGTAAGAAAAAGAGGACACGATGTACAGCGAACTCACCCCAACTGCGTCTGCCCCTTCTAAAGCCAGAACGACACGCACGCAGTGCCAATCGTCCAAACAAAGCTGTAGGCTACTCATTAGCCGTATTATTTTTTAATTTCCTGTGAGGCCGCAAAACCCTCCACAAGTAAGCAGAAGCAGAGGGAAACCCTTACATGGTCATCTGGGGTCCAACTGCTGGCCCTGGGGGTCGTGGGCATTCTCCCTGGGTGCCCTGCCCAGGATGGGAGGTCGGGACGGGCCACCCCACTTTCCAAAACTCCCACCGGGCCCAGAGCTCGACTTACAGCACTCGATGGGGTTCGACGCAGTCTGCAAGGAGACGATCCTGCCGCTGGGCTCCGGGATGTGCACCCGAAAAACCAGCCGCACCCGCGTGTTCTTCCTGCCGATGTCCGTCTCTCCTTTCCGCAGCTCGATGTCAGCGTTTCTGAGCTTCAGGATGCCCGCGCAGTCGATGCTGCCGGGAGGTTGGGAACCCCGTTTAGAGCCCAGCGTCTCAGTGAGCAGGAAAGACCCCCCACAAAAACGCTTTAAACGTTAACAATCGGCCAATCTGAACGAACAGTATACCGTTCTGTGTAAGATTCTTGCAGTTTTTCTAGAAGCGTGAGATTATTTTCTGATAATTTTTGTTTTGCTTGTTTTTAAACTCCGACGCATGGGTGCAATGATTCCCAAATTTTAGTCATATGCAAATTACTTCGTGAGTTTTGACCTTTCTGCATCGTTATTTAATCATTCTACATTTTTTAAACGTAAATAAATTTAGTCTCATCCCGAGCAATATAACCCAAACTTGCACAAGTATTCTTCCTCCCGATACATATGAAAAATATCGATCTAGGTATAAAACTTTTAAAATAGACATTTTCAAAACAGAAACCGCTCGGGGTCCATCACAGGTCAGGCACCACCGTGCGCTACTGCTCCCATCAACTCCAGGAGTCTCCTCACCCAAGCCCCGGCCACGCGGCCCCACAGAGACCCACCGCCCTCGGCCCCGGCCCTTACGTCGCCCTCATGTTGTTCTTCGGCTCCAGTGGTATCTCCAGGACTTTGGTGTTGCCCACGATCTTCTCGTAGCTGGTGGTGGTGACGGTTTTCCCCGTGATCCGGTGCACCTGGTAGAAGGCGTGGGGTTTCAGGATCCGCTCGTCCGCCGTCCCGATGAAGATCTGAAGTCCGAGGGGCTTGTTTTCCATGTAGCCGTGAAGCTGGGGGCGGGGAGAAAACAAGGCCACGTTATTACAGCACCACTGGCACGCGGGGCGCGGCGGCAGCGGCCCGGCCGACGAGAAGACCGGAGGAGCCCCCGGGCAGCAGGAAGAGCAGGGGGAATGGAGGAATGGAGAACGGCAGGCAACCCTGGTGTCCGGCTGCAGGGGACTGCGTTGATAAACTACAAGGGACCTTCTCTGCGATGGAATATTAAGCAGCCCGAACAAAGGATGCGGGAGATCAGAACGGCATTGACGGAGAAAGAGCCAGAAACTGCACTTAACTGGCAGGCAGGGGGCTGGGGAGAGAGTTGCCTGGTAGCGAGGACAGAAAATAATCAGAAGAGACAAACCGGGGCTCTTAACAGGGGTCGCCCGGGGAGATCAGACAAAGAACTTCTACTTGTTACACGACCGTGTTCTAATGCACGCGTTTGATTTTACAATTTAAAAAAAGAAAGAATGAGCAAGGTAAGACTGCCACCATCTAAATGAGAATTAGAAACTGGAATAGACGTTAACAGGCGAACGAGCGGTAAACAGGATATACAAAGAACGACACGTGAGTAAGGAAAGGCCGAATCCTACTTAAAACTGAGTCCTCTGTCGCCTTTTCCTTCTGTGGGTCTTTCCCCCACACCCAGACTACCACCTCTCTGAGGGCCGGGATCTCTGTTCATCTAACTCGCCACCTAATCCCTAGCACCTAGGGTACTTTGGGGCACGTGACAGACAGCCGGGCACATGTCTGTTGATCAAAACTAACAGCAGAATCGAGCAAGAGATCTGAACGAGCAATTCACGGAAAAACAAACCAATAGCCATTAGCATAGAAGAGATATTCAAACTGACCTGTAAACAGGAAAATGTGAATTAAACAACCATGACAGGCCATTTTTCACCTGCTAGATGGGCACACGCGTAGATGTTTGATAATATCAAGCGTTTTTGCAGGTTCTAGGGATACCGGCACTGTCATGCAGCCGACAGGAACATAAACTGGCATAACTATTTTAGAGTAAAAGCTATTAAAATTAAAAATACGTATTTCCTAGGACCCAGTAAAATTCCATCTCTCAGAATACACCCTCGAAGACATATTGTGCACGCAGGAGACATACACAAACTTGTTTATGAAAATAAATGGGATATTAGACAATTTCTCATATCTACAGGCTGCTGAGCAGAGGGACACGTCCAGGCTGGAACGACAGCAGCGATGTTTTAACAAGCAGGGGTCTCGGAACTGACCCAGAGAGATGGGAGACACACTACACTGTTGGAAGAGAAAAGCAACTCGTGGAAAAATACGGATATTGTGATAACAGATTTTTTTAAATGCTGAATGTGTTCCCTGCGTCCACTTGGACACACACACACGCCTTAGGCAAAGGTGTAGGCGGACGCGCTCCGAAGTGACCACTTCCAGGGCAGAAGGAGGAGATCAGGAGTGAGAAGGGGTCAGAGGGCGTTAGGAAGAGTGTCTCTCGGGAAGCTCGGGAAGTTTCACGTTGGTTTTGACAAATACATAGCGAAAGGAAAGAGTGTGCTGAGCAGAGCGTTAGAAGCGGGTTCCTGTCCTGCCATCCCCCCCGCTGAGAAGTGGGAAGAGCTGGGCAAACCGTGTAACCCTTCGTTCCCCCGTTCTGTTCTCTGAAGATGGGGGGGCGGGGGGCTATGACCAGGGACAACTCCGATCCCGCCCTTCCACAACGTTCTACAGACCTGCAGTGGGACTGTCAGTTAACGGCCAAAAAAACAAAGGTTCCAGGGCCACGGACGATGGCACGTGGTCCAGAACGATGCTGTCCCATTTAGTAAATGACACAAAATGTAAATAAAATTGAAAATGCAATTTCTCGGTTGTTCAACGGCTCAACAGCCGCAGACGGTTGGGGCTACCGTGATGGAAGTACCGATACCGAACATTCCCGCCACCGAGAAAAGTCCGGTCGGACCACGCCAGTCTGACACGATGGCGACCTCTCCTACCCTTCTAGAAGCTACAGGAAGAGGCAGGCTGGCAGTGGGCAGGGCCAGGGGACAACCTGGGCCAGGCCGACACCCACGACGTCTGCATACGTGTCTAATACCCGCCCGAGAGGCGGCGGCCTAGGGCGAAGGTGAAAATCAGGTGGGAGCCTCTTATCTTCCTCCCCCGTGCAAACTGAAGAACGAGGAGGCTCGGTTGTTCTTGGCCACAAAAATCAAAGGGAGAAGGCCAGTGTCGAGAAAGTACTTTGTTCTTGTTGTTTTGGCCCAAGATAAACGGATCTCCTCCTCCTCTGCCTCCTGGATTGATCGGGAACAGTAAACACAGGGTCATCACACTGGGTCTCAAGGAGGTAGGCCAGAGAGAGGGTGTTCCCTGATGGTCTGAGGCTCCCTCCCCCTCTCGATGACAGAAATTGCAGGCTAAGTGCATTCAGGGTAAACACCCAAGGGACACCTGCAGGTGAAATCGGTCACGTCCCCATCACTCCACCTCGGTCCAGGCCTCTGCCCCTCCCCCGCTCGCAGGCCTAATCCAAGCCACCACGGCCCTGCCCTGCAGTGACCACCACCGGCCTCTAACTGACCGTCGTCTCTCATTGGCCTTTCACAGGCGGCCCAACCCACGATGTTTTAAAAATGTAAATCGGACTCAGACGCTTCCTTGCGAACAACCCACCAAAGACTTCCTGCGGCCCCAGAATAAAACTGAAACTCGGTGCCATGGTCGCTGAGGCTCCCAGCAGCCCTGCCGCCACCTCCGTCTGCCTCCACTCCACGAGGCCCCTACCAAGGCCAGCCGTCCCTCTGTTTCCTGAGCACGTCGCGCTCAGTCTGACCTCGGGGCCTTTGCACAGCCGCCTCCTCTGCCTGGAAGACTCTCCCACCATGTAGAGATCAGATCCTCAGATCTGTCCCGAACCCCATTATTGACATGCACCCAGAGCTGGAGCCGCCTCTCTCAGCCTTGCGAGAACCAACTGTTCATTTTTTAGGTTTTTTAAAAGCCGGGAACGTCACTTTAGTAGCCTGGAATCGGCCTCGGTGGGGTCCTTTATACCCCCAAATCGGCAAATGCTACAAATCGGGGGTCCTTCTTCTGAAGAACTGCGCATGAAACATTCACCGGCACGCCGCTGGAAGGGTTGCCTCATCGCCGTCTGAAACTTTCTCGTTAGTGGTTTCTGTCCCTAGTCTCCCTCCCTCCCACCTGGACACCAGGTCCGTGAGACCGGGAACCCTGCTCATTTTTGTTTAGGGCGATCAGTAAGCAAGCCGAAGGAATGATTGGCACCACCAAGGAGGCAGCGGCTCCGTGCACACGTCCCTTGGGCCGAGCGCTGTCCCGATGCTTTACCCGGATCACAGCGCTCTGTGGGGCGGGCCCATTCTACAGACGGGGAAACTGAGGTCATGCAGCTTGTCCCAGGCAACACCGTTAGCAGGGGGCAGAGCCAGGATGTGAACTTCCGGCCAACGGGCTCTAAGTCCCCTCCCTGCCCCCACCCTTAACCGACACTGTCCATGTCCCTGGTAGCTGCAGGAGTCATGGCTGACCTCTGACCTATGCTCCAGGCCAGAAAGTCAGGTCCTCAAAGGCAAGACGAGAGGCTCAATCACAAGACCGAGAGTGTTCTTGCTGTTGAACTAGAGAGACGAGGGGTCGGGGAGAAGAAGGGAGACGGACGGAGGGAAAGAAACAGCCGACAGCGACCCAAACAACAAATAACGTGGCCCCCCTGAGAGAGAAGCCCCCTCCTTCGAGAGGGAGCCCTCTGCGTCCCAGAGCACGCCCTGGTCGGGCTGGACGAGCGGACGTGACGCGAGCGGATGGCACCACCTCGCCGTGGCACGTGTCCCCTGCCCAGGCAGCACCAGAGAGGCGTGGTGTGCCAGAAAGAAGGGACGATCTCTCTATGGTCTCCACGAAGCTCCGGGGAATAGCTGTGGGTCTTTGGGGCGGCGCCCCCGCCCCTCCGCGTTTCCATTCGCTCACAGGACACAGCGACATCACCTCCCACTCCCCGGGGCTCTGCCGGAGACTGAAGACGATGACATTTGTAGGGCCCCCAAGCAGAGCGCCCGGGAGGTGCCCACGAGAGGAGGATTTTCCGTGTCGTCAGAGGATGATGCAGATCAGTACGAGGAGGTGATACTACAGAACTGAATGGGAAGGCGATGAGTGAATGCGAGAGGCCCGCAGTGTGAACGACAACGTGACACACATCCTCCCGGGGGTGGAGCCCAGGCACGAAGTCCAGGTCCCCCGTGGGCTGAGCAGCCGCGAACGCGGGAATGAGGGGCCGGGCCACAAGGCCTGGCCGTCTCGCACGACATGAAGCCTCTGCTCTCCGCCTCCCCCGGCCCAGGAGGTGGCAGGAGGTGCCCAGACCCTGACAAACAAACAAACAAACAAACAAACAAACAAAGGACGAGTGATCTGGGCCAACCGGAGGTCTTGGGATGGCGTGACAGCCCTCGGGGTCCGTCATTCCTATCTCAGGGAGACCTTGGGCCCCGGGCCTTTCTCTAGGCCTCTCCAGGGCGCAGGCAAGCAGGGTCGCCTTCCGGCCACAGCAGGCAGCGGCTGCAACCTGGAAGCTCAAGGTCGGCCGGCCTCCGAGGAGTGAGAGCCAAAGTCCCCCGCTACTGTCCCCGGCTGCGGCCAGGTCCCAGGAAGGAGGGCCGACCCACGAGGAGGGGGTGCCGCCGCCCTTGTCATCTGCGGGGCAGCGCTCCCGAGAGCACAGGGCGACCCCCTTCCTGGGTGAGGACGCGGAGGCTCCTCCGCGGGGAGTGTCTCGCTCGCTCGCGACCCTGCACCTCGAAAGCCGTCGGGTGACACCCCAGGGATGAAGCCGGACTTGCTCCCTCTCTCCCTTGTTATAAAAGCCGTCAGGGCTCATCGATTGTAGGAACAAACGAACCACGTAAAATACAAAATTATAAATTATAACTTTATAAATTATAAATCATCTCTCAGCATAAGAGAGCGTTTCAGTGTACGTCCTTCCAGATTTTTCTTCCGGGCATGTGGAAAACCATACCTGGGCTTCCATTTTCCGTGATGCTTCCACTGAGCCAGAGGGTAGGACTATTTCCTCTTACGTGACGTCTCGTTTTACGAGACAGTCTCAAGGGGCTGCCTCGTATTTCCCAGGGCTCAGGCCGGCAAAAGGTGAGCGGGGCGCCTGGGTGCATGGTTTAGCGACTGAAGGAGTCACCGCCTCTCGGGGTCATGCCAACGCGGCGAGGTGGGCCCCTGAAAACGAGTCCTGCCCCCCCGTCCCCCGCCTCCCCGCCCCTCCTGTGCCCCGCTACCCTCACCCCGGTTCCAGGCCTGGCCTTTCCACCCTGTGTGTGCACCACGGTTTTAACTAACCCCTGTGGCCGGGCCATTAGGTCGTTTCAAGCTTCCCCACTGCAAACCCTGCAAATGAAACCTCTTGGGAAGGAAGAAGCTTCCTTGAACTCGGTTTCCCATCCACTCTGCTCAGAGCCTCGGAAGCGCTCTCGGATGGGTGGGGATGATGCCACCAGACCCAAAACGTGGGATTGATTCTCAAAACGGCAGCCGGCCAAAGAAACTGTTTCGCATTTTCCTAACATCAGACTCTCACCATGTTAAGTAGCATTTTTTGGTGTTGTTGAAGCGGGAATATTAGGAAATTGGGATCATCCTCAAAGATTTCGTTTTGGAAGAAGAGAAGCGCCCGTGGGCGTGTTTTACGGCGGTTCCCGCGGCCGCGGAGCACGTGGGGGATGATCTGTACCCGCACGCACACATGGACCCCAGATTCGGTCTGTATTTTTGGATGCAGAAGGCACAGGACATACCTGCCACGCTGGCCCCGCTGCCGTCCCGCACACGCACACGCACACGCACGCACCAGGGAATCGGGCCCGTGACTTTTCTCTCATCTCGGTCACCCCGGCAAGCATGACGCACACAACTAACGAGCACGTACGTGACGATAACTTCATTAAAAATCCTCGTTCTCCATACCTCCCGCTGCCCCCTTCCCCCCCATATTGGATCCATCTCAAAGTCCGGCCAAGTCCAGTTCCCCAGCCCACTCAGGTCCGCCGCCCTGTCCCCCTCCATCATTTCTACCCTCGTCCAAACGACCGCTACGTCCCTCCCCAAGGGTTTCCCGCACCCCCCCCCCACGCCTCGCCCTCCACTTCCCGCCCTGCACCAGCACGACCCGTCGTAAACTGCAGCTGGCCGCCGATCGGTCACTCCCAGCGCCCACTGGCTCCCAGGCCCTGCATCGCCAGGCCTCGCCCCACGCCCCAGCCCCACCCCCTTCCCACATCCCTTCCTGTGTCTGGTTCTTCCAAAAAACAACCCTCCTCCCTCCACCTGCCCCCTCCCCCGTGTCCTAGTGCATTCCTGGTCACATCGCAGAGCGTGGCTCAGACCTTATTGCCCAAGAAGGCCCTTCCTTGCTCCCCAGACGAGGCAGGACTCCCACTAATAGTCCTCTCTGTTGTGTTTGTCATAATCGCAAGGTGTGACGCGTGACCCAATTGGTCGTTGCGTGTCTGCCCCTTTCCATCCTCGTAAAGTCCCATGGAATACCCACCTGCCGTGTACAGAAGAGGAAACTGAGCCTCAGAGATGCGAGGTCCCCCCTGCCCCCCGCCAGCGAGCAGCAGAACCGGGGCTCGAGGCCAGGGCTGACGCAGGAGGAAGGCCTCCTCCCTCGGCTCTATGTGGGACTCACGGGAAGACAGACGTGGGTGCCACCCAGGCACAACCGGACCTGGCTGAAATGTGGAAACCTAGGAGCGGAGTCTGCACGCCCAGGAAGGCACGCCCAAACCCCCGGAGGGCGGTCCTGCAGTTACCTTGGACCCATGCTCCATCGTTCCCTCTGATGCCGCAACCCCCCACCAGTGGGTGGGTTATCCTATGCGCATCCTGGCGGATGTGTGGGGTGGGTCAGTGTCACGCTCTTAAAAGCAGCCGAAGCTTGGAAACAACCTCAAGGCCCATCCAAAGGATACTGGCTAAGTCAGCAGCGGTACGTTATGGCACACGGCGCTGTTCTAAAAAGATAAATACGCTAGGGACCCGGGGACAGTGCATACGCACGGCACGTCCGAAGCTGAGCAGTCCACCACCTGGGCGACCACACGGAGCACCCGAGGAGGCTTTCACAGACTGAAGCAGAATAATCTCCAGAATAAACCATCACTGCGAGAACAAAAAGATCCATTTGCATCTTTAAGGTGGGAGTGCGTGCGTGCGTGCGCGTGTGAGATCCAAATAAAATTAAAAAGTAGAAATCAGGCCCGATTTAAACACGTCCACAGGATTCTGATCTCCCCCAGGGAGTAGCTCTGTTGCCCCAAGAGTTCATGGTTGTAGTTCCCTGGAGTACAACACCCAAGTTATTATCGAACGCAAAAGTCATTGCTCGACACGAAAATTATGTTCTGAACGTGTGACATAAAAACAAAAGGCCAGAGCGCTGATGTGAAGACAGAGGCAGTCCTCTGCGCTCCTCTTCGTGAATCTTGACTTTTCTTTAAAAGGCCACCAAAGCGACGAAGGTACAAATGCGTACACCCAGGCCCACCCCGTTCTGAGAGGAAAGTGAAGACCCGGGCCCAACCGCAGAAGCCTCAAGAGCAGCCGTCCAGGGTGGAGGCCTTCGGCTAAGGAAGAGGCAGGCAGAGGTGCCAGGAGACTCCCCTCAGGCTCAGGGCATGGGCCTACCCCCAGCGAGAAGCAAACCGCACGCCTCACCCAGCTGAGCAGCAAGTCCTGGAGGCTCCACGTGCAAAACTCCACCCAGAGCCGAGCTGCTTCTCACCGGCCCTAGGACCACCCATCTGGTCTGCGTGACCATCCCCTACCCCCGGGACTGTTGTCCTAGGCTGCTCACGGGGCCCACCCCCAGCCTGGGCCACAACGACAGCAGACGCTGGACAGGGCTCATCCCTGCCTGGACGGGTGCAGAAGCCTCCTTCCTGCCCTCCCTGCCTCCCCCGCCTGCACACACCCTTCTCCACGCAGAGGCTAGAATGTCCTTCAAACTCCTAAGTGAGATCCTACTGCGTCTCTGCCCAACACCCTCCCCGCCGCCAACAGCAAGCATCTTACTTAGATCAAAAAGCCAACGTCCTCAACGTGACGCAGAAGGTTCTGCACGACCTGGCCCCTCTTCACCACCCCCAGGCCGCTCCCCTCCCTCCACCCCTGCAGCCACACGGGCCTTGTTGTCTGAAATAGCCGGGTGCCCACCAGGTGTGCTCCCGCCTCAGGGTCTCGACACTTACTCCCCCCCTGGAGATGCTCTCCCCCATATCCACAGGGCACATCCCGCTCTCCACTTGCACCTCTGCCCAGATGACCCCTTATCGGAGAGGCTGTCCCCCCCTGTAACCCCAATAGGGCACCGCACACCCTTTCGCTCCTCATCTGCCTACCCTGCTTCGCATCCCACCAGCCCTTTGTCGCCACCTGACACTGCGGGATAGTTTTATTTGATTTTTTTCTGCCTCCCCCGCTAGGATGTCTTGTTCACCGAGGCACCTGCAGTGCCTCGAATACCGTGCAGGTGCTCGACGTGTGCGCAGCCCTGGGAGGGAGGACAGACAGCCCAAGGGCAGGGCTCAAAGTGGCTGCAATGATCCCTCCTGCCCCTCCCCGGCCCCACGACAAAGGCCGCTATGCTGCCTTCTCTCCAGCTCAGGCAATTCCCTCCCTGACTTAGGGCGACTCTTGTGTCCTGCCCCGTCAGGGCGGGATTTGTCTGGCTGGACAACTGCTACCTGGAGGCCCCGTTCCAAACAGAGGCGACAGCATCTCCAGGGATCCACGCTCGGATCCCGCTGGCTGGCCACGTCTTCAGCCTGGCAGGAGACCTCTACGACCGGACACTGACCGATGTCCCCCGGAAGGGGACACGTTTGGAAGTCACAGGGGGAGCCGTCGACAGAGAATTAGACCTTTCGCACGGGCTCGAAAACAAACAAGCCAGCCGCCTCTGTCAGGATTCTAAATTAGGAATCAAGTCATTCGAGATTTCTCACATCACTGGAAATGAAAAACAGACGTCTCTACCGCCCAGCAAGCACGCTCACTGAAGGGACGCCCGATGGCCTGAAACGGGCTAAATTTGTTTCCAATTACCGCGGCCGCATTTGCAGCCCCGAGGAAGCCGGAGAAGACAGCGTGGGGAGATCAGAGGCGAGGCCCGGCGGCCTAAGGGGTCCGGGAGAAAACGCTGCCCCCCGGGCCCTCTCCCCACAGCCCCCCAGGGGTCCTGAGTAAAGACGCTGGGTCCGGGCAGGGGCAGGCTGCGGACGCCAGGCTTTTCTTCTCTGCTCCCGCCCACCCCTCTCCACTCTCAGCCTCCGGCTTCTGGGCCACCGGACAGAAAAGTCACCTCCGTCACAGCTCCCCACCAGCACCCCCACCCTGACCGACTACGTCTCCAAGGAGTAACCTTGAGTCCTCTGTGAGATGAGCCTGGAGGTCCTGGGCTGAAATGCGCACGACTTCTCTGAGCGGACCTCTCTGGAAGTTGGGGGGAGAAGGGGTGTTTGTTGTTTATTGTTTACTTTTTTTTAAGAGACCAAACAAGCACTTTTTACATCTTCCCTCTGCAGCCCTCCTGGGGCAGAGCCAGTGTAAGATGCAGAGTCGCAGCCCTGGAGCCAGACCGTCTGGGGTTACGGCCTGGCCCCAGCCCCCACGCTGTCGCGCTAAGGCCGCTCGTTCCTCTCCCTGGGCCTCAGTTTCTTCATCTGTAAACGGGACGGATGACACGACACACTCATCGGGCCGCTGGATCGCGTGAGCTGCACATAAAGCACGTGGCAAGCACTCGATAAAGGTTAACTTTTTTATTACTATTCGTGCCCCTGTGGCTGGGCGGCTTAGGGAAACCAAATGCCTCTTCTCCAGCCTTAGAAGAAGCCAGCTTGACGGCTGCCTCTCCGTGCTGACATGTAATGATCCCCAGACACATCTGGAGTAAAATCCTAGCCCTTGCTCACAGCCTGCGTACAACACCCTGCCTGCTCGGGCCCCTGCCCAGGTCACCCGCTTCCTTTCCCTGACTCTGGGCCCGCCACACGGGCACCTTGCCGCTCCGGAAACCGGCCTCGGGGCCTTTGCACTTGTTGGCCCCTCAGCCTGGAACACTCTTCCCCCAGGTCTTTCTAGGGCTGCTGGTTCCTCTCGATCCTCAGGGCCTTCCCTGAGCAGCCTGGCTATGGGGAGGGCCTCCCTGCGCCCTCCTGCCAATGCCCTTCCTCACCGGGAAGCGTTATCTTACGCTTATCGTCCGCCCGCCCCTCCACCACGAGAAGGAAAGCTTGTTCATCACCACTGCGCCCGGCCTCCTGAACAGTGCCTGGCACACAGTAGATGCTCGATAAATATTTGCTGAGTACATAAACCGAACACGAGCAGGTTCCTATGCGGCTCAGCACAGTGCCGGCTGAGTCATCCCGCAGTGACCCTGAGAAAGGAGACTTATTCATGTCTGGAAGAGGAGCCCCGCGTTTGGAGTCGGCCGAAATTCACTACCCTTTGAGCCAGTCTTGCAGGAATGTGTCTCACCATGAAAGAGACATCTTAGACCAGGCCAATTCCACTGCAAGGCAAAGGGGAGACAAATTTGGGCTGGAAAAATCAAGTGTACAATCTCTTCTCCAGGCGGCGTTCGGGGCTCGACGCTGGGACAGACTGAGTCGAAAGTGCAGTGACTTGGCAGCCTCCGGGAGATGACGAGGGAAAAGCGAGGCACGGGCAACGCCCCCCGCCTGCTGTGTTTACCCAAAGACCAGACAACAGGACACAGCATGCTCCAGGAGTCTCTCAACTCAGGGCGCCGCCCCGATATTGAGGACCAAAGCGTCTGCTGTCTGCAGGGTCCTGGGCTCTGGGAGAAGCAGGGAAGGGGGACAGGATTAGTCCCCCTGGAGAGGGTGACTGGAGGAAGTTCCCTGAAACCCTGAGCACCTATCGCCCCCGAGCAGTGGTGCCAACAGCAGCGTGAACGCCCCAAGGATGCTGCGACAAGAACCCCACGGTGCCAGGGCACCCCCCTCAGAGCACTGTGACAGAACATCCCAAAGAAAATCACAGAAACGTCCCTCCCAAGACAGGGCAAGGCCGAAGCTCTGGCTGCTCCTCCTGCACCACAGCCAAAAGCCGAAAAAAGAACCTTGAGACCGACGGTGGGAGGGAGCAGGAGGACTCCTGAAATGCAGGAGCGCGAGCCCGCCAAGGCCTTGGAAAGGTGGGTTACCCCCAGTCCGATCGCTCCTCCCCCACCCCCACCTCGCAGGTCTCTCTGGATCCAGACCAAGAATTCTGAGTCACTTTTGCCACAAGGAGAGAGAAAAAGAGAGAGAGAGAGGAGGCAGACGTGATGTGTACCTTTCCGCACTCTATTTTGGGATTTTAAGATCCAATTTCTTTGGTTTCAAAGGGTGGGTTTTGGGGAGGGCTGGGCCTAGCTGCTGTGCCCTGCACTTGGTGAGGCCAGACAGGGCTGAGACGGGGCTGAGACGGGGCTGAGACGGGCCTCTGTCGGTGGTGACCCGGGAGGGGCGGGCCCCCTGGCAGATCAACAGATCCCATCCTCCAGGAACAAGGAGCCCGTTCTTGTGTGGAGCCGCACGGGGCCTGGCTTCCCTAGCGCCATGAAGCCCGTGGGCCCGGCCGATCTGACTCACCTCTCCAGGGAGGCAGTTCTCATGCTCATTCATTCATTCATTCATTCATCGGACGGCCCCTCCGCAGACTAAAGAGGTCAAGCCGGAAGCCGTCCTTCAGAAGCGTGTTGCTGCCCATCGTGTGGGCAAAGAATCGGGTACCTCTGTGACAGGATGGCGACTTTGGGGGTTATCACTGTCCCACAGTTTATTTCAGATGTGGGGTAAATAAAAATCTAGGAAACCAGGATTTCTCAGCCTCGGTGCTATTGACCAAGGTTGTCCTGTGTCACCCAAAAGATGTCTCTGGACGTTGTCCCGAGGGACAAAATCGCCCCACTGAGAACCGCCCTTTAATGGTGTCGACATCGGTGGGAGAGGGAGCTTTTCTGCAGAAAGCCTGCGTCAGAAACCTTTCCTTTGCTCTCGAAGGGCTACTTCCGAGGACACGCTAATCCTCTGCTTGTCACCTTCCCTCCCCGCCTGCCCCAGCCGGGTCCACCACCACCTCCACCACCACCGTCTCTGGCCTAGACCACTGCACCCGTAGAATCTCCCTGCTTCTCTCTTGCCCCACCCCGCCCCCACCATCCTAAATGGATTCTCCACAAGCAACCAGAGGATCTTTTTATAGCAAATCACATCACTCCTCTATTTAAAACCAGCCAGTGGCTTCCTGATGCATAAACAATTAAATTCGAAGTCCATGCCCTGCAAAGGCCCAGATCCTGGGAGTCCTTCTTCTCTCTCCAGCTCTCTCTCCTACTGCTCCTCCCTGCACCCCCTGCAGGCAGCCTCACCTGCCACTTCCCAGACACCCAAGCTCTCCTGCCTCAGGGCTCTTGCACCTGCCTTTCTCTCTCCCGGATTTCCCTGATTCTCACCTGCCCACTTCCTTATTGTTATTTAAAGATATTTAAACAAATTCATCCCTGGAAAGACATCCCAGGACTACCTCAGACCAAAGTTAAACCGCCTCCCCAGGCCTCCTCTCCTACTACTCACCTTTTCCCCTTAAAACGCTTCACCATGATCTGAAGTCACCCTATTTACGGTTTAACCTGTTCGATGTCTGTTTCCTCACTGGAATCAACACCTCGTTCTTCTCTCTCACCTGGGTCAGAGCCTGGCACTTAGCAGGTGTCTCGCAAGTAATTAATAAGCGACTAATCTGTATATTCTAAACCTTCAATGTATTTGTTATAAAACACTTGCTAAAAAACCAAAAGAGCTGCACCTTGCCTCACATTTTGAGCACGGACATTTAAAGGCCCCTGGCACCTGCCGTGCCACGGCTGCTTAGAGCATGTTCTAAATATAAAGGCCAAAAGGACGAAGGGGCTCATCCGGATTTTATAGAAAACCAAGGTCACACTCACCTATTCTACAAACTACAGATAAAGAGCCTACCGGGTGTCACACACCGTCCCTGGAAACTCAGCACTAAAAGAGGACTAGCCAGAGAGAAGCTTGCGGGTTTTCGACCTTTGGACACAGACTGAAGAGAATTTCAAAGGACCCTGGGGACCATCCGCCACTGGGGACCTTCACTGCCCTCCCGTCTGGTGGCATCTCCATGGACCTCTCTCGAAGCCCTGTCACGTCTACAAGTTTAGTAATTAAGTGTCTAGACCACAGGCTGTGGAAAATCAGATCACCGACGAAGGACAGCTCTCCAAACGTTAAACTGTGTTTATAAAAACAGGGTCACAATATCTTCCTTCAAGGTCATCTGTTAAGGCCGAGGCCACTAGCTCTCTGTTATCCGTTTTCCCTTCCTTAGTAACAGGATCCCAATGATCTCGGGTGGCAATGAGACGGCTAAGAGTCTGCACTTCCCAGCCTCCTTTGCAGAGGAAAATGGCCCCATTATTAGGTTTGAATCAATGAGATGTAGGCAAAAGTGGGGGGAAGATTTGCAGAAAGGTTCCTGAGAGGAAGTTAAGCCAGCTGGGGAGCCCTTTTTGCCCTGTGTCCTTGCTTCCTCAGAATTCTGCTTGGACTATGGATGCGATGGCAGCCGCTCCTGCAATTATTTTGTGCCATGAGGCAACACTGAAGAGGACAGGAAAAAAGAAGAAGCCTGGATTCCCGATGACGTCACAGTACCTCGGACAACCCAGCTCTAGACTTTCCACATACGAGAACGAATTTTTGAGTGTTTCAACAGCTGTTATTTTGGGTTTTTTGTCAGATGCAAGCAAACCTAAGCCTAATCAAAAGACACATTAGCCCACCACCGTCACGTCATTTCCTTCATGCCTTCCTGTTCTCCTCAACTGTACCTCATGAGGATAGGTTGAGCACGCTTAGGGGAGCCTCTGTTTAAAAAAAAAAAACAACAACAACAACTCCAGGGGCAGACAGCATCAGCTCACAAGCCTGCCCTACGAAAGGCTTCGCATAAGACTCCTCTGAAGAGCCAGCATGGACGTGAATGTGAGAGAAACTGCCTCACACGAAACGTCAAACCGTCCCACTGCTCAGGGCTGTACCAGGTAACGACGCACAGGCCAGTCTTCGAGACTCCTCGCCCTCTTCTGCGCCATCTCAAGGGCCTCCCCGAGAGGGGAGGTGGATGGAGAACAGACGGCTGTCTGACACACACGCAGGGGTGACGATGGCGCTCGCTAGAAATAAAACGGCTGCTTACTTTCTGTCTGGTTTCCGAATTGCTTTTTCCTGGTCGGAAGGTGCCAGGCCTGGCAGCTCTCTCAAAAGGTAGAATTCAAGTCAACAAATATTTGTTGAGTGCCGCCTAGTCACCAAAAAGTCGTGCTAGGGAAGATCTGTTGAGTGGGGTGGGGGTGGCGGGGGAGGGATGCCTGGGGCACTATAATTAATCACATTCATCACGATAACAGCAGGAGCAGGAGCAGCTGACGCGGGATTGAGCGATCGCTAAATATCAAGCCTGGTTCTGAGGGTCGATCTCTATCGGCTCATTCAGTCCTCATGACAACCCTGTGAGGTAGATATCATCATCTTACACCAGGGGGAACTGAGGCAGAGAGAGGTCAGGCAATTTGTTCGAGGCCACACGGCCAGGAAGGGAGGGGCCAGGGTGCCAGCCTTGGGCAGGTCTGGCTCCGAGGCCCATTGTCTCGAGCCCTGAATGATCTCCTCTTCCTCTTTCCCAGAATGGGGGAGAAAGCACCCCGCCGTGGGCCTGACACCCCATTCTCCAGCCCGTTTCCTGATCTATGACTGGACTATCGGTTACTGGATCTTTCTCTTTAAAACTTAATTCCTACTTTTACTTGAAGAAATTTATTTTAGAAGAAACTCTATGTCGCTACCACAAATAGGAAACTGGGATCACTGGTTGGAAATCAAAGACGCCCATAAATGCACATCAGAAGCAAGGGCCGATAAAATAGTTACACTCCCGTGAAAGGTGCAAGGTTCTTGCTGTGGCCCGGTCCCTATGCGCCATCAAATTCACCTACATGGATGGCCCCTAGGGGACCACCATTTGCAGAACGCTGATTGACAGCCAAAGCGCATCACAGCAGGTACTCGGGAGAGCACAGAGGGTTCGGGGGAAGGAGGAGGGGGGCTGAGCTGGGAGCCAGCAGATCTTGGAGGGGCTGGTTCAGAGAACTACCCCGGGTGATGCCCAGACACAGGAGAGGCCCTGCGCCCTCCTGCTCCGAGAGCAGGGAAGAGCTGCTGAGGACGTAGGAACGTGCCCCAGGCCCGCCTGGTGCTGGAGGAGGAGTCCTGTGTGCAGGGAAGGGCACGGAAGCAGAAAACCGACCGACCCATCACACTTTGGTGTGTTTTCCTGAAACCAAAAGGCGTCCGTTCAGGCGGCGGCCGGCCTGCCTGCCTCTCTGTGCCCCTTGCTCTTAGGGACGCAGCGGTGGGCTGGCTCGTTTGCCAGCCTCTGCTCCAAGGGAGAAGCCTGATTTGCAGCGTTGGCTAATTCCCGTGGCGTGACTTGCCGCCGTGGCTGATTTTAAGCGACCGACGTGATGTCACCGATTTGGGAAGAGACGTGCGGAGCTCGCCATCACACACCACTTCTGTCCCACTGGTACCATGGATAGGAAGGCTCTTGGGGACGCAGACTAGAGTAAAATGTGGCAGAATTCCTGTAAATTTAGCAGTCAGTTCCCACGAGGCTGCACCCACCAGCTCAGGCACACCCTCAGGCCTCTACGTGCATCTGCCAATGCGACCACCTGCGTGGCATCAGACCGTCCACGGCTCACTTTCTCTTCTCCCACGACTGACAGTGTTCTCTCTCTCTCTCTCTCTCTCTCTCTCTCACACACACACACACACACACACACACACACACATACACGCCCTTGCCCCGGGCTCCACTCCCGGGAAAGGCCTAAGGTTCTTGCTTTGGTCCGGTCCCCTCTCCACTTGGCCCTCCGCCGCCGCTGTCTGGACTTCCCTCGGCCTGGGGAGGCTGGATTCGTGGCCCCAAAGCCCCAGGCTCCTTCTCACCCCAGCAGGAGCTACAGCCTGGTCTTTAAATC
The DNA here is from genome assembly GCA_030015415.1 of Cynopterus sphinx. NCBI lineage: Eukaryota > Metazoa > Chordata > Mammalia > Chiroptera > Pteropodidae > Cynopterus > Cynopterus sphinx. The sequence goes on from CM057389.1 coordinate 89,133,028, forward strand.
CAATCACACACATCTTCCTGTCTAGACAAGGCCCCTGGCTGCCAGCGCCCAGAGTGAATGAATTCACAGGCCTCCACGCCCTGCCTCCACGGTGCTCATCGGAGCTCTGCGGGCCGATCCGGGGGGCTGGGAGCCCCCCACGCAGGCGTGGCACGGCCCTCGGCTTGTGCCAGAACCACACAGGGCACCCTGCAGCACCCCCGGGTGGGAGAGTGCGTGAGTGTGGCATGGCGTGTGGCGTGCCGTCCCCAGAGAACCGGGCGCCGGCCCCGCCAAGAGCCATCCATCATTCTTTTGCTGAAAAGTGGGAAAACAAACAACAAAACCCCTGCCTGGCCTCATTTAATGCGAACCAAATACAAAAGCCACAGGAGAAAGCCCTTCCTCTTTGTGCTTCCCTTTTCCGGCCCAGAAGCACCAACGGGCCAAGATAAGGGCGATGTGGGGCCCTCTGGGTCCTTTCAAAGGGCCGGCACCCACCCCCGGGGCCCACCCCCGTCCGCCTACGCCCCCGCTACAGCCCGCAGTGGCCCCGGGTGGCAGGGGGCTCCACGCCAGGGACTTGGAAGAGGTTTAAGGCTCACGCAACAGAAGGGAGGAAGCTCGGCCTGTCAAGAGGGTGATAAAGCATCTCCTTATCGGGAACTTTCCTTTCAACTGCCTCCAAGAGAGTGCCGGAGCCGGGCCCTTGTCAAGGCCGAGCGTGGTCCTTTCATGTCGCCCTCTGTCCTCCGGGCATCCACATGTCCGTGTGCGCACAGAACCGTGGCGTCAAGGCCGGAGTTCACGGCTCGGGGCCAACGTCTCTGAGAGGATGCGATAACGTGCCTCCAGGCCTGGGCCTCGGGTTAGCTGTGTGGCATCTGCAAAGCCACCAGAACCATCTGGGCCCTGGTTCTGCCATCGGGACAGCAGAAGAAGGGATTTCAGAGCAGCAGAACCCAGCAGGGTAGACGGGGGCCTCGGGAGCTAGTGGATCCGAGTTCTAGTCCCAGCTGCTGAACTCACTGGCTGTTGACCTTGGGCAAGTCACTCGGACTCTCCAAAAATGCTTCCACATGTGTAAGGTGCAGGAGTCACTGAGTTCAAGGATGAATGGGTCGTCGCACGTGAAGCTCTTAGGGCCCATGCACAGCAAGTGCTCAGTAAAGATCGTCACCGCCTTCCCTGTTATGATTCTTTTCATGTTTTCACGGGGCCGCTGTGGACGTGTGGCATGTCCCGTCAGCAGGATGTGAGATCAGAGCTACCCCAGAGAAACATTTGGGTCTCCCAGGCAATCTGCTCACCTTGCCACTCAAGAAGCGAACGCCCCAGATGGACACGGTGACTCGACTGTCCTCTCAGGGTGAGAGAGCCTCTCGGTACTTGAGCATCTTTTCATCCCAAGTGTGGTTCTCATTTGCCGGGCCCCAGACACAGCCGGCTCTGCCATCTAAGCCACCTGGCCCAGGACTGTGCCAATTCCCTGAGAGGCCCAGGCTGCTCTCAGACAGGGACACGGCCCAGTGGGTGGAGGGCAGCTTGGTCTATGCACAGTCCCGTCATCCGCGTCAGGATGCAATCCCACTGGGACGGGTAGAAACACCGAGCGAAGACGTGGTGGCTCTGACTCGGACACTGGTCCCCATCCGCACAAGGGGTGGGGGGCAGATAATGATGCCCACTCCCCGGGCTGTGGTGAGGACTAAATGACATAATCCACGTAAAGAGCTTCGAATGGTGCCTGGCACATGCTAAGCCCTCACAAACGTCAGCAGTGAGGGCCATCACCATCGCCATCACCGATTTCAAACCTTTCTCTAAGGCGGCTTGATGTCACCATTCAGTTATCTGGTTTATCAGTCCTTCTTGGAACACAGGACATCAAGGGAGAACGTGGCCCCTGCTCCCACTCCCACCCCGAGCCCTGCGCCAGGCACTGCACGTCCATGTGTCGGCTCGGAGAGGCCGAGCACGCTGCCCGAGGTGCCCGGCTCAGAGGGGGTGCGCCTGGGAAGCAAAACCAAGCCCGGCGGCCCCCCAGCCCGGCGCGCCTCGGCCACAGCTGCTCCTAGTTCCTCTTTGTGGAGCAGTTTTCCTTTTCCTTTCAAGTGGGAATGCAGCACACATCAGCCATTCACTCACACTCGCTCTCGGAGGTCTGTGCGCACCCCCCACGCACATCACTGAAGGCCCCAAAGCTCTTTTCCTTTGCTGCTCTTTCCAGAGTTTTGCTCAGCGCGCCCGGCCCAGAGTTGCGCACGCCTCCATCCCAGGCCTGGGACTGGGGACGTGTGAGGTGTGAGGGGCTGGAACCCGGCTGCCATAAACGAGGCCCCCGCAGGGTCTTTCCACGGCCGAGAGACAAGTTCTCGCCTCCCGTGGTGGGGAGGTGAGAGGCTGAGAAGCCACCGTTTGCCAAGAACTTTGCGAAGGAAAGGGAAATGAAGCTTGTTGTCAGACGGAAAAGCTCACTCTAACTCCTTGAGGATTAGCGAGGCCTGGGTGGCCGCCCAAACTCTGAAGTCCTCTGTTAGCCGAGAGAGGTGGCTCTCGCGACGACGGCCACAGGCTGGACCGAATGTGACCGCAAACGGGTGCGCCTGCCCTCCCAGACTCATCCGAATTGGGAACGAGGCTGACATTGGACCCATGCGGATACCCGCTCGCGCGACAGGGATCAGGGGTGGCAATGATGACCTTCAGACGGGCACGAAGAGACCCCAGCCGGGTCTGTGGGGCCAGAAGGCCAGCGAGCCCCAAGGCTTGCAGAGGGTTGGAGAGTGACCACAGGTTCAATTCACAGACTCAGGACCCACTGTCCTCGGCAGCTCGGCTGGGGCTTCGTAGGTGACACCAAGCGAAGATGAAAAGCCTCACACTGAGAACTATCGCTCCCATCCCGGCCCTGAGAGGGGACACGTCTGGCCACAAGGCAGGCCTTGCATCGGGTCCCCAACGAGTCAGAGCTTCCCACAGCCCACCTCCCAGCCGACAAGCACTTTTCACGGTACACAGAGGGCAGCGACGCTCCTCTGGCAAGAAAAATAACGAATCCACCCAAAAAATACACCTAAAAGACCAAGTGCAGGTGTGTGAGGAGGAGGAGGAGGAGCACCGGCCCTGCAGACACGCGCCCACAGCCGCGCTTTGAGTCACCGTCTGAACTGCCTATGATCTCATTTTCGAACAACCCTTTTCTGCATTTGATTTTTTCTCCTCGGCGGGACTTGGCAAAGACCCCTGGCTGAGCACTGACCGCCCCCCCCTTGTATTAACACCTGCACGTGAGCCCCGTTCGGACAGGCCCCCTCGTCGTGGACATGCACCCCGAATCCAGCTCCTGCAGCTCCTGCCTCCATCCGCTCGCTCCCCCTCCCCTTCGCTCAAGGGGCCGGACCGGGCTGGGGAAGAGGATGCGGTAAGATGGGGAGGTGGCCTGCGAGAGCACACTCGGGACACAATAAACAAGTCTGCCGCCTTGTTCGGAGATGGACCCCCGACCCCCCAAAGCTAGCAGGGCCCTTAAAAGCGTCAGTTCAGAGTTAAAGTTAGACACACGCAAAGCCGAAGGCCCAAGGGGAACTCAGAGCTCGACAACAATCCCCTCTTTGACTGAAAAAACCACAAGGGAACACCCACGGCATACTTCTTGTTTAAAAAAGGAAAGTGAAAAATAAGGTTTTTTCTTCTCCTTCTTCTTAATCATTATAAAACTAAGTTGCGCCCGTTCCATCAAGTCACGACTTCTGTGGGCCTCAGGCGAGCCCAAGGCATGCCGGGCAGAGCGATGAGGGCAGAGGAAGCCTGGGCACGTCCCCGTGAACCGAGCGGGTCCTGCTTAATTGTTGTCACTTCCTTCCTCCGCTTCCTTGTGCACAGGAAAGCGGCTGAGAAGCTGCCCGTGTCAGCACATGCATCACCCGAACTCCCAGGGAGGGCATCGTGCGTCTGAGGGGCCCGGGTGAACGCGCTCACTGACGCCTCGGGGGCACAGTGGTGACAGCCACTCAGCATTCAGTCATGTGGCAGATTGAGGGCCTACTATGTGACAGGCGACATGCTTGGGGATAGGATGGAGCCACAACGGAGGGCGTATGGGTGGATAAGTGGGAGGGAAGGGGGGAAGAAAGGAAGAATATATCAGGGTATAACACACACACACACAAGTAGAGGGACAGAGGATGGCCGGGAAAGGGTAGCTACTTTGATAGAGGAATCGGGGAAGGTTGCTTCGAGGAGGCAGCAATCAAAGTGAGACCCGAGAGAAGCAGAGGAGTCATGCGGATGTCTGGGGGAAGCGACTAGCGAGTGCAAAGGCCCTGAGGCAGATTCTAACTACTCAGAGTGTGTGGAGACTAGCAAGGGGCCAGTAGGGCCAGAGCAGAGTGAGGAGGGGTGGACCAGAGGACACCGGGCCCTGCGATCCGATCCGTGGAGAGGAGTCTGTGTGGCCTGAATGAGGGGGAGACACGCAAGGCCTCGGAACAGAGGGGCATGTGGACCAATCCACATTGCGAACAGACTCCTCCGGCTGCTGCGTGGAGAGCAGACAGGATGAGGGGCACGAGTGGGGACAACGACACCAGTTAGGGGCTATCGCTGTCACCCGGAGGAGGAATGATGACGGCGTGGCCCCTGACAGCAAAGAGAAGGAAGCGGGTGAGAAGGTCGAGTCCGTGGCCACCCCAGTGCCAGCCTGACCCTCCCCGGCACAGACGCAGACCCGCGACAGATGCCGACAGGTAAACAGGATGCACGTCAACGTTCACAGGGCGGAGAGAAGCGTGCGAGGAGGAGAGAGAGGTCGGAAATCCGCGAGGGTTCTGCTCGCGTAAGCCTCACCCTGGGCGCGTCACGTCGTTTCTGGGGTTCGGTTGTCTCCCTGGTGAGACAACAGGCCCCAGGTCGTAGGGTGACAACGGGAAATGCAAGCCCGGGCCTTGATCACGTCTGGGATATCGTACGTGCTCCACAAAGCACACGTGCCTACCCTCTGCTCCGAACGGTCCGAGCTGTGGCTCTGCCGATGTAGTTACTGCGTCCCCTTCCTAACTCACACCGTCTCTGAGCCTCGATCTGATCATCTGCAAGCCGAAGGTGATGGTCCCTGCCTACCTCACGTACTCAGTGAGGCTGAGCTAGACAGTGTTAGCTGAGCGAAACTCGGCAGCACAGGAAGCCCTCAGCAAAATGGTAGCTGAAGCCCTCAGCAAAATGGTAGCTGAAGCCCTCAGCACAATGGTAGCTGAAGCCCTCAGTAAAATGGTAGCTGAAGCCCTCAGTAAAATGGTAGCTGAAGCCCTCAGTAAAATGATACATGAATCAGTGGTCTCACCAGTCATTCAACTAGATGATTTCTAAATCTCCTTCTAGCTAAATCATCCCCAAACTGTTTAAAAAAAAAAAAAGCTTTGAGTCCCTGACTGAGTCAACTTGGGAGCAAGGAAACCAGGCAAGTTAAGGCCAAGGTGAAGAGAAGCCGGAGCTCCCACCTCAAAGTGAACAAAACTCAACACGGGCCCCTCTGCTCAGGTGATACCTGTCACTCTGAGTCATAGACTCGGTGTAAGTTCAGAAATGAGAGGAGCTGCCAAAGCACGGCCCCCTCGCTTTTCTGAGGCTCCCACAGCTCAGAGGGGACAAGTGTGTGGGCTGGGGTTGCACAGAGGCAGAGGCAGAAGTTCTCAAGGCTTCCCTCGCAGTCCCAGCCAGTCTGGTCAGTTAGGGGATGGAAGGAGGAAGCGATGAACGCCCCACCTGCGAGAAAGGAAGGAACGGAGTCGGGATGTCTCTAAGACCAGCAGAGATGCCTTGCTCAGGATTAAGAATGAAATCCTGAAATCCCAGTGCCTTCAAGGGCCGCACAGGCAGTGTGAGTGAGCCAAGCAAGCAATGCAAAACCTGACGACTGTCCATGACCTGAAGACACTCACGGTCAGAACTTTTTCTGTTTTGAAGAATCGTGCCACCAGGGCCCCTGCCAAACTGTCTGGGACGTCGTGTGGATTAACGAAAGACGCCTCTTCCTCTCTTCCGTAGCAGGCCTGTGTCGGAACACTGCCCTGATGAACACGCGAGTAGGAATGGTGCCCTCCCGACACGCAGTGCCCTTGTGCGGTGCGCAGCCTGCGCCGCTGTATCCGGTGACCCACAGAAGACTTCCCAGGGCTGTGACTTGGGGCCTCTGTCGACACTCCATGGCCTTATAAAAGGCTCTGAACTGCCACAGCAAAGGTCACGTGGAAACGGAAAACACATACACCGCCAATACTTGACCCCTAAATCAGAACTGGCTAGCTCCCACCTCTGAACTGACGCCTAAAGGGACAGACACCAAGAAAGCTTCTGCCCCAGGGCCTTGGCGCTAGCATTTCCCTCTCCTACCTTTGACCCGAAGATAGGGACACAGCTCACTGGCTTACCGCACTCAAAACACGGGTTAAATCTCACCTCTTCGGAAAGTTCTTCCCTAAAATAGCATTCTGACCCCCTCACAACCATCTCCCATCCCCCCTCCGGCCTTATTTTTCTTCTGTATTTTTTACCACCTAACAGGTCGTAGACCGATTGGTTTGCTGTACGTCTCCCTCCACCAGAACACCAGCTCCGTGGAGGAATAGGGTTTTGTCTGCCCTGTACCCTGCTCCATCTCCATCTCCAGTTAGCAAGCTTTCTCTGCAAAGCTAATGAACATTTCAGGCTTGGCGGGCCGTACAGCCGCTTCTGCAAGGACTCGGACTCCACCGCTGCAGCGCCAAAGCAGCCATACAATCTGGGAATAAAGCGGTGTGGCCGTGTGCCAATAAAACTTTATTTAGAAACGCAGGCGGCGGGCCGGACTTGGCTGGCATGGTTTGAGGACCCCTGTCCTGGAAAAGGTGTTCAGACTCTGACATGCACACGAACCGCCTGGCGACCTTAGGAAAGTCAGATTCTGATTCAGCAGGGGGTGGCGGGGCCTGAGATTCTGCATTTTGAATAAACTCCCGGGGGGTGTCTGTGCTTCTGGTCCATGCACCACACTGAGTGGGGAGCACCCAGCACGGTACCTGGCACGTGGAGGAAGCACAATCGATATTTTCAACACTTTTCTTGCTACTGCTTAATCGTGATGTGATGCCCTTGCTGGTACCACCCACTGCTTTTGTCCCCAGTGTACCATTCCCTGATGGAGGGAGAACAGATACGTGCCCAGATGTGTACACTGATGGACTATTATAAGTGTGGGGTCAGGTGAATCCAAACATTTACGTGACTCAGGTTGTTACAAAAACTGTTCATTAGAACAGCATTTACAGTCTGATAACAAGTGTCAGCTAAGGAAGATGGGGTCCCCTGACAGAAACCTAAATTCCCTGAGGAAAGGTCTATTTGCTTCCATAAACGATGGCAGGATCACCTCAGCTTCACCGCCTCCCCAGAAAACTGAAACGCAGCGTCGTTTTAAGCTCAACGGCAATAGCTGCCTCGATCCTTTACTGAGAATTTAAAAGGCACAGGGCTCCTGCCGTGTCATTGATAAATTATAATGCCGATGATGGCAATGACAACAGTGGAAACAGCCATAAGGACAGACACAGACCCTTCTGGAAGGATACTCAAGGAAACCACCGGGGCCTCAGGGCGAAGAGGTGGCCACCGGGTGTGGGATGGGAGGCACGTGTTAGTCTGTACAGCTCTTGTACCATTGAAATTCTGCACCATGCAGTGCATTTCCTCCCCAAAACTTAATTTATTTAAAAAACAAAAAACAATAAACAAAAAAAAAACAGAGAAGTCTGCACTCAGCACTGTACTAATGGTTGTACACACACTCTCCTCTCCTCTAGAAATCCTGGAAGATAAGAAATCCTATAAGATAAACACTCTGTCCAACTTGCCACTAGGGAGACCAAGGCCCCAGAAGGTCAGATTATCCTTGGGCACAGTCAAACCACTAGTGTGATGAGAACTAAGGCTGAAGGTCGCTAGACCCCAGGACCATCCGAACACAGGTCTGCGATCATCACAGGGTGAACTCGGGACCTAGAGATGCTGCCTCTCCGAGCCCAAGAGCAGGCCACCCCAGCCTCCTTGGGCTCCACTGGCAGGCCTCACGTCCTCACAGCAGGACATGCTCGGGAAGGTCAACAGCAGCCCACAGTCCACGCCGGCCCCACAAGCCGGCTATTGTTCTGTGCCTGGGAGGGGCCTGCTGGCTGCCATGACCAAATGCAAGGAGGGAAGGAAGCCAGGTGGGTGGGGAGACGCCCGTAGACAAGGCACGGGCCTGGGCGACCTCACGAAGGAAAAATGTGCCTGGATGCTTGGGCAGACTGGGTTTCTCCAATTCTGCAAAAATACTTAAGCAACCCGAAAAGGCCCTAGGAGCACCCGTGGAAAGTTATCTCAGGATCGATCGTTTAAGACTTCTATTTCTCCTCTGGGGCTTGGGAGCCGAACCATCTAGATTCGGTTCATGGCACACCCACTTCCTGTGTGACCCGAGGCGAGCTACTGCGCTTCTCTGGGTCCCCAAATGCTGCTCAGCAATAAAGGGAGCATTATCATCGCTGGTACACAGGCAGCACTGGAAACCATGGCAAATCGTACGGGAATCTTGGTGAATGCTATTTCCACGGCTGGTTTCATGGAAACAACTTCACAGGGACGTGGCTGCGTGAGGAGGGCAGGGGCTAGGCACGAGGAGCTTGCGTTTGCAGGCGCGGGGTAGGAAGACTGCAAGGAGATAGGCCAGGGCGGTGACAGCAGGGCTCCCTGGGGCTGTCGGGTCGGTCTCTTTTTTTCTGCTTTCTTATGTGTGTTAAGCAATGAACACACATTAAAACGAGAGCAAATAAAAGAAACTAATAGTTGGATAGAAATGCAGGGAGCGCACACACACGCATTTAGGCACATCTACGCATAGACACGGCGCTCTGTATACATGTGTGTGTGTATTTATACGTAAACGATGTAAATAATTGACATATGTGCGTCTGTGTTTATACGCACACACCCGTCCACCCTCACTTTTTCAAACCTGTGTCAGAACGGTGAGAACCTGCTACTCCTAAGCGGCGGGCCCGAGGACTGCAGAGAACAGTGGAGACGGTTAGGCCGAGGAGCCCGACGGCCGTGCTTCTGAATCGGCTCCGTCGCATCCAGGCTGCACGACCTTGAGCGAGTCCCCTGACCTTGCGCAGAGCCCGTGTTAAAATCCGACGCCACCAATGGCATCCGCGTCATCAGTATCTAACCCACACGCATCTCGGCGCTGGGGGCACAGCACGAAATCCACACTCCTTTGTGAAAACAAACACGCCCTTTTATCCGACCACGGGGGTGCAAAAGAAAGCTGGCATTCAGGAGAAAGGAGAACAACAAGCAGATCCTGAGCACTCGCTGCAGGCCAGGCCCTGCTCTGCGCACTTGACCATACTGTCACTTATTCCTTGCAAAGACCCCAGGAGGCAGGCTTCGGTGTCATCCCCTCCCCTGAGGTGCGTGACCGTGAGCCTCCGTTTCCTCATCTCTACACGGGGTTAATGACAGCACCGCTGCCTCCTGCAGCCGGCACACAGGAAAAGCGCGGCTGGGGCCAGCCTCTTTGTCACTTGCATCTCTTGGAGAAGGCCTCTGCGCCTCAGTTTCCCCATTCGCAAAGCAGGGACAATGTGCCGGCCTGAGCCACTCCATGTGACTTGTCCGTCACACAGCAAGTGCTCCACAAACAGACGGGATGATGGGCAGAGTCAGCCCACAGTCCTCCAGGAGGCTCGGGACAAGTGGCTTTAACCTTGACGCTGTCTCCTGGGCCCAGCGACGGGCTCCGCTGCCCTCGCAGAGGGAACAGGTGCCCTGGGAAAATCCGTCCACCCTCATGCGCCAGGTAAGGATTTTGTGGTCAGTGGGGCTGACTCCTTCTCAGGAAGTTATGAGTCTCATTCATGGGACCCAACTAGAAAATATTGACTGTTTGATAAACAGATCTTGATACCTCTCTCCCACCTGTTAAACCCACAGGACACCTGGGAGGGGGCGGGGCCGGCTGGCGCGGGGGAGCCTCCTGCGCACCGGCCTCCAGACAGTCAGAGTGAGAGTGTTCGGGCCGCCAGACGGGTCCCAGGTGGGGTCACAGTCCCCTCCTCCTACGGCCTGCTGGGGCTACCACGTGCTTGAAATCCACCTCCAGCAGATGCCTCCTTTGAAAGTCTTTGCTTTGCCCAAGGTCCCTCCGTGGGGAAAGCAGAGGCGAGGGCAGGACCCGAACACCAGCGCTGGGCCCAGTGCTCACGTCACACCACCAGCTGCCTAAACTGCTGCAGGCGGGCCTCTCCTAAGCCCTGTCTTAGGTCTCCCTCATGTCCCCCCACCCCGGCTACAGCCCCCACCACAAGCATTCGGACTTCACTATACTCCAGAATGGGGCTGGGAGCAAGTGAAGGATGAATGAATGGCCAAGTGGAAAGATGGGAACCCAGAAGCGAAAAGCCAAGCTCAGGGCACCTCTTCTGCCCAGGAGCCTGACTAAGTGATGTCAGTTCCCCACCCCCGATCGTGCCTCTGCACCCACGTGTTCGTCGTGCGCCTGAGAGGATGAAATAAGACCACACGTGCAACAAACGAAGGACGTGCACGCAGACAGAGAGCTCCTGATACCTGCCCTACATGAGTGTCGGAGTTGATTGACTCGACCAGAAGAGGCCCAAATGGAATCTAACCTTGGGCTAACAGAGCTCAAGAGATCCCAAATCTATCCCAACCACTGTGTTTCTCAAGGAAGGACACCCGCGGAGCCAACGCCTGCTTTGTGCCAAAGACCATGCTGGGCCCTCCTGCACGAACCCTAACGGCTCTTTTGACTACACACAGCAAATAGCCTCTACGATGGAGGTCTTCCTCACTTTGTGCCTGAAGAAAGCGCAGCCAAACCAGCCGCCCAGCTTCCCAAAGCTCCGAACAACCAGCTCTTTCTACTTCCAAGGCACGGCGCACGTTGATGGCTCAGTGGCCGCCCAGGCCTCGGCCCTCCCGCATCCAAACCGACGCCACGGCTCACCCGCTGGGTGACCTCGGGCAAGTTGCTTAACCTCTCCGTGTCCCAGTTTCCCTGTCTGTAAAACGAGAGTTGTAATTCCGCCGCCGACACTCCGTGTCATCCTCGCAGAGATGGAGCAGGTCGCCTGAAGGGACGTATGCAGGAGGCGCTCAGTAAGTGTAGCGGTCAGCATCACGCCACCGTGCCCGGACCAAAGGAGGGACCGGAAAACCGCCTGTGGAGCAACGAAGTGTCCGCTCGGTGTTCCTGCTGGTTGCCTGGCACGTCGGAAGCCTCAGAAGTAATCTTTTTTTTTTTTTTGAAACAATTGTTTCTCCAAGATTCCGGGAACTGTTTCCTGCCCGCATTTGGCGACAATGTCGCACTGATGCCCATCACTCAGGGCAATGTATCGTCCACGTGAACGAGAAGCCCTCCTTGCTTTCCGTCGGTGGGTCTTTGGCACGAGATTGGCACCACCCAGACCTGTACCTCCTCATCACCCCGCAACTCTGCCTGCACCAGCCCCTACGCTGGACACCATCTCCTCTCGTCTCCTCCTGCCTCACCCTTGGAGGTCAAGGACACACCCGGGGGGCGTTGCACTGGACCCACGGAAGCACTTGGTGTAGACTGTTCTCTTTTAACACGTTTTCTAAACTACTCACCGGTGTTATAATCAGGAGACTGGTATAGATGAGGAGCAGCTGATGAGGATGGATCGGGATACCCGCTCACCCCGGACCCATCTTTAAATAAAAAGGCTGGGTCGAGCCATCATCCCTAGGGGATGGGTTCCCTTTGAAAATGCGAAGAATCTCAGTGGGGATGGACAGGGTCACCCAAACCTGGGGACCGTGGCCTCCTCAAGACTACAGCCACACCATGCTTCTGGCCCCATAGCCAATCTTCTAAAACCTCCAGTTAGCCCCACCTTCAAAATATACCCAGCATCCAATCATTTTGAACACTCTCCACCTCCAACCCTGGTCCAGCCACCACCCTCTCGGGCCTGGCCCCCTGCATCAGCTCCTCAGCCATCCCCTGCTTCTCCCTCCAATGCTCCACAGTCCACTCTCCTCAGGGTGGCAGCTGAAGGGGTCCTGCTGAAACCTAAAGCAGACCCCACCCCACCCTCAGCTCCCATCCCCCACCCCTGGCTCCCCCCGCACAGAGAGCACAAGTCCTCAGACACCGTCCAAAGCCTGAATCCACCCATCCTCCTTCCCCTGGGACTCCGTTGGTCACCCTGCTGTTGTCACACAGGCCTCCTCTCTGTTCCTAGACCGCACCCAGCTGGTCCCGATGTCCCCTCAGCGGGCAGCACACAGCCCCAGGTCCCCGCACCTCCCATTCCTCCATCTCCTTCTTTGCTCGAATGCCACTTATGTGACCCCTCCCAACGGCCCAGGCCTCGCCAGTTCATCCTGGAGCACTTATCGCCTCCCACATGCTATTTAATTTTCCTATTTGTGAGATTTATTGTTTATCTCCCCACAGCCAGAACGTCAGCTCCACGGGAGCAGGAATTTCTGTCTGTTTTGTTCACTGCTGGATTCCCAGCGCCTGGAACGGTGCCCGGCCCATAGAAGGTGCTTAATAAACATTCCCGACCACGGACGGAAGGGGCGAAGGGCCCCCCAGTGGTCTCAGAACACGCCAGAAGCTTGCGCCCCCACTCACCATGTCACTCCCCGCCCTTCCTTTTCCAGAAAGTCCGACTGAACCCTCTGTCGAAGCGAACACAGCAGCCCTGACCCAGCCCTGATCTAGCATCTGCAAGGCCTTCTTCCGAGGAGGAGAAAACCCCGCCTGGCTTCTTTCTTCCCTCTCTCAGATGCCATTTAAAGCGAGATGCAGACAGCACAAGAGCCGAAACCCAACAGGAGGAAATCCACTTTAGGAGGTGAAAGCCTGGAGACCTAACTGGCCTCCCCTGGATTGGGCGGGGGGGTAACCTGAACAGGTGCGCCCCGGCCCCCCTGCTCTTCGCCCTGCGACGAAGCGCGCTGCTGTGAGCCAGGATGGAACAGCAATCAGGTTTCTGCCTCTGTGAGGACCCTCTCCTAAAGGAACTACCCGCGTCTCTCCATCTGTCTGAACATCTGCTCGACAAAATCAAGAACACGGACGTGCGCGCTATGGTTAAACGGCCTCGTATTTTGATCCCTTTCTAACCAAAAGGATGGCTTTCCGATCTTCTCTTGTTTTTCAGTTGAAAACGTGTCCCAGGGAGAGGTAAGAATCACATTTTTTTGAAAGTCCCAGCCCACAGATGGATACGGAATAGAATGAAGTGGCCCCTACTGGGAATTTCTAGGCGGGATTGCGGTTCGAGGGTCTGGAGGCAGGCAGGGGGCGGGTTCAATGACAACGGCATTATACGGGCCAGTCTCACCTGGCGCATTATTAGATCTCAAAGGATGAAGAGTCAGGGGAACACGTAAAGCCCGACCTCACAAAGCCACCTGTGAACGGACATTCAAGCCCCCAAAGGACCAGCGTGTCCTGCCCTGAAACAGAAGAGGGGCTGAGGGCCGCGGTCCAGCAGAGGCGAGTGCTTCCTCCAAGGTGAGCCGAGAGGCTCCCTTTCTCAACGGGTCCCAATGGGTCCCAACGGGCCCAAGTCAGGCAAATGAGAACGAGCCATAAACGTGACCTATGTCAATGGGATCCAGATTCTGTAGGAGAGTCAGCTGGGCCCGGCTCCCTCCTGCGCTGGACAATTCTTAGGAATCGTAGAAACGTAGCCTCGCTCTTACCGCCCTTTCTACTTGATAAACCTTGAGGGAATGTGGTCCCTCTTTACCCCCACCCCACAGGATGTGAACTCGAGGCTATGTGCCTTGAGCCAAAGCTGACCCAAAGTTTGGTTTAGTAGCCCCAACGTCATCATCAGAAATTTCCAGAAAAATTCAGATTTGAAAAAGTAACTCAAACCTGGCAACGCTGGACCCACATTCCCTCATGGCACAACTGATGGGGGCCAAAGAGGGGCTGCCTCCGAGAGACGGGACACACACCCTGCTGTGCCCTACTCCCCAGCACCCCCCGTGTCCCCCTGACCCATCCTGGCCCTTGAGAGCTTGTCAGGGTGTGACCCTGCTTCTCCATTATCTTCTCTCCTCCATGCGTCGCTTCTGGAGAGATGCAGGTTGCCCCGAGGGCAGCACCCCTACAAGCGGACACGCGCCAAGCCCGTGCGTGATGCTGCGTGCACGTGGTCCTAAGCCATTCCAGGGGCCTGGGAATGAGAAAGGCCGGGGCTTTGTTCCCGAGCTCCAGGCTCATGTACCCAACTGCCTACCTGACATCTTTGCTTGGACATCTCACAGCCCTTCCTCCACCCCAAACAGAACTCGGAAATGACTTCCTCCCCAACTCGTCCCACCTGGGCTCTGACACCTCCTTCCAACCCAGGGGCTCCCTCACCTCCCACTGGAGGTGACCGCACCACAGAATCCCCTCCCCCGGCCACCTCCTCACCCTCACCCCTTGGCCTCTCACTTAGCAATGCCCCAGTCTGCCGAATTACCTCCTTGCTTCCCCTCTTAGACCTTTTAACCCACTCCCTAGAGAGGACCCGTGTGATTCTAAAAATATTAAACCAGCGTCACCTCCCTCCCCTATTCAAAACTCGTCACTTCCTTCCCCTGACATAAAACCCTAGCGCCTCGCCTCGGCTTATGAGTCTTGCGTGTCCTGGTCCTGCCAACCCGTCACCCTTCGAGCTAAATTCACGCGACGCTGGCCCTCCTTCAACTCCTCAGACACACCAGGTCCTTCCCTACCTCGGGACCTTTGCACGAGCTGTGCTCTGTGCATGGCACACTCTCCCACCACCAAGAGACAGCGAGACAGAGGGAGGAAGGCCATCAGCTCTACCACCTGCTCCAGGTCCCAGCCGGAAAGTCACCCCCTTGGCAAGACCCTCCCTCGAAAGCAGGTCTTCCAAGTACCCTGGCATGGCTTGTTTTGTCGAAGACATTACCCCCGCCTTGTGAATCCAACAGATGAGCTTGTGACCAGCCGCCATGTCTTACTGAAAAGTCCACGTGTCATTCCAGACTGTCCTCGCGTGGCCTCCCTGGTCCACCTACATCTCAGCAAGGTTTGGTCCCATTAAACCATCCTGGGCACCTGCAGTGCCCCCTGAACTGTGTCCATCTCACCTATCATTACATGATCATTGCCCAGTAGCACACAGTAGGTCCTCAACAAAATACTCGCCTCGTGAACGAGTCAGGAGATGTGAAAAGCATTTAAGGTTTGGAACAAACTTTCTCCCAAGACCAAGTGACACGCGGGAAGAAGAAAAATAAAAAACGACAGCTAGATGTGGCATGTGTTTAAGATTTAAAATTTTAGATTTACAGGAAGAGAAGGAAATGGTCTCGTACTCACTTTATTTTCATATAAAGAGGAGCATAAAACCGCTAAGCATGCGAAAAAAGATTAAGTTTTATAGTGTGGCAAATAAAAAAGGAGAAGGGTGGGGACCAATAATTGAGAAGGGGTAAAAGGAGACGTGGCACAGTACAGAAATAGAAACAGATGGCGAGATAAAGGGAGAGACAGAGACCAAGAAAGAAACCAGCAGAAGCTTCTAGACGAGGTACAGACACGGGGCTTCGGTTGCTCTTCTGGGAACAAAGGGGCACCCTCCAGATTTTGAATGGGGTTTTCACACCTCCTTAAAGGTTAAGAGCACTCATCGTCTCAAGGTCCCCTCTTTCCTTCATTTTTCAAAGAAATTTTTTTTAAAAAAACTGACTTCCTACGCTAAAAAAGCAGAGGTTAGCACATTTCATCTTAAAGAGAACACACACTATTCAAATGATTTTTTAAAAAAAATACTTCACTTTGTGTCTTTTGAGACGACGGCTACAGATTTTGAAGTCACACTTTGAGTTTCCAAAGGTACGAGCCCGAAAAAGGATGGATCTCTGGGGGCTGTCGGAAAGAGGGGCAGGAACTTCCAGTACAGTATAGCAGGTGTCCTTTGAACTCCCCATTCAGCCCATTCTGTTCTCCGGAACCTTCCATGGCCCTAGGCCCTGATGAATGGGGGAACAGAGCCTAGCACCTCACATGGCCTGTCCACTCTGGCTGAGTTAACTGGACCAGTGGGTGTCACCCTTCCCAAACAGGGCCGATTAGAATCTCCCCGAGAACAAGGATTGGGCCCCAGTGAGCTGGTAAGGGGCTGGAATTGGAGCAGCATATAAAATTCATAGGCAGGAGGCGTGGGCAGTTTTCCGTCAGGCAGGAAAGGCTGGCCTGACGAGAAACACAGAAGATTGGGAAAGTGGTGTAGCAGGTAGAGCCAGACACCTGGGCCTCAGGTCCACCACGCCACAGCCATGACCTTGAACCGGTTCCCTGACGTCTCCCTAAACGAACTGTAACCTGCTCCATAGGGCTCTTTGAGGATCAAGTAAGTTAATACACACAGCACGCGGAACAGGGTCTGACACGCAGTCAGCGCTCGCTAAGTGTCATCTGTGATCGTCGTGCTCAACTGTCAGCTCACGAGCGTGAGGATTGTGGCTGTTCGGTTCAAACCACATTCCAGCACCTAGCACCATGCTTGGTACATAGGAGAGCTCAGCAAACGTTTGTTGGGGGATCAGAGAATGAAGAAGCAGCCCTAAAACCACAGAGACCATGGACGGAACCGCCCAACTCTGCTCCTTATCTCAGCTCTGACCTCCAAGAAGCAGTCAGACTTGGGGCTTATCAAAGCCCAGATCAAGTCACGTTTCTTTCCTGCTTTTCACATCTCAGGACAAAAGCCAAACTCTCCCCCATGGCTCCCCAGGCCCTGCATGCCCTGGTCCCTTCCCGCCTCCCTCCCTTCTCTCTCTGGCCCTTCATATTCCAGCTACACCAGACCCTTTAAGGTCCTCAATGTGGCTCCTTCTGCCTCCGGGCCTTTGCACATGCTGTTCCCCCCCATGCAATCTCAGTTCTAAGTCTCTTCCTCAGGAAAACCTTAACAGATGTTCTTGTCCCGACTTACACAACCAGAGCCCCACATGCTTTCACTCATGCCAGTTGCCACAATTTGTAATTTTACCATCTATGTGATTAGTCAATGACTCCTCCCCCAGACCATGAGCTCCATGAAGAAAGAGATCATAACTTCTTTTTATTCCTCATTATATTTCACATACATGTCAGTATCAAGCACAGTATATGACAAAAGGTGGATGCCCAACAAATACTTGCAGGATAAATCCTGACCGAGCAAAAAAGGGTCTTGGACCTTGACTTTCCAAGCCCAGGTTCTTCTTGAGCTGAGTCCCCTGGCCTGGTTTTACGCCCTAGCCCAGCAGTCTCCTCACACAATCCCCTTTTTCTAATCTGCTTTAAATGAGTTTCTCATTACAACCAAAGGCTTTGACTCAGACACACAGACTAACACCATCCTCCAAGTTAGGAGGTTCCAAACCCTGGACAGATTAGCCGTGAGAGGAAAATAACAAAACCCAGAGCCTCTACAATGCCCAGTACGCATTACCATCCCACTGTCAGAATACAGTCACCAATTACTACACATGCAAAGAAAGAAGATGGGGCTCATGGTCAAGGAAAAGAAGGAACGAATAGAAACAGATCCCGAGAGGGCTGTGACGCCAGATTTAGAAAAAGCATCTGCCAGGTTATCGTAAAAGTCCTTCACCAGGCGTACACACCCAGAGCACCTGCGGAGATTTGGGGAGCTGGGTTGGTTGGTTTGTCATCTGAACTCCACGCATGTCATGTAGCTTCTAATTAACTAATTTCGGGGAACGCTCAAGAATCTGTATTTTTAACACCTACTCTAAAGGGTTCTTCTGATGCCTCAGATTGTGACCATAGGCTTCTCACTAGAACACTTCCACGTGAAGGGAAATACTGTTTAAAAAGTTAAATTCATATAAATGATCGGTAGGCACAGTCAGCAGTTGCTGGTTAACCAGACTATACAATTAAAAAGATGTCAACTCTATTGTGGAGAAAAAAATCACTCTTTTTTACATATATATATATAAATCTGAGGATGAATTAAAAGCCACAGACATGAAAGATAACTATTAAGAAAAAAAAAAAACAGGAGGAAATGCTCATGGTAAAATGTAAAGTAAAAAAAAAATCAGAGTACAAACTACTATAACATCAAGTATAGAAAGGCATAGTCATAGACACTGCCATGTTTGTGAATAGAAAAGAGGCAGCAGGAAATAAGAAACATGCTAATCTCTTCTACTTTTCTCTATTTTACACGAGTATATTGATTTTCCTCTATAGACTCTCATCTGAAGTTGAAACACGGAATGATGGCTTTGGAAACTTCTGTCAACACACAAGTGTCTGCCAAACTCTAGCAGTTTCTCAATCAGAAAGAGGAGGGAAGAAGTGGCGTGAGCATGAATAGCGTCTCTGTCCTTGTCCAGCTCAACGCAACTTCTTCTCTGGGTTCTCAGCAGCTGGATTAGCTTCGGATACTAATTCAATCTTCGATTCCCCACCCCTCTGAGGAGGACGAGGCTGAGTCACACACCTCAGCCTAAAAAGCAACAGGCAGAGGCTCAGCAGAAGTGAGTCATCTGGTTAAAAAAAATACAAATAGAGGCCACGAAATAAAGAGAATTCAAGTCCATACCTGAACCACAGGGTGGCCACCGGTTGGGGCTTTGACGGCCCCTCGGCTGCCTTCTGTCTCATAGTGGGCCCGGTGGTGTGGCTTGGGCTGCACCTCAATCCGCAGCTCGTAGGAGCCTGACTGGTGGGACAGTGGCCACTCGAGTGGAGGGAGGGATGCGGTCACTGGGATGCTGAAGGAGGAAACAGAATCAGTCGCGTGCACCATAAATCGGAATCAGTCAACCTGTGCAATGAACATAAACGGTCCCTTTTCTGAAGACCACGTCCGGTGCGCGTATGAATGAGATGATGGCTGTTGGGAAGCAGACATTTCTCAGACACGATGGGCAAGGCTCTTCGAAAGGCAGACATCTTCTTTTTTCTTTGCTCTCCCTCTCGCCTTGATGAAGGTACTGAACGAATTCCCTGAACTGATGAAGCTAGTTTCCTTAGATGTTAGTTCTGGGGCAGCAGGGGACCCGCATGCGTCACCAACTCTCTTAACCTCAGTCTCCTATAACCACATAACAAATGCACTAGGGGGCTGGCACCTGCGAGGTGTTTCAGCTCTTATTTCTAGGCCCGATGATCTCAATTAAAAGTAAATTTTAGGGAGAGGACATTTCCAGTCACCGTTAGTGCTTATCACGCCAAGTGCAGAACACCCAGCCACAGAGAGGTGTCCGGTTCAGGTACGGGTGAGCTGAACCACTCAGACCCCCTCTTATTAAACGACGAGTAAAGGTCAAGAGCGTGGCTGGAGTCACACGCCCCACTTCAAGTCCCAGCTCCGCCTCTAACTACCTGCGTGACTTTGAGCAAATGCATCTACCTTCCTGGGCCTCAGTTTCCTCATCTGTGAAATGGGGACACTGAGATTATATGAAGAGCTTAGTACAAGAAGGGCTCAGAGAATGCTAGCCATAATTTTGTCCTCTATCTATTGTCCATTTCAAATAAATAGCCATTTCCCGTAGACCATCTCCGTTCCCACACTGGATATCCCTGCCTCCACACCTGAAATTATAAGGTCTGTGAAGGCACGCCCTTAAGCTACATTTTAACATGGAACCTCAACCCTGTTCAGCACACACAGCAAGCACACTTGATATGTGCTTAGCATTATGGCATCTAAGGGTTGACTGAGGTCTTGGCCATCTATCTAGATCATTCCTTCAGAGCCTCGGAGAACCTAGAGACATTATCCCAAAATCCCAGAGCAAGACAGAGCCACAGGTCCAACTTACGTCTCTTGACTCCTGGTCCAGGGCTCTAATCGCTTCTCTACACGGTCTCTTATCTTACAACCAATTTACTTCAAATAGGTCCAAGGAAACTCTGCCTTTGTGGAATGACGCTAGAACCATGCCTGACGTCTGAGAGGTACTCAGTGGATATTCGCTGGGTGGGTGATGGGCAGATGGATGGATAGACAAATGGATGGATGGATGAGCAGTTTTCTTTCAAAGAACCCCTGTGTATTCAAAGTAGCTTTGAAGTTCAAAGCATGGATTTGTGTCATCGTGTCCTGATTTTTCACATATGGCAGGAATCATTCACCCAGTCAGGACATTCTCTCTCACTAAGCCCAGAGCTGCGAGAAGCTGACTTCGTTATCCACTGGACTTAGTTGAGCACTTGCAGTGAAGCCAGTTCCACCCCTTCTCTATCATATCTAGATCGAGGGGAGAAGGGAAGGGGATGGCACCCCATAAGCTCCATCAGTGCCAGAGTCCAACTTGACTTTACAATCCGTCTTAAAATTGTATCCTCACTCTGCAAGCAAATCTCAACCCCTTCTTGCCAACTACATTGTCTCCTGAAGCCCCCTCTAGCCCCAAAGTCGTAGGGTGCTCCAAGGGCCTTTATTTCTTAGTTACAGTGTCAACATGCCTTCAACTTCTACAGCCAAGGTGCCGTAGATGGTAAAGTCTCTCACTCTCATCTTCTATTCACGTTTAAAAATTAAAGTTTGCAAAAGGAGGCTCATAAAAATTCACTTCACCCCTGTGTCTTTAAAAAAAAATTGAGTGAGTAGAAGATTCCGTGGGATATCCCTAAGTACCAGCTTCTAATATTGTTTGTTCTGGGGGAACCGAAATGCGATTTTAAGAATCAGAAGACTGGAGACAGTCTGAAATCCTGCACAACCTGAGATAAATATGATCACGGGACTTCCACGAACGCCCTTCTTTTCAGTCCTACAGGAAATTCTTGCAGAGATCTCACTGGCTGGCACAGATTGGCACTTGCGAGGGACTAAAGGACTCTAACACTTCAGAACCTCTCAGATAAAGCCACAGAACGCAGAGGGGAGGATTTTACAGACGATGATAATTTGCAGCAATAATTTTACATTAATGCTCCTCGCCACTCCCAATCATCAAATAAGTCAGGTTTTGGAGGTCGAGATTTCGCAGAAAGGACGAGAACTCAGGAGGCCTGGGTTCTCATCTCCAGCTCAGTCATTAACTAGCGGAGTGATCATGGGCGTGTCACGTCACCTGCCTGAGCCCAGGTCTCTCAACCTGTGGCCGGGCTGGCCCTGATCGGCATTTCTCAAGGTGGCTCTGTGACACTTTCGTCGCAGAACTCTGTGGCCAGGCTTCGACATCACTGCGCGTTCCATCCACAAGTGGGAGCGGCCCCTACGCAAAGGCATCTATTTAACTCTGTGAAACCCAGAAACTCCTTCGCCTGAGGAACACCGACTGCCCTACCATGGCCCTGGTGTCCTCAGAACATGCTTTGGAGGAAATGTCAGACTCGAAGCTCGTTTGGGTCCATTTCGGCCTGGTGTGGGGGGTAAGCCAGGCTTAGGGAACAGGGCCTTTGGCTACTCTCAACCCCACACCAATCAAAACTCTCTGCCATTTATTATCTATTTCGGTATCCAACATTTTATGAGAAAGAAAAAGAGGCTTCCACTTGCTAAAAGCCAACAACCCTTTGAAAACCGTTGGGATAATAGGATTAGCACAACATTTCAGATTCTTCATCTGGTAGAATAGATAGAAGGATATCTGCTCCTAACCACTGTGTACCCCATTTTTCTTATCTCCAAAATGAAGGTAAAAATAATACCGAACCAGGTTTACGTGAGAATTAAGTGAAATAATACGTGGAGAGTAGTGGGAATTGTAGCTGGCACATGGCAGGCCTTCTTAAATACTGGCGATCGTTATTGTCACTATCATTATTGCTCTGAAAGCTACTGGCAGCTCAGTCTCCTGGCACGAGGCTCGTCAATGAGGAAGCAACGAAGGTGCTTCCTCTAGATGAAGACGATTCCTTACGACCATCCGAGCTCTTACTTTGTCCAGGTCCGGTGCCAAGAGTGAGACATAGACCATCTCACTCTATCCCTGAAGACACACCGTGAGATGGGTACTGTTACTATCCCCATCTCATAGGGAATGAACCCAGGCCCTGAAAGCTGCTCGAGGAGAAAGGAGGTCCTGATTGGTTGGCCATGTCTGCCCTGGGCATGGCATGGGAAAAGTGCATCGATGCGTGATCAGTGATGCCTGCTACGGGCACAGCGTGATGGCAGCGCCAGAGAGGCGGGTGACCGCACAGCCAGGGCTCAGATGCAGTCCTGAGGGCGCCCAGGCCCACGTGCCGCTGCTACCTACAGCTCCTGTGGGCGCGCCAAGATTTGGAGCTCCTTGAGGAGGACGGCTCATGCATTTTTTAGGGCCTCCATGCGTCTGATGACAGCCCTGAGGGACCTCGCAGATGCCAACCAATATCGATCCCTCTCATAAGATAGAAAATCGCACTTGTTAAGGCTCGCTTTGCGCTTAGGAGCATGTCGGCTCCGCGAAGGCAGGCATTTTTGCCTGTTTTGTTCACCCCTGTCTCCCCAACACCTGTCCCAACAGTTCCTGGCACCTGGTAGGTGTCTGATAAATACTTGCTGAATAAATGAATGAAGGAGCCAGGTGCCATATGAGCATCTCCTTCGCCCTGTGACCTCATAACCACCACCGAGGAAGCCAGGTCACCTTATTCCCATCCTACAGATGGGCAAAAACTGTGGCTCAGAGAACTGAACGTCCTTTCTTTTCGGGGTCTTAACAGCTGGTAAATGGAGAGCCGGGGTTGGAAACCAGTCTAGCTAACTCCGAATCCCATGCTCACGGCCCGAAAACCTCCTCTGAAGGCAAAATCATGGAATGCGTGGTGTCTCAGGGCCCACTCACCTGCAGATGGGAATCGCGGGCACCAGCTGCTTGACCCAGCTGGCCTGAGTCGGCGGCACCAGCAGGATGGACTCAGGGGCCGAGTTCCTCCTGTCCTCCTGTTCGCAGGGCCCCAGGAACTCCACAGTGGGGTAGAGGTGGCGGGGCAGGGTGGCCTTGGCCGGCGCGGCCGGCACGGGCGACGGGTCGGGGCTGTTCTTCCACATCTTGGTGGGGATCCCACAAGGCGAGTCTGCAGCAAGGCTGTTCAGAGCATCCATGAGGACGGCAGGGCCGGCGATGGGGGTGTACCCAGCGCCGTCGTCCCCCGGCTGGGGCGAGGGGCTGCGGGAGCGCTGGGGTGAGGCTCCGGGCAGCGGGGCAACCAAGGCCCCGGCGCACGAATGCCTCCTCTTGGCACCAGGCGACGAGGAGCGGGAGGCCGGACGGGGCACGGGCGAGTGGCGGCCCAGGCAGCTGTCCTCAGCGAGGCTGGTTCGAGGTGACATTATTGGCGAGGTTCTGGGGGAATAATGAGCAGGGATGTTTTGAAACTGGGGACACAGGTCGTCGGGCCCGCCGCCGTTATTGGGCGAGACGCAGGGCGAGGTGTAGGGGGAGAAGGTGTCGGAAATGAAGCTGGCAGAGGAGCCGCTGCTAGCGGGGCTCAAGCAAAGCGGCTCGCGGTAGCCCTCGAAGCCAGGCACAGGCAGGGTGAACCTCGGGCTGGCGGCCACCCCGGCCGGGGTCGCCTGGTCGCCCAGGAGGCCAGTGTCTCTCACGCGGAGGGGCCCCCCCGCCTGCATCAGTTCGTGGGATGGAGTGATCTCGATCCGAGGGCTCAGGCCCGAGGCCCCCGCTGGCTTGGCCGGGCTCAGAAAGTTCTGGGGCCCTACCCTATCCGGCTCTCCAAATCGGCCGGGGGGCTCGCCAGAGAGACTGGGGAGGGGGCTGTATGGCTTGAGGCCATAGTCCAGGGCATCATCAGAGTACGCAAGTCCGGAGGGTGGGCTGGCGACCTTATGTGCATTCGGTTCTTCTGGAAAGAGAAGGGGGGAGGGTCTTTTTAAGCCTCTAAAACAGAACTCCCAACGCAGAGCAATCACAGGTCCGGCTCCTCTCCTGTGTATTTATTTTTTTAAAATCCCCATCACTGCCAAACCCCAAAGCTGGACCCTCCTCCCCTCACCAGAAGGCCACTGCAGCCCCGATTCCTTGAAGAGCCAGATCAAAGCGTAAAGGTTTTGGCACAGGTGTCCCGGGCACAGCTCGGCCAAGCCGGGCAGCCCTTAGCCAGAGGCCTGGACGACCAGCCGGGCTAATGGCTTCCAAACTTCTGTCCGAACGGGACCCTTCGAAGAAATGCATTCGATTTCACGGCCTCGTTCACAGCATCAGAGGCACTCACCACGGAAACACAGTTTCATAAAACAATACTTACCCGGCTACGTACGACGCGCTCTCAGCTTCCCTCCTGTCTGGCATCGTGTCATTTAAAACTGGTCACACACAACCCATTAGACAGATTCCCTGTCCCACCCGTGGGTCCTGACCCACAGTTTGAAAAACACAGATCCAGGCCCATCTCATCATTCAACTGATTCAGAGAGGGAGGCTGCACGGGCCTGGAGTCTATGGAGCTCGGGGTTCGAACCCCAGATGTCTCAGAAGAGGCTTAATTCAGAACCAGGACCCCTGTGTCATTTTACGGATGAGGAATCTGAGGCCCCAGGAGTGGAAGAAATTCACCCAAATTCAGGATTAGTGGGGGTTAGACATCCCACATCCAAGGCACTGGACGCCTGGAAGGCGAGGCCCTGATCATCCAGACTCCCCAAACCCTCGACTCCGGCAGACGCAGAACGACGTCACTGTTCCTGTGACAGTGGCCATCTAGCTCAGGCTTCTGCGGCCCCCTCGAAGGGACCCACAGCTGGAGAGCGGACTTAGTCGTTCCCACCACCTGTCACTACTCCCCGCCCCTCTCTCGTCACCCTCCCCAGCTCAGCAGAGTCCCCTCTCCCACCTCTGTTGCCACCTAATCCACCTGGACTCCCCTCTCTCCCGTGCCCTGACGCCCAGTACATCAGGAAATCCTGGCCGCTCTACTGATAAGTATAAACGGAATTCGCACGTCGTCCCCCCTCCACGACAAGCCACCCTGGTCCGAGCCACCGTCCTTGCCCACCTGGACCGAGTTCCTGGTCTCCTCGTTCTTGCCCCTGCTTTCTACGGCCTGTTCCCTACGCGGCGGCCTTTTGCAATGTCCATTCATGAAATCCGCTTTCAAGGCTTCCCCTGACACTTCAGATGAGATACAAAGTCCCTAACGCACTTGTCCCCCGGCCCTGGCCAGTCCCGCCACTTTTACGGAACCTGTAACGGCTTTACTGCTGCCTCCGCTATTCTGGCAGCAGAGTCTGCCTCCGGGTTCCTGAGTGTCTTGCCCTCTCTGCCTGGAAATCCAGATCTTCCCACGGCTGCTTCTCTTAGCTCCTTCATCTGTCTGCTCAGTCAGCCCCTTAGGCCATCAGAAAGACCCTCCCCATCCCCACCCGGGGTCATCCTCCACCCCTTTTTCCTGCCGTTTTTTCTCCACTGACACCAGTTACCGGCTGACATCACACATTTATCTATCCAGGGAACCTCATCTCGTCGTTTTTAGGGTAAAGTTAAACAACCTGACCAGGCCAGCCTGGCCAGGCCCTGCCTGCCCCTCCAGCCTCGCCCCTCTCTGGATTCCAGCCAAGCTGGCTGTCTTCCTGTTCATGGAAAGACAAAGCTCCTTTCTGCCTCAGGACCTTTGCACCTGCTGTTCCCTGTGCCTCAACTGCTCCTCCCCACATGCACTCAGGCCCCTTCTCTATGCAGCTAACGTCACTCATTCTCTCCAGATAAAATGTCATGTGCTCGGGAAGGCTTCCTGGCCCCTTAGACTAGGTTAGACCCCACGCACACTCCCCCGCTATGCCCCTCACACCTCTCACAACCCCAGTTAAGTCATTCCGAAGTTATCCGCTTACTGTCAGCCTCTGCCCCAACCTCCAGCCCCACCTCCTACAGTCAATCAATTCCTCGGGGACTCTCTCCCTCCCCCACTGTATTCCCAGCACCTGGTCGGGCCCTGCCACAAAGCAAGCCCTCAAAACAGTTGTGTTTTGGTTTGGGTTTTTTTGCTGGTTGGCTGAATGAATAAATAAAGTGAGTGGAGGAAAGTCGGTGTAAAATATTTAAGCTACGACTCAACGATGCTCATACCCAAACCACAAGGTGGACAGACGCTCCCCCGAGAGAACTCAGGGGTCCTTGGAATCGAGCGATGTCACTTTTAGAAATTTATCCTGCGGATATACTCTCACGTGTGCAAAGTGAAGTGCGCATAAGGTCAGTCAGTAATCCCAAAGGACTGGAAGCGACCCTACGCCCATCAGCTGGGGATGGGGTGGATTCTGGTGCGTTCATACGAGATACGATACAGCTATGAAAAAGGCTGAAAGAGTTCCTTCTGTGTGGATGTGATCACAAGATTGTGTTAAAGGAGAAAGGCAAGATGCATACCGTGTGCACAGAACAAAAACGGGGTGAGAGGATGTGTACACGTGCGCACACACACACACACACACACACAGGTGAGGGGGGGTGACATAACATGATGTATACTAACGACACCCCAGGTTAGGAAGCAGGAAACTGAGATCTACTCCAGCTCTAGCTGCGTGACCTTGAAAGCCTTCCCCACCCACCCAAGTCTATGGCTCAAACTTATTTATAACGGAACAGTAGTCTCTGGTTGCTTCTGGCTCTAAAATCTTCCGATTCTTCCAGAGTCCGTGGGGTCTAGAGTTCTCATGAAGCCACAGATCAATATAAACTCATATTTGAGCATGCAAAGCCCATACACACCCATGTGCACACACACACACACGTCCACGCACATGCGCACAAACCCACACCTTCCTGGCAGGTGACACAGACTTTGAACCTAGAAAGACGTGAATACCGGCTCCACGACAACATGCTGAGGACCCATGACCCTGCAAACCAGCAAAACAAGACACGAGAAGTCCCCTAGCAACCCCCCCGGCCTGATCAGAAACACTGCATACGTCTCGTCAGCGACAGCCCCGTCGGGGCTGGCGCGAGAAGTCGCAGAGCCCCGCCACGCGGACACACGCCACTCAGGCGCCCCGGCGGCGGTCACCAGCAGCAGGGCCGGAGCGAAGCATTTAAAGCATGGACACGGGTTTCATTCACCCAAGCAGCAGAGTCTCCTCTCTCTTTTCTAACCCCCCCTCCCCAAGATTTTAACAGCGAGCAGGGGAAATGGAGGTGGTTTACAGCCATCGAGTTCCCAGTCTCTGGATATTGATTCGACAGTGACTCTCACAGACAGACAGCTCATCACTAGTCGCCAGAACCTTCTCTGTTTCCCCTGAAACCACCGCCAGCCACACAGACAGCTCTGTTAAGTCATCGCGATGCCTACACGGCGCTGGGCAGAACCCGCTTCATCTCAGAGCCACCGCGCTTTCTCAGAAACGCTGCCAAGACCCTTGCTTTGCTTGCCACTCCTACGGGCCTCGCTGCATCCACAACGCATCACCGGCATTATTACTTAATACTTCTATTGAAGCCCATTCACATATTTTTTTTTTTCACTTAAAGGGAAACTTTACACCACCACCACAAATGGAAAATCGGTGTCACCTCCCTAAATAGAAGGGAGGGCAAAAAAGACGACAATAAAAATAAAAGTTACTCAAGTCAAGCGAGACACTGTGGCCAGCCAAAGGCTCTGAGTCTGAGGCCCACTCCTTTTCCCCCCTCGATGTTCTTTTTTTTATTTTTTATTGAGGTGCAACTTATATGCACAGATCTGGAGTGCAGCGTTCAATGAGTTTTGCCAAATGATAAACCACCCCCTTTGAACCACCCCCACAATCACAACGTAGAACGTTTCCACGAACCCGGAAAGCCCACCTCTTCTAAGGCTGGAGGTGGGAGGAGGGAATGGCAAATGTCAGAGAGACAGGCTTCAAGGTACAGTAGCACCTTCGCTCCTTCTGACTAGTTCAAAGAGAAGGAGCAGGGAAAAGGAGATGCTCTCATGACATGCGAGATACCCCACAGCAGACCACATATAACCATGTCGCTTGCCATGGGAGGTCCCTGGCCCACACGGGAGGCATCGGTCCCCAGAGAGAGAGGAAGTGGGCACAGTGATGGGGGATTCAGAGGTCTGTGCGCCTCCACGCCTGGGCACACGCTGTCCCTCCTGCCCAGAACGCCCTTCCGTACCTCCTGTCCTCCACGTGCCTAGCAAGCCACTATCTGTCCATCAAGACTCCACTTGGGCCACCTCCTCCTGGAGGCCCTTGCTGATTCCCCAGGCTGGACCGGTCAGTCACTCTTCCTCTGTGTTCCCAGACTCTGAGAGTCATGTAGTGAAGCCTATTGATTAGAGAGTCACTTCTCTGTCTCCCCACTAGACTGGGCTTTTTGAAGGCAGATGGGGATGATGATGATAATAATAATAATAATAATAATAATAATAATAATTAATAAAATAATAACAACAACAACAATAGCAGCAGCAGCAGCAAAAGTAGCCAGCATTTTGAGAATTTACATGCCAGGCACTGTCGTAAGCACGCTACATGGAGTAGATTATATAATCCTCACAGCAACCCATGACACTGTTTATTCATTTCCCTTTTACAGATGAGGAACCAGAGACTCAGAGAGGTGAATCAACTGGCCCGAGTTCCCACCGCTTGAACCCAGGCATGACTGAGAGCACCCTGGACCACTAGGCCAGGGTTCTCAACCCAGAACTACTGACTGAGGGCCCAGACAGGTCTTTCTTGGTGGTGGTTGGAGGGTGTTTAGAGCACCCCTGGCTTCGACCCACCAGAGGCCGGTGGCATCCCCACCCCTCTCCCAGTTTTGACAACTAAAACACGTCTCCAGGCATTGCCAAATGTCTCCTGCGAGGCAGGATCGCCCCCAGCTGAGAACCAGAGCTCTGTGCCTTACGGCCTGGTGCCTCCCACGGGGCCTGCCCACCGCAGAGGCCCACGCTGTGGGGGCACCAACCCGTGAGTCATGCCCTCGAACCTGAAATGACTCAGAGCTGAGACATGTGCTCACTGTCAGCTCGCTGGCAGGTAACTCATGTCTGCAGCAGGCATCTGAAAGCTCTCATTACCATCACCGGTCCTTGCATCAAGGTCCCAAGTGCTCACCCAACATCTAGGCCCTACAAAGGTTTGGGGAAACCTCGGCCACCCTCAGAAACTGCAGGACGAGATGGCTGGGGAGGCCACTCCAGCCCCACCTCAGATGGGGCCTATTGTATGTTATTATGATGGAAAGAAAGATCTTCTCACTGAAAATGCTACGCTTTCTCTGCTCCCGTTGCTGTATTTCACAGCCCCTTGAAAGTATGACCTGTACTAATTCCCAGTGCCTTTAAAAGCATTTTTTTTTTAAGGAAAGACATTTTATGAAAATAAAATGGTTAGGCAACTTGGGAATTCTTCTCATCACAGATTCTGCTAGCCTTTAGGAAATATGTGGAGTAGGTAAACAATGCTCCCAACATCCCCTTCACTTCATGCTTTGTACTCTTTTCCCTGGGCTCCCTGGGAGCTGATCAACTAAATCTTACTAAAGTGTTAATGACTCACTGAGCGACTTACCATAACAAAATGATGCGCTAACACATCCGTACCATGTGCTTCATACCAGAACCACTGTACGTATTTAATGCCTAGAGCTTGTCTCACAAGAACCCTGTGAAGCAGGTAGCACAGTTAGTTCCCTCATTCTACGAATGGGGGGAAATGAGGCTCAGAGAGGGTGACTAATTTGCCTAGGGTCACACAGCTTCTGAGTGGCAGAGCTGGGATTCAGTCTCAGGCAGCTCGGCCACCTGCACCCATAACCATTACTGTCCCCTGCTTCTCACGAAAGGGGCAGGCCACTGTTTCCTGGATGGGGACACCTGAACCCCGACACCGGGAAATGAGGTACCCCCAGGACAGAAACTGCTCTGGAGGCCCCATCAGGAAGGAGTTGCCCCAACAACTAAAAACACTGATTCCTTTCTTCTGGGATAGTCACAGTCCCTCCATCTGCCCCAGGACTGAGTCAACGATTATTTTAAAAAATCACACTCAGGCGGCACGGGGGCCTCTGCCAGCACTGCTCCTCCTGGAGCCTTTTGTGGCCTGTGGCTCACACAGCCAAGTCTGAGGTGGCCTTTCAGTGCCAACCCACCAGCCAACAGATCACTTTTGAAAAAAAAAGGAAGATCCAGAGAACATCTTCTCTGCCTGGAACTGCAGGCGGGTGGAATTTTCAGGAAGCAGAATAGAATGACCAAAATAGAAACACAGCGCGGGAGCCTACACGAGGGGTCTGTCCTCTGGGGGGTGGGGGACCACAGTGTGAACTGGTGCTTTCAGGCTTCAGGGACATGACAGAGAGGAACCAGGACCCGGCCTGGAGGCCGGATGCCCCTGAGGCTGGCGGCAGGCCCCCGGAGCTGCGGTCCATCCTTGTCTGGGACGGTGGACCCATCGCTCGATGAGTTCACATCCCGAGGTGGTACGAGTCCCAGGCCCTGGGTTTGAGACATCACAGTCTGTCGCCAGGGCAGTGCCTAGACGGCCACAGCCGGGAACCACGCATGTGGGGTTGGAGGAGAGGGGAGAAGATGGAGGGAAGGGATCCTGCCCTCTGCCACCTCAACGGCCCTGGTGGCTTCATCATATTCGGGGCTGTGAGAATTCGCCAAAAGGAGCAGAAAGTGGATGGATTGTTCATCTGGTGCCTTTCACCACTTATTGAAAAGACCTTCTTTGGAAAGCCACAGATTGCCTTTAAGTAACAGGTCAATGTGCAGCTGCAAAGAGCCCCCGTGTGTACACACAGAACAGAGGCTGCATTCCCAGTCAATGAATTGTGCGTATTGATAATGGTGGAGACCCAGGTGGTCACTCCCGTCATTCAGAGACATCGGGGCATGAAAGGCGAGAAATTCCATCCAGAAAAGTCAGGCCCAGAAACGCCAGAAAGAGGAAGGAGGCAGCTTACCATCCCATCCCATCAACGTGGAACCACTGGAAAAAGCCACCTTGAACGCTCTGCTCTTTGCTGACCTTGCCCCACGTAAGACAGCTGTCTGCCTTCACCAGACGGGGCAGAAAGGAGGGCCTGGTCCTGCCGCACAGGCTGCGTGCCAGGAGGCCAGGCGCTGGGACACAGGACCTGGGACAGTTTGCAAGCAACGAGCATTACAGATCGGATGCTGGCGTAGGTGCTTGCAAAAGCACACGCACCCCCGGCTGACACACACCCCTCCTGGAGAGGGGTAGAGAAGTGCCTGGCATCTGCAACCTGCATGCCTCAAGGTCAGCTTTTGGGAGGGGGCAGCAGGACCCAGGCATCCAGCAGAGGTTGGGGCTCATCTCCATCCTCAGACTGGGATGGAAGGAACCACCTCCTGCTGGTTTCAAGTCCTTCCATGGGGCCCTCCTGCCTTCCCAGAGTTCAGAGACCTTCCTACCTATATTCACTTGAATCGCTGGTGTTCGCTGTGCCACCAGCTTTCACATGCACTATCTCCCTCTCTGCAGCTTACAACCCGCCTGTTACAGATGGGGAAACTGAGGCGGAGGAGTACAGGGAGTCACTCAAAGTCATGTAAACAATCAGGCAGACTCAAACTGAGACACCACTCACATGCGTTAAAATGCACAAATATTAAATGTGCACACTGTGCCTTTTTACATGTTTGCACCTGTGCATCCAGCATGCGACATATACCCAGTTCCACCCCACCAGACGGCTCTTTCATGGCTCCACCCAGCCAGCAACCCTCCCCAAAGGGACCTGACTTGCCTCACCGTAGACTGGGGTTGCCTGCCCTTGCACGTCACGTAAATAAAATCAAATGACGTACATGTCACGCCTCTTGCTCACACCGTGTCTGAGATTTGTCCACTCTGCATGCGGCTATAGTTTATTGAACGCCAGGTACTATTCCACACTTGCACCGTAATTCACTTTTCTCACCACCTTGCTATGTACGGCCTCCATTTTTCAAGAAGACAGCCATTTGAGATTCAACTTGTGGCTTAGAAAGGCCCGTTTGCAGCAGAAGACAGTCCCTCCGCACTTGTCAGGCAGCGCCTGACAGACAGCAGGATGCGGGCAGCTTCCTTGCCAAAAGGAGAAGGAAAGATCTGGTCGGAAGAATTAACCAGAAATAGACTTCAGATCATCCTCCCTCAGAAAGAGGGCTGGCCCTGGCTAACCCTCCCCCTCCACCAAAGGCCTGCACAAGGGGACATGGGCAGGGGGACAGCCACTTTCCCTCCCCTTTCTTCCTCTAACTAACTCAGCAAGGACCTCGCACCTTTCCACCAACACCTCAAAGAGCTCGGCCCTGACCGAGTCCCACAACCCCCGGGCACAGCCTGGAAAGCTGATTTCCACCTTCCTTTCAGCCCATTTGAAATCCAAATGGAAACTTCTGTCTACAGACAGTGGGGCCCCTGCAAACCCTTGGCTGGGGGCAGAGATTTCAAAGTAAAACCTTGTTGACTGACAGGTTTTTTTATTTACCCTTTTCCCCAGGAGCTTTCGCTTCGGTGCCATGTTTCTGGGATCTGGCACACTGAATCAGAGGCCCCTGCCAGCCCTGGGCATTAATGGCATTCCTCCTTTCTCCATGGCAACGAAGCGACGTCACCCGTTGCGGATGTCAGATCTGCAGCCCACCTCCTCGGGATGACACAGACACACACACAGCCCCTGTCTGTAAGCTTCACGGTAGCTTTTGCAGGCGTCGGAGACTTAAAAGTTGTATTCTGCCTTCGTCTAACGCGGTGCCTTCTGCAGGCATGCCCAAGCAGGCTTGTTTTAACAAGGACCTTTATAAATCCTGAGCTTTGCAGACTTTATTCCCTTCAGGAAGCTCACCCAGGCATGGCTCCGCTACAGCTCACAGGGGAAGGGCCGGCTTTTAGAAACGCGTCTGAGAAACTGAAACAGGCCCCGCTGAGAAAATACTCTTTTCCCAAAACTCGGATTAGGAGGCAGGGAGGGTCCCAAATGCCAACTCGGGGAAAGCAATTTCTCTGCTCTGCCTGTAGCTTACAGCCTGCTTTGGATATTTTTTTTGCAGAGAAAAATAGCATTAAAAAAATAGCAGGAAAAAAGCATTAAAAGTCCAAGGCACAGGGCTTTAGATCTTAATGCCAGTTTATAGGAAACGCAAGGGACAGGGGAACATGTCAAAAGACACCACAGGGATGCCACTGGCAAATCCACACTGCGAGGAACTACACAGGAAAATGGCCTTGCTTCTTCAACAAATAAATGGCAAGAAAACAGATGGGGACTTTTCTGGAATAAAAGAGCCATGGCGACCAAATATGGCCCGAGGGTCTTGTTTGGGTCTTGGTTCGGACAAATGAACCATAAAGATACTCGTGAGACAAGCAGGACCTTTGAATACTGGACATTTGAAATGAAGTAATTATTCTTTTTCGGGTCTGATGATGCTATTTTTCTCGAGAATCCTCATCTTTGAGAGCTACATGCCAGTCTGTGTATTAATAAAGTGTGATGCCACCTGGAATTTGAGAGTAACCAGGGCGGGAGACGGGGAGAACGCTGGGGGAGGGATGAGGCAGGACCAGCCTTCCGACGGCGGTGGTTGTAGCTGGGTGATGCGAACGCAGGAGGTGATTATGCCACTGTGTCTACTGTTCCATAGTTGAGAAAAAGTTCATACTAAAAGCTCAGGGAAGAGTCAAAAGCAGGTCTTTTGCTTAGGGGAACCCCATGTGGGGCTCTGCTCCAGGGAGGGAAGCAGAGAGCAGCCCCTGACCCATCCCAGAAGATTCTCGGGGTTGAGTCTCGCCTTCTTCTGAGCACAGTTTGGGAACCATCAGCAAAAGCCAAACCTCAGGCCGGCCTGGGGAAGCTGAGCCTGCGTGGAGCTCTGCGGAGCCTGTGGCTATTTCCTGTGCTGGGGAGAGAGGGGGGAAGGAGGAAGTCCCTAGGTGGGGGGAAGCCACAAGGCATCCATCACGCTGCACTTTCTAGGGCTGCATCTCCCTGGCCCTGGCTCCAGGGGTCTCATAGGGACAGGACAGGACACCTGGGGAGGCCCTGTCTGCCCAAGAGAGGCAGCCAGAGGGGCACCTTGCAGCCCTGGAGGCTAGACAACCAAGAAAGCTTTTGCAGCTGGCCAAGTCCTAGGGCAGGGGCCAGAGGAGTTTTTAAAGCCACGTGAACGTGTGGAAGTTAGAGATAACTCGCCACAAGTGCCGACTCAAGCCAGCGGCCAGTGGGTCCTCCCCAGTGACCTCGTGGCTCTTCATCCTAGACCATGTCCTCTTCAGGCTCAGGATCTATCAAAGGCTGAGACCAAGACTCTCTCCTTCAAGCTGCCGATGCCCGCAGAAGTCAGGAGAGCTGGGGGGTGTCTCAGTCCATCACTACGGCCATCCAGCGCTCACACAGCCCGGCTGCTGGAGCTTTAAGCACGCTGCCTCACGGACATGTCCCACCAGCCCTACGAGGTGAGCACTGCCATCCCCATCCCCACTTCCCAGATGACAAAACACAGACCAGAGAATCGAAATCACGTGCCCCCGAGGCAGAACGCTCATAAGAAACTATGCAACCTCCATCCATTTATTTATCGTGAGCTTGCTCGGGCCGGTACTTCTGCTTGGCCAAGGTCACGCAGGTAGGAGGCAGCTACGAATTCAAGCCAGGATTTTCTGATTTCGGACCTGGTGCTCTGCCTTGCCGAGCCAATGGCCTCCAAAGTTGGGGAACATGTACCCCAGGAGGCGTACATCGATCGGGATGTAGAAATATTTAAAAAAGCAGAATTCCTATTTATATCCCGTCCTTTCCCATTTTTATTTTTGCTGCGTGTTTTGTAATGAGTATAATCCCCTTAGGACAACAGTAAACGTGCAACTGATAATTATATAAATATCAAATATTAGGGGTGAGCGCACCCCCTGTACAAGGGCTCCCTCAAAGCTGGAGTCCGTGACGTCCTGGCTGGGTTTCAGTGCTGATGGCGGGGACTTGGGACCCCAACTGCTTGGGTCCAAGGCCTAACCTGCCACTCAGCACTGCCTGACGCTCAGCAAAGTTAACTGACCCCTAAAGCGTCTGCCTTCATTGGTCCAGGTGCGGCTGGAAGGTTCTAACATGCAGCCAGGATTGAGGGCCACTAGCCACTGCTGCTGTATTTTTCAAATTTATTCCACCCCCTCACCTGAGAGGACTAGAAAGCTGTGTGGGCCAAGCCAAATAACATCACTTTAAGGTCTTAAGGGCCTCTGCTCCCAACCAAAATCTGAGGCCGCCTCAAGAACAGAAGGCTTGTAATCTGGAAGCTGAGATGACATGTGTTCACTAATGAAGGACGATAAAAGCAACTTTCCCCCCACTTCCTTTGCCTCCCTGACAAGACCTCTGCTCGATTCGAGGCCTCACGGCACCTTTCCAGCTGCACCTGGAGACACTATTTGTACAAAGCAGGCTTATTAAGGCCTGTCCTTAACTTGACACAGACAACGTCTCAGCATGTCACATGTTAGTGAACCTGCTTGCTGAGGGTAGAACTCTATTTTTAGCAAGCACCAAAAAAAACCCCATGATACTATATCCTAGCACCTCGTTTGCTGCTATTTGTTTACTAGGCTGTGTCCCACAGAGGCCTGGGGGCCAGGCAAGGGCAGGGCCACATCTAATCCGTCTCTGTACTCCCACAGGGCCTGGCACCAAACCAGCGTTCAGTGAGTGTTTGCCGAGAGAATGAGGTTTTAATGGTCCCCTGCGAATGGGTTGAGAGCAGGTGTTCCTGAGTCGCCGTGCAGGCAGCATTAGGGAGAGGGCCACAGCTGGGTCTGCAGCTCCACGTAAAATGGTACAAAAGGTAGTGGAGGGCAGGGGGGACCCCTGGGATGGGGAGGTGCTCGTGCATGATGTGTGTGTGCATGTGCTCCAATAGTGTGTGTGTACCTAAAGGATCTGTGGCTTTCATCAGCTTTTCAAAGCACTATGACCCAAAAAGTTTAAGGATCACCAGAATAGACTCTACAAGCAATGACTGGAAGTCTATTTTCCTTTCTGAAAGGTCAAAGGTGGTGCCACATGCATTAGTTTACCAGGAATTGAAGGAGAGATGCCCCGGACCCACTGAGGCAGGCTATTAGTGCCAACACGTCAGTCCCGACAGAGCCCAGAGGAGATCTGGCCCCTCTGGAGATGACCAGGGGTTCCCAGGACCCACCTGTCCCCCAGTGTGTTACAGCTGGGAGGAGCAAGAATTCATTGAAGTCACAAGCAGGCACAAGGGAATTAAACTTTTGATCTATCTGCTGATGGTCAACACACATCTCCCTTCCACTGGGTCAGGAGCCCTGGTCAGGCCTCCCACGGCCCTGTCCCCATTCGTTCTGTTACTTTGAACTTAACTATCTCCCTTAGTGGGAAAATAAATAAATAAATAAGACTCTACCCTGCATGCCTCTAGGCAAATAAATTTGAAAACCTAGACAGGTGAAATGAATAATTCATACTCTACCAGAATTGACCCCAGTAGAAAAAGAACGTGTAGACAGAGCAACTCCCGCAGACACAACAGAGAAAGTGATCACAGAACGACCCCATAAAAAGGCACCGGGTCCAGATGGCTTCACGGGGGAATTCTGTCACAATTTCAGAAACCGAATTGTCCTGACAATACATACATTGTGCCTGAGCTTAGAAAATAGAAAACACTTACACCTAACAGCACATTAAAAAAAAAAAAAGGCCATGACAAATATCACCCATGAATCCTGCCGAAAGAAAGCTTAAATAAAGTGGTATCGCACCAACGCCGGCCACAAGGAAATAACACACAAGGGCCAAGGAAGGCTTATATCAGGAATGTTCCAATATCAGGAAATCTATTCATATGAGTCAACAAATTAATAGCTCTAGGAAGAATAAAATCACATCCTTCCATAGATGCTAAAAGGGCTATGATGTAAAGCAACTCCCAGTCCTCATGAAAACCCTCAAGGAACGAGGAATGAACGGACACTTGGTTGACATAATTAAACACATGCACCTCAGTCCTCAAGCCGGCACGAGAGGTGCTCTTGCTGGGGTCAGGGACAAGGCGAGGACGCCTGCCATTTCCACGACCATGAGCATGCTCCTGGGGACAGTAGGCAATGCAGTTAGACAAGAGGGAACAATGAGAGGCTCCAGCTCGCTGAGGGCAGGGGCCGGGTCTTATTCTCTATCACATCCCCAGGATCTAGCGCAACAGGCGCTCGACAGTAAGTCGCACGGGTCACGGGAGAATGGCTCACCTTAGCTGAGCACCTCTATTAACAAAGTCAAGGGTTTAAGGAGATGCTCGAAGCAATCGCACTGGGAATTGACGTTAAGTGGGTTACTCATTCGAGGCAAACGACCGTAGGAGTCAGCCATTTGACAGTTGAGCAGACAGAGGTCCAAAGACGTTTAGGTGGCAACGATCCCTCTGTTGGTGACTGTTTGAAATTCCAGGCCTGCCATCGTGCCAGGCCCCTTACCACATGCTGTGCACGGGTCTCTCCTCCAGGGAGGGAATGAGGGACCCTCACATGATAGGTCCGAAGGCGGGCTCTGCAGCAGGCTCGTGTTGCAGCTCTGCCATTGCCCAGCTACTACATCCTGGGGAAATGCCTTCACTTCTCTGTGCCTTCGCATCTCCTTCAAAACATGGGCGTGACGCTGGTGCCTACTTGCTAGGGTCAGGGGAGATAGGACATCAGCTCATCAGCATCGGCTGCAAGCTCAGTTTCCATAAAATGAGCATCTGACTTCCCCCGCAATCTCCAGCACCTCCGCCAACTTCTGACAACATCTGTCCCATTAGCGGCCCTTCCTCCTCCCTGGTTTTTTGCCAGCCTCGTGCCCAGCACTAAGGGGAACACCCCACATGCATCGCCAATACTGGGGCAAAGCCCAATTAGCAAGATAAGGCCTAGTGCTGGCCCCGGAGAAGTTCCACTGTGCAGAAGCAGAGAAGGGGGCGGGAATCCTATTAACATCTGGATAAACCAGAGCCACACCCACATCTGGAACAGCTCGAGTTAGCCTCCCTCCCCAGGCTCACGGCATCCCTTCCCTTCCTGAGCCGTGACTTTTCTGTGCTGCCTACTTCCCAGCAAGGAGTCATTCTTTGAGATTCCAGAGCATAACTCCCCGCCCCTAAAGCGGGGTGCCACAAAGTAACTTCTTTCCAAAGATCACAGTTTGGAGTTTGGGAAAATGTAACTTTACAGGGAAGAACCCAGCAAACTGCTAGCTAGGCCAGGTGATCAAGGTCAACGTCAACAGGGATGAACCATGTTGGGTAGGGACCCTTGATAGGATAGGATGGAAATAGACACTTCAACTCTGTAGTCTTCCTCCCCAAAACCCACAATCCTTGTCTAACCAGGAGAAAACCATTAGAAAGAGCCTAACTGGGGGGACATTCTTCAATATGAGTAACCAGCGCTCCTCAGAATTGTCTTCTAGCTCCAAAGAAACAAGGACACTCTGAATTTGCATAAAGTGTGGACTTGCAATGCCAACAATGCATCGATACTGGTTCATTAACTACAACATTAATACACATTAATGTCAGATAACAATGTGAGAGACTGGGTGCTAGGTATATGGAGCTCTTTGTATTATCTTTACAACTCTTCTGTAAAACTAAAAGTGTTCCAAAAAGTCAAGTTTATTAAAAAAAAAAAAAAAACAGATTCTGGGGCTTTCGCTGTGGTCATTTAGACACCCATCTGGCGGCCACCAAACACCACTTGCCAAGAAAAACTATAAAAAGCACCTCCCATCAGATTTGGCTTGGAAACTATTTCCCCGGAAATCACCCCCCTGCCAAAAAAATAAATAAATAAAAGTTAGCCAGTTTTGAATCTGGGAGGGGTGTAAGTATTAGTGCCCTGCAAAACATGACTTTAATCTTCACGAACAGAAAGACCACGGATGCCAGAGGGATCGCCTGCAGATTCGTAATCGTTTCTTTTCAAAGCAAAGGATGGCCTCCAGATTGCAACTCAAGAAGGCTGTCTCTCTTGCTGCCTAATTATTTCTATCTCTGGCCAAAATACAGAATAATTACTAATTATCGTCCTCACTTGGTATCCACGTGAAGGGGATCCCCAAGGTCAAAGCCAGCCCCACACCTAAGGTGGCCAGTGAAGACACATAGACAGAAAGTCAGACTTTCTCAGTCACCTGCCTAACAGGGCAGCTCTGGGTAACAGCTCACCCCCCGCCCCCGGTCCAGGCCGCCTACACAAACCAGCCAGCACAGCCCCTTCCTGCCCCCCACAGCCAGCCAAGCCTCGGTGCCTCTGGGAGTTACCAGCAGGCCTGCCCCTGAGGCTTCAACAAGCATTGGCTGGGCTGGGCTGTCAAAATCAGGAAGCCTGGTTGGGGTTTTTTTTGTTTTTTTTCCAAGACAACCTGCTAACCAGAAAAATACAATGAGGTTGGGTGTGTGGCCTCCTGCTCCTTCTGACGAAGGCTCCTGTTAAACACGTGAAGTGACAGCCCAGCCTGGGGAAGTCCCCGGCCCCCAGTGGCAGATGACACTTGAAGGCACAGACTGACAGGTCCTTGAGGCAGGAATAGCCAGGGTCTGGCTGAATCCTCATGCCCGTTTCCACCTCCACCCCAGCCCTCCACCCCCACATCCGTTATGCCTATAGGGTGGGGATCGCTTAAAGCTCGGACCCATCCACTGGGGGTGAATCTGCAGAGGCACCAGCACCACCCAGGGAGGAAATGGGCTGGCCTCTTCACGCTCAAGTCAAACCACACTCCAGCATTAGACACAGACAACCTCTTCCTTAGTTTCAATACAAAGTCCCCAACAAATGCCACTCACCCGTGGTGGTGCCTAGAGGAGTAGGGGGTGGGGTGGGGGATCAGCTTTCACCTGCTCTGATAATCAGGTTCAGGTGCAACAGCCTCTTCCCGCACCAGCCCACTCCCACCCACTCCATTCTCTGGCTCCCTCCAAAGCGAACCACTTCCCTTGCCCTCTGACCACCCAGCAGCAGGCGACAGAGGCCAGCGGAGCCCCCTGCCACCTTTGGCTGGACACCAGTGACCCTCCAGGAGAAGTCACAGTACCTGGAACCTGACACCCCACCACGCAAGAGCCAGCCTACCGCCCCTTAGGGGGAGCAGCAGCAGCGGTCCTGACGCCTGGCTCCCTCTCTCACCTGGGGAGAGGCACCCCCACCCCCACCCCACCCCACCCCCTCCACACCGAGCCCCCACGACGGGAGGCGCAGCCGGGCCCTGGGCCCCCTCTCCAGGCCCAAGCCCCGATTCAGGCTGGGGGCCCGGGCCAGGCGGAGCCTCTACGGACCTTCCAGAGGATTCAGATAGTCATAGTTGAAGAGGATGGAGAAGTCCAGCTCGTCCTGGGGGCTGCCCCCGGGCTCGTAGCCGTCGGGGTCCGCCTGCTGCTCCGGGGCATCCATGGCGCACGAGGCCCGGGGTGGCTGGGGGGCGGCTGGGGGGCGAGGGCAGGCTCGGCTTCCTCTCGGGCCCCTCCCGGGGTAGGGGAGGTGGCGGGCGGCGGGCGGAGCAGCAGGTGCGGCGGCGGCGGGGGTCGCTGTCCCGGCGGACGCGGGCGCGGGGCGCAGCGAGGCTGGACGCGCGGGGGAGCCGAGCGGCCGCGCGAGCTTCCTGCTCCGGAGGCACCTGTTGCAGCCCTGGGGGGGGGGGGGCGGGGACAGGGACAGGGCGGCCTGGCCGGCGGGGGCGGGGCCGTCACGGGGACCGGCGGGGGAGGGACAGGCGGGCGGAGGCCGCCGGCCTGGCCGGCTGGGCCGCCCCGCGGGGCGCCGGCCGGAGACACCCCCCTGGGGACACCGCCCCCCGGGGACACCGCCCCCCCCCGGGGACCCCCACAGCGAGCTGCCGCCGCCACTTGCAGTTTTGCCCTCCGTGAGCAGGCGAGGCCCGGCTTTTCCCTCTTTTCTCCTCCAAAGGAGCAGACCTGTACCCCATGGGCCTGGGTGTCCCCACCGCAGGGGCATGATTGTCACCCAGAGTTTAGTCACCTGTATGACCTTCCCCCGCCCGCCCCCTCGATTTCCCGGGACCTGAAAAGCATCGCAGACACTGAAAGCACAGCCCACCCTTACATTTGCGCCTCTCCGCCACCTCTCCTGTGCCAGGGACCCAGCAAGAATGGGACACTGTGCCCTGGATTCTGCTGGGGGTGGGGGGTGGGGGGAGGCATGAAGGAGATAAAGGGACAAAGAGCATTTCCTGGCGGGTTGTTAGGGAAGACCTCCCCAGGAGCCTGGGGGGAAAGGCTGGGGGGGGGGGGAGTCATGTCTGTAGTCACATAGAGCCTCTCTGGGAAGGTGACATCTGGACAAACCTGGCTGATGGGAAATCAGGGGGAAGAGTGTTCTGGGGGTGGGAACCAAAAGAAAAGGGCTCAACTGAGCAAGGAGGGCAGCGGAGGTGGAGAGGTTGGCAGGTAACGAGGACACCTGGGCAAGTGTTCAGAGCAGATGCCCAGGCCCCCCCTGCAGTTTCTGATTCTGTAAGTCGGGAATAGAGACTCCAGATGTGTCTTTCTCAGCAAGCACCCAAGGGGAAGGTTATGGGCAGGTACTTTCGGGGAACACTACACAAGACCCCAATACTGTCTCCTAATAAACACTTCCAGGGCCTTGGACCAAGTTAGCCGAAGTCAGGAAACAGACTCACGGAGGCAGAAAAAGAGCGATGGTCCTTGGTCCTTCCACATGTTAGAATCTCCCGGGACAGATTTTTGTTTGTTTGCTTGTTTGTTTGTTTGTTTTTTATGGGGACATTGGTTAACAAAATCTGGTCTCAGCTGTACATTTTAACACTGAGGCTTCTACACTGTGTGTTCACCTCCCATAGTTAGATGTCTTTCTGTCACCACATATTTGACCCCTTTTACCCCACCTACCTTCCCCCTCCCCCCTCCCCTCTGGTAACCACCAGTCTAATGTCCATGTCCACGAGCCTCTGTTTGTAGGACATGTTTTAAGCCCGTGCCCAGGCTTCAATGTGAACCCAATGAACCAGAACATCCCATGGGGTCTTTTTTTAATGATTCCAGATGAAGCTAACGTGCAGCCAGTGCTGAGAATCACTGGATGAGAAGAGCAGGTATGAGAGATTCAGGGATTCCGAGAACCCCAGACTGACCTCTGTGGGGACTGACTCGAACCCTTTCCCACGTGCCAGAGGATGGAGAATGTGCACTCTTCAGGGCAGCCATCTCTGCTCCGTGAAGGGATCTGTGCAAGGCTATCAGTCCTCATTCCTATTGATTTGAGCACCTGCTAGGTACCCAGCACTG
This sequence comes from Cynopterus sphinx, assembly GCA_030015415.1. Classification (NCBI taxonomy): domain Eukaryota; kingdom Metazoa; phylum Chordata; class Mammalia; order Chiroptera; family Pteropodidae; genus Cynopterus; species Cynopterus sphinx. The sequence continues at coordinate 89,175,305 of CM057389.1, forward strand.
CTGTAGATCTTGGGGATGCAGCCATCAACAGGACATTGCTCCTACCCTCATCGGGTTTATATTCTGGAAGCAGAGGCCCAGCAATGGATAGGGTTCCTCCAATGGCACTTAGACTAGAGGTTCTTAACCCAGGTTGCACGTGAGACTCCCCTGGAGAGCTGCTGATAAACTCAAATGGCTGAGCTCCGCCAGAGACTAGTTACAATCTGAATGCTTGAGGGTGAGGCCTGGGCCACACGGTATTTTGTAAAAGCTCCCCAGAGGCCTCCAGTGTGTGGCCAGGGCTGAGAACCACTGATTTAGATTCAAACTCCATCTCAGGGGCCTGGGCCTGGCTCGGGACTCACCAAGTTTCAGCCCTGCCCGTCAGAGCATAAGGACCTCCGCTTTGTTCCCGACCATGAGCACAGCTATCCTGAGTGTATCCAACAAGCATCTTAGGGGGCGGTGGGTAAATTTTGGTGGAGGAGGGGAGATGACCCAGCCTAGGACACATACAGCCAAGTATCTAGAAGGGGCTGGATGCTCTTGGTCCTCACGACAGGACCCAAAGTCCAGCCCCTGACATTTGGTCTGGGATAAACAAAAGAACCAGCCTGCCCTTGTGCTGTAGGAAAAGGAAAGACTGGCATCACCCTCACACGTCCTTTCTCATCCCCACCCCTAACGACTAACTGCCTCTATCCTAGCAGACGAGGGTCGATTTTGCCTACCCAGAATCCTCCCCTTCTCAGATAACCTCACCCCAGCGTATCCCTTTGGGAAACTACTCAGCATAACTTGGTTCCACCTGAATACAAAATATCTGAGGAGCACTGCCCCCTGCCCCCTACCCCCCTCCAGGTGGCTCTGCATCCTGAGATCCCTTCAAATTGACCCTGGAAGAACCCCCTTCTTTCCATCTTCTGGGATAAAGCTCATTTTTATCTACAGCCTGGACCTCGCCTCTGAAATCTGGGCTCAGATATATATCCCCCTGTCCAGCCAACATCTCTATGTGGGCATCCGACTGGCATCTCGAAGTGGATGTGTCCAAACCAAACCCTATCAGCCTCTGAAACTGCTCCTCTCCCACGTTCCCAGCTCAGATAGCGCCCTCCCATTCATCCAGTTTTCTAACCAAACCCCAAGAAGGGGGCCTGGAGTCCTCTCCTCTTCTCACCCCCACATGCAAACCCTCGGGAAATCCGGGCAGCTCCATCTTCAAAACGTAACCGAAATCCCACCATTTCTCATCAGCTGCGCTGTCCTTCCTTCTGCCCGAGGATTCTAAGACCCCAACATTTCTCTCCCGAATGAATGCAGCAGACCCCTTTCTGGTCTCACTAGCTCTCCTTTCAAAATATACATCCCATGAGCCCTCCTGTGGCTTCCTTTTAAGTTTAGAATTAAATGCAAACACCTGGCCTACAGGGTTCCAGATAAGCCGCCCCCACCCCAGCTCTGCTTGGTATCATCTGTCATTCTCCCCTTTTCTTACTGCCTTCTGCTACTCTGATCCTCAAGCAAGGTTCTAGGAAAAGCCAGAACCCAAGTCAAGGGGTGGAATATAAGATGCGACACTTGACAGCAACACATCACAGGTTTGCAGTAGCTCAGCCAAATCCGCCCTCAGCTAATAACCCTGCAGCCATATTATGTTTGGCCTGCTCCACATTTTTTATTTTTAAATCTGAACTTGCATTTTTTTTAATTGGGAGATTTCATATAAAGGTCTAAATTTCCAATGTCTCCTAAAGTATGGGAAGATCTGGCCACAGCAGGCCCGTATTCCCAGATGGACCAGTCACCTGGCGCTGAGAAGAGGCCTTCACGTGATTCTGCTGCTGTCAGGTCACCATAGTCCCCACCCAGGTGTCCCCACCTGTCCCTGTGAACATCCTCCACAAATACCTCCGGACTCATTCGCTGAGTGACTAAAAGTGGGTCATCCAAAACCCATGGAGAAGACCCCGGAGATTTGGTAGAAAATGGATTCATCCCCTTCGAGCTGAAGGAAAGGAAGAACTTGAATTTAAAACAGTAAAATCACAGCAAAAATGGCAGCTAAGATAAAGCAGACCACTTTACGTGCACTGAGAGCATCATAGACATGATCTTTAAACCCCGAGTGCCCGCATGTGTGAGGCTCACTGTTACCCCCGCTAAGGCAGAGAGTTGCTTTAAAAAGTCACACGGAAATGGTTGTGTCCCACATGGATCTGATACTCATTACTGAGTCACATTGTTCCTGGGTTATTAGCTAAGGGTGGATTTGTTAAGGGACGTTTTTGGATCAAGATGAAACGCTATTAAAAAAAAAAAAAAGTCTCATGACTCCCAGTATAGCAGAGGGTGAAGGGGACCTGACATGGGGACTCTAGACTGGGCCAAGGAGAAGACACATCACGAGATGAATGCCATCTGCTCTCGAGTGCCGAAGACGGGGCCATCACTGCAGAACCCCAGGGCTCAAAGGAACACAGTTTGAGAACCGCAAAGAGAACACTGTGGACTCAGAAGTCTAGGCCTCACACTGGCCCCAACTTCTAGGCCTCACACTGGCCCCAGCCAGCATCGTCACCTGCCCAGGCCACCGCGACAGCCCCCCACCTGCATTCTGAGCACCCTCTCTTACCTGGCTAGAGGCTGTTCCCCACCTAATGGCCAATACAGTCTTTCGAACAGATTGACACGCTCACATCCCTGCCGCTTAAAATTCCCCCAGCGCCTCCCCATTACCCTGAGAATCAACCGCAAACTGCTCACAAGACCCTGGGGACCCTGCCTGGGCTTGGGTCCATGATCTCGTCGCCTGTCATGTTCCCGCCGTCTTCTGTGTTCCAGCCTCACAGGTCTCCTTACTGGTCATCGAACATCCCAAGCGCATCCCTCTCCTCAGGGCCTTTGCACTCACTGTTTTTCCTGCCGGGATGCTCATCTCCCGGACATTTTACAGACAGATCCCTTGCCATTCAGAGGTCACAAAAGAGACATCTCTAAAGAAGGGACCATCCAGTCTGAATTATCAGTCCTTACTGCTGTCAGTTGAATTGTGTCCTTCCCCCAAACCCTCACCCCAGGCGCCTGTGAATGTGATCTGACTTGGAAATAGGGTCTCAGCAGGTGCAGACAGGGGAGGATGAGGTCCTTAGAGCTCAGGGCTTTAATGCAAAGACTGGGATCCTTATGAGAAGAGAACACACATCCGACAGGAAGGAGGCCGTGTAAAGACAGGGACAGAGAGCCGGGTGATGCACTAACCAGCCAAGGAACACCAAGGATTGCCAGGAGCCGCCAAAAGCTGGAAGAAACCAGGAGGGACCCTCTCCCACCAGAGCCGGCAGAGAGAAGGTGGCCCTGCCGACACCCCGCTTTCAGATTTTTAGTCTCCAGAACTGTGAGAAAATAGATGTCTTTTGTTTCAAGCCACCCAGTTTGTGGTAATTTGTGATGGCAGCCACAGGAAACGCGTACACCCACCTACCACACACGCACACACACACACAAGTCAGTTGCAACTCTCTTCTATTTGGGTCTCTGGCATTTGACACCGCCTGAAACCACCTCGGATATTCCTGCATTCACTTGCTTTGTGCTGCCCTCGTGAGGGCAGGCTACCCGCCTGGTCACCACCCTATCCCCAGCAGTTAGGGCAGGAACCGGCACCTACTAGATGCTCGAAAAATATTGATGAAAACAAATGGATTGATCAAGGGGGCTTCTAAGAGGAGAATGAGATGGGCCTTGAAGAAAGAGGTGAAGAGGGATCCAGGGAGCCCCACGTGGACAAACAGGACAGCACGGACCCAGGGAATAGTGTGAAGAGTGTGCGTGTGAGGGAGTGAGGGGGCAGGCACAGACCGGCTCCAAGCGTGGTGACAGGGCTGGAGTGCCAGGCCCAAGAGCCCCCAGCTGGGCTTTGTCCACCGAGAGAAGAGGCTTTGAGGAAATAGGTCGCTAGGCAGGCCCGTCATGCTGAAGAGGATGAGAAAGGGAGGGGACAGGGCCACCAGAAGTTTCTGAGTGGCTCAGACAGGCAAGGTGGAAGGGAGAGAACCTCCCTCCCCTCCCACACACACACACACTCCAAACTCTGGAGGGCTGGCTCCTTTAGAGGTCCGTGGCCCTGCTGGCCGGCTTGTTCGTGTCTTGCTGGGTGGTCCTGCGGCAGGAAGTGGGAGCAACAGGACCATGGAGCCCTTGAACGCTGAGCTTTTGGCATCCACGGGGTCTGGTTCTGCCCTTGAAATGCCTCGACCGCTCCCATCTTAGCTTTCTCCTCTCTAAGCGGGGGTCACGTTAAATAACCACCGTCTCTGGGTTTTTATGGGACTCCGCTGTCACCTGTCAAGTGCCTGGCCACAGAGTCTGCGTCTGATAGAGAAAACAGGCCACCTTAGTGCCAGGATTTTTCGGCCCAATGGGGAGCAACACGGTGGAGAGTGTCCGACAGAGTTCGAGCTCTGTCACCCAGGGTGATGTCACCTTGGGGAGTGGCCGGACCTCTCTGTGCGAGTCGGGGACGTTGACTATCAGGCTGGTGTGAGGATGAACGAGGTGGCACACGGAACGCCCTCAGGATGGTACCTGGCACATAGCTGGCACTCAATAAGTGGCGGCCGCTGGCATGGTCATGGCCGTCGTTTGTTTGTTGTTCTTGCCTTTGAGGGCTGAGTCATTCCAGACAACAGCCTGAAAGTCTATGCCCGCTGCATGACCAGGGGGAGCGCTGCCTAGGTCGCTAGTGTGAGGCGGGAAAACGTGGATTCGAAGGCCACCTTCCTTGTCAAAAGGAGGCAGAAGCGAGGGAGCCGAAATGATGGCGCAGTGCTTCGGAGTCAAAGTCTCAGTTCTGTGGCCTTAATAAGTGATGTCAGCCCTACTGTGCATCATTCATCCATTCATTCACCCATCTTTTTATCAAAAAATAATACACACTCACACACACACATACACACACACATGCGTATGCTGAGTACCTACTACATCCAGGCACTGTTCCGGGCCCTGGGGCCACAAGGGTGAACAAGACACTTGTGGTTTCTAGTTCCCGGAGTTCATGTCTAGAGGAGGACACGGACAAGGCACGGACCGCCACCACCACTGTGAAAGGTGCTGGAAGCAGGCAGCACAGGGCAGGGGCCCAGGGAGCCCAGAAAGGGCCTCCAATCCCATCTAGCAGTCAGAATGTCTCAAATTCCTGTTCCAGCAAAGGACCCTGCCTGGCTCCTTCTAAGTAAGATGTGAAATAATCCCTCGTGACCGTAGTGAGTGTGAGCAGTCCAACGAGAAAAGGTATAAGAAAGCACACCGTAACTGGTGTTTTCAGGTTGGATTTTTTTTGGGGGGGTGAAGGGTGGGTAAATAACAAATGAATAAATAGTACAGGAATGATGACAGCAATTATTTATTAAGTGGGTACTTTGAGGGTTATATTGTTTATTAAAAGATGGACACTCTCTAAAGATTGGTAAATAATTGCTGTCACCCCACCCCACCCACCCACCCAAGGGCCTCTCTCCTGCTCTAGACCTCTCCCTGTAATTCAGCAGATAAAGGGTTAAAGGTTGGCCCATCAGGGCTGTCTCTTTGGACCCTGCTCCTGCTGTTCTGATTGGCTGATATTCATTGTTAAATATACTAATTATTACTCCAGATACTATGACTATCATGCTTTTGTATGTGGGGAAACTGAGGCATGGGATGCGGGCCTACTTGTACAAGGTCACGCAGCTAGCGAGTGGCAGAGCCAGGATTTGAACCTCTCTCCCAGATCTCAAGCTGTTGACATGTGGGGTGCAGAAACGTGACCTGGGAACCCCGGGAGGCTCACAGAAATAGGAGCCCTGACCCCTGTCCTCAGGAGGCCTTACAATCCAGGTAAGGAAAGCTTTTAATAAAGGCAGTCAGAGGCGGTCTGGGAAAAGGGGTGATGCTCCTTTACTGAAGTTCTGAGAGGGGAGAAGGAAGGACTTGCTGGAGGAGGGGTTGTCTGGGGAGCAAGGGCAAGGCTTAGCCAGGAGGCAGCACCCTTGGAGGGGTATCCATTCCATGCAAAAGCAGAACGCAGTGCTGGCTTCCGAGCCTCCTGGCTGTCTGGGGACTGCTTCCCCTCTGCTGAGACAAGGCAAGGAGCCCTGCCTAACTCCCCCTAGGCTGGGGACACATCAGCTGCTGCCTCAGTTTCCCCATATCTAATGACGATGCTTGCACTTTCTACATCGTCCCTTACTTTCTTCTTATCCTTCTAGGATATGTCCCCACTTCCCAACGTGGCGCTGGAAAAAGAGCCTGGGCCCAAGGTCTGGACCGCCTCAGTGTCCTCGTGGTATTGTAGAAAGAATGGCAGGAAGTTCCAGAGACAGCAGAGCATGTGGCCAAGAGCCCTGGGTTCAAATGACGGCTCCCCCACGTCCCTGCTGGGTAACATCTGGGCAGTTCCTGCACCTCTCTGGGCCTCGCTCTCAAACTCCGGGAGGGAGACAATGATTATAGTACTTACCGAGCACGGCTGCCCTGTCAAGGACAGAGTGAATGCTTGTAAACGCTTAGCTGTGTCACTCCCAGCCAGGCCTCACTGTGTTTGCTCTCAGCCCCGTGGCCAGCAATGGGGCTCTCGCTGCGTGCCCGGCAGAGTGCCGCTATCTTGCTGTGTGACCTTGGGCAAGGCTGGCTCGCATTGTCCTCGACGGCCACAGAGTAATAGCATCTAGTGTGTGCTCATCCCGCGCTGAGCACAGAGATAAGCGTTCTACGTGCGTGATTGCCGAGGATGCTCAGGGCAACCCTACGAAGTCAGCGCCGTCACTATTCTCCTCTGCAGGTGAGGAAACTGAGGCTTCACATCATGATCTCAGCCCAACCTGTGCACTGCGAAGCCCCAGTAAGTTAAAAGCACCCTGAGAGGTTTCAACTACTGCATCTCTTCAAAGAATTTTTGCTGCAAAATTCAGTGCGATAGCAATGTAAGTTGTTATTTTTCATTTTTAATGAAAATCAGCTAACGTGCATTGAGGGTGGACTGAGCATGACACCGTTTTAGCTGCTTTATGTGTGTCACCTCACTGAATCTCAAAACCCTCTACTACTATTGGCCCCATTTTACAGATGTGGAACCCGAGGCACAGAGAGGTGAAGGCACTCACCCAAGATCACACAGCTGTGATCTGGCCAAGCTGAAATTCTAATCCAAGCAGAAGGCAGGGAGTTTGGGTCTGGAAGGGAGCAGAGCTCACCCTGGGTCTGTTTATTCCTGAAATACTTTCCATCATCCCACTTCAGATAAAACTGAACACACCTCTTTCAGATCTTCGTTTTTCCCAGGGCCTCAGCCCCAAGCTGCCCAGCAAGGTCAGTATTTTCATACCATGCAAATATTTCTATTCGTCCTCCGTGGCCCCACCCGTCCACGTGCACACTTCAGGTCTGTCCCTACGCTCACGTGGTGTTCCAGTTTAAAGGGGCACTAGCTCTTCCCTCTGCAGGGCACAGTCGACGCATCTCGCATGCCAGCTCTTTGATGCCTGGAATTACAGTCCGTGTGCCCAGTTGCCTTGGTATGCCAAGTGTGGTTCGCTGGGAACAATGTGGTGCCCTGTCTCCCACATGTGTACACACGCTGGCACGCACGTACTCACGATCCCTGCGCACATGAGCATGGGCTGAGGAGGGTGGGCAATGTGCGTGCACACGCAAAACACACAGACTTCAACACCCCGAGACAGGAGCGAACCCATCGGCCTGAAGCAGAAGTGTAGCCGCTCCATTAAACTGTGAGGCTTGAGTTAGATCACACAGTGAAACAGAAGCCCAGCTTCTCCTCCAAGCTCTCGCTCCCTCTCTCTTTCCAGAGAGAGCTACACTTGGCATCGCTCTGTCCCCCCGCCCTGGCCTTCAGAGCATCACGCCGTTCAGCATGCATAACAGTAAAAACCAATTCGGGTCCTTAGTACCCGCTGCCTGTCTGAGAGCATCCCTTTTACAGGTGATGCGGTATTAGTAATCGTTTTTTGCCATTATGTCACATGCTTGACCACTAGCCGAGGACAGGATATACTGGTACCAGTTAAATCGTTCAAAGTGTTGGCAGGGTGTTGCTTTCAAAAGTGCAACTCAGCTAAAAATATGTGTCATTGAGGTCTGCTGTGGCAAAGCATACCATTTACCTAACCCAAGGCATTTGGCCTCGCTCTGGTTTTCAAAAAAAGAAAGAAAAAAAAAAAGCCCCGCAGGTTTATTTACTGAAATTGTCATTTCTTCCCCCCAGAACTTTAATCAGCCACGCAGAGCACAAAACCTACATTCAACTCTGATTTTATGACACGAGGCTAACTCCTCCTACGTATATTTATTTCACTTAACTCTTGCAGCCCTGCCTGTGGGCAGTGCCCCGCTGTGTGCAGCGCTGGCCTCTGAAAAACACATCACATCGCCCGCGCTCCCGCGTTAAAGACAGAGGCATCCGTGTACCACCCAAACGCCTCCGACACCCCAGCCGGAGGGGAGATGTTCGTGTCATATTCTCACACGTGGAGCCCCTCCCGTCAGATCCGAGCAGGATGCTTTCAGGGCTAGACCCAAGATGAGGGGAAAAGAGGCAGAAACGCGGAGGGCAGAAGTGTAATCAGATCGCTAAACAGACTGATGGTACGTTGCACTTTAAAGAGGAGCCGGAGGACTGTATCCATCAGGCACATCAAAAAAAAAATTGGGGGGGGGGGACTGTTTAAATGTCCCCGAGCATCTGGGGCTGTGACTGTTGAAAAGCCCAGTCTTTAGGACCAGTGCGGCGGTATGGCAAAAGACTGAGACTGTTTCCCTAAAAGGAAACTAAAAAGCGAAATGATAATAACGATACATATATAATCATCACAATAATGGTCATAGTAATGGTCATAATTATTATAATAATCATTAATCATCATCATCATCACACAGCTGAATGGCCTCTGCTGTCAAAAGCTGAGTGCCGAAACGGTTAAGCAGCCAGCGGTTAGGAGCGAGAACCCCTCCTGGTGTCCCCCAGAGGAGACAATCCGGGGACAGCCCCGCCTGGGGAATCCCGCCTCGGGGTCGCCGCACCGTGGCCCGGAGTCGGCGGCCCGTCTCCCCTCCCGGACCCGGCCAGGGAGCCTGCCCACCTGGCCCCTCCACCTGTGCGCCCCGGGACCCCGGAGTCCCCGGGGCCGCCCCGCGCGCGCGCGCGACCTCAGCCCGGAGCCGAAAGAAAGCGCTGGCCGGCGGGGGGGAGGGAAGGAGCAGAGGGAAGGAGCGGGGGACAGGCGAGAGGGGGTGGTTACCTCGGTCCACAGACCCCATGCCGCGGAGGGGGTGGCAGGGCCCCGGCCGGCGCGCAGCCTGTCTCTGCATCTGGCGGGGATGCGGCTCGGCGCGGGGCGCGCGGGGGGCTCTGCGCTTGGAGACCAGGAGCCGGAGCGGGGGTGCCGCCGTCTACAGCTCGCTCGGGGGGCTGCCCCGGGCGAGGAGCATCCCGATCCCGGCTCCGGCCCCGGCTCCCGGCCCGGCTCGCGGCCCCGGCTCGCTCGGGAGGCAACGCGACTTCCTTCCCGGCGCCCCGTGTTTATAGGCTTTCCATGCAGTCAAATAACGGGATTCCCTCACTGTTTCCTCCTGTTTATCCGGCGCCATGGAAACCCCTGGACCGCGTCCATCTCCAAAACGAAGGGCTTTCCTGCAAACTTCACACTCAGGAATCCATGACGTCGCCTCCGTCCCCGGCCAGCCCGCTCCGTGGCTCCCTCGGCCGCCAGCACAAGTCCCTGATTGTTCGGGAGAAAAGTCAGAGAGAGAGAGAGGGAGAGAGAGAGGGAGAGCGAGGGAGAGCGAGGGAGAGAGGGAGATGCGGGCGCCGGCGAGGAGGGGGTGGGGGCGCGCCCGTGTCCAAGGCGGCCTTGCAGGAGCTCCAGGCGGCTGTTTGCAAGGATCGCCCCAGCCCACTGCCTTCCCAGTTTTTAATCAGTCCTGCCCCAGCTTCCAAACCCCCCATTTTCCAAGCGGGCGCCTCCCAGTGCTAGCTGCCCGGGGCTCACACCAACACCCCAGGTGGTCGAGAGGCCCCTGGACCCTGACCCAGGGACCCCTTCGCCATACCTCTGGGCCTCTCCAGCTGCCCAGATTTTATTTTATTTTATTTTATTTTTTTGTATTCAGGGATGGTGGGAGGAGGAGGAAGAAGAAGGGGGATGGGGAAATGGCAGGAGGGGTAGGAGGAGGGAAAAGAAATAAATAACGGTGCCTTGTGTCAATTCTCCAACTTGGAGATTTTTTTATTTTTTTTTTTCAAAGAGTATATTTTTAGATTCATTTAGAAATCCCAAGGTTTCCAGTGATGCTGGGAGGCTCCAGCAATAATGAAATGGCCAAAGAGTCGCCGAAACCAGGCAACCCATGTGTTTACACATGCTCTGAATAAACAGGAAAATAAAGGGAAGGGATGTCATGAACTTTGCACGGGCTCCAGAAGAAGGTCGGTGGGATGCCCCTGGCATGGCATGCAGGCCACAGACCCCAGAAGAGGAGGCCGGTGGGGAGGAGGATAAGGCCAGCTGTCAAGATGCTCTTGCTAAACCTCACCTGGGTTTGCTTCTTGGTCCGCATGCAGGGTGGGAAAACCCAGTCCCACAGATCAAGCCAGCTTGAAAATGGCCATTTCATCGTGAGCTCTGAGAAAACTTCGGGGAGCACCAAAGCTGGTGACTCATCAGCACCCTCACCCCCAACACACACACACGCTTTCCTACGGAGAGTCTTGAACTTGAAGAGACATTGAGGGAAGTTGGTTCCATGTGTGGACCACTCTGCATTCTACACCTCGGCCCACAATAGCCCCGCTGGGCTCTCAGACCTGACCAGCTGAAGACGCTGGCCCATGAAGAGCTCTAGGGACAGTCCCACACCCCTACCCAGTCCTGGCCCACTACCTCACCTCAAAGGCTGTCCCCACCAGCGGTATAGCTAAAGTAAGCCCTTCCTCCAAAAAACATCATATCTGCACACCTACTGTGCTCAGAGCCTTTCACTTTTCATTCTTTGCAGCCACCTGCAAACAGGGGACCCTTCTCCCCCATTTTCCAAAATGGAAACCAAGGCACATAGAGAATAAGTGGCTTGCCTGTTGCTCTTCTTGGCAAATACTGGAATGCAGCCTGCGAGGCCATGGAAGAAGAACCTTTTCAGGGCGCCTACTGAGGGAACCCCATTCCTTGAGGTTACTGTCCCATCATCTGAGGCAAGGACAGTGCGACCTACCATCCTGGTTTGCCTGGGACTGAAGAGGTTTCCGGGCTGCAGGACTTCCAGTTTTGAAGCTGGGGAAGTCTTGGGCAAGTCGCAACAAGATGGTCAGCCTCAGCATGAATGAAACTCGGCCTCAGCTTCTACTGCCGCAGGTCTCCAACCTGCTGTCTTCTGGAGACAGTCACTCTTAGCAACCCCATGAATAGCACCCTCTAAGTCAGCACCTACTATGTGCCAGGCCTTGAGCTAGAGTTGTCTGTAAATTCCTGCTCTCGGCCCCCTGAGGAGGAATACACTGACACAGAGGGGTGAGCCCTGCTCGCGTAGATATTTAGCCCACTAACCACATGCTATTAAAATTGGAAGTAATTACCAATTAAATAAAATGTAAAAGTCTGTTTTGGGGTTGCGTGAGCCACATTCCACGTGCTCAAAAGCCACATGTGGCTGGTGGCTCCAGAGTTGGATAGCACAGAAGAGAACATTTCCATCGCTGTAGAAAGTTCTAGAAGGCAGTACCTGAGAGGCAGGATAAAGCACAGACACTGGAATCAGATTCTTGGCTCTACCCCCGTGTCACTTACCCACTCTGTGAAATGGGGACACTACTGGTGCCTTCCACAGAGCTGATGTGAGGATATGACGCTAAGAAGGGTAAGGCCCGTCATAAATGCTTAAAATGTATATTTAAAAAAAAATGTTTTAAAAACCTTCCCATACCCAAGGGGTGAATCATGATTAAACTAAGATTAAGACTGTTGGACCCTATAGTCCATGCCCTCCGCCTCCAGGAAAGAAGCAGGCTCTTTGCAAGACCTAGTCCACTTCACGCTCCCACGGGGCTTGATGCCATGAACCCTGTTTACAGATGGGCACACTGACGCCCCGCAGGTTGATCTCCACACCACCAGCTTGGACTTGAACCCAGCTCCGTTTGGCAAAGAAGCCCAGATTCTTGGCCCCACAGGCCCTGCCTCCCAGAGCCCTCCCTGGGAGCTGAGGTCTCGGCGGCCAGAATCGAGGCAGGAAATGAAGAGGGGGGCCCTCCTCTGCCAGACTCGTTATCGGGGATAATTTTAGACCCGGTCCCACCCAGGCTCAGGCCTCAGAAGCAGGTCTGATCCCCACAGGTGCTGGGCGCTGCTGGGAGGGGGGCCGCCTTCTGGAACGCGGTACAGTGAGCATTAAGCCACATTTTACAGAGCCCACTCTTTGTCACAGTTAAGCATTTTTCCCTTTTAAAGCACATTAATACTACCAGGTTTGGATCAGGGGAGTCGCAGCTGAGTCACCTAATTTGCCCTTACGGGCTGCAGCTTTCGGCTTCTTAGTTTAGCTGTTCTTTGGTTCCTCAGACAATTTCTTTCCTCTCCCGGTGCCAGGGCAAGAAATATTTTGTCCTTTTGAACTGAACCACCCACTGTTTTTCACTTCTCTCGAGCACTCTCCCTTTTTTTTTTTTTTTTAAGGGATGCTCCGAGGGGGGTGGGTGGGGAGCTTCCGCCTACCAAATTATCCACGAAAATTCCCCAAAATAGAGGTTCTCAGCTGGGGCGGGAATGGGCCAGCATCAGAGGAAAAAGCGAAAGAGAAGCTGAATCAAAGCAAATAGAAGGCAGCCAGGTGGGCATGGGAGAAAGGCTCAGGGAGGCTGCAAGACATCTGGGCTGCAGGAGAGCCTGAATCACTGGGGAAGACTTTTATTAGAATCGCTTCCCTCTGACAGCCTCATAAATAAGAAACGCGGGTTTTCTGCTGAGGCACCACTTGCTGCTGCTGCCCATACAGCTGATTCAACACTAGGAATGTTGACAAGGACTTGGGCGGCTCCGATGAGGGCATCCCACTGGTCCTCTCGCTGCATTGTGAGCCCAGGTGTCGTCTGCACCTGTTGGTCACCTTGACCGTCAGTTCTTTTCTGGCTGAAAGGTGGCCGTTGAGAACTGACCTGGACTTCTGCGTGTCTCAAACACAGAAAGTGGGACAGAGGCAGGTGTAGGAAAACCAGAAACGTGAGACTTGCAGGCACACCTGGGTTTGGATCCGGACCCCCGCAGTTAAGCGAGTGTCACAATAAAATGAGTCGGAATCTTTTCGCTGGTAAAGGGTCTTGAATTTCGATTTGCAAAATAAAAAAAATTCAACATCTGTGGATCACAGTGAAGAAAAGCATAATTAAATGAAATATGCCTGTATTGATCTATCCATCCCAGCGAGCACTGATTGAGCGCTTGCTGTGTGGCGGCCACGAATGCACTGGGTCCTCACAACACCCCTCCAGTTATCGCTTTCCAGAGGAGGAAACTGCAGCACAGAGAGGTTATGCCACTTCCCCCGGGTTGCACAGCCAGCAAGGGGCAGGGGTGGGGACCGAACCCTAGCCGCCTGGCTCTCGAGCACACGTTCTTACCCATTAGGCAACTCTGCCTCTTGCGTGTCCTCTCAGTTGCTCCGAGGAGCTCCCCCATCAAATGTGTGTTCACTTACTGGCTTGTTCCACACACCTGGCTCTGGCTGAGTGAGGGGAACGGGGTGGGGACTCAGCTGGAAGACACAGGCCTTGCCTTCTACTCGGTTGACAAGGCCACCACGATGCTGAGGGAGCAGCTGGGAATGACAGCAGCAGCAGGAACTGTCCAAGGGGACCCGGAATGCTGGAGACATCTGGGAAGGTGGTTGGTGGGTCCGGCGAGCTTTGACCAGGGGCCTCTGTTCTCCCAGATGTCTCAGACGGGAACCCAACAGTCCCCATCGTGGACTCTGCCATCCCTGTGTCCGATCTCTCACAGCTAGTTCTTTTGTCCTCTTCATCTCAGTCGAAACGTCATCCTCAGAAAGCATTCTTCCATGACCCTCATCTCCCAAACAGGCTGCTCCGCCTTAAAGCTGGACCCCGCCCCATAAATCTCAATCGCAACACTCTATCGTGATAACGTTGATCACAAATAAATGACACATCCATTGTGCATTATATATCTCCCCTCCCTCCCAACTAAAATATAAACTCTGCAAGGGCAAGTACTTTGCTTCAGTCGCTGCTGTGTCCTCAGCACCTAGAATGATGCCCGGTGTGTGTCTGGACCTCAGAGAGGTTTGTTGAGTGAATAACAGACCGTGAAATGGTCTCATCTGTTTGTTTACTTGGTTCTGACTCACCTCCCCACTAGACTAGAAAAATGGGGCATGGCTGTCTTGCTTGGGGTTTGGAATGCTGTCTGGAACTGGTGCGTATTCGGTAAATAATCCTATCGAATGTCTACCGAGTGGTGACTGTGTGACAGGCTCTCCCCCAAGCCGTCCACGAGGACTAACTCGTTTGGTCCTCACGAGAAGTCTGAGCGATGGAGACTATTAGTATCCCCATTTTGCAGGCGAGGAAACTGAGGCACAGAGACCCAAAGTCACCGAATAGTCATCTGCAGATGGTGTGAATTTGGACATGGCAGCCTGGCTCGAGCCATGCTCCCTGGTTCTCCCAAGGTTTGTTGAATGAATGGCAGGCCAGCAGGCCTGTCTGGCCACCTTCTCAGCTGGCTAAGGAGGACCCTCACCCTGTCATGTGGCCAAGGAGGCGGATGAGGTGCTCAGCTGGGTTGGCCGGGGAGAAGGAACGGGGCGGTGGCCGGGCAGTGGAGAGGATTTCCCCGTGTCCAAGAGCTCACTGGGGAAAGAACTCCCAGTTCCGTGGTCGTGGCAGGGAGCGAGGTGTCTCCCCGGCCTGGTTCTTGTCAAAGTACATTGTCTTGCTTTTCGCAGCCTCCTCTGCTGGCTCGGGGAGGTTCTCATGACTGCCTATTCCCAAAATAATACCCGGCACCGTTTTTTCCAGCTCAGAAGTGCTGAATCTTGCTACCTCCCAATCAGCCGCTGGCGGCCACCGAGAGCCCTGGTAATCCCAGGGTCCCCCCCGACCGGAATGTGACCCAACGGAAGGTTTCCGAGGCATTTGGAGAGAACCCTGGACGTCCCTTGCCAGCTCATTGGGCTGCTGACGGCAAGTTTCCAGAGAGATCCTGCCCCTTCTGTGGGGCTTTCTCTGCTGCTCCAAGTCTGCCGAACGGGGGTGTGACAGGAGGCCAAGGGCAGCCCTCGGAATGCCCCGGGCCCTCCGAGATGGGGAAGATTTTCCTAGAAGCTGGAGAGCTGACGTGGAGAGAGAATTGGCTCTCGAAGCTGCCATTGGCTCCGCTTGCCTTTCTCTTTCTGTGGGCAGAGAAATAAAAGGAAGGGGGAGAAGGAAAGGTTGATCTCTTTTGCATTCTTCTGGGAGCTAACCTGGAAACATCCAGGCCTCCTTTTGTTAAAAAGACATACTGAGGTGCACGTAACTAGGATGTTTCTCCTCGAGTTCTAAAAATCGAACAGGTTGTCTGGTTTCTTATTCATTCAACAAACACTATGGGGTACCTGCAATATTCTGGGCACTAGGGATGCAGGCGCGAGTCGTAAAGCTGCTTATGCTGCCCTCAGTGAGCTTACAGTCCAGTGAGGGCAAGATCGAGAGTAAACACATAGGATAGATGACATCGTTGAATGGCATTAAATGCCAAGAAAAAACATGCAAGAAGATAAAAAGGGCCGGGGGGAAGGAGCCAGTTTTAGCCTGAGGGGTCAGAGAAGGCTTCACTGAACAGGGGACACTGAGCAGAAATGAATGAAGCCTGAGAACTGACTCTGTATACAGCTGGGGAAGGCACTGAAAACAGCGGGGACAGCATGTGCAAAGGCCCTGAGGGAGGATCCTCTGCAGCAGTAAGCCCGCTGTCGTTGGAAATATTCATTTCTTCGTGCATTCGACCAGTTTTCTGGTGACTGCCATGTGGCCCTGAATGTGCTACTGGGATGCAGTGGGGAAACTGGGGAGACAGTGCATGTTTTCAGGGAGCCCTCCATGCCATGGGGGCAAGAGAGGTCAACGTAGGTTACAAAGCAGGGCTCCCATGCTGCAGTCGGAGAGGCTTGGGAGCCACGAAACGCGTGGGAGGGGCACGCAGCCTAGTCATAGGGGTGCGGAGGGGCGTCTTCGTGAATGGTGTCATCTCAGTGGCACCAATAATAACCGCTGCTAAAACGTATTGAGCGTTTGTGTATTCTACACACTGCCCTATTACAAGTGCTTGACGGGGATGAACCAACCCTCATTACCTTCGAAAGAAGTTCAAATGTTTTCCTTTCACGGAGGTTAAATGACTTGCCCTAGGTCACATGGTGGAAGAGCCTGGAATCAAACCCTGCAAGAGACAGGACATTCTCTCCACTTCTCCCTTCCTCCCCGCTTCTTGCTAAAATAGGGACTTGATGGTTGGAGCTCAAGCAGCCGTTTTGGGCCATGAGGTAGAAACTGCATTAATGAAGACAAAGCCGCCAGATAGAAGAAACTCAGGTCGCTAAGGGTCACGGGGCCTCCATATCAACCCTGGATCTCCCGCCCAGGTGTTTTGCAAAAGAAAAAATAAACATCTTAACTTTTTTAAGCCACTGCTACTGGGAAATCCCCAGTACAACAGCTACATTCGTGTCCTAGCCAATGTGGAGTGTATTTTAAGAGAATAAAGACATCAGGTACGGAGACACTGAGTAGCATGATCGGGTTCACACTTCGGAAAGGCGGCTGGCCATTGCTGGAGTTAAGGGTCAGGCTCCAGAGCAAGCTGGCCTGGGTGCAAATCCCAGCTCCACCCCACTCTAATTTTATGACGTTAGGCAAGTTGCTTAATTTTTCTGTGTCTCGGTTTCCTCATCTGCAAAATGGGGGTAACGCTATCCGATCGGAGAGCTGTTTTGAGGAGTCAGCACATGCAGTAAGCGTGTTTAAAATAGCACCTGGCACGCATTCGGGAGCCTTAGGCCCTGTGAGAGCAGCTGTTGGGGGACAGCCCCTACCTGAGCCCTGTGGTGAACACTGGGAGGTACGCAGGGATGCAGAGAGATGCCCGAGGCAGCTCCAAGCCTTCATTTGCCATCGGAGGGAATGGGCCGTGAGGGAGAACACTTGGATGGGGCAGTAATTGGGAACAAAGCCCCTGGGCCCTGGGGGGTTCCATCTAGAGCTGGGTGTGGACAGGGCCACGTTGCAGAAAGCCACCTCAGCACAGTCCAGCCCAGGCAGCTATGATGCGGAAAGGGGCCAGGCACCCCGCTGGAAGAAGCGTGCTGCCCTCTCCCCCCAGCAGGCTCCCTACAAGATAAGAAACCCAAGCTTCCTGAGGATGTGCTCTGAACCTTCCCGCTGGCTCCTCTGGGCTTGTCAAAATATTTTTGTGTGGAGCCATCCCTGTTTTTCCATTAATAAAAGTATTTTTGGGCTCCTGGCAACAATAAGTGAGTGTTACAAAAGAGGTCTGCCTTCCAAGGTAAACAGCCCCTCCCCGCCACCCTGGGCCACAGGGCAGAGGAGTCGCTCTTCTCATTCCGGGGTTCTCTGTGCTCTGAGCTCAAATCTGAGCCCGGGAGAGCAGGCCCTGGGCTGTCCGCCTCTGTGCGGAGGACAGAGCCACTGCGGCTCGGGATCCCGCAGGCTCTTTCCGTTCAAGACATGCCACAGCCATCCCTCCCTCCAGTCGGTCAGTCAGTCAATCAACACACACTAGTTAAAGCCCTGATCTGGTCCAAGCACTACACAGACAGAAAGGAGGCAATCTCTGGCCTAGAGGAGCACAGGCCTTACAGGGTGACAGGGTAGACTCACAGGTGTCATGGTAGGTGTCTTTCGGGGGACAAGTGAAGATAGAGAGCCAAAGGGAGCACACGACGCAGCGGTCACAACCGGGCTCTGGGTTCTCACTCGGCTTCACCACGTACTGACCATCGGACCTCAGGCAAGGGACTCAGTCTTTCAGGGGCAAAGCAATCAGGTCCCACCTTTGCCTTTTGCAGACCGGTGTATCGGAGACAGAGCTAAAAATCACGACAGGGGCCAAATAGATTGTGTTAGCCAACCAGAAGGGCCTCAAGTGAGCCATGTACAGGAAAAGCTGGAACAGCCCAAACCAATCCGGAGGATGGCAATCCCATCCACAGCTGGCCGAGCGGAGAAGGGGAGATCAAGTGCGAAGGCAGTGAAGATTTTCTGTATTTTGGCTGGGCTCGTGGTCAAAACCAATTGAACTGTACCCTTAAAATGTGCATTTCGTGATGTGCAGATTAGAATTTAGGGAAATCGACTTAAAAAAAAAATACCAGCTTCGTGACTCCGAGTCCTAACTGTTCCTACGATTTCTCTGCTCTGGGTCAGGGGTTGACAAACTATTCCCGAATCGGGCCCATTGCCTGTTTTTATAAATAAAGTTTTATTGGAACGAAGCCATGCACATCTGTCTGTGCAGTGTCTCGGGCTGTTTTCACGACACATGGCAGCGGGGCGATCGAGTGGCAACACAGACCCTGTGGCCTGCAAAGCTGAAAACACCTACTCCCTGGCCCTTTACAGACAAAGCTTGCTGGCCCCAGCTCTAGACGAAAACTGAGGGCTTACCACTGCCCCACATGCATCTGTGTTCAGGGCCAAATGGACCCAACTTTTCCATTTTTGACCCCAAAACTCCTGCCATTCCCAGCTCACACGTGTCCATGGTTGACTTCTCCCGGTAGCAGGCAGATGTGGGAAGATTCTAAGTCTTCTAGAAGATTCCGTGATTGGCCCCACTTAGGAACCATGGGACATTTCTCTGGAAGCACCTTCTGCAGCCCACCCATCAGGGTCTGGAAGCCTGAGCTCGGGAGCCAAGGGGAAGGTCGTTAACAGACAGAAGCCAGCCCCACGGAGCAGGAGGTGGCCGTGCCCCTTGGGGACTGTTTACACTCCACGAATTCTGTTTACCTGCACGCTCCTTTCCTCCCTCCCTCTCTCTCATACGAAAACATTTCTTTCCCACTTAAGCCACTTCGAATTGACTTTTCTGTCACTTGTGACATCTCCTGTGTCATCCGTCGAACTCCTAAATCTGGAAAGGCTGCCCCAGTCGCTAATAGCCACCGCGCCACCACCAGAAAGACAAGGTCAAACCACGGGAAAGGCAGAGGAATGAAACCGGAGCTTTGGTCGGATAATTCCTGGATGACCCCCTCCCAGTGAAGCTCCTGGCAACGAGATGACACACGTCCTTAAGGGGTAAGCCAGTCTGAGTCAGGTTTGGCATGACTTGAGGCCCAGCGTGTCTCCCTAGAGACACTCAGTTTTCATAGATGTAACCCAGAGACGATCACACTTACCTCAAAGAGTGGCTGCGAGGAGTAGAGACCCGCTATGTCAGACTCCAGCCCAGACCGGACATTTCAGGTGGGGGCTCTGCAGACAGATCCCTCCCCTTCTCCGACTTAACTTCATATCCTCTCGCACAACTGGCCCAGGGCTGTGGACCCTTCAGAGGAAGCCCCGTGGCCACCCTGGGAGCGAGGCAGGAGCCCGGGGAGGCCTGAGTCACCGGGCTGGGATCGGCCTGGTGAAAACCTCGTGGGCTCCTTCCCCAGGGATGGCAAGGCCTGGGCACAGGGAAAGGGGAAGGACGTCGGATAAACTGTCCTCATCCAGCCCACAAAGCGGAGGGAGCGAGAGCAAGCCCACCGACAAAGCAAACATCTGGCAAGCTTCGTGGAAAATGGCATCTTGCTCCGAGGACCTGCCCTCCCCGGAGTCAGAGCGCCGATGCCCACGGGATTCGTAAGTAAGTGGCCCCCAAATGGTCCCCGAGGAGCAACACAGGCCCCTCTGGGCTCCCCCAAAGCCCTGTCTTTGCCTAGAGTCGCATCCTTCCAGAGTCACCACCACCTCTGGGGGCAGCCCCATCCCCCAGCCCTGACCGTGTGTCCCGGGGACCCTCGCCTCCTGCCCCGCACATCCACGACCCCGTCGCATCCATTTCCCTCCCATGTGATTCTCTCTTTTCCGCCCCAGCAGCCGCTATGCCACCTCAGGCCTACGTCTCATTTCCCCTGACCCATCCCAAAGTCTCCTGTCCCCTACCTGGCCTCTTCTCCTCCCACTCCAGCTGACCCATCACCGCTGCCAAACGTATCTCCCCAAAGAACAGCTCAGATGACACTATCACTGCCCCCCTCAACAGCCTCCGATGGCTCCCCGTGGCCTCCCGCATGTGGTTTGGGGGCTGCCCTCAGCCCCAGGTCCTGTAGGAGCCTGTGGGACCCAGGCTGGGCTGATGCAGGGGCTACATGCCACCGAACACAGGAGTTGGCTCATGGTTGGCCCCACAGGCCCAGTCAACCTCAGTCAAGTCCCCGGCTGGGACTCCTGAGGGGTGTCCCTCGTTCGTGTTCCTCTCTCTTTCCTCTCTCTCTCTGCTACGGACCATCCTGCCACCCCAAGGGGAGTGAACCCCGTGGCGAGCAGAGCCGTGAGACCAGGGAAGAGTGGTCTTTAAAATACCTTTGAGTCCCTGGATATAGCTGTGCCCGAAGCCAATTATACCCACTTACGACATCCCTCTTTTTTTAGGTCTGAACTGGTGTGACATGGGTTTCTGTTACTGGCAACTCAATAATAGGGTTCCCACTTCCTTTCCCAGCGGCACTCCCACCTTCTCCTACATGTCCCTGGGCTTCTGGGGAAATGGCCTCTTGGGCAGTCAGCAGGACGTGTCCCATGTTCTCGCCTCTGTCCCCTTAGTCCTGCTGTTTCCCTGAAAGGCCCTCCTCACATCACTGTCTCCCGAAATGCGAATTCTTCTTCAAGGCACCTCTCCCGTGAGAAAGTCATAATGGGCATGTTCTTGCTTTCCGTCCCTAAAGGGCTCTCAGAAAACTCGCCACCCATCCGTGAATTCAGGCCATCTGTGTACCTCTTCTCCCTTCTCAGGGACAGGGACTTGGATGACAAGGAGACGGCCTGCTCACGCTCTTTCTAAGCACAGAGTGTGACACTAAACAGAAGCCCAGGAAAGCAGCTTGGCACCCCTGGCCACGCGGTGAAGCACCCCGAGACTCGCTCACTCGCAGCCTTGGTTGTGCGATGGACATCTTGCCTGCCAGGTCTCTGTTACCCCATCTTTTCATCTCAGCACCCCAGTTTGCCTTTAGGGTACCACCCCATCCATCTCCACTCTCATTCTGGCTGAGGCAGGCCCCATCCCACTTCACTGCTGCTAACAATGGCATGTGACCCGGAGCCGGCCCACCAGGGCATTGCACGCCCCCAGCCACAGTGGCCGTCTCAGGCTGGACGCGTGACCAACCTCTGCCGGAGCCGATGAGATGGAGACGCTCCGCTGACTGGGATGGAGAGACCAGCCGGATGTGATCCTGGGCCTCGGGGACACCAGGGAGAGGAGTTCTGCCTTAGAAGGAAGCAAACATGAAGCAAAACAGAGCCAGGAGGTAGAGGCAGATGCCTGGAGCGTTTCCTCCTGGATGCAGCCTTGCCTGAAGCTAGCCTACGCTTTCCTTTTGAGGTGCATGAGCCAATAAGTTCTCAACTAATGGGTCTTCTGTCACTTGCAACCATGAATCTCAGCCGATACAACGTCCAAGTCTTCCTCTCCGTCGTGAGGACAAGTGGTCCATAAATCTTTAGTCATTGATTAACAGAGCGCAGGGCCTGCTCTCTGTCCTGGGGCAATCCCTTCTCCTTTATTCCACGTGTCCACTCTTATTCCAGCAACATCCAGCTACCCTTGAAGTCTCAGCTTACCCACAACTGCCAGAAAGACCTTCCTTAATACGCCCAGAAAAAAAGTAAGTGTCCCGTGGGCCTCCAAATGCCCCAGACTCGCCCTTCATGGCACATCTCATAAGTGGCAACTGCCCTACTGTTGGTGAAAGTAATTATTTTTTTGTCTGTCTTCCCTCAAACCTACAAGCTTCGCCAGGTCAGACAGTGTCTCATCTGCCACTGCATCCCCAGGGCCTAGCGCAGAGCCTGGCACACAGTAGGGGCTCGGTAAATGGCGCCTGGATTAATAAATGCACCCAGGCCGGTCAGAAACCAACGGAAAGGATGTGTCTGCCGTGTTTCCCAACTCGAACAAAGGTGGTGGAACCACATCTCTGATAAGTACCTGGTTCCTTGAAGCAGGGGTCGAGGGCGAACCAGGCTCGGCTGGAAGAGCAATCGCCTCTTTGTGCAGATCCACGGGGGTCTTAGCTCCTTGAACTTGATCAGAAAGCCCCACACAATTTGTGATTCATTACTGGAGACCCGAGCCACGCCCTGCAGCAAATGTCAGATTTCACACATTTAATGAACTCCATGCTTGAAATATGTGGCCTGTAAAATCTGATTTACACCGCTGTTAAAATCCTCGGTGCCTAAACAGGAATGTGAAAAGTATGTATTTGTGCTTCACGAAGGGGCTTTTTTTGTGTGTTAGACATTAATTCACTCCAAGGCTTATAAACGTTCCCCGAAGCATTATTTCAATCGCAATATTTCTTTCAGCACCTCAAATGCAGTTACCAACTTTCGAGAAAAGTGGCTGTGTTAGGTCACACGCCAGTGGCAGAGTGCCACCATGTAATTGTCAGCTCTCTGGAAGGTAAGCGGAGTTGACAGCCGAGCTGTGCACAGCCCCCCAAAGGCAGAGCCGGGCGTACCTGGCACTGTAATTAAAACCTGCCTTAAGTCAACAGCAGGGCTGCCATGGTGCCTGGCAAGATGAAATTGTTTCTTTTTTTTCAGTTCAGCCACAACTCCTATTCATTGGATGCTACCACCTGGCGTTTCTGTCCTCCCCAAGGGTCGCCACCGGCTGTGGCACGTTTCAGGCAGGTTCAATGCCTGGGGTGGCTGAACAGTCCTAATGACCTCCCTCTGAGGCGCTCTCTGGAGCAGTGGCCACTCAAGTGACCTTCGTGGGCACCTTCCAAATGGAAAAGGACACCCCGACCCCCATGTTTAAGCCTCACGGGCTTGGACAAGTCTCTCCAGCAGAACTCACGACCCTGGAGTCAGAGGACACACACGTGGAGGACCTCTCCAGCCTCAGGAATAGCAGGGCCCGGTGACTGGTTTAGGCGCGGGCGTGTACCCCAGTCCTGGCCAGTGACATACAAGGAGACTTTGGGGCGCCGTTTCCAAAGCTGATCAGAAGAGATGGTCACAAAGAGTGTGGCCTCATTTTTCTCAAGTTCCCCCAGAGGTTCTGAGTCGCCCAGATGTGGGACTTGGTGCCTCCCTTTGACGGAACAGAAACTGCGGCCTGGAGAGGTGACATCCTGAACAGGGAGGTCAATGGCAAAGCCGAAATTATTACCAGAGTGGATGAGTTATTCTTTGGCCACCACACTTTCTACTTGAGAACACAAAAATTACCCCTTTGGAGAATTACCTCTCCCCCCTCGCACAGTCTGGAGGAGCCATCGTGAAAACACCTGCCACAGGACCCCACCTGGGCTCAGGAGATTCTCCCACCAACGTTTTGCCTCTCCAGTGAGGCAAGGTGGGGTGGCAGAGTCGGGGGACAACACAGTAGAAGGTGATAAGACAAGCCACACTGACCTCCCTGGAGGTGAGTGAGCTCCTGCTTCGCGCATCCCCAGCGTGTCCTGTTTCTCGTCCCTTCTAAGCCAGAGTTCCAGTCTGTGAGCCACTCCACGACCCGGCAATGAATTCCCTCTCCCTCTCTCTCGGCTTCTTCATTTTTCCAGTTCTGATTTCGGTCGTGGGCGCCCACAGAGCTGTGACCGATTCAGGATGGCCTTATATGTTCGAGCACCAGGCCAGGCACGTCCCATAGGTCATTCTATTTATTTCCCCCAACAGGGCATTCTCAGGTAGGGCCTGGGCATTGATTCACACAGAGACACACACCCACTCCACAGGGGAAAAGTCTCGGGCGTGGAGCGCAGTACTCCCCAGCATTTCTTAGTTAAAAGTCGCCAGGTCCGGAATTGAAGCCCATTTGCTCTCCTTATCTGTGACATGAGTCTCATTCCACTTAAGCCATGCGGTTACAGCGAGGACTCGAGATAATTCAGGTGGAAGTGACTGAGACGCAGCATACACACTCCCATTTGGAGCCACGTGGCTCTCGGAAGTCTCTGTTTTGAGCGGCATTTCCTCCGGCCCAGAGGGGATTCTCCCAAGAATTGAGAGCTTTCTCGTGGATTGATCCAGCTACCGAAAGCCGTAGCCCTGGACTTGGAGAAAGAAACTGGTCACATTTGGAACCATGTGGTCTGGGGTACGAGCTGCATCCTTAATGCCTCTGGCTATAGGAACCCCTGATTCTGAAATCTGGAGTCTCACAAGGTGACACACAGTGATCTCTAAGTTGACATGGCAGCAAGCTCTGGCGTGGAGGCAGGCCCAGGGGAGCAAACTGACGACTTTCTATTAGACAATGATACTCAATTCCTACCCCCCATCAGCACTGACCACCATTGTTCCTCTTTCCATCCCTCAATACACTGAACCCATCCTGCCACAGGGCATTTGCACGTGCTATTTCTTCCTCCTTCGCATCCGAGGATGCTGGCTCCCCTTATCTTTCAGATTTAACCTCAAAATCCACCTATTCAAGGACAGCCTCGCTGGCCACCAAAGAGTCTAAAATCGTCACACACGCTCCCCACCCCACACTCATTCTGCTCTGGTCGGTCTCCCCAGTGTCATCCTGATTTCATTTCATCATAACTTTACCACTGTGAAGTGCAGCTACATATTTGTTTAGCTCATGTATTCATTTTACATTTATTGACTGCCCACTACGGGTCACTCTCTTCTAGGTTTTCAGAAAGCAAATCGGCTAAAGCCCTGCCCTCATAGACCATACGTACTAGTGGAGGAGACTGAAAGCAACGCTCTAATAGAGCTAAGTGCCTGAGGACAAATACAGCAGGGTAAGGAGCTAGGGAGTGACCGGGCCCTAAGATTAGACGGGGCAGTTAGGGAAGGCCTCTCTGAGAAGGGACATCTGAGCAAACACCTAAATCATTTGTTCATTTTCCCCCCATCTAAGACAGAAGTCCATGAGAGAGCAGGGGCCATGAAGTTCACATCTGCAGTGCTCAGGAGCTGCTTGGCACCCAGTAGGCGCTCCATAAACACACAAGCCACGGAGTCAAATGGTGCCTCCAGACAGCGGGGGCTGTGGGGGGGTCTCTTCCCCCCGAGTGATGACATCCCTGTGATGACTCATGGCTGGAGGCCTCTATTCCATCCCAAGGCTGACTCTGCTCATAATTAGAAAGTGGGAACAGCCACAATGACAACAGCTAGAGAATGTGGCAATGCCCTGGGAACCGCTATGTCAGAGTCGGAGGTGAGGAGGGTCCTGGGGAGAGATGGGAGTCAGAGAAACGGAGCACTCGTCCCTCCTCTTCGTTGGCATTTCTCGGCCCCTGGTGACGTGCCATCAAGGAACGCAGCTTGTGGCGAGGAGTCAGGCCTTTGCTTTTCCCGGGAGTCTTGAAGTTGAGGATTGCATCAGACGATCGCTCTAAAGAGGCACGACCTCTAAGACAAGAGACCCGGGTTCCAGTCCTGGCCCCACGTCTCGTCTAGGAGCTGTGTGGCCTCGAGCCAGCCACGGGACCTCTTAAAGCCTTGCCTGCGTCTCCCCCTCTTCACAAAGATGCTGTGTGTAAAGCGTTTTGCAAGTCGCCAGACCTGCTGGCGAACCAAGACTCCAGAAACCAGACTAAGAGATGATCTGATGCAAATGAAAGCCACAAATGAGATACCACAACACACCTACCAGAGCGGCTCGAATGAGAAATACTGGCCGTTAAGCGGACAAAGTGACACGCGACTGGGGGGTGGGCGTGGGGAGGGGGATTGCAAATTACACATTCGACAACACACATCCTTGCATCCAAGAACGTATAAAAGCTCTCAGAACTCAACAGTCAGGAAACCATCTGATTTTTTAAAATGGGCCAAAAAGACACAGACGCCTCACCGAAGAAGACATGCGGGGAGCAGCCAAGCCCACGGAAAGAGAGTCAGTGTGACCGGCCTTGGAGGACACACGAGTAAAGCCGCGAGGACACACACACCAGGGCGCGCTCGCCTGAGTGGCTGCAACAGGAGCAGTGCCCACGAGGCCACTGGAACGCCCGCGCGCTGCCGATGCCAACGCAAAAAGGCTGCGGCTACGCTGGGAAACAGTTCTGCGGATTTTTTTTTAAAAACGGTGCTGCTGAGCTGGAAGTTACCTCCTATACGATCCACCCTTTTAAGTTGTAGTGAAACGATTTTTAGTGTAAAGTTATGCAGCCCTCGCCGCGGTCTAGTTTGCGAACATTGTCCTCACCCAGGAAAGAAACCCTGCGCCCATGGGCAGTCACACCGCATGGTCTTACCCTCCCCAGCCGTCGGCAGACGCTCATCTGCTTCTGCGTCTACACATCCGTCTGCCCCGGACGGTTCATAGAAATGGGATCCCCCCGTATGTGGCCTCTAACGTCTGGCTGGTTTCACTTAGCGCGTTTTTAAGATCCGTCCCTGATGTCCCACGGATCGGTACTTCCTTCTTCTTTGTGGCTGAATAATATTCCAGAGTGTGGGTGTCCTACACTCTGCTTCGGCATGCATCAGTTGGTGGGTTTGGGGGTTGTTTCCCCTGTGGGGCCGTGGTGAATGTGCTGCTGTGAACATTTTCAGTTGTTCAGGGGCCTGGTTCAACCTCCGCCTCTCCGTGTCGCTTTTCTCATCTGCATAAGGGGAATAGAAACACCTACCTCCACGGGATTAGGAGGTGTCGCTGGGAAGGCCTTTTGCAACTGGAAAAGGCCATGACGAGGCGAGGACCCCGGTTTTCAGTCCGGTTCCTCCGTCTCCCAGAATTCACTCTTAAAACTCAGCGACGGGGCTACTGAACCGTGCACTGACAAATGGCCCAAGGGGGAGCTTCTGTGTTATGTATACTTGACTATCATTTAAAAAATAATAAAAAACCCTCAATGTCACCAAGGTGTACTGAGCCCTCGCCCCGGGCCAGTCCCTGGGCTGGCTAAGGATAAAACCAGGAGTCGGTTCCTCCCAGGCTGTCCCTGCAGCTCCCTAAGAGCAGCACCAGGGAAGAAGCCCCGACCACATGGGCACCAGCCATCCCTCCCCCATCGCTCTTCTCAAGCCTCGTGGTTTAGTTTTCTTAACTCAAGCAAATCTGCCTTCTATTCTATTACATAAATGAATTTGTTTTCATGTAAAAAACATGTTTTACGTGCTTTGCCAAGTCAGTGACTAAAAACTCTCTCCCAAATCCCGTGTCAATGGAGTCTTCAAGAAGTCCCCTTTCTTTCTCCTCTGGCCACGTCCACCCCCAACCCTGATGGGAGGCCCAGCGTGATGGAGGCAGGGTCACTGCCCAGGCCGGGGTGGGGGAAAGGAGCCAGATGTGCACAGAAAGGCAGGGCACCCTGCAGCCAGGGAAAGGAGGGTTCAAGGTGAGATCGTACCTCTGTGCTCGCACTTGGGGATTTCCTAAGACCTCGATCCAATGTGTGACCTCAGTGTCGGGAGAAAAGACGCTTATGAACCCATTTTGAACTTCACAGAGACGATGCCTCCTCCATCTGCCGCCTGCCCTCCCCACAGAGTGATGCCTGTAGCTGCCATTTGTCTCTGAGCCTCATCGCTGACCCTCCCAAGTGGGGTTCCCACTCCTAATAGCCGGCGAGGAACCGAACCCCAGAGAAGTCACCGAAGCAGCCCCGTATCGCCTAGTGCGTGTGGCACTTAGTATTCCAACCGAGGCTGCTGCGACTCCAGCTGGGCCCGTGGCACAGTGCCCCAGCCGCCGCCCCTCAAATTCCAGCACGTCCCCTAAAATGACATTGCATTCATTTCTGCTCCCACCCCGCCCCCCAGTACGGCCAGGAAGAAAGGGGCCACACTTTTCCTTGTGCCTTTCTCAAGCACGAGGCCATTTGCGAGCAAAAGTCTCCACGTCGGCATAAGTCAGCCTGGCGAGCAGAGCTTCTCTAATCCTGGCGGCGATGAGCGGCCTAATAAAATTATGCTAAGTTATGTGCATAAGGAAGAGCATCTTCCACCCTAATTAGTGGCCACGTCTTTGAAGAATTCCTGTGCGATTTCCAGGGTAATCAACTCACCTCTTTCTTTGGGTCTGATTAGTCCTTTGGACCGATTTAAACCCCCTCCCCTCGCCGCCCCCCCACCCCAGCCCCACTTGAATCACCAGGATTCTGGATGCCATTAGCTACTCCAGTTGCCTTTTAAAAAATCTGTTTCACATAAAAGGACAAATGAGAATGAGTATTTGCCCATCTTTAAGACACTAACTACATTCTTCTCCACAGCCTGTTCTCGTTATTATTTTTCTTCAGGAGGAATTTGAACACAGCCGGGACTCCCGCACGCAGCTCATGACTGCAGAGGCTTCCTCTTCGAAATCTGACCCAAGTGGGCGTATTCTAGAAACGTGGCCACTTCAGGAGAACATGACCCAGTTGCTTTTTCTCTCCCTAGTCTCTCCGTCCAGACTCACCTCCCGAGTCTCGAGTGACCAGCTTTCCTGGACTCCTGAACAGTCACCTCCGCTACCAGCACCCCGGGCAGGGCTGACCAGAGAGGCCCTTCGTAGCAACTGCTGGACAACAAGAAGAAACTTCATCTGAGGGCCTTTATTTAACAGTTCGCGTCATTTATGCCAACAAAGTCACGCAGACGTGCCGGACATGGGAGTGGGTTGATGCTGATGGGAGGGGTCTCACCTGAGCCACGCTTGACACACTGAGATGGAAGTGGGGACACGCGGGGAAGGCTCAGCGAGGCAGAGCAGAGGAAGGGAGGGAGATGGGGGCCCTCAGACATCATTTAAGTGGGCCGACTTTAACAGAGCTTGCGTGGTTGATTCTTAGGCAAGACCACTGTGGTCTACGAGCCCCACCTACCTCCCCACCCTCAGCTCCTTCACGCTCCCCCTTGGTCTTAGCACTCCAGCCATGTGCCCCCAGCCCCTTTCTGCCGCTCCGACAGGTCCAGCCTTTCCTACCCCGGGGCCTTTGCACACTCCACTGTCTGTAGGTCACTGCCTCTAGAGCATTCCATGGCTCCCTCCTTCTCATCCCATAGGCTTCCGCTCTACTGGCCCATCCCTCAGGGGCCTTTTCTGTTCCCCACCACTGCTTCCACTCTTATTATTCCTATTTGATCCTCACCCTCTACCCTCCCCTCACCCTGCCTCACGCACACACAAGAATATGATCACTAAGAAGCCAGGGGCTGTCTTGTTCCACATTGTGCCTCCGGCCCAAAGAACAATACCCAACACACAGTAGGTGCTCAGTAAATATCTGATGAATGAATGAGGGAAAAAGTCATCATATTCCACACGATCCCTATTCCTCTTTCTCTTTCTGGAGCCTGTAAGCTTTCTTGAAGGAAATTAAAAAATATTCCTGGGCTTATCTGGACCCAATAAAAGGAAAAAAAAAGAACTATTTTTCTCTTAAATCTCTTGAAAACGGACAACAGAGGCCTGGAACACCAAGTTCTTCGTGTGAGCAAGCAGAACCTGCAGGCCGAGTTCTAAGAAATGAGACCTGGCTGGTCTTCAAGCATAGGTTGTGGGGCTGGTGACTTCACTTATGATTCAGTTAGCCCAAATTTGGAGGGGAATCCATTTCAAAAATCAAAACCTCAATATGGAAAGCTTTGTTTTGGCATTCCTACGAGAAGGCAGGCTTTCTGAAAAGACGCTACGTCGTAGATAACTCATCCACCGAGGCCGGGTGGGGTGGGGGGCACGGGGGAAAGAGGGAAGCCTCAGGAGCGGGCGGATTTGTCTGCTAAGGCTTCGGATGAAAACTGATCCGGGAATGCGTGATCCTCCAAAAATCCAGCAGCCCCCAAAGTGCTTAAGTTACCCCTCCGACCACAGCCACATGGAAGATGAAATTAAATCCCACGGAAAGAGTTGACTTTTTTCACATTATGCAATGTTGGGGTGAAGAAAAGGGGGAGATATCAGAAAAAAAAAAAACTCATCTTTTTCCCAGAGGTTAGCAAAGCTATTTCTAGCTTTTAATGATACATCTCACCATCACTTCATGGGGAGTTTTGGGAGGCGTGAAGGCGGGACGGATCTGTTATGTAACCCATTTAAAGTAGGAAATTAGCAAGTCCTGAATGAATTCTGTTACTGTGCTCCGACTGCTGGAAAGTTTGGAGCGACTACAGTTCTATTTTGAGGTGAGCAAATCCATCATTTATAGATCTCCTCAAATACCACAGGGCTTCATGTCACCCTGAAAAGTTTCATAACAAAAACAGTTAAAGGCCTTGGGGGTGTTGGAACATTTCGTCTCGAAACCTTCTTAGCCTGAACAGTGAGGAGGGCAAGCCTCCCGGTTGCCAATTATTCAAAAATACAAATATCCCAGATCAAATAAATATTCATCTCCAGCCCCAGCCTTTTTTTTTTTTTTTTAAGTCCGGCAAAATAGTCTGGTCAACAACATTAAAAGAAATGTCTGTTTTGAACGGAGCTGTTGGCCACGAAATAAATTCTGCAGCTTTGAAAGCAGCGTCTTGAAACTGGGCTGTTGGGTAGGACAACGCTGGGCCTGCCTGGTGGCTGAAAACAGAAAACAGAAATGTCTTTCGATCCTCAAGTTCCCCCTAGTGGCTGGACTGGAAGAGCGTCTGCACCTTCACCAATGTCACCGCCCGCAAATGCGGTGTCCGGAGGCTTGCCACCAACAGCCCAGGTTTTAGGAAAAGGCCTGTCCCTTTGCGGCTGTGGAGCCCATGTCACCAGAACCAAGAGCAAGCATCCCCGATCTGCCCTGCTGCTGAAAACGCAGCTGATGCACGATGCTCTTTCTAATCCATGAATCGAGACTGGTACTGTCAGTCGAGAACCAACGAGAGGAAACCAGCAGGCCACGCTGCAAATGGCTATTAGTTGAAACCCTAGGCCAGCTGGGGGCATCCAGGGCTGGTTTCTTGAGCCACAGGAGGGTATACCTGAGGATGAAAGACCCCTATGAATGGTAAAATGGACACATGAAGATTCTTTTAGGGTTTCACAACACCTCAGCATGTTTGGCCTTTGGGGTCAGATAATTCCTTGTTGTGGGGCCTGTTCCGTGCATTGTAAGGTGTCCTACAGCGACCTTGGGCTCTCCTCACTAGGTGCCCAGACAGCAACAATCTCCCCCCTCAGTTGGGACGACCAAAAATGACTTCCGACATTGCCACGTGTCCCTCGAGGGACAAAAATCATTCCTGGTTGAAAGTCATTGGGTGACATTATTAAAACATGTCCTCTGCTTCCCATACAACAGCTTAAAACCCTCGTTTGCCTAAAACTTAAGTGACTGCATGCCTAAATCTTCTATCACGTGATTTAAAAAGGTATCCAAAGCAATCAAGGACTGTGTATATAAATATGCATCTCATAGAAAAACTTCCTTTTTTTTCCTATGTGTCACTTTTTGAAATTCTGACACATCTGGAATACACAACCGTACAGAATAATAAATAATGCATGGGTTTGGGATGGGGTTTATTTTTTTGCCAAAACCAAAATAATTTTTTTAACTGGAGAAAAAGCTATTTACCATTTTATGTACCATGAGATGCACACAGAGTAGAAGCGTTCGCACTAAAAGCCCTCATTTTGACACCAGAATTCATGTTTCCACAGAAATTAATATGACCCCCAAAGGCATAAAGCACACAAGCTTTATTGGGCGACAGCAACGGGCCACGCTGGCAGACAATGAAAGCTCGAAAACACGCAGGATCACATGTGTGTCATCACGGGATCGAGAATTTAAATCAGCTGGGATTTCCTACTAATTTAAAGCACACGACCCCAGAGCTCCCTCTAACCCCAAAACGCTGTCCTGGTGAGACCTGGCAATGGGGATGACATGCGAAGAGACCCACGGACGAGGAACTCCCAGCTAGATGAGGTTATAATTAGCCCCATCACAACAAAAAATAAAAAATCAAACATGACTTTTAATTTTTTTTGCAAATACCACACCCCCTACATGTCCCCCCGAACACGATATTCACTGACATTGCCCGGTGACATGAAGACTGCACCTTCAACCACGCACGCTGTGACAGAGAAGATGGTTCTGTCACAGGTAACGCTGCTTTGGCAGAAGGTGCTACAGAGCTCAGGGTGTTGGGGACACGGCCCACACAACACTATGCTGTTCAGTTCCATCCGAAAACATCATATGCATTTTTCCAAGACGAAACGAACATAATTAACGGAAATATTTCCTAAGAAGTATATATCAGCGGCAAAAAGCTTTACATTAAACGAAGGGGGTAGAAAGAAAATCTGTTGTTGTATTTACAAAGCTCCTTCTATTTTTTATTTTTTAATAAAACCAAAGCTGAGAGTGATGGAATTTTAACCCAAACCAAATATCCCTTCAAAAAACTTGAGATGACATCATACACTCCCTCTCCCACGGACACACATCTCAAACACACACAAAAGATTAAAGAGAAAAATAGCTGGTCAGCGTGTGCCTTCAACAGGATGGACTGAACGAAAGCACAGGTCCCATTTGCCCTTTTGGCAAAGGGTGAAAATACTGCCTCATAAAGGCGCGAGGGCGTTGCCATCCCCACCCATGAAAAAACAAAACAAAGGGTAAGAACAAAAGTCCAGTGGAAGAAAAATAGGCCTTAGCATCTCAACTTCCAATGAGCACAGAACTCGAAATACATTCAGAAGTTGTCAGAAGAACCTACATTTTCAGCAGAGGGCAGAAAAGGTAAGCAGGTATTGGGATTTAAGGTTACTGCTATAAAAAAGCGTCTCATTTAAGGGAAGATAGTCTGAGATCTGGATACGATAAC
Source organism: Cynopterus sphinx (assembly GCA_030015415.1). NCBI lineage: Eukaryota > Metazoa > Chordata > Mammalia > Chiroptera > Pteropodidae > Cynopterus > Cynopterus sphinx. The sequence continues at coordinate 89,208,294 of CM057389.1, forward strand.
GCTAAATGCGGGAGAAATCCCAGCCCTTGGCCTCCCAGCAACAAGTGACTGTAAACAGGTGACTGCTCCGTTGTCAAGATGCTCTGGGGAAGCCCTTCTCAGCCCGGTCAGGGCCATCGGCCTCGCTTAGCACCACAGGGAACACACGCGTGCACATGCAGGCCCCCGCAATTAAAATCAAAACTCTCAGATTCAAGAAATCACTCAAAACAGAGAGGTTTGGCCATTTTCTTAGAGAAAGGGAGGGAGAGGGCTTCGGTCCCCCTTGTCCTTGAGTGCCTGCACCAAAGCGTGGCTGAGACAAAACACGAGCATCCTTTGGGTGGCACTGACGAGCATCCTTCGCCTTCCCGGATGCCTTCCTCAGCCCCTCTTAGAAGCTTCCCCCCTTTGGGATGTCAAATAGTATCTTAGGTGGTGACGTTAAAAGTCAACTCAAGCATCTCAATTGAAATTGGGAATAAAGGACAAGACCCAAGAGACCACTGCAGTCCCTGGATCTGCTGGACACATCGAAAATGTCCCAACAAGGGAGCCAAGGGACCTCCCTGCAGGAGCCGTCACCTGTCTGCGAACGAGGCCAGGTTCGGGGTTTGCAGACTCAAGAGTGGAACTGCTTAAGCTGCTCGGTTTCCGGGTCTGACTTCCAAGCTCACAGACTGGGGTGCAGACCCCGAGCCAACGTTCTCCACCTCCGCCTCCGAAACGGCATGAAACCAGGCAGTGAAGCCGGACCTGCCTGACCTACTTGAAAGTCCTGGACAAAGGCGCTAATCCTAAATAACCAATCCTCCACTGCAACGTGTATTCTCTGTAGGTCATCTCTGAAGGGCAGCAAGGGCAGGAAGAGAAAAGGAGAAAAACTACCAAACTGCAGGATCCTGAGACACAACAGAAACGGTGTTGCTAAGCGGATGACCAGGGCCTGCAACTGCCATTTTATCAAGTTTTTAAAAGGGCAACAGAAATGCACGAGCGCATCGGGGGTGCTCCAAGGGCACGGGACTGTCGGCTCCTCGTGTCCCCAGTTCTCCATCAGCAGGATCGCCCTCAGGCAGGGCACGTCAGCATCCCAGGCCGGAGCTCACGCGTCTGCAGCACACACAGGGAGCGTCACGTGGATGGGTCGGAGGGGACGAGCCCGTAAAGGATGAACCACAAATCTAAGGTAGCGAACGCAGTCCGACCAACCGGCGGAACCCTTGTGGCATGCACATGTGGCTGCTGCGAGGAGTGGACGGAAAACCCAAGAGCGCCTTGCCCTGCCGCGTCTAGTCCTTGCAGACCCCCCTCGTCCTCTGAAACGACAAGCCACGGCTTTATCAGAAACACGCGTGCGTGCCCACCATCCCGGTGGGGAGGGACCTCAGGGACTGGCTGCCCCCTCGCAACCTGGAGGCCGAGGGACAGAGCCCGGACCCCAGAGCTACAGCCTGGGCCTCCTCCCACGAGGGCTCCTCCCCTGACGCTGTCACCACAAGGGGCAACGCGATAGGAGATGCCCCTGCCTCTGTCCCCTCGTCCTCAGTGATGCCTAAAAGGAAACAGACTTCTGCGGATGGGAAGCGTCCCTATCCCCGACCTCTCCCTTCGGACCCAGGGTCTGAGCCACTTGGGCTGCCTTGTCGGGAGAATTCGTTGAGTCCCTCGTGACCCTGTCGACACATTTAGGGGCTGCTCGGTGGCACGTCTCCTGCTACGACAACTCTGCGGAAAATGGGTGAGGGTGTCCCCAGATGAGAGCCGCAGGCTTTATAACTGTCACCAGGTCCCAACAGAGCAGGATGACACCTCCGAAATTCTTTGACGAGGTGGCAGCTGACCCTAACTCCAGGGCTACGGGTGCTGAATGAGATGTAGGGTAACCCTGGGTTTCTGGGACTCTCTCCCCCCTCGCCTCTCATGCGCTTTTTCCTAATCCTGGGAAGCCAGCGCTGCTGAACTTGAACGAGCAGGACTGCCATGGTGAGGACACTCAGCATTTCCAAAACAGACCCTAGTGCCTGGGTAACTTTTACCAAAGGTCGCTGTCTTCCCTGCCTCCCCAAACCGTTCTGAGGAGCGAGGAAGGACGTGAAGGGCACACACGCCAGGACTGCTCAACAAAACAAGAACAAAAACAAACGTCCTCTCCCATCTTCGACTAGACGGAAACTTTTATCACATGATCACAAAATTCAAGTCATAAGGAAGCTTGCACAGTGACCCCCACAGAAATAAACCTCTCGGCTGAGCCACCGGTTTGACCAGAGTCACATTCACTCGGACGCGAGGCACCGGGGGGCCGAACAGGCCCGCGTGGGCACCTCCTGGGAACCCCCCTCCTGTTTATCCGGTGCCAGGGCGCCATGCAGAGCCTCTCCGCGTCCAAACTGCACGTGTGAGCGATGACGGCAGGGTCCACAGGTGGCGGTTAAGATGAACGTGAGCTCTGTCCGCAGGAAAGCAGAGCCCGGAGTCGTGCCCCCGCACCGAGCGCTCGGCCTACGACGTGAGCTTCGAGTAGCTGGGGGGAGAGAACCGTCTCCGCAGGTACTTGAGGATGTAGAGGGGGAGACAGCTGACCAGGGTGATGACGGAGACTTTCCACAGGAACGACAGGGTGGCGATGAAGTACACGTCTGTAAGCAAACGGGCAGGCAGACAGGGGTGAGCCGGCGGAAGGTTCCAGAGGGCGCATGCAGTCCAGAAGCGGCCGTCACAGCTATCACCCCAAAGGCGTGGCCCTAGCCCTGGTTCCCCTCCTCCCCCCGTCTTTAAGGGGACGGACGTGTGTGTCACCAGCTCCCGCCTTACAAAGGCTGGCAGCCTGGCTTCCCCTTCCCTCCCCCTCCCCCCGATCTGCTTCTGTAGATCCCTGATAGGCGGTGAAAGGCTCTTTTCAACAACTAAGAAAACAAAACTATGGACCCAAAAAACCCGATTCTTACAGGTGTTTTTGATTTGGACTCTGACAAGCGTTTTTCTTCCAGAACAGCCGCCGGAAAACAGAGAGTAACGCTCAAATGCAGGCCTCGGCCCCCCCAACTTTTTTCCCTTCGTCTGAACGACGGTCACAGGAAGCCACAGACGGGTGTGACGGTGGCGTGAGGCAGGCTGAGCCCCCCGCCCCGGTCAGAAACAGAGTGACCTCGGGGGCTGTGACCTGCGGACAGGCCTGTCGCCTCTCCTGCCGCCGGACAGTCAACCCTGCCGTTACGAGGTCTTCGTGAGAAAAGGCGGGACAGCCTGTGGCTTGCAACATGCAGTGGAGGCCACAGAAAACACCTTCCCTGCTGCCAGGGCACAGGGTGGGGAAAACACGGCTGGCATAGATTAAGCACCTACTAAGCGCCAGGCCTGCGGCCCACCATGTGCTGCTCGCCCGGTCCCGTGGCCGGTCCACGTCCAAGGTGACCAACCACAGGACCCTGAGGGCAGAACCTGCGTCTCCTAGGCCTCTGGAATCCCCCTGGCTTCAAGCCAGGGAGCACACAGTAGGTGCTCACGGAACCCATTCAGAGAGCCTTGGGGACGAGAGGGAAACTGTTCTAAGACGGCTTTTCGCGAGGGTGCGCCTTTATGTGTATTCAACCTTTTTAAGGAGCGTTTGCTGACACTTCAAAGACGTGATCAAACACGCGTTTGTGTGAGGCCGTGTCTCTGCCACACGACGCCGCCGAGTCCCGCTGGCCTGTCGTTCATTCCCAAACGTGACCCACATGCTGACGTCACCACAGCGCCACAGGGCACGGCCCCGCAGCCAGGCCCCCGGAGAAACCCACCCGCTCCTCCCTGCATTAAACGTCACAGGGTGTGGCGTGGCTCTCGAAGGAAACTCCATACTGAGATCACGTCCAACAGCCTCAGTCCTGGAAGGTGGACTGGCAACTGCCCCTTGTCCCAAGGGCGCCCCCGTAAGAAAATGGGGGAGTCGCGTGCCAAGACCCGCTGGACCGAGAGCTCAGCACCCGAGGGCTGGGGAGGCTGCCTGCCTTCCAGGGTTGGTGACACCCGACGGACGAGCTTTAAAGGGTGGGGAGGGAGGTCTTACCAATGAATTCATGGAGGAACACCAGCGAGGCGATGTAGCAGGCCAGGCTGAGCAGCTCGGCCACCGTCATGAGCCAGTGCCAGGTCTGGATCGTCAGGGCCACCATGAGCAGCTCGGTGAGGATCAGCGACGTGAAGGAAATGGCCACGATGTGCACGAATTCGGACTCGAACAGCAGCAGCGCCCCGTACATGATGGTGCTCCCTGGACGCGCGGAGAAAGTCCGGGTGGGTGGGGAGCGGCCGGCGTGCCCCACGCAGGCCCCTTGCTGGGAGCTGACCCTCCACGCGCTCCCCGCCGAAGGCCCGCTCCCCGTCACATCCGCCTCTGCTCCCTGCCCTTAGACACGAAAGGTGCCACTTGCTAAACGAATGGAGCTCTGGGGAGGTTTAAAGGGCATCGTGGTCGAGTTCTCCTATGTCCCCTGTCGGCTCTACATAACGACGAGTCTATACTTGCGGGGATGGGGCAAGAGGGAGGGAGAAGGGGGCCAGAGTAGCTACATGAAGAGGATGAAACGAGAGACAGAGATCTGGATATGTTATTCAAAAGGACAAGAGCCAGGTGGCCATAAAAAGGCAGACACGTATGAGTCCCCTTAGGGGAGTCATCGTCACGGAGGCAGCGATCAGCCTGGTGGCGCCCAGGGGCTGCCGGGGAGGGGAAGAGAGGGCTCTGCCGTCGAGTTTCAGTTTTTTCCGGAGAAAAACTTCCGGAGCTCTGTTTCGCGACAGCGTCAACACACTGACCACTACTTCAAAAGAGTCCCGACGACAAAGCGTGGGCCACGTGTTTCCTACGACGTGACAGAGGCGACCGAGACACGCAGGGAATGCTGTATTTCTATCGAAAAGAGAAAGGGAGGGGGAGGTGGGTCCAGAAAAGTTTTCATCCAGCAGGGCAGGAGCGGAATGGATGGATGGTGTCTCGTGTCGATCAAAAATATCCGCAGGAATGGAAGAAGATTAGGGGCAGGGCGGGGAGGCCCCAAACCCCAAAACTCCTGCACTGTAACAGGGCCGAAGATGGGAAATGGGGCACCGCTGCCTATTACTATGAACTTTCATGCAGGATTATGTACTTTGACAGATTCCTTAAAAACAGCCCCTCGGTTTTTTTTAATGACAATTTAACCTTCTGCCAACAAATTCAGCGGTCACTATACGCTTTAATTGTGCGCCCCTTTAGTAAAAAATAATAATTAAGAACGAACCCCAACGCACAGGATAGATTTGTAAATTGTATACGTGCAGACGTAGACAGAGATACTAAAACCATGGTATAAATATATCACGTACATGAGAAAACATGCATAAAGACAGAAATTCTTTAAAAAGTGCAGAAAAAGTAAATACACATAGGGGCTTTGGCATTTTCTTCTCTTACTCCGACGTGTTGTTTTACAAAGCCTCTGAGTCTGAGGGACCACGGAAATAAACGCTTTCCGGAAACTGCAACTTGACCTCAGAAGGAATATCAGAACATTCCAGAAAATAACTACTTTGGGCTACGATGGCTAGAACACCTCAGCGGGTTGTGACTGGCACTGGGTATGCTCTTCTCTGACTTCACCTCACTAAGCTGACAGCGCCACCTCACACTAGGCCCAACGTTCGCGTCCCGGGGACATGCTGAGCGGGGCTTTCCCCGGGGGGACACTGTCAGGCTCCTCACTGCTCTTTTAGGATCCCAGCTTCTGCGTGTTCTACAGACGACAGACAGTAAAGCTGACCCCCGGGGTCAAGGCCAGAGCCCAAGACAAGAGGTGGCTTCGCCCTTCCTTACCTTGATAGATGCTAATCAAGACCCATATCAAGAATGTCTTGTAGGACAACGGTCGTCCCTAAATGAGAGAGAGAGAGAGGGGACAGTCACCATGGACGGCTTGTCCGGCGTGCCAGCCCCCACGAATGGGATATGGCCACCTGCCTGTTTCCATCAAAAGTCATGGCTTACACATACCCGAAGACATTAAAGAGTTACGTTTTTTTTTCAAAAGAGAATTGATATCAGATAAGAATAAGCCCACCCTTTAGCAAAAACCCCTTAAAGGCAAATAAATGAAACGACACCCCCACATCTTTCAGAAGTTTCTAGGGGCAGACGCGAGCGGCAGCTGCAAAATGGAACCATCGGGGGCTTTTGAAAACGTTGGTTTGTTTTCGGTTTATATATTTCTGCACTACTTCATGCTCTTTACATGTACATGTTCCTTTTTTAAGGAAAAAAGTAAAACTCCCATGCCTTCCTCCCCGAAGCTACCAGAAGTTCGAATGTGTTCAAATCAAATGTATGAAATATAAAGGTGTGGATGGAAGGATGGAGGAGGGAGGGAGGAAAGAGGGAGGGAGAGAGGGAGGGAGGGAGGGAGGGAGGGAGGGAGGAAAGAGGGAGGGAGAGAGGGAGGGAGGGAGGGAGGGAGGGAGGGGAGGAGGGAGGGAGGAGGGAGGAAGGGAGGGAGGGGAGAAGGGAGGGAGAAGAGGGGAGCTCGGCGAACCTTGAGAAGATCCTTGTAGAGCTCAGGATACAGCATGGCAACTTCCGACTTGACGTCTTTGTCCAGGACGAGGGAGAACACGGGAAACATGGTGTAGATGGTGGAGTACCTGGGGGGACAGTCGCCGCAGGTGAGGTGCAGCCAGCGGAGTGTGACGACGTGCTCCCCACCCCCGCCTCTGGAGCCCAGTCTCCACGCATTCACCCGGCAGTGATGCACGGAGCGTCCCTTCTGTGACAGGCCCGGTTCGAGGCGCCAGGGATTCAAGATGCACGAGAACACCTGCCCTCAGAGGGTGCGCGTCAGTAACCAAATCCAGCAAACCGGCTGGGGTAAGAGCTAGGGAGGTGGGTACGATGAGGAAGAGGGAATAAGACACGGGGGTCGGGGGGAGGATGCAATACTAGAGAGGCGGCCACGGGACGTGACATTTGTCAACACCCACGAGGTGAGGGGCAGCCGTGCCAACATGCAGGGGACAGCATCAGGCAGAGAACAGTGAGCACAGAGGCCCAGAGGCGGGAAGGTGTCTGTCCTGTTGGAAGAAAGCAAGGCGGCCGGCGGGGCCAGAGCTGAGTGGGAGGAGGAGGGAGAGGAGACGAGAACCGAGAAGGAACAGGGGACCAGGGCCTGGAAGGCCGCGTGGCACACGGCTCAGGGGACCCCCGACTACGATCTGCCGTGTCGTGTTCACTCTTCCAGAGCCTGACAGAGCACCGTCCATTTTTCTAATTAGAAACAGGCAGGATTCCAGCGCCTTCTCTCAGGCCGAATGGACGAAACACAAGACGGGGAGGGGGATGCTTTGTAAGACTGTCCCCTGGGGCTGGCCAGCCTTCTGGGCCTCTTCATAACCAGGGGCGCACGCCAAATGCGTCTCTACCTCGGGCAGGTGGGAACCGGGCCCCATCCACCTGGGTGATTCAGAGACTGATCGCGTTCTCGGACAAGGCCAAGGGAGCATCATGCATCCCAGGTGAGGCGTGGGGGTGGGCTGGATGGCACCAGGTGTCCAAGTGACACCCTGATGGGTCAGGTGTCCAAGTGACACCCTGATGGGTCAGTGGCACAAGGCGCTTATGCTCTCAGGGGGATTCGGTGAGAGAACAAGGCTCCAGCCCACCCCAGAGACCCGACAGCAGGTCAGCCACCCAAGGAGGCTACTTTCCAGACCCCCCTTCTCTTTTTCTAAGGGGATCGCTGGGTCCGTGAACCTCTGATCCTGCTCTGGTTGCCAATCACCAATCGTCTCTGACTGTCGTGGGCAAGCATTTCTCCCAGACCAGGTACAAATGGCCAAGTGCTGTGGACCGCGAGCCTGTGGACCGCGAGCCTGTGGACCACGAGCCTGTGGACCGCGAGCCTGTGGACAATGACCCTGCTGGGCCCCCCTTCCTCAACCTGGTTACGGGCTCAGCAGTTCGAAAACATTGATTCAAGAAGGTTCCAAACTGCATGGCTGGATCTGCCTCGACTGGCGATGTGGGGACTGATGGGTCTTTACACACCGTTTCTTCTCTCTTCTGTGGTATTTTTGGGACATTTCATAAAAAAAAAAAAGAGTAATGCCTTGCCTGGATTTCCTTACCCGATGATGAGGAATCCTTGGTAGAGAGGAACGGAAGCGAAGTAGAACACGGAGGAGAAGACAGCCTGTGCCGAGGAGGAAGGAGGAGTTACCCAAAATCGGGACAAAAGCCGTTTTATGTCCATAACAACGTCACCCGACTCGTACAGAGCACTCCTCTGCACCTACCCTGTCACAAGTGCGCTCGGCCTCACACAACCCTAGGGAGGAGGTGCCGTCACTGCCCCATTTGATAGATGAGAACCGTAAGGCACAGAGAGGCCAGGTGAGTTGCCCGAGATCACACAGCTCATCAGTGACAGGGCCGGGGGTCACACCCGAGGAGTTTAGCTCCAGCGTCCACTCTCAGACCCTCTGTGAACATTTAATAAAGTTCCACGAGCCGGACCCAGCCACACCCTGCACATGAGCTCAGTGAAGCTCCAGGGTCCCTCACGAGACTGAGCCCTCGTGTCACCTGCATGTTACGGAAGGGGAAACTCAGCATGTGAATGGCACTTCGGGACCCTAGTCCACCTGTCTCCAGAGCCCACGCTCCTAAATGTTCAGAATTAATGCCTTTCCGGGTGTGCGACCGATAAACGAGTTGTCACACGCAGGGAAACCGACACTGGAAAAATACCCTGCATCGTGAGGCTGCGGACCAGTTCCCCTGGAGGGCGGGGCTGCAGAGACGGCTTGACTTCTTAGACTACACGTTTCAGTGCTTTTCCCATTTTTACAAATCGCGATTAGACAAGAGCCATAAAGGTAGTTACAACTCTTCACTGCCTGATTGGGAGTCTATCAGCTATCGGCACTGAAAAACAGGCCGGGCGACCAAATCCGGCCTGTGCGCTGTTGCTTCCTCCTCTGGACATCTACAGAAGGAACGTGGTCTCCAAGCTCATTTCTATTGTGTAAAACCAAAGGGAGACCAGAGACAAGTGTCACCTGGAGGCTTTCTAAAATCGGAACACGGGCAGGAAGGCTGAGCGGAGCGGGGATTAGAAAGGGTGTCTAACCAGAAATGTCTCCGTCTCAGCACCTGTTGTGGGTGTTCACTTGGCACCGAGCTCAGAACACAGGTGCCACCTAGGGCCACGGTCATGGGCCGCCGTGGCCGCACCCTGGTCGTGATTTCAGAATTGAAAGGTGACAGCCACTTTTCAAAGGGCTCTTCACCGCTGCAGAGAACGAACGGGTGTACGGTGTCGAAAGCCTGGTGTTTAGCTTTGCAAACCGACATCGAGAGCCTCTTTGACGAAAAGGGCCTTTTAAAAAGCCTTCATCTTAAAAACAAAACAAAACAAAAAGACAAAAAAACCTTCATCTCGGAAAGAGGACGTTGGGGAAAATAAAAACGCTGTGCCCACATGTCTCGGAGACAGGTGCCAAGGTGCGATGCTAACGGGGATTGTGCTCAGCCAGCCACTTTCAGCACAGCGGGCAGGGGTCACGGCATTTTCCTGCAGCACGAGGAACACTCTCTCCTCGTGGGATTTTTTTTTCTGAATCGATGCTCCTGGCATTACAGAAGTCAGCTCATCCAGGCCGGCTCTGGTGTATCTGCCCAGGGATGAGCTGATGAGTAGCACAATGATTAAAACCACAGGACTATCCCGGTCGTTTGATGAGCTCACATAAATGATGCTGAACCGTACCAGCTGTGTAGGTTTACAGCACGTTGATGAAAATCACGTTAAGGCTCCTCCACTCATCAGCAGATATTAAAAACATACAGTCACCCCCAAAGGGCATGGACGAGGCCGGCGGAGGAAGAACTCTCAGGAGCACAGAGCCGCACGGCACGGCGCTGTCTGAAAGGCAGCCTAGCACGTATGATTAATCAATCACCTTCCCCGCAAATTAAAATGTCACCTTCCTTTACATATCATCCTGCTTTGTCTTTGCTAAACGTGGCAGGGATGGCTTCAGCACCTGATCCCCTATAAAACTCTCGTTTTTCAAAGCAGCTGTGTTCGAGAGGCAAGGGAGGTCTCGTCGTCCCCGTTTCGCAGGTGCAAAGACTGCGACCCGGGGTAGTAGAGCCACAGGCCCAAGGTCTCACGGATACAGTAAGCCCTCACTCAACACTGCCGACAGGTTCTGGGACTTTAAGCGAAAGGACAAACACCAAAACCAAGTTTTGCCAGAGGCTAATTGGCTTAGAAAGGAGTTCAGTCCCCATGGCATCTCGCCAACGCACGTTATCATGAAACGACGTTGAACACGTCGGTATCATTCAAGGACCTATGTTCTCACCACGGGGGGAGGAAAATCAGTGGACAGTTTTTCAACACCCAAAATGTTCTCTTTCCTTCCTTCAAGCCCCGTTAACTGCTGCAGCCCGCTCCGCATCACGGACACCCGAGGACGAGACCTCGATGAAGGGCACAGGGAGGGGTCCCCCTGCCTGAGCGGACTAAAGCCCTGAGGGACACTGCACCAGTTCCCTACCCTGAGCCTCAGACTCCCCACCGGCAAAATGGGCACAGGCTACGGTGAGGACCGCACCAGACACGGCGCTGTGAACTCAGCCCGACGCCCAGCATCTGGGAAGCACTCAGGAAGAGCGAGCGGGCCTTCGTTTGTGGTCACCCTCTGCTGGCCCTTATTTCTGCATGTGGAAAGTCGGTACCCATTCAGCATTTTACACTGTGTTTCTTTTTCTCTGGCGAGCCAATGACAAAGACTCGCTCCCACTGATGACAACTCTGGCCATCGACGTGACGCCCATTTATTAGGTGCCAAGCACTGGACAGGCAGCACCTGCACCCCACGTGCACTCCACGCGGCAGGCACGGTCTTCACCTGCTTGGAGAGGAAGGACCCCATGCCATCTGCGGTCCCCCCGCTGCGGTGTGGCCGCGCGCCCCTGCGGAGAGATGCTAGCTGCACACCCACCTGCATGGTGCTGATGCAGAGGCTCCTGTGAATCACGAACTGGCTGAGGGCAGCCGAGCGCTTGTAGCTGTTGCGGCCGTGCACCATGAGCAGCCGGCCAAGATGCTTGAACTGAGTGATGGAGAAGTCCGAGGCCAAGGCAGCCTGTTTTCCTTCCTGAAAAGCCGATGAAATCGGGCACCGTCAGAAGCACGAGAGGTCAAGGCAAACACGTTTTTTTTTTTAATTGAAAAAGCAAGACACTGTAAGGAGATCCCTGAAGAACTTCAGTAAAGAGACTCTTCGGTTTCAAGCTGTACCCAGTTGGTGGTCCCGGTCTAAATTTGATTTTAAAGAGGAATTTATTTAAATAAAAAACATTCCGAATCACAGTCATAATTTGGAGGTCAAATGGATCTCGTATTCGGCCTTAGGCGAAGGCCCACCCCATAATGTGCATCAGAAGCAAAGAGTCATTCAGAGATAGATAGGCGTTTTACAGCACCCGGTCTCCTTAAGAGCTAAACGTAAAGGGGAGGACATCAGATGCTGTTAAGGGTAGTAAATGGAACATTCCGGAACATACAGCTCCGCACATTTACAGAAGGGGAAATAATTTATAGTGCAACCACATAACAGAACTTTAGAATTGTAAAGTTCTGTAAAGGTACACGACAGATGCCATGCGTGGGGCAGACGGACATCAAGGGGCCCTGACGTGACACAAGAGGAAGACACACACTCCCCTTAGGTGCTCCCCACACCAGAAACAGAATCTGAATTAAATCTCTCTGACACACAGACATCACGGGACAGTCTACAACTGTCCTGAACGCTTCAAAAAGATTAATGGTGTTATAAACACCCCTTCCCTGCCCCCCGCAAAAGAAAAGATGGAGAAAAGTGTTCCAAAGAAGATTAAAGAGACATGAAGACATGCTAATAAATGCAATGTGTGATCCTTCACTGGTCCCTACGATTTATTTATTTGTTTGTTTGTTTGTTTGTTTGTTTGTTTTTTAAAGCATTTTGAGGACAACTGGGGAATTACAGACTATGGAAATTATGTATTATTGTTATATCGACACGACGTTTGGGGAGAAAAACGTCCCTTGCTCTTAAGAGGCCCGTGCTGAAGTCCTTAGGGGCACCGTATCTGCAGCTGACTGCCCGCTGACTTGGGGGGTGGGGGGCGGAGACAGAGAATGTGGTAAACGTTAGCAAGTGGTAAATTAAAGCAAAGAGGAGACGGGAACGCACTGTTCCAGTTCAGCTTTGCTGAAGGAGTGACACTGTTCACAACAGAAAGTTCGAGGGAAGGTAAAAACGGGATAGATCTACATGTTCTGACACGGAGAGAAAGGCAAGATATAACAGATTTAAGCCGAATTAGAAATGGACAGTGTAATGATTTTAATTTAAAATTGCACATGAAATCGTATATAGGCACGTGCAAGGTGTGTGTGTAGGTACAACACACGCATACCCATAACCAACAACACACACACAGGCAAAAATTCCTGTTACTAGCTTGGTGCAGCTATCTAAAAGAAAGGATGTACTTTACCCATTTCTAAATTGTTTTAATTTTTTATAGTGACCACTCATCCCTTTTATACTCTAAAAGAAAAGGACTATGATTTTAAGGGAAAACGTTTCAGTTCTACGCAGAAATGTGCAAAGAATTCTCTTAAACTCAAGTGTGCATCTTAAAACCTACACGGGAGGAGTTTCATATAGACTTCAGACATTCGTCTCATTCAAAGATCAGTCATCCGTTAACAAAACCATCAGCTTGGATGAGAACCTGAAAACCAGGACGGGTGGGGGAAAAAAAGGCCCGTGGATTAGGCGAACTCACGGAGACAGGGAACGAAATGGACCAGGGAGCATCCCCGGGCCTCGCTCCGGGCGCCTGTACTTACTTTACACACAGTTTTAACCAAGTGGGTGACCAGTATTCTTGCCGAGAGCCATTCAGAGCAGGGGTCCCCAACCCCCAGGCCGTGGACGGGTACCGGTCCCTGGCCTGTTAGGGCCACACAGCAGGAGGTGAGGCGGCGGGGCCAGCGAGCAAAGCTCCATCTGCATTGGCAGCCGCTCCCCAGCAAGAGCATCACCGCCTCAGCCCCGCCTCAGGTCCTCAGGCATCAGATTCTCCTAGGAGCACCGGTCCCTGGTGCCACAAAGTTGGGGACCGCCGCTTCCGAGGGCACAAATTGAGAGCGGGCAGGAGGCAAGCACACAGCTGACCAGGGAGGAGACAGAAGAACTATGCCCGAACACAGACCCTGGCAACAACTGTGGCTGCCGAGGCCTCTTAGCGAGGGGCGAACCGTGCCACCTTCTCCTACAATCCCCGTAAGACACGGCGGAATGGACCCTGACTTCCAGGTCATGGGACCAGGGAATGAGGACGCATAGCTCCTTCTGTGTCGTGCCTCTAATCTAGAAGCACGAAAGCTGTGTCTCTGAGGAGGAAGAAGCTCCAGAGAGCGGAGCAGCGCGGCCCCCAGCCCGGCGACGCAGCACCAAGCGCTTGGTGGGCGACAGGTGGCCTCCCCGTCTCACGTGCTCACCTTGCCCTCGACGCCCACGCCGCAGTCGGATTCCTGGATCATGCTGACGTCATTGCCTCCGTCACCTGAGGGCCACACAGACCGGAGAGGAAAGCCGGGAGATTGGGGAGAGGCGAGCCGCGGGACCCCCGCGTTTCACGCTCACGTTCGGTCATCACACGTGCTTTCCCTGCAACGAGTGCCTGCCGCTCTGCTCCTTTTACCCACGCCCCTTGGCGTCAGGCTCCTCTTTCACAGACGAGCTGAGTCAGAGGGGCCAGGCGACCGGCTGAGGGTCCCGGCCCTGCCTCTGAGCTGTGCCGCGTCACTACGTGTCGGCAATGACTGACACCGCACCTGTGAACGCCTACTGCGCCCTGTGGCAACAAGCGCTGTCTAAATGCCGCCCCGTTTGATCCTCACACGCACTCCTGCAGGGAAACGCTGTGACTTCTCCTTTCTTTCTGCCAGTGAGCAGACTGAGACTCGGACGGGGGAGAGGAAGCCCCTGGGCACCCGGCCAGCGACACTCAGCAGAGCAGAGCCCAGACCCAGCTCCTCGGTGTGTGGTCTTCCCCCCGCCCCACGATGCTGCGTCCCGTCCCGTGTCACTGGCAGAGGAACCGCGAGCTAAGGAGAGGAGCCCCCGGGCACACTTATCTACTCCTTCTCAAAGGGAAATAGTAAAAGTCACAATTGTAACGAAGAGAGAGCCAAGTCCGTGTGGGGAGGAAGGACATCGCGACCCGAGTAAAGCAGCCTGGGTTCCTGCCAGCCTCTGGGGAATCACCCTTATGGAAAACGGATGCAGCACGCCTCGGGGACAGGGCCTGGCGGTCACCTACCGACGGCGCAGGTGAGCTTTCCCGTGCGTTCCTGGAGCAGACGCACGATCTGCGCCTTCTGGGTGGGGGCGCAGCGGCAGCAGACCACGGCCGGGCACTGGCAGGCCAGCTCCATGAACTCGTACTCGTAGTACTTGAGGCACACCTGTGGGGGGTGGCGAGGGGGGTGGGTCGGCCAAGGTCGTGGCCCCCACGCCCGGCCGCAGGGAGGGGCGCGCTCCTGGGAGGACCCGCCCGGCGAGGTCCCTGCACCCACCTCCAGGGAGTCCCCAGAGATGACCAGGGCGCAGTCGTGCTTCCTGCGGAAGGCGTTCAGCTCGAGGTGGGCCTCGCCGCGGTTGGTCACCTGGGAGGGAACACAGGGGTGTGGGAGGCCTTGCTCTCCGCAGAACAACAAACAGCGGCTTCCTGGAGCCGCTGCGAAGACAAAGGCCACGCCGGCCAAGGAACCGGCCCCTCCCCTGCCGCCCGTGCCAAGTCAAATCCTGTTATGATTCTGTGGGAACCGGGACAGCCCGTGTACCACCCGTCACCTTGCACTTCCCCCGGGACGCCTGTGACCCACATAACAAAGGCACGAGCCAACGCCAACGGCGCCTTCTTCTGTGCCGGGCCCTGCGGCCGGCGCGCCGCACAGATCGTCCCCCTGCACTGCGCACGAGGACCCGGGAGCGTGCCCGACAGTGGCGGCTCACTTCACTCGCGAGGGAACGGACACAGGGCAAGATCTCGCGGCCTGCCTGAGTGGCACGGCTAGGCGGCCCTGGGGCAGGGCGCCGGCTTTTCTGCGAGGGCCCAGGTGCTCGCTACCGTTGGTGCTGTCCCCCAAACTACTGGATTTCTTAGTTTCTGTGCGCGATGGACCAACGGCAGGGGTGAGGGGCAGAATCCCCAAAACACTGAGAGCCCCTGTAGTCGTCCGGCACGGTGGCTCTGGTTTCAGATACGTGGGACGGGTGCACCCTGCCCCGGAGGGCGCCCAGTGCTCGCCTCCCAACGCGGCGAGGCCAGCCACAGCCCTGGCTGCCAGCCCTGGGGTGGCTCCTTCTGTCTGCACTGGTTGGGACAAGCTCTTGCCACGAGGGCAGGAAACTTCTCACGTGCCCACGCCACACACCTCCTTCTAACGGCCCCTAAAGGTGCTCCTTCGGGAGGGCACACAGGACCGTACCTGTGATCAGGAATGTATTCCCTATCCGAGGACGTCATGGGAATCCTGGACTCACAGGTAGTTTCGCATGTGGGAGGGAGCTCACCTGCATCCTACCTGTCACCAGCTTCTCAAGGGACCACGGCCCCCACCAGGTTAAGGACAGCGCTAACCCAGGGCTGTAACGGGGTGCCCTGGAGCCACCCCCGGACGGAGCCCGTTAGCCTTGCCTGGGTCGTTAATTCCACCCAAACTAACGACGGAGCCCCGCCTCCCCCTCGGTGGTCAGTGTGCGTCTCCCTCCCCTCGTTAGGGGCTCACGCGAGGTTCTGAGGTGACGGGGCGAACGGCAGCATCACCCCCACGAGGCCCCAGAGCAGAACACGCTTTACCAGCCGAAACACGTGGATGTCCTGGTTTCTGGTCACCAGATGCGCATTCTTCGCTGTGCACGTCGCCGTCTCCAGCTTGTCCCCCGTCAGCATCCAGACCTGAAATCACGGCATGAAAGGGGTCCTCGCTGTTGGTGTCCGAGGCCAGCTGAGTTTCCCAGAACATTGAGCTGAACTTGCTATGTCCCATTTACTCCCTCGAGGCTCATGGTTGTCCCGCACGCACCGCAGGAAGCACCCAGTCCGGGGGCTTCAGGACACCAAGTGACCCCTGCTGCTGTGATGCTTTTCACACCTTAGACCCTAATCACAAAGCAGAAAACCGTCCGGCCGCACGCTTCGGGAGAATGCCATGAAGTGAGGCCTCTGACCTCATAATCCCCCTTCTGGGAACTTTTCTTAGAGCAAGAAATAACCTCGAAGAAGGGGAAAGCCTGCTGGGATGAGGGGTCACTTCCGTGTCCGACAGGAAACACCGACTTGTGACACTACAGACGGCCTCGCCGCGTGGCTGGAAGCCCCGTGCGTCGTCTCACGGAGGTGAACCCTGACTCTAAGACCGCGTCTTGCTCTTGCACACCTCATAACAAAGCATTGTGCACATCACGGCCGCGGGCTCGGAGGGGTAGGTGACTGCCCCAAAGCCACGCTGCTAGCAGGTGTCCCCACCGGAATCGGATGCTCTAAGTCTAAGTGGAACGTGCGTGGGACTCTGCCGATTGACCCTTTGGCCCTGTGTTCTCTTTGCTCCCACCAGGGAGGGGCCTTAGAGCCACCGGACAGAAGAAGTCTGGGCAGAGAGGGCGTCCAGGAAGGAAAACAGCGCAGTATCCCATGTGGCCGCCATGCACCCAGGCACCGGCGAGCGCTGCTCAGACGCGGTGTGCTCGGCCTTCACCGCCGTAACTTCACGAGGCAAGAAAAGGAGGCACTGAGGAGTCCGGCCACTGACCAAGGGCCACAGGGCTTGTCAGTGGAAGGGCAGGACTTAAACCCAGGCAGTGCGGTGGCCGGGATGAAGGCCCCAGGCCCGCCTGGGGGCCTTGCTCTGGGTTTGGCCCGAATGCATGTCAGCCTTCTCCCTCAACGTCGCATCCGGCCTTAAAAACAAGACCGTGTACGTGGTCCCAGTCTGGTGCCAGTTTCCAGGGTTTGCTGTGAGAGAGCTCACGCCAAACAAGGAGCCGGGAGGCTCAGGTTCTCGAAAAACCATGGAAGTCATCAGCGTGCCATATGGCCCGTGTCCCACATTGGGACAATAGGACAGAAGTGCCCAGACCCGAGCCCCATTCCCCGTGGGATGCGCTGGGCAGTGCGGCCACCTCTCTTGGCCTCGGCTACTGCAGCCGGGAAGGGGCCGCAGTGGGCGTTTCCACGTCTACCCTCTTCTGGCCTGCGAGAGGCCATATCCTAGACCCTAGTCACAAACCCCTCGCCCCCCACTCCCCTTCCCCTCCCATGTAACCGGGGAAACCAGTCCACGCTCTGAGCGAAACAGCCCATCGCCGGGAGAGGCCCGTCTTGAAGAGGAGAAAACCCTCAGGACCAAGTCAGGAGCAGACGCTGGAATCTCCCCAACTCGGGGAGGGGAGGTCATGGAAACGGCCAGCGACACTTTGTAAAGACCGCTGGGCAGCGGGAGGAGGCCCACGGACGTCAGACCGTTTTCCCAAAACTGGGATCGCGCTGGCAGCGTCCCGTGAGCCAAAGGTGCACGACGGCATTCACCTGACAAGCCTCCGTGGGGGGGGGCGCCTTTACTGCGGGGGGCCCAGTCCGCGTGCTCGCGCGGCCCCGCTCACAGGCCCAAGGACGCAGCGAGAGATGCTCTGGGGCGGAGGCAGGGGACAAACGCGCAGGTACGGGGGTCTCAGGAGCTTGGGGCCAATGAGTCAGCGGATCCTTTGGCCTGTCCACGAACGTGGAGCCTGCTCCCCGGCACCCTCTCCTGGCCCCTCCCCATTAAATAAGTGGATGCGTATTTTGGGGCCCCAAATAGCAGGGAAATATAAATATAAAAATATAAATGTAAATGTAGATATAGATATATAAATACAAATAATATAAATATAAATATATATATAAATATAAATAAATTAAATATAAATGTAAATAAATATAAATATAAACATAAATATGGCAGTTTGTCGGGGCAGGCGGCCACTCCGCGGGGCGGTCGGTCACTCATTCACCCAGACCAGCAGAAAGACAGCTGGCTGGCCGGTCACTCGACAGGAATACAACGAACACCCTGAGCGTGCTGGACGTGGCTTGGGGCTGAGGGATAAGGACACGCAGTCCTGCGGAGCTCAGGCCAGCGGGGGAGACGGCCAGTGACAGCGAACAGGCGAGACGTCTTCCGAAACCAGGGCAGGCGGGGCGGGAGGCGACAGCGGCGGCCCACCTGACACCTGGACAGGGCTACAGACACGGTCCCCGCACTCCCGGGCCCCTCTACGCCGTCCACCGCCCTCCCCTCCCATTCTGTCACTCGGCTGAGGGGACGACTGGTCTAATTCCGGAGCCCGTCCCCGCGTGGCGGCCGGGTGGCGGGCAGGGCGCCCTACCTTGATGCCGGCGTTCCGCAGGATCTCCAGGGTGGGCCTCACGTCCGCCTGCAGCTGGTCCTCCACGCCCGTCAGGCACAGCAGCTCCATCTCCATCTCCAGGCTCTCGATCACCGTGGCCACTTTGAGAGAGCGGTCGTGCACACTCAGCTTGGCCTGGACATAGCGGGCCTGGGACACACCAGGGGACACGGTCACAGCTTAGGGTGGGGAGGACGAGGCTGGCTGGCTGGCTGACACGGAGGGCGGAACGGGCCACGCCTGACCCCACCGTGCCAGGGAAGCGGGGACACAAAGGAGTGAGACGGGGGCTTCCAGCGCCTTCCAAGTGCACCAGCCCAGACCCTGGAGCTGAACAGACCTGCCTTCCACCCTCAGTGTGGACAGTCACCTGCCGGCAACTTCCAGAAAGTCACTTAACTCCTCTGAGCCTCAACCGTTTTCACCCATGAAGCAGCAACAACAGCCCCAACCTCGCTGGGTTGCCGCAAGGATTGGCGAGTCAAGATCAGAAAAACCCAGTAGGTTCTCCGACTCAAAACGCACGCCTCGTAACCAAGGACCCTTGACTGAACGCGAGCCCCACTTCCGCAGACCGTCCGCCCCACCCCTCTGCTCCCCCCTCTCTAGCCTGTCGGCAAAGACCTAGAGGAAAATCAGAACCCCAGATGGGCTGACTAGAACTTATGCCTTTATAGTGGCAAGGGAGGTGGAATTGATCAGGGCTAGAAATCCCGTTAAATAAAACTATTTATTTTGTAATAAATAAATGCAGAGAAGAGGCAGGCCCAAGGGCGGTCCCTCTGGGTGGAGCAGGACGAGGGCCCCAGGGCCTGCCCCCCTCCTTCACCTCTCCCTTCCGCCTGCATCTGGCTTTAAGCCAGGACCGGGGATGCCACAAGGACCTTCCCCTCAGGGGACACAAAGTCTATGGGACAAGATGGCAGTAAACAAGACCTACTTATCCTTGGCCGTGAAAGTCAAATGATTGCGTTCGACTCCATCACATGCTACAGCGTAAGGAAAATCAGGTCTCCAAGAGCGTGATTCATTTCAGATTTTCCAGAAGGTGAACTATGTGCCAAGGGCTACCCTAAACGCTGGCCATACAGGAGCCAAGCAGACTGACAAAGTGTCTGCTCTCAGAAAGATTTTTTTTCCAGAAAAAGGATTAAGAACGTTAAACACACACACGCATGCACGCACACACAAGGGCATTACAGACGTTGATAAGTGCAGTGAAGAAAGTAAAACGGGGTGATGGGTAAAGAGTGATGAGGTCGGGCTCCCTGGGATGGGGAGTCCGGGAAGACTTCTCGGAGGTGGCGGCATTTGAGCTGGGAGCCAAAGGAAGCGAGGGAGTGGGCCGTGGAGCTCTGGCGGGGAACAGCGCGTTCCAGGCAGAGCGAAGAGCAAGTGCAAAGGCCCCGGGGCCAACGTGAACCTGGCACCCTCCAGAATGACGTCAGCATGGCAAGAGCCCCGTGAGCAGGGGGACACGGGAGGGGTATGACGGGGAGGTGGGCAGGGCTGAGAGGATGCTGGACCGGCTGCAGAACCACTCACTTCGAAGTCCTGATACTGCTCCTCGGCTAGAGACTTCTTCGCCACCACGAGCACCCGAAGCCCTTCTCGTGCCATGTTTCCACACTGAAAAGAAGATCGCGGTCGGCGGAGAGGCCCACCTGAGGGCCCCCGAGCCCCCTGGTGGAGCCCAAGGGGACTTTCTCCCAACTGCATGTGCTGAGGGCGAGGCGAGGTCACCTTTGGGAACAGGCGACTCCCGCTCCCTCTGACAGGGCCACCTGCCACACGGGACGCTGCCCTGTGCAGGGGCACACGTGGGTGGCACGGGATGTGGCGTCCTCCCGCCGAATGGCCAAACAGCTGGATCCTGTGCTCGACCACGGAGGGAGCTGGATGTGGGTCCCCCCCGCCCGCAACGGAGCCTTCAGATGAGGCCCCAGCCCCGGCTGACACCTTGACCGGGGCCTGCGAGAGACCCTGAGTGGACGACCCAGGACTCCCGGCCCACAGAAATCACGAGAAATAAATGTGTGTTACGCTAAGCCATAACCTTTTGGGGTGATGTGTTATGTCGCTGCAAATAAGGAATACAGAGACGCACCTCACTACCCCGTGCAAGGGGCCAGCCTCCGGAACGTGCCCCCGGGGCCTGGGTTTCCCTCTCCGCGTCACACTCACCTCCTCCTCCAGCCAGTCGTTGTACCGCACGATGCCGGCCATGACGACGTCCGCCCCCTTCATGTAGAACGTGATTTCCCCCGTGGATTCATCCTGGAGAGGGGCCGGAAGGCACCAATAACCGAGAGGAACCCCCTCCGCTCCGGTGCCCACGCCCCACGCCAGACGTTAGGCAGCCACCGTGTGCTTGGCCGACGGCAATGTCTTTTTCACTCGGCCAGAGCGGGGGAACCTTCACCCTGGGGCAAAGGCCACGGAAAACAGAAGGAAACTCAAAGCATCGAACAACCGTTTCGCTGTGAAAGCCAGGTCGACGCGTTTAAGGCCCCCGTTCTGACAGCGATGGGCGGTCACCCTCTCAGGGAACTTTCCCTGAACGTGCTGGACCGCCAGTGTCCCCACACTGTGGTCCGCCCAAAGGAACCGGGAAGGAGGACAATCATCTAGACCGGGGTGTCTCAGCCTTGGCACCACGAACATTTGCTGGAGCCTTCTCCGCAGTGGGGGCCGGCCTGTGCCTTGGAGGACATTTCGCAGCGTCCCTGGCCCTCCACCCACTAGATCTCAGCAGCACCCGTCAAACGAAACGTGGCAAACACACCGTCTCTGGACACTAACGAATGCCCCTGGGAGGCAAACTTAGTTAAGAACTTGCTGATCTGGATAATTCCAAACCCCTACGTGTACCTGAGAACTTGGCCTAGAGATCAGATGACGCAGGTTTTCGGTTCGCATTGACCAGGTTTTCCGTTCGCATTGACCAGGTGTTCCGGGCAGCGGGTAAAACACCGCACGGGCATCAAACGCTCGGACCCGGCACCAGCTCCCGGCTGGTTCCCACTGGACAAGCTGCTTCTTTCCCCTAAACCTCTGTGTCCCCATCGGTAAAACGGGGAAACTAAAAACTCTGATCACGTAGGATTTTGTGGCTTCCAGGAGATCACCCACGTAGAGCACAAAGGGCCAGGTACACAGAAGACGTCCACGCGGCGTAATCACTCCTGTTCGGGGGACAGCAACTCCGCAAGTCCCTTAGTCACACTGCATGTGGAGGACCAGACTGATCAACCCAGAGGGTCTCAAGAGGGCGGTTTTGTCCCCCCAAGGGACACGTGGCAATGCCTGAACACATTTTTGGTTGTCACGACCTGGGGGGGAGGGGGTTGCTGACATCGAGTGGGTAGAGGCCATGGACGCTGCTAAAGCCCGTACTCTGACTTCTAGAAGGTCGGTCAATGAATGGGACAGCCCATGACACGACCAAGAGTCATCCGGCCTCAAACGTCAATATTGCCGAGGCTGAGAGATCCCGGCCTTGAGGAACGATGGTGAAATCGCTGGTTCTTGGCCCCTGACTCTTTCCCACGATGTCCCAAGATGCCCATCACGGGAAGGCCGGAGGCAGCAGAGATGGGCAGGAGGACGGAGCGAGGCCATCACCGCCTCGTGCCTAAACGTCACCACCCCAGAAAGCCCACGCTTGCCACTGCATACAACACGAAGACCCAAAGACAAAAGAGCGACACAGACCCCCCTTTTAAAATAACTTGCGAATGTCCTCTAATCACCGACAATCTTTTAAAACGACACGTTCACTCGCAAAGGCCGCCACCGGCCACGACGAGGCACCTGCGTTCGGACGCACTAGTGCGTGCTTTTGCCAGGTTGTGCCTGGGCTTGCTCGCGACTCAGGCCAACGACAGCTGCGGGGTCTGAACATGAAAGCAGCAGAGGATTTTCCCCCCAGATGGTGCTTAACAACATAGCTGTGGGAAATAAGGTCCCCCGCCCCAGCTTCCTCCACTCCAGAAGGGGCTGGCGAGAGCGGAGACACCCATCCAACATAAATACTGTACTGACTGTCTCCTCCCGTGAGTCATTTCCTCCCACGGAGTTCATCACAAGGTTACTTCGCTCCCATGTTATGGCGAGATGACGCCACGGATTTGCAGAGATCTGCTGGTGGTGCTGCACTGTCCGGGGGCCTCGTCGTTTGCCACTGTGGTCTGATCCCGGCCCCTGTTCCAAGGCCTCTCCTATTCACACGACGACAGGGGGGTGATCCACGCCAACGACCCGACTTCGTCGTCCCACGTCGGGGAGGGCAGGGGAACATCCGGGCACAACACAAACACAGCGGGCGACACGGCCTCCTTCCAGGGGGACACGCACACGAGCCCCGAAGACACGGGCTTCTCCGACCCTTACCGACCTTCGAGGAGACAGGGTCACGCAGGGACCAGGCCTGGCTTTGCGGGTGCAGGAAGACACTGCCCGTGAGTGAGCTCACACTCGTTTAAAAACACTGAGGAACCAGGCGAGGGTAAAACCCGCAGTCAGCGGTCGCTAAGCCAAGCCAAGAGACATTTCCTCCTGAGCTAAAACCTCTTCACGCAGGTGACAGACGGTGATTTATATATAAATAACGGACAGGCTGTGTGGACACACAGAACGGAGCTCTCGGCCTCCGCATGAACACTGCTGGGGGATCGTTTCTGGTTGGGAGGCCGTCCTGGCCTCTGCCCACCAGAGGCCACGTAGTGCCGCTCTGAGTTTCAACAACCAAAACTGTCTCCGTTCAGATGTCCCCTGGGAGCAGGACACCACCCGGGTGAGAACCACTTCATCGGAGGAGCAGAGGGAGGCTGTGCGGTGGAGAACGAGCCCAAACGCCCTCAATACTGACTTCCACTGATCGAAACCAGAGAGGGGGGGAGGCCGGTCAGAAAGCAAGAAAGAACATCACAATAATATGCATTTTGTTAAAGACAGCCTAGCGCAGACGGATGCTCCCCGACGCGCCTTTAGCAGTGAGAAACGAAAAACCACCTGAGCACTGAAACAAGTATTAAATGATGGTCCACCTTTCCCCCAACAAAACGCCCCACACTTAAAATCGTAAAAACCATGTTTTAAGGACAGGAGAAAATTTCACCACATAGATAGTTCGACGGGACGGGGGGAGGGTAGAAACCCTTAGATAGAGTTCAAGGCAATTTTATGACATGTGCGCGGCTATTCACACTCATATATGCTTGGAAAAATGAAGGGAAATTCTCCCAAAAGGTAAGAGTGGCCGTCTTCGGGTGGGAAATAAGGATGGAATGGTTTGATCCCTTTCTTTATGCATTTATTTGTCCTAAATGCCCTAAGGGAAAGCTGATTTTTTTTTTTTTTAATAAGCTGGGAAGGGGGGTTGCTAGATTAAAGGAATGGGAGACTTGCACATCCAACAGTAAGCCACACTCCCAGGCACGAGTGCTCCTCCTGCTGTGGGAGGACGCGGAGGCCACCTTTCGTGTCTGGGAATGAGACACCTTCACAACTACGGGAAGGGTGGGGTGCGCTGCGGCCCACTTGTTCTAGGGTGGCCCGTCCTGGGGACTGTTCCGGGATGATTCAACCTTGACATGACTTCAGCAGAGTCCATGGCTCTCGAACTTGAAAAAAAATAAAGGGCTGGAACCAAATGAAAGTAATTCCAGAGGAGATAATGAGTCTAAATCCCCAGGAAACAGCCGCCCACAGGATCTGCGCTGCTACGTCCAGGCCACGGATGTTCTCGACATCAGCTGTGTACTCAAGATACGGTTTGGAGGCCACGGGTCAGGCCAGGTGTGGACCACTGGGAAAAGCAGCAGCCGCGTGGGAGAAAGCGCTCCCTTCCCATGCAGAGCGGCCAAGGCTGTCATTCCTGCGGAGTCTGAGTACGTAGGTACGAATCACGGCAGAAGGGACATAAAAACCCCTTAACATGTGTTGTTGTCACGGCCCATTCACGCTGTTGTCACGGCATCACCAGAGAGGCAGCCCAGGGACCTGTCTCGACCTTCCAGCGGGGGCGGCAGCCTCTAATGTGGCTCCCAGTGACCCCCGCACCTCCTGGCATCCACGCCCTGCGGGATCCGCGCCCACTGAGTCGCTCAGTGACTTGCCTCTAATGACAGACAAGGAGAGTGTGATGGGAGGTCAGCTCTGAGATGAGCTTACGAAAGACTGTGGCTTGCATCTTGCTCACTCGCCCTTGCTCGCTTTGATGAAGCCAGCTGACACAGGAGCTGACCCTTGGAGAGGCCTACGTGGCCAAGGCCGAGGGTGGCCCCTGGCTGGCAGCCAGGAAAGGACGAAGGCCCTCGGCCCAGCAACCGCAAGGAAGGGGATCCCGCCAACAACGCTGATTGTGTCTGGAAGTGGATCCTGCCCCAGCTGAACCCTGGATGACTGCAGACCCAGCGGAGCTTCACCCAGGCTCCTGGCCCACAGCTAACACCTGCTGTTGCTCTGAATGTATGCAGCAGCATCGCCCCGATATTGCTCTGGGTGCTCTAGGAGCTTTTTGATGTCCCTCTCGTCACACCCAAACTCAGATCCCTAAGGCGTGAAACACTTGTGCAGACAGGGTGGAGGGGATCCTCAACGTTTAAGAAAAAGATTCCAGAAAAGATGAAAGAACCTCTCCCTACCAAAGACTGAGGCAGAAGCGTCTTCAGCCAAGCCAGGTGACCTGAAGAACCTGTAAAAGCACCGGGGAACCGTTCCCACACCCAAACAGGAGTGGGATGGAACAAGTGATCTCAAAGCTCCCGTGCTGATTCTGATGACCGACCGAACAAAGCGGGTGCGAACACGGGTTTGCCAGGCTTCCCAGAACCAAAAGCGTGGTCCCTGCGAGTGAAAAAGCAAGGAGGAAAACAAGAAATCAGTTCAGACTCTTCAGATCAGCAAAACATAGGAAGCCTGGCGCTATCAAATGTTGGGGAGGATGCGGAGCAACAGCGGGACTGAGTGGGACGAGCATTTCGGAGAAAACGCTGACGGTCTCTGGTAGAGTTAAAGGTGTGCACACGCTACAGCCCAGCAACCCTGGCCCTGGGAAGATGCCACAGAGAAACGCATCAGTGCGGCGGAGGCCGGGGCAGACGAGACCGTGCTTTCTGGTCACGGGTGCCTGACCGTCGACCTGGAGGGAACTGCAGTCGATGGAAGGAAGAGAGGTCTATTCACACCGCGCAACACTAAAAACCAGCTAAGGTTAATGACGTGGAAGTCAGAGTAGAGACACAAAGTTTCTAAAGTTAAACCAAAATAGGCAACGCAAAAATGCGAAAATATACAAAGAAAATGTGAAAGATGGCAAAATGATGGTGCTGAGCGACTGAAAAAGTCATTTTTTCACTAACTTTTTGTAATTGTATAAATAAAAAAATAATGAAAATAGTAAATACAACAGGGTGCCAGGACTATTCAATGGGGAAACAATAATTTCTTCAACAAATAGCATTGGGACAACTGGATATCCACACGCAAAAGAATGAAGTTAAACCCCTTCTTCACACCTTATACAAAAATTAACTCAAAATGGATCAATGACCTAAAGACCAAAAACTAGAAAACTCTTAAAAAAATATAGAGAGGTAAATTTTCAAGACCTTGGATTGGGCAATGAACACTTAGATACTGATACTAAGTCAAGATCCACAAAAGAAAAAATAGATAAACTGGACTTTACCAAAATTAGTAACGTCTGTGCATTAGAGGAATTTTATCAAGAAAGTAAAAAGCAACTTAGAGAATGAGAGAAACTGTGAGCATATCCTTTCTCTGATAAAGCTGCAGTATCCAGACTATACACAGAACTCTTACAGCTCAACAACGAAAAGACAGCCCCCCAAAAAGGGCAAACGACTTGAACGGACATTTCTCCAGGGAAGATACGTAAGTGGCCAATAAATATATAAAGATGTTCACCATCATTAGTCATTAGGAAAATACAGATCAAAACCACAGCGAAATGCTGCTTCACAATCACTAAGATGGGGGCGGTAATAATAATAATAATAATAAAATAATAATAATTAATAATAATAATAAATGTAATAATAAAGACAATAACAAGTGGTCGTGAGGATGCAGGGAAGCTGGGCCCCTCACGCGTTGCTGGTCGGAATGTAAAATGGCACAGCACTGCAGAAAACAGTCTGGAGGCTCCACGTAAGTTAAAAAAGACAGAATTACCCCGTAATTGAGTAACTGATCCAGCATGACCCAGCAGTTCACCTCTACGTACTCAAAAAGAACTGAGAACGGGTGTGCAAAGCCTCGTACACGAATGGTCACAGCAGCGTCACTCCCAACAGCCAGACGGCAGAAACGACCCCACGGGTCCATCCGCGGACGCGGAATGCGGTTCTGCCACCAAAAGACGGGAAGTCCTGACACCGGTGGCAATGCGGACGAACCGTGACAACGCCAGGCTAAGTGTCAGAAAGCCAGGGACAGGTTCACGTAGCGTGGGAGGCCACTGATGGGAAATACCCAGACCAGGCAAGTCCGCGGGGACAGAAAGCAGCCTGGGGACGCCAGGGACTCGGGGGGAGAGTGGAGAGAGGGGTGAAAGCGGCAGTCACTGCCTAATGGGTGCGGGATTTCCTCCAGGGGCGATAAAAATGTTTTAAAACTTGACGGAAGTGGTGCACAGCGTTGTGAAGATACTAAACGGCACTGAATTTTACATCCTAAATGGAAAATTTCTGCTAGGTGAAGCTCACCCCCCTAAAGGGATACACGTGCAATGAAACAAAAGAGCCCACAACAAGAAATGTGTTATCATCGAGGAACGCCGAGCCTACACCTCCTGGGCCTCTCTCACTCTAGACCTGAGCTAACCAGAAACCAACCAGCTACCCAAGGCTCTGCCCGAGGGATGAGCTCATATCCCCTCTGCTTAGGGAATCACGTTCCCTTGCTGATCTGGGCAACAGACGACACAGTAAGGATGGTTAGAAGGGGGTCCGGAAGGGCATCAAGCCGCAGGGACGGTCGCGGCACCCTCGGCGTCGGGCTTCGGGCTGTTCTCCGTCGTAAGTGGGGCAGGACTCACCCTCACGATGATGCCCATGCGCTTGCTTTCGTAGGTGAAAGGGAAGATCTGCAGGATGGTGAAGTTCAGGATCTGGTCGCCAGGGGTCCTCAGCTGCACGGAAGACTGGTCGCGGCCCACCAGGGTCAGGCCCACGCTCTCGGTCCACTGCACCAGGGCCACCTAAAAGGAGAGGGTCGAAGGTCAGACCCTCGGCCTGAGGGTCCCCGCGCACAGGTCAAGCAAGTGGACACAAAGGTGGGGAAGGAACAGAGACAGGCGAAGCACGAGCCATCACTGGGCTCCCGGGGAAGGCTGTGTGGGGTGGCCAGGGTCAGCGCTACCCACTGGGCCTGCCGAGACTCCACACACTCACAGCTGCCCCCTCTACGGTACGACTCGCCTTCCCTTCCAGGCCCCAGAGCAGACCAAACGCCAGGCCAGTGGCAGAGAGAACCGCACAGGACAAAGTGATCAGCCCAGACCACACGTCACTTCCAGGAGAACGTGCACCAAGCGAAGCTGTTACTGGGATAGGGTGCCCTGGCCTTCGGGATTCCCTGTAAGTCCCCCAGATATTCGGCCAGGTGGGTATCTATGACAGTCCTCAACGGGACGATTCTGCACCCCAAGGGGGCGTGTGGCAATGTCTGGGGACGCTTTTCGGTTGTCACGATGGGGGCGGGGGTGCTGATAGCATCTCACGGGTGGAGGCCAGGGAGGCTGCTAAGCACAACAGGGCATCATCCCAGCCCAAACATCAGTGCTGAGGAGGTGAACGCTGGTCGTACAGATGAGGACACGGGGTCCCGAGATGTTGCTGGGTTAATGCTGCTGGTGAGTGGTGAAGGCCGGGCCGGGGGTACCTGTAGACGGGCCTGGTCCACTGGCCCGCCCGCCCGCCCAACACGCTGTGCTCCCAGAGGCACGATCTGTCAGGCGTCCACGCCTGACATTGTCCCCATCAGGGTGTTGATGGAAAGTGCAACAGCATAATAACGATCCCCGAAGATGCCCTCGTCCTAATCCCTGGGACCTGGGAATGCGGGGCCATACGTGGCGACGTGAACGTTGCCGATGTGACTGACTGAGGACCTGGAAATGGGGAGGTTTTCCTGGGTCGTCCGGGTGACCCAACGTGAATCACGCAAGTCCTCGAAAGCGGGAGCTTCCCTGGCTGCGGCCGGAGGGGAACGTGAGGACAGAAGGAGGGTAAGAGACAAGCGGCATCGCTGGCTTTGAGGGTAGAGTAAGGGACCGTGGACCAAAAAAACGTGCTTGGCCACCGGGAGCTGGAAAAGCCGACGACACAGGTTCTCCCGGGACCTCTGGGAGTAACGCCGCCCTGCGGACACGGTGATCACAGCTCAGTGAGACCCGGGTCGGACCTGTGACCCACAGGACTGCGACCTAAGAACTCTACGTTGCTTTAAAACACCAGACTTGCAGCAATTTACACAGCGGCAACGGGATACGAATACGGGAGCTGTCCCGTTTAATGCCCGACGAGCTGCCACTTCATTCCAAGTCCAAGGGCACGGTGTCTAAAAGAAACAAAGGGACCGCGCTGCCACTCCTTTTCTTCCTATTCAGCTTAATGTTTAGGGAAAGCAAACGGGGTGGGTGTTAGGAAACGGCTGACTTGAGGAGAGAGGAATGGTGGCGGAGAAAGGGGCACCCAGGAGGCGTCGACTCCGTCTGAAGGGAACCCTGAGTCCCCTTTCCCCTCACCGGGAGACTCTTCAAAAGCCACTAAGAAGACCACGCAGCCTGCTGCTCACGGTTCGGCCTTCCTTTCGGGGACCTCGGCTGCAGTGGTGAAGGGGTGGCGGGGATCACGCCAGGAGCCCCAGCCCGCCCCCAGCCCCCTCCCTCCGACACACGGGGCCTGAAGCTGATTATTTCTCATCTCTGTTCCAGCCCCAAACAACGATTTGTTTATACGTCCTCGTGGGTGCCCTGCTCAGCTATCTAATTAGGTTTCTGCTGCTGATATTAACTGGATTTACATTAGAAAGAAGTTATTCAAGAATGGGGAAACCGGACCCTGTTTTAATTATGTCCTAACAAGTCAACCGGGATGAACTAGTTTCTAATCCGACCCATGCCAGACGCTGCCACACCATCTCCCCCTCCGATCCACAGCTAATCAGCCATTTTTCCCTCTTTATTTATTTTTTGCCACGGCCTGCTTAGGTCTTTGGAAGCCCATCTGCTTATGTGTTTAATTCGATAACTCTGACTTCCAATATGGCCTGTCTTACCTGCTAACGATCTCGTTTCAAAGTTTAAAATTAAAAAACCAGTAAAGACCTGATCCTACCAAACCATCCCATCTGTAAAGAAAAGGTTGATGACGTGAAGAGAACTCCTTCTCGCTTTTACTTTTACCTTTCTACACTGCTGAAATAGTTTTAGCATCGACACCCATTTCTTTTATTTTTAATTAAGTAAACATGCCAGCACGAGACGTTACCAAGACCTAAGTCTACGCAAGCCCGATCTGCATCCTTCTTTACGCGTCCATTTTACGTAAAAAGAAATAAAATTTTGCTTTGGATGCCTGCTAACTGATTGCAAGGATTTTTTTTTCATTCTGGTTGTCAAGCAGCTGTTTCTTCACCCCTTAAAAACCCCCTTCACTGTTCTGAAAAGATGTGAAAAGTCTGTGATATTGGGCTTCAAAGAGGTAGACTAATTCCCCCCACCCCGTAGACTGCTCTTAACCTCATCGAGAAAGGACTGAAACTCCAGAAGCGGAAGTGGCTTTCAGGGGGGTGGAGGCGGTTCCGCCCTTGGCCGGCCCAGCCCCCCGCCATGGACCCCACGGGGCTGTGCTGGAGGAAAAGTGGAATAATAAATCAGAAAAGATCAGCAAGGACGAACGTTCCCACTGAAGGATGAATCGCCACGGCAGGTAAACACGTTTGAACCACGCTGGCTTTCTTCTGCAGCAAACCTCTGACAAAGGGACTCACCCCCAAGGCTGTGCTTGTCCCCCTGCCTAATCAAAACCTCGTCAGTCTCGTGGGGGGCGGGGGAAGGACTCGAACAGGATATGAGCCCTGTGGGGGGCCGCTCATTCTCACCTTCCACTCCCTCCCTGAGACTTTAACTGAGGCCGGCGTTCATTTAAAGCGACTTTCTGCCAGCACACAGAAACCCCCCAGGTCCCAGGGAGAAGGGTCGGGTTTATTTAGCATCGGGGGGTGCTCACTGACCCTTCCCGACTGCGGCAGAGGCGAACACCTCAGGGGGACGGTGAGATGGCCGCATTCTTTTCCGAAGCAAGATGATATGACACCACGCTGCTGCTTCTTCCGACGGATCCGTGCTGCTGCTCAAAAGGATCATCCTGCATTGTCAACCTATAAAGGACTGCAGGGTCTTGAGTCTTCCTGTCCTGAGCAGCCAGAGCTGGGGGCTCGAATACCTGGGAGTCCAAGCAGCAGCAGAAAAACTGGCCTCCGTCGAGGTGAATGAATGAACAAGTCAATCCGATGCGAACGTGACCGAATGCTGGAAACCGGGAGTGGGTGCCGGCTCACGAGTGGGCTGCGCTTCAGATGCGTCGGGGAGTCAAACGGACCCGGCCCGCAGCGTTGCCTCCCTAAAAGGCCCAACTGAAGAACTGATGCCAGAACCATTCATGAAAGGGCTTTTTCATCACTGCTGGGTCAGCCATAAACCACCTGTGACGAGGTCCAATAATTTTCCCTTTGTACTTGGGAATGTGTTCTTGGGATAGAGGCCAGAGCAGGCTACGGGGCCTTGAATTCTCGTCAAAGAGCAGGATACACACTAATCATAATAAGAGCGTGCGTGGATATGCTATCTGACGGAAGGGGTTCTTTGGTGGCATTCAGTAAGACAAACACCCAGGCTCACGCAGCAGCCAGTCGGCCCTAACCCAGACTCCCAAGATTATAAATCTACCCCCCGAGCTAAGGTAGTCTTTACCTAATTGGGAAACAGAGGAGAGGACGTGCCACGGGGTGGCTGCAGGTTCCAGCTCGGAGAGAGGTTTGCGCAGGCGGCAGACAGGAGGAGGGCAGGCCACGCCGGGGCCAGAGGTAAACTGAGGCAGCAGCCACCCAGTTCAGCAAACTGCCGCCGGGTAGAAACTGGACCCGTTATCATTTCCAGATCTTACCTTTCTCAAAAGAAGCTGATACTTGTATAACATTAAGTGATTTTTAAATATCGCTAGTTTTTTTTTTGTTTTTTATTTTGTTTTTTTGATTTTTGTTTTTAAATTCAGCATGGAGCAAACCAAACACAGCCCGCTCTGGTTAAGAATAAGAGGATGCAACAGAATCCAAACGTCCTTGATCTTGCACTTGACCTGCAGGCTCCTATCTCTTAACTCGGATAAAAATTAACATTTGAGGAGAAAGAACGGCATCACTGCCATAGAAATTTAGCCATTTAGAAATGACTCTTAAGCCATTCCGGCCGAACTGATATCCTAGGGCACAGGACTTCTGCATTCGTGGCCCCAGGGTGAGCTAAGTCCAAGGAAGGCTCGTTTGACTGCTTCCTCCAGGGTCCCTAAAACACCCTGGTCTTCCCTCACACAGCCCCTGCCCCCCACCCCCTTCTGAGCAACCAAAACTCTGTTTTAAGGTTCCACCCCAGTGGTTAATAAACGACATAAATGGAGGAACTTTTCCTTACGTTCCCGACCTCTGTTCTCGGACCTCACCCTTGGGTCCGAGGGCACAGCAGCATGATGGCAAGGATCCCCGGCCGCCTAACGCTTTCCGAGTCGACGTTCTGAGCGCGTCCTGCACATGTCTGAATGCCCTCGTTGTCCGAGGGTACGAGGAGGCATTTAGGGGAACCGCTGATATGGATGTGGCCGTGGAGGGGAGAACCTCCCAGCTGCAAATGGGCTGTGAGCCTCCTGGCCCACCCCAAAGCCCCAGGCCCACCCTTCCCGGTGGTTTTCACCCTCGATCTCTGCAACAGGCTTGAGAAAATGCAAAAACGAGACAACTGGGGACTTGTAGGCACATGCTCAGAGGCGTGCAGTGACCTCGGACAGGTAAGGCTGTCTGACACGACACTGTTTACGAAGGCCAACAGTGCGACACCACGTACTGGTACGCTTGGGAGACTAAGTACTCTGGGAGGTGTCTAGGCATCAAACGTAGCGCAGCCACTGAGTACCTTACCACGACAGTTTCTAGATACCACGATGTACTAGTAAGTGAACGAATCGAGAGGCAACGTGGAATGACACTAAACATTTAAATTATTCGTACCGAAAAGAGATAGGAAGGAAACATGTCGGAATGTTGTTTCTCTCTAACAAGCTAGGTTGCTCTTTTAAATAAAAAGGGCTGAACTAAAAATAAAACCTGCCTCTCGATTGGCTGTACCTTCCCTGTGCTTGCCCATCAGCCCTGTCTGTATGACACCCAGCACCTGGGCGTTGCAAAGAGATGCGGGATGCTCTCCACGCACACGCTCTGCCGCCAGGAGGGGAGACCCACTCACGCAGCTCCTTGCCCAGCTCTCACGACACTCGGAAGGTAGGCTTCTGGGATCCCGTAGAGGAAGATTTATTATCAACAACCAGACACTCTGGAACCTCATCTAGCATCAGCCCCCAGTTCCCCAAACGCAGGTGCTTAACTCTCCGCAGCACCTGGTGAGTTTAAAAAGCACTTTCAAGCTGTCACCCTGAAGACCACTGCTCGGTTATACGTCCAGCCTCTAGGATGGGAACTGCAGTCATGTGACCTTGGGACTATCCCTTAGCCAACCACATCACCTGCAAAATGGCACAGTCGTAGCAGCTGGGTGACGATGGGCGCCCAGGGCGCGGTGCCTGGCCCAGAGCAGGTGTTCGGCAGGTGGCCTTCCCTTACTGCTGTCAGTGCCACTGCTGTCCTCGCTCTCTCAAAGGGCCTGTGAGCTCAGTGGTGCTCACAGGTGGCTGAGGTGGCTGAGTTCAGCGATGATTTGCCTAAAGTCACACAGCTCATCAAGTCAGGCCTTGGAAGTCCACCCCGGCCGGCACCACAGGGTGAAGAGGGACAATACGATGTCCTCACCTTTCCCGAAAGTGCATGGGAAGGAGGGTCTCAAAACGCAAACCTTCACAGATGCCATGGGCAGCCCATGGGAACACGTAAAACTCAGCCCGACTAAAAGTGCACAACGGTTGACTATTTACCACGGTGCCTTTAGATTTTGTTTAAATGTTAATAAGTAAAAGGCGAGGGAAATTCTAATATGTGCAAAGAATTCTCTGAGAGGATACCTGGATACCAACAACAGTGCAGAGGAAGCGTCTGGGACAGAAGGCGCTGTGCAGAGCCCGTGAAGACGGAGGTCTCAGGGAGAAAGGAAGGGAGACAGATCTGCACTCTGGGCCCCGAGTTGGGGCAGAACATGCCCTGAGCCCACAGAACGTGCTGTGCAGTGTAGAACTGGTAATGAACGGCCCTGGAATTATGGAGAAAACTCTGGGAAGATCTACGCCAGAACACAAACAGTAGTCCTCGCCAGGTGGTGAGGCAGGTAACGTTCTTTAACTCCTTTGTGGACCCACGACGCCTACTTTTTCTAAAGGGAGGACATTAGTACTTGTAATTTCAAAAGTTTTAAAAATTTTTAACTTTTTTTTCACTGTGAAAGAAAAGACAAATGAGACATGGGGTTGCTTCTCTCCGCTGACAGAAGACCACCCCCCGCTCCACTGTCCCCCACCCCCCACCTCCAGTGCTCCTCAATATCCTGGAAGTGATGGCATGCCATCAGGGCTGAAACCCGCCCTCTCGAGCATCACAGGATCTCTCCGGCCAGATTAGATCTCTTTCATGGCCCCTGGGAGCTACTGTACGGTGGCAGGGAGGGCCCGGCGCCCCTGGGCTGTAATCCATAGCTGAATAAAGACCCTTCAAGGCTTCCACAGCCCAATATGCACAGGAAACAAATTTAGGAAATCCAGCTTTCTGTTACAGGAAATGAATCCTACCCCAACTGGCAGAAATTACTCCGGCAGCTCCGAAGGAAAATGAATACTGGCTTCTATGTGTATTCCATAAACTGACCTCGCCTTGACCAGCAATGTTTTATTGATATAGAATTTCAAAGGTGGGATTCCAGACCCAGCCGCGTGGATGGGGAATCTCAGAGGGCTTTGGGAACAGAGGAGCTTTCTGCAAGGTTTCGCTAACAGATCTGCGTTTTGCGGCACATGACTTCTGAAATAGTCTAGAAGGCTGATCAATGAAATATTAACGCTAGTTATGCCTTTTGTTAACAGGGGTGTGGTTTACTTTTTTCTTACCTATTTTCATATACTCTATCATAAGCAGGAGACTCGTGTGCAAAAAATAAAAAGAAAAAAGAAACCAAGAAGGTGATACTGACCTCTATGAAGACACCAAAGGCCAAAAAACATAAAAATTTTTTTCATCCATTACTCAGAATCTTAGGGGAAAAAAAAATCTGAATTCTAGTACAATTAAGGGACAGAAGAGAGAAAGGACAGCTCACTTCAAGAAAAAAAAGGCCCTAAGAAGCACAGAGTTCCATGAAGATTTACAGTCACAGAAGGGTCTTTGCACAGCCCCAAAGCAAAGACATCGAAGTCGGGAGGGACAGACACCAAGGACCCCACGTACGCACGTCACAGCCAGCAGGACTAGTAGGAGCTCAGAGGCAGAAGTGCCGACTGGTCTCGATCAGGTCCCCGACGTTTGGAGCTCGTCCAAATTCCACCGAGTACCCCCCATACGCTGCTGTTCCCTGTTCACAACTACCAAGCCTCGGGTCCTTTCTCACACCTACCATCGGGGGGGGGGGGGGAGCATCCTCCCATTCCCAAAGGGAAACGCAAGATCAAACAGCATCAACCTGGGGCCAGATGATGACGAATCTGAAAAGCGTTTGGTCACCATGGCCCAGCTCTGGGTAGGACAGTGGGGTCATCGCTCCCTCCCGCTTCTCTCTTTCTGCATACAGTTCCCACCTAGGAATCTGGCCAAGGGCTCCCATGGTTTTCACCCTGAAAATGTGCTTCAAATGTCAATGGTAACAATGAACCTGGATTTATGGCTTGAGCGGTTGCACAAACAACACGCAGGGCAGAAGGAGGTGCCTTCCAGGGGACACAGTCTATTGCCCCCCCCCCAAAAAAAAAGGAGGAGGCAGTGACTGGACAGGGCATGAGGCCTCCAAGCGTCCTTTCGTTTCTGAACTGTGGAAAAGGTTCTCACTGTGCTGTCCCCCAGCCAGCATTAAGCGGGGGCTCTCTGAAAGTCTCAGACGAGTCCAGGCCTTTCAAGCACTTACTCAGAGAAGCCCCCTCCTTCCTAAAATGAACGGAAAATTAACTGGGAGTCTTTGTAACATTGGTGGAAGAGTAAAATCGTTTCTTTGTTTTGTTTTGTTTTGTTTTGTTTTGTTTTGTTTTGTTTTAATTTCTGGGACACGCTCTGGTCACGTCTATCATGGGCCTTAAAAACACCCATTCGATTTGACCCATGGGATTTCCTGACTGTTTAATAAGGGCCTCGGAATACCCTCTCATGGGTCCCATGTCACAAACACATGGAGGCAAAGCAAGGATAAGTAACCAGCCCAGGTGGGGAGCTGGGATCCCAAGACTCAAGGGCTCAACTGTCCCACTCTTGAGACTCTGGGGGTACCAGACTCCTGTCTTGTCAAATGTTGACGCCAGAAAGCCTAGCCCATCGCAGGCACTCAAATACGCCTGCCGAATTAATGAACCCAGTAACTCCATTTCTAGACATGCCAGATGTGAGGATGCTCACTGAAAAGCTTATTATTAATGCTAAAAATTAAAAATAACCGAAATCTCAGTAATAGAACTGTTAAAGATATTAGGATACATACATATGTAGTCATTCCAAAAAATTGTTTTTTAATAATATTCAAGAAAATTGGTAAAGAAGCATGATAAAATATTAAGTGAAAAAGGAAGATATAAAATCATACCTATATTTAAATGCCCATTTTTTTAAGAAAAAAAATATAAAATGTCCGAAGGCTATAGACTGAAATGTTCTTAGTGGCTTCTGAAAAATAATTTAGTAAAATAAGTGAGTTTTGGATCCAAAAACCAACTCCCTAGGTTAGAACGCTGGCTCTCTCACTTTGGGGGTTGGTGTCGGGCGATTAATTAGCAAAGGAAAATGGTAACTTTACCATGAGGAAATGGAGCCAGCCCCTTGGCCAAGTGACCAAAATGAACATCACGAAGAGTGGGGTGCGCCAGTATCACGTGGCTCCTGATAATGTGCACTGAGGACACTGCCCAAAATGCACAGCCTGAGTCTGCACCATAAAAAAATGTGGGACGGGCCCGAATGGAGAGACGTTTCTACAAAATCCTTGGCCTATATTCTGCACAAGTGTCAGGGTCAGGAAAATGGGAGACCTGTTTCGACTAGAAGAGATTTAAGAGGCATGACAACAGGATGGATGGAGCGTGTGCTCTTGGACTAAAACCTGATCTGGGGAAAATTCTTTGTTGGGAGTTAAAAAAGTAACTCAGTAGCACAGCTGATGAAATTTAAGTACGATCTGTGGGTTAGATACCAAATAACATTGTACTGATGATATTAATGTCCTGACTCTGATAAAGGTCTTCATTTTTCGGGAACAAAAGTAAAATATTTTAAGAGTCGTAGAGGATCCCGTCTGCAGTTTACTTTTCAAAGAGAGAAAGGACAATAAAGAAAAGGTGGGAAAATGCTATCTTTTGAGGAATCTGAGCGACGTTTTGGAAAATGGAAATTCTTTGTACTAATTTTATACCTTTTCTGTACGTCCAGAATTACTTTAAAATAAGAAAGTTTAAAAAAAGAAAAAAATCCAGTCGACTTTAGGCTGTTTAATTTCTCAATCTCTGAATTTTCTGAAAATGGGGACGATAACAGTGCCTCTGAGTTAGTGGAAAGAGTAAATGTGGGTCCTGATGTGACCAAACGCTCATGGAACGATGCCTATTTTTAACCTTTATGGGTGAGACTGCAATGGACCCGTTTTCCTCTTTACTGTCTTCTAAAATTTCCAAATTTTCTACACTAAAAAAAAAATTGCTTTCATAATCAGAATAAAAGTTTTCTTTAAGGAAGAAGTAAGGAAAACTGGAAGTAAAGAAGACCCAAAGGTGAACAGACTGGTGAAACACAGACCCGTGTCTGCATGACAGTCGGGTCAGGGGGACAAAAGATAGGACGCTCTTTCCATGCTGGGCTAGTTCTCTGCCTACACATAGGCAGAGGGTGCTCCTATCACGTGACACCCTAAAAGGAAAAGTGACTGGGGCGTGTTGCAGAAGACATTAAAGGCACAAGTGAGCTGCCAGGCTCTCTGCTCTTGAATGTGGAATCAAATGAACTCTTTTGGTTTGAGCAGGAGGATATGCTTAGACAGAAACAGCGACTTAAAAATACGTGGCTTAAGGGACTTCCTCGAAATTAGAAACTTCTGCGTTTCCAAGGATACCGTCGAGAAAATGATAGCCCTTAGAAGGAGAGAACGTATTTGCAAATCATAGATCTGAAAAGAGATTGATACAGAGTATGGGAAGAACTCATAATTTAATGACAAAAAGTCACACGACACAATTAAAAGTGGGCCAAGGACACGGAAAGACGTTTCTCTGAAGAAGATTCACAAACAGCCGGTAAGCACGGGAAGAGATGCTCAGCATCATTCACCGTCAGGGAAACGCACATCAAACCCACAACGAGACCCCACTCCACACCGACTAGGATGGCTAGACTCAAAAGGGCCAATGATGACAAGTGTTGGCAAAGACGTGTCACATGCTGTTGGTGGCGATGTCAGACGGCCACTTTAGGGCAGTCTGGCAGCCCCTCGAAAGGTTGAACACGGAGTTACCATATGACCTGGCAATTCCTCTCCTAGACATACACCGAGAGACAAAAACGTATGTTCCCTCCCCCCCCCCAAAAAAAACTCATACACAAATGTTCATAGCAGCATTATCCATAATGACAAAAAAAAAATACAATCGAAATATCCAACAATCAACGAATGTGTAAATAAAATGTAGTTATCGATACGACAGAATATTACTCATTTAGAAAAAGTCATGAAATTCTAATACAGGCTACGACATGGATGAATCTTGAAAACACGCTAGGTGAAAGGAGCCAGACATGAAAGGTCACATGTTGTACGTTTCTCTTTGGATGAAAGTTCCCAAATAGCCAGATAAATAGACATAAAAGTAGGTTAGTGGTTGCCAGGGGCTGGGGTGCAGGTGAGGGATCAAAGGGGAAATGAGCATGGAGTGCTTCCTTTCGGGGTGATGAAAATGCTCTGAAATTAATCGTGATACTGGTGGCATAACTCGGAATATTCTAAAAACAAAACACAAAATAAGTAAATAAAAAACAAAAACACTGAACCGTATAAGTTAAATGAGTGACTCTGATATGTGGATTTTATCTAATAAAACTGTTATTTTTTTTTTAAGGGGATGTGATTTATATGGGACCTCGTGCCCCTACAGGCTGGCCACCCGAATGACGAGCAAGATCTCTTGCTCTTTCCTAATTCAGGGCAGATCTCAAGTCCGCGACCGTCTCCCCTAAGGAAGATGCACTCCGGCCCGTATTTGCAAACGCACTTCCCCAGGGGCCCTGCGTCACCCCGGCTCCTGTCTGTCCTGACAGGTGGCTGCAGCACGAGGCACCTGCCAGGCACTCACCTCGTCCGGGCTGGATGCCTGGTACACGCGGCACGAGTCTTCGTACTGCTTCTCGGCCTCGGCCTGGTCGGTCACACCGTTGGACTCGTACACGGGAGTCACGTTGTGGCACAGGGCGATGGCCTTCACGGCTTCGTGCACTCGGCTGCTCATGGTCCGCCGGACTTTGGTGGTAAGTGTGGGGCCCTTCTGAGCGGGTGGGTCCTGGGATTGCTGAGGGAAGGAGAAACCAAGAGGAAGGTGAAACCAAGAGGAAGCGTGGGGGGAGAACCACGTGGAGTTACTGCCTTCCTTAGTAACTCACACTCATACAGCTCTAACCCGTGACTCTCAGCTATGCCACAAACAGACGCCACCCTCAGAGATCCAATCAGTTATGCCTGGCAAAAAATAAAAATAAAAATAAAGGAAAGAAATGACAACTTAGTGCGGGCAGGTGAGTCTACCTGTGAACCACGGTTTTCAATGCACTTTCTTCTTGGTTTAAAACAAGAGGCAAGGGCCTCAAATGGTCGAGGCGGGTAACCACCACCTGTAACAAGCAAGCCAGGCCCGGGCCAGGGAGCTGAGTCGGCAGCAACCAGACAGAAACGTGGCCAGGTGAACACACCACACCGTGGTGCCCAGCACTACGCTTACGGTAGATTCTCAGAAGTAATATTTAATGTGCTCAGTGTTTAACTCGTCTAAGAAGCCATGTTGTTGCTTACACGGCCCATCTCCATCCCCTCTGTTCGTCCCTTTCGGCACATGGCTGGGGCTCCTTAATGGGTCAAGTCTCGGGGAAAATGGTTTCAAGCAACATGGTAAGAAGAGTGCTGAAGAAATCTGGGCCTTGTTCCTGGATGGGCTGTGAATAGCTGTGTGACCTCGAGAAAGTCACATCTGCTCTCTGGGTCTCAGTTTCCTGCAAATGAGAATAGTAGGCTGGGGGTGGGGAGGAGGGGAGTGTTCAACCCACATCCACACCCGAGCAGCAGGAATCCTGCAGAACCCGCTCAGCACCCTCAAATGGGAGGGAGCGGGCAAACAGCCCGCTCCTATCTGTACACGTCGGGGGCCGCGAAGGCCTTCCTTCGAAAAAAGACATCTCCTGCCTTGAAATACAATGAAAAAATTAAGACCACTGGGAACAGATCACCTGTGGGCATGTCTCAATGTCCAATAAAACCCAGATGCCTTCCCAGGGCCCACAGGGCCCACCTGATCTGCCCCCACCCACCTCTGCAGGCCCCTTTCGTGGCATCTTCCTCCTCATTCTGTCTGCTCCAGCCAGGGGGGCCTTTCTGTTCCCTGAACACTGCTGAGCTCCTTCCTGCCTCGGGCCCTTCGCACTTCCTGAGCTCGCTGCCTGGAACCCCCTTTCTGCAGGGCTGGCTCACTCCATCTCAGCATCGAGGTCTCAGTTCGAACCGAGAAAGTTACCTCCTCGAAGAGGCCTTCTCTGAGCCCCCTAATTCATGTCGCCCCACTTGCCCTCCCCCTGGAAGTCATGCTTCCACGTGACCCTGTTCTCTGAGTTACTGTCCTCACTGCCTAAAACCGGATTATTTG
The DNA here is from genome assembly GCA_030015415.1 of Cynopterus sphinx. Taxonomy (NCBI): domain Eukaryota; kingdom Metazoa; phylum Chordata; class Mammalia; order Chiroptera; family Pteropodidae; genus Cynopterus; species Cynopterus sphinx. The sequence continues at coordinate 89,249,132 of CM057389.1, forward strand.
CCTGATGATTCTCTTGCTGGAGATGAAAACAGCTTGTCAAGTACATCCCCAGTACCTAGAGCAAGAAATATTTATTCCCTGAACGACAATATTCCCAAGGTGACGGTGAGAAGATCCTCCCTTGACGTGATCTTTTTTTCCATCTCAAATAAAATAAATATCAAATCGATCATCGGTTCCAGGTTTTAAACCACAGTTTTGGACAAAGGACCTACAAGAAGAGTCTTCCTGCCTCCATGGCGGAGTCCCGGAAGCAGAGATGTGTATGGACTTACTGGATGCAATATCCCCCCGAAAACATTTTATCTGACAGGGGAAAAGCGGCCCGATCTTTTAGAATGAACCGCATTTCATACCCGTAAACACATGGTCGCCCGAAATAGAGAACAGATGGATTACGAAAAACAAGAAAATGACTTTCGTTTAATTTTTAATACTATTTTTAGCGGCGGCATTAGACTCCTCAGGTAATTAGACAATTACTAAATTATTCTGGCCGTGTAGGCACACACACTGCTCTGGCTTCCTGCTCCGTTAACCTCTGGTGTCAAGAGGACACGAGTTGCACTTCCAGGCCAAAGGGCACTGCATGGTAACGATAATTAGAGCAATGAATCAGAACCACAGTTCCAATGAATCATTACTTTGCCAAGTGCTTTTGAGTCTTAAAAAAAAAAACTTAAAGTTATAACAAGGACTGAAGATTTCCAGAAAGGTCCTCTCTGCTGGAGAAGACTAAATCAAGAACGTGCTTTCTCAGCTCTGGGATGTTGATGTTCCGGCCACGGATGCGTGTCTTCGTTTTCGCCCACATTCCTCAGCACCTGGACCGAATTATGATTTAACATGAGGGGCAATAACCAGACCTTTGACAAAGTAATTGCTCTGGCGGGCGAGGTTTTGTTACCGTGGGTTTGAATGAAAGGCTGAGTGACGGGCACCCTTTCCAGACCTTTGGGTTTTATGAGCCATCTGACTGCATGTCCACAGAAGTCAAATGCTTCCACTAATATCCCAAAGGTGGGATGACACAGAGCTCTGGGGTTTCGTGCGCCAGGTGAAACCAGTCCGGGAAAAAAGGCAGAAACACAGCCAACCCAGATTTTTGCAAAGACCTAACTTCAGATCAGGAACGCATGTGACGACAAATCAGAAGATGAAGGTGATTAGCCCAGACCGAGCATCGCAGGCAAGTGGTTTAATGTCTCCAGGGTCATTTATTTCTCTCTTAAATTAGTACATATGCCCATTCCTACTGAGCTGTTGCAGGGAGGAGGGGTCGTAACCACGGACTCTGAAATTCCTTTTAATTTTCAAATCAAAGGCTCATACACACCCTGAATGGGAATCCACCTAGATCATTAAGGGCCTGGTAATGACCAGGTTTGGCCGGTATCAGTGTTAGGCCCTGGCTTCAAACATCCCCACATTCCCCATATGGAAGAGTTTCACATTGTACAGTGTTTATCTCTGGCCTCCTCCCCATCAGCCCTTTAACCTACACACATTTCTTCTTACTTAAAAAATACCAGGGGAAAATAAAAACAGATGTGGTATCCACAGAGGCAGGTTCAGACTCTTTCTGCCCTGGGGGAAAAACCACTGGCCCTCTTAGGGAGAGAGGCCTCAACAGGAGGTCACAGGTTGGGGAGGAACGAGATCTCTGCACACAAAGGCCCCTGATTTGGGCCTTTGGGTGGGTCCCCTGTACCGTGTAATACTTTGGGGCCTTTCTACAGCATCCCAGCAACAAATGAGAGGCGGAGAACCAGTGATGAAACAGGCGTCCAATTCTCATTCAGGATCCAGGGCAGGGCCCCTTCCCAGTGGGAATTCCAGCCTGTGTATCAGGGATCAGTAAAATACAAAAATTAACTACTGAGTCGCCATGAATGTCAGGGTTCTTTCCAAGTGCAGTTCAAAAACTTCACCATCACAATGATACTGTCCACTTCAGTGGATAATAAAATTATTATTCTCCACTCGTAATATTCATGGATATTATGGATGGGTTACAGGGGACACAAACACACTGTTGAAGAGAAGGACTCCTGTTTCGAAAGCCCCACTTCTCTCTCCCAATAAAGCTCAAAGCTGATAACTCATTAACCTCACCAGGCCACCCACAGAGACGGGCGCGGACTGCGCCTTCTAAATGAATCACCTTGATTTACAAGCTGAGTAAATGACTGAATAAATACAACGGTTATTATTTAATGGTAGATACCTTGGAGCATGACAAAGGCAACCAGTTTCAATTCCTTGTAAATGAACCCCCAGAAAACACAGGGTTTTTCAACTTGGGCGATTCTGCCCACCATTGGGCAACAGGAGGAGATATTTTTGATTGTCACAACTTGGGAGGAGGGAGCGGGGCGGTGCTACATACATCCAGGTGGCAGAGGGCAGGGATGCTGTTAAAATCCTACAATTTACCAGACGGCCCTCACGACAAAGAATTATCCAGCCCAACGTCACATGCTGGAGCTGAAAACCAAGAAATAAAGTCACCAACACTAAAACCAGGGCCAGGAAGCAGGGGAGGCTCATGGTGCAGGTTGGATCCCATCAATTTGAAATTTCAGTAATGTGTTCGTCTTGGACTTTGGCACTAATCTTGAGTTTTTTAAATGTCGCATTATGATTGATCTCGATGACGACGTTTTCTCACCCCATTAAATTCTGCTCCCTAGGCACAATCCTCATTCTTTTTTACTCTCGTCCTGGCCCTGTTAGAAAACCACTAAAAATGATCCTAATCACTGATGTGAGTGAAAAAAAAAAAAAAAGTTGGATAGTGTTATTCTAACAGTGGTTCTTAGCCACTGTAAGAAATGCTTCTCAGAATAACCAAACAGGATTTTAAATCCATACACTTGCCCCACTCCCATGGAATGCATAGGGCCCAGGCATATACATATTTAACTCTACAAGAAATTCTGATGTTCAACTCTAGTTAAAAAAATTATGAAAATACTGTGCCTTCTTGTTATAAAGAAACACACACACACACACCCAAAGAGCACACATGTCTCCAGACACACAAACACAGAGAAATAATCGTGCATTTTAAGTGCCCTGACGCTAACACTGGTTATTTCTGAGTGATGTGAATATAGCTGATTTCAGTGTTTTTTCATTGTACTCGACTATAGTATTTATTTCCAGCCCCCCAAAAAAATGTCTCATAAAAAGATATTTTTTGATGAGTAAAAAAAAACACAAAGTAAGCTGTGTCCCAGAAAAAAAGACACAGATAAAAAATTCTTGGGGAGCAGAGCAGAGGGAATGCAGTCAGCATTAATATGAGGACTAGGTGGAGGGCCAGGGGATGGAGGGAGCAATGGGGGGTATCGTTTTATGAGCTATAGAGATGTCCAACCAACATACTGTATATTTAAAACTGACTTAAATGAATATATTTTTTAAAAATTGGGGGAAAAAATTCTTCCTCAAGAAAACATAAGATTAACCTTATCTACGCTTGCTGAGGATGCAGAAAGCAAGAAGAACACTGCCTGGGACAAGGTAAGCACCGACTAACTGAACGAGGCATGTTCAGGAAAACAAACCAGAAACTCACACATTCACCAACACACTGAAAAGAAAAAAAAGAAAGCTCGGCAAATTCCACTTCTAACAACAAATCCTAACAATGTTAGAGGCAAAAGAGTACGTGGAAAATGACAGTCCACAGAGCAAAGTGTGGAGGAGAACCTCGATTACTGTTTTTTGGAAACTGTAAAATCACACGTAGGAAACCCCCCAGAGCACTCGACAGCGCTGGTCTTGATCTTCGGCAGCACCAGAAGACATCGCGAGGCTCCCACTTCCCACAATCATTCATGTTTTTTTTCAGACACACATATCGATGAAAATTAAAGATATTTTCATTTGCCGGGGAAGTAAAGTAGGCGACCACACATTCCAGATAACGTAGACCAGTCATCTCAGAAACTGTTTGAGGATCCTCTAGGTAACACTCTATAAATGCTGTATTCCGCATTATGAAACAAAAAAATAAATAAATAAAATTCTAGAGAGAGATGATGAAGATGAAAAGCAGCGTTTTTCACGGCATTAGCTAATGTCTCGAAATAACAACATACGCTCAGGGCATGGGGCACTGAGAAGTGTAGATGTAAAATTACACTTCGAACTGCCCTTTCTTTCTGTCATTCAGTCGAAAAGGAAGACTGCGCGCTGACACACCCTACAAGCTGGAATTACCCTGAAGACATTATGCGAAGGGAAAGCAGCCAAGAGCAAAAGGCACTGTACGACTCCCCAGTGTAGAAAACGTCCAGAGCAGGCAAATCCATGAGACGGAGAGACGTCTGGAGGCGGCCAGGGGCTGAAGGAACAAGGACTGGATGGGAGTCTAGAAGACAGGGGGGTTCAGCTGCGGGTGATGAAAACGGTGAGAAAGTACACAATAATGATGGTCGCATCATGCTGAGAATACACTAAAAAAAAAAAAAAAAACCCACCGAGAACTGCACACTTTAAAAAGGTAAACTTTGTGATTTGCGAATGACACCTCGATTTCGTGTTAGAGGTACCAGTAAACAAACAAGCCGGAGGAAAACTCCTCACCCTCCCTTAGCCTGTCACGGTGGCCGTTGTCCGGGGGTTTGCTCGGGCCTGTATTGATAATCTGATTTCTCCGGCAGCGGACTCTTAAAGCCAGCTGCTGTCTCCATGCGGGTCATTTCGTTAAACAACATCCCTCCAACCAGTCACCTGGACACTCACAAACTGCCATCTGCATCTCAGCGTCTGACAAGAACCCACTGTAGGACTCTGACTCCCTTCCACGGGACACCTTGAGGACCAGCCCTGACAACGCTTGTATGATGTATGGAGTGAGGGCGACGGGGCAATCTCCATCAGGAAGGCTTAAACTCTGCTTTAACTCTGAAGGGGAAGATGAAATGCAGATTGATGCTTGAATCCTTCCTTCCTGCACGCCAGCGAGTCACCTTGCCCACTGCCTGAGGCACTGACGTTCCGGAGAGCGAGGCAGAGACCTCAGGTTCCCGGCAGCTGTGCTCGAACTCCGCTGTGCTCTAGAACGGCCTGGTTCACCAGTTAAAACCTGGGGGGTAGCGATTCCGACCACCCCAAGTCATCGGACCCGGGACCTCGAGACGCCGTGCTCTACAAAGCACGGTTATAAAATCCTACTGCTAATCTCTAAAAGCCAGGTGAACGACATGACGGGCTCACGGGAACCTTTCAGGACTGGAGGATGGACATAGTCTAAGACTGAACTGCAGTGGTGGTTCTGGAACTCTGTAATTTACTTTTTAAAAAATCACTGAACTGTACACTTAACACGGCCGAATTTTATGGTATGTAAATTATACCTCAAAAGAGCTGTTGAAAAAAAAAACATGAGCAAGCCTTCGTGTGCTCATCACCGAAGTATTCACGGGTTTACTGCAGGAATTTGAGATGTCACGACGGAAGGATGCCCACCCCGCACTGGGGCTGGGGTGCCAACCTCGAGATGCCCTAACCCCCTGAACACTCCAGCTATTTCCAACCCAAGGCCAGCCGATGGGATGGGAAATCAATTTATGAGCTTCCACTGAGGAAGGGTGAGGAGTTAAGAGTTCACAGTAAAAATGTCGTTTTCTGACTCTTAACGTTTTGCAAAGAGTGTCATCTGTGCTAAACCAGTGATGGACCATAAAAGCTGAGCCACGCATACATCCCGAGAAGCAACGGCTTCTGTAAATACCACAAGCTCTTAAAAACACCACCGAAATGGGCAAGGGGTACACAGCACGGCTATGAGGCTGTGCGACGCAGTCGTTGCCGGGGCCGCAGACGGCAGCAGGGGCCATCGGCACCTGCAGGGAGACGGGAGCTGTGGGGGGTGTGGGGGGAGGCACTGCCTAGCGAGTGCCATGCGGGGCCCAGCACAGATGGGTCAGCCCCGGCTCCTCCTCCATGCCCAGCCACGTCCTCGGAGTGCCCAGCGGTCCAGAAGGACGCCTTCGAGAAATACCACGAATCCGCCTGGACACAGGCCACATCCTTTAAGCTATGAGTGTTTCACGGTTGCTCATAGATGGTGACATTGGGTCGAATGACCTGCTGTCCCCTTAAAAGCCCCTCCCATCAAATAGGTGGCGACAGAAAGAAATCCACCTGTGGGCGGTGGACACACAGTGTAAACAGACGCCTTACGGTTCAAGTGTACGGCTGAAACTCAGTGGGTGTCGTTAACCCACGTCCCCGGAAAAATAAATTAATTAATTAACATTAAATCCACTCCCACGTCCACACTACCCGCCCTGCTCTGCCACTTTCAGGACAGAAATCCAGATGGGCCCGCGAGCGCCCGTTCTAGAAAATGAAACGCTGACTATGACCACATCATGAGGCAGTCAAGGATTCCCCCTTTAACCCTTACCTTTAACCCTTACGCAGGAATACTCCGCATTTTCAACCGGCCTTCCGACAACAGAACCACTATCTGTTTTGATAAATTTAAGCAAAATATGGCCTCTTAACCCTCTTGTCTCCAAACAAGAGCCATAACTCGTACCTGGGCCTAATGCGTCCATCCCTGCCCTGCTTGTGCCTGGGAATTACCAAGGGCTTTGTTTGTTTGTTTGTTTGTTTGTCGTGTCGTCTTTCTTTTAAAGCCCAGACACCCAGGCTCTCCCCTAATCTTAATCAGAGTCTCCAGGATAATGGGCGTAAATCAAAGTCTTTCATTTTGTCTGTAAACACCAATTCTGATGAGCGGCTGGGGGAGAACCCACTGATCTAACTCTAGACACAGATTTTACTCTGAAAAACCGGTTTTGAAAAAACTATATCGGAAAAAAAACATGGGGGCAGATAAGCTGGAAGTCCTCGCTGATGAATTAATTTCTTCTCCATGATGGCGGAGCTGAAGACAGCAATTAAAGCTAACCAGTAATTTCACGATTTCACAAAAAGACCGTGAATAATTACTGTTTGGGCTCATCACCAGCGAAAAGTTAAAAATAAATACGTTGATAAAACCAACCACAGCAGATTCCCAAAGCTCCTTCTGGCACCAGTTACTGGGCACGTAATTTTCCCTTAGGTTTCCCCAATATTCATTCGTATTTCAACAGCGGATTAACCCTGGGAATGAGGATGATGGGGGAAACCTCAGCTGCAATTTTATTTAAAAAGTAAAAGGGTAGGGGTTGCCACAGCTTCAGAGGGGAAGGTGGTCGGGGTAAAGTGGGGGAGAGGCTGCTAAAGGATATGGGGTTTCTTTTGGGGTGATGGCTACACAAGTCTGCGAATATGCTAAAAACCCACTGAAGTGTACACTTTACATGGGTGAGTCACGTGGTATTAGGAATTATACCTCAGTAGGATGTTGATAAACGTAAAGGAATGGTTTTGGGTACCGAACGAGAAAACTTTACCTGAGTGTAAATGCTAAATATGTGGCTTTGTACTTCGTCCATCGAGTCGAGGCCGTAGGCCACTGTGCCCAGGTGGAGCCGCTTGAAAACCATCTCGTTCTGGGTGAGAGTTCCTGAAACGCAAGACGAAGGAGTAATTATTCATTGCCGACATCCTGGGGCTTTCGCTAAAGCGTGACCAGTCATCACAGGTGTTATTTTCTGAGTTCACTCGATGTCACGCCCTGGGGTGGACACCGCCCCTGACGGAGGAGGAAGCAAGAGCGTTTGGTCGGCCAGAATCCAACTCCCTTTCTGTTGAAAATGGCATCCCAGGTTTCCATGGGGACATGACCGCCCTTTATTTCCTGGGATGGTCCACAGAGAGTGTCGTCAAGGCACCTGGCTCATTCCACACGGCATAACCTGGGCCAATCAGATGCTACCTTGAAGGAACCCGAAACTCGAGCTGACAGATGCGTGGATGGATAGCGTCATGTCACCCCGGTGAGAGAGGCCTACAGAGACCGTCCTGAGGTCCCGATGCTGACATATCCAGAACTTTCCTGGCTCCTCTCCTTCCAGAAACCAGTTTTCCTCGGATTTGGCAAGCCCCTCTAGATCTCTGCAATGGATTCCCTTCGATCCTGCGGTCACTAAAGGTCGAGACGAAGCTTAACCCCAGGTCTCCCCACTCCCCAGTCCTTGCCCTTAAATTAACCACGACGATCTTAAACCGTGGAGCAGCATTTTGGGGTGTGGTAATGAGATTAGAGCCTGAAGCCAGGACACCTGAGTCCAAAGCCTGCTTCTGCCACTACGTGCGTAGGGCGAGCCAGTTAACGTCTGTGTTTCATTTTTCCTATAAAGTAGGGATAAAAATATTCACCAGGTAACTCCCAAGGTCAGGGTAAAGATTAAGTATATGTAAATACCCGGAATGCTGCTTTCCCCGTAAACAGGACCAGGTAAGGCTCTGCTGCTATCACCACCACCACCAGCACCCCAAATAGTCGGTCCTCGCCGAAAAACGAAGAAACTAAGACAGCAGCAGCATCCACCTCCGGCATCTCTGGAAAGGGGATCCCAGCCCCTCCTCTCTCACCGCGGAGGCCGGGCGGGCCCCAGCAAGCTCACCTGTCTTGTCCGTGAGTAGGTAAGAAATCCTGCCCAGCTGCTCAGGAATGGTGCTGGAACGAACCACGGTCCCAGGGATTTTGGAATCCCTTCGAATCACCCAGCTGTACACGATCTTCCCCATGTCCAGATTCACGCGCAAACTGGGCAGGAAATCAGAGCAACCGGGTTAACAGGCTCCTGTGTCTGCCGTGGCAGGTACACCAGGGCTCGAAACACACATCCTACAGAAGCCACAGATGTGACGCGTCCACGGCCACAACAGAACGACCCGTAAATGCACCATTATCCTCATGGAGTTATTCCGTCATGGACCAAGGTCACTCAAAACGCGGCAAGCGGGGTGGTGCTAGCCTGACTTTTTCAAAGTTACTGGTGCTCCGAGCTAATATAGTTTTTATCTCACGTTCGTTTTCTAAATCGTGGTGAAATATACATAAGGTTTCCCATTTAAACCATTTTAAGTAGACAGTGCGGTGGCCTCAAGTACATTCACGCTGTCGTATGTTCGTCTCCACCATCTCTCTCCAGGACTCTTCTGTCTTCCCAAACTGAAATCCCAAACCCCTTAAACGATAATTCCCCATCCCTCCCCTTAAACGATAATTCCCAAATCCCTCCCCTTAAACGATAATTCCCCAGCCCTCCCCTTAAACGATAGTTCCCCATCCCTCCCCTTAAACGATAGTTCCCCATCCCTCCCCTTAAACGATAGTTCCCCATCCCTCCCCTTAAACGATAGTTCCCCATCCCTCCCCTTAAACGATAGTTCCCCATCCCTCCCCTTAAACGATAATTCCCAAATCCCTCCCCTTAAACGATAATTCCCCATCCCTCCCCTTAAACGATAATTCCCCATCCCTCCCCTTAAACGATAATTCCCCATCCCTCCCCTTCCCCTGGACACCTAAGAATTTGACTATTCCAGGTCCCTCCTATAAGCAGAATCACGCGGTGTTCGTCCTTTTGTGTCCGGCCTATTTCCCTCGGTCTGAGGTCTTCAGGGTTCATCCACGTTGCAGCACGTGTCAGAATCTCCTTGTTTGAGGCCGAATAATATTCCATCGTGTGTATTCTACTCATTTTAAAATATTATTTTATTCCAAAAAATAAAACTACATCCTCAAATGCATTCTTAATCCTTTAAACTAATCAACCCGCTTACTCGTTTCCTGGCTGGCCCTAGGCCATGTGACGATTCAATTCACTAATTTTTTCAATTACGTTGTAGATTGAACTTTAAAGATTATAATTTCACTTAACGTTATACAAATACTTTTTTTTTTTTTTTTGCTGAAAATAAAGTAGACTTATTTATTCTTTGAAACCATCATCCAGAGCACGTCGGCTAGGGAATTCGAGCCCTTGAATTTCACTAGGGTGACATCGTATGAATCACACTATTTCACCAAAACCACAGTCGCTATCAGAAAAACACAAATTCTAGCTAGATTGATATAAATATGTGAACATGAGGCAATGTATCAAGGATAAAACAGAGATGATAAGTTTCAGAAAAACTATAGCTTAGTTGAATAATTATTTACTGCTCATTTATTTTGGAGAAAAAAAAACAAGTATATGACAATATGGTACTAATAAACTGTTAAACCTAGATTATGTATTAGGACAGTCCTAAAAATAGACGGGGTATAAGCATATTTAATTATTTGCTACACAAGCTGCTAAAACGAAGGGAGAGGCAGGTTTTATGTAGAGTGGAATCTCCTTTTTCTAAACTAGAAAGCAGCACCTCCCAAAATGTTGACAGAAATCACCGCTTAGTTGTGAGATTAGAGGTGATTTTTATTTTAATCTTTTGCTACTGTGAATCTTTGTTTTTTCTACTCTGATAATCTATTACGGATACCACTTTTTAAACCATTTCTGCAGCTTCCTGTTGAGCTCAGAATCCTTCTCGACACGGTTCTCCCAACAGCCAGGACCGACCTCCAGGCTGACAGATGCAATGAACTCTACGTGGCATCCGAGCGTGGCCTGGGCAAGGCCGGGCAAGAGGTCTTCCGTAGAGAGTCATTCAAGAACAGAGGGGTCATGGAGGCACGTGGCTCTCCAGTGCTACAGCCACAGCGTGGCTCGCACTGCTGACCCTGACTGTCCTTGGTCACTACTCTACTAAGGGACCAGCTAACAGAGAGAAGGAAATGTCACGGCACGCTGCCAACCGCTCGTCCCCTGCTCACCTGATGGGAATGATGTTGGAAAACAAGAGGAGGAAGCGGATGATCTGTAGGTACCAACGACCAGCAAAGTGCTGGAGGGCCACCATCACCAGCGACACCACCACCAGGGCGCCAAAGAGGATCTTCGTGAGGCAGTTCACTTCCAGGTCGAACAGGCCAATCTGGGGGACAAAGGAGAGCCCGAGGTTAGCTGGCGCAGCCCACAGCCCCCCTGGAGAACAGCCCTTCCCCCTCAAACACCCACCCAGGTGAGACAGTGGGGCTCGTCAACCGCTATGGTTTTGGCTGAGAACACTGGGCGCCAGGGACAGGAGCTCACAACAGACATCCAAGGGACCAAAAAAATCCTGATTTCCATTTTTCAAAATGACTTAAGCAGGTTTGGACCTGGAAATGTATAGGCGGGTTGCCGCTGCGTTTGGGGGTCTGTGCACTACGTGGCCTCTGCCACCCTACACAGTGACCCACAACATGACTCCGGCCTACAGGCTCAGCACCGGGCCACACACGAGTTCAGATCTGCCCGGAAGTTCAGGGCGTGAGCCACTGGTGGCACCTGATTTTCAGGTGCTGCACTCATGAACATGGTTATTTTAAGAATGACTCACTTATTTTAGTACTTTAAAATGTAACTGGGACATCACATCCTAATCTCACCGAAATGTGGTCCGAGATAAGGCTAACAAGTGTCATTGACTGTGCAGAAATGAAGCAAGACTGCTAGGGGTTCCTGTTTTTACATCTAGCCCCTCATCCCACCACCATCGATCACCAAAATACACCAGGCCAGAGAGGCCTGACAGGGACACGCGTCCTGTGACCACGTACACACCTTGCTCCGAGGGCTGGAGGCGTTCATGACACTCCGGAGTTCTCTGCCCGTGTAAAGAACCACACCCACCACGGTTCCTGAAACAGAAAAAACGGGAGGCGAAGGAAGGTCAGTGCAGACGGGCGGGCTTGGCCTCCAGAGGGCCTGCCCCGCCTGCGAGGACGATTTCTAAGTCCAACGACACCCGTCCCAGGCCCACCAGTGAGCGACGACCACACTGCCCGGGAAGGTGGCCGCATGCAGTAACATAAACTTCAATTCAATTTAAAACCAGATCCAACACGGTTCCCCGTTTTTACGGCCGCATTTTAAGCGTTCAGTGGCCACACGAGGCTGGTTAGTGGCCGCCAGGAGGGATGGGACGACAAAGACACAGAGCATGTCTTTATTTCCACTATGGCTAAAAGTTCTACGGGTCAGTGCTGGTCAGCCTGGTCCGTGGGGTCCAGCAGCCTGATGGCCGGGGAAGTAGGGGAACAGTGGCTTGTCCTTGTGCCACTGGCCTTAGAAGCTTCCAGAAATGCCTGGGACATTCCTATCTTCGCAAACAATTATGGAAACTGAGGAGTACACCCCTATTTCAGCACGTCCTTCCCGCCGAGTCTGATCCCGTTCAGATTCCGTGTCTCACTCGAACACGTGGGGATGCCCGTCCACACGACAATGCTCTCCTGACAACTCCCCCAGACCCCTGCCCGGCCCCCACCGCAGTGCAGTAAGGAAGGACATCGATCCTTCTAGAAGTAAACAGGTCAGTGAAGAAACTCAAACGGCCACTTCACATGAGAAAGGATGCTCAACCTAGTGAATAATCAAAAAAAAAAAAAAATGCAAAATAAACCACTTCTATCCCTATCCCAGTAACAAAAATTCCAAAGACCGGTCTGCCGTGTTAGCCAGGAGTGAGGGAAACGGACCCACCGGCTGGCGTGCGAACGAGGACAACCTGTTTCGGAGGGAACTGTCATCATCCATCCAAAATGTACCTTTGTCTCCTCTCTTCAGCGTGTGCCGAGAAAATGCTCGACACAGTGGGGCAGACAGACGAGAAGAGCGAGGAAGGTCAACACGAGAGGTGCTAGGGGCCGAGGACAGGTGGAGGGAGAGCCAGGGGGGGCGGCGGGAGGACAAGGGGGACGCTGTCCCCGGGGTCACAGAAGCCCTCTGCGTGGAGGACATCTGAGCTGAAACTTGACATAGGAGAAGGGGCCATCCCTGCAAGCTCTGGGGAGACCCCAGGAATACCACCGACCCGGTCTCTGCGGGGAAAGGCAAACACCTGACCTTCTCTCCTCCCGCCCCCGAGTCTCTCAGCCGCCCTGGGAGGGGGACATCCCAACACTCACAGAGATGCCAACGGTTTCCGGCAGCCGAGGCCAACCCAGAGGACGCGCTGGGACTGTGTGTCCTGGACCAAGAGCCCCGGGAGGGGACACTGAAGCTCCCGCCATCCCACCCCTGTGCCGCCCCCCAAGTTCAGTGTCCTCCAGCAGAATGCGGGCCCTTCCAGGCGGGCTGCCGGCAGATGGCAGGCCGGGAGGGCTGGCTGGCCGGCTCCCAGGCAGATGGCAGGCTCCCCTGCTCACAGGCCTGTCGCCCGGCAGATGGTGGGACCGTGGGAGCCGGGCCGGGGCTAAGCTCACTCGCTCCTCTGTCTGTCCACGGTCCTCACGTGATGACCCCGGCCAGCCTCCCTGTGACTTCCCTGCTCCCTACACCGCCACCTCCGCCGTCCCTCCTCGCTCTCTCTACGTCTCTCCCGCCTCACTCTCTGCAACCTGCAGACCACGGAACCTTCTGGGTCCCGCCAGCCGGAGCCCCAGCTGGCTTCTCCAAGGCGCCAGGCCGTCGTGACCGGCATTTCACCAAGGTCTTTGTGACTCTCCACGGCAGTGTGGTCCTGGGGTCAGACCTTCCTGTGACCCCTTTGTTCCCTGTCTGCCACAAGATAAATGCCGAACCCTGGAGAGCGAGCATTCAGGAACGTTTATGGCAATTAGACACCGCCGTGACGCCCGAGCGTGCGGTCACAGGACGGGCCCATGAACAGGGGACAGACCAGCGGGGCATCATGAAGCTCGTGTAGCAAGGTGCACGTGGCGTGACCCGCGTGCTCGTCAAACGCAGCAGGGCCTCTGACCAGTCCGCTACGGATTGGGGGTGGAGGGTTCGGGGGAGGCCAACAAACTGGTCCCTCACCACCGAGCATCTGAGAAGAACTGGACTAGGACACCTGGGCTCTTCTACACCACGTCTAGGGCCCCTTCTCTGCCACATCTCCCCCTTCCCTTCCCTCCCTGTCCCCATCCTGGGGGCTCCTCGGCTTAGCATCCCTGTGCAGTGTTACCACGGCAACCGCATCCTCTACAGATGGACCTCGGCACCTGCCTGGCGAGCTTATTTTTTAAACGTCCAACTAGGACAAGCCGAGTGACCAAGAAACGGGAGTGGGATTCCAAAGGGAACACAGAAGCGAAATCTTGTAAAATCAGGATTACTCTGGGCGGCCGTTTGTTGAGTCGAGCACCAGGAGGAGGTAGCTTGCCTTCGACGTCGCGTCTGCACTAGAAATCAGATGCAGTCAGATGCCTACTCGGTGAGAAGCCGGGGAAACTGAGGCCACGACGGAAACGGAAAACGCCCGGGCACCCAGACTCACTCGGAAACACCTGGCCACTGCGGGGCGCGGCCGCCAGTGCCGTCGCTGAGATCACTGCTCTCTCTGCCCCCACGTCACCAAGCACAGAGAGGCTAATTCACACACGGAGCGGGAGGGGGAGATGCAGGTTCAACCCCACAGTGCGTTCCCCATGAACTGTCAGGAACCTTTCCACTGTCTCCAAGATCCCAATGCGCCTTCCCATCTCCTCCTCCTCCTCCTCCAAGGCTGGGCGACCTCTGGCAGGTCGCTTAACCTCTCTGCGCCTCCTGCATCCTGTCGAACGTCCCCACGTTAATGCCGTGGGACCCAAACGAGCGCATGGCAAGCAGAGCGCCCTGTCAATAAACAGTGCCTCCCAGAGAAAAGCTGTCGGCTGATCTCCGAGACTGAGCCTGACAACAAACCTCATCTATCACCCTCACCCCCTCAACCTCAGAATTCTCTGCGTCTTCGCCCGAATCAGTTGCTTTTCTTAGTCGGTCCAGAGGAAAGTCCCAGACCTCTCTCCTGTTCCTTCTCCTCTCCTCTGGAACTTCTATTAAATTCATAGTAAATTGCAAGGCCCAGGAGCGTGGAGAGCAGGATTTTGGGGGGCGGGGGGCAGGGGGGCATCCCACTTCAGCACCAGCTCCTCGCACCCGAGCTCAGCATGCCGAGAGATCGGTGCTCGGTAAAGTCTGCTGCGTGGAAAGGTAGGTGGAAGGAAGGAAGGGAGGGAGGGAGGGAGGGAGGGAGGGAGGGAGGGAGGGAGGGAGGGAGGAAGGAAGGAAGGAAGGAAGGAAGGAAGGCAGAGGAGAAAAACCAGCAGAGCGAAAACCGGACACACGAACAGGCATTCATTACTGAAACGGGACTGGTATGAGAACGAGCACCTAACCGAACACGTCGAGGTTAGGAGAAGCCACCGTGTGGCCGGTCGGTAACCGAGCAGAGCATCAGGGGCCAGTTTCTCACGTCTTCAGGCGTCTGAGGAACGAGAGACGTTCCCGATCGGGCTGCAAACGCCAGAGTAGAAAGGAAACGTGGCGAACCCTAAAAGGAGGGCTCGTGCCTGTCCGTCTGCACGAAGCAGTGACACGAGGCAGCCTGGGCATCAATCACCTGGGCTGGTCCTTCCCTTCCCTCGTCAGTGTCCTGCCTGAGTGTCCGTTGCACTAAAGAGACACGAAGAAGCACCGAGCGGAGGAAAACGGGTTGACAGGAGGAGCTACCACACTGGATGAGGAGAAAAACCAGGGATCCCTCCGACAGGAAAGAGAGCAAGTCGCAAGCTGTAGAATTGTATGTTAACAACAGCGTTTCTCACAGGACGTGTGTGATGCAGTGACAGCTGCACGACGCGTCCTGCTTCTGCAGCAAAGAGCCTGGGTCCGAGTCCCCTGTGACCTTGAGCCAGTTCCTTAAGCTCACTGAGCCTCGGTTTCCCCACCCGCAGAATGGGGAGTAACACCAGGCCCACCCTCATGGCACTGTTGGGAGAATGAAAAGTCTGGCCCGCTGCCTGACGGGTGGTGCCAGGCACCCACCCACACCCACCAGGACTGCTGCAGACCCAGCTCGGCCCCCAAACCGCTTCTGCTCAGCTTTGTCCCGTGCTCAAAACCACAAGGCGCCCATTTCCATGGCCTCTTGGTGTCCTCCAGGCCGAGGCTCCGACTCAGGCCGAGGGCCACGTCCTGCACCCCGGAGCCCACGGGACACCCTCACAGACGCAGCTCCCTGCCAGCACGGCCCGGCTGACCCACTTTCTGGTAGAGATTAGACCGTCCATCTGCAGGGGCAATTAAGGGCCATTCCCCAGAGCGGACGCCGCAGCCAAGTCCACAGGCCAGAGCCACTTCTCGTCCCCACCTAAGTGTCCGAGGGGCAATTAGAGAGATGCCAGTTTGATCCCCTAGAGGTCCAAGAACGAGCAGAAAACGCCATCTGACCGACGAGGACTCATTTTCCCCACCGACGGATGATTAGTCCAATTACACAGAACGATTTTTCTTTCCTTTTCAAATTGCTAACACATTCCTCAAAAAAGGGGGGACGCCTCACCTGATGCGACCACGGTGCCGGCCCAGAGCGCGTTCTCTATGCTCAGACTCTCGCTCACGGGAGGGTCGCTGTCCTCCTGGAAGGGACCACAGGACACACGCTTACCTACCGAGGTTCTGAAAGGACACGCGGGCTCTTCTCCAGCCAGAGAGAGAAGGGGGACCCGCTCAGAGCCGATGGCTCGGCCAGGGGAGACAGGCCGAGCCCACGAGCCACAGTCCTGGGGGGCCCCTCCCCATGGGGACACCTGGGAAAACCGGTTCATGACGAAGGAAGGACAAGCCTCGGACCCCAAAGAGGTGTCTCACGAGGTGGGAACTAAAATGTAAAAGCGGATCCAACGGGGAGTGTCCCGGCTTACAGGGAGACTTAGGTTCTACGAACCTATCATCCCAGCTTCCAAAAGTAACTTAAATCCAAATTTAATGTCTATTCTGAACGGTTGAGAAGTGGCTTAAAAGGTGTCACAAGGGCAGACGGGCCTCAAGCGAATGAAAGGACATGGGCCCTTCTGACGGGGACGGGAAGAGTAAAACGCATCAGGAAGACGTCAGCGTCAGTCACGACAACGCTCGGGGACAAGCTGTCAGGCGATTCGGGCTGTGTGGAGGCTGGAAGGTGGCCCGGTGGTGTGGACCTTCCGAGGATCGATAGCGTCAGCTTTCGAGGTGGGGAACCTCGGCCCTCCCTGGCACAGAGACCTGTCCAGGCCCCTCTGCGGGCTTTGGCCACGCGTGCGCCCTCTCACGCAGGCCTCCACGAAGCCTACTCACCCTGGTAAACGTGCCCACGAAGTTGTGAATGTCGATGTTGGGCTCCTCCGCGTAGATGTAAGATCGAATCTGCAGGAGGTCCTGCTCGACAGAGGTTAACATTGCGGAGTTAGAACAGAGTCAGGGCAGGGGTGGAGAGACTTCGGGAGCAGCCGCTCTTTTTCAAAAGCAGCTGAGTCTCTGAAACGGGACCAACAGGCTCTCAGCCCGGTGGGGCAGGTGGGAAAAGGAGAACACGTCCTCCACGAAGGAGCTTGAGGAGTGGCTACATGCAGCACCCCAAGAGGCCGGGAGACGCCCTGGGGAGGATTCCGGCTCCCCAGGGTCTGACAGCGCAGACCCACGCCTGCCAAACCCCGGTTCCAGCGTTTGTGCGCGGCAATGAACACCCGCACCCTCGACCGACGGTTACCGGGCACCTGCTCTGTGCCCAGCCCTGGGAAAAGCAGGGGTGCACAGTGACCAAGAGCAGCGCACACCCATCAGGATGGCTACTATCGAAAGGAAAAAAAAAAAGAAAGAAAAAGAAAACTAAGTGTCGGCAGAGACGTGGGGACACTAGAACCCGTGTGAGCTGTGAGTGGGCGTCCTAGGGCGAGGCCGCTGTGCAAAACAGCACGGCGGGTCCTCAAGAAATTAATCGTGGGATTGCCGTCTGAACAGAAAGTCCGTTTGCTGTGCAGGCCCCCGAAGGGATGCTGGTACACCCGTTTTTGTGGCATCGTTATTCACGACAGCCAAAAGGGGAGCGCGACCCGAGGGTCACCGACGGGAGAACCAACAGAACGGACTCTCTGCATACAGTGGAGTATCACTCGGCCTTCAAAGAGGAGGGGATCCTGACACGTGTGCGCACCTGGGAGAACCCCGAAGACGTTATGCTGAGCGACATAAGCCAGTCGCAAAAGGACAAACACCGCTTGACGTCACTCCTCTGAGGTCCCCCAGAGTCGTCAGACTCAACGAGACACAAAGTAGGAGGGTGGGGGCCGGGGCTGGGGGGTGGGAAACGGGAGGGTGTCGCTCAGCGGGCCGAGTTTTGTAATTTTCGCATAATGAGGAGACCTGGAGACGGATGAGACGATGGCCACACAACCATGTGCACGTCCTTACTGCCACCCAACTGTCCACTAACAGATGACAGCGTGGTAAATCTTACGTTGCGTGTATTTTACCACAATTTTAAAAACCGGGATTGGAGGGGAGGAACATGCTTTTTGGTCAGGCATATTCGGGCCCCAACGCCCCAAGGCAACAAGGGCCTAGAGTGGAGGCCACCGGACACCTCGCAGGCAGGGCCCGAGCTCTGCCACGGGCCTGGGAGGCCCGGCCGCAGACCCACTGGCCCAGCCGCCTCGCTGCACCGAAGAGAAAAGACCCAGAGACACACAGGGCGCAGGAGGGAAACGCTGCAGAATGACCGAGCCAGTCCGATCCCACATGCGTCCAGCCGCACCCACCACCACGTCTGCAGCCGGCTGGGTGTGAGGGGTGCACTGACGGGGACCTGCAAGGGTCACCTCCGACGTCCCCGACCCCGCGTGGGGAAAAGGTAAACTCTGACGCAGGGGCCGGGAGCAGGACTTCTCACTCGTTCCTCTTTCTGTACAATTTGACTTTTTTATGTACGTATTCGCACGCAGGGCATCTTCTCATGTCATCGTCTAATCCACAACTCGGTTAAAATGCCGCTCCTCACTCGGGCCCCTTCGGCCACGAAGGCCGAGGGTTAGGACGAGACGTTGGTCTCTCTCCTTTCTCCAGAGCCCAGCCCTGGCCAGAACCAGACGAGCGGGGCAAAGAGCGTTTATGACACGGAGTGACGCTTCCAAAACACACACACACAGAACCGGGACTCCCTGCTGCAGGTTCCAGGCCCAGACTGTCTCAGAAGGAGATTCCTGCGAGCCACGTGAGGACCAGGATCTCTTCTTTGGAGAAATCACCCTGGGAAGCCGAACGCGTCACCCAGATAAAACCCGAACCAGCTGGTGAGACGAGCCGCCTCTCCGGGGTGCCCGGAGGCTTCAAAGGGTCCCCAGGGCTCCCGACTGCAGTTAGGAATGCGCTGTTCCAGGTTAAAAGCAGCAACAGTGGTGCCTGTTCACTTGGTATCGGAGACGAAAACCACCAGCCCCGAGGGCTCGCTCACTGCTGCGCCAACTCGACTGCGACACTGAACTGTCTCTCGCCCGCACCTTCCCTCACAGAACCGGTAAGCAGTGGTGTCAACCCACGGACCACACGCCCAGGGAGAGCTTACGTGTCCCGGGTGATGCCCTCAGACCCCGCCGATGGGGCACGTCGGGCTCCGGGCATTTGAAGTACGTTCTGTGATTCTGTGGCCTAGTCCATGGGCCACACCCAGCCACATGGCTTGTGTTTAAGGCTACGCTTTGACTCACTCTTTAG
This sequence comes from Cynopterus sphinx, assembly GCA_030015415.1. NCBI lineage: Eukaryota > Metazoa > Chordata > Mammalia > Chiroptera > Pteropodidae > Cynopterus > Cynopterus sphinx. Next base: position 89,268,598 of record CM057389.1, read on the forward strand.
ATCACAGGGTGGGGCCGGTGAGGTACGACGGGGTCCTGGGGAGCTTTAAGCACCTGTTGGTTCCAACTGCTCAGAGCACCCCCTTAGAGAGGCCCTGGGTGCTGTTTCACACAGTCCTACATGCTGTTCCGTGCACAGGTCCACCTGCTGTTCCACGCGGCCCTACATGCTGTTCCACGCGGCCCTACATGCTGTTCCACACAGTTCCACCTGCTGTTCCACACGGTCCTACATGCTGTTCCGTGCACAGGTCCACCTGCTGTTCCACGCACGGTCCTACATGCTGTTCCGTGCACCGGGCGTTGAGCAGTGGGCAGAACCCTGCTCTCGAAGATGCTGCCTTGGAGTGGAACAGGAATGCAAGGAGAGGGAGATCACAAAATGCCCGTCAGAAAAGGAGACCTGTGCACAAACCCTAAGGACGTGGTGATGCCCGGGCAGCAGACACTGGGGTGCGACTGCTCCCAGTGGACACAGCAAGGGCAGAGAGCAGAGGGAGAAGCACGGAGAGGCTGGTGTGGCTGCAGGTGGGAGAGGGCCAGAAGTGGAGGTCAAGGCCTCAAGAGAGAGACAGACAGACCTCCTGGGGCTTGAGGATGACCGCAAGGACGGGAGGACGGCTTCTCAGTAAGCCGAGAAGCCTCTGGAGGTTTCCAGGTGGAGGAATGACAGGCTCCGGCTTACCTGTCCATTTGAGGCTAGGTTCCCTAGAAAGAGCTCCATCCTGCCCGCCAGGTCACGTGGCCACAGGAACTGACCAGGGCTCAAGGCTCCCCGGGACCCCACCCCATCCCACCAGCCCCTGTTCACACCTGACGTCTCCTGGCTGGCCCCTGAGGGCACCTGAGTTGAGAGCCCTGACATGACAGGGGCCGGGTTGGGCCCTGCAGGGAACGCTACTCACGGCGGCCGTGGGGAGCCTCTGCGTGCAGGCCACAGGGAGCCGCAGCTTCCAGTCCGTCTCCCCATCCAGCTGGTCCGTCCGCAGGAAGCAAGACCCTGCGGAAGGAAGTGGGGCGCCGTCTAGCCACCTGCAACTCAAGAAGCCTTCCCTGGGCAGCTCCTGCTCTGGTCCTTGTAGAAAGAGCCCATGGGTGGCCAACAACCAGGAGGGAAGATGAACCCCTGATTCCCCGCGTCCCCCAGAAGCTCTCGGGTCAGAGAGGTCTGGGTTCGAATGCTCACTCTGCCACTCACTCACAGTACAAACCTGGGCTAGACCCTGACCTTGCCAAGCCTCAGTAGGTCCTCTCTGTGAAGCGGGGTGAACCACAGGCCTCCCAAGCTTGTTGTCAAGACCCCGTGGGTGACAGAACCCCCAACACGGCGGCTGGCGTGGGGTAACCAGCACCTGAGTCTTTCTTGGGCGAGGGTAATGAGCACCTCATCGGCCACCAGACCTCCTGGATTCAGGTCTGGGCTCCGCCACTTCCTAGCTGCCTCAGTTTCCCCAAGTGCAAAAATGGAACAATAATGGCCCCGACCTCATGCTGCGAGGACCAAAGAGCTGACCCAGGCAAACTGCCCAGACCGTGCTTCGGAAGCCTCTGCCGCTACTACCAGCTCGCAGGTCGCACGGGCCGGTGGCTTAGTCGGACGTGCAAGGCCCAGCCATGGTCGGCTACCTACGTCATCAGAGGTTATTCTGAATCTACTGCACTGCGGTGAAGACTTCGGAGAACTCTTCGGGAAGAACGCTTCTGATCTTTTTGTTTGTTTGTTTGTAAGATCAGAGACCCTCACCCGCTCCATTTTCAGTAACGGGGGTACAGGAACCCATTAGAGACAGCAAAGCTGCAGTCTTTACAAGAAGGCCGCTTTAATCTAGTGCCTTCCGCCCCCTTTCTACATAACATAGCCTTAGTATGCAGTTTCATCCAGCCTTTTCTTCAACTTGTAGTGAAATAGGTTGCAGCCACCTCAAAGGGAGAGGAAAGCGAATTTTTCAAGGGTTCAGAGATCTCCGATTGTGCCTGATAGGTTGAGAGAGAAACAGCCTTGTTTCCTCGGAGTAGCTTAAATAACAAAAAAAAAAAAAATTAAAAAAAGAAAGGAGATGGGAGTCAACCGACGGGGCGGGCAGGCAGCGGAGCCATCCACGCCGGGGAGTAAATGCGGCGGGAAGGGCCTCGGAAATGTATTGCTGGGCCCGCCTCCCCTGAGCCTCTGCTGTCCCATCTCATGGTGCATTTCTGGTATTTTTCTCAGAAAACAGAGGATTTCTGGGTGCTTCTCTCTATCAGCCACACTTTCTCCTCTGGCCGGCTCCCGAAGCTGAGCTTAAGGCCAGCTCCAGAGGACAGCCACCGCTGCTGAGTGTGTGACTTTCCCAGCTGTGACTCCGCGGGGATCCAACTAACTGTATCTTTGTAACGATCAAAACGGATTGACCTGCTAGCACCGAACACACTTCTTTTTCCTTTTTTTTTTTTTGGACGACTCCTCTATTAAAAGAGCTGGTTTTGATTTGCCTCCGTGGCTCCAAAATGATCATCTACTTCTGTTACATTTTCAAATGATTATTTTGCCAAATTACCACTGAAAGGTTAATGGTTATTTTCAAAATTGATCCCAGATGTTTACCGTTTTTTTCCGACGTCCTCAGGAAGATCATGTCAGCAGGCACCCGCTGGTTCTGTGTTATGAAAAGAAAGGCTGTTACTGTGAATAGCCATGTGTGGGGTTCCCACCCCCTCGCCCCCCAGGCCCCTCAGTGGGGAGGAGGCAGCCCAAACCGCAGCCTCTTTCAAGGGCCTGCCTTTGTCAGGCAGACTTGGGGATTTATTTTGTTTTGAATCTGAAAAATCTTGCATGCTGCTGTTACGGCCCTAATCCCCTATTGAAATCTTATCGAGGAAAAAAGGGCTTCTAGTTTTCTGGTGAATCCAACCATTACCTCCCGAATTCCAGCCCGAGAGGACTCAGGGTCTAAAGTCCGCTACCCTAGCTGGCTTTCTTCCAGGCCGTCTGCTGGAACCAAAGACACACACTCTGCTCACGCTTTCTGCTCCTACCCATTTTCTGGCTTGATGTCTGGCTTCCAGTAGGATTTTAATAAGAAAGTCGAGTAGCAGGAAGCAACAAAAGCCATTTTCATAGAGAGAGAAAGAGAGAGAAAGGAGAGAGAGAGAGAAAGAAAGCCAGCGGCAGCCCTCACGTAATTATGAACAGAAAAAAACACATGAAAACATAAAGGGGTTCGTGTGGGCCTTCTGAGCTGCCACCTGGGAGAGTGTCACTTTGCCACAAATCAACTTTGAGTTCTTGGATTTAATCCTTTTAAAAGAGCACAGTTCACTTCCTACAGAAACGCGTAGAGACACAATCCTTTTCCAATCGAATATTATTCTGAGACTCTCCAGGATCACCCCCAAGACCCCATACCTTCCCAATAAACGCAATAAAAAAAAAAAAAAGAAATGAGTGTTTGCGAAAGCAACAAATGAGTTAGCAGCGCTATTTTGAAAAAAAAAAACGCATTCTTGGCCTGTTCTCATGTTAACCCCTAACTCCCCATAAAATGAGAGAAAAACACAAGGTTTCATTCAAAAAGTACGAGCGAAAATTGCTCCAAAGGTAAATGACACGAGCATCTGTACGTGCTCGTGCAGCAAGCAGACTTCTAGGAGAGCCTTCATGATACAAACAACAACAACAACACACACATCCATCGGGAAATCAACACCTGCGCTCGTCAGCGGGATTTCTGGCTAACCGGCACACGTAAACCTTGAAACAACATTGTGCGTGTGTGTGCGTGTCACGGGAAAGAGCTTTTTCTCCCGAGGCAGAGCTGTGGACAGACTCGCAAACAGCGTCACACACGCGATGCGTCTCCCAGATGCACTCACTACGCGTCAGGACCTGTGACGTGGTGGCAACAGCGTCGCACTTAAGCGCACACACTCCAGCAGCCGAGACCCCACGCACCTTCTCAACGATGATAAGATCTCCAACTTGGATGTTAGCGCTCTTCACCTTCATGGTCCCTGCAAAGAAACGGGTCCAAGATACATCATGCCTGGATTCATCTCCATCCGCGTGTCTTTACGGAGCGTCCGCCGGGCTGCAGGTGCTTCCCCGCCCCCACCCGCCCCTCCACAGCATCATCACCTCCTGCCCCTCTGAGGTGAGGTGCACCTGCTACACACCTGGCTCTGGAGACCCATCCATGCCCCTTGTGGGAGCACTAGGACGTGCCCACACCCCTCAAGTGACAGCTTCCATCCAAACAGCACCTCGGACACTTTTCTAAACCCTCGTCTTAACAGAGTCATTCAGCCTCAATAAATAAATAAATAAATAATAAATAATAATAAATAGATAGATAGATAGATAGATAAATAAATAAATAAATAAATAAATAAATAAATAAATAAATAAATAAATAAAGCAGATACCAAAAGACACAGAAATGGGGGAGGACATTAAGAATTAGATCCACGGACAAAAAGGGCAACCCTTAATATTCAGTAGCGCCAAAAAGGAGCTAATGCTAAGTGACTGGTTTTGATTTGCGACTCTATGCAAATCACGCGAGTGTGATCGGACTCTCCCTTTGCTGCCGGATGTGTATCTGGGTGGAGAGTAACAGCTAACATTGAACGATGACTGTGCTAAGCGCTGCACAGATATTGACACAGCGATGTTCATTTCTCACGACGGTCATCAGAAAAAGGTACCACTGCCTCGTTTTCAGATGAGAGGAGGCTCAGGGATGCCGTATCGTAGTCTCACGGTCGCAATGGGCCGGGATTCACACCCACATCTGACTCCCAAGGATGGAATGAAAAACAGAGGGTTCAGCTCAACTCGAAAACAAGACATTTACTAAGGGCCATGTCCTACAAATTCGAAGGTGAAAGACAGCCCTGCCAGAGAAGGAGCAATTAGGGGGATCCTTTTATAAACTATGTAAACGTCTGACCAATAGACTGGCTACTTGAAACTAATAAAATTTTAAAAATTAATTAAAAAAGAAAGGACAGCCCTCCTGTCCTAAAAACACTGTCTCGTGCAAAAGCCAACAACACACTTGGGCCGTCAAGGGCCCAGACAGGAAAGAGTTTAGGTTTCACAGGCCAAGAGACAGTTTCCAACTCTCCCAACCACTGAGAGGCTAATGGTCTCATGCACACTTGGATTTTATATTTTAAAGCATTAAAAAACGTTCTCAGCTCCCAAGCCATACAAACAAGCAAACAATGTCTGAAAAGTGGTGGGCTGGAGGTGGCCCGCCGGCTGCAGTTTGCAAACCGATGAGCTGGTGAGACAACCAGACAGACGCTGTTAGTGCAAACTGGTGAGTGAAACGGTGGCAGTGAGTCCAGCGTGCTAAGGGGGCAGAAAAGGGGGGACCTCCCCATTGGAAGAACCACCCAGGCTCTTGATGATTCATCCAACATTCAAGCACCAGACGCGGAGCGCCTGCCGCATCCCGGGCATCTGCCTAGGCTGGGGACCTCTGGGACCCGCATTCCACAGGAGGGAGGAGGCAATGAACAGATAGTGGGGTGCAGGGAGGTGTCCACACAGGAGGGGTGAGACCAGAACCAACCAGACGAGGGATACCATGAAGGCAGGGAGCAGAGCAAGATGAAGGCAGGACGGCTGGTCGGCCAGGAGTCCAGCAGCCTGAGGGCAAGCCCAGAGAGAGGGTGGCCCTCGAATCTGGCGACGGGTCAAACTCTCGCACAAGGGAGGGACACCATACAATTTTTATGTCATCGGTGCCTCAGGTAACGAGCGCATTTAACTTACAAATGCTCAGCTGAGAGAGAGGAAAAAATTAATAGTGACGATTCAATCCTCCGCAGTAAAGTCTAGGCCCAGAGCGAGGGTGACATGGACCCTCGATGGCCAGTCCCTCTATGTACCCATCCCTGCCACACACACCCAACCTCCACGGACGAGGGTTCCTAGCCCTCGTCTCTTCAGCATGAAAAATAACTTAAAAAACACTAACAAAATAGCCTGAGTGCATGACTCTAAACTTTTACCACTTTTCACAGTATTTCACACTTGTCACACAAGTTAACGCCAGGTGCCTTTTTCATTAATGCGACACCCCTGAGACGTTTCAAAGCATTCCGGTGATTTCTATTCAAACGGCTCTAAGAGGGTCCACCGGGTTTGATTTTTAACGAATTTGTGGATTTAATTAAACGCTGTCCGGGTAAGAAATAGAACGAGCCCTAATGACTTCTGAAAAGCACGAAGCCAACGGAGATGGGCCGGACCCAGCCTCGGCTCCTCTCCGAAAGGGGAGCATCTCCCCCTAGAAAGTCTGTCTTCATTAAACGCAGTGTGACAGTCAGCCCGATGGCCTGAGCCCTGGCAGAGGTCGTGAGACACGGGTGAAGAAGGGCCAACGGGCAGGATCCTTGTCCTGCCTCGATGACTCTGGCCCACCAGGAGGCAGCAGACAGCCCCGGACCGACCGGTTCTTCCCAGGGCCCCGACCTGGACATGCCCAGAGGGAAGGTCGTAAATTCAACGGCCCCCGGTGGTGCCAATGAACTTTTCCTTCCCTGGCGCTTGCCCCAACTTTCCCAAACATAAATTGACACGTTGTCTTTGGTTTTATTACTGAAATTTATGCCGGCGGCCTGGCCCACGCGATCACGCTGGCATTCCGGTTTCTGAGACCCAGTTACAAGTTTCCTTTTCATTTCGAGCTGAAAGAAGAGCACGTGTTCCGAGTCTTATTAAGTAATATCTGCATATGTCTGCGTGTGTATGTGAGCAGGACAGAGGACAAAATCACGAGGATTATACTAAAAAGGAGTGACCGTGGTTCCTTCTGGGCATGTTGGGGGATTGATCTTTTTTCTCTGGCACACGTACTTTCCAAATCCTCCACGTCGAATCTTTTTTAATAATGAGCATGAGGTGCTTTTCCAGTAAGAAAAAAATAATAATAAATTAAATTAGCTCAAATTTTTAAGCGATCCAGATTTCTCCCTTCGTACGAGGGAGTCCTGATTTACGACGGGTTCGTGTGAACTCTGCCTCTCTCGGTGCATCTGCTCTCCCTCAACAAAAACCTCTTTAATCTGCTGTGTTTGCAGGGCCGGTTCTCACTCACCCAGCGGGCCGATCCCTCACACAAGCACTTCTACTATATCTGCCCTTCGGCCACCAGGCCTCAGGCTCCGTCATCTCAGAAGCCACATCGCCGTGAAGTCCCTGTGCTTCTTCACCGTGGCCCCTCAGTAGCATGCTAACATTTGGGGGGAGACGAACCTCGGCTTTGCAGCTTCCACGAAGGGAGACCTAGGAGATGCTCCCATGCTACTGAGCTCACACACAGTCCTGACCATCAATTTGGATTTCCTGTCCCTCACTGCTTTTTTTTTTTTTTTTTTTGGCCACCAAAAATGTGCAGTTTGGGCCTGCATGGGGGGGCTCCTGTTTAGTCTCTGTGTATGTGTGTGTGTCATGAATGAGAAAAGACAAATAAAACCAAAGGAATGAAAAGGAGAAAAAGTGGCAGGAAGAGAAGGGAAAGCAGATACCGATGCTTCTATTCCAGCATTTACTGGCGCTGGCTATCGACATCTGGATAAATGGCCCAGCGTTCAGTGGCTGGGATGAACTCACAGAATTTTTAAAAAATTGTAAAATTGTGAAAAGGGCCCAAAACACATGATGTCTAACCCTACATTATCCACTCTCCTGAACTGTTTACCACCGTTCTTGCGAAAAGGGGGAGAATGAGATACAGACGCACTCGGGCCGAGTTCCCTGTCTTCCTTTCCCAACAGAGAAATATGAGAAATAGAAAGCAGCGCGTTTAGTGACGGTTGTCTCTCAACAGAGAGGGAGAAGCATCCGCCCAGGCCACCATCGGATGGGATGGGGACCCCCAGCACCCCTCTGACTGTAACTCTGCAACACCCCATCTTCCAACCTCTAGACGCTGGGATTTCCAAATGCATCTGCAGAAGATCTCCACAAAGGTTAAGTGGAAAATTCTCCACCAGCCACATCGTCAATCATTAAATGCCTTCTATAAAATAAATGTATCCCTTTCGGCTTTCACCACTTCACCCCAAGCCGCCTCCGAGCCAGAGTTTATAACAGGGAACAAACTTCCAATTACTAGAGCTGTTTATTTCTGCAGAGATGGACCCCGAGCCTTTCATAAGCAAATCCATTGAGCCCAAACCATGCTTTCATGGATGACAGCATCAGAATAAGAGCAGTTTGTCTACACTGCTGGGAGAAACCAGATGTTTCTCTTGAGTCGAAACAAGCAAATGACAATTCGGTCAAAATGCAGAACAGCCTGCAAAGAAGAAAAAAAAAAAAGGTTTTTCAAATAAATTCTGGGGCACCAGTACGGAAGGGCTTATTTTTTGACCCCGAACCCCTCCAGCGATCCTTCTATTTTCCCCCGAGCCTACAGGATGGAGATTGCTTGTGTGGCTCTAAAACGGCAGTCTCCAGGCACTAACCCTGGTTAATGTTTTACCCTTTAACTCACACTCTAATCTGACTGCACAGCGATGAGCTGTAAATTCTACAGCCTGTGTACATTTCCTGGGCTTGACATTAAAACGCGTCTGGTTTAAAGCGGAAAATTTCATATTCCGATACAGTCGTCTGCACTCCCCAAAGCCTAAGAAAAAAAGACTGATATTTGAAAACAGGCGGCGGATTAAAAGATATTAATGGAAATTCCATGGCCACTTCCTGGGGCTTTAGTTTAAAATAGTGGGAACTTGAAAAAGAAGAGACTGTCGTTTACATGTGACAAGTTTATACCCAACAGAAGCTTTAAAAATAAATTTATAAATGGTCCTCTCTGCTTCTGGTGCCCAATAATGATGAAACAGACCGACATCCACCCCCACGGGGGGGGGGTGTTAGGGAGGGGGATGGCCCAAATACCTCCTGGAAAAGATAACAATAGTACAATCTGCATGTGAGATTCTTTCAGGTTTTTTTTTTTTTAATTAAACGATAGATCAGTTCACCAATGATTTGCAATAAAGTGAAACTGAGGACTTTCTTTGGAAGAGAAAAGGAACCTCGGGGGTCTGAAATAACAGCTCTGCATCTGTCGGAGAACGTAAGAGAAAGTGTTTGGCGTGATCTGTCTTAAGACAAAGTAAATGCTCTGAATCTTAACGAGAAGCAGCGGCAGGGAGGACTCTGCTCACCAAAACTGAATCTGAGGTCCTCAAAGAGCACCTGGGCAAGACCTCTGCAGCAGTGATGTCAAAAAGAGCATCATCGCTGTCCCTCTCCGTAAAGCAAGTGTAAAGCACATCCTAGACTTTGAAAACACAAATGGCACTCGTGTTTAGGAATATAAGGTTTCGCTGTAGTTAATTAAGTATCAGCTAACTTTTTCCCAGTAACGGGCACATTTGCCTACACTAACCCACTTCCTGATGAGCGCCACAGGAAGGGCACTGCCCCAAAGAAAAACACGTATGTCCTTTGACCTCACAACTTAATCACATCCATCGCCATCCTAAGTCATGGTCCAAAGTGGATCTTGAATTGAACTGAAAAAAGATATCACTCTCGAATCGGGAAAAGGTGAACGGCAGCATTTGCAGAACTATCTGGAAAAAAACTGGGGAGAAGAAAAGATCCTTTTTTTTTTTTTTTCACACCACCTATGTACTAAAAAGCTCAAGGTGGGAGAGATTTTCTCTCCTTTTGCATAGACCTTCGGTTTATGACTTATGGTTTACGCTGTGCCCAGATGTCCCCAGCAGGGAAGACACATTGGCAATTGTGTTAATTATGCTTCTGTTTGCACTTTCTTTCAAGGCTAATTATCCGCCTGCTTCATTTAGCCCTTGATGGCAAAGTCAGTCTGGGAAAACATTCCTGGTGTGAAGACCCTGGAATTCATCCTGTGAAAAATGCAAATCCAATTGCCCTCACCACCTGTGGCAATCAAGGCAGCATCAAACTTTCGGTTTGGGGAAGACAAATATCAAGGGAAACCATTCATTGACTCAATTCTTCTTTTCTGACCAGAGCCAAATCTTTCGAGAGACAAACCCACGTTTTGCTGGGTCTGCTCCTACTTCAAGATCCTCTCTTCGCTGCCTTTGGTATTTACAGTGCCACTAAGTGTTATCGGTTTGGGGAGACTTTATATAATTACAGCCATGACACCCATAAAGATCTAGGAACCTCTCTTAGGCCGCTGATCACATCAAAATGTGGATTTCAAGTAGGAGGCGAGGGGAACCTTATTTATCCAAAAGCATTATTATCTTGATGGGGCTTTCCTACCTTAGAATGAGAAAAGCTGGATGGATAGGTTTCTTTGGACTCAAAATGTGCTTTAAAGTGACTTGCATCTTAAAAGCCCTTCTGAACACTCTGGCAGCTGTTGAGTCGGCCTATGCCAAAGTGCTGAGCCCTCCAGGCACATGCTGGGTGCCTGGGCCTGCTCGGGTTTTACATTCAGACAAGCCCGGGTTCGAGTGGGTCACTAAGTAGCTAGAGCCTCTGAGTGAGATAGGGCACTTTGCCAGTCTGGGCTTCCGTTCCCTATAAAAGCTCCCTCTACGGGGCTGTTTAAAAATTACAGCCGAGACCTTACCCAGCAGCACCTGGCTGGCTATGGTAGGTCATCTTTCCTCCTTTGCTTCCTCCTGGTTTCCAACGTGGACAGCATTTTTCAAATAGCTCCAAGGCCACCTCCTCCCTGTGGCGCGGCTTGTGTACACACTCCTGAATTCCAGAGTCTCAGGTCCTCCCTGGCCTCCACAGCCTTCCCTCTGTTTGCCCAGGAGGGAGGGGCTCAGGAATCGCAGCCACCATGACCTGGGGCCTTTGGAGGACTCCTCACCAGGTCCACTTTCTAGGCGTGTGCTCCAGGTGCCAGCACAGAGCCCAGCACTCAGTCCCTTTCTTGGTTTAATGCTCTGCTGCCACCATGCAGAAAGTCTTAAAATCTTTTAAATAAGAGCTTCACGTGTTCGTTCATTTTTGCACTGGACCCATGAATGATACAGCCACTCCTGCCCTCTTTCATCCTGTGAGACTCATCCCCTTCAGGAAGACATCACACCAGCTTCTCTCCGATGGTCTCCCATAACCTCCCATAACCCCTAGCTCATACCTCCCTTTATCCACCCACTGACACTTAATGGCTCCCTGCTACGAAACCACCAGCACTTTCTTGAGCACACATCGCAGGCACGGTGCTACGTTCTTCCAAGCTAGAGTTACATCTGAGCAAGTCTCTTAAGGTAGCTGCTAGTACAACCCCCAATTAGCGACAGGTCAAGGGTTCTGCCCACACAGCCAGGAGGAGGTGGACACAGGTGTGCTGAATCCAAGCAGAGCACAAACTCAGAACCATTACTTTCTTCAACTGCGAGGAACTGTGCTCGGAACCAGGAATGCAGTGGCCAAGAGAGGGGGCACTCCTCATAAGGGCCCCACACTCATGCCAATAAAGTATAATTATTTTAGTTAGGTTTCTAAAATTATCTACTTAAATGCCTGAAGCTCAGCCCTCATGTTCCTTTAATATAGACAGGATGGAGTCTCAAATATTCTTAAAAAGAAACAAGGTCATTCCCATCCGTAAGTCTAATTATATTATTAAAATGATTTGGAAATTACATCACGACAGTTACACTAAAAATTAATCCTACTGATGAGTTGTTTTAGATACACCTTGAATGAAATAAGGTGGTCTAAAATGTTGGACGAAGCTATTTAAAAGATTGTCATCGGTGTTTCCTCCCAATGGTGAGTTCCTTATCGGTCAGTTGTTCAAAATCAAATTCTTTTTTTTTTTTCCTCAAAATTTGAAATTTTTTCAATTCGATCAACAGAATGCCTCTAAACTTGGGCAACATCCCAGAGAGAATCTGTGCCATTGACTTTCTTAAAATTATATTAATTCCTGCTAAAAATGTACACTGTGACTCTAATTTCGAGACACCACACACAAAGTGAGAGACAAGCTACAAAGTAACTGGCCTAAAGCTGACCCTCCCTTTCCAAAAATGTCAATGTCATGACAGAAAAAAAAAAACAACCCAGGAGCTATGCCAGGTTAGAGGAGGAAGAAGAAAAGACAAATGCAACTGGCAAACCTGGATTGGTTCCTGGACCATGAAAAAATGCTACTACTAAAGGACATCTGGGGGACAAATGGCAAATTTTGAGTAAGGAATGTCCCGATTTTGCTAGTTGTACTGTGTTATGTAAGAGGAATGTCCTATTAGGAACTAAAAGCTGCAGTATGTAGGGGCGAAAGACAATGATGTCTGGAACTTACTTCTCTAATGGCTTAGAGAGAGAATATTTAGAATGTGGCAAAACTGAGGAATCTGGATGGGAGGTATATAAAATCTCTGAACGATTTTTTCAATCTTCCTGCTAGTTAGAAATTTCTCAGAAAAATCTTTTTTAGCTTTATTAGTACATGTACTATATCACTAATCAGGAAACGATGCAGAATGTTTGTAAACTCTCACAGCCTATAACCTAGTGATCAAGGAGCTGATCTTTCGGTTTCTAACCCATTTTCGAACTCCAAAAATAGGGCTGAAAAGGACACTTTAAGATGTCCCGTGATCAAAAAACAGGCCTGCATGGATACACATATCTATATTTGTTTCATTTGGCTTTTGAACTTAACAAAATGAAATTCTTGGTGACATGCCTCAACTCAAGAAAACATTATTAAGTCATTAAACAGTAATAAGGCAAGGTCAAAAAAGGCACCTTTTCTCTGAAACTTTCCAGTTTGGGCCTCTTTCTCTGGCCCTTCCCCCACCAAAGTGTACCAACTAACTCACCTCGATCACTTTCCAGGCTGACAGTTTCTTCAGTGTTCCCCTTCACCCCCCTCCGCCCCCCAATGATGGGGATGGGGGGGGGTGGCTTTCAAGACAAACTGCAGGGCTAGGCCGGGCTAATACGCAGCGTTCTGCCCTGCTTGCCCCTACTGTCGCATCGGCATGACAATGGAAACCAGGGGCCACAAAAGGAGACCAACAAAGGAAGACAAGTTTTTAATGCTGGAGCCATCTGCCAATTCTCCTTAGGACCTTTTCAAGAACCGCAGGGAGTTACAGCAGGACCGGAGGAGGGGGCGGCAGGGGAGGGCTCGAAAGCCGTTCCTGGGAAAAGCAATTGCAATATGAAAGGAAGCTAAGAAGGGCAGGCGCCCGGGTAGATGGATGGAGGGCATCCGAAGGCCCCTCTCACAAGCTCTAAAGAGATCCACCACCCCCTCTCCCATGGGGCTTTTGTCAGTTGCCGAGCATCTTCCACGTTACAGTCAGAATACGTTATTAACAGAGGGTTTCATATACACGGAGCACAAAAAACGCTCTCCAGAGCGGTCTTCTCCTGACGAGCCACCTGCCTTTGCAAAGACTGTACTGGGTTTGGATTCTTTAGGTCACAAACTTCTAAATACAGTGGTTTAGGCATAAGAAAGCATTTCTCTGCCACCCTAAGTCCGCCCCCCTTCTCCCAGAGAATTGCAAATTTTGAAGACCACCCACTATGAACATCTATTCCATCCACTAAAACAAACTACTTTCACATCCTCAAGGAATTCTGTTCAAATTTCAAAACACAAACAAACAAACAAAATTTTGGAGGCCGAACCATACTCTTCCAACATTTTTCCCCAAAAGGAAAACGCTACTCCAACCCCTGATAGCATGGATGGCCGGCTTCGCTGGAAGAATAAAGCATTTGACAAAAGCAGCTCACTCGAAACCAGCTCTCCGAGGCATCTAATCTCTTTCAAAATTCTCAACTTCTTCAACGCCTTACGTTATCAATCTCTGAATGGGATGGCAGTCATAGGGAACCGCAGGCAGCAGGCCTCCTTTCTGAACACAAACTTACAGGAAATCTGTTGTCGAGCTGGTAGTTGGATTCTCCACAATGTATTGGGGGGTGGTTTTTAGATTCTGCCACTGAAAATGCAGAATAAAGGTTATATCTGGTCATTTCTCTTTGGGTCAGACTACACTACCCTTTCCACTCTTCGATGTCGAGGACGTATAAGACACTTGCGGAGAAATCTTCACAAAGGCAATATTTATGTAAATCTGGTGCCTTTTTAAAAAACTGTTGCTAACACTATGTGTCAACTATCATTCAATTTAAAAGTACATAAACAGAGAAACAGAAACTAATGTTGCAGTGTTGTGACGTTAGTTTTGTAATGCTGAAAGAGTATCTCATCATGCTTGGAAGGGGTGTGGGCCAGAGTCTGCATCTCTCGCAGGAAGGGAGTGGGGGTGTACTCCCCTCCGCAGCCAGACTTGATAAATATAAGGAATTAGCAAGCAGAGGATGCCAAACGCGCATAATTTAATTCCAGGTAGATGATGCACAGGTCAGCCAACAGGACCACGTCTAAGAGGACATGGTGGCCCAGGGGTGCAGCCCACGTATCCCCAGGCCCCAGGGCTCATGCTGGCCTCCCTGGGTGTTGGCAAGTGAGCGACTGTCCCGCCACACGGCACCCACACAACACCCGCCGATCCCAGGCCTTGACCTCTGCTCCCCTGCGGCCTGCACGCAGGGGCAGCAGGAGGCGGCCCCAGGGGAGCCAGGAGGCTGACCTCTCGCTGTGAGCCGGCTGTACACCTGGGAGTTGACTTCCTTGTCCCGCAGGTAGCATCGGATCTCCTCCACCGCCTCTCGGATGATGGTGACGGCCAGCACGAAGCCCTGGGAAAGAGAAGGGAGAGGGGGTGAGCCCTGCGGAACCCCACCTTCCTCTCCTGGCGCTGGGGACAGAAAAGGCCAGAGGGCAGCAGGGCAGGCCCTGCTGATTGTCCCAAATGCACAAGCCCCAGCAAGCCCACTTCTCCAAGTCTCTCCTATGCGCACACACCCTGGAGAAACACTCACCCACACACAGGTACGAGGACGCCCCTACGCACCACCCCTACAGGGTTTGAGGGTGAGAAACGTAGAAACCCCCAAACTGTCCATGCCCAGGCAAGGGCCGAGTGACGGCGACCACTGACACGTGCATCTCACTCGCCGTGTGCAGGGTGCCAGCCAAAGTGCTTTCTACCCATTAGCGCATTTCACCCTCACAACCACCCTAGGAGATGCGCCACGCGAGGTTACGATTACTGAGGTCGCCGGGCTATAGATGGGGAAACTGAGGCACAGAGTGGTCGCGTGACAAAACCCCTACGGGATAAGCAGTAATGTCAGACACAGGCAATCTGGCTGTGGCCTTTGCTCCTAACAGCCACATTGTTTTGCTTCTAGAGAAACCTGGGGGGATGGAGCCAACAGGAGGGACCACCAGGAGGCAATTTAAAAAAAAATGAGACAAGGCCCAGCGGAAAAATCAGCATTTTAGAACACACAATGTAACGCCTCGTACACTGCTAGAGACCTTCCCATTCCCTAACTACTGGTTAGATCCCTCGGCGAGGCAGGCGTGAAGATGGGGTGGGCAGGGACTGAAGGGAACCTCAGTCTCATCTATAATGTTTATTATTTTTACAACAAAAACATATTGAAGGATTCATCGTGCGGGTACCCACCAATAAAGAGAAAATTTTAACCTGCCTGATCTTCCCAAGTCGGGTACCCCAGCTCAGAAAATCTGATGGGGGCTGGTATGTGTGTCACCCACAGCAAGAACCTATTTCCATCTAGATTTTTCCTCTTGTAACCATAAAGGCAAGAACATTCATTTATTTTTCTTACAAAATGCCTTTGTCCTCCCTCCTTTTAAAGTCACTTCTTAAAGAACAGAGAGCGCCATCTCCCCCCACCCCCCAAAAGATTAACAATAGTGACGCTTTGATGATTTCATTTTCATACCGTTGACCCCGGGAAATACATTAACTTCTGATTCAAAGGACTTTGAATCTCTTATGTAAATCTAGCCAGAGAGATGCTGCTTTGTGAAACTCCTCCAAAGCGCCCGACATTTTTACAATCAAAAGACTCCTCCAGCCTCCTGCTTCCAATCAGATGTAAAGTACCCGCTTGCGGCCGAAGCAAAAACGGGTCCATTTCAGAACAAAAGTATAACCAGACCACATACGGAGGAGAGAGAAAACCTGTTCTCACAGAGCACAGACCAGGTTTACTGAACCCCCGGCCCCTCTCCGTGCTGCTGCTTTGCCAGAACCCAGCTCTTTGTTGTTGCTTGTTTGTTTGTTTTTTCAAAAGTTCCCAGTTTCTATTTCTCTCTGCGTGGGCCTAGCTGAGTCCCACTGATGTTAACGGAAAGTGAGAGCTCATACAAAGACAGGAGCAGCCAGCTTCCCTCCTGGGGAAAAAAAAGAATATATGTATATATATTGTGGCCCCCTAAGTTATGCTCTGTACCATCCCCCACCCCCACACACACCCCCACCCTGCAACACACAGTTCTCATTAATCCTATAGGACATGACACACACGCCACCCCTTAGGCTAGAAGCTGATTTACAAAGAGATGCAAATGGAGTCCAGAAGAAAATTCCAACAGCCCCACTTCAGAGGTCCCTAATATCCACAGATATTTAGGAAAAGCTTTCATAGGGGGGCCTGGGATTGTCAGGCTCATGCTGAGCTTGTAAAGAAAGCACAGGTGGTGACAGTGCACAGAGGAGCAATCCTGAAGGCGCTAGCACGCCTCTCAGGTGAAGCTGAGCATCAAAAGCAGATTTACAAAACCAAAACTATCTCCGAGAGGTAGAAATCGGAAAAACGGTGCCGCTGGCTGGGGAAGGATGGACAGAAACGGGGCCTGGGGTGATGAAAACGTGCTTTGTCTTGACAGACGTGGTGTTGACACGGATGCTGACAAAAGTCAACACCCGCTGGAGTGAAAACTTCCTATCTGTGCAGTTTACGGTGTCTAGGCTATATCTCAGTAACGAAAAAAATCTGGATTACTTGGTCTTCGTACAATTTTAGGGATTATTTCAGCTCTCTCCTGTAGAATTTCTCCCTCTAATATATTAATACCAAGGAAAACAAAGTCATTAAAAGCTAAAACTTAATCGAATAAACAACGTCACCGGTGCCAGAATTTAAAAATTAAAATGAGACCATTTCCCAAGAATTTTCTGTATGTCAGGAGCTATAGGAAGCATTTCACATGCCGTACTTCATTTAACCCTCCCAACGAGCCAAGAAAGTAGACACAATCGCTCCTATTTTACAGGTGAAGAAACTGAGGCTCAGAAAAGCTTGTTCAAATTACACGACTTCTCATGAAAACGCAGCCACGAGCAGCACCTCAACCATGTGGGCGGTGAGGCCCTCACCTTGAGCCACTCCCCTCACACCTGGGTTTGAAACGAGAAGCCTTTAGGGTCCTCTCAAAATAGAGACCTCAGGACACTTCAAAATGCATTCCAGCCAAGAACTGGAAATTGATTCTGCGCATGGTAATCTAGGGGATTTAGGGGAAATCAGCTACAGACCCCTAGAGACAGAAGCCGTCTGATTCATCTTTGACCCCAAACTCCCTTCTCTGTTTTCTAGAAAGAGGAGGAAAGAGAGGCAGAGCTACTGCGAGACAAATGCGCTCCCTCAGGCTCGAGATGCACTTAGGGACCTCAGGACGGCCTGAGGCTGCTGCGAACTCGGTGCAGGGCTTCTACCCAGGGTACAGGCCCCGGAAAACCGGGTGACTCAGCTGCTTACACGGCAAGTCAGGCCTTCTGCCTTCTCCTGGAGAATCCAGTGACATTTCCATGAAAAGACAAGGAGGGCTGCAACTGGGGTCGGGCCCTCCCAGTCAGGTCGCTCCCCTCCCCTCCTCCGGCCCTCCTGCTTCACCCCACTGCATTCCCAGGGGGGCTTCTGAGTCCACTGTCACTGATTTAAAAATATTAGTAACAGAAAAGGGATCGGCGCCTGCACTCGAGTCCCACGCGACACTCTGATCCTCGGTCCCAAGTGCCAGCCAGGCCTCCCGCTGCGGGGCGTCTTTGTTCTGAAGGGTGTCACTCGTCAGAGCTGTTCAGTTTCCTGTAACTCTCAGACTCCAGAAAGGCGCCGAGGGGCCTAAGACAGAACTCTGGGTACAGTAGGACCAAAAACACAGGAATAAAAGCCAAGGCCCAGCCCCAAAGATAACCACTGGCTTCGGTGCAAAACCTCCCAGTACACAGAAATTCTGGGTGGAGCACGCCCTCCAAGCTGTTGTGCGAGTTACCTTCTTCACATAAAGGAAAACATGATTCACACCTGCCCATGTCAACACGGGGAAGCGACTTCGCTGTTTCTCATTCCTGGGCCGCATCCCAGGGCGTGGCCACAGCAGGATTTAGGTAACTACCGATGGGCGTTTGTCTGTCTCCAGGGTTTTGGTCATCGACGCCACGCTGCAGAGAGTATCCTTGTGCACACGGCACCACACACGTCCCAAACAAAGCCTTTCTGGTAGTCCGAGGCCACTCCTTGAAAAGGGGACCGAAACACCTCCTCTCTCAGCATGATCTCAAGCACCTTCCCTATCCTCCTTGGCTCCGAGTTCTCTCTTATTCAGTGAGGAACCCTTTTCCCCACCAGTCTTCTTCTTCGCCTCTGTAGGATGCCCCCAGTGACTGTCTGTGGAAGCATTCAACAGAACCGATCCCATTTCCTACCCGACTTTCTCAGGCGTGTAAACTGCCTAAGCCCATCTCCCCTTAGTCACAGCTACGTGAACTTTAGTTAAGAGAATGGACGTAAGCCCAATGTGGCTAAGGACCACCCAGCCCCAGCACAGATGCCAATGAAAATGTAAACGAGGCTGCGGGGTGCTAACAGGTCTGTATCCCAAGCACCTTCTGGATGATGGGTTTTCACGACAGGCTGGGCAGGTGGATAGAGCAATGAGATAGAGCACAGACCAGACTGCAGAGACCCTGCTTGAGATGTAAAAGGCAGGGAGAGGGGGAGTCACGGAGCTGCCTTTGCGGACACCCTGGGATCCCCATTAATAAAACAAACGCATGTGCGTGATGTCTCTAACTTACTACACTGGACATTAGAAAGTACATAAGACAGAGGCCCAGGGACGAGGCGGAAAGGACGCAGACACACAAATGGAGCGTCGCAGCGGGTGACGGCACAGGTGGTTGGAAGTGGGGGAGGTGGTGGCTACCCTGCGAATTTTTCCCCAATAGCATCGTGAGCTCCTTCGTAAAATTTAAAAAGGAAAAGCAGAATGAACAGAAGCCCCTCTGGAGGCAGTGCAGGGCAGAAACACAGGACTTGAGAGGTGGGGTCTCCCGCATTCTGTGCTCCCGGCTCGGGGGCTGGGGAGGCTGCGGGGGCGGGGGTCTGAGCTCAGAGGCACCGGTCTGAGGTGCCAGGGAACCCCTACATCTTCAAGCAGAGCAGAGACTGCAAACTGGCGGCTTGCAGACAGACCCCTAGAAGCGGTGTGTTCAATCCACAGAGGGCTTTAACATTTTTTAAGTGAGTTGTCGACACTGAAAAAAAATAATAATAATCAGTGGAACTCTGAGAGACTATTCAGAACTGTGTATATCATTTTTCTCCAAAAGAGGAGCATAGGGAAGCAGGAAAAAGACCAGGATTGCTATTCATTGTTCTGCTGTTCGTTACCTCTGGAAGGGTAGGCGAGAAACGAATGACAGTGTTTTGGGGGCCAAACTAGACGGAAAGGAGATTTTTCAGTAGGGACATTTTTTTGTTTCTTGAATCATGTGACTATCACTTTTCAAATAACTACACTTTAAAAAGGTGATCATCTTTTTAAAAGTGTGATAAATGACATGTTATATACATTATAGACTTTTTTTGAAAAAGAAGTAACTTACGGTTTGACTTTATCTAAGCATGTAGTGAACAGTCACAGAACTAAAAAGCTCACATAAAATTAAGGCATTTCACGGAAAACCATAAAGCCTCTAACTCTTGGGTCTGGCAGCTCCAGGTCCATGATTGCACGTGATGGCATGGGGTGGCACCTCTGCTTTTGGATGGGACACGGGCTCCCCATCTCCCGAGGCTGGAGTCCATCAACCCCCTGCGTTTGCAGCGTCTCCTGCACACGTGCCAGGAGTGTCTGTGACCCAAGGGACGGATGCCCATCGCACCCACAGATGACTCAGAGCAGGAGAGAACTACGCTCAGAGCCCAAAAGCACCTTCGATGCTTGTGTGGAAGGAATTTTAAACACCCATCTCCTCTGTGGGCTGGAGCCGCTGTCGGGACTTGTCTGATAATGTGGCACCGCAGCGTGGACGCCCATCCACGCTCCCTGAGCAACCGGCTCCCTCCGCTCCACAGATGCCGAGGCACCTAACCCTACCATCCCCCACCTGCCACCCATAAAGATGTCTGTTTCTGTTTCTTTAAGGAGAGTCTAAACCTTTCACAATCTTCTCCCGATGAAAAGCGTCACAGTATTTGTGAACAGAGACTCCAAGTGTTCTCCCTGACTCTGGCTTAATGAGAAATAAGCAGCAATTACATTACATAACGTCTCTGTCTGGGGAAAGGGAGACATCAGTTCTGCCCTTTCCACGCCCCGGGCTTCTTTCTGTTCTTCAAATGCTCTGCACGTGTGCCCGCCACAGGGCCTTTGCACGGCTGCTCCTGTGGCTGGAATATTCCCACCCTCCACCTCTCCATCTCCTCACCTCCTCACAAGGCCTTTCATGGCCATCAACTCCCACCCCCACCTTCACCCATTCGACCAACATTCAATGTGCCTTTGACACCCCTTCCGTCCTAGGATCTTATTCTGTTACGGTCACAGCCCTTTTCACAATTTGAACCCATTTTATTAACCTGTTCACTGTCCATCCCCTCTGAAAATCAACTCCACGAGGGCAGGAATTTGTTGGTTTGGTTCATTGCTGTGCCCCCGGCACCCAGCACAGTGCCTGGCACACAGTAGGTCCTCAATAACCATCTGCCAAAGGGAAGAAAGGAAGGAAAAGAGGCAAAGGGAAGGAATGGAGGGGTGTTCTGGTCAGTCCTGCCGCACTTCAAACCCACGAGAGCACAGAATCTGTTTCTTTTTCAAGCCCTCATGCCCAAATACTCTACACAAGGCGAAAAAAGGTGACCTCAGAAACAGTTCAAATGGCTCAATCCACGAAGACAGAGGCTTTGTCTTTCTCATTGGCCACTGCATTCCCAGAGGCCAAAACCAGGTGACACATATTTGCCAAAATAACGAATGACCGAAGAGCAGACCCACAGATGAAAGGATGGCACGGGCTTTGTTACAGTTTGATCCTGGGGATGGAGGAAGTAAAAGCTTCGACCTTAAAATCCTGGAGACTCTCAATGTGTTGGCTTGAGAGCGTCCTCTCCCTTAAAGGCCACTCTCCCACTCCAGATGCTCAGGTGACACAAAGAAGTCCGTCCCCAAACCTCTGAGGTCACGGAGCCAACAACCCCGATCTACTCACCAGGGGAACCCAGTAGGTATAGAGCGCGCCGAGCCGCATCTCAGGGACAAACTGGGAGCAGGCGAGAAGTAAGAAGTAGAGGTTGAAAAAGTACTTGAACTGGTTGAACAGCACCTGCAATGTGGGGAGAAAGAGAAAGGAGACATTCGAGGCTTGTCTGAGGAGGGGGCTTAGCGGGGGGGAGACGACCGACGTTTAAAAACGTCCCCACGGAAGAATGCGACGCACATGCCACTTTTCGCATGAAGGTTAAGCAGCTGTCAAAGTAACAAGAGTAAAAACGTAAATAAAGACACCTATGGGAACTGCAAGCGCCACAGGCAAGACCGTGGCTACCTCTGGGATGGGGAGGGCACGCGGGGGGCGTCGACTGTACCTGTTTTAGTTCCTAAACTGGTTCGCAAGGACAGGGAGACCACGCAGAGTGTGGTCTGAGACCAGGTTTTAGTGGAAAATGCCCATGCTGGAAGACGGATGGAAAAAGCAGGATAACCTGTCATCTCCGTGTGCCCCACCCCGCAGGGAGACTGACACCACGCGACCACTGGCCACCGAGCGAGCAGAGATGGCACGTCTCCTCGAGGCTAAGGCCATTGAGAGCCGTTCAGCCACCTGCTCTTGCCTGGTCGCCGAGACGGTGGTGGCCAAGGATTCCATACAGTGTCGCTATCAGATGTAGGAGAGGGTGGCCTAGTCTGCATCAGAATTTCCAGGAGCGAAAAATAAACGTTTCTTGACTTAAGATACGACACTTTTGTTTGTGGGTGCAGGTGGGGGGTTAAGCCAGCTAGCAATGAAGGTAGTCCTAGCCCCCATTAATTAAAGAAATATTCAAATTGACCCGAAGCCTCAGTAAATGTATTTGTTTGTGTTTCTGTATCCCCTCTGGATGCAAACAGCACAGCAATGTTTCTTCTTTTTAATTTCCAGCACTGGGGTTGGCCGCTACTGCTGCTTCTAAAGTTAATCGGGGTGTGTTTCGAGGTCGTGTTGGATAAAAATAGGCATTTCATGGATGTGTGCTGGGGAAGGTTTGAGGAGTCCATCCATGTCCCTGGATTTGTAAAAGTTAATGTGAAAATGCTGTGATTCCAGACTGAAATGCCAAGCAAAATGGAAACAAGCACCGGCCCAAACATTAACAGAAATTCTCTCTCTGGATGGTAGAATTAAAGTTTCTCTCTTCTTTCTGTACACTCTTACTGCCACCCCACCCCACACCGTCCTTATACCTGCATACGTATCTTGTGATGATAGGAGGAAAAATTGAAGCATGGCTCATTTTTTTTTTCCTGTTTTGGTGATAATGTTAGGATCCCATAATGCTCTTTTCACTCTTAGGTCCCAGTGCCCCAAATAAATGTGATGTCATCCTGACTGGGTGGAACCTCACAGCCTGGCAGATGGCAGACCGCCGCCGCCACCCGCTGAGGACCAGGGCAAATGGACAGCCAGTGGCTAAGGTAGCATGGAAAACACACAGGGGGCTCACGAAATCTGCCAGGGGGACCTCGCTCTTCCAAGACTGGCGCCATGGCACACATCTGGTGTGGGAAGGAAAAGCAGGTAAGGTCCCTGCCTGCACGTACCCCAGGAAGAAAGGTGAAGAAGTTGTACTTCTGGTTGTTGATGACATTTCGAGGGTACCTCTGGTCTCTCTTCTCGGGGTGCCCCAACCAGACTGTGCGGGGCCTGGGCTCCCCTCCGCCACAGCATCTCAGCCAGTCGCAGCACCTGTGGGAAAGACACGCCCACCCCATCAAGGCCACGCCCACAGCATCCAGGCCACGCCCACAGCATGCAGGCCACGCCCACACCTGTCCCTTTTCTCAGGACGTTTTTCCTCTAAAGCGGGGGTTCCCAACTCCCAGCCACCCCCAGCCGTGGACTGGCACTGGTTTGTGGCCCATTAGAAACCGTCCCCACAGCAGGAGGTAAGTGGTGAGTGAGCAAAGCGTCATCTGCATTTGCAGTCACTCCCCAGGGCCAGCATCACCACCTCAGCTCCCCCTCAGATCGTCAGGCATTAGATTCTCATAGGAGCACCTGTCCTTGGTACCAACAAGGTTGGGGACCGCTGCTTTATAGCAACTTCGCTGGGTCAAGACCACGGCCACACCTGGGGCTTCATCCTTCAGCGATATGGAAAGAGAGAGCTGAGGCTTCTAAAAAGCTGTGGCTGAAACCAAAGATGCTTTGTCCCCAAGCCCAAATTACTTATTTCAAAAAGTAGGATGCACCTCTAAAACAGTAAACTTTAGGTTAAAAAAAAAAGTCAATATATAGCAACAAGTACGTTATAACTTTTACGTTTTACAGACGGGAGAACAAAGCTCAGGACAACTGAATCAAGAGCCCAGTGTCTTCTCACCACCCCCCCGGGGTCAAGGTTGCTGGTTACACCAAGGTTAGTATGTCAAGGACAAGAGGAAGACTCTACTCTCCTCTCCATCCTGGCTCTGATTTTCAGCAACACGCTGGAGGGACGAGCCAGAAAGAGAATGACTCGGAGCACAGCCTAACCTGGAGACGGGCCAGCGTGCCGGCCAGAGGCGGACTGGCCCCAAGGTCCGCCCCCAACATGACTGCGTCCCCACAGGGTGGCTCGTCAGGCACGTCCACTTCCAGGTCACACTCAAGAGGCAAGGGAAATGTGGCCAGCTCTGGCCAAATTAACCCACTCTGAGACCCCCTCCTCCCCCAGCTCCCCCAAAAGGGAGCTTGTCCTTTAGGAGAGCTCAGAGACCAGGCACTGGGAGCGTGACAGGCCCTCGTGAGCACCTCGCTGTCCCGCACACACAGGCCGGAAGGAGGCACCCAGCCCCGCCAGTCCCTGGAGACAGTGAAACCAGCCAGACAAGGCCATTCCAACTCCCATCACCGCGGTTCTCCCTTCTTCCCTCCCCGCTACGGGCCAGGCAGGCCCCGGTGCGGTGCTGGGGTGTGGGGCTGAGCAAACACAGTCCCTGGGCACTGGGACTCTCAAGAATAGCAAACCAGCAAGCGGCCTTCGCAGACGCTCACAATTTCCATGAGGAAACACGATGCCGTTTCTTAAAAATAGCATCCTCATCCCGGTAAGCCGGTGCCCGGGGTGGAGTGTGGCTCTTGCCACTCTCCAGCAATCACTTGCCATCCATAGAAGGTAGCACCAAAATCAAAGCAATAAAAAACAGCGCCGCTCACTTCCTGCTGGGTACGGTGGCTCTGAAACGGCCAGCTGCTTCCCCACTACTAGAAGGGTCTGCTGTTAGAAAGTGAGCCCTGACAGAGCTAGCAGAATTGAAGGAAAAGTGAAAACGGAAGTGAGTGTCTCGCTGCAGGTCTCCACGTGACTGAGATCCTGCCCAGGAATGACTGAGTTCTATCGCTGCAGCACCCAGAGCCACGGCCTGCTCTTACTTGGGGAACTACTGTCCTCCAAAAAGCAGCCGTGGGTTTGGTGGCAGATTTACACGTGACCAAGTTCCTCACCGACCTGTCCACACAGAAGAGGTGGCAGCCAGGCTCCCTCGCGCCTGTGCATCCTCCCTCCCCCTAGCACCTGCCGCCACACCCCAGCCGCCCAGCGGGTGGACCTCAGCCCTCTGAGGTCTGAGAGCGGATGCCCAGAGCTAGGCTGCGGCAGCTGTCACCCTGGTGTCACGGATTGCTTCTGCTGCTTCTTCATACCAAACTGAGATGTCACTTGCCAGGACAAAGTAACTCCTGTCCCACATGCTGGACAGGCTGGGGAGATGGGCTACATGGCAGAATCCCTAAGAGTGGGAAACGAATGGAGAGGCTGAGAAAGAAGGTAAAAGCAAGAGCTGCCATTTCAAAACAGCAGGACCACGCGTGACGAGAGTGAGGCAAGCCGGCTTTCCCAGGCGCAAATCCCAGGCCTGCTCCACACCGGCCACCTGCCTTTGAGCTACTCCCCTTCTGAGCCCACCCCCGCTTTCCTCTCTGTGCAATGACAATAAGACCTGCCTTGCTGAATTGCCACGAGCATTAAGGATTTTATACACAAAGGGCCATGCCGAGCACAGAACGGGCATCCAATTAAGAGCAGATATTATTACTGAGATTATTTTCCCCGATTATAAAAGAAAACATGAAACAATTTCTCACCGGTTGATAGCAACAGCTATTCGACTAGGTGACGATGTCGGGCTAGAATAATATAGTTGACACTGCTTCCAGCTCAGACCACGTAAAGAAAGGAAAAGCAGAGTAGATTTTCTCAGGCCCTGACCCTAAAACCAAGGTTCCGAGGGAGGACAGCCTGCTGACCCATCTGGCCGAAATGCCAGGGAAAAGCAAACATGACAGGGGAGGGGCCCGGTCCTGGTGTATCAAGGAGCTGGCCTTCAAAGACATGGCCCTCTCTGCCCTGGGGGCCGGCGCAGCTAGCAGGCGCCCAGTAAACATTCGGGGACTTGCCTGCACGACACACCAACCTTTCCTGATCCCAGAGTCCAGGAGGAAGCTCCCGTCTGTCTCAGTGCTGACAATGGGGAGATCCAGGAAAAATGTAAAGGAAAACTGAAAGTATCAGTCTGGGCACTGGGCAGGGGTGGGGTATGAGTTTGTCCCTCCTCTCCCCTGCCCCACCCCGCACTTCAGGGACACTTGGCAACGTCTGGAGAGATGTCTGGTTGTCGCTCTGCCGGTGCAGGAAAGGGACGTGCTGCTGGCTTCTAGGGCACGGAGGCCGGGAATGCTGCTTGACATCCTGCGACACACAAGCCGGCCCACACAGAGGACGATGCAGCCCCAAACGCCCACCATCCCAAGGCCGGGAATCGGGGTCTACAGCAGTAGCAGCGTCCCGTACGTCTCTGCGAGGATGGAGATATTCTAGATCCGCACGGCCAAACACAGCAGCTGCGCAGCCACCTGTCACTACTGAGTACTCAAGACGTAAACGTCACACGTAGTCCTTTAATTTAGCTAAACTGCCACACGGATCTCGTGCCTACCGCTGTAGACCGCAGGTCAAGGACGATGGGACCGAAATGGTGAAGCCCAGCTGTCTGCGGGTGGAGGTAGAGGGGGGGAAAGTGGAAGTGAGGTACGAAAGGAAACTTTCACTCTCTGTTTTAGAAACGTTGAAGTGGCTAGATTTTTTTTTTCTAAGAAAATGTGAAATCTAAAGTCAGAAAGAATACACAGACAGACTAGCTCAAGGAGGGCTGACCCCATCTCCAGCCCCAGGGATGCCACTGTCTGGAAGAGAAACGGGACAACGTCAAAGACAAGCACAATGTGGCACGTTCTCTTTAAGGGGAGAGCTCAGATCCTCTCGCCTGGCCAGTCTCCCGGAGGGACAAATATGGGGACTGGCGAGCAACAGGAAATGCACAGAGATGCTCACAGCTCCGCTTCAGAGAAAGCGAAACCTGGAAAAGCCAGATGCCCAGCATGGCAGGACACCCTGCACGATGGACCCGTAGCAATAAAAGAACAAGGCCACACACTGGCAGGTCCGGGAGCGGAAGTGGGAGGGGAAAAAAACCCATAAAACTAAAAGATATGCTATTTATTACGGAATATTTTAATAAAAATGATGTGTGCTGATATATGCCTGGGAAACGAATCCACACACACACCCCCGACCATTTACTCCATCCTCCCGAGGGGGAGGGACCGACATGGGAGGAGGGAAACGCTGCCTTGTCCCTACTTCTCCTGCCGCTGTCTTTCCCAATCGGTCCTTCTGCTCGGCAGTGCCCGATGACTCTCACAGGAGGATGGCTCGCGTTGCACCCCATCCCTACGATGACCCAATAACTACGGACTTAAGTCCAAGCCTCTTGCCTCGGCATCCCAGCTCCCCCATTATCGAGCCACTGACAGCAGCAGCCAAGGCCGGGGAGCTCCAGAACTCTGCCTGCTCAGTTCTTCCCTCCACTTTTCTTCAACCCCCAACCCCTCTGCAAGACTCGTTCACGCCCGCCTTTCTGGGCGAGCTCATCCCCGATCTCCTCATCCTTCAAAAACCAATTCTGCTCTCCCCAGAGCAAAGAGGACGCAGCCTGCACTCCCTTCGACTTTTCTCATCGGTCTCTCTTAGACCAGGACCGGCCAACTCAAATCTACAGAAGCCCAGAAAGCGACATAAAAGAATAAATGAACAAAAAATAAACACAGGGGGCATGGGATGGGAGCGGCAGCCCCCAGCTCCTCCCGGGATAGGCTCCCACACGAGCCCAGACCATCCGATTCTTCCAGCAGAGATGAAACGCAGATTCGGACGTGCAAATGCGCCAAATGCTGGCACCCGCTTCAATTCTTAAATGCAATGTAAACCGAAACCCACACTGAGAGACCCCCTTTTTACGTAGCACGACGACCAAGATCAAAACGCACACTAGCACCTGTGCCGGTCAGGGTGGGCGGGCGAGCAGACGCCTTCGCTACGGGGAGGGTCTGACTCAGTGCGAGCGGCAAGGAGGGCGACCTGGTGATAACATCAAAACTACAAAGGCACATTGGCTATGACCTGACGAACCCCCTGTGAGACTTTCCCATGTGTCTGTCCTAATGTGGACACAAAGACTCATGTTCAAGGTCATCCACCGTAACACTGCTAGCAATAGCAAACCACTAGAAATAACCTAAATGTCCATCGGTGGCAAGCTGGTTAAGTAAAGGGTGGTATATCTATTCGATGGCATCCTATAAAGCCATTTAAAAGGTGGCGGGAGGTGAGGAAGTTTTTTATGTATTGATGCGTAAAAAACTCAGGGTATATCATGTGAAAAAAATATGCTGTACTGTGTAAGGTGTGCTAACGACTGAATAGTGGGGGAAATCTATGTGTGCATCTAGATGGGAGGGAGGGAGGGAGAGAGGGAGGGGAGGGAGGGAGGACGGACAAATGAACACAGGCTCTTTTTGATAAATGCTTTAAAATTCGCTAGAATGACCCCCAAGAAATAGATGAGTTTAGGAGGGGCCCCGGGTAGCTGAATGAAGTGGGAGGGAGACTCGAGTTTGCAATGTGCCCACTTCTGCACCTTTTGAACACTGAGCTACAGGATCCTGTGACTGATCACTTTTAAATTTAGGAACAAAACACCCCCACACTATCACCGAACAGCACACGGGTCTCGGTCTGTGGCCGGGGATTTCAGCAATGAGCTCATGGGTCCAGGACAGGTCTGGAGCCACAGCACCCAGCCAGCCCTGGTAACCACAGAATGCCAGAGAACCGAATGAAATTAAATGATTAAGGAGAGGGCAATCCCTCAGACACCAAAATAAGAATATCTATAAAGTGCTCAGCGTGGGCCACGGGCTCACGGCAAAGCCCTCAGCGGGAACCACTTCCCTTAAACCTCACAGCAGTCCAACAGGCTGCTCTGACCTGGCAGGTAAGGGGGCAGCCCCTCAGAGAGTCCTGCACCTGGGAACGGGCAGAGACAGCGGTGGGTCCAGCAGGCTGGCCCCAGAGCCAACGCTCTTAGCCACAGCATTTGGAGACCTCACTCCACACCTCTGAACTGTCTGGACAGCAACCTGGGGGGAGCCCAGATGACAGGGACACACAGGAACACACCAAGGGTCCCCGGTGGCACTGCCCAGCCCCATCTGGCCCCTCCCTCCACCCCATCACCAGCCTAAGCAACACCTAACACTGCTCTTGTGATTCCCAGGGGCCACAGTCCTTGGGATCTCAGCCCTCTGTCCATTAACCCATTTAGTCCTCAAAACTACTGAGCACTGCAATCACGCCCACTGCACAGAGGTGGACTCACCCGCCCAAGGTCATGCGGCCAGTCGTCCGTCAGTGGCAGAGCCCACACTTGAACCGAGGCGGCCTCAACCCCTCCCGATGCTCGGCACTCGCCCCTGGCCTCGGGAACCACCACCTCGGCTAGAAACCCTCTTCCCTTCCTGGACTCCGGCTCCTCCCCTGCTCTCCTGGGGACCTGGCAGCAGCCACTGCTACCGCAGGCTCCACCTTGGGTGTGGCTCTGGCCCTGTGACAGCCCCAAGGAGGCCACGGGAGATGTTTCCAAGAGCGCCCGTAAAACACCAGAGGTGACGACACCTGTCCCTCCAGGAGAAGGCAGTGCAGGTGCTGAGGGTCTGGTAGGACGACAGCTCGGGTGTGGAAGCGCACGCTCCAGCGTGCATGCTCGCACCTGTCCTAGTGTCCCTGCTGCAGGGAAATGCCACCCTGCGCGCCAGAAATAGGGCTGCCAACACCTCCGCCCTCTGCAAGGAAGCCAGACACGGCTGCACTGGGCTGTGCTGCCCACACACAGCTTTGTCATGAGACGCTGCACACAGGCTCTCTCTTCTTCGTTCAGCATCCACTGAATGCTTGCCGACTCCCAAATGCATCTTACGTAACTCCCGACCCCGCCACCACGAGGGGTTCAGCTCATCGCGCGCATCCACAGAGCTCGCATTGTATAAGCCCGCGTGTCCCCAGTCAACCACAGGCCCCCCCGTCCCCCGCCCCCGTGCATCTCGCTCATTAATAAACAGGAAGCCCAGCCTGTGGTAGACAGAGAAAGGAAAACAGATGCTCCTACTTTCCCTCTTTTTAAAACTTGCCCCATCTCATGGGCACGCACTGGGCAAAAGGCAAATTTAAGATGGAAGGGGAGGGCATCACCCCCATCCTGACCCCGGAGTGTGAGGCGATCCCGGCTCTCACGGGGTGTAAAACAGCAGAGCCCTTCCAGAAGGCCGCCTGTGATGCGAGGTTACAGCCCTGGGTTGCCCATGTGCTGCATTTAACCCGGCGACCTGGGATTCCGGCCTACGAAAACTGGCCAGAATTCAGGAGAAAGCTCGTCCATCGAGATATCCCCTCTAGACTAAGTTCTAATCTATAATGGCAAAAAGCGAACTTAACAGCCATTCAATAAAAACATAGACCGAAATAAATGCACTTTAGCATGGGCAGCAGGCGCGATGACACTAAATAACTCACGTTGTCGGTTCTCTGGGAGCCACGACTTTTCTGACAGAAATTATTGCTTTCGTGATGGAGAAAAAAAACCTCTAGCACTTGGACATCCATCCTGTGCAGGGCCCAGAGCTGGGGATGGAGCTCGGCCAGGGCTTGGAGTGAGTCAGGTCCCTGCTGGGCCACGCACGCCTTCCCTGGCTTGGCCGTGCAGGCATCTTTCTGGAGCAAGCCCGGTCCCCTGAGCTGAGCTCCTCGTATCGCTATGTGGCACACGCAGCCCACTGCGACTCAGGGGGATGCCAGCTAGCCTCAGCCCCAGGTAATGCGACCGCCTGGAAACACGAGAAGTCGCAGAAGTTGCTGGGAGCCAGGGGGGACCAAAAAGGGGACATCGCCCGCCAAGTGGCAAACGTGGAACCGATTTGAGATCTGCAACCCAGGCCTCTGACAAGCTGCTTCTGTGGCTAATTCCTTAAAGCAAAAGGCTGTGGGAATGAGGACAGTGGGGGCGGGAAAGGGGGAGGGAGGCGAGGGGGAGGGAGGGAGGAGAAAAAGATCCTGGATTCTCTTTCCTTTCTGCGCAGAAGATGGTTCCACTGTTTTTCCTCCTTTCGGCTCCAACGCGCAGCTCAGACCTTCACTGAAAGCACACGGTGTCCCCACACACCACTCCCCTCCCTGATGAATGAGGAACGCAGAGTCCTTTGGGGCTACTGAAGCATTGCTTTCCTGGAGCCTACTATTTTGAGGGCAGACAGGAGGGTGGCAACAGAACACAAGCAACGACAACGAAGTAAATAAATACATAAATAAAACACGGAAACATGTCACTGGGTGGGAGGCAGCTCCTTTAGAGTGGGTGGTCTGCGAAGGCCTCTCTGAAGAAGCGACAACTGAGCCAGGACCAGTGAGACAAGAAGGCAGCAGCTTACGAGCTACTACGTACCCCTGGGAGGGTTACTGAATCCCCTAAGCCTCAGATTCCAGGGACGTGGAATCATGACAGCACCCAGTGTGGGGGCTGCGTGTCAATGCCACAAGACAATCCACTGAAACTGCCCAGGGCAGTGGTACTGGCACCCATGAAACTGAGAGTGACAAAAATCTGTGACGTGTCACCACCTGGAAGCTCCCACTGGCAGGGATTCCTGTCTCGTTTTACTGCTCTATCCAAACATCACAACTGTGCCAGGCGCAGAGGAAGCCTCAGCAAATATTTATGGAGTGAATGCATGGCAGCCTCTGAAACGTCCAAAGACTGAGGCTACGACTCCCGGGTGTCTGCGGTGTGATAAGCGAGCGTAGCTGTTTTGTGACTGTCACTCTGCAGATTGAGCTTATCAGACCTCCAACAGGTGACTTCTCGGGTCTGGGAGTCTGTGCCTCCCTCAGCTTGCCCTTTGTCTGCCTTTGGGGTGACTACTTTGGAAATGAAAACATCATTTAAAGAATGAAAACGGGAACTGACTTGTGAAAATACAAGGCCCTGGTAAAGAAAACTGGCGAAAATCCACTGAAAGAAATATTACGTTGTCATTTAAAGTGTCATTTATGAAGTATCTCACGATACAGGTAAAGTCTTACCTGTACAATGCTAAGTGAAAAGAGCAGGAAAAATAAAGAACTCATACAACTCAATAACAATAAAAAAAAAATGATCGCATCAACAAATGGGCAGAGGACCTGAACAGACACTTCCCCCTAGATGACAAAAGGCCAACAAATATTTGAAAAGAAGCTCAGCATCGCTAGGGCGAAGGGAGACGGGATCAAAGGGGGTCAAATATGTGGTGACAGAAAGAAATCTGACTATGGGAGGGGAACACACCGCGTAAATATACATATGCCTTCCTGTTCTGAATTAATTAATTAAATAAATAAAGCAGGCAATAAAAACACACGTGTTCCACGCTTGTACTTTACGCACAGAAATAAGCCAAGGAGGACGCAGCACATGCTAAAACACTCGTGTCGGTGCTGGCTGTCTCTGAAGGGAAAGGTAACGTCATCCAGCAATTTTGTCCTCCGATATTTCTTTAAAACATATGCGTACCTTTAGTTTTTTTTTAATTTTATATTTATAACATACAAGTAAGTAAATATAGAACATGTAAAATTGTATATAAACATATAAAATTAAAAAAATAAAATTTAAAATAAAAATGTTACATCAGTTTTATACTTTTAGTGTTTTCCTCATAATGTGACCTACTCAAGAAGAATGGGGGAGGGAAGGCCGCTGTTTTGCCAGATTTAGGTTCAGAGGTGCCATGGCTTGGCTAACCTGTATGTCTAAAACTTAACCTCAGGCCAAGAAAAGGAAGCCTCTCAAATAAATCATAAAAAAAAAAGAAAAGAAAAAGGATTTTTTGTGACACGACTATGTTCCCACGCGGATGGCTGAAGTGAAGGGAGACAGACCACACCGAGGGCTGGGGAGGAGGCAGAATCAGGACTCTGCCTGCTGGGGAAGCACCGCTTGGTACCAGGATGATGGAAAACCACATTTCTACTACAGGTAAACACGACAGACCCTAGTGCCCAGCACGGCCATGCGGTAAAGGGACTAAAAGGTACGTACGTTCACAGCGGTGCTCCTCACAACAGCCAAAACTGGACACAGCCCCAACGTCCAACAAGAGGAGACGGGACCGAGATGACAGTTACACGAGGTGTACGTGTGCCCATAGGCAGGAACATGTCATAACACACGTGCGACAGGGCCCGATCTTACACACAACGTGGAGCCGGAACAGCCAGGCTCAAGGGAGCAGATGCCGCATGAATAAATTTGTTCAAAATTAGGTGAAATGAATCTCTGCTGTCAGAAGTCAGGGTACAGGCTATGGTGGGGGGAGGGGGAGAGGCTTCTGAGGGAACAGCCTGTTTCACTAGTGGCTACACGCGTGTGTCCACTTGATGCCCTTTTCCGGGTGCGAGTGTGTGTGCATGTGTGTGTACATATGCAAAATCTTTTAAAATTAGCTTATTTAGGGGGAAAATACCTGCCAGGTGGGACAGGTGGTCTTACTCATTTACTACCTGGTCCTTTGATTTACCTGGACGTGGCTGTGTCATCCCGTGTATGACAGCCTCTAAGTGCCTTTAATTTCTTGGGAGGAGAAACACGAGAAGGTGGGGGATGAAGTTCTCCAGTTTTCAGTTTTATCTGGACTTTTATGAGGACTGACCGCAAAGGCCAAAACATATTCAGATTGAAGTGATTTCCTTTTACAGTGAGGACATTTTTAGAAACAGACGTTCTGCACTTTCTGCTCCATTAGCGCAAGTCTGTCTCCTACGGAGTGGGTGAGGAAGAAAATGAGGATCACCATGTAACTTTGAAAACAGATTCTGTTTCTTAGGCATGTATAGTTGCTGGGGTGATTGGAAACTTCTAGAATGTTTCTCTGTGTCACATCATTTCTGCTAATCATCAGCCTTTACCAGGAATACACATGCACCTCCAAATCTCTGAAGCCTCAAAAAAACCCCAGTTCCTCTCCCGACAAAAATCACCTGTTCTAAATGGACAGTAAAGGAAAACTCACGTGGGAGCGGGCATCGAGACAGGCTGCAACATGCAATTTGCTGCCTAAACTCAAAGTCAAATGGGTCTCTGAAAACGGGTCCCCGACCCCCAGGCCATGATCCAGTACTAGTCCGTGGCCTGTTAAAAACTGGGCAGCACAGCAGGAGGTGGGCCAGCCAGCGAAGCTTCCTCGGGATTGGCAGCCACTCCCAGCGCTGGCATCACCACCTCAGCTCCACCTCGGATCATCAGGCACTAGATTCTCATAGGAGCACCAGTCCCTGGTGCCAAAAAGTGTTTTAAATTTTAAAACACTGAGAAAAGTCCTTGTCATTCTTTTTTTTGTTTAATGCCCACACCCCCTGGTCTTCCTAGGTGGTCTCCCGTCCAAGTACTAACCAGGCCCGACCCTGCTTAGCTTCCGAGATCAGACGGGATCAGGCTTATTCAGGGTGGCATGGCATAGACAAGTCCTTGTCATTCTAAATCAAAACCATTCTGAAAGGAAAAAACCTTCTGCTCCTCAGCTTCACCACCTGTGAGCAGGGTTGTCAGGATGACTAAGCAGGAAGGTCCACATAAACCAGCCCACAACAGGGCTGGCCACCGAAGAGGCACAGAACAATGGTCAGCGACGGTTCTCATTCTCACCACACTCATCGAGCACAGATCCAAGCGACGAGAACAACTAAGCCAATCAAGTGCAACCTGGAAATGTGACCACTGTAAACTCATTAAGCAAAAGGAAACATCTGGTGCCTAGTGTCCCCACCCTGCAGGACACCTGGTGACCCGGGTTACCGTTTTCGGCCCAGGCCACATGACTTCGCAACACGCTTAGAGAGGGCTCTCGAGACTGCTTGCTAAAGAACTCATAAACATCAGTTTAAAATAAAGTTTTATTAATAATACCAAGAGAGACCACACCGCCAAAATAGCCATAAATGAGAAGCCTCGTGTATTATAAGTTTGTGGGGAGGAGTGGGGTGGAGGGGGGCTTAAACAACAGAAATTTATTTTCTCAAAGTTCCAGAAGCTGAAAGTCCAAGATCAAGGTGTCAGCAGGGTTGGTGTCTTCTGAGGCCTCTCCGCTTGGCTTGCAGGTGGCCGTCTTCCCCGTGTCCTCACAGAGTCTGTCCTCAAACCACTGGTCTCTCTCCGTGTCCTAATCTCCTACTGTAAGTACACCAGGCAGCCCGAACCTAACTCCTTTTAGCTTCATCTTTTCTTTAGAAGCTCTATCTCAAAATACAGTCACGATCTGAGGTGTTGGGGGTCAGGACCTCAACCTCTGAATTGGGGGGAAGGGGTAGCAGATACAAATCGGCCCCTAGCACTTCCCAAATGTTCTCTCCCAACAGCTCCAGGCTTCCTCAGTTATTAAATCAGAAAGCTTAACTCATAGCTAAGAATAGTCCAAACGTGAATTTCTTGCCTAACTGGTTTTTCTTTTTCTTTTTCTTTTTTTTTTTTTTTAAAGACAGGATGAGTCACCTTAAAAAATCAATAAGGGACATATAAGGGACATGGCCATTCATAGAGTATATTCATTCCATTACTCCAGTGGTTCCTAACAGGTAAAATTTTGCCCACTCCCCCCCGCAAACCTGCCCAAGGGACACTTGGCAACGTCTAGACATTTTGGTTGTCACGAATGGGGGAAGGAAGCTACTGGCATTCAGTGGCTGGAGGCCAGAGATGATGCCAAACATCCTACAACGGAAAAGGCACCCACCACAACAGAGAACGTGAAACCCAAAACATCAACAGTGCCAAGGCGGAGAACCCCCGAGGCCTAACCAGGCCCATCTGACTTCACCTTGTGTCGCGGCAGACGGCCCAGCCGAGGCCGGGGGACTCTGCCAGGCCCCGTTCTGAGAGGCAGGAGGGCCCCGCTCACACTCCTCACTGCTTCTTCCTCAGGGAAGGCAGCCAACAGGCCTGTCCCTGGCATTCGGCAAATGCCATAGATGCCTAACTGGGGGGAGGCGTAAGAATCCCCACAGTCCCCACAAGAAGCACTTCCAACTGAGCTCCCCCATCCCCCCCTCAGCCCCTTCAGACAATGACGAAAGCGACATTAAAATCCCCAATCGACCTGGTAAACTAACCCCTGTTTTAAAAATCATGTTTCTCAGAAACAACTTGGCAAAATTAGAAAAACATTTTAATCTATCAGCACAATCAGATCATCCACATCAGTTTCCTTGTAGCAACAATGACTTATTTTCTGGACTGACGGCAGCATGTTAGCATAGGCCGCTGCTTCCTAAATGTCAGGCGTGATCCGGGGCCATCTACAAACCTCATCAGCTATTACTACTGACTTCAAAGTTTTCTTTCGCTGGATACTTTTTGACTTAAATGTACCCTAAGAGGAAACTTCCTATTAGGAGCACAGAGAGAAAACAAGTATCATTTGGGACAAACAGAAAGAACCATAAAAATAATTGCTCGCCTTTCCATGTCTGGAAGTGAGCCACCTACAGTGACCTTTGGTGACAGTCCCCACTGGCCATCCTTCGAATACTTGGTATCAATCTCTCCCAGTCACACAAAGGAAAGAAAATAGATGCTTAAGAAACCAACCACCTCCATGCTAACTCTTTAGGCAAAAGTCATCAACAAAACCCTTTCAGCTAGTCGTTTTCTTTCTAAATTAAACCGAAGCTGGAGATGCTTCATGTCCACTTCCTAAGGGGGCCAGAGCATGCGGCCAGCCCTCATAAACGACCTTCACCATCTGCATCTTAATGAAGATATTAAAAGAATGATCTGAAAAGTAACAGACTAAAGTCCAAAAAGCGATCGTTCAACACCTTGCCTCCTTCTTCCAACTTGGAGTGTGTGTGTGGCTGAGGTCAAGGTCACATGGCCACCCTCGTTCCATGGGGCCTGGTGTGCAGGGCCTGCCCTCACCGGCCTTCCTCAGCGCAGCCCCAGCGAGCCGGGCTCCTGTGTCCACACTCTACCCTTGAGCGTCCCTACCTGGGTTTGCGATTCCACCTCCCCTGGTGTCACTGCCTGTGACCAGTGAGCTCAGGGCAGGGCCCATGGCAGGGACTCTGCAATGGAAAATGGGTGGATGGCACAAGTGCAGCTGGGCTGCCTGGCAGGGGACGCAGAGCAGCTCCCGAGGGACCACTGCCAAGGCTTGTCCTGTTCCCATCCAAGGGAGCAAAGAGCTGTTTATGTAACTGTCCACTCTGCCACGGAGGGGAGGGGCTGGGGTCCTGCATTTCACCCACCAGCACAATCCCCATGCCAGCTTCCCCTAAACACACCCCTGCACTCTGTGCACCGAACCCCAGCTCCACGGTGTCGACAGACACTGAGAAAGCACACGCCGTGCACTGGTCAACCCCCAGTGCTCGTGGTCCTGGTATTTGTGAATTCACCTGCTGCCGATAGTGTGCAACCTCAACATCAGCGCCCACAGCACTCTCGGGGCCATTCACGGACGCACAGAGCACACAAAACCTGAACCCCCTGCCCCCATGCACGGTCCCAGCTGAGGTCAAATGAGGTGACCCTCTGTCTTGGTTCAGCTCTCACGCCGAAAGCGTGTCCTCTCCACGGTCCCTTTAGGGCCCTGTGGGTCGCACTTTGTGTTTTCTGTTAGCAATGTCACATTTACGATGGGCCCCAGCACAGCGCTGAAGTGC
This sequence comes from Cynopterus sphinx, assembly GCA_030015415.1. Taxonomy (NCBI): domain Eukaryota; kingdom Metazoa; phylum Chordata; class Mammalia; order Chiroptera; family Pteropodidae; genus Cynopterus; species Cynopterus sphinx. The sequence continues at coordinate 89,306,077 of CM057389.1, forward strand.
TGCCTCGGGTCCCCAAGGATGAGACGCTGTGCTATACCCAAGGGGAAATACAAGATGAGCTTTCTTCAGACATGAGCTATGGTGCTGTTGGCGAGTTCGGTGTTGATGGGTCAGCCACAGACACCAAACGCGGTGTGTTTGAACAGAACGCATCCACGACAAGGTTCTGCGCTGATCGGTTGACAAAAATGTGAGCAGAGGCTCGTTGTCACCTAACCCCGCACTTTTCCCAGGAGCAGTTAGCTCACTATTGATTAATTCGGTGTCACCGGGGACTTTACAGACCGTAACTACTCTGAATAAGGAGAATCAACTGTACTGCATACCTGATCCAATACCCACCATGTCAAAAGGAAAAGGGCATTTTAACCCCCCAAATTAGAAGCGACAGTTTCAATAAAGAGCGTAGATCTTCCGACTGAATTCAATGTATCTATAGGATGAACTCCCTACGGTGGCATGCGTCTTCTCAGTTTCCAAGAATGGTGAAATCTGATCACTGACAGACCGTGGTCCTGGCCTGGTGTCAAGGACAGCTGCAAAGGGCCACAGGGCCTGCTGCGGCCCTGTCACCGGACACTCAGTAACTTGAGGTCTGTGATAGCTTCTAATGGTCAGGTACCCTGTGGCCATTTTCCAGCCAGAGTTCTCACCAGACCCTCTCCAAAGATCTAGAAAGAAGCTATTCAGTGCGAGGGGCCACGTGAGGCCTGGTCCCACCCTCCAGGATGTGATGACAATTTCTGACGGTCTCTGAGGGCTCACATGCTACTGTGCATGGATTATACCAGACTGCACAGGCACTCTTACTTGTCCCCATTTTACAGAAGAGGACACTGAGGCACACAGGGGGAAGGACAGTGACACGGAGTTCTACAAGGCCTAAACTGGCAAAACTGGTCATTACCCTAAGTCTGTTTGCCCCTGGCATCCAAACTTAACCATGAAGCAAAAAGGTCAGCATCCTGCCCTGCATGTTTAAAATTGTAGCTGACGACAATATCTTTATTCTTGCAGCAGTTTTGAAATTGCAGTATACCTTAACTGCCACTCCCAGATTCTCTATCCTGTGGTCACTTGGCAAAAGAATCATTGTTACTGGAGAGAAAAACAAATAAACTGAGAAAGACTAGCACTGAGGGGACAGAGGTGATGAATAAATGCCTCCTGGCTGCCAGGCCCTGGCTGTTCCCAGAACCAACTCCCCGACCCCGCCCTGCATTCTCTTAATTTGGAGTCAGACTCACCTGAGTTCTTATAGGTTTCTGCCACGCATTCTTGGCCCCAAATAAATTCCTTAATATTTCTGGGCCTCAGTTTACTTGTTAGTGAAACAAGCATAAAAATATTGCAACGTCAAAGGGCCATTCTGCAGCCCAGTGAGAAAACACTAGTTTAGGACAAAACACTGCAAATCCTAAATAAGTATTCATTCTCCTCCTCAATGGTCAGTGCATGAGTCACACAACATGTCGGTTTAAATTCTGCACCCTCGAGCCTCGAGATGCCCCAGCTGCACTTGCCATGCGGATGGCTCCCAGTCCAACTGGGCAGCCTCACTGGGACGAGAAGCTTAGAGTGAGAATCCCTTCCCCAGGCCTATGAGACACACACCTCTGCCCTAGCTTCCCCCGTTGCCGTAACAAATCACCACAAACTCACTTTTACAGTTCTGGACGTCAGGAGAACTGTAAAATCAAGACTAGTTCCTTCTGAGAATCTGTTCCTTTGAGTTTTCTAGATGCCCCTATTCCTTTACTTGTGGTCCAGCGACTCACTCTCCTGCCTCTCTTTCGAGGATGCTTATGATTATCTGTAGGGCTCCCCTGAGTCATCCAAGATCGTCTCCCCATCTTAAAACCATTAACTTCATATCTGGAAAGTCCCTTTTGCCATGAACGGTACCAGTCACAGGCCACACGTGGACGTTTCTGGGGGACCCAGCACACCAGTAAATATTAAGGTGTACTGAATGCTTAGCACTCTAAATTTTCTATGAATTGCATCTCAAAACAACCCTATGAGATATAAATATTGTTATTCCCACTTTACAGGTGAAAAAATTGAGACCCAGAGAGGCGAAGTAAATTTCCCAAGTCGCGCAGCTGATAAGGAGTAGGGCCTGGGCTTGAATCCAGCTCAACTCCCAAACCCAAGCTCTAAACCACCAATCTCCTGCGTTTCTCCATGAAGAAAGGAACTCCAGCCAGAAACGAAGCATGTGACGTCAGAAAATGGTTTCCAGCCATATGGGGCAAATGCCTTGTTGCCTAACTAAACTGCAGCAGTAGCTTCCTCAACAGCAGGATGTGGAGCTTTCTCAAGAAAAAATGAGCACAGGATTCCTTCGGCAAACAGACTGCATGTCTTGGCAACATGACATAATTAATACTGAGTGACACTCTATCTCCTGGGACACATGGCACCTACTTTTTTTTGTCTTTTAACCACAAAATCCCTCCAACCAACTGACAGCTTAGAGCCATGAGGTGAAATGAGCTGCCTGAGCAGAAAACCAAATCCCTCACAGTGACAACTCTTCATCTCCAGCAAATTCACTGAATCTTAGTTTACTTGTCTATAAAATGGGGAAATTAGTTCCCCAAACTTGCACCATCATAAGGATTAAAACACAGCCATTTAATCTCAAGTGCCCAGCAGAGAGCTTGACACATCATATAAGTTCTTTTTTTACCTCAACTCCCCACTCCTTATTCTATTTCAGGAAACCTCATCATCCCTTTCCTCCAAAGTGTTTCCATACACCAAGATTCCCACCTTCCTAAAAATGCTACCCCTAAAAATGCAGACTAACTACAAGGATGTACCTGGCTCTCCAATGCATGATTTGAACCTGAATCCTTGCCACTGTTTAGAAAATAAATTAGTTCCAAAGTGACAAATTTTTAAAGGGGGTGTGACCTTGCATTCCAATACCAAACAGTAATCTTTTTTTTTTTTTTAACTGTCTCACTTCCTCCGGGTCCCCATATTAATGGTGCATAGTTCTATCATGGTGATTATTACTTAAATAATTATTTGCAGTTTTTCTCATGCACAGAATCAAAGGTTCTCAGCTGTAACTGCCATTAGAGTCATCTGGCAGCTTTGATAAAAATTAGATACCCAGCTCCCACCCTCGATTCTTTTTTCAAAGGTGTAACATGGAGCAGGGACAGTAACTGTTTAAGCCTCCCAGGTGGTTCCAATGCACAGCCAGGGTCAGGACACCTGCACCTGTTGGGCAGGTCTTGTTCAATTCACCTTTGCATCCCAGTCACGTGGTATGGACTCTGCATAGAACAGGCATTTCATAATTGGTTTCGGCATGAATGATTAAACTCTAGAGTCCAAGTTTCATATAAACGCATTAAAATATTACTGAGGATGTATATTGCAGACAAGCACTATTCTGGGCATAGAGCTCCCCTTATTTGTCATCATTCTTGAGCCCTGAATGGTCAGGATTCAAACACGGGCGAACAGAGAACCACCTGAGTTCAATCTCCATTTTGCAGCACCATCCCAGCAGTCCCCAGCCTCGCCGAGCTGGTTTCCTCCTCCGTGTTACATCAATAGGGCCACCTCACCGGAAGATTCAAGGCAGACAGGGACAAAGACCCCACAAAATGGCAGCTGACATCATTCCTTTTTTTAATTTTTTTTTGTAATTCCACGGACACCTGATGAAGCCACCCTAGGGCTTCACCCTGCCCACCTACTGCACCAAGCAACTGACGCTGCAATAAGCAGCGGCCACAGGACAGTGCCAGAGGACAGGACGCCCAGAGGGAAGGGCGGATCCGGGGCCGAAGCCCCGCCCAGCTGCCATTCCGGCCTTCAGGGGGACCCCGGCTTCACCTGGGCAGGCCCGGGAAAGCACAATTTCAGGTCTCCCCCTCCCCCCCCCCAAGAAGTGACGGGCGGGTCTGTGGGGGTGGGGGGGCTGGAAGTCTGCATTTTCACCAGCTCCCCGCAACCGCGGGGTCAATCTGTCGCAGGCGGTGCCTCAGCCCCTCAAAACCTCAACAGGTCACTGCCATCCTCCGCACAGGAAGACGGCAGGACGCAAAACATCAGCCCGTCCCCTCTCCGCGTGAGGGAGGCCCACGCCCGCCTACGCTGCCCTGGGTCTGTCCATGCCGGGAAGGCCACAGCAGGTGGCAAGCCCTGGGGGCCACTTCCCTTAAATGGTGGGGACCGGAGGGGTCTCCAATCTACCGGTGGGAGCCCCTCCCACCCTCCTGCGCCTGCTGGTTCAGGTTCACCCAGGGTTGGGGGGAGGGGGGAGGGGATGAGGGAAGGTGGCCCTCCCCGGCTGCCACCCGGACCCCGCGGCAGGCATGCGGGGCGCCTGTGCCCGCACCCCAAAGAGCCGAGCATCCCCGGGCGCCCGGGGACCGCTCCACGCGCGCGGCACGGCGTGACACCGACCCGGTCGTCATCCGGGCGCCAGGGAGGAGGAATCGGGAAACAATGAACGCGGCCTCGCTCGCTGGGAGGGCCGGGCCGCCCCGGGCTCCCGGAGCCGGGGGTGCGCTGGGGCCACGGGCCCCGGGCGGCGCGGGGGGCCCGGGCCTGGGGCTGGGATGGCGAACGCCCCGCCCCGCCCCCCTCCCCGCCGGCCCGGCCCGGCCTCACGGCGCCGGGCGCGGCCACCTGTCCGGCCGGGCCGGACTCCGGGCCCCGGGCTGCTCCGGCCCGCGGCGCCCCGCTCACCCGGCGCGCGGCCTGCTGTCCATCCGCGCCCGGGGGCGCACGGGCTGCAGCGGGATGCTGTCCGGCATGTCGCCCGCCTTGGCCGCCGCCGCACCCCCCGCGCGTCCTGGGCCGCCGCCCGCCCCGGCCTGCGCGCCGCCCCGGGGCGGGGGGGCCAGGACGCGGCGGCAGCGGGCGGGCCGGGCCCGCGGCGCTGGGCCGAGGTCGCGAGCGCCGGGCCACGCGCGGAGCCGCCCGCGCGGCCCGACCGACGGACACGGCCGCACCATGGGCCCCGCTCCGCGCCGCGGGGCCGCCGCCGCCGAGTCCCCGCCCCCGGGCCCGGCCCGGCCCCGCGCGCCCCCCACGCGCGCCCCCCGCCCGCCCCGCCGTGCGCGCGCGCCCCCGGCCACGGCCCCCACACGCGCGCACCCCGCCCGGCCCGCGCCCCCCGCCCCGCCGTGCGCGCCCCCCACGCGCTCCCGACAGTCACCAGCGCGCACGCAGCCCCTGCCGTGCGCACCCCAGCCCACGACATGCGTTCTCCCCCACGCGCACCCTTGCACCAGCATGCACGTTCACACACAAGCCCCCCACACACTCATTCTCACCCGCTCCACCCCACCCCCCCACCAACGTCCGACAGTCACAATCACACACACACACGCGTACACCTTCCCCCGGCTCCCCGACATCTGGCACTTACAGTCACACATGCACACCCTGCCGCACCCCTCCCCGTCGGGTCTCAGGCCTCACACACAGGGTGTGCCCCCAGGAATCACAATGGCACAGGGAGGGGCGCACCCTGCCACATGCCACTTTCCAGACTCCCCGCCCAGCATCCTTCACCATCGCTCGCCCTTCCGTCTCCCACCTGGATCCCGGGGAGTCGTCATCACACACATACACCCCTGCACGTCCTCATTCCCACGCTCCCGCAACTACTTCTGGGGTTTACACAAGTGCCTGCTCAGTCAATATTCAACCACACTTGTTCCCATCTTACACAACCCCAGCTCCTTCACCCAGACCCACATCCACACTCACCCTCACACACTCCCCACAGGGCCTACTAACGTTCCAAGGGCCTGATAAAATTTCGAGACCAGAAAGAAAACAAATAGGGTGAAGAAAGGGAGAGTGAGGGAAGCTGAAAATCCAGACATAATTAAAGAGCCTCTAAATGTAATACCTTATAAACTAACCTCCTGCCACTAAAGTAAACTTTTAAGTAGTTACATCTGTGGGGCGGGGGTGGCTTGTAATGGCTGCTATGAATAAGGATGGAGCCACGAGTATCAGTGTCTGGGGCCCTGTGTGAAGGAAGGAGGAGAGCCCAAACCAAGGAGTGTGACTTATCTCATGTCCCGATGATGTTCCTCAGGAAATGAAGCATGTCGTTGGGAGTTGCTGCATTGCACCTTTGAAGGGGAGATAGCATCCTTTGGCTAACAGACCTGGGCTGCCCTGCTTTCCGCCTTCTCTCCTACATCTGGACGGTGCTGGACACATCGCATGGCACACAATCTGCACTCAGTAAATGTTTGTTGAGCGGAGGAAATGGTTAACACCCTGACCCCCCAATTATGGCATCAGAGTAGGCCCCACCCTCTACCACCCATCCCCTCTTAAACCCCACCCACCTCAGATCAGCTGCAAAGCACAGCCCCTGGTCTCCACTACCACACGGGGGAACAGAACAGACCAAGGAGATGGTGACCCTTTAACCCGGGGTCCCCCACACAGCTGGGGTTCGATGACCATGTTATTGTTTTTATCGAGCATCTCAGACAGACATTGAGTTCCACACTTAATCCTCCCAACAGCCTTGCCCGCTATGTCTAAGTAATCACACCCATTTTACAGGTGAGGAAATAGCAGCTCAGAGTGGCCCACACGGCCACGTGGTCAGGAAGGAACTAGGCTGGGCTCCAGGCCAGGTCTTTCATGCCCCAGAGGCTGGAAAATGGCCTCTTGTGACCAATTGAATCAGTTATCATGACACTCCAGGCATCTATTACTCCTGAATATCTTCAGGCTCCCTGTACCCCCTATGGAGCCCACCTGTGGCTACCCTCATCAGACCGTGCCCTCATTTTCTAAAATATAGAGTAATAATAGTGGCTTCCTCTCCTAGGATCCTATCGATCGTACTTCCACCTCCCAGCTGTAAAACCTGAGACTTACAAATTGCTGGGCCTCAGTTTCCTCAACTGTAAAATGGAGCCACTGGATTGTTGGAAGGATCAAATGAGTTAATCATATACACAAGCAATTACAAGTGCCTTCACAGAAGGTCTGGAAGGGTCATCATTACAGGGGCGTAGAAGAATGCAGTGCAGTAATGAGAACATGTAAACTTTGCTCCGTGTAAAGTATGCTAAGTGGTAAACACTCCTCAAGTTAAGCTATTACAATTCCTCCTCCTCCTCCTCCTCCTCCTATTAGTATTTTACCCAAATTAAAAGAATGAATACCATTGTATCATCCAATGGTTGTCTCTGGACAAAAAGTTTCTAGGTTGATTTTTTTAAATTAATAAACTATATTTTTGGTTTTTTTTTAATTAAATTGAAAATATGATTTTAATTAATTTTTCCCCACCTACCTACCCGCCCCCTTCCTTCTGGTAAACACTAGTCTATTGTCCGTGTCCATGAGTCTCTGTCCTGTTCATTTGTTGCTTTTAGGTTTATATCCCACATGTAAATGACATCATGTGATTTTCAACTTTTTCTGTCTGGCTTATTTTATTTAGCATGTTGTTGCAAATGGCAGTATTTCATCTCTTCTTATGGCTGAGTAATATTCTATTGTATAGATCTACCACAGTAGCCAATCATCTATCGTAGGACACTTCAGTTGCTTCCAAGTCCTGGCCACTGTGAATAATGCTATGAACACTGATGTGCAAGTATCTTTTCGGATATGAGTTTTCAAGTCTTCGGGGGTAAAAACCCAGAGGGATTGCTGGATCATATGGTAGATCAATTCTTAGTTTTTTCGAGGAAACTCCATACTATTTTATAGTAGTTTTTCACTTACAGAAATCTTGAGCAGATGGTACACAGCTCCATGCATGTCCCTTACCCAGCCCCCGCCTCAAACTCAGCCATTTCCTTTATTGTTAGTGTGTGCTTTGGTGTGCTACGTCTAGCTGGATCTTCAAATGCTGTTTTATCAACATTTTCTTTTTTTCTAGTGAACATGTGTCACTTTTCCAATGTTTTCCTTTAAATACATTATTTTAAAGATCAAGAGACCCTTCTATATCTTCAAAATAACATTTCCTTACGAAAAGAGAGGGGTGATTTTTTATTGCCTCTGCTTTTTCCAAATTTTCTTCAGTGCATTTTAATAATCAATCGTTGGAGAAGACGCCTTTAAGACTCCCTTCCAGCAAGGCAGTCCCTTGGGAAGAGTCACTTAAAGGCTTTATCTCATCTCCAGAGATCAGATGCTTGCGTGAGGTGGGAGAAGACAGGTGCAGCATCAGCATCCAGGAGGAGCAGCGCAGGGGCAGTGATGGGATGAGGGTAACACTAGACCCCACTTCCATGCCCAGCCTGCCTTCTCCCAATGGGTTTGGAAATGGCCACCTCGGGGTTCTGCTTTCTGAGGAGCAACCCCTTTCGGTGGTCCTCGACAGTCCTGTCCACCACGCCCTGGGTATGACCAGCTGCTGACACCCAGACACCTGGAGTGAGAAGGTCTTTGATAAGCCAACATAGTTCAGCCTCTGCTTTTCAGAAATCAGAGGACCTGAGGCCCACAGATGTCACCCAACCTCACCCAGACAGTAGACCCAGGCCATAATCTATTTTGAGACCCTCAGTGTTTAGCCTTATTTTCATAGTTCTTCAATCTGGCTGCTGCTATTTATGGAGCGTTGGTGGTTAAGTGGACGAGAAGTCAAGGGCACTGGCTGGGACAAAACGGAGGCACGAGAAATGGGATTTCAGAATTCATAAGAAGGTTTGGGGTAAACTCAAGCTAGGGAGAAAAGAAATGAAGTCCTTTCGGTGTCTAGAATCTTCTCTGAATGAGTGCTCTAGGTAGTCAACGTTGGCACTACTGACATTTGGGCTGAATGTTTCCTTATTGGGTGTGGGGTGAGGGCTGGCCTCTGCAATGTAGGGTGTTTAGCAGCGACCTCGGTCTCTATCCACTAGATGCCCCTCCACGTTATCCTAGTGATGTCTTCAGACATTGCAAAAACACTTCCTGGAGGCCACAACTGTCCCTGCTTGAGACCCACTGGGCTGGGATGCTGATGTTAAATAATTTTTAAAGCCCTAGTAAGGCAGTGTCTGTAACACTCACCTCTTCCTCCCCACTCCCACCCTTTTGGTTTACCAAAAGTGCATTCTACAAGCAACCGTATCTCACTAAAATTTAATATTGTGTGTGTGTGTGTGGATGGTGCTCTATTTTTACCTCCAAAAAGAGAAATTCAATCATTCATTCACGTAATTTTTCCTGAGAATTCACAATGTTCCAGGCACCGGGGATACAGGTCACAAGACAGACACAAGCCCTGCTTTCTGGTGTCTGGGTGTGTTTTGGTTCCTGGGGTTGGTAAAAGACTTTGAAATGGTCAAGGAAGATGACTGGGTGACCAGTTCGGCCCACTCTTTCAGGTTGCAGGTGCCCTTCATCTTCTTTGAGCCACAATTTTACAACTCTGTAGAGAAAACGGAGCCATACAAATGACTCTTTTCCACAGAAATGCAAATGTTTGTAGTGTCTTATATGGCCCTGTGGATTCTGCCCATGACTCACGTCTTTGTAAATTCACTTCAACATTCCTGATTGCCTATAATTTGGTTGTTCTTTCCTTCCTCCTTTGAATCACTTGTAAATCTGTTAATAAAATCTTTAACACGTGTTCACTTTATATTTGTTGGAGCCACGATGTTCCGTTTGTTAAGTATTGTATTTTAACAGGGCAGACGGAAAATAAACAAGATTTTAGAGTGCAAAATGCCATGCGGATATTAAAGCAGGGTAATGTGCGGGAGATGTTTGTTGGGCTATTGTTCACCATCCTTACTTGCTAAAAATAAAAAGTTGGCAAGCCTAAGCAGTTCCCTCTCATTTCCCGATGTTTGAAAAGGAATTTCTCAGGCTTTAATGCAACCTTAAAATTTCGTTAGTCTCTTCTTTACCCACCTCCATGGTCTTCACCATATGAGAAAACGAAGACAGAATCAGTCTCTGACACGACATTTAGGGAGGTCAGGGAAAACAATTTCAGGATGGCCTAAAAGCCATCACAGAAAGCAAACATTGCAAAAAAGGAAAACAAACTGATTTATTTATGTGAAGTAAACAGAAGGGGAAAAACTGCTTCGACACCAAGTACACCTACAGTTTTACCTCCTCGGAAGGCCATTTGTTTAACTGCTTTTAATTTAAGGACCCCCGGTTACCCGTCAGGATAAAATAAACCTTGACATCCTGTTCCATGCCTTAGCCTTTAGAACACTAACTAGTCTCCCTTTCCATTGACGGTTTCTTTACTTAAAACAATAGGTTGTTTACCAAAGGCTGGAGGGTGGAAATGACAGGGAGAACAAAAGGGAAGAAATGCAAGTCATTTGGAAAGTCCAGCCTTCTCCCAGGAAGGTCACTTTCAAATACCCTTCAGACTTTAAAATACAGAGCTTGAAGCTTTCTTCCAACATGTTTGCGAGTTCCTATCCCGTCAATGGTGAAGCCGACTTAAGAGGAACATTTACTTCCTATTCTCATTTTAGCCTCGTTGAACTAATGTTCCACTTTCCTTTTGATATTTAGAAATACTTGGAATTCCTTACAGCAGAAGTGATAAGGACCCGAGGGTTTGTTCTTATTATTTCCTTTTGTTTTAAAGCAAAAATCTGAATTTTCATGGGTACCACATGAACCTAAATCCCTGGACAATAGCCATAAAAGACCAAAGACTGCTTCTTTGGGCTTATTAGGGCTTTGATAGCTTTCAAAGCCAATCCATTTTCTTTCAACAGGAATGGGTGTTCCTACTCATTGTGATCTTTTCGAAATGCATACAAATCCTAAATCATCACGTTGTACAGTGACTAATAAGTTCTATGTCAAATAATCCTCAATTTAAAAAAATACAAATTCTACCTAATCATGAGTCTTATTTGGGTTCATGCTACTTTTAAGTTACATTTTATGGCAAAATGTAATTTCGTATTCACACATTTCCTAGCTCCTTAGATAATTCACTTTTTAGCTCGATACTTACTCCCTTGTGCTCAATTCAAGCTTCACTTTTAGAAACTTTGGAAAGGTAAAAAATGGACATACTCTGCCATTCATGAGTAAGTACTACCTGTAACTTAAGTGGCCAGAGATAGATTTGTTATGTATAAGTAACAGCAAATTTAAAGAAAAGACATGAGCATCCCCTATGTAAGTGCTCATTTTATTTGGAAATAACTGGGAAAACTGATAAAATCTAGGATAATGACTCCACAAGGATACCCTTTCTCTGCTGGAAAAAGTGCCCCCTTTTAAATATACATAATAGATACAAAATCCAAAAAATAAATGTCGTAAAGAGGGGAAGAAAGCAAAGGTGTGAATTAGCTGCTGTAGTGTGTAGATCTGAACTTACAAACAATATTATATCAGAAGCACAGAGTAGGCCAAGTCCAGTTCTTTGACGGACTGAAAACAGGCTTTTCTAACACTCAGGAAGGGCCTAGAACCAGCAGGGTTCTGCCATGTTGAATTCCCAATCTCTCGTTTCCAATGTCCTAGGATGTTTGTCGATGGGGGTGGCGGGAAAAAATACAAGGCATCAAGGAGGCGTGGTAGCCCCTGCTGAAATACTGTTGCTTATAGGACCTTATTTGAAGACACTGAAAACCACCTTAAAAATTACTCCTCCCAGCCTATATTTTTCACGTTCATATTTATAAGCAATCAATCAGGGAATGACGAACTATGCTATTGCATCCATATCCCCTGGTTGATGAGCTGCAAAAAACTAAGTCTCCAAGATAAAGGGACTGTCAACATCAGGTGCCTCCTGACTCAGGGGACCACCCTCAGTCTCAACAGATTGAACCAAAAGAAGCCACTTGATGCAGACTTGGGACAATCTCTGTCTAACCGAGCAGGATGCTATAGATTTTGAGCCAAACAGGAGAAAGTGATGGCTACCATATTTGAATGCTTCCTATGCTCCAGATTGTTTCCAAGCTCCCATCTAATCTCACCATATCAAAGTGAATCAAATATTATCCTCGTTCTGCAGATGAGGTATCAGACTTTCCATAAATTATCCAAAGTGCTGACCTGGGACTTTCTCCCCTAATGATGGGCCAGTTATCTCACCACGCACCCATCCTCTCCCAATCTGAAATGTACCTGTAGCATCTAAGCACGTGCTAATTTGTTTCTGAACTTCCTGCACATGCTGACATGCGGTAACTTTCCTGTCTGGGCTTTAGCCATCTGCCGAGTTGTGAACAGCTGCTGTGGGAGCTGCCTTTGAAACTCAACTGAAAAGCTTCCTGCAAACATGGAGATATTGCAACACCTTCCTTGTTGTGGTTTAGCTACATCGTCACCTGGGTCAACCTGGCATCATCAGATACAACTGAACGAGCAACCACCTTCCCCATCCCACAACCTCACTTTCAATAGCTTAGGCAACTTCTACCTGCCAAAAGGGGCAACTTCTCCACCTGGGTGGGGGCCACCCGGCACTTTCTCCAGGCCCACTCTCCAAATGCATTTACACCATGCAAACGATTCCTTTCTGAGAACAGTTATCTTCAAACAGGTTCTGGGGTTGCCGGCAGAAGGCAGAGGGCTGGGCAGGGGGGAAGTTTACCCCTCTACCCTGGGTTTTACGGAGATATAATTGATAAATAACTGGCCATGCATTCATTTTGAGATTCCCTTAAATCATCCATCAAGTATCAGAAACAGAGTTCTGAATACACGAAACCCACAGAGAAGATGCTAGAAGGCAGGTAAGTCCTAAGTTAAAAAGCAAGTTCTATGGCAGGTGTATGACTTACCTCCTGCGCTCTATAAACTCAGACGATGCACACTATACGATGGTGGTGTGCTCACATCACAACCTACTCTTCAAGAATGGGCGTCAAAGATTAGGGCTGGGAAGACATACACACCATAGAACACACAGAAGCTACGAAAATATGCAGAAACATTCATTCTCTTTTCCCTAGCAATCCCTTAAGTAGGAGTGCAAGAGAAACTGTCACAAAGATGATTAAAATCACCTAATAGTTCTAGGAAAGTGGTCGTAGTCTAGCAATAGCTCATTTAACATTTTTAAATGACTGCAGATATTTTAAAAAGATTAGCCAAAAACAGGTTTTACCCTGGAAGATGTCTAACATACGCTGGAGAAGGGGAAACAATTTTATTAATTCTCATATATTTGAATCGGGAAAAACAAAACTTAACTGTGGATTAGTATCGAGAGAGAAAGGGTAAAAATTGTATACTTGGAACCAGAGAATATTAGCTAAATTAGATCCTTCCATTTCAGTTATCTGAAAGACTGGGTAATCTTGCTCTCAAGAGTGAGTAAAGTGGCTGTTTCACCCTAAATTTAGATGAGCTGAGGCCAAAGACAGATCACTCTTTGGCAACGGAAATGGACAAGCAGAACTCACATCAGCTCAAAGGCCATCAGAATACAACACCGGACCTTTGGAGGGCGTCAAGAGAACACACTCCAGGATGCTGTGGCGTCCACATCCACGAAGATGCTGGGTTTTGCTGTTGGGTTCGCAAAGACAAACGGCAAAAGGTCGGGGAGAGGGCACTTTACCTGCAGGACATGAACTTGGTCTTGCCCCTGTGTCTCTCTTCCACGAGCACTTTTTCCACTACTCTAAGAATTTTCCCTTGGAGCTAAATGCCACCTCCTCCGTGACCCTTGGCCCATTCATTCCCCTCTCAACAGCCCCAAAGTATGAGATGGTTAAAAAAATATCGTTTCTCTGCCCAGTGACATGTGCCAGGTTGGGACGGGTTGAGACGTGGGGTTGCCTAGGGCATGAGAAGCCTCCTACGGTCACGAGCGAACACAAGAAGTTCTCTAGAATGAAATTACTTTAAAAAAACTTGTATGAATTATTAAAAAGGAAAGACGCCCAACAGTAAGTCCTTACGTATGTGCTTGTGAAGCAGGTCGGGCAGGGATGTAGCCAGATGCACATTCATTCTAGAACCTGGGGATAAGGGGAGATCCACAAGGCACCTAGAAGTTAACTGTCAAGTAAAAATTCTCCACGTGAGAGCAGACGCTACCAAACAAAACTAACATACACACCTGGTGGGGGGAAAAAAATATCCAAAATTTATTCTCCAACAGTCAGCCATCAGCAGGTAAAACTACAGCGTTCTCTCCGTAGGTCATACATTCACAAGGCATTATCGGCTTAACAGTGAGAAAGCCTCTGGCGTGTTCTCTGTAACAATATCCACTTCACAGTGTAAACAGGTACTATTACTGTATTCACTTACAATTCCAGAAGGAAAGGCACAACTTGGCAAAAAAAAAAAAAAAAAAAAAATCTCTTTTTTTTTTGGATCCTAAAAGTCAGGAGCAATAACTCAGAGACGAACTTCTGGTAACAGATGTGACCTGCATTTCCACACCGAGGGGGAAAGACTCCTCCACCCAGAAATCAGGGTCTTCCCTTCTCCTTCCACGTGATACCATTCGAGCAACGTTTCGTTTGCTTATTACATATACAAAAAAAAGGGAACTGGAAAAAAAAAAAGTCACAAAAAAACATCTTGAACATCCAGCTGTTCCCACTGTTACATTAATCCTTAAGGTTTAAGAAGGGGAACACTTCAGCAGTCATAAAATAGGGAAAAGAGAGACTAAGGCTACGAAAACACGAAAATAAATGAGGTAGATAAATTAAAGCTTTCATACCCAGGTCCTGGGCCTGTTCCAACAGGGTAGCCTTCATGCAATACTGGGGGGCAGGGTGGGGAGAATCTTCCCAGTTACTTGGCATCGGGGAAAGTTCTGTGGAAATGAGGCTGAGAAGCAGCATGGCCTTCCATGAGCTTCTTCGAGAATGAAAACCCAGTTCTTCAACAGCGTAGGCACGGGCGGACTAAATTAAATTAAGCCACCTGAGGTTCCCTGCTCAGGTGCCCCCCCTCCTGGTGGTTCAGAAAGCAGGTGGCATCTGGAAAGTGTAGGGCGTTATGTTGGCCATTTAGGGCTCCGCCTGGCCTGTGATTTAAATAAGCAGCAACACGCATGCTGACTCCCTAAGGCATACAGTCCTTTACACTGACCGTTTGAGGGCACCCCACTTAAGTTTCCAAGGCCGAAGAAATGTGATGCTCCTGCAACCTCAGTTAAAAGGAAAAAAAAAAGTACATTCAAGATAAAAAAAAATCAAAGATGGGTGCAGGGTTGGGGGGGCATACAGAGCAGGTCCCTAAAGATGACGGACCTTGTCCATTTACCCGCATTCGGTCACCACGGAAGCATGCAGCACCCCCTGGCCCCCAGAGAGGCCAAGCTCTTGTCTTCTCCATTGTGGTTCCACGAGCCCCGAGGCGAAACAGGTCACAGTCTTCGGGAACAGTGGCTCTAGCTCGTACAAAGGTTTTACGTATAGAGTTTGTCGCAAGTAACACAGCTACTTTGCAAGACCCGCTTCTTTCCAAAATTAAAAAAAAATAATAATAACTAGTCTGTATGAATTTTTCTTTTTTTTTGCAAAGCAGCATCGCAACATCGTGATTGTAGGACTTGCCTGAGAGGTTGTGGTCACGACTGTAAACATCATTTGCACATCAGTCAAAGAACAAACAGGAGGAGACGGATGGGTTCTTGTAAAAGACAAACTGACGAGAAGGGTCCAAGGTTCGAGGGCGGTCACTCGGCCTTTCTCCTTCGGCACGGGCTCCCCTTCGGGCTTAGCTGACCGCGATCTTGTTTTCTTCCAAGAAGTGAGGGAGCTGGTGTTTGGGGACACTGTCGGCAGCGCCCGGCTCTTCCCCGTCCGCACTGATGGCCGACTGCGAGCCATCCATCTTGGAGACGGCGGTGCTGTTGGCGACAGAGCTGGCCCCCAGGGACACGGGGAGAGGAGGAACGCCTCCTCCGCCCTGGATCACCGAGATCTCGTTGGTCTTCATGGCCAAGCCGCCGTTGAGCATGGTGGAGTACTGGCTCCACACGACAGGGTCCACGTTCACCGACGGGGCCATGATTTCCTTGGGAAACATCTCGGGGACCCTCTTCCCATCCGTTCCCAACAGGGCCATGGTGTTCTCGATGGCCAGCTTCCTCCCGCGGCGTGCAGAGCTGTTGTTGGCGCCGTGTGTCATGTAGTGGACCTGTGGGAAGAGGGACAGAGATTTCCACGCGAACAGGTGTGACCGCACGTTGGCAGGCCACAGTCAGCCTGCGCACGGGGCTGGCGCTACTCAAACAGGATGTTAACAAAATTCCCATTTACAGTTAGATTTCTTATGTAGAAAAAAAAATCCAGGTATCTGTTCTCTGGGCAGAAATCAAAAACTGATCTTACTACCTAACTACTTCTTAAACCCAGCCTCCTTTCTGCAATCCCTTTTCCCGTCTGGCTTCGGACTCTTCCAGCTTCTTTATTAAGAAAAAGCCAAAGGCTGTGCCAGGGCCTAAGTAAACCCTCAGGCCCCCTCATTTCCTCTTGGCCGACTTTCTTCGAAGCACATGGCTATCTTGTCGGACTTAGAAGTGACTTGCTCTTCGTCACCATAACGTGATGTTCCCAGGCATAGTGGGAAACAGCTTCCAACTCAAGAGATGCTGCTCGACACCGAGCCCCATCCTTGCTGAAACCCCAGGGGAACTCACCTTCAGGTTGCCTTTGGTGGTGAAGGCTCGCCCGCAGATGTTGCACACGAACGGCTTCTCCCCGGTGTGAGTCCGCTCGTGGATCTGGAGGGCGCTGGCCGACGAGAAGTTCTTCCCGCACCGCGTGCAGCCGTGCTGCTTGGCCTGTCGGCGTGGCTGGGCCACCAACAGAGGTGTCATGCCCGGGGACATGGTCGTGGGTCCGAATGCACCAGGAACTTCGACTTTGACGTAGGTTGGCTGGGCTCGGACGAATGCTGATGGGAGACTGGTCCGACCTGGGATGCAGAGGAAAAAAAAAAATCCCAAACCTTTATCATCCCACATTCCCTCGCTCTTCAAGCCAAAAAAGAGCTCTGCAAACAAACAACTGCCCACAGTTTGAGCACCTGGAAGAGGCTTTGGGGAAACTTATACCTTGGAGGTACTTTCCTTTGACTTGTTCACCTGCACAGAGAATAACGAGACTCAAACGCTTAGGAAAATGTACCACTTTGGTGTAAATGTATGGGCAACACGTAAACACACGCATCCAAGTTCCTACAGTGACCTCTGAAGCACGCCCAGACGCCATCCTCAGATGCTACAATGTGGCCGGTCCCCCACAATTAATGGCATCGATGGGCACCCCACAACTTATTTGTGCGTTTCCAATGGGGGAGATGCTTTTTCACGCCTCGAAGGTTTCGCTTGTGAACCTTACATTAGGGAGTGGGACCTCAGAATCAAAAAAGTATGGTTTATGTCAACGGCAAAAAAGAAAAAAACAGTGCCCACTTTCTCAAAACTCTGCTCTTTAAAATTACCCATATGCCCCCCTAGGGTTCAAACACACAAATAAAAATCAATAAAGCAGCACGCCAACGTGCATTACCCGTCATAAACAGAGCATGTCGCCCCTAGGATAGAGAAATGACTATGTCCCTCCACCCAGAAGCACAGAAAGGCTAACTGCCCTACAGACAGCGGAGCTGCTTCATGTACGTCACACTCTCCGTTTGCAAAGTTCAACCCAGGTTCCTTTGGGATGACCTCGTGCCCAAAACGGACGTTAAGTTAAATCCAAAGCTCTATCACCTTCCATCTCAGGGCGGCTGTTCTCCAAGCCGTCTGCTCTGCCACCAGCATCGGGAGATTTGGACCTGAAACTTTCTGCTTGGCTATTGGCCGGGGAGACGGCCTGGAAGGATGCGGTCTCCAGGACGTCCGGGCTTCGGCTCTGATACTCCTGGTCTCCCATCACTGAGGACGACGAGTCGTTGGTCAAGCCATCGCTCTCCACCGAACCGTTTTCTCTGCTGCCCTGCCGCTGCAGGACAAGAGGCGCAGGACCCACCTTCCCTGTGGGGTCTAGGGGAGCCATCGCGGCGAACCCCAGGGATGGTGACGCCGCGTAGATGCTGGGAAGAGGCACAGGGGCCTTCGAGGCGCTGCTCGGGGCCTCCTGGGAGCTGACTTCGTCGACATCGATGCTTTCGATGACATCGTCGTGACAGATGGCACTTGCGCTGCAGTTCTCACCGACCATCACGGGCTCGGGACCTGCAAAGTCACAGGGGTTATCCGGCAGGGGCGTGTTGGGGATCTGACCGCCCATGTGCATCCGGATGTGCTGCTGCAACATGACGGCGTTGGTGAACTTCTTCTGGCAGATGGGGCACGAATGCTGCGTCTTTATGGACGTGTTGGTGCGGTGGACCCCGAAATGTGTCTTCAGGTTGCCCTTGGTGGAGAAGGCTCGGTCACAGATCTTACAGCGGAACGGTCTCTCGCCCGTGTGGGTGCGGTAATGCATCTTGAGGGAGCTTTGGCAGCTTAGGACACGGTGGCAAATGAGACATTCGTTGGGGTCGTTGGTGGCCTTGTCAATGTTCTCCACCAGCTGCTGCAACTTCAGGGTCTCAGACCCTGGCTCGGGTGTCCCTCTGCCCTGGAAGCCACCAACCCTTGGGGAGTTATGGTTTGGCCCCACCCCGGAGAGTAGGGCTCCATCCTCGCTTTCTGGAGAAGGCCCGGGCTGCAGGTCGCTGGGCAGCGGGCCCCCCATGAGGTCCTTGGGGTTAGTCCCCGAAGAGAGATTCTGAGGTAGGCCTACACTGGGGTTCCCTGTTACCAGGACGGGTTTGCTTTCTAAAGGGAGACCGCATTCATCTACAGGGACAGGCACAGAGAGGGCGTAGGGGAGGCCGTCGCCTGTCGCCATTCTGTCGTGGAACTCGGCAAACAGCTGGGGGTTTGCCTTCACCTGGGGGTGTCGATGAAAGTGCACCTTGAGGTTGCCCTTGGTGGTGAACCGGTGGCCACAGACAGAGCACACGAAGGGTCTCTCTCCAGTGTGGGAGCGCAGGTGGATCTGCAAGGAGCTATCGGTCCCAAAAACCTTGCTGCAGTACTTACACTTGTGCCTGTAGAGAGCGGCCTCGTCTTTGGGTTTGACGTCCACCGGGGAGACGTTGGGGGGCTTCCCCTTCCCTTTCTTGGACGGGTCAAACGCCACGGTGGAGAAAGGGCTCTGGAAGAGCACAGAGCCGGGGGGGGCCTGAGGTAGCAGAGCACCGGGGAGGCGGTTGGGGAGCACCCTGGACCCATCCGGCCTCAGGGCAAAGGACACCAGCCCCGGGGACACGGAGCTGGTGGTGGCAGGGATGCTCGCGTGAGGTAGCTTGGCTGGTTTCAAGGCGTCCAGGGACAGACCTTGGCTCCCCGCTTTCTGGCTGAGCAGAGCCACGGCCGCCGACACCTGCTGGGACATGTGGCTGCCCAGCGTCTTCAGGGCATCGGCTCCCGCCACGCCCGGATGGAGGGCGTGCGAGGCCCACATGTTCACCTGGATGCGGATCTGCTCCGTGAGCTGCAGCTGCTGCAGCTGCTGCTGCTGCAGACACAGGATCTGCTCCAGGACCCACGGGATGCTGTGTGCCCCGGGCAAGGGGGCCGGCAGCGCGTCCGCGCTCCGCTGGTTCACCGCCACCTTGGTGCCCCGTAGTGCTTGGAGAGTGACGTTCGTGTTGGCCACTTTGCCTTTGGGTAGATAGCTTAAGTCCTGAGGTGTGGGTGGCAGGGCGGTCTCCGTCTTTAGGTACAGGACAGACTCCGGCCCTGGCTTCTCCTTCACATCTCCCGAGCTGCAGGCATCCTCCCTGTGACTGTCCTTGCCGCTCGGACTGTGTGGCTGGTGGCTGGGCACGGCCCCGGAGAAGTCTGCGGAAGGCACCGGCCCCTCGCCGTCGTTCATGATGAGGACGGGGGGGATCTTAGTGCAACTTTTCTTGTGTTCCACGAACTCGGAGACGCTGAAGCACTCGGCGCAGCATTTCTCGCAGATGTGCGTCTCCTCCCGCCGAGGCCTCTTGACGGTCGCCCGGTCCCCGCTCACGTCATCCGCCATCCCCGGGTGGTTCACTGGAGCACCTGCAGACCAGAAAGGAAAAGCTAAGACCTCTGCCCCGGGAACGATGAGGACGAGGGGCCATTTCACAGGATGAACCAACCACAACCACAACAGAACAAGTCTTCACGATCTGTGCCCTACAGGCAGGGAATGAATGAACCAACCACGTGCGCAGTGAGTCAACTAACATCCCCCAAAATAGGTCTGAGTACTAACTGCAGCACCCAGGCACGTGACCCGACATGGACCTGGACCCTTGCACATGTGAGTAAAGTGGGCCCCAAACCCAACGCCCGGTGTCCATAAGGGAAGGGAAGATCTGAGACACAGAATAAGGCCACGAGAAGGGGATCCGGTGGTTATAAACCAAGCACTGCGGCTCAGAGAGGGGAGGAAGGTAGGAACGGATAGAAGGTAGGAAACAGGCGGGGAAGAAGAGATCCTCCCTTCAGAACCTCCAGAAGGAACCAACCCTGCCGACACCCTGACTTCATACTTCCAGCCTCCAACACTGTGGGAGAGGACATTTCTGCTGTTTTTGGCCATTTCGATTGAGGTCGTGGATTAGGGCAGCCCTGGGCAACTCATACAAAATCATCCCCTCAGAGATCCGCACCCTACTCAGAACCAGCTTCCAACAGCAAACGGGTTTCACGCCATCAATAAAAATGCTGGAAACTTGCTCAAACCCAGGCTGCTGGCCTCCACCCTGGGCTCATGGAAAGCAGCAGCAATAAATCACTCGTTCGAATAATGTAATGGGTGTGCATAACGAAAGTTTAAAAGTGCCAACAATTACGATACTAAATTTACTTAAAAACATGGGGAATGGTAGTACATACGGGTTGATTTTTTCATTGGAGGGAAGGCCAAGCAGATATTCCCGGGAATTATCTTCATATATGAAAAAAAACAGTAAGAAAAAAAATTTGCAAGTCTAAGACAGGCCTGACGACAGAAAAGACTTTGCTGACTTTCCAGAATATGAAAAACCCATAGAAATGTCCTAAGTTAGGACGTTAAAAGGCTCAATGAGCCATTCTACAAAGAGAGAAGCCCAACAATGTAGAGAAGGGGATGGTGGATTTCATTCCTCTTTTCTGTTGGCAACTCCTTTGGGCCATAGCTCTCCGAAATTAAATCCATGAAGTCCTATCCTGGGCAAAGTCACATCTCTACAAATGACTAGGTGCTATTCCCTCCACGGCTAATGCCAGCCCGCACGTTATAATGCCCGTCTTGGGACTGCATTAGCCAGATGCCTGGGTCCTGAGTGGCCAGTCTAACTACCAGGTTGTCCTTATTTCCGGGCTATCCTATCCTCTGTACGCTCCACCACGAAGAAGTCACGTGGGCACACCTCAGACCCAGGAACTCTGGGGTTACGGGTCTAAATCACAGACATTCCCTCAAGCATCCTAAGATCCATGCAAGGAGGAGGGTGTGATTCTTACAGAAGTGCTCACAGCAGCAAAAAAAGGTAAGTTTGGCTTCACTACTCTTGATGCAAACCCGTACAGAACTTCTGCATGCCCTGACATCAAGACAGAAGTGGAGGTGAAATGGACTGCAGAACGGTTTTGCAAAACATGACCGTTTCCGTTAAAACCAGAACCTGTCTGAAATGTACAAACACGTGGAGAAAAGACCAGGAAGGACCATGCTCCACTCTTACATAAATTACTACTTTTCAAAGCGAACATATTTGCCCCTCTTCTCCTTCTTGGGTGATTCCTAAAAACATGGGTTTTTACTGAGGACTCCACCAACGGTTTGGGGGAGGGGTCCATCTGGGAACCAAGTACGTGTCTCTTGAGAAGATCAACGAACTTCAGATGTTGAAAAAGTGCTTCTTTCAGATTTACGTAGCACACACAGCCTTAACAGGTCGACTTAACCTTTACCAGCTTCAGACTGGGTAATAAACACGGAGGTTTTCGAGGTCTGGCCTGCCGTGGTCAAGAAAACGAGTTAGGGCCGATCCAGTGCTTGTCTGTCACTAGCAGGTTTGACGTGGTGGGCTTACCCCTCCGAATTTCTGTTAAGCATGCAGAACATCACGACAACCTACACAAGCTAGCTGCTGGGTGCGTGATTCATTTCACACAGGTCTGAGCGCCTACCACGAGCCTGGCACCACCCTGGGATCTGAGGAAAGTGCAGACCCTATAGGTATTCCGTGAACATCAGTTTCCCACCTTTCCTGTTTCTAAAGTTTATAGCTCTGCAACCAGGACTGCTGAGAATGAGACAGCAGTCACTGAGTGACTAACTCATTCAACAACCCTCCTCACCGCCTACTGTGTGCAAGGCTGGGGCTAGAAATGTCCTTGGCGAAAAGGCCAGCCTACAGCCTCCAGGGTTATGAACGGGCCCCTCTCGCCACCCCTTCCATACTATGCTCATTAAAACCCAGGCATGGGCGCCCAGCCCCGCCCCCATTTGAATTCTCCCTTTGTTCTTACACTTCCTATCATAATATGTTTCCTCTGTTGAGCCTGCAACTATCTTTCCTCTTGCAGAAACCCCAGGGGGGACAGGAAAGACTGAAGAGAAAGGTTGGGGGTGGGGGCAGGGCTAGAAAACACATTATCACCCTTCTGGGAGGCCCAGAAGTCGTTTGAAAAGTTAGGACATGGTGTTGCCCTGTACTACCAGGCTGAGCTCAACGAGGACAACCAACCCCATTCCTTAGGGCCTCCCCCTACACACACACACACTGCTCCACCACTCTGATTTCAAGAATCAACTTAAAGA
Source organism: Cynopterus sphinx (assembly GCA_030015415.1). Lineage (NCBI taxonomy): Eukaryota > Metazoa > Chordata > Mammalia > Chiroptera > Pteropodidae > Cynopterus > Cynopterus sphinx. The sequence goes on from CM057389.1 coordinate 89,328,798, forward strand.
TATTTGCCAATTCCCAGAACCCTTACTGATAGCATCTATGAGTACACCTTCCCAAAGCTTGAGATATAGCCCTTGGTTGTGGTGGTGGGAGAGGGGGTGGTGGTGGTGGCAAACATCTTCCCAGAAAACCAATTCTGGAAAAAATGTGTCAAGAAGTTAAAAAAAAAGTAACTTTTTTAAAAGTTGGTCTTAGGAGGGAAATACACACTATTAGTAGGAAAATCAAAATAGATAGGGCTTCTTCCTAGGACAATCTTCATCATTGTAGTGCAATCCTCCTTTGATCCAGCAAGTCCCTGGTTAGAAATTTACTTTCTGTAATACAAAGATGCATCTCTCATATTAACAAACAAAACAAAAAAATACAGATGCACTGTGGTGTATCAGTAAGGTTCTGGTGAAGTACATTAGGGTAGGAAGGAAAGATGATTACTTTGTAGCCTACAAAAGCAAAGATCTACCTCACAGGAGCTGCTCTGCAGGACAACCCCCCAGGATCTATTTCAAGAAGAAAAAAAAGAGGTGAGAACAGGATGCATACGTAATGTGCTTCCATTTGTACTGCAGATAAAGATGTAAATAAATGTGTACCTGGAAAACCTCTAAAATAAGAGAAACTGGCTGGTCCCTAGCTCTTGGAGCCTGAGCCTGGGGTTGAGACACTGTTGTAACTATCCATCCACTTTTTCTACTATGGTTTCTCATTAATTAGCACGTGTACTTTGTCTCAGCCATTCCACTTCTGGAAATCTCCAAGAAAGCCCATGCAAAACTGCCCATTCCACTCAGGAAGGACCCAAAGCAAAACCATCACCTTCCTTTAAAGGACAAAACACACACTTCAGACTCTCATACCTTAATTCATCTATCTTCCTACTGACAGAATCAAACAAGCCTTTCTTCCCAGTTTGCAAATGTGGAAACTGAGCCTCAGAAACAACGAAGTGGCTCAAGGTGACAGACATACTGGGAAACCAGAACACAGAAGAGCAGGGGCTGTTTTTCTGAAATACTATTTTTAAGAAGGGCACTAAATTGAAAGGCCTAATTACCAGTTTCTTCTACAGCACAATTTCACAAACTTTTCACTTCATCCCTCCCACGGAGGCTTTTAAAGCACTTTTTCCTAATCACCCCACCATCACCACCATCACCACCATGAAATTTCAATGCCACGAATCTCTCATATCTACTCAAGCACTGCAGTCCTCTGGAACGACACAAACCACTGTAGTATCAATAAATGCTTTCGTCTCCCCCAAAAAACAATTTCCACTCCCTTGGGGACGATATTCCTTCATTGAAAATGCAAACTCTAAAGCAGGCATTCTTAAATTGGGGTTCATGAAAATAGACAGGAAAAAAAAAAGATCTTCACTTTCACTAACCTGAACTAAAATTTAACCTTTTTATTATGAATGTAGAGAACATGCCACCTGCAGCAATTCACAGAACCTGTGAGTCTGTGAGTTTTTCATCAGTAGAAAGCAGATTATTTTCATTCGGTGTTGAAGCTGTTTGTCGCATTACTGGGAATTCCAGGTCACCTGGATCTTACTGTGTTCACAAAAAAAGCACAAGTCAAGTTACCACAAATGTATTCGATTTTGATAACTGTATCTCAATGTAATTTATTCCCTCGGTGTTTCCATCCTTTCATTTCATGCATTTAAATACATTCTCTTGAGAAGGGGTCTATGGCACAAAAAAGGTTAAGGCCCCTGCTCTAGAAGGATCTAACAGTTCCCAAGAGTGATTTACAACCTGAATACCAGCTTGCCTTCACTGTATACACAGGCTGGCCTCTTCTGTAGCCTCCAAGCCATACCAGCCACATCCCACTTGAGTCTTAAAACAGCAGGAGCTCTGTTTGCTTGTGCAGTAAAAAACTACTTCGACATCCAGACCACCGTTGGCAAATACTGAAACCATATTTGCCAAAGAGTGAGAGGGCTCTGTTATGAACAATCGCTGGGTCTGCATAAGTGAGCCCTTCCCCAAAAGAAAAAAAAAGCAAAGTTCAGAGGGATTACGCAGCAACTAGTCCTTTCCATGCTTCCACCCCACCCCCACTCCGAATTTTAGGAATGTTATCTCCCAGCATCTAGTTATCCAATAAGTTGGAAGAATGCAGTAAACCCAGCAGGGGTCTTAGATTCAATCACTGCCAAATGGATAGAAAATACTCTTTCCATTGTATAGGAAGAAAAGCTTCGTCTACTTGGAGGCCAATCAAATTCTGGAGATGAGAAATGCTTTAAAAAAGTTTATCTTGAGAAAAAGCATTAGGACTCAAGCTTATCTTCCCCTCCCCCATTCCTATATTAAAAGAAGTACAATGAGCAGATTATCTAAAGTACACAATATCTTCTACCCTCCCACCACCCCCTCTCCAGGATAATTAGCAAAAAACAGAAGGAAATTGAGAACTCCTTGGGTAGTGAACCAGTTGAAAGAAAGCGCCCTTTTACCAGTTTAATTTTACATCTGGATTCTGCGATCCGAGAAACACTTTTAAGTAACGAGACTTTAACTCAATTCATAGATGGCAAATTAGAGCTGTAAATTAAGTTTCCATGAAAGGAAGAGCTAAAGAAAAAAAAAAATTGTTCCAATCAGTCCAGGATCAAAATTCAGGGACCCTGCTGAAAAAGGGGGAGGAAAAAACCTGAACCAAAGAAGGCTAGATAGTTGCTACGGTGTGTGAGTTCCGCTGCTTTATGTTAGAGATATGTTCCCTTTTGCCTCGGCTGGAGCTCAAACTTTGTAAACTCCAGGCAGTCAGGAGCTTTTGCTGCCTCCTCCAGGAAGCCCTAGAACAAAGCCTGACACACACACTAAATTAAGAGGGGGGGAGGGGGTACGGATAGCAAGTGACTAGAGATGTAGTTCTTATCTGGAGTTAGAGGCTTTTAAGCTCTAGATGCTTTTTGAAAAAATAAAGTACCATAGGTTAAGGGTGACAGAAAATGGCAACTTCTTGAACTCCCCCCACCACACACAAGCAGTAACTCTGCCTTATTTCTAACATGGTTTCCAGGGACCTCTTAACAGAAAAGCTTCCAAAGGCACATCTCAAAAATTAAGAGAGATCATCAGGCTCAACCAGCCAAAAACACACAGCGTGCCCCCCTCCCTCATCAAGGGAAATGACAGAAAATGCCACTGGGTAACCAATTCCTCCAAGACCACAACCAGTACAGCATCTGATTCAGAAAAAGGCCACCATCCATCAGGACATGGCAAACACGGGCAAAGCCATTTCAACCCAGAGCTGCAGCTTACTCTAAAAGGAGAATTAAAGGACAACATGTTTAAGGTCCCCAGCTTGTGTCTGGCACACAGTAGGCTGCACATGAAAAATATGCTCAACTGGCAGTTCAGCACCATCGTGCCGCAGTAAATCAATCAAAACAGAAACAGCTATTTTCAAACAATATCCCAATCACAATCCCAGCCTTCTCGAGTTGAATCTATCTCACAGGACACTTTAGCTCCACTGTAAAGAGGGGAACCCACATGCTCAGAGAAACTCACACAGGTCTCAAGGTGACACCGCTGACAGTCATACAACCAGCCTGGAACGCACGTCACTCGGAAACCTTACAAAGAAAAAGCTAACCTCATTTAAAGAAAAAAAGAAGTACCAAAACTATCTCTTGCCTCCAGGATGGGTTCCCAACTCCCTATCGGTGAGGAAGCTAGCAGAGGCTCCAATGAGCAACTGTCGTTGGTTTGTGCAACTTCTTTTTAACGGAACAAAAGGGGCCGTGGGCGTCTGAGCCCCTCTCCCTCTCTCCGATGCAGATCGAAACACTGGAAAGTCAGCCTGCAACGTGAAAACCGCAGTAAACAAATTTCCCTCTCCCTCCATTAAAATGGGGGCCCCCAAGCGCCCCATTCTCAGAATCCTTACAGCCGACGTAGGTCATTTCAGTTTAGAAACTGGGGGTCGGCAGTTATTTGAAACTGGGGAATCTTAATCGTTGAAAGTTGTAATCCAGTTTAGCACAAAGGGCATTTGAAACTCTTTTGAGAAAATGCTAATTTTCCCGTCCGGCGCTCAAGTCCCCGGACCACCTGCAGATGTTCTGATCGGGTGATTGCCAAACTTCATTTTCCTCCCTCAAGAACGGCATTCTTTACAAGTGGGTCTCCTCCAATCGGCTTTTCAAGATTGGCCCAATCTTACTTTTTTTAGAAAAAGTATACATAGCTGCACATCTACCTGTCCTTATCTGTACGGACACAGTTACAGACGGCTCACATGCAAAACGCAGCCATTTAAAGGTACGGCTTGAGAAAACTACCTTCTGTCCCTTGGTGCTGGGGGACTCAAGACACACTCTAGGATCAAGGAATTCTTTCCAAGAATTCCAAAGACTTGGCAGATGTGTGCCGGGCCGAGCCAGAGATCGCGAAGGAGACTGGCCCGAGTCCGAGCGGCGCCCGCGTCGGGCCCACCCAGGCCCCGGCTGTCCATCACCCACCACAACCCGCTCGGTGCCACCAGGTGGGAGCCGGTACCTGCGCGCGGACCCGCCTCTCGGCACAGGGCGCGGCTCCAGGCGGGGCCTCCAGGGGGCGCGCGCACAGCGCGGCCGTCCGCTCCGATCAATAGCGAACCCCCCCCCGCACCCCCAAATACTGGAGGCAGCGCCGCGGGCCTGAGACCCCAACCGGCTCGGGCTAACTGATCGCAAACTCCAGCCAGCTTGATTTGAGAAGCCCCCCCCGCCCCGCCCCGGCCCCAAGTTCCCTTAAAGGTGCCAAATACCACCCAAAAGTCCCGCTTGCGCGCGCCCACCCAAAATGAAGGGGGAAGGGGAGGTCAGAGCAGGACCAGGGGAGGGGTCAGAGCCAGGAGCTCGCCCCTCCTCTCGGGAGGAAGCGAGCGGGCGGAGGGTTAACCCTTTTGTTCCAGGTGGGCCAGGCGACGGAGCCTCTGCACGCTCCCTGCACCCCACCCCCCCAGGCACAAAGGGTCCACCCTCCAGGGACCTCGAGGGTGCGCTTCCCCGACCGTCGGCCGCCCCGAAAGCGCACAGCCCGCCCCTCAGTCAAGCCGATCTCTCTTAAGTGGTCCTCGAAAATGTTATTTGGGGGTGGGGGGCCAGCAGGGATTTATATTAACGGATTGTAAATTTGGGAAATGGATGGATTCCCTTCCCGAAAAAAGAGGACAGCCGTCCAAAAAAGGGGCGACCGTCTTCCCATCGGAGTTCTGCCTCCGAGTGTCCGGGGTGGCCCGACTCGCACCCCCATCCGTGGCTGAGAAATTAGAAAGCAGGCGGGGAGAGGAGGGAAGTGACCAACGAGGCCCAGGAGGTGAAAGGCGCCCCCTCCCCCCACGCCAAAAACTTATCAGGCGACAATTTGGCGGGCCAGGGCGGAGAGGAGATAGTGGGATATCCACCCGCTCCTAATACCTCCTCGGTTAAGCGGCCAGGAGGGGAGGTGGCCTTGCCGCCTCCGGCCGGACGCGGGTCCCGAACTCGTCCCCTCCCGGGGGCCGCGGGTCGCGGTCGCCCAGCTCTGGTCCCCACTTGTCCCCTCTGGCCCCGGGGCGCGCTCGTGCAACGCCGGGCGCCCCGGAAAAACCACGCAAAACGCGGGGCCGGTGCAGCCCGAGCGGGCCTGCCCTGCGCCCCCGGCCCCTGGGGGCCCGCACCCCTCGGGCTCGCCGCGGTTATTTTAGGAAGTCGGAAATCAAAGATGGCTGGAGGTCAGGCCCCGAAAGGTTAGGGCGAAGATCGGCAGGCGGCGTAGCCCGGGGCGGGGAGAGGGGGGAGAAAAAGCGAAAAGCAAAAACCAAATTCAAAAAGAGGGAAACAGGAGGCCCTTCTCCCCCCACCTCGTTGGGCCCCGCCAGTCCCCTCCGCAGCGCGGGTGGCCCGCACCCCAGCTCCTGGGGGTGGGGAGAGGTCGCGCCCCCTCCCCCCCTTGGCCCGGGAGGGGCGCGTGCAACAGATCGCCCTCCCCCGGGGGGTCTCCCCAGGGTGTGCCGCTACTCGCGCCTCCGATTAAAGCCCCCAAGGGGTGAGGTTGAAAGGGTGGGGACCCCCGGGTCTTTCTTTTAAAAGCGGCGCCAGAGAGGAGGAGGGGAACGTAAGTTACAAGTGGGGGGGGAGAGGTTACTAGTGAGGGGAGTGGAACCAATTAAGAAAAGGGCAGAGGACAAGGAGAAGGGAACCTTTCAGGAGAAAGGGACAGAGGAGAGGGTGGGGGTCCGCTTTACAATAAGAAGGGAGAGATCCTGGGTTTGGGGGGGTGAAACTTACAGAAGTGAGGGGAAGCGATCAAAAAATAAAACTAGCGAGGGCGGAGGGGAGAGGGAGGCTGCCCCCTCTTCTCGGGAACTGAGCCCCAGATCTCGGTCCCGCAATGTGCGCTGGAAGCCGCTGGCTCCCCGGAGCCCGCGAACACGCGGGGAAGCGCGCGCGCCCCGGGCGTGCGCCCCCGGCCCCACTCACCCGGCGCCCCCGCCGCCGGCGCCGCATCTGCACCCTCCGCGGCCGGCCGCGGCTCGCCCTGGTCCTCCTCCGAGTTGATGTGTTGGGGTTTCGCCTGCTTGCGCCTCGACATGGTGCGAGCATCGGGGGGCCGGGAGAGCCGCGCTGATTTGCCCACTCCGCCACAAATTCCTGGAGTTGGGAAATTTTACCCCCCTTCGGCCGGAACGCGCATGTCCCAGTAATTATTATTATCAATAATGCATTGCGATTTATCATGAGCCCTGACAGCTGATTGGCCTGGGTCCAAGACCTCAGAGATCATTTAAATAAGCCCTCATTGATCAGGGAGGGGCGAGGCATTCTGGGCTTTGTAGTCCGGCCCTACAGGCGACAAAGGCGTGTTCTTGGGGGAGCGCAACTAATTAGCATCCGGGCGCAGATTGGCCGGATCGTGGACGAAATCCGGGAGGGGGGGACCCCATCGTTCGCTCCAGCTGAGTCCTTGGAGAGCAGAAGATAAATAATTGTGTGCTTATTAACAATTAGCGACTTACATAAAAGTTTTGGAATGAGCGTATCTGCTGGTGTGCTCCTAAATTGCTTTGTAAGGTTGATAATGCGGGCAAACTCGGAAGGCCTCAGCGGCATCGTTTGGCTCCACATATGTATCTACCAAAAATAAAAAATAAAAAAACCGAGATGTGACCCTTGTCCGTTTCCACCTTCTTTTGTAAATGTTTAAATTGAATTTCGTGATGCCCGAATTGTGGAAATGGTGGTGTAGTCGCCCTTCCCGCCCCGCCACAACTGTTAAAGTGGCCTTCGAATTTCAAAATTTGGGATTAGTCCCTCAGATTATTATCTGCTTGAAATGCTAAGTAGCCCCCAGAATTCATAGTCACAAGAACTGGTTTGTCGTTACAATGTGACCTTGATTTTTTTTTAACTTTCAAATGACAGGATACTAAATATAGAAAGGGCAGATTAAAAGCGAGTTGTCAGATAATATCAAAACAGCAAGCAATTGCATTTTTCCCCACTAGCCATAAAGGTCTGATAACATCATACTTTAATACTAAGAATGCTGTTACATCGTCCATGAAAGCACAGCGAGCAATGGCTGTTACTAATCATTATTGGGGAAAAAAACTTTTTGCAATAAACTTTATTATGGGGGGAAAAAAGTATATAGTTCGAAGTGATTGCATCATTCCAATATGGGAATAATTGGAATTTTCTAAAATTGTGTTTATTACAGTACATGCACATACAGCTCTACGGTAAATCTCTTTATAATTAATTCCACTGCCCCCACAATGTAAGTGCTCAATAAATGTTGAATAAATGTGAGATCTTCAGCCTTGTCTTTGATGGGTGTTTCCATGACGCCTCCAGGCATTCCTCTTTATTTGGCGTGTACTTCATTGTAAGGGACTGCAACTAGAAACCCTTCCCCCACATTTGTGCATTGCATTTTCTTGATTAGTTAGTTATTCATCAGGTTCTCAGCTTGTAAGAGGTTCTTGTAAGCTCATCAGGAATGCTAGCAAAATAGAATGCTGGGCTCATAAGGACGTTCACCTGGGTATTTGGACAACCCAAGGCAGAAAATAAATCAGCTTGATCATCTTTTTGATATTTATGGCCATCGACCAAAACTTACTGAAGAAAGGAAGGTTAACGTCTAGAATTTTTGGAGTTTCTGTCCGAAAATGTTTTGCATTGTTTAATGTAAGTCCCTGAAAGCAAAAAAGATAGAATTACAGCCAACAGCCAAAGTTGGAAAGGCAAGAATTTGGCTTAATAATACATGGAAGCCTTAAGAATTCTCATACTGAGTAAAAAGGCCAATTAACACCTGCCTTGCTGACTAATCTGCTTATATTCACAACACCTTTTCTGTGTAAGATAGTGTGGCAGGAGATGTGATTTACCAATCTACATGAATGTACAGTAGGTTTACAGCTTGAGAAAAATTAGTGGTTTAAAGAAAACTTCATTTAGAAGAGCCGTTTATATTTATACATTGTAGTCGGTGATAGTTAAAACATGTTTGCCATTTCTGCTTAGCACAAGGTAATACAATTGTGCCACTGGAGTCTCCAAGTGATAATAATAATAATTGATGGAACCCTCGGTCTGTGCCACAGACACTTTCTTGTTTGATCTTCCCAGGGAAATCGGCTTTGTTTTGTCCATTTTGAAAATGAGGAAACTGAGGCTCAAAGACCTGAAATGACTTACTTAGGAAGTGGCTGAGCTGGTGGTCAATCTCTAAGCCTGACTGCAAAAGGCTTCCTGTCACACCCTAATACCTGTCATCTAACAGGAGCTGAGTGCAGAAAAGACAGCTAAACAAGAAAAAAGTGTGATCAAAGGAAACATGTGAAATTAAGCCTGTCCTAGAAAATCTAAGGTCTGTAGAAATACATTCTACACATAAAGTCAAAGAGGGGTTTTCTTCCATTGAAACTCTTTCGTCTATCTTATCAAGAAAAAAAAGATACAGTACATATTTTGAGTCTACCTCCAATGTATGAACTGCAACCAGCAGCTAGTAAGTGGGAGGTGATGATGGACCCTAGACCCAAGCAGAGGGGCAAATGGGTAGTGAAAGGGTAGAAAACAAACCCCTAATCAAAGGTCATTTTTTTTTTTTTTGGATTATTTAATGTTCCTTAAACAACCAAAGACCTAGGTGGACTGGAGTTAGGGGGAAAAATCAGAGTAAAGGACTGTATTAAACTTTTTAATGCCTTTTGTTAGGTGACTGGGTTTATATAATCCATTCATTCTTACTCTTTGCCCCAGGCAGAAGCTGTCAGGAAATTCACTTCTTGTTATATCTTTCAGTAAGCAGTCTCTGAACACTGAGGCTTTCCTGTTAATAAGGCTATGTGGGATGCATAATCCTAGTTCATCCTCATTAAAATCCTTTTTCATTCCCGTTTCACAGATAGGAAAACAGGCTCAGATCTCGGCGTCAGCACCTTGTGAGTGCTACCCCATGCATGCTATGTGTGTGGGTTCCATAAGTTTCCAGTTAAAGCAGAGGTCCCCAAACCTTCTGGCACCAGGGACCAGTGCTCCTATGAGAATCTGATGCCTGAGGATCTGAGATGAAGCTGAGGTGGTGATGCTAGTGCCGGGGAGCAGCTGCAGATAGAGATGGAGCTTTGCTCGTGAAGCTTCCCTCAGTCATCGTTCACCTCACCTCCTGCTGTGCAGCCAGGTCCCTAACAGGCCATGACCAGTCCTCTGCCCTAGGGTTGGGGACCCCTGAGTTAAAGAATGTAGGTCTCAGCCAGACTCAGACCTTCTCTTTCCACGAAGTCGCACCTCTGCTCTATTCTGCAGGGAGCAGACTTCTAAAATGCGCATTTCCTCATCCACATGAGGTCTCACCTATTTGTGTCCACCTTCTAGAAGCCATAGCTCAAGATTTATTATAGCTTTAATTGTATGTCCATTTATTGCTTGTAGGCTCCATGAGGGCAGATGTCTTCACCACTGTGTCCCTAACACTTTGTCACACTAAAGGAACACAGAAGTTACAATCAATAATGATGAATCAGTCAACCAATGGTGAATGATTTGGGGGGCTTGGATAGAAAATAAAGTATTAAAAGGCAATTACTGTTGGTGGGAATGTAAAATGGTACAGCCGTTCTGCAAAACAATAGGGCCGATCCTCAAAAAAATTAAACATGGAATTACCATATGGTCCATCATTTCCACTTCTGAATATGTATATCCAAAAGAACGGAACAAAGGGATATGAAGAGACATCTGTACACCCATGTTCACAGCAGCATTATTCACAATAGCCAAAGGTGGATGCAACCCAGCAACAGCTGGATAAACAAAATGTGGTCTATATATACAATGGAATATTATTCAGCCTTAAAAATGAAGGTAATTCCACCACATGCGACATGAGTGAACCTAAAAATATCACACTAATTGAAATAAGCTAATCACAGAAAGACAAATACTATATGATTCCACTTAATGAAATACCTAGAATAGTTAAATTCATAGAGATGGAAAATAGAAGGCTGGCTGCCAGGGCCTGGGTGGGGGGAATTTGGGGGATCATGGTTTAATGGGAATGCAGTTTCAGTTATGCAAGATGAAAAGGGTCCTTCAGCTTGCACAACAATGTGAATGAACTTAATCACACCGAACGGCACACTTAAAATTGAGTAAGAATGTAAAATTCTATGTTATGTGTACTTTTCCGCAATTGGGAAAAGAGACATTTACAAACTGATGATTGCCCAACTGTGTACATTTATTTAAAACCACCACACTGTACACTGACGACGGGTGAATTTTATAAATGAAGCCGTTTTTAAGAAGGTGATCAGATATTTGTCCATCCCTATAAGTGAAAAAGCCACATTTATGTGAGTGACATTTCCTATATGGGATTGCCAGCATCTCGAGCTGGAAAGGACTAAAGAAGGCAGGCTGGTGTCCATAAGTGTGGTCTACCCCTGAAAAAGGACTGCCACTTTGGGTCTCTAATTTTTCGTGCCAGGAAATAGCCAAGTGGCCTAACACAATACCCATGGCTGCTTTCATTTGGGAAATGTAAGGTTTGGATTCGGGAACTATAAAGAGTAGCCTTTTTCTCACCATGAACCAACCTCTTGGAGGCCATGGACTTTCATCGATTTGATGTCTGTGGGCCTCAAATGAAAAGCTTTATGTCTGGAAGAAACTCTTCAAATTCTAGAGATTTAGAAGTTGAGCTAAAATTGCTTCAGAAATCATGCTTGTATGTCATTGGGAGTGCTTTATCATGGGCCAAACGTCCACTTTTCTGAGAGGCCTGGTCCAGAGCTCTTCTTTGGGAATAATTTATGGCTGTAAAATCCGGCTAATTGCAAGAATCACCACTTAACTGATGATATAGCCCCATCACTTTGATATCTTTGCTTGTCGCCATTTTATCAACCCCAAATTGGTATTGAACAATTTCTAGCTCCAATTCATCTTCCTAGTTGCCACTAATATAGTGAAGTCCACAATTGTGTGTGTACTAAAAAAAGAAAAAAAAAAGTATAAATACTCTAGCAACTTCATTAAAGCAAGAATGAATTGTCAGAAAATGCAAATTTCTCATGCAGGTTCTTCGGTGGAAGACTAGATGAATTAGGAATGAAAAAGTTGACTAGATTTTTTGTCCCTCGGTCACTTGCCTAGCTTATTCTAGTCCATGCATACGGGTCTTTAGGTCAATCTGGGCACTTACACACTGTAGAGGATGTTGATTCTCTAAGTCCACAGTGGTGGTTCTCGGTGGGGGGTGATTCTGCCCTCTCCCCCACCAGGGGACATTTGGCAATGTCTGGAGCCATTGTTTTGGTTGTCACAACTCAAGAGTGCTAATGGTATCTAGTAGGAAGAGGCCAGGAATCATGCTAACATCCTACAATGCCCAGGACAGCCCTCAACAATAAAGAATTATCGGACCCAAATGACAACAGTGCTGGAGTTCAGAAACCAGGTCTAAAGGTAACATGATTTCAAGGCTTATAAGCAACTTCCTAATTTTTTTTTAATAGTAAAGTACATTCTAATAAAACTTAAGGTACTAAATCACAATCAAATCCTCATCTTCTCCATGGGAGCCTTGTTAATTCCTCCCCCCTACCAACCCTAAGGCCTGCATTCTGGTCTTCGAAGATTGCACAACCTTATATTCACTCAACATGAACCAACCTCTTGGAGGCCATGGCCTTGGGTTGATTTGAGTAATTTATTTGCTTCCTGTGCAGATTAGAGGACATTTTAGTGAATTTTCTTCTTTCTTCCATGAATAGCATAACTTTTCATTAACTGCTATCGATTTGAAAATACAGTTTGGAGTTGTTTATTTCACTGAACAGCATTTCATAAGCCCTTTCTACCAAATTAAAATGAACATATTGTCAATGTGTCTTATAAGTTTTCACCCTGTGTATGAACTTTCAAAAACTTAACCAATCTCTGCTATGCATTTGAGTTGTCGGTCTTCAGTGAACACCCTGTTAGATACAGCTCTGTGTAAATTTTGGATTTCTTTCCTTCCAGGTCCTGAGTCTTTCTAAAATGAACGTTGGTATTTCCCAAATCACAACTCTTTAAGAGCTTCTCTCAAATACTTCATTCTTCATTCCTTTTGTTGGCTCTTGTGCAAGGCGAGAACCTCAGGAAAGTGAGTAATCAAGCTAAAAATGGTAAGCTCATAAATATGCTTATCGGGATGCTCACATGTGTCGTAACTGGACTGGAGAAATGTATAGATTTTCAAAAACAAATTGAAGGCTCAATTGATTGATCAATTTTTCTGCTAAACATGCTTCCGTTTCATTCTCTTTTTGAGCAGTTCTGATTCACTCTTTACTTAAACATTTCTAAATTGGCACCCACATGTTTCCTAAAAGTTTTCTCTTGCTTTTTAAATTTTTAACCATTTTGGGGGGTTATCTACCACAAAGATACCTACACAAATCCTGCCTCCTCATCTTAAAAAAGTGCCTATTCTGAACTTGTCTTTAAAAAATATCACTGAGAAGGCACTTCTGTAAATTTCCCACAAGGTTCTTTATTATAACAAACCTTTTAAGAGCTAAAAGCCCGGCACACGGGAAAGTTTACTGTCATAAATAGCTATCTATCTTTGCAATATAAATTATAATCGAAAATAAACTTGTCAGAGAACCCTACCCAACCACAAAACGTGGGACAGTTAGAGTGAGGCAATTAAAGAATGTTAATTGGCACAGAGAGAAAAACAAAAGACGGTCATTGTTAAGATAACTGGTCTATAAACACCTAAATGGATTTTGTGAAGGAGAAGAAAAACTCGTCTTTTGACCATGAAAGGGAATATAAAATGTTCTGTTTTGTTTTGTTTTAATGTGTGGAGAGATTTTAACTTCTTTTCTCAGCTTGGACCCGAATAAATAAATGGCTTGGTCCTAGCCTGGTGGGAGTTGCAAAGAGACACCCATGAGAAGGAATAAAACCCCTAGGAAACAGAATGAAAATTAAGCCACAGGGACTAACAAGACAGTTTTCATGCATTTTTCACCGTCCAGGTGATCTGAGAGTCGATTTCTTGAACCCCTCAGCATGGACAAGCACCCCGAAGACAGAGACTGCTGTGGGGTGAGGGTCTTGCCTTTGCAATTTCCATCTATGCGGTCTCAATCTCTCTATGCCCTGTTTTGTAACCCAGTATATGGAGAGACTCATCTCTATTTGTGGCATTGCAGAGAAAATTAGAAATAATTGGCTTAAAGTTTCTGGCATATAATTGATGTGCAGGAAACATTTATCATTATCGTACAAATGATTGCAGGTTATCATAGCAGGAATATTTATCTAAGGTTTCTCATAATAGCAAGTTGACTCCCCAAATACATGGCAGTTGTGTGTGGGGGTGTCAGTCATTTTGTTTGCTTGGTCGTTCATTTGTTCATTTATTTATTTATTCAGCAAGTCATTATTCTGTCCATCGTGTGCCAAGGCTTGAGCTAAGTGCTGAGAATTTCTGGATGAAAAACACAGTGCTTACAATCCAAATAAAAGCTGTTATTACCTCTTCCTTCCTTCCTTCCATTTATGTTAACTATCATATCACAGTGGAACTTTTAACCATTTTAACCACAGGTGACTTAGCTTGTGGGAGTCCTCCTCTGGCTGCATCTGTTATGTCCCTGCGATTAGAAATCGGTGTCAGGCAGGGGAGCGGGTGTTGAGGGCTGCAGGAGAGGAAGGATGCGGTGAGACGGTCCTCCGGGGGAGAGGATGCATGGAGGAGGGGGATGATGCTGTGGGGTGGGGGCGGGGCTCCCGTGGGCGCCCGGGCGCTTCGGGAGAAGGCATTTGGCGAGGTTGGGTGTCACCCCCAACCCTTCTGCAGCTGCTCCCGTGTAGATGCGGGATCGGCTGAGTCGGATCTAACCCGGAGTAGGATTGGCCAAGCCAGTCAACAAGGATGAGGGAGCACAGTGATGGAGCAGAGAACCCAAGCCTGGGAAGAGGGGCTGGGGGACGGGAAGACGGTGAAGAAGAAAGGACGATAGAATCAGTAAATGTGGGCGTCACGGGGAGGTCAGTGAATCGGTGGACTCGGGTCCCAAAGGGACTAGGTGGAAACATGCTTCTGGGGGTTGGTCGGAGGGTGAGGCGTGAGGGCGAGGTCGTCACTGGAAGTGAGGTGTCAGCCCAGACGGGTCCCCAGTGGCGAGCTGGTCCAGGAACAGGGCTAATTATCATCTTCATAGACAGGGACACTGTCAAGCATCGTCACAGGTGAGCAGGAAGCGGAGCCAGGTCCCAAAATCTTATGCCCAGAGGGGCAGGATCTCAGGGCCTGCAGAGGATGCAATGCTGTGGGGGGCGGGGGCTGAGGGGGGTGAAGAGGAAAACCTGAATTCTGGGTTCCCAAGGGCTGAACAGTTTGAGGGAGAAAGAAGGGGTAACTGGTGGAATAAGAAGCAAGGAGCTCATCCAACTCCACTGGAGGTAGGAGACTGGGGTGTCAGAGGGAAACAGTCACCTCTGAGAGGGCCTGGGGAGAAGCAGTGTCCCCAAGGGAGAATCAAAGGTTGGCTAGAGCAAAAAGGCACAGGGACATTCAGAGAAAAGGGGAAGGATACAGCAGAGTTTGCTGGGACAGACTAGGAGGCACAAGAGAAATAAATGTTAGCGGGCCTGTTGGGGGGAGTGGAGATTGAGTCTGGCAAGTAACTGAGTTTATGGAACTGGTTACTTAGGGCCAGGCTCTGTTCTAACCTCATTGCGGAGGAAATTATGATTATTGTTATACTCATTCTTCCAGGTGAGGAGACAGGTGACATGCCCAAGGTCTCATAGGCTTAGGGCCGACACTCAGAACTAAGCGACTTCCTCAGGACCAAACAGGGCATCAGCAAGCCACGGCCCCAAGGCCAGATCCAGTCTGCCGCTTCTTTTGTATGACCCGCAAACTAAGAATGGCCTTCACAGATGAACGTTCGGCATCTCTTGATGAGAAGAAACATCTATTTTGAATCCCAATCAAATCAAGTAAAACATTATCCTCCTAAAGAATTCCATTTTTTCTCACTAGTAGATCAGTATTGGAAAAAATTATACTCAAATGTTATTATTCTATTTTGTACTTCTTATAGCTTTATCTTTATTATTATATTTTATTATATTTAAATTTATATACATTATTGTACTTTTATTTATTTCATATTATTTATTCTTATGCTTTGCATTGGAAATTTGTGTTCTCTCTGTGTTAGGATCTATACAAGAGCCTCAGTTTTGTCTCTTAGTCCTCAAACCCTAAAATATTCCTATTACAGAAAAAATTCGCTGACCTCTGGACTATATTCAAGTATCTCTCCATAGAGGAAATACTCAATAAATGTCAGTGGTTATTGATGTCATTATTATTATCGTTGGTACCTAATTTATAGGACATAAGAATAGCCTGGCTGTGAGTCCAGCCCAGTGGTGTCACCAAAATATATTGAATAAATATTAGCGATTGAATGAATGAGTGAATGCACAAAAGAGTGGGAAAGAAGATAGGCAAGGGGATGGGGGGTGGTTGAAACTGATGACATCTTTCATTGGGACAGAAAGCATATCGAGATGGGGGGGAGTCAGAAACAGCGAGTTCAGTTTCAGAAATGTTGATTAGGTCAGCATAAACTCGGGGAATGCTCACTGAATCTGAGCAAATCCACCATTGTCCTCCGTATCTGACCCCTGACAGAAAATTCCATAGCTACGCAGAAAGCCCTGTGTACCTCTGGGATATTTTTATGGTGAATATAAAAGAAATGAGTGTGGTTGGGGGTGGGGGAGAAGATTCTGGAAGGCTGGTCCTCTGAAAAGAGTTTATTGGGCGAGAACAGTCTTTACTGAGTTCCGACTAAATTTGAGACACTGTGCTGGGAACCTTACGTAATCGCCCTCACGATTTTCAGAAATATACATTATTTTTCCCATTTTACAGATGCAGAAACTGAGGATGGGAAAAGCTGTGACCAGTCCCAGGACTCACACCTTGGAAGCAATAAATCCAAGCTTTGTATGAGCTTGTCTGACTGCCACTCATTCATTTGCTTCTTCATGCCACCCATGGGGTGGGCCAGGCTCTAGGCCCCGAGATTCAGCAATGAAAGGCCTGACCTTGGAGCTCCTAGCCCAGCGGGAAAGACAGACTATAAACAAGTCACCAACACCCAAATACAATAAGTATAGATTGTTACTCAAGTCTTGAAGGGAATCAACAGGTTAAGACAGTCAGAGAGTGATCAGAGGAGGAGGCTACCTGAATTGGGATGCTCATGGGTGACCACTCAGAGCTGAGACATGTAGAGTTAAGGGACGAATGTTCTGGAAAACAGCAAGAGCTCTGAGGTAGGAATGAGCTTGGAGCATTTGAGGATCAGAAATAAGGAAGGTCTTGAAGGTCAAACCAAGAAGAGGGGGGCTCCTCCCAGCCCACTGTGGAAGACCCTGGCCCGGCCCAGGGGGAAATCCTACTCTGGAGTAAGGTGTGGGGGTTCGGGTCCCACCTTTTAGCAGCTGGGTGATGTTGGCAGGCCTCCAGGCCTCTGTGCCTACAGTTGTGATTTGAGAGGAAGAGGGTTCTTGCTTCACAGGGATGTTGTGAGGACCCATGAGATGATGCGTCATGCCTGGAAGATGGACAGGTACTCACTCACTGATGGACACTGGAGCTCCCAACACTCAACCATCCTGGCGTGAAGGGACTCCCATCCTGTCATCGGCAGGGTCCCCAAGTGAACTGTCTTCCTGTCCTTAAATAATCACCATCAAGGTGTTGAGAAAGGCTGAAAGCTGGCTCAGACCGGTCTCCTTTGCCAATGGTCTTTCTTTCACTTTCTGTAAAAATGTCTTCAACGCACTTTTTCTTTTTCCTCTTATTTTGTTTTTGGTTCCGAGGCCTCACTAGTGCCAGGAAAACCATCCATGTTGAAATGAATTGCTCAATTGTTGGGAAAACATAATATCTGCCTTTTTTTTTTCTTTATTATTGCAACATAGTGGCTGTGACTTTGAACGTGTTATCTGTGTACGTGAGGCTCTTTATGAACTCAAGGGCTCATAACCTCAGTTTTGTGATCCATAATTGATTCCCTGCACTATTGAACCATCTGGCACTGAATGCCAAATTTGGTCCATTTTCCTGGGAAAAAGGTTCGTCAGTTTTCTTGGATTTTCAAAGGGCCTGTGCCCACCTACCACCACCCTAAACCTGAGCTCAGTCTCTTAACCATGGGGCTATTGGCATTGGGGGGCAGGTAATTCTCTGCTGCGGGGCTGTCCCGTGAATTGTGGGATATTCAGCAGCTGACCTGGCCTCTATGCACCAGATGCCAGTCAAGGAGCTGCCAGTCCTGAGTTCCGATGCTCTGGGCCAGGTGGCCCTGGAGCACTGCTCCCCTCCCCAGTTTTCAGCAAGCCCTCTGGGGACCACTGTCCTCTGCCAGCAGGCCCTGACTCATCACGATGTTAATAAACCTTGCTTGGACCCCACTGAAAGAATTTTCCAAAGCATCGGAGGAGATCACATGCTTGTGACCACTCAGGAAAATAAAACTAAGAACATGGCAGGAATCATGATAAATATCATCATCACGAACATGAACTATTTCCGCGAATAATCTGTCCTATAAATACAAAAACTTCTTCAATCAAAATAGCTGACTGAACTGCGTGTACCACCCTTCCCCCTCTCCTAATTCTTAGAACAGTGCAGCAATGATCCCCGTTCGACAGCTATTTCCTGAATACCTACTGTGTGCCAGGCACTGAGGCCCACAACAGGACCCAGCAGCAATCAGTCCTCATTTCCCCTGCTCTGTTGTTTTCACAGAAGAAGGGTTTCATGCTGGCATTGTATTATTTACACATGTATTTGTCTCACCCACTAGAACTACAGAAACTGGGATTCTGGTCCATTCCTTTCATGACATCTGGATCCCAGCCTTAAAGACGGGGCTTGCCTCCCCGCAGGGAACACCATGGGATATTTTATTTTATTTTATTTTATTTTATTTTATTTTTTATTTTATATTTTATTATTTTATTTTATTTTATTTATTTCATTTTATATTTTATTATTTTATTTATTTTATTTTATTTTATATTTTATTTATTTTATTTTATTTTATTTTATGTCATTTTATTTTTTGTTTTATTTTATATTTTATTATTTTATTTTATTTTATGTATTTTATTTTATATTTTATTATTTTATTTTATTTATTTTATTTTATTTTATTTTATTTTATTTTATATTTTATTTATTTTATTTTATTTTATTTTATATTTTATTTATTTTATTTTATATTTTATTATTTTATTTTATTTTATTTATTTTATTTTATATTTTATTATTTTATTTTATTTTATTTATTTTATATTTTATTATTTTATTTTATTTTATTTATTTTATTTTATATTTTATTATTTTATTTTATTTTATGTATTTTATTTTATATTTTATTATTTTATTTATTTTATTTTATTATTTTATTTTATTTTATTTTATTTTATTTTATTTTAGAATGGACCTTAAAAGTCTGAGGTGGAGAAAGAACTTGAGGAGACACTGGTTTAGGGATGGTTTTGGAACTGCAGGAACAGAGAATTGCCCCAGGAGAAAGTATTCAGGAGGTAGGGACAAGGTACCTCCCAGGGGGAGCACTGGGCATTGGGTGGCGCTTCAGGCAGTGGCCAGAGAGAGAAGGCCGAGTGAGTGCAGGGGGTGAGTGACGGTTAATGGAGGGGCTCTCTCTGGAAGGGCTTGCCTACACTCTGCACGAGATTGAGATAAAGGCTGGAGAACATGCCTGTTGGATGTAGGGGTAAGGCCTGGGAGGCCACGGAGAGCTCTCGGTGGCATGTGAAAGGACCATTTCCGTGGACCGGGGAGGCTGGAGTGAGAGGAAATGAGGGCACAAAGGCTGAGCCTTTTGATAAGTAGGGGAAGAGATGGGGCAGTAGCTGGAGGGGAGTCGGAGGCCAGAGGGTTTTTATTTATTTACTTATTTTAAAGGCAGGAGAGATTTGAAATCCTGGGAGGAGGGTAAGATTCAAAAGGAAAGCAGAGATCCACATGGCTCAGTGTCTGCTTCATCTGGTCTGTGCACTCATGTCCCCTTTCCAGACACCTGCCCTGACTGCCCTTGGTTGACAGCGTCCTCCTGCATCGAGGTCCTCGTGACCATACATCATGCCCATGTCCTGCTCGACTGGGTCTGCAGGGCATCATCCAGCTCCGTGGTGCATCTTCTGCATTTATTTCCTCATTCCCTCTCCCCGTCATTAGGGTTTAAGCTCCACGTCTTTGTCTAGTTTACTCAGGGCTGTATCCCCACCTCCTCGTACAGTGTGGAGCAGGTAGCAGACGCTCGAGAATTGTTTGTGAGTGAATGAATGGATGGAGGAATAAGCCAGCTGATCTATTTGGTTCGGCACGTTGGGGTGGTCCCTTTCTGATGGAGTCCCCTTTCTGCGTGACGAAGTGAATGAGATCGAGACTTGGAGTGTAGGGATGGGGGTGAGGACATGTGGGACGAGGTAGGGGGAAAGCGAAGACCAAATTCAATTAGGGGCAAGGAAATCTGTGAGGGTCTTGACAAGAGGGTTGTTCAAAAGGAAGACTCTGCAAGCCAGACAAGGAGGGGTGAGAACGCACAGTGGCTAGTTTGGTGGAAATATCAGAAAATACTAGAATAAGTGAGAGAGAAGAAGAAGAGGGTGGGTGGTACCTCCTAGTCCACCATTTTACAGGTGAGAAAACAAAGGCTCTGAAAGGCATTTCCAGCCCCATCCACAACAGCAAATGCAAAAGTCTTGCCTTGGCTTTAAGGCGTCATCTAAAGCCTAAGGCCTGGTTTCTGAGACAGAAAATCAAGGACCCGGTGTCCCAAGGTGGAGCTCTAGGTGTGTCCCAAGGTGGGGGAAAAAAATCTCTTTTGAGGATTTCAGGACTCTGAAACCCCTTTGTTATGCTTATATTCCAATATTCTCCAGATGATTTCCATCTCCTCCCTGCTCTCTACTGTTTTATTCCTTTCCAGTTTCTGCTTGAGGTCTGCTGGGTGTGGCTGGAAAAAAATCTCACTGGAGGCCTGGAAGTTTATTGCTCAAATCCTTAGGTGACTTGATATCACCAGTTATGGTGATAATCATTTCTTCATCAAAGCTTTTGATCCCTTTACACGTGGAAATGAAACTCAGCCGATTTTTAACCTGAGGTCCCAGGTCTGGGGATAGGGGCGGTGATCCCTTTGCTGCCTATAACAAATTTTGTGCAAACCTCCATATTCTTGAAGGGCAGGAAGTCACAGCTCTCATCAAATATTCATGACCTCCCCACTTCCAGCCTCTGTGTCCCCAGAAGGTTTTTTTGAGACCTCCCAAAACACAGAGGTTTTGCACCTCCTCGCCCAAAACACTCGGCCTTCCCCAATCTTGCTAATGACTCCAACTTGAGGCCTGGCTCAAGGATCTGGTCTCCTGTTCTGTCCCCTCTTCTTCCCTGATGAGGTCAGGCTCCCTCACACCTGGCCCCCCTAGAGCTGGATACCTCTCTCCTAGCATTGATCACGGTTAAGATTTTGTTTTATTTGTAAAGTTATTCAACCAAGATCCCTCTCCTTTTCCAGACTGCGGGTGCCACCTAAGACCTACTCTTCTACCTAATCTTGCATCCCCAGTGTCCGGTAGAGAGCCAGTCGTTTAGCAGGTACCCCAAGCTATGGCCGTTGGGCATACTCATACATCAGAACCTACATCCGCCTGAGCTCCGGATCTGAAGACTGAGGTTCAAAATCCGCCCTCAATACCCACGTATGGACCACCCGGTCCCACGCAGTCCACATATGCTATGCCCTAAACTATTTTCCCAAGAATACCCTTCTTTTAAGGATGTGGGATTACATGGAGGTGAAGAGTACTCTCTGGAATCTGTCTGGACTCGACCTGCCAGCCGTGCGGCCCCAGGCAAGTTGGTTCTGCTCCCTCTGGGCCTCACTTACCCACCTGTAAAATGGGGACAATATCACATGCATTATACACCCGTGAGAAGGATGCATGCGATTATTACATGGATAAGGCTAGAACCGTGCTTGGCATGTGGCATGTACTCCGACGAGCTTCTCTCCACCTGCTAGGCTTTGGCTGAGCTCTCAGTGACTTTTACACTGAGTCCCTAGAGGTTATCAGAAGCCCACCTTTTATTCAGGGCTCAGGAAGCGTGGATCAGAGGTTGTATGCTCAATGCCCGAAGGGTAGGAATCTCTCTTCACCGAGGTGTTTCCAACTGGTCAAATTCAGTTTTTAAAGAGCAGTAAATACTTGCAAGCGATGGACGGCAGCCAGTGAATGAAGAAATAGATACGTTCTCAAGATCCAATGCCCACTCGGACGTCCTGGGATTCGAATGGGTCAGGGGATGAATTTATGGGCTTCGACGTCAGATACTCTGGGTCACGAGATGGGCCTTTGGTCCTGACGTCGGCTAAGAGCGGATCTTCACCAGGATTTGTCTGCCAAGCACATTTGCTGAAACATCTTGGCTTCATTACATTTATGAGTTTTAAAAGCATGTAAAATATTTTATGTGGTTCTTGCAGAAAGGGTAGCAACATAAATAACCAGCAGGGATAGGGTGGTTTTCAAGAAATGGGGGTCTGCCGACTTGCCAACGTTAGCTCTGCGGACATCTGTGTGTGCAGAATATTCTATTTGACCTTCCGGAGTCACTGTCCATTTTCCCTTCCCTGCCCTGTGCCTAGGAGGCTGGCCTGTGGGGACTGCATTCGCTGGCTCCTGTGACATCTGGGATTCTGTCAGCTTCAGGCAACAGGGAGCAGGGGCTGGAGATGCGAGGTCGGGAGAGAGTGAGGTTGGGGTATTGAATCCCTGGCCAGCCACGGTTTGACGGGGACACAGCCTCTGTGGGGTGGCCTTACTCCCACAGCTCTTTCCAGGCCCTAATAACCACCCCCTCCTGTTGCCTTTTCAGGTCTAGGGGAGGTAAGGGCACCCCGAGGTTGGTAGTCCCAGGGTGCCTCACCACCCTTACTGGTTGCTCTGCACCCTGCCTGCACCTTTGTCAACACCCCTTGATTAAACTCTCCTCAGTTACCCAGTTTGGACCTTCAACTCTTATCCCGAATGGACCCACTTACTAGCATCACATTATGGCTAGGGATCAACATCTTACAGGAGCTCGAGCCTTTATAGTGCGGTGGCACCCGTCCCAGTGGGAAAGTAACCCTTATAGGCTCAAAGGCGTAGCCGAAGAACAAGTATTTACTATCTAAGAGCTGCCTTCTACCTCCGGGGTACCAGAGATGTGAGCTCGAAGTGATTCTGACTGTCCTGAAAAACATCTGTTTTAGCACAGAAGACAGGCAGCTCAGTACGGGATCATAACTCGGGGGGAACAGGGCTGGCAGTTCAGAGTATGGCATTCAAGTGACCTAGGGCCACCGTGGCCACCTGGGCAGCTTCAACAACAGACCTGTACTGTCTCACAGATACGGAGGCCCAAAGTCCAAGGTCAAGGTGTCGTCAGGGTCTGCTCCTCGAGGAGCCTCTGAGGGAGCATCTGTCCCCGGCCTCGTTCCTTGGCTTGTAGACAGCTGCCTTCTCCTTGTGTCTCTTTACATTGGTTTCCCTCTCTCATGTCTGTCTCTGTCTAAATTTCCCCTAACACATCGGTCATGTTGGATTAGGGCCTGCCCAAGGCCTCGTTTTAACTTCGTCACTCCAGGAAAGACTCTACTTCCAGACAGGGCTGCATTCTGTCAAGCTGGAGGGAGGGCCATGGTATATCCTTTTTGAGGGGACGTGATTTAGCCCATAACAGAGTCCAACAGGCAGGAGTTCCAATCCAGCCTGGGTCCTCTCAGACAAATTCTTTAAACTGTTTCGTGCTTCCATTTCATCATCTAAAAATAATGGAGATGGTATTGCCACAATGGCTTTGCAGGGTGATGGCGAGGATGCTGTGAAACGGTGTGGGGGAGAGTGCTTAAAAAGTGCCGAGCACGTGACAGATATTGAATAAATGTGGGCGTTTACCACTGCGAATGCTAAGGTGTCACACATCTACATGCCATCTGCATCGGAAGGTCTGTAGGCATCTAAAGTTTCCCCGGCCCCATGGGCTCCCTTCCCCAATCACACCTGTCATGGAAAACGGCAGCCCAACAACCAAGCTGCCTAAGACACGCCTGACCCCTCTGGTGTCATGCTCCTGGTTTAACTCCATCAGTGAACCTCATCGCCATCCCCCAAGGACACTTCATATTCTCAACCCATTCTCTCCTTTCCATCCTTACCAGTTAAATCTCAGAATGGGCCACCAGCACACACTCTCTGTCTGATGATGGAGAATTCCCTTCTCACTGCTGAACCCCAACACTGCCTGGCACTTAACGGGCACTGAGTTGCTGTGTGGGTGGGGGATGGGGAAACAAAATGATAAGGCTTCTCTTCTTCCTCCTCCTGCCCCCACCTGAACAAAACCACCAGCAGAGGAAAGAACCAGCTGTCGCGTCCTCCTCTGGAAAGATGATGGCTAGAGGCTGGGGATCCAGGGCAGACCCAGAAGGGGCAAGCATTGGCTCCTGAGAAACCTCAGTATCATCTATCCCACGATGGACGCGTGGGTGGGCCGCCCTCACAGATCCACTCAGGGTGGGGGTCAGGGGCATTGCGAGGCGTTTAAGCCTGTCAATAAAAAAAATAAAAGTGACCACTGCTTTGTATCTGCAGCTACTCAAGGGAAATAAAGTCGTTTGCTTATAAAGAATTTCCATAAACATTTCTGAGGATGTGTATTAGGAGTAATCTTGGGATGTGCATTAAACTAAACAGGGTAGTATAAACACAGGAACAGGCTGAAAGGGGGAGAATAAATGGCCCAGGACTGCCCTGGCCCAGGGGCCTTGGACAACTTGTGCAGCCTGCAGAAGCCCAGAGTCTCCAGTTCTCGATTTAAAGGAGGCGGAGACAAAGACAGGGGGTGGGGGGCGGCCCCGTCCAAGGCAGCTTCCTGAACAATCTCTGGAATTAAGCATATGTTCTTTCCTTTCTTCTAACGCTCAAAGCTTTGGATTCCTGGAGTCGTCTGTTGAAATTCTCAGAGGCGGTAAAAAGAACAACACACAGAGTCGCTAGGGGTGTGCTGTCTCCCAGGACAGGTCTTTAAGCTGCATGTGTGCCCTCTCGTTTCTGCCACCGGAGACCACTGCTGGGGAGGTGACATTATTGTCTCCGTTTCACAGATGGGGAAACCGAGGCTCAGGGAAGCGTGGCGCATCCCTGCAAGGTCCCAGAGCTAATCGGAGCAGGGGATGGGGCCCCAGAGTCTGAGCTCTTTAAAGGGTTTTTGACCGAAGGAAGGAAAATGCTCACTGGTATTAGCTTGTGCCTGTGTCACTGGGCCTTGGGATTTACTCTGAGGAGCCTCAGGGCGCATGATGGAATGGACATCGTGCCCTTATTTATGCTTTTGTCCTCGGTTTGTGCAAGAAGATGCTGAATGAAAATTACTTATTTATTTATGTCCTCAATGGGTGAACCTGTCAGCAAATTTAAAAGGTTCAAAAGGCGTGACAGTTTCAAAATGTGTCTCCCGGCCACCACACCCTCCCTTCCCCAGGTCCCTCTGGGGTCATTTTCTTTGCGTCTCCTTTGAGAGCAGAGTCTGTGCACAGGCAACAGACGAGCACCTGTGTGCACACACGCCTGCCTTTCTGATGACGCACTGTCTTGCTTCTTGCTTTTTTTCATTTAACAATGTATTTCGGAGTCTGTTCCATAGCCAAGCCTATAGAGCGACTCCGTTCTTTTTAACGGCTGCATAATATTTCACCACGTGGACGGACTGTGATGGGTGTGGTCAGAACTCTTAATCTACAGCCTAAGTATTTAGGCTGCTTTTTTTGCGATTTATAAAAAGTGCTTTGGGTGTGTGGTTGGGGGAGTGTATGTGTAATCTTGTATGTCTGTGTCTGTCCATCTAATTTCAGAAATGTGTAAGTACATCTATAGGATCGACATACAGGAATAGAATATGGGGCCCTTTAAAGGTTATTTTACAATTTCCCGCTTCATTTCCACCTCAATCCGATTTCCTTCTCTGTCACATACGGCTACTATGGTGTATTTAAAGTGAGTCCTTCCAGTCTACTTTCTACATACTTACTTTTATTTGTGTCACGTATCTTTAAATATATATATGTGTGTGTGTGTACATGTATAGTATTCTTCTGTGTACGTTTAATTTATACAGATTTTGTGTTGCAGAATATCACAGAGATTCCCTTGTACCTTCCACCCATTTCCCCTGATGTTAACATCTGACATCATCCTACAGTAATGATTAAAACCCGGGAATTGACATAAGTATGCTACTGTTAACATTGGCACAACACTGTTAACGAAACAAAACTAAACAACAGACTCTATTCAAATTTCAACAGTTTTCCCACTGATGGTTTTTCCTTTTCTTTCTCATTTAGGATCCAGTGCAGGACCCCATCCTACACCTGTGAGAGTTCTCCCACCTTGCCTTTTCCTTAACTTTGACACTTTTAAAGAAGACTCATCTGCTATTTTGTAAAATGCCCCTTAGTTAGAGATCATTTGATGCTTTCTCTTGGTTAGAAAGAGGTTATGCAAGAATTCTACAGGAATGATGTGTCCTTCTCAGTGCGTCGTATCAAGGAGGGCTTTGTGTGGTTGACGTCTCATCCTATTAGTGATGTTAACCCTGACCCCTTGGTGAAGACGCTCTTCCTCTGATACTCAACGCCATGTCTTCCTCATGACTGCTGCACGGAATTCCTCCCTTGTCATATTATACTTGTCCTTCACAATAGGCTTCAGGTTTTATTCCTGATGAAAGAAATTATTTTAAAACTTTGGCCAAATCGGTAGAAGACTGGTTAAAGAGTGTTTCGGTCATATTCTAGAATACCACGCGGCTGTCCAAAAATCAAACCAAACTTTGAAAAAAAATTAAAACTGTAGGTAATGATAGAAGGGAAATGCCCAAGACATATTATTACATTTAAGAAGTAATTTTCAGAAATATTAATATTTGGATACAATGTTTGCAGAGATATTCCCTAATTATTTGAATATATTTGAGTGTCAAGACAGGAAGGTCTAGAAGAATCACACCAAACTATTAAGAGTGGTGACTGAGAACGGCAGAGATTAAACATAAACAGACTAAGAAATGGAATATATCATAGGCGGCTCTAAGAATGAGGACACCCCCAGGCTATGATGCAGAATGAGCTTCGAGATAACGTGATGAAAAGGTTACAAAGCCAGCTGCAGAAAAGTGTGTACAGTGTCCTGTTGTATATGTAAAAGAAAGACAGGGGAAGAAGAATCCATATTTCTAGCTACTTAGAGATATTCTGCAAGAGTCCATAAGAAATGATAGGGGACCTGGGTGGGGGAGGAACGAGAGCTGAGGGTAGCCTTGCCACCCTGCCCATTCCTTCTAGGCTTTGAATCGGTTGAATATATTACCTGTTCAACAATTTGAATTGTTTTTAAAAATCTTCGGTGGAGATGTTCATGTAAAAATTTTTAAAAATGCAATGCAAAACAAACCAACAAACAAATAAATAAAAAGGTTAAATAAACAACAGGAAGTGGAGAGAAGCTTCAGGAATGCAAAGGCCACATGTCCCAAAGCTTCAAAACAGCACAACCTTGCTTTCGATGTAAAGCTCCAGGGTGGAACCGAATTAGCTGGTAAGCAGGCCAGAGCAGGATGGAAACCCTGGAGAAGTCGGTCCTTCTATTGCCTTTTTTTCTACGTGGAAATTATTTTCATCAATCGTCTTCAATTAGCGTCCCCCTCTTTCTCTCATTTGCTGGGATAACCACTGTTGGTGCATTAAAAGCAAATGGCTCCTTCAAATGTTCTGGCAAAGACTGTAGAGGACAGAGATGCTGGGTTCCAGAAAGACTATATATATCGGTATTATCACCAATGTTTTGTGATCCTAAGGTCTGTTTCATGGGAGGCAAAGGTCAGAAAAACTGTCACCGAGCTAGCCTGAGGCTACTCAAACCTGGAGTCAAGACATCTGGGAGAAAGGTTAACTCAGAGATCTGGGTTTTGCTACGAATCTGGATTCATTCACTCAACAACTATTTATTGAGCACCTGCCATATGCCAGACCAGGGTGGGGACTGGAATGAGGCAAGGACGGTGCCTGGGGCACAAAATGGAAGGAGCCCCCTTTGCTGCACCCTCGTCCCCACACCATGCCAGGCACCGAGGTACAGCAGTGAATAAAAATAAATGGAAAGAAGAAAAGAAAAGAAAAGCTGGACAAAATGATCAAGTCTTCACATTGTAGGGCTGGATATTTTGTGCTCATTTGGTTCTTTTAGGAACAGAAGGTTTGGCCTACCCTTCGTTTTGGCGTTGCTGAATGACCTCAACTGGTTGAACTCTCTCTCTGCCGCCCCGGGTTGTCCTTTGGGGCTCAGGACTGGCTTGGACAATGGAATATCCCACTTTCTGGGTGCTTCCCAACACGTGGTGCTATGGATGCACTGACCAATCTAATCTACGTAATACTCCCTGAGGTGGGACACTTGATTATCACCACCTTTCCACACTGAGGTCCCAGTTGGTCTGTGACTTGGGAGAGGCCACTCACAGAGAAGACTGGCTAGGACGAGATTCAAAGCAGGGAAAGTCCCTGAGTGGGTGCTTGTGATTGCCTCTTACTCATGGCCTGTAGGTGGGCTAGAGCTAAGGTACTGCCTTGAAATGCAGGCAGGGGTTATTCCTTCTCCCTGTCAAGTGCCAGCCCAGCCCTGGAAAGACTTGGTCACCCCAGGTGACCCTCAAGGTGCTATCTTACCCGTCGTCTTAGCTTCTGGCCCAGCTGCAAAGATAGGTTATAGCTGAGCTTTCTGGGCCCTTCCATAATGCCAACCCAATATGTCCCAATCTGTCACCGCATCGCTCAGCATCTTCATTAAATCACTTCAGCCGCTGTGTCAACAACAAAGTTAACAATTCTCCTTCCTCCCTTCCTTTGAATGACAAAATGATCACTCAGCTACCTATTGTATGCCAATCCCTGTGGTGATCACTGGGATGTAACAATAAAAAAAGCAGACATGGCACCCATTCTCATGGACCCATGGTCTAGGGGAGGGAGGTGGGCATCAATCGCATAATCATTTTCAAAGATGTAGCGAGATACCACTACACTCTGGGGTGACTGGCACAAAGAAGAGTTTCGGGGTGCTACTGAGAAAGTTGGGGTTAGTCCAAGGGGACTTCTCTGAGGAATTTGGGGTTAGTCCAAGGGGACTTCTTGAGGAAGGGACCTTGGAGCTGAAACCTGTAGGATGAAGAAAAGGGTGAAGTGGCAGGAAGAGCAGGCAGAGGGAGCAGAGTGGCTGGCTGGGGAGAAGGCACCAAAGCCCTTTAGTGCTGGAGGGTGCTGAGCAAGGAGGAGGGATCAACCGTGAGGCTGCAGAGGAAGGTGGAGGCCTCCCTGGGGAAGGCCTGAAGTCCGGCCTGCAAGGGTTGATGGGTGCAGAGGAGGTGCCAACGGACGGATTCATGATGTAGTCCAGAGATTTGGTGATGGAGCGCATGAGGGGCAAGCGGGGGGCTGAAGAACCCCCAGCCTCTGGAGGAAATGACCCGAGCAACTGCAGACCCTGCAGTGAACTTGCAGCGACGTCCCAGGATTCAACCCCCTGCCTCTCCCTTGCACAGGTGAGAAATGACGTAGAAGCCTACACATCGAAGGAAGGACCCTGTGGTCCCCTTCCTTCTATGCTAAGCTCATCAAAGTGCCCAGGGGAAATGAATTAAGTTGAGAAATGAGAATCTCTTCTCTCGTCCCACTCTCCTCTGCCTGCAATGCAAACAACACACTGTCACTCTGCGCCAGGACGGGGTCACGAATGAGCTCAACAGAAACAATTCTCATGTCACTTGAGGCTTCATTAGCGAATAAAAACAGCTTCTAATAGCTCCACTGACTCAATTTAATCAATCTGGGAAGGTCTCAGAGACTTCCCAGGCTGCGAATCCACTGGAGCAATTTGTCTCTCGCAGAAGTTGGGTGTGTCCGTGTGTACGCCTCCCTCGTGGCTTTATTCATACCATCTCCCCAAGGGACCTGGCCTGGAAGAAAAAGGGGTTCGCAGAACGACGAGCAGGTATGATCTCATTGGTGTAAAAACAAAACAAAACAAATCCCAAGCAACAACAACAACAACAACAACACCTCAGCTGGGCAGCATTGTTAGCATCATCAAGGAGCTTGTTCGACTGGAGCATTTGGGGTTCTGCCCCAGGCACACTGAGTCAGAACCTGCCTTTTAACACAATCCACGGGTGACTCTTCAGAATGGGCAAACTCGACATGCCCTACCATTAATTTTTATATTTATACACACACCTACGTGTGTATTAAAGCTAGCTACGTATTTTTCTAGACAGACACAGAAATAGGTGCGCTGGCCTTCCTGGTCCTCAGGTTCCATGTTTGTGGATTCGACCAAACTCAAGTAGAAAATATTTGAAAAAAAAAAATAGGTCACATTGTTGCTGACGTGTCCCATGGTTGAGTCTGTACTAAGCATGGACAGACTTCTCTTTCTTGTCTTGATTCCCTAAACGATACAGTACAACAACTATTTACATTGTAGAAGGTATTAGACACGATGTAAAGTGTGTGGTAGACTGCACGAGGTTATATGCAAATACTATGCCATTTCTGTATAACGAACTGGATCCTTAAATGGATTTTGGTATCCATGGGGGTCTCGGGCCGATCCCCCACAGACACCCAGGGATGACTCTATATGAATAGAAATATAAGTGCGCAGAAAGGTCTGAAATTATATGCACTAACGGCTCACAGTGGTTAATTTTGAGAAGGAGAATATGATGGTGACAGCTAGGGCCAGGGAGGACTTTTACGTGTTACTCTATATCCTTCTGGGTTGTTTATTAGTTTAATCTACGGGAAGAACCTGTTAATGAATTACTTGCATATCTTACATTTAAATATGAAGGCAACGGACTATGAAGGCCTGGAAAGCTCGCCTCGTAAATAACATGGGCGTCTCGAGTCCTTCCTCTCATAAACTCCCTGACCGCCCCATTCCACTTGGAGACGTGCACCCTTTAGAATTACTCACACGTGTGTGAGATGACGTCCGAGTACGATTAGTCAAGGGAGCACGGTTTGCAATAGCAAAAGGTCAAAGAGAACCTGCACGCCCAGCAATTGGGTCCGGGTTCAATAGATTAAGGTGCCCTTACAGTGGAACACTATGTAGCCGTAAAAAAGATTGATGAGCTCTACAGGTTTCGAGATGGGACAATGGCCAAAATCCGTGGGCCAGGCAAGGAAGGAGCAGTGCCAAACACTCTGTCAGGGGTGCAAGCATTGTGTAAAAAGGAGGACAAGCTGGGCAGCTGTCTGTACTTGCTTCTGCACGCACGATATACCTCCACGCATCACACAAAATAAACTGGGAGTGGCTGATGGCGAAGAGGAAGAGAGGTGGCTGCAGTTAGGAGACTTTTCTTCCCTGTTTGTTATATGTTGTGATTTCTCAACTACTTGGAAGCATCACCTATTCAAAATTTTACTGAAACAAGAACAAAACAAAACAAACAGAAGCCTCCAGGGTTCTCTTTATCCCTCTGAGAATCCTCACTCATGGGAACTACATCTGGAGAACTCATTGTGAAAGTAATAACCCAGGGGCCTGGTTTCCCATGAAAAGAAGGCTGCTTTTCACGGAAGGACAGGGACATTCTCCATCCTAAGGGGACACGCACACATCCCCCAAAGCTCCCTTTATTGCCATTTTGTCCTTTGCCGCTCTCATTTTATGTGGCTCGGCCTTTTTTCTTAAAGGTCCCACCAGTTTTCTTTAAAGAGAGCACCCAAAATAAAAATTTCTGTCATTTCACTTTTAAACAGTCCCCCACCCCCAACTGTCCCATTTAAAAAAATTATAAAGATCTTCTTCTAGGATAAAAATGATGACTAGGAAATAGCTGGTTTCCTCCTTCCTTTTCCCAATCCCCGACTATAAAACTAAATAAAAATGAAGGTGAACAGGAATAGCAGACAAGGGAAATGCATCAAAACCAAAATATTTCATGTTGTCTCCAGGGCTAGGGCTAGATACAGGTCCCTGGCAGCCCACCAGGGAATAGGATTTTTGAAAAAGTGTCACATGCTTGTTACAAAACTCCCCAATCATTTACATAGTACCGAAGCCAGAAAATCCTCACTGTTTACTAGCAAATTCTTATCTTTCTCATGCTTTCCTCAGATCTGAATTATGCTTGGGAAACAGAAGAAAGGAACACAAGACAGAAAATAATGCTCGCTTAGATAAATACAATCGGCTAAGGGAGGCTTCCTGGAAGGAGCATAATTCACTGAGTCCCAGTTTATAGAGGGAATCCCCAAACAAAAGACTTTTGTGAAGGGATCAGTCCTGAGCCCACCATAACTTAGCATACAATGGGGCAGCTTAATAAAGGAGGTTTCCAAGGGCCATGATGGTTATCGAGGAGCAGAGAGAGAGAGAGAGACAGAGTCAGTCAGAGAGAGAGAGAGAAGAAAAAAACATCTGGAATGTTCCAAACTATCTTCCCACTTAGCATTCATGAATGCATGACAGGCTTCTATCCGCCTGAGGCCCACCTATTTTTGAAAACAAGAAGTTTGGCCGTTTTCTCCTACATCTGTGATTGGGTCAAGAGAGGTCTTTGCCTTGACTCCAGGGGATTTGTAAATCCACGTAGATGCTTTCTCAGTGACTGCCTGGACAAATGTTTCCATGCGTGTTTCATTGTTTATGTTCACCGACCGGTGTGATAAACAGCCCTTTACAGTTTGCTATAGGTACGCTGCTAAATATCACATATGTGAACCATATGATACAGACGCGTTAATGTTCTGAAATGGTCAGAAATTAAATGTGCAGTTACTGACTTGTTAGGAATAGGATATTTTGCTCTGGGCATGGAAAGGCTCCTAAAAACTACGCTCGGCTCAGTGGCAGGTGCCAGTGAGCATGATACATTTGTAGCCATTTGTGAATTCTCTGTTTTTCCTTGGTTCTTGGAACACCCAGAGATCCATCCTTGAGTCTAGTGCCCCAAGTTACAATGATACCCCTGAAGGTTTAGGCAAAGAAACACTCTGCTTTTCATGGAGCTGAGTCTGCCTGCTGTCCGATTCCTTTTGCTAGTCATCTTAAAGTATGTTTCTGATTCCTCATTGTCATTCTGTCCATCGCAGCCTGAGGGGGTGAGGGTGAGGCTCAGGAGGGTGGGACTCGTGTCCAGGTGTGGCGCTTAATCTTCAAATATTTCTTAATCTTCTACTGTCTGCAGACACACTGCAGGCAAATACTCCAGGTGATAAAGAGAAATATAAAACAGAATTCCTTGAGGAGGTTGCAAATGAATATTGTAGATTAGGTTCGCAGGCTGTATAAGAAAAGATTCTTGACCCCTGGGCATTATAAGAAAAATACCAATAGACATTACTATGAGATATTATTATTATTATTATTATTATTTTTTTTTTTTTAAATCAGAATAGCAGATCTCAAAGTTTTCGCTATCAGGGTCTTTGTAAGATGTGAGGCGAGACAGGATCTCTCATAGTAGGCGGGAGTTAAAATCGGTTTGACCTCCCATGTTATTTGGGTATTTAGCAACATTTACTGAATGTTCTATGTTTACATAAATAGTATGTGTCCTTTGACCTACGAATTATTCTGCTGGAGATTAATCAGGCAGACCCACTACCGAACACATGACAAATGATGTACGTACAAGGAACTCCACCGCAACATCGTATGCAAAAGCTAAATAATGGAAACAACCAGAATGTCCATTAGGGGAAACTGTCAAAGTAAGCGATGGTCATCTATTAAACGGCATTGTCTTCCTGCAGCTGGAGGCAGCTGTGTTTGCACTGATCTGGAATATTCTACGTGTGGTAGGTAGAGCGAAAGGAAAAAGCAAGCTGCCAAACTGTGCTCTGGATGCTCAATCGGGTGGGAAAAAAAAATTAGGTTGCACCATGAGAAAGTACAAGATTAGACCATTTTTTGACATTTAAAGGCTACAATTTGATATGGTTCAATAGAAGATATCCTTTTACTTAAACTTTTGAGATACATGGAGATTCATGCTCAGCTCTAAGAATCATACAGAGAGGGCCCACTCACTCCTCACCCAGCTCCCGGAATGGCAGCATCTTACAGAACCCCAGCACAATGTCACAGCCAGGAAGCCGACGTGGACACTCTTGAGTGACAGAATATTTCCGTCACTGCCACACCCCTCAGGTTGCCCTTTCACGGCCAAACCCCTTTCCACCCCCAGCTCTGTCCCTGACCCCTGGCAACCACTAATCTGTTCTCCTTTTCCATAGTTTTTGTTATCTCAAGGACTTCCCTCAATGGAATCAATCATATAGTACTGAGATTAAGGGATTGGCTTTTTTCCTGCATATAATTCTCTGGAGAGCCCCACCCCCATCCCCACTCCCTCCCCGCCCCCACTGTTGAGTGTGTCAACCGCTTATTCCTTTTTGTTGCTGAGCTGTGCCCCCTGACAGGACAGTTTAGCCATTCCCCTGTCTGGGAACATGTGTGTTGTCGCCAGTGTGGACCTGTATTGAACAGGGCAGCTGAAAAACACTCGTGAACAGGTTTCTGTGAGAACGTTACATTTTCAGCTCTCCAGGATAAATGACAGGCGTGCCATTGCTGGTTATATGGTAGGTGGATGTGTAGTGTTTTAAGCAACCACCAAACTAGTTTCCTGGAGTCGCTGTGACATTTGGATTCCTACCAACACTGTATACGGGGAAACTAGTTTTTCCATATCTTCACTGGCATTTGGTGTTATTGCTATCTATTTTTTTTTATGGGGGGGGGCAATGCCTTTTCTGATAAGTGTGTGATATTTCTTTAGGATCTCACTTTGTGTCTCCTTGATAGCTAATGAGGTTGCACATCATTCCATGTGCTTTTTGCCCCTCATGTATCCTCTTTGGTGTTGTTTCCCCATGTTCAAACTGGGGTATTTATTTTGCTGTTGAGTTTGAGAGTTCTTTATGTACCTTACCATCAGAACGACCCTTCATGTTGGGGCCCTACTCCTTTGTTGGGCCTGTGGTTTGCAAATATTTTCTACAGGCTGCATCTTGTCTTTTCAACATCAGTAAGAGGGTCTTTCACAGAGCAGAAGCCTTGAGTTTTAATGATGTCCAATTTATCACTTTTTCCTTCTATGGATTGTGTGTTGGTGTCAAGTCTTAGAATGTTTTACCTAGCCGTAGATCCCTAGGATTTTCTCCATCTGTTCCTGAAAGTTTGACGATGTATATTATTTCCCAAACACGCTCTCCAGAGCATGCAAAGATAATGGCAGAGCTGGCAACAACGGGTATTGAGCAGACCAGATTTGGTCAGGTCTGGTCACTGGTCAAGGTAGATATTGTGTCTGTTTGCATCGTGGAGGGTGAGAGGTTGAGAAGCAGTGATTCCTGAAGGTGTCCAGGCCTCAATTTTTCTTCCTCTTTGACCTTGTATTTTGCAATTAATATAAATTGTTCCAAAAAAAAAACAAAAAAAAACCCCCAAAACCAGTGAACTATCTTTAGGAAAATAATTCACACTTCCTCTCTATATTCTTAGCAAGAAACAGTTTATAATTTCAAAGGACAAAGGTACTTTCAACTTATCACCTCCATCACAGCAGGAATGGAATAATAATTATAATTATTGTTATTATTAACAATAAAAATAATAAATAATAATCTACCTTTGCCCAGCATGTCCCAATTATCATATGAGCACTTTATATTCATTCCAATGGTGTGCTCAAAGAAATCCTATATGCTATTAGTAGAATTCCCCTTTTGTAGCTCAAGGCCATAAAGTCAGTCCTTGAGGGTAAAGTGGACTGCAAATGCCAGAGACCTACAGAAGAAAAGAAGGGAATTTTGAATCCTGGAGCCCTGGAGGGGGTGTTCTTAAACCTCTCAGGCTTCAGAGATGCCTTTTGAAAATCAGCCCTAAGCGGTGTCCATAGAATTTAGCATTTGTGCTAGGACTACTGGCTACCCAGATGCAAATGAATGGACCTTTCCCTCACACCATACAAAAAATGAACTCAAAATGGATCAGTGACCTAAACATAAGTGCTAAAACTATAACAATTCTAGGAGAAAACATAGGGGTAAATCTGTATGACCTTGGATTTGGCAATAGCTTCCTATGTATGACAGAAAAAGCATGGGTAATGAAAGAACAAGCAAATAAATTGGACTTCGTCAAAATTAAAAACTCTGGGCATTAAAGGACGTCATCAAGAAAGGAAAAAGACAACCCACAGAATGTGAGAAAATAATTACGAAATCACATATATATCTGAAATAGGGTCTAGTACCCAAAATACATAAAGAACTTCTACAATTCCACATCAAAAAGATAAATAACCCAAAGAAAATATGGGCAAAAGACTTCAACAGATATTTTCCCCAAAGAATATATAGAAATGGCCAGCAAGCACATGATAAGATGCTCGACATCATTAGTCATTGTGGAAATGGAAATCAAACCCACAATGAGATACCACTTAATAACCCAGTAAGATAGCTATCATGGACAAAACAAAACAAAAACAAAAACAAAAATGAAAAATAATAAGCGTTGGTAAGGATGAGGAAAAATTGGAACTCTCACACATTGCTGGTGGGAATGCAAAATGGTTCCGTTGCTTTGAAAAACAGTTGGGTGGTTTCTCAAAAGCTAACCATAGAATTAGTATATGATCCGGCAATTCTTCTTCGAAGTAAATACTCAAAAGAACTGAAAAACAGGCATTCAAATACCCGTACACACCTGTGCACGGCAGCACTACTCACAACAGCCCAAAGCTGCAAATCGTCCAAGTGCTCCTCAACTAGTGAACGGATAAACAAAACGAGGAATATAAATACAATGGAATACTATGCAGCCATAAACAGGAATGAAGTGCTGATACATGCCACTCTCGGCACAAATCCCAAAAATATTATCGAAAGTGAAAGAAGCCAGGCATGAAGCCACATGTTACAGGATCCCCTTACATGAAATGTCCAGAATAGGTAAATCCAGAGACAGAATGTAGATTGGGGACTGTCAGGGTTTGGCATGAAGGGGGAATTCAGAGCAATTGCTTGATGGGTTTGAGGCCTTCTTTCCAAGTGATGAAAATATTGGAGTGCTAGAGATGGTGGTTGCACATCACTGTGAATGAAAGTTGTAGGCCGTTCGCTTGAAAATAGTTGATTCAGAAAATTAGCATTTGATTCCAGGGGTTTGGAGATGAGCGGCCCATCCCCATGGATTTTACTGTGGCTGGTACAGGGATGAAAGAGGGAAGAGCAAAATAGGCCAATCCTTTTTAGGAAAGATAGAAACGTTTATTTGGTGCTAATCTCTGACATCACTGGGCTTCTGGCGCCAAAGATTGCTGGCCTTGGAGCCTGAAGAACCAGTATTTCCCAACCTTTGACCTTGCATTGAGCCACTCAGAATTTCTGAGCTCTGAATTCTCCTCTGTTTCATGGGGGATCCCCATTTGGCCGGACCATGACAGGTACTGGGGAAGTCTGGGGAAGTCTGGGGAAGTCGTGGACGTGTGCACATCGGCCTGTTCCTTCCTTCTTGCATGTCCCACAGGCTATCAGGGCACAGAGCGGCTGCAAGCAGCAGGGAAGTCTGCCCCCAGGGCCTCAGAGGCACCGAAGAACTAGCCAGCTCTGTCCATTTCATCCAGGACTTGGTTCCGAAGGGGAGGCCATCAAATTTGCCTCTGCCAACAGACAAGACAAAGGCTGTGGAGCTCAGGAACTGTCTACCCGTTTTGGCGTGGGTCGTAAAGGCCACCCCCACCTTCACAAGGGCTCTGCCAGGATGAAATGGCCCCTGGCCCTGGATGACAATAAGACGTCTGATAAGAAACTGTTTAGATGTGGCAGAGAACACGTTTTAACAGCCCAGGGAGGTGAAATTATCACAGAGTGGTGTAAAAGGAGCAAAATGATTTCGGATAAACCATGAAGGAATTTTATTACCCGGTGACGTTATAAATCAACTTCTCTGTAAATGCAATAAAACAACTGTTTAGTCTGCATGATTCATACCACAAACCTTAGCATTCTGGGTTTTGATCTTATTGCCGCAATAAACTGTCTAGACAGCAATTAGCAAACTGCTTCCTTCAGATGTTTGGAGTGCCAGGGCCGTGGCGATGGCACTTAGAAATGCAGGGGCTTCTTCCTGGCTCCTATTAATTATCGGTTGGGGCGAGTGGGGAAAGCCCGAAATCTTGTCAGAATTAGCCTCCTAGAAGTGTCCTCCTCCCCTGAGTGCCACGCTTCGCCACCTAATGCTGGTTTATAATTTGCAGGAAATCTAAATATTGGGAATTTTCTTAAACTCGGCTTGTGGTTTTAGTGTCATTTCAGAGAGGAGTTGCCAGAAATTAACTTTTTTAAAAGTGAGCAGCATGAAAAGTCTGAGCTGGACGATGGAAAGAGAGAGGCTATACTTAACAGTGGGCCTCTGTAACCAGTGGGCATTTCCTAAGGGACAGGTGCCTGACCCGCTATTTAAGTCAGTCTTCACGACAGTCCCAGGAGGGGTGCAGCTGAACAGGCCAATGTCCTGAAGAGGAGTGACTTTGCCCGCGGTTCCAGAGCAGGTGGTAAAATGCCAGGACTGAAATGAGTTCTCCTCGGTTCTGCAGCCCTCTCTCTCCCCACCAGCTCACATCTAAACTGAGGAAGAAGAAAGACAACAGATTCTAGAGACTCCTAAATTGAGAGTCCAGGACTTTCATTTTGTGGGTCATTCTGCGTCACATACCTGGCTTTCGAATGACTGGCGAGTGACCGTCCCAGGGGCAGATGGAGAAGGACGAGGGCTGTGGCATTTATTAGTGGTGAGAGATAAAAACTGGAAACCAACTTTATGTCAATCAAAAGGGAACTAAACAATTAAGCTATGGAACATATCCAAACTACAGAAATAGTCTGCCATCGTTAAAGAAAAAGAGACAGGTCTACACAGACGAACTGGGGAAGCTCGACATGTATCTGGAGCAAGTCGCCGGACAGAACACAGAAAATACAACGATGCCATGTGTTCTCTATGGATGCATATTTACATACGGATGTGCCCTGAAAAAATCCTAAAACCTATATTCCTAATGGATTGATGGGGAAGGGGAGGAAACCAAAGTGGGAAGCAAGTTATCAAAGGTGTCTTTGCCCTTATCTGTAATGTTTCAGCTTTTGCAAGGAGAATATGGCATTCCTTCCTTTCTCCCTACCTTCCATCCCTCCTTCCCTCCCTCCCTCCCTCCCTCCATCCATCATCTACCCACCCACCCACCCACTCATTCACGCGGCC
This sequence comes from Cynopterus sphinx, assembly GCA_030015415.1. NCBI lineage: Eukaryota > Metazoa > Chordata > Mammalia > Chiroptera > Pteropodidae > Cynopterus > Cynopterus sphinx. The sequence goes on from CM057389.1 coordinate 89,367,824, forward strand.
CTTGCCTGGTGCTCTATGCCAGATTGTTGAGATAACAAAAGCCAATAAAACGTCACCCCTGACTCCATGGAGATCCCACTTTAGATTGAAAGACCTAAACATCATCAGGCCTCTGGCTGTAGGGGGTACTTGGTGCTGAAGGGAACGGAGAGCGAAAACCTGGGAAACTGTTTCAGTTTCTGTCCCAGCCCTGGTGCTTGTTTAGGGAGACATGTGATACCCCCTCGCCTCCCAGGGGTTGGGATGGCCAAGAGCCTATAGAATGAAGTGGGTTGATCAACTCAGCGACAGCATGTGGCTGCACCTTCTGCAAACGCCCCCTGCCAAATGCACAGACAACATAATTTGGTTCAAAGGTGACAGTCCTACATAGTCATGGAAACGAAAAAGGCTCCTCTGAGCTTCCCAGCCTTTTCCTCCCATCATTCTGCCAATCCCCTCGCCTCCACTTTTCACCAAATACCATATGCATGGGGAGGAGACCGCTCAGGCCACACTGGGGATTGTTGCCTTATTTACAGAGAAAACAGGACTCCCTCAGAGTCACAGGATTTGGAAAGGAAAACTCTTCCAGAAAGAAATTCCAGGTTTCACTTCTGAGGGCAGAGCAGCCAGCTGGGGGCTGTGGCAATTCCCTGGAGAAAGTGGCTGGTCTTAGCTTCCCCTCCTGGCAACCATTTCACTGTAGAGAAGCGTTTCACGGACAATCTTTCGCCTCAGCTCCGGGGAGCTGTCATTTTTCGTCTTGGTCCTTACCCAGGCCTGGCATTGGTCACTGGCCCTGCCCTCGGAGGCTCAGTGTCCACTGCGAGAGACCAAGACATAAGTTTGAAATTGCCATGCAGCGTCGTTTAGTATTAGCATGAGCGGGATTGGGCCTGTTCTCCCCTCACCTCTCTGCTGTCATTTTCTGATATTCTTTCTCTCCCTTCCACCACCCTGACCTCCTGGCTATTCCTTGAAACCTCCATGTATGCTCCAGCCTCAGGGCCTTTGCACTTGCTGTTACCTTTGTTCTTTTCTGCCAAATATCTGCATGGCTTGCCCCTCACCTCTCTCTCTCTCTCTTTTTTAAATTAAAATTTGAATATATGAAAAAACTCTTTAAGTCAGGGGTCCCCAGCCTTTTTGGCACCAGGGACTGGTGTTCCTATGAGAATCTAGTGCCTGATGATCGGAGGTGGAGCTGAGGCAGTGATGCAGGTGCTGGGGAGCGGCTGCAAACACAGATTCGCCTGCCCACTGCTCACCTCCTGCTGTGTGGCCCGGTTCCTTACAGGCGATGGACCGGTATCAGTACCCGTCCACGGCCCAGGGGTTAGAGAGTGCTGTTTTAAGAGATAAATGATGAATAAAGAATTACAACACCACAAATACTTACCCCCCCACCACTCTGCTGAAACATTACCACGGAATCCATCACGTCGCGTCTCCCAGGCCTCTTCCATCGCCACCTAATACTGAATTTTAGATTGATCATCGCTTTTCTGTGCGGTATGACTACGCATATGTACATCACTAAGCTATTATTCTTTTAGTTCTTGCATACTTTTTTGGAAATAAAAAGTACTGTTTCTGCTTCATATTATGTTTCTGAGATTCTTCCAGAAACACTATTAATTTCCACTACGGTATTGTATTCTAATGTGACTGTCACATAATTTATTTGCCCATTGTCTTGTGAAGGGACCTTGGTATTGATTCCAAGTTTTTTTTTTTTTTTTTTTGCTATTTCTCTCATCGTTATCAGAAACAACCTGTACATAGCTCCTGGTACACACAATAAGACAGTTTTAGGGTACATTACCCATGAGTAGAATCTCTGAGTCTTAAGGTATATGCATTTCCAGCTTTACCTCCCATTTCAAAAGTGTTTTTCAAGGTGGTTGGAGCAATTACACTTTACATGAACAGCGCAAAGATGTTTTGGTTGTCCTACATCCTCACCATCGCTTGATGCTCTCAAATTTATTAATTTTTGCCAATTGATGGTTTTAATTACAATTTCTTTATTCTTAATGAGATTAGTCATCACTGAATACATTAATTGAGCACTCATGCTTCCTCTTCCGCAAAATATCTCTTTAAATATTTTGTCCATTTTTCCATTAAATTGTTTGGGTTTTTTCTTATTGATTTGTTGACGTTCTTTGCATATTCTTGACAATCTTCTAATAACTATAGACATTGCATTCTCCCTCCAAATCCTAGCTCATCTTTTTAAGTTCCTTGTGGTGTCCCCTGATGTGCTTGTATTTATCAATTTGTTGTGTTTTAATGTAGTTGTGTTTATCAAATTTTTCCTTTACAGATTGTCTTTTTTCTATCTTATATAAGACATCATTCCATAATTCAAGTTTATATAAACATTTCCTACATTTTATCTTAAACATTTGTCTTTCACATTTAAGTCTTTAATCACCTGGAAGAGATTTTGGTTTTGACATATAATTCACGGATCATAAAATTCACTCATTAGATTTTAACGCGCGGCATGGGGATGAGATGTAATTTTATGTTTTTCCCCGTGACTAACCATTTTTATTTATCTTGCACTATTTATTGACTGTCATTCTTCACAGATCTCTACTACTAATTTAATAATAAATTAAATTTTATTATGATAATTTTCCAAATCATCTTGGCTAGTTTACTGATCTCTTTATTCTGTTCTACTGGTCTTATTTTCTCTCCCTACACTAATATTAAATGTCTCAATAACTATAGATTTATGAAATGATCTCTAACATTTGGCAGGGCACATTTCTCCCAACTGTTTTTCCACTGGAGTTTCCTTGGCTCTTGTTGGCTGTTTTGAGTTCCTTAAAAACCCTAATTCTACGGGTCAAACTCATTTTGGCAAGTTATATTTTTCTAAAAATTAATCCATTTATTTATTTTTCAAATTTATTGGCATATAGTTGTTCATAACATCCTTGTATTTTAAAACTTTGCCGCATATGTAGTTACGGTCTCAAAATATTGTCTGTGTGTTCTGTTCTGGTTTTTTTCCCTTGATATTCAAGCTGAATGTTTGTTAACTTTATTAGGCTTTTCAAAGAACCAATTTTGACCTCGTCGATCCTTTCTTTGGTATCTCTGTTTTCTATTTCGTTAATTTCTGCCTTTGTTTTTTACTATTTCCTTCTGCTTTTTTTTTTTTTGAGATTATTCAGTTTTTCTGACTTATGTTGGATGATTCACTAATAATTTTCATCCTTTATTCTTTTTCAAACACAAGCATCCACGTCTCTCGTTTCCTTTTAGGGACTCCCTCCCTGAGTTGCAAACCATAAGTTTTGTGTGACACATTGATTGTCATTGAGTTACAATAATTTCCAAATTCAATAAGTATTTCTCTTTTTAACCACGACGTTTTCAGAAATGCGTTTGAAATTTTCCAGATGTGTGGGGTTTCTCTGGTCATCTTCTTGTTATTGATTTCTCACATTTTAGTCAGAGGACATGGCATGAAAATTACTCAAACTTGAAACTTGATGAGGTGCGCTTTACTCTTTGGGTCAAGAACACAATATAATATCATTTCTTTTCATGAGTATACTTGTTAAGTCAAATTATTAAACATCTCTGAGGATTCTCTTTGGGGAGGCACGGGGGACGGGAATGAGGTGAGGGAAGGTGGGGGGGTGATGTTGGTTCTCCCTGTAATGATTTTTTTCTCTTAAAAACTGTATAAAAAATTTGAAATTCATTTAACGGAGAGCCACAATGCCTTCTCTGAAACCTCTGGTGCCAGATGTGTTTCAAAATATAGAATTTTCTAGATTCTAGAAAGGTATTGTGGTGCATATACCCGTATTACATAATTGTCCCAGTGGGACCAGGGACAGCCCCTGTAATCAAACGCATTGATATATTTGCAATAAAATGTATGCATTCCAAATTAGGTGATACATCAGGATTATAAACAAGGCCTCATGTCAGCTTCTGATTTTCAGGGTCTTTAACACTTTGGGAGTACAGACTTGTCGATATTAACATTTGTTAATCTGGATGGTGTGAAACAGGCCTATCTATGACTTTATTTGTTTGTATTTGATTATTTAAAATACTTCCAAATGTAAGGTTATTAAAACTTCTGTTAGAAGATTAGAAGGACTTTTCTCAAACTGCTTTCCACCATGAACAATAAATAAAAATATATATGAAACAATGGAGGCTCTGTGCGGTGTGGTTTCCTGGGCTGGAGTTTTGAATAGAAAAAGGACAATAATGAAAAAGCAGGTGACATCCAAACGAAGTCTGTGATTTAGTTAGCAGCATTTGACCAACGCTAACTTCATAGTTTTGACAAATCCACCACGGTAATATGTTAACAAATGGGAGCTCTATACGACTTTTGCAACTTTTTTGTTAATTCATTCCAAAATGAAAAGGGTTTATTACAAAAAAGGAGAGAAAGGGATAATATTCATTGTTGGCGAGGGTATGAACTTATGGGCTTTGGGGAAGGCCGGTTGGTGGAGTGTCAACTGGCCGAACCTTTTAAAGGGCGTATTAGTTTCCCAGGGCTGCTGTGATAAATTACCATAAATTAGGCGGTTTAAAAAGACAGAGATTTATCCTCTCACAGTTCTGGGGGCTCGAAGCCCGAAATCATGGTGTCAGCTGGGCCAGGCTCTCTGAGGGGTCTGGGGAAGCAGCCTCCTCCAGCTTCTGGTGGCTCCTGGTGATCTCTGCTGCTCCTTGGTGTCCACCTGCATCACTGCGGTCTCCGCCTCTGTCGTCACACGGCGTTCTCTCCTTGTGTCTCTCCTTGTGTCTCTTTTTCTCTTCTCACCGGGACACCAGTCATTGAGTGAAGGGCCTGTCCTACTCTGGTGTGGCCTCAACTTAACTAACTACATCTGCAGTGACCCTAGTCCCAAATAAGGCCACCTTCTGAGGTTCTGGGGGGTGGGGGAAGAATTTTAGGAGCACAGTATTTAACCCAGTAAGGAAGGCACTTTAAATATGGGTCCCATTACCCCTTGGTACCCATCCTGGGTCCCTGTCCATGAGGCATAACCCCAGTGCACACAGCACGGCGGGTATATAGTGCACACCAAGGCCTTGTTTTAGTTACCACCCAACTCTCCATTCCTGGTGGAAATAGCTAACAAACTGATTCACATGAAGGAAATCTGTCGGTGGCATAGAATGAAGTGAGCTCCAAGTACTGACACCAGCAGTTTGTTTAAGTGAAAAAAAAGGACGTGATAGAACAGTACATACAGTTTGAAGCAAATTATGCATTTTAAAATCCACATAAATGTCTATCTATGTGGATATAGTGCATAGAAGAAGAGATGGAGGATTACACGCCAGAATGATATCAGTGGCCTAAGAAGAGAGTAGGGAGAAGGGCTATGAAACGGGCTCTGTTCTGTGTAACAGTTTCACAACAAAAATGCTTTAATGTGCCTCTTATAAAATTAAAATAAAAATTAAGGGAGGTATAGATCACTATGCATACCTAATCCCATCTTTGTTAAATAAAAAAGGATAAACACACAAAAATTTTAAAATCGTATAGAGATAAAAAGGCCTGGAATAATTGAGTGGAAGCTGTTCGGAGTGGCCGTGAGGAAGGGGACTCAGCTGAGCGGTGGTGGTGAGGATGGGGAGGTAGGGACGGTGCATATTGCTATTCACTTGTAATTTTATATACCATTTTGCCTGTTTGAATACTTTCTGCAGTCTTTACTACAGGATGCATTCGGTGATTTAACATTTTTAGAGTTCTTTAACAAAAATTGTTCCGAGATTTAACTCATTCCAAGTACCCAAACTTTCTGTTGGCCGGACCTGTTGACCATCACAGGTATAAGAAGCAAAACAAGGCCCCAGGGACCTGGATCATCCCTCACCCCAAGCTGGTGTGTGACACGAGCCGCACGCGCACTATCAGAGCACAGAACCGCTGCTCTGACACCGTCCCCACATCCTGTTGGGATCCGAAGGAGGAGTTACAAGCAAAGCCTTCACAGTGATAAATTTTTAAACCTATTTATTACGTTAAAACGACGCTGTCCAACGTGGGAGCCACCAGCCACATGTGGCTCTTTACACTTACATTAATTAAAATGACACGATGTGTAAAACTTAGATCCTCCATCACACCCGCACCATTTCAAGTACCCAGTAGTCACTTGTGCCAGTTGCCACCATATTGGACAGGGCAGATTATGGGGCATTTCCATCGACGTGGAAAGTTCCAATGGAGACTATTATTGTTCACCTCCTTTGAAGGGCTTTCTACCATGGGGAGATATTCTTGCACTTGAATTTATACTCAGAGACGTCAGGGGAAGGTAGTTCAGTGGGTAACTTCCCTCTGTTAAGTGGGCCCTTTGGAGGATGGGTTGTGTGTGACTCAACGGACCCAAGACCCGAGCCCCCCCGCATTCTTCCACCCATTTCAAACATCCCCAGTGGAGCCTATTAAGTCTTCCATGTTCTGGTCAAACTGGTTTATGAAACCACGATTTGAGAAGCCCAGTCTTGCAGGCGGCCGGGGCCCTGCCTTTGTGTGGCCGTAATAAGGTTATTTATGGAGATGGAGACCACTCAGGGAAGATGAAAGGTTTGATGGTAAAGCAAAGCAGAAGCTGGGAGAAGCAGGTTTCTCCTTATAGTGATGACTCTCCCTCCAGATAGGATAAATCACCCGGGCCCATTAAACCTTCAGGAAGAGTGCTCGTAAACCTCCCCTCGAAACTCACAAAGCATCTTCTCTCCCGCAGCGGCCCATGTGGCCAGGGGCTTGTGGCTTTTCCCAAAACACCAGCTAGTCAGCATTTAACCCCACTGGGCTCTCTGCCCAGGACCCTGGACCAGAAACTCATTTCTGAAGTCATATCTTGGGGTGGCCCACTGTGCCTGGATGCCTGGGACTGCAGGATTTCTTGGGACTCGAGACCTTCAGGGCTAAAGACAGGAAAGTCCCAAGCAAACCTGGACAAACTGGTCACCCTGCTTCCTCAGTATCTCGGGGATGAGCAAAACCTGGGACTCAGGAGGGCAACACAATTTATTTTTTCATATTTAGCTACTGTTTATTGGGCTCTACCATGGTTCAGGCAAGATACTTCTTTACTTGCTTCATCCCCTTTAATCCTCACAACCAGATGGGGTTGGCATGATGGTTAGTCCTATTTGACAGGTGACAAAACAGAGGCTCAGAGAGCTGAAGTGACTTGCCCAAGTTCAAACACTGTGTCTGTGTCTCCACAGCCCATGCTGCTCTGAACTGCTCTATTTCTCCTTCCTCTTCCTTCTTCCTCTGCCTTCTGCACAAATATGGATTTATGAGGTTTCCAGAAGCTTCCCACAGAAAGAGACCTGGAAGCAAGCCTACCTTCCTTGTTCACCCATAAGGCAGAAGCACACCCTGAGATGGGTAGGACTTGTGGCTGAACCGCATTTGCGTGTTAAAAAGTCAAGTCTAATTTTCTATAACTGTCTAGACCTTTCCATTGGCAAAGGCCAAGTTGGAAAGACGGTCTATAAATCACTCTCAGGGGCCCATCGGCCGCGGCTGCGCAAAGCGCATCCTGCTTACCTCCCCACCTGGGAGCACTCGGGATGGGGTGAGGCGCGATTTCCCCGCCAAGTTTGCGGCACGTCAGAGTCCAGAGCACCTGCGGCCAGAGGCGAGACGTGTGAAAGCATCCACATGGGCTCATAGATCACTTTTATTGAGGCTTCCTGTGTGCCAGGCAAGGCCTTGTTTCATTTACTTCTCACATCTAACTATCTGTGAACCAGATAAGGTTGTTATTCCAGCTCAGAAAGGAAACTGGGGTGTGGAGAGCCTGAGAGATTCATCCAGAGCAGAGGCTGTCAGCCAGGGCCAATGTCTGGAGACGTGGTGGGTTGTCAGGACTTGGCGTGGGGGTGCTCCTGGCATCTAGTAGGTAGAGGCCAGGGGTTGCTGCCAAACCTCCTTCAATGCACTGGGCAGCCCCCCTTCTCCGCCAGCAAAGAATTATCTGGCCGCAAAGGTCGCTAGTCCCATGCCAGGGTCACACAGCAGGACAGTGACCCCAGAGCTCGTAGCCCGTGCCTAGCAAGAAGCAGAGTAGCTGTTCTGCCTTCTGCCCTTACTTTTCTGTACCTTGAAGAAGAATTACTAAAGTTCAGCCCAAGGGTGGACTGTGTATCTGTCTGATGCTGAAATAGTGTGGGCACAAAATAGGTGCCCAGAAAATATTTGTTGAATGAACAAATGAGTGAGTGAGTGAATGAATGAATGAATACTAAGCACCACTCACTGAGGGTGCCCTGTCTGCCAGCCTCCACACCTGTTACTGCCATCCTCTCCTTCGATCTTCAGAACCTGTCTCAGAAGTGGCTACTGCCACTCTCGACCTTAGTTAACAGACCAGCAGCAGGGCACAGAGAGGAGAGGTCCCTTGCCAGGATCACACAGCTGGACAGTGACTGAGTGGGTCTCCAGAGGGGGCTGGGCCACGTTTAACTTCTAACTGCATTGTTTCACGCCAGATTCTCCAGAAATGAGAACATACACAGCCATTTTTCCTCACTGTCCTGAGATTTATGAATATACCTGTCTTTATAAAAAAAAAATTTAGTTTGGGCTCTCATCGATGCCACAGACTATATGATAAATAAAAGGGCTTCAGAGGCAAGGCGTGAAAAGGCCCCAGTGGAAAAGCTGTGTTATGATCAGAAAGAAAAAGTCCAAAAAGTCTAAAATAATACTTTGCAGTTGGAGATGAAGCGATGGACTTCGAAGATACCTTTGCCAGGAGGGGAAGGCCGTTTCCCATCCCAGGGGCCCAGCATTGTCCTCCCTAAACTCCTGTCAGCCTGAAAATTTTGACAAGTCTCCCCAAGACGGGGTCTGCTATTGCATTTCCATTTTTATGACATTTTAATATATATATGTATATCTATTATATATATATTCCAGAGGAGAGGATTCTGAATAAAATTAAGCCAGGCTTTTAGGGCTCCCTTTTATTATTAGCATTTGGTAAAAAACAGCCTTAATGAGGTGTTAAGAGTCATCCCCTCAACCTATTGTGGAGGAGGCCTGGGAGCTCATAAACTCCTGAAAAGCCACAGGGCAATTTATGATCCCTGATACCACCCCTTCCTGACAAAGCTTCCGAGGGAGCATCTTTCGTTCTGGGGCCCCTTCCTGCAATTTACACGCCCAAGCGGCTTCAGCCACAAACTGAATTAAACCTTATTAAATGTCCGCAAGGACTGTTCTCGCAGAGCTGCTCGCCTCTGAGAAAGCTCTGCTGGGTCCATCCTACATGAATGCAATTTCCTCTGAAGTCTGGGCAGATCAACTGTCCCTGTTTCTCTCCCGACTGGTGAGGGGTTTAACAGTGATGCTGCTAAGAAAAAAAAAAAAGGCAAGAACAACTCTTGCTGCTCACCAGGGAGGCGAGTCCCTTGACAAATAAATAGAGTGGCATTTTACTGATTAGTCAACATTCTTCCTGAAAGAAGCCTCATTTCAAGCTGAGGGGTATTTTCTTTTTTCTTTTTTCTCTTCTCCAGAAAGATATGCTACTTATCAGTGACAAAAAACAAATCTGCCTCTGTGATGGGGACAGATACCTCAGGTTTAATCTTGGCATTTATAATTTGAAGAAAAAAAGAAATCATTCAATCCCTCATATCCTCCTCATTTGGGGATCCTCTTCTCTTTCTCTTTCTTTTTTTTTTTTTAAAGAAATCCACATATCACAATATATATTGACCCTTCCTGACTATGCTAAATTAAATTAAATAATTGGGCAACAAGCCTGTTTTAAATACTTCAACATTGCTAAGAGACTAGATCTTAAATGTCTTCACCATGAAAAAGGCATAAAAACCAAATGACCACCTGATAGAGGTATTAGCTAAAGCTGTGGTGGAATCATCTTGCAATATGTAAATGTAGCCAATCAGCACACCTTAAACTTACGCAATGTCATATGTCAGCTACATCTCAATACAAAATCCTTATAATGAATCTTAGATTGTTGTTTTTTCACGACTTAAGTCGTAATTCGGCATTTTACACAACCCTATTTGATTTTCATAGTTCCTTTTAATGAAATACAATTTCTATTTAACTTGAAAAAATATATATTTCCCTTGAGTAAAGCATAAAGGAAAAGTGTAAGAATATATGTTTTGTCAGGCAAGAGTTTATGGTTTTTCCAGAATCCAATCGAAAACATAATTCATACACGGAATCTATATGTTTGATTTCCACGTCCTCTGGGGACACAAAATGGGAGAAAACTCCCATTAGACTTGCTGTTAGAAGGCCAGGGCAAAAGTCCAGTCCCGACACTTAGTAAGAGTGTGGTCCTGAGCCTGTCCTGTCACTATCACTGACCCCAAACATCCTTATTAGTAAAATGAAACCAATAATACCTATGTCACTGATGGTTAAATTATCATTATTTATTTTCGATTGCAATGAACAGTTACTTAATTGGGTGTAAACTCTGAGCAAGGTGCTGTGAATGCATTATGTCACTTAACTATGGAAATAACCTATAAAGTGGGAGCACTCTCCTGTAACAGGTGAGGGACCTGGGGCCTCAGGGGTTGAGGGATTTACCCACAGTCACACAGCCTCCGCGGGGGGCAGAGCTTGAATCTGAACCCAGGTACACGTGACGGCAAAAACCGTATCCCAAATCACTCAGTGTAAAGCTGGCTTTCTGGGATGATGTAAACGAGATTGTGAGCTGTGGAGCCATCTCGAAATTCCTCGTTAAGAGAGAGGTGGCCAAAACTTCACACAGATTTATGAGAACAAAAAGACTGTGGATCATCCAATTAAACAAGCCAATTTTAGAATGATGAAGCTGAGCGTCTGTCTACCTGGCGTTGGTCACAAACTAGGAAAGAGATTTCGAGTGAGAAGAACGATCCCCTGAGACTTACTGCTGTGCCGTGGTTAAATACTCAGACTCGAGAGCCAGAGCCTGGGTTTAAATCTGAGGTTCATCTATTACCAGCTGTGTGACCTTGGGCAAGGTACACAAATTCTCTATACCTTAGTTTCTGCATCTATAAAATTGGATGGATGACAGTAAGTACAGAAGGATCAAATGAGTTGGAAACATGTAAAATATTTTTATGACTCATATGCCTATAAATGTATAATTTTTCTAGCCACCACTAATATTCTTAAAAACCATATCATCCCTAGCTGATGAGTTGAATATATGAAGAAATCCATGGGTGCCCCTGGATTTCTATCTCTTCGTGAACAGTTAAGGATGAACAAACCTGCACACATCATCTTCGTAAACTGCTAATCTGAGCATTTAGCTGCCCGCTTGGCCTTTGCCATAAAATGTTTGCAAATCACATATCTGATAAGAGACTAGTATCCAAAAAATATAGACTGCTTACAAGTTAATTTTATTGTTTTTAAGACAAATAACCCAACTAAAAATAGGCAACCATGTGAACAGACATTTCTCGAAGATATATAAATGGCCAATAAGCACATGAGAAGTGTGCTTTTCAACATCCCTAGTCATTAGGGAAATACAAACCAAAACTGCCATAAGATACCATTTCACCCCTTCTAGGTGGTTCTTATAAAAACAATGGTGGTAACAAGTGCTGGCAAAGATATAGAGAAGTTGGAATGCTCACAAATTGCTGGTGGGAAGGTAAAATGGTGTAGTCTCTTTGAAAAACAGTTTGGCAGTTCCTCAAAATACGAAACAGAATTTCCATCGACCCAGAAATTTTACTCACAGGTATATAGTCAAGAGGACTGAAAACATACGTCTACACACACAGTCGTACATGAATGTGTATAGCAAGCAGTATTCCTAAGAGCCAAAAAGTGGAAACAACCCAAATGTCTAATTACTCATGAATAAATTAAATGAGGTATATCCATACAATGGAATATTATTCAGTCATCAAAAGGAATGAAGAAAATAGAGAGCCCGGAAATAAACACATGTGTTTGGTCAAATGATCTTCCACAAGGGTGCCAAGGTAACAACACAGCAAGGACAACCTCTTCACCAAACAATGCTGGGGAAACTGGACATTCACACACGAAAGAATGAAGATAAACTCTTATCTTATGCCACATACAAAAATTAACTCAAAACATTAAAAATCTGAACGTAAGACCTGAAACTATAAAACTCCAGAAGGAGACATTGGAGAAAAGCTTCACATTGGAATGGGCAATGATTCCTTAGATATGACACCAAAAGCACAGGTAACAAAAGCCAAAGTGGGACTACAGCCAATTCAAAAACTCCTGCACAGCAAAGGAAACTGTCAGTAGAGTCAAAGGCAATAGATGAAATAAGAGAAAATATTTTTAAAACATGTATTAAATATGAGGTTAATATCCAGAATATATAAAGAACTAAAACTCGATAACAAAAACAAATAAATAAATGATTAAAAATGGGCAAAGAAGACATAAATGGTCAACAAGCATATGAAAAGACGCTCAGCATCACTAATCATAAGGAAAATGCAGGTCAAAACCACAGAGATATATTGCATATTCACTATACTGTTCACTGCCCAAAAAAAGCCCTCAAAACAGAAAATAACAAATGTTGGTAGGAATGTGGAGAAATTAAAACCCTCACACACTGTTGGTGAGATTATAAAATGGTGTGGCCACTATAAAAACAGTATGGGAGTCCCAAAAAATATTTAAAATAGAATTACCATACGATCCAGCAATCTCACTTCTGGGTACATATCCTAAAGAATTAAAAATCAGATCTCAAAGAGACACTCACCCACCCATGCTCACAGCCATGTTATTCCCAGTAGCCAAGACACGGAAGCCATCTAAATGTCTACCAGTGGATGAATGGATATAAAAACGTGGTCAATCCATACAATGGAATATTATTCAGCCTTAAAAAAGGACATCTTGTCATACGCCACAACATGGATGGACCCAGAGGGTATTATGCTAAGTGAAAGAAGCCAGTCATAAAAAGACAAATACTGCATAATTCCGTGTATACGAGGTACCTAAAGTAATAACAACTCACAGAAAGTAGGACGGTGGTTTCCAGAGGTTGGGAAGAGTGAAAACCGGGGGTTGTCATTCAACAGGTACAGAGTTTGAGTCATAGGAAAATGAGAACATTTTGGAGACCTGCTGTGCAGCATTGTCCCTGTAGCTAATAATACTATGAAGCACATTTACAAACTATTCAAGGATAAACATTAAAAAAAAACAACCCAACAAAAACAAAAAAGAGAAACAGAAACAACAAGGTATGAAGCACTGACACAGGCTCCAACATGGCTGAACCTTGAAAACATCGTGTTCCATGAAAGAAGCCACACACTGTAGGATTCCATTTACACGAAATGTCCGGGACAGGCAAAGCCACAGAGACAGACGCGAGATCAGCAGCTGTCAGGGGCTGGAGGGAGGGGAGAAAGGGGAGTGACTGGTAAGGGTGCTGGTTTGGGGGAGAAGCTTTCCCCCTCTGAATGTTTTTCCCCCTAAGACACATGACAGCCTTCCTGTGCTTGAGAACAGTAGCTGGCACTTCTGACCTGTGCTTGGAGAGCATTTTAATGAAATCAACAAAAAGCACAAAGATATGAGAAACATGGGCATCGGAGAGACCCAGGAAAGGACACTTGCGTACAGTGTGAACGCCGAAAAGAGAAGGCAGAGCGAGTGCCGGATGACACACGGCCTGTCACCAAGAAAGATACAGAAGTACTGACTTCGGGGTTACAGATACATTTTAGGGGGATAAGGCTTCCCTCACTGTCTTTTGACGATCGCCCTGGAGCGAATGCAGTCACCAAATTCAAATAAAATAAAAAATTCAGCTCCTCAGGCCCACGGGCAGGTTTCAAGTATTCAGCACCCACAAGCGGCAAATAGTCAGCAGACGGCCCAGATATAAAACATTTCCATTATCACAGAAAGTTCTACCAACAGAGCTGATACAGGTGGGTGATTCTCACCTGGGGATGCTTTTGTTCCCCAGGGGGCACTGGGACTCATTTTTGGTTGTCACAGCCCCGGGGGATGATGCAACTACCATCTAGTGGATGGACGCCAGGGATGCTGCTAAACACCGGGGATGACACAGGACCTGGCACAGAGTGGCATCAGAACCGCTGGTTTGCAGGGAGGTACGTGGGTGAGGGTTTTCTCTGACCAGAATGCTGAATTTTCTAGGATTTGGATAGGTTCATTTGCAGTTGAAAGCCTGATGAGGATTCTTCAGCGTATGTGGCACAAAGTCCAATTTCCTGGCTTAAATTCCTGGAATTCCTCATTATATTTGCGATAGGATATGACAATCCAGAAATCATTGGCCGGCTGTGTTTTCAAGCGTCCACACTTCCCTGCGACATAGCAGCAGCCAGCAAATATGATCCGCCTCGTTCGGATCGAAAAGGGTTTCCAAGGCCAGCTTGTTCTCGTTCAAGGGTCTGCAAACCGTTGTCATCTCCAAGCCAGATCCGCCCATGAGCTAAGACTGCTCTTTACATTTTTAGGTCGAGAAACAATCAAAAGAATATTATTTTTATGGGAATTATGTAAATTCAAACTTTGGTGTCGATAAAGGAAATTATATGGGGTCACAGTTGCCACCAGCATTTACCTAAGTGTCGCCTGTGGTTGCTTTCATTCCACAGCACAGAATCGAGTACTGTCCCCACAGAAACCATGTGACCCCGAAGCTGAAAATATTCCTTTTTGCCCCTTTATAGAAAAAGTTTGCTAAATCCAGCTTTGGAGGCTAAAGATCTTGATGGGTTTTTCTTTACTTTTCTTCCCCCATTTTGTTCTTTCTTATTTTCTTTCATTTGGAAAAAGATCATAATTATCCCGATAATTTGCAGGTGTAGCTGAGACTATGGGACCCAGTGGGCTTTCTTTGGGAAGCTGCGTGCGGGGTGGATTAGCTGTAATGCAGGAGCGTTCATGTGAAAGGTTCCTCTGAAGTGAATTGAGGGAACAAAGACGCAGTGGGCTGAGTGGCTGAGGTCTTCTGTCAGTTTTGCAACTCAAATCCTACAGTTACCGACTACCCCTGGCCGCAGCACTGTCCTTTTAATGCTTAACTCTGTGACCTCACAAAAATAATTGCTGGGAAGCAAATTTACTTAGGCCTCTGCCTTTATTTGCTGACCAAGGGGCCCAGCTGATAGTCATATTGTGTATGGAAATGTGGCGGGGGTTGGAGGGGGAGGAGAAAGAACCCAATTTGGCCCGAGAAGATGGATGTACTGAAAGGATTCAAGGGATTTCGTCAGCTTTCTAATTGGAGTTATTCCCTTCAAGTTCCCATCGCAGACGTGAAATCTCCCTGGGCCCGGCTCCCCTGCCAGAAAGTCCCATTAAGTTCTTTCTCACTGGGTTGGCATCTGGCTTTTTAAACCCTGTCATTTTTAGGATTATGATGAATATCACTACTTGTCCAGTGAATAGGCTTTTTTTTTCAAATGCGGAGACAGACTGTCTTTAGCCAGAAAGAAAAAAAAAAGTTGATTTAACAATGAGTAGTATGCTTTGGGAGCAGTTGTGATTTTTTTTTTAAGTGCAGGAGAATTTCTGCTTTCGGATGTATCTATCACGGGTGGCTCTCAATTCGCCTTGGAATTTTCCATTCAGAAATGGCATGTTGCATCTTGGAAGAAAACCCCCAAAATAACCTTATGGGAGCCCATCCCCCCATTTTAGAAAACACACGAACAAGTGATTACAGTGGGGATCCCAGTGATTTGCGGATGGGCTTGGTGGGCAACAAACGAGGGAGATTTTTCCAGCCGCTTTAATTTTGTAATATCGAAACCTGCATTGGCTGATTGGAAAAAAAAGAAAATATTAGTATACCGAAAGCAAAAGTTGGCAGGCCAGACCCAGTTGATGAAGCCCCTCTGAAGGCAATATTGAAGGTGGCTTCCTTAGGAAAATAAAGCACCCATCAGTCCAACCACCAGATAACTAAGTGCTTATCTTCTCTAATGCGATTGGAACTCCTTTTGATGGCTCTTTGCATTCCAATCACAAAGCTCATCTTAGGTAAGCACCTTGAGGAGAAACAAATATTCACGAGTCTCAGCTTTTGCATTCATGGAATTTTCTTTCCACAATGGAAGGAAGCGAGCTAAGCTGGGTGGGGGTAGAGTGGGGCTGTGAGGGTGGTGACCATCCTTGGAAAGGGCGGGGCGCAGTGTTCCATCTGTGTGCTGTGCACACGCAGGAAAGGTGAAGCTTTTTTTTTTTTTTTTTTAATTTTTCCTGGCAAATTGGTTGAGAAACAACGAAGAGAAAGGTTATTTCATGATGCGTGAAAACTATATAAAAATTACATTTCAAAGTGTTTTAAGAAAACTTGATTGCAATGCAGCTTCCAGCCTCTCTGGAGCTAAAAAGGCAAAGCGAAGCAATCCTATAAGAGAGGGAACCATGGAAGGTGAATTGGCCATGCTATTCTCCATTTTCAGCTACCCGATCACGCAGGAAAAATCAAAATGTGTCCGAGGGGAGATTTCCAGGATTTATGAGGGTCCTAATTTGCAGGGTCTGCCCCCTCTGCCTCCACAGTTCCCGGTACAACCCTCTGCCCCAGCTGTCTCGTACAAAACGGGAGAGAAGCAGAGTCTCTCTGATAAATGGGAATAGCCCGGCACACAGTAGGTGTTCAAAAAAAAAATCTTAGCTATCATTCCTATTCTTATGAGGTTATTGCTAAAAGCAATTGTTCTTTTACTTGACCATCTCCCATTGAGAGCCATTTGGTCGTATTTATCAAATTTTAAATCAATGTGTACTTTGAAGCGGCATTCAAGGGATAGGAATGCATCCCACAGATTAACCCCCAGTCCGCGTGTCAACAACAAATTCTTGCTTTTGTTTGTTTTGAATTCTGTACCACGTGCATGTACAATTTTTTTCAGCTCTGTGTGATTAAAGACTTAAATATTTAGGATGCTATCGTTTGGCAAAGTGACTCCCTTTGCATTTAGAAATGTCCCATTTCATCCCTGGCAATATTTCTTGTCTCGAGGTCTACTTTGCCTGGTTGGTGCAGCCCTTCCACTTTATTACATTTAGTATTAATTTGCATGGTGCACTTCTTTCCATTCTTTTCCCTCTAATCTACGTCTTTACATTCAAAGCGGGTTTCTTGGAGACAGCCTGGAGGCGGGGCTTGCCTTTCTCCGCAGCCTCCTCATCTCAGATGTTTGCATTGGAATGTTTAGGTCATTTACACTTAAAAGAATTTTCAGGAGATATGGTTGAAGTCGCCCGTGTTGATCTTTGTGGCTCATTGTGTCATCTGCTCTTTGTTTCTTTTTCCTGCCTTCTTTTGGGTTGAGGTATTTTTCAGGATTCCATTTTATCTACACTCTTGGGTTATTAACTGTATCTTTTTATTTTGTAGGGGGTGCTGGAGGGCCTATGATATGCATCTTTAACTTATCACAGTCTACCATCATATTATAGCCCTTCTGAGATAATCTAAAGACTTTGTAGCAAAATACTTCAGCTTTTCTTTCGTATCTTTTGTGCTATATTTGTCATAAGTTTTCCTACTACGTATGATATAAACCCTAAAATAGTTGATTATCTTTACAAAAAAACCCCCAAAACCTCAATTTTAGAACAGTTTTAGCTTTACAGAAAAATTGTGAAGATCACACTGAGCATTCCCATAGATCCCACATCCTGTTTCCCTATTACGAACATCTTATGGATGGACATCTTAGGATGGACATTTATTAAAATTAATAAACCAATACTGATACTCTGTTATTAACTAAAGTGCATGCTTTAATAAGATTTCTTTAGTTTTTATCTAATGTCTTTTTTTTCTGTGCCACGACTCCTGTCCAGGAGACCACACGACATTTATTTATCACGTCACCTTAGGTTCTCCTTGGTTGTCACAGTTTCTCAGACTGTCCATCTTTTTTTTTTTTTAGGCGAGGCAACCTTGGTTGGTTGACCTCACAGACTGCAAGGACTTTGTCAGCTTACAATCCTTTATTTTTTATTTTTTATGCCTCCAGCACCTGGTCTTCCTACGTGGTGTCCCATCCAAGTATTAACCAGGCCCGACCCTGCTTAGCTTCCGAGATCAGACAGGATCAGACTTCATCAGGGTGGCATGGCCATAGATGACTGTCCATCTTTTTTGACTTTGACAATTTTGACGAGTATTGGTCAAATATTTTGTAGAATGTCCTCAATTGGGATTTGTCTGATGTTATATATTTGTGGAAGACCATGGAAGTAAGGCCATTCTCATTCCATCATATCAAGGGTCATACAATGAACACGACTTTTCTTGTTGACTTTGAGTACTTGGTGAGGTTGTATTTGTGAGTTTTCTCCACCATAAAATTTCCACCACCCCCCACCCTTTCCATGTTGTATGTCAATTATCTTTTAAAGACATTAAAAACAGGGGAAAAAAAGAAGTATTTTATATTTATCCTTATATTTACCACTTAGCAGTCTTTGTTCCTTTGAGTAGATCCAAATTTTTTATGTGGTATCATTTTCCTTCCATTTAAGAATTTTCTTTATCATTTCTTGCTGGTGACAAATTCTCTTTTGTTTGTTTGCAAAAACATTTTGCATTTACTTCTGAAAGGCATTTTCACTGGGTATTGAATTCTAGGGTTGAGAATTTCAGCACTTTATTCTTTTTCTCTTTTTATTTTTTTCTAGGTTCAGCACTTTAATGTTGCTGTTCTGTGGTGTCTGGCTTACATAATAGTAAACAGAGCCACTTTCAAATGGAGTCAGAGCTGCCATCCCAGAGGAGATAGATGCCTTGCACGTCTTGTGCTGCAAACCTTTGGAATGTTAAAACAGGGGAAAATAACCTTTGGACTGGGCCTTAAACAACGCTGTGTCCCTAAAGAACTGTTTGCAAAGATACTAAGGAAGCAGATATTAGGACCACTGGACTGATGGCTACTGGACTAAAAATTAAAAAAATTGTTCAGAATTAGCATCTCTATGTTAGCTTCTTGCACCAGTAGAAACGCCCGCCTTCTGTTGATGCCATCGTTCCCCTTCCCTTTCCTATAAATACCCCTCACCTTTGTCAGCTCATTGGACACTATTTGGGTTTCTGCCAGAATCAGTGCTTCCCAAATAGCTATTCTCTTTCATATCAAGTAAATGCTTGTTGCCACTCATTTTGGCCTTCTATTTCTAGGTGAATAGGTACAGGATAATGTGCACAAAGATTGGACTGTATTTTCAGTTTAAGAGATTTTTCGAGGGTAATTTTTTGACCGTATGTATTTTTTTACTTTCCACACTGACTTCAGAACTAAACTTCCACTTAAGAGGCAGCTTCACACATTGTTCTCCTATAATTTTTGGATATTAAAATTACCCAAAGCTGCAGACCGTTTTCCTTTCTTCTACCTTATATTGACATAATCGGACAGATTAAGAATACCTACTCTCAGTCTCAGTTCCTGGAGAACAAAGGTTTTATTTTAAAAACAAACATTTGAATAGGGTTCTACAGCTTTTCACTGAGCATGTTCACTTCTGGGACTTCATTCTGCAGAGTTATGGCCCAGGTGAGCCAAGTTTTATGTATGAGGGTGTGCCTTTCGGTGCTGTTTACAACTGTAAGATATTTGAAACAAACTCGATGTTTATCAGTAGAAATGATTAAGCATGCATATAGTTGTATCTCTATAAGAAAAAAAGATGGGATGGTCAAAAACATGAAGTAGAAAGTTTTTATACTGACATAATTTATCTAGAAGAATGCTTTCCAATGGATCTTTCTGTGATAATGTAAATGTCTACGTCTGCTCAATATGGAAGCCACTTGAAATGTGGTAAGTGCAACTGAAGAACCAAAAGTTTAATTTTAGTTAATTTTTTTGTTTATTTAAATTTAATACTCACATGAGGGCCATGTTAGTGTACTAGATAGCACACTTCTAGAATGTATTATTTCAAGAAGAAGCTAGTTAAAAAAAAATAGTGTGATCCCCTTAAAAGATTATAAGTAATATATGTTAATTTAGACATTTTTTAAAAGTCTGATAGAAAATACACCAAGCTAGAAATGGTGGCTTTCTCTGGGACATGTTATACACTTTCACTTTTAATACCACATATTCAATTTTTGAATATTCAATTTTTAAATATTCAATTTTTAAATAATAAACAGAATTATTTTGAGTTGAAAAATAAATAAACCCCATAAAATAAAATCAAACTCTGAAATTTCAAATTACTGAAAGCTGAACGAACAGGTAGCAAGGCTGACGGCTGTGCTTATCACAATGACAAGCATAGAGTTGCTGTTCAATAGACACGAATGAAAGCATGAAAGGATGATTCGAACTCTCCTTTACCAAGTTCAGCATCCAAACAGAAACATGGTCTTTGTCGATACCAAAACACAACCCAGAATTTTTGTTTCACTTGAAAGAACACTCTAATTATAAAGGAAGGAAGCCAACACTTTTTTTTCCCTTAAAATTGTCAGGCCCTCTCCATCCTGAAGTCTGATGATATGTGGGATCAACTTTGTGAGGATGGCCATTAGGGGTGGAACAAAAATCTCTCTTTTTCTTCAGGATTGATACAATTGAGTAGATTGACTCTTCTAGGACAGAGGTGGAGGGGAGGATAATATGAATCTAAAGATACCTGATTTGAGGAGTTTTCCTCAACTTTATTTATTTTTATTTTATTATTATTATTATTTATGCCTACAGCACCTGGTCTTCCTAGGTGGTCTCCCATCCAAGTGCTAACCAGGCCCGACCCTGCTTATCTTCTAAGATCAGGCATCGGGCTTGTTCAGGGTGGCATGGCCGCAGACCATAGACTGTGGCTCCACTGGGGCCCAAACCCAGGACCTTCGGCATGTAAAGCAGACGTGCTCACCACTACACTTTGGAACCACGTCCTCCTTAACTTTAAAGACAAATTTATTCTCCCCACTAACTCTAGTTGAGGAGTCCCAGGGAGTGCTCTGATTGGCTCAGTGTGATCCCCAGTTCACCTCTGAACCAATCAAGGAGGCAATATTGGTAGTAGGTAGGTAGAATAAAGTTCTCTGATTGGTTGGCTATGGGTGTGTGGGTGAGGGATATACAATAAGGTACCTCAGTTGATCCCATAAGTGGGGAGGGAGTTCCCCCAAAGGAAGAGGGTGGCCATGGAAGAAAAGCCTTGCTGGGAAGACAAGAGCAATCTATTGCATAACGCTACTGGCTGCCATTCTTATAGAATCACAGAGATATACATATCCTTCTTCCTTGCATAAAATATCAAAAACGCTACCTCGGCTACCCACTGTTAACATATAATTAAACAGACTTACCCAACTCCAGTAGGAGATGCCTCAACATCTGAGGGATTCTATCACTCCATTTCAGTATTTCTGGGTGATGTGCCTTCTTCTGCTTGAGTCTGGATGTGGCTTATCCAGAGCTGGTAGCCTAAGGTCAAATAATAAATTTACTTATCTCCAAATTATGGACTCCAGTTATATATCTCCACACAGTATATAGTAGTCAGGCATCACAATGTGGAGGTGTAACCAAATAAAGAGCAATCCAATCATTCTATAGACATTGACTGGGTCCCCTCCACGTGCTGGGCCTACATTCTTTATCTCCCTAGGTCTCGGTGTCTTCATCATAAAATAAATGCAATTATTTTTGACAATTTAGAAGCAATACACATCTAACGTTTAACACAGTAGCCAGCACCAAGCACGGTCAATAAATAATAGCTGTTATTATTAAGGTGCCATACCTAGTACCTCTCAGGTAGGTAGCCACTGAGTGTTAAGTCTGCTGCATCATGCGTGGAATGCCAAGAAACTGAGACGTAGTAGGCCTTCCCCTTTGGGAACAAGCAGCCCATGTGGCAAGGCAAGAGCCTCTCACTTGAACAACAGATCGGGAATAATTGCAGGAGGTGGCTGCATAGGCCCATCTCCATTAGCCATTCCCCATTCTCCCTCACAGAACATCGTGTTTTAAAGCCTCTCCTCCATTAGCAGACTGTTTTTTCTCCCATGTAAATTCTTTGGATTTCCAGCCAACAGTTTGACTGTTTTCCATATCAAATAGGCATCACTACATGGTAATTGACTCACTCGAAAAATATGTATTGAGCATCGATGAAGCATCAGGCATGGTCATGAGCAAAGGGGTAGGGGAGTGATTGAGGTACACACAGACCCTGTTCCCAAGGAGCTGACATTTGGATGGGAAAGGACAACAAGCACACACAGAATAGATACAGAACATGTCAGAAAGTGATATAGTGCTAAGGAAAAATAAAGCAAGGTGGAGAATGTGGGCTTTAAAATATGTCTGCAAATTCCTCGACCTCCTCTCTCTATTGGGTGAAATCTAGTTCCCCCTTGAGTACGGGCTGGACCAAGCACCCACATCGAATAACAAGCAAGTGGCCGAATGGTGTGACGTGGGTACAGTTTCTGCCTGGCCCTCTTTCTCTCTCCTGGGGCTCTCCCAGAGTGGCTAATTCAGTAAGTTCTCGGTGGAACCTGAGAGCTTGCATTTATGACAAGGTCAGAGATGCTGTTGGCCTGGGACCACAGCTGGAGAACCACGGCTTCAGGCGGCCATTAGAATCGCTTCAATAAACGCTAGCTGTGCGCTGAGCATGGGTAACGAGTGACTGTGCGGGGCACATTCTCCCCCCAGAACTGACCCTGCATAGCCTCGATTCAGTTCCTTTCCAGAAGGCCGTGCTGGCTCAGATCAGGACAGATGCTTTCTATCTTTCCGTTTGGGTTGGCCAGGGCGGAAAGGGAGCCGGAATGATGGGCAGGACTTAAACCAGCAAGAGTGAGGGGAAGGGAAGAAATGCGGCTCTTCTAGGACACTTGTGGCCCCAGTTCCAGAGGGGGTCAAGGAGTGAAGAAGAGGCCTGTGCGAGCAGAGTTCACAGAGCAAGTAGGCAGGCACTGAGAAGGCTCCCAGGTCCCCAAGCAGTTAAGGGCCAGCCCACTATGAAGGACTCTGCTTGACAAGAAGTGGGGGTCCCTGTGGCCAAAATAGGAAAACTCCAAACCAGAGAGTTCCCTCTGCCCTTGACCAGCACTTCCCAGCCTCATTGGTGTCAGGACACAAGTTCACGGACGCGTGAGACGTCCACCCAGCAACCTGCCTAACGAGGTGGAGTACGCAAGTTGGAAACTGGTTCACTGCTTTTTTGTTTCTTTATAAATTAGAGTAGGTTCAAAGTCACCTGTGCAACAACAGCACCCATTCCCACTTGAGAAACGTGTTTTTAATTGAGTTTTCTTTTTGGGGGTATATATTTTGATGTGTTTTGACCCATGTATCAATTTGCGTCGCCATGACTACTATCAGAATACAGAACACTTCCATCGCCCCCAAAGAACCTCTTAGTGCTACCCCTTTGCAGCCGCATCCTCCTTCCAGTAAAGACTGGAGCTGGTCTACCAGTTGGAGATGAGTGAATTCAGGGGTGAGGAGTTGTGGATTTAGAGACCCAGCAGGTCCAGATGGAGACATTATTTCAACCTCAACCAAAGACTGAATTAGGATCTCAAGTACATTTCAGCTGGAGTGGTAATTCTGACCTGGAAAGATGGGTTGAGAAGGGCTCAGAGACATTTCAGGGATCAGGTGAAGGGCCCAATGGTTGATTAGTGATGTCCCTCATGGCACAGGCTGGTGGAGAGGCGGCACCTGTGCTGGGAGGTATTGTTAGTACCTCCCTGGAGTGCCAACTCAGAGGATGGAGGCGGCCTGAGGAAATGGAAGGGAGAACCTCAGCCCAAATCAATGCCCAAGTGTGTTGTGTATTAGATCTGAGATGCTCTCCATCTTTGAAATGTTTATGCGGCTTGTCTTTGTTTAATTGTTCTCAGAAACAACAGCAACCAGGACCACCGTATAAATGCATAAAATCTCGGGGGAGACAGACTTAAAGTAGAAGAAAAGCCGAACAAGTTATGTCTGTCTGGGTATTTATGCAAGTGCTCAGAAACCCCAGATTGATTACAATCTGAAGCCACCCCAGAGGGCTGCAAATGCAACAATGCTGAAAGGAAGCGAGTTAATCATCAAAGAGAAAACGAGGAAACAACTTGATGACCCAACAGTAGGAGACTGGGGGCTGTCCAGAGGTGAGGGCTACAAAGGGGCGGCAGGAGGGAATTTGGGGGGCTGAGGAGTTGTTTTGTATCCTGATCGCGGTGGGGGCTACACAGCTCTCAAAGCACCTTCTCACTCAGAGAATGAATTCAACGTCAATAATAAAAAAATTCTAAAATCAATTTAGCCTTGAAATATGATACGACAGAACCCTGTAAGAATGTGGCACACACACTTGGCTGTGCACAGGGTGATGTGCCACCAGTCATCAGTGAACATTTGAATCGTTTTAGTTACGTGTTTATATTAAGTCATCTTGGAAGAACGAACACATAACTAGTTTCTCAAGCCTCTGATTTCAAGGAGACGATTGCATAAGGTTAGACTAAGAGAAAAAAATGTGAGTTGCTTTAAAGAAATATATTAAGTCAATAACTACGTGTGTTAGGCTTATGTGGCAAAATTTGAGATGAGGGTACGTGAGTAGAATTGTTCAAAGGCCCTATTCTCGGGGAGTTTATAATCTAGTGGGTGCAGAAAAATACTTAGGGATGTAAAAAGGATTTCATGCTGTAATAAAAAATTTGAAAAAAAGGGTTACTAAACATTTTTTAAGAACAATGTCTTTTTTTGTATAATAAGTACATAGTCGTACATAGACAACCAAGGAGAAAGAAATAAAATGTTAATACTAGTTACTTCTGCATAATATGATCATGGGTGATTTTTATTAAGGTTACTTGCCTTTTCCCATGTTTTATAGAAGATATATATATATTAATTTGCAATGAGATTGTCTTTAAAAGGCTTTTTTTACGGTCATAATTTTACCTAGGAGACGAATATTTGCTTATCTCAAAATTTACACATTGCTATCTGAGAACAGCCGTATCATCATGATCACCGACAATATGATAACAGAAAAATAGTTTCTGAGGTTCATTTTTTTGCACTTCTTTTTGTTCTTAGGGCATATATGCTCTACCAAAGATATACATTCAAATTATTGTTTTAAGTCTCTTTAAATCTTTTCTCTTTGTGTAGTTATGCTACCGAGTAAAGATATAATTAGGTTTATTATTTTCATTTTGTTTTCAAATTTTATTTATTTTATTTTAATTTTTTGGTTTCAAGAGATTCCTTTTCTGAAAGTCAAATTTAAGTTTTTGTTATGTAAAATACTTAGATGGGACCAAAATAAACTTACCCAAAGTAGTTTTTAAAGAAGGTTCTGGCCTGACCTCTCTGCTTTTTTTTCTCCCTTATTGATAAGTATTTTTTAAAAGTTTTTGGTTCATCTTTCTATCATTTATTTTTTAATATAAGTAAATAGGAACATGAATTTATAAAGGCCCCATCATTAGATATATACCATATATACTAAAGTATATATATATACTAAATATACTTTTCCTAGGTTTTTCACCCAACAACATGCTTTGGTGACCCCTCTGCAGTGGGACATAAAAATCGATGTCCCTCACTGTTTTCGGTGGCTGTGCAGCACTCTCTGTGCAGGGGTGCATGGCTGGTCGATCCTGTCCACTACCGATGACCGTGTCCTTTATTAAGATGGAAAACAACTTTCCTGAAGCGCCTGGCATTTTTGCTCTCATATCTCATGGATCAGAACGACTCAAGCCTGCAACAGCACCCCTGGCCTGTAAGGATGCACAGGACCACCCTGGAAGCACCCCGTGGCCCTGCACAGAGACCAGCCTCCAGGGGGATGGGGCTACCAGGGAAGAGTCAGTGATGAAGTGGGCCTGGCAGTGGTGGGCGCAGGCCACGTCCTTTCCGGACCTCAGTTTTCTCACATGCACGGGAAGGATTGGAAAGAGACTGGCGTTTCCCAATTTCAGTTCTCTAAGGACTCCTCTCCTGCTACTGAGCTTATCTGTGAGTCACTCGTACAATCATTGACTAAGATTTTCCTTTAAGCCTCCTTCTGTGAAGTCACATTTTTATATTCGGCCTCGCCCTTGGAAACAATGTCTGCAGATGGTCTTCCTGGCTCGTTATATATTTTCTAAAAGCCATTAAAATATGCACATAACAATTTACATATGAGATGTTCACTGGTGTACCACTGAAAATGATCTCGTGTGTACCACCAGGGGGATGGGAATCACCATTTAGAAAATACTGCAATAAATCCACTCACGGGTTCCTTTAAGAAGATTTACCATGATTGCAAATGGAAGGGTGGAAGGAAGGAAGGAAGGAAGGAAGGAAGGAAGGAAGGAAGGAAGGGAGGAAAGAAGGGAGGAAAGAAGGGAGGAAAGAAGGGAGGAAGGGAGAAAAAAATAACTGATGCTGTTCAATGGGATGAAAACAAAAATTTTTTAAAATCACTAAAAATGCAACATAGTATCTTGGATTGGACCCTGGAATGAAAAAAACAGGATATAAGTGGAAAAACTGATGCAATCATACAGCCTGGAGTTTAGTTAATAGTGTTTTACTAAGGTTAACTTCTCAGTTTTGACAAATGCACCTTGGTATTTTAAACGCTAAGATTAGGGAAATTGGATGAAGAGCATGTGAAAACTCTCACTGCAATCTGTCAGCAAAATTAAAATTTTCCCCAAATAAGACATTTTTATTTTAAAAAGGTAAGGTTACAGGTTGGAGTAATCTTTTTGCTTTTACGTTTCTCTCGCTGTCATTAGCAAACGCCACTGAAATGACTACTACATTTAAATTTTTCAAAGATAGCAGAACAGCATAGGGACTCGTCAACTCCTGAAACGTTACGTTTAGGTAGTCCCAAAACAGAAGACGGAGATTCTCAAATTCAGAAGAGGGGATTTTGATCCCACCCCATCTTAGTGGTCTGCTAAAGCTTCCAGTGACCTTGAGAAATTCTCCTTGGGGGACCCTTAGCTTCCAGGGCTGCATTGAGGGCCCCCGAGCCATGCATATGGCTCAGGGGCCAGCTCTTCTATTTGTGTTTCTAGAAATATGAGGGGGCGTCCGTCCTAGGAGAGGATGCAGTCTCTTTGAAATCTGACCCTTCGAAAGTTGGGCTGGTGGACATTAATAAGGAAGAATGCAAAGTGCAGATCAATAAGACCTGCTGAAAATAAAACACACATTAGCATAGCCTATCCCCCATAACTAAGATTAATGCTTTCTTAAACCAAACCAGAGCACAAGGGTCCATCTTTTAGGCTAATTGCCACTAGCAGATCGGAGAGAGAAAGACACAGGCTTGGGGGTGGGTGGGAGGGTGGGGCGGTGGACGAAACTCAATTGCAGAGCTCCAAAGAGACAGAGTGCAGCGGAATCACCCCTCGAGTTATGCGGAGAATTTTGCCAGCCCTGGGCTTGGGTTTATTAGGCATGCATTTGAAATTTAAATATGTTCTGGGGACAATGCCTTTCTTTTTTACAGCACGGCCAGGAGGCTGGCCAATAGGAGGTCCGCTCGTTTATTAGCAGGAGGACATGATCAAACATAAAATAGCAGGCTAAGAGCTCCCTTTTCTGAAAAGACTTCTGTGGAATTCCAATCCTGTACTGACACACCCCGCGTCTAAGGCTATATTTACTCAGACAGCCACCCTCCTCTCCTTTAAAATTTTTTATTGGAATGAGCGATTACTCATTGCAAAGCCACTCTGGGAGATTTCAATGTCCCTGTCTATGGTGCTATTTTTAAAAACTGCGATACCGATGTTTTTGTTGGTGCAATGTTTTAGTATTAAAACATCTAAAACTCAGAAGAATTGGTGGCTTGAGATATTATTCCCAGATGCATACGTATTTTGTAGCAAAGGTTCACATCTTTAAAATGCTTTCTACTGATGCCCCTCACCTGTCGATAACCCTTTCGATATACTTCGTAGTGGTTAAGCTGGTGCGAGCAGGAACGTGGTCGTCTGGGTGCAAAGCAAGGCCTCCCCCACCTTGACCTTGGCCAAATTCTTCAACTTCTCTGTACCTTAGTTCTGTACCTTTATAAAATGGGGCCACAGCAATGCCCACCTCACTGGGGGGTTTTAAGGATGTGTGTGTGTGTGTGTGTGTACACACACATGCATACATATTCATATGCATACGCGATGGTTTATATATGCATATCCAGCTCATCGAAGGAAATTCTCAATAAATGGGAGCCACAGTTGTGTCAGCCATTTCTTGTATAG
Source organism: Cynopterus sphinx (assembly GCA_030015415.1). NCBI lineage: Eukaryota > Metazoa > Chordata > Mammalia > Chiroptera > Pteropodidae > Cynopterus > Cynopterus sphinx. The sequence goes on from CM057389.1 coordinate 89,396,104, forward strand.
TGACTAGTGAGGCTCAGCTGTGTTCTTGTCTCCAGAGTGGACAAGAAGAGAAGTGGGAGGTGATGATGTGGAGACCAAGGAAAACAGGAGTGTGGTGGGAGAGGGAATGAAAGGAAGGCAGGAGGTCTGGTTTCAACTTCCGGCCCTTCTGGAGTTGGCCCATCCCCTGGCCCCAGGGCTGGCCCTCGGCTCTGCCCTCTTCCCCTCCAGCGCTGATCCATCCTGTGAACATCCGACTCCCTTTCCAAATATACATTTATCACAACCATGACCTCCTCCATTGAGATCCTACCTGGGAAGACTTAGGCCAACAGCTCAGAGGGACCTCGATCCCGGACCATAGTCCTCTCTTGGATGGAACCACATCTAAGGACAAAGCGTAAAAGGCAATGTTAACAATACGTCACTTTAAAGAGAAGAAAATGTGGCTGTTAAGTAAGCAAAGTAATAGTGTAGGAGAGGCAAACCTCTTCGTCTGCACTCTTAGGGTCTCTGGCTGGGCCTGAGAATTAAGCTGATGTAAAATTAACAGGGGAAAAGCATACAAATTGCATTGAATAATGTTTTTACGTGTACACGGGAGTCTTCTCGGGAGGAGAATGAAGACTCAAGGAGCAGTTAGGCCTAAATGCTTCTATACGAGGCTGAACACAGTAAAAGTAACAAACACACGGGGAGGATAAAGGAAGATAAGGGTTATTAGTTATTTTTTTGGAAGGGTTATTTCTAACACAGTTGGTGCAGATTCTCGTTGGCCTTGACTCGCCGTGTCTGGTGACGAGAAGGTTCTTTTTCTGCAGCTGCGGGGAGGGCATCTTTCTCGTGGGCCTCCACCTCCTGCTTTCAGGAAGAACGGTGGGGGCGGGCCACAGAGCCCTTCTGGGCCCTGCTGTTCGTTCAAGTGCCTTTAACTCAAAATTGTCGATATGCCAAACCGGCACATAGGGGGGTGGCGTGTTCTGAACCCCCTCGATATCGAGAGCTCAGTATTGTTTTGCATCAGGCACAGGATACACTGTGGGCTTTCAAATGGGGAAACCTGTCTTCCCCAGAATCCCTGCAGACACCTTGGCTTCTTCAAGGGGCTACTCGAGTGTCCACCCCAGAGCGAGTGATCTGGGGGAGTGAGGGCAGACTGGCAGGCACAGCGTCTTTTTTTTTCTTTTTTTAAGTAGAATAACTCATTTTATTTACATGCAACTGACATGACCGATCTGATTGATACGATCTCAATGACTTTTTCCATTACAAATACATCATTTTTTCTTTTATTAAGATACATTCATGTATCATAAAATTCACCCTTTTGAAGGATACAGTTCAGTGGTTTTAGTATATGGGCCAAGTTGTGCAATCATCGCCACGATCTAATTCCAGACACGTGACTTTTATGACCTAGTCTTGGAAGTCACACACCTCTTTCTGCCACATCTGATTGGTTAACAGGTTGGCCCTCTTCCACGTGGAGGGCGGAATCGCTGGGGACCATCTCGGAGACCGGTTACCTGGGGCTTGATAGATTTTGAGTGAATGAATGAATGATTTTGTTCATGGAAGGGGGATGAAACCAGGCAATAGGGGTTTTTGTCAAATTTAACAGTCAGTTCCAGATCATTTTTCTTATCCTACAAGCAGCATTCAACACAATTCAAGCTCCTTGAAACACATTCTGGGTTCCAGAACGTGACATTTGCCTGGTTTTCCTCCTAATGCACAGGGTGCTCCTCGGCCTCTCCTGCCGATTCTCCCTCATCTTCCTCCCTTTTCATGCTGCAGAGCCCGGACTCAGCCTTGTCCCTTCCTCTCTCCTCTGTGGACTCTCTCTCTGTTCACAGTCATCAGCCTCTACAGCTGTAAACACCGCCTGTCCAGCAGTGACGCACCAGCTCCCACCTGTCCCCGAACTCCAGGTACAAACAGCCACTGACTTCTGGACACCTCCACTGGGCCAGAGAGGCTCTCGAATGCACCACGTTCAAAACCGACCTCCTGCTCTCCCTCCCCTGGTGTTCTTGCAGGATCCTCCAGTTTGCTTCAAAGCAAATCTGTCCTGCTACTTGGCAAAAACAAACAAACAAACAAACAAATAACAAACAAACCAGGGGACTTCTTTACCCTTTTCTTCCTCTGCTGTCCCCATGCAATCAAGCCATCCATTTCTACCCTCAAAATGCGTTTGGAGCCTGACCACGCTCCCCCTCTCCATTGCTCTCATTGCTCTTCTTCCAAGGATGGTGGTGGCTTCCTCGCTGCTCTCCTGGTGCTTCCTTCTGCCCACAACCTCCCTAACCACAGCCCTTCCTACTCTCTCCCTTGCCAGCTACTCCAGCCATACTGGCCTCCTTGCTCCATAAGTACCCTAGGCACAAGCCCACCCCTGGGCCTCTGCACTTGCTGTTCCCTCAGCCTGAACCACTTTCCTCCATGTATTTCCATGCCCCCTTCCCTGCCTCCCTCGTTCTTCCTTCGAGTCACCTTCTCTGTGGTGTTCGCTGACACCTGGAAATGAAATGGCAGCCCCTCCCACCGATCCTGGTTCCCCTCTCTACTCTTTTTAGCTCTTTACCACGATCTAACAGGTACGTTTCTCGTAGATCACTTTGTTTCCTGTCTGTCCCCCTTCCCTCACCCCCCACTGTGAGTGCCAGGACACCAGGGACTGTGCCTCCTCCGCCACTCTGTCTCTTGCTAGAATAGTGCCTGCCGAGCACGTGGCAGCACTCGCCATGTGCCGAGTGATGACTATCTGTCCTCTTGCCTACTGTCTGTTTCATCTTCTACAACTGCATCTGTTTGTGCTGCTCCTGAGCCTGGCACGCAGCAGCTGTCCAGCACATTTTCTCAGGTGACTCTGCGTGGCCCTCCAAGGGCTTCTGCTTCCCTCTCTGCAACGTGGGAGTGGCCGACTGGAAAGTGCAGTCCTGCCAACAGCCGCAGCGTGTCCTTGGCCCCCGCCAGTTACCTGGAGCCACGTGGGAAAGCAGGCCCAGTACGGCCAGACCATCCCATTTGTTAAAATAACCAGTGACCTGAATCCTTAATCCACGTTTTACATGCTAGAGATTCATTTAACATTTTCAAAACTCAGCTCTGTTTCCTCTGTAACAACCACCCCGACACTTAGTGGCTTAGCACCGCCACCGCTTAGGTGGCTCCCATCTTCCCATCTCAGGTGGCTCCGCTGACCTCGCCAAGTCTCCAAATAATCCTTCCAGGCGACAAGGATTAGAGCCACACCACTGGCAAGCAGAGGGCTTTTGTACAGAAGGAGGAAAGGGCTCCCATCTCAGAAAAGGTTGGCATGAAATTAAGGTGACAAGGGCAAAAAAGAGTCATGAGCTGATGGCCAAATAATTCAGCTTAATCTCCAGGAAATGACTGTCGAAGAATTAGGAAGGGGCCTGTGCAGACAGGGGGGCAGCCTGCCCAGCAGCCTGGCAGCGCTGGAAGCAAATTCGTATCGCAGGTGACACGCGCCGAGGCAGCCAGCTCTGCGCCCACCGCGGCTGTACTACATGACTGGGGACAAACGTTGATTTGGGGACGGAGGGACATCTAATGATGAACAGAGTGAACAAGCACCCCCCAAATTAGGACGAATCAGTGGCCACCAGGATCTCAAGTCACTTCCATCTTTTCTGAGATGCTCTCTATATAAACATTCTGGATATACAAAGAATAACATATATACATTTTGTATAAATTGTATACAGAATATGATATATTATGTATATATATTACAGAAGTCATATATAATTATAGTCATGATTATCAATATGATTATAATTATGTGTATAATTATATAATATATATTCTGCGTATACACACACAGAAAAAAAGTGGGGTATTTTAACTCAGCCGTGTGATAAGTTAAATGTATGCAGTTATAAATTATTGCCCCTAATAGACCAAAAGAAAAAAAGAAGAAGAAGAAGAAAAAAGAAGCCTAAAAAGGAATGTGATATAATTGTGTTCGTCAGAAGATAATTTAAAATTAAAAAACACAGATCCATGTGTACGGAACACTGTGGTCCGGTGATGAGACACAAGTTTAAAGTTGCGTGAAATCTTCCCGAAGGAGGAATATTGAACAGGACAACTGGCCTGGACTCTTCAAAAAACTGACACCATGGTGGAAAAAAAAAAAAGATGAGGTAGGAGGGAGGGTTATTCCGGATTTTAAAAGGGACACAGAATATGTGACAATCACATGAAATACATGGCCTGGCGCTTTCTTGGATCCTGGTTTGAATGAACCAGCTGTAAAGGACACTTCGGGGGAAATTGTGATTATAATTATAACATAAACCCTCTCTATTGTTTTAGAGGTACAGCTAGAGAGATCTAGGGACAAAAGTCCACAATATCTATAATTTAAAATATTAGAAGAAAAAGAAATGATTGAGGAAGCAAACATGGCAAAATATCAATAACGATTATATGTAGACGATGGGTATAGACAGGAACTGTTGTCTGTACCTTTCTGTGCACTTGAAAACTTTTATAATAATACGCAAAAATAGAACAAAGAAAGCTCAGGGGCTCGTGCGGAATATTAAATAATACATTTATACCTAATAAATTCATTTGTATTATAAATAAGAGTGATTAAAAGAGCATAGGAATATTTTGGGGAAATAAATGTATATAAGGAACATTATTGTGCTTCAGTCCTGCCAATGTTTCTCCCAACTACGACTTTATTTGAAATTAATGTTAAAAGTCCACATTTTAGACTGTCTGTGACTGTGAAGACAGCTGAATGGCTTTCTTGATGCCCCAGTGATAGCACCTCTTGCTATTGTCTGTTTCATCCTTTATTCTATCCTGACAACGATTCTTCCAGAACACAGATATTAGAATGTCCCCAGGGACCCACCCAGCTTCTCATAAATCCTCTGTTTATTTGTCAAAATAGGAGAGGGAAGGTGAGTTTGGAGATAAGAGATGGGGCTGATTAACCAGCTAAACCATTTCTGTTAGCTCAAGTGATCACATTTCACTGTATTATCTGTAATGTGAATAGTTAACTTTCCAGGAGGAGTCACCCAGAAGGGAGAAGAATTGAAAGTAAAAGTATAACCACAGTTTTTTTTTCTCTTTGCCTTTCTTCCGAGTTTTCTAATCGTCCTCTGCAACTTAATATTAGAAGCTATGACTTCATGTTGAAGCTAGGAAGACAGCATTGGTCAGGAAAGCATGTGACACACAAACATCGAACTCATTTCCTTTGCGATGAAGCAATTTCTGCAGGTTCCATCCCATAAAATATCTTAGTAGATGATCAAACATTCCAACTTATTGGTCAGACCTGGGACTCACCTTTAACCGGGAAAAACTCAAATTTCTAAATGCAAACATAGTACTTTGAAACACTCCCCCCAAACCAAAAAGCTTCTAAGATTGGCTCTATTCTCAGACTCACCAAAACTCACCCAGGGAGAAAAAAAAAAGCTTGGTTATGGGTATTGACTAGGAAACTGGGTGCTGACTATTTTAATTCCAGAGGAATTTTAAGAGCTGACTCAGATGGGTGGAATTAAACATTACCAAGAAGAGGCCATATTGATTAGAAATCTGATGTCTGACCTATCTCTGTTTATCTAGCGTCAGCAGGCTGGCAGGTCAGCCCTGTCCGTCGAGATAGCACTGCCTGACTCACAGCAGTGCTGTTTTTAAACACATGCGTTCATGAAAACGTACAGAATGCACGTCTGCGTATTTCCCTGTAGAGTCAAAACAAACAGCAACGGATTTTATCGTAAAGGAGATGAATGAAGTTACTAGTTTCCAGCCTGAGAGTGCATGCCCTACGTCGTCATGCAATCTTCACTCTGCTGATGTGAAATTCAAACATGGCAGAAGCAGAAAGAAAGTCATGTCACAGAAGCAGTTCTTTGCAGAGCAGCTAAAGCCTGGACACCAATTAACATCGTAGGCTCTTGTTCTATAGCAGCTGATGGTAGAGGTTGGCAAACTCAGGCCCATGGGCCAAGTCTGGCCCTCCACCTGCTTTTGTAAATAAAGTTTTATTGGAAAACGGCCCAAACCATTTCTTTATGCTTTGTCTATGGTTGCTTTCACATTGCATAGGCAAAGCTGAGAAGTTACGTTAAAGACAGTGTATTGTGCAAAGCCTAAAATATTTTGGAGTAAGCAAGGCCCAGACTGAGGACCCAGCCCTGTCTACTCCATGGCCTTGAGCACACTTCAGATCTGTGGTCTCAGTCTTCCTGCTTCTTAAACGAGGATAATAAAAATAATAGCAGCTAAGTTTACCAAGTGTTTACGACACGTCCGGCAATGTTTTAGGTGCTTTGAATGCATTAATTCATTTAAATCCACAATAACTCTACGAGGTACATACTATGATGGTCCCCATTTTAGAGATAAGGAGTCAGAGCTCAGAGAGGTGAAGTGAGTTGTCTAAGGTCTCACATCCCGGAGTTAGTGGAGCTGCTGCCTCACGTGCTAATTCTGAGGGTAAATGAGTTAAGGCAGGTAGGTGGGGTGCTTATCCTGGTTCCTGGAATATAGCAAGCTCTTGGAAATGTATGAGTGGGGGGTGGCTCCATAGTGTAGTGGTTAGCACGTCTGCTTTACACGCTGAAGTCTGGGGTTTGCACCCCAGGTAGAAGCACGGAGAAGGCCCTGGGTGCTTGCCCGGAGTGTGGGGCAAGAGATGCCCCGCCCTCAGAGATCCAGCTCTTAAGGGGAGATGGCAACATCCATAAGTCAGGGATAGAAGTCTGGGGGGGAATCAAAGAGGGGAAAAGAAAAGTGACAAGTGTTGCTATTGTTAATTTTGATCATAAGCCATCAGAAGTGAACATATTAGTTGCCACCTGAGCCGACCCTTCAGATCTCAGCTTTATGGGGCGTTTATTGAACTGACATCTTCAGCAAGGGCTGCTACCACGTCAAATGTATTTGGCGTCCTGGGGAGTGTGACAGATTATGCAGGGTTTACGTTCCTTGGTTTCTGGGTTGTCCGTTTTTCAAACAGGATTTTGATGTTTTAAGATTTTCCAGAAAGTATGACAACTAATAACGTCATTAAAAAAGAAGAAGAAGGTGGGGATGGGGGATGGGAGGGGGGTAAATTTCCAACCAGAAGCTTAGTGGGTACACCACATGATTGCAGTTTGCTGCTCAGTTATGGTTCTGGGTTGGTTCATGCACAAACCACAACAAACACATGCGTATCATGGATTAAATTGGGGTTTGGAACCCATTTACCTTCTTTCTAACTTAAAAAAAAAAAACCCACACAAGTCACACGTTTGTGGTAGAAAATGCAGATGAGCAATGGAAAATAGAAAATAATCGCCCGTAACCTCACTGTCTCAGAATAGCCACCTTGACCATGCTGGCATTCTAGTTTAAATATAGTTTTTTGTTTTTGTTTTGTTTTTGGTTTGCTGCTGCTGCAAAAATGATTTCAATGGGTCACACTGTAAAACATTCAAATAGAGAATGGCAGCAGTGGTTCCTTGGGGAGTGGCTGAGAGGAGAGCACCACTCTCTACAGGGTGGATCTCTGTACTCTTTCCTCTTTATTTTCACCAAGCCCAAATCTCTTTCTTAAGGTGAGGGAAAACCCAAGAAGGATCAGTTTTTAAGTAAAAAATGCAATGGTTAACAGTGATTTTAAAGCACTTGTATCAGTTCCACACATCTCTCAGCAGAAGGCCGAGCGAGGGCCAGCATGAGCGCACACACACTCCTCGGCTACCGGCAAAGACCCACCATTAACTGAGTTTTCCCATGAGATGAAGTGGTTGTTCAGAAAGTTCCCACGTGCCTTCAGAACAAATTGTCAGTTTGGTAGGGAAAAAGGAATCCCAATGTCACTTATCTAGTCGATTCAGGGGAAAATTCTCGGTCCACCATTTGTCATGGAATCCATACGAACGGCTGACTAAGTCTACTTTTTAATTATTATACTCATCCTGCATAGATGCTATGGCAGGTGATACTGTTGGTGGCAGAGCAAAAGTGAGTAAGATTTTAAAGGAGATATTTCCATTTAATCCTCTTTGAAAGCCACCCAGGGGTGAAAGCAAACTGTTGTGTATTTAACTTAGTCCATGATTATGGGAAGAAAGAAGAAATTAAATGTCTATAGATGTAGGAGTCTCTCTGGGAAAAGAAAAAAGACGCTGATGCCTTTGTAACAAAGTGTTCGGGTGCAACACAACTGGCCCTTCAGGAACAAATCAGGCAAAGATGTTCATTTAAAAACAAAACAGAAAAGAAAACCTACATCCTGATAGCAGGAGCTAAACCTTGGTAGTGGGATTATGAGCAATCCCTGTTCTCCTTTTGCTTCTTGGTCAATTTGATTGTCCTACAAGGACCATGTAGAGTATATAACTACCTGCACAAGAAAAAAATAAAATAAAAAACAGACTCCCGCAGGTACTGGACTCCAACTTGGTGACTGGGCTAGCCCAGTATGCAATGGGCCAGTCAATGGTAGTATGTCCCTAGAAATTAGGAGCAGTTGGCATTTAAAAAATTTAAATGTAGAGATAAAATCAGGATGCTGGCAACAGTCAGTGAAACACACTGTGGATTCAGTTCCTCTCAGGGTCTTGCAAAGCAGCACTTGTGTGATAATTATGAGCAAAGCCAGTCTTTATTGAGCAGTTACTGTTGGCGTGTGCGTGCTCTCATTTGGCCAGGCAGGTGTGTTCCTTTTTCATCCCCATTTTACAGATGAGGAAACTGAGACACAGAGAGGTTAAGCAGTGGGTACCAGGTCACACAGAAAGTAGGCGGCAGGGCCAGGATTTGAACCTGACACTTTCTGGTGAGCCGACTTGTTCTCGCCATCTACATTTCTCTCCATATTAAGGTTTTGTTCCCTTTGCCGAATCCATCTCATTTTGCTAACCTTTTCCAAAGACTTTGGTCTAAGAGGATAGAGTAGCAGTAATTCTACTTCTGGGAGCTGATGCTAAGAAATAACCAGAGATACGGACAAAGGTTGATGTTCAAAGGTCTCAGCATGACGTTACGTTTAGTGCTTTAAAAAAACAGTGACAGGTTAAAAATGAAACTACACATTTCTTACGGGAAAATATTATGTAAGCATCAAAACGGAATTGTTAAATAACTTATTCTACGGAAATATTTATAATAAATGGTTTTAAAAAGATGGATTAACATCTGTGTGTATAGCATTAGCCTCTCTTTGGAAATAAAATACATACAGGCACATATGCATGTGCCAGGGGTTAGCGACCTGGAGCCCGCCTGCCACATCAGGCCCCCTGCTGGTTTTGCTACAACCTATGAGCTACGAATGGTTTTTATACAAAAAACATAGAAATTAAAAAAAGACTACTCAGCCTTTTGGCAAGAATGTTGCTTGGGAAGTTGAGGACCCTGACTCTTGGCTTACAAAGACTAAAATATCTACTATTTGGCCCTTTACAGAAAAAATTCGCTGATCCCTGGTATATACTTAACAAATAAACACACTTTTGTGGTTGCTTTGGGCCCACTGGAAAAATCCAGGGTAATCTCCCCACCACAAGGTCATGCTAGTAGCAACCCTAATTCTTTCTGCTATCTTAATTCTCCTTCGTCACGGCATGTAACAGAGTCACAGGCTCTGTGGCTCAGGACGTGTGCATCTTTGGGGGACCTGGTGGCCTTTTGAGAGAGCTGTGTCTCCATATCCAATAGGATGTGGATTTTTTTTTTTTTTTTTGGATCCTATAAGGATCCAAAACGTGCATACCATTATCTCCATTTTGCATATGAGGACCTGAAGCTTCAGACAGGTGAAGTGGCTTGCCCAGGATCACACAGCTATTATGCCGGAGTTGGGGGTGAGCCCAAGACTGTGGGGCTCCAAAGTCTGCGGTTTCCAACCAGGCTAAGCTTGGCTATCGATGACACACGAAGAACAACAACCTCTTCTCCTCACTGACTTAATTCATTCAAGTGCTCAGCCATGTCTGTTTAGGAGTGGAGAAGGGTAAGGCAGGGGAGGCTTCTAAAGACCTGGGTTCCAATGCCCCCTTAGATAAATGATGTCAGCTCCCTGGGCCTCCCCCAGCTTCTCATGGGGGGAATGAACCAGCTCCCCATCTCCCCATCTGGGAGTGTCTGCATCGTTCATACAGTAAAAACTTGTTGAGCTCTTCAACGTACCAGACTCCTTTCCAGAAATTTCTGAAGCATTCCCAAAAGGCAGGGGAAGGTCACTGTGATTGAATCATGCAGATAATTTTGCCAAGAAGCCATGTTAATAATAAAAATAACAGCCAACGTTACCAAGGGTTTCCTGTGTGCCCACCGCTGACCTATGAGCTGTGCAAATAGGGACAGTTCTGGGTCGCGATTCCTCCTCACAGCCGGACTTCAAAAGAAACTGCAAACTTTCATTTCCCTTATTCAAGTGTGGAGATGTCCTTAACGAAACCCCCGAATTAAGAGCCAAAGAGCTCCTGATCATAAGCACCACCAGGCTTACAGAGGGTGAGAGGCTCCTAGTGGGACACTAATTCTCCCCATTTCCCGTCCTGGAGCTGAGCCTTTGATCTTTCAGCTCACAGATGACAGGGCTGCCCGCGAGTCGTCAGGGATTGCTAAAGTGACTTTCCGTCTCATGGAGTATGAAGGCAAGAAACCACTCAGAGTCTTCTCTCTCCCCATCGGATTTTGTGGGTGTTGAAGGCCCCGTTTCATTTCAGATCCATCTGCTTTCTCGAAATAAAAGTGTTTTGCCTCTGTTCTGGGCTCATGGCAGAAGGGGAGGGGGAGCCAGGAATGTTGAAGACCCAGGGTTTTTGGGGGAACAAGGCCTACTTAAAACTTAGGCAGTCTCTCCTGGTTCCCACTGTGGGCCACTGTGGGGACTCGCCATTTGGGGGGACTCGCCTCTGCTTCTCAGAATGAACTTATGACACCCACCCATCCCCCCCAAAAAAAACCCCCAAAAACTTTCATTTCAGAAGTTTCTGGAACTTGCTAACAAAGTGGAGATGAAATGAGAAAAAGCAGAGATTTGTACCTTACACATAGTTTCCCCATACATTTGGGAAAATTATCCCACCTTCGGTGGGGGTGGGGGTTGAGAAGGGGTTGAGGTGGGAGGGTGGGGGGAAGAACTAGCAGAAAATATTGTTAATTCCGACTCTTAGAAAATGAGTCTTCTCGATCTGACCATCCATCTGTCCATCCACTCTAAAGAAATGACAACTTGAGCTAAAAACAGCCTGCCCCAAACAGGGAGAATAAATATCAAGCCTAAACAATTCGGCAGTGACACACTTGAACGTGAAAAAGGTGCCTGGCCTTAGGCAACACCACACCTAGCACTGAAGCCTACAAAAATAATAACAGGGTCTGTGCAAGGACACGGACCACGCATAGTGATAGACGCGCAAGAAAACGACCTTTAGGGTGAGCACGCAATACGTGCTCAATGATTTTAGCCATTCTTATCATCATCATGATTATTACTGAAGCATAGAAATCAATATATGTTTTAAAAGACAGAAGTTGATCTATAGATGCTAAAATGTCCATCTTTGTGGTTTAGTAAAAAAATAAAACAGACAAACCCACAAATGACAGAATATGATCGATCACTTTTGTGCTTTCTAGCCAAGGGCGTGCCTCATTTTTAACATGTACGCTATGTAAAGATAGGATATTTAAGGAAGGATAGGCAAGGACTGGTGGTCTACAAAAATATTTCCGTCTCAACTTTAGAGGGTTAACATGAAAACATAGCAGAGAAATTGGTCTACGTTGTTTTAAAAATATGCCATCTGCCAAAAATTCTCATTTATGATTTATGACATATGTGAAATGGAGCAACTGAGTGACAACTGTCTAATATGGCTTGAAACTAGCAAGATTAAATAATAGTTTGAAACTAGTGGGTTTAAATAATATATAATTTGAACCAGTGACTAAGAAGTACTAATAATACAATGTTTTAAGAAAAAAGCTATATATATATATGTGCATATATATATGTATGTATGAATGTGTGTGTGTGTGTGTGTGTGTGAGAGAGAAAGAGAGGAGAGCTTTGCTGGATAAAAATTTTAAGTTCAAAAATGATTGCCGTCAATCAAAATTTATAAAATGTAAATTTTGGGGATGAAAAAGTGATGAAACCTTTGAATTACATTTTCAATTCTCTTCCGAGTCAAATACTAAGGGTTAATTAAGGATGGTAAAGAGTTTTTGTATAAGATACTATAAGGTGGATTACGCATTGGCACAAGTTAGGCAATTATTGCTAAAATGCCTTATTTCATACGAGCACCACCGTTGTGAAATTAAGTGGAGCCTGTGTTTAAAACCAGCTGTCCATGCTTTCGTACGGTGTCGTTCGGGCTCATCGACGTGTGTGAGATATCATTCGTGTGAAACCGGGGTCATTTGACAGACACGGCTCCCGTGTCCATGTGAGGGGACAGCAGGTTTCCCCGGATCTTGCCCGCCCTGACCAAACGCTGCTGCTTTTCTGAAACGTCTTTTCAGTGCTGTTTGCCCGCAACATTATCATCTTTAATGAAAAAATGCCTGCTGAGGCGACGACTGGCCATTTGGTCCCCTCCTGTCCAGGGAGGAAGAGAGTAACACTGAGTGAGGCTGAAGGTTTTTATTATCACATCGTAAATGAGCAATGGCCTCTGTCAATACAAAGAGGCTCAGAAGGTCCTGCAAGAGGAAGCTGCTGCAGGGGTAGGCTGTCGAGTGACAAAACGGATTTTTATGAACCTCCTGGTCCGACATCTCTTTTCCTATTTTGCCTCATTTACTTCGCAGCATAATAATGCTATAAAAACACCCAAACAGGAAGCTGATAACCCATTAGACACCACCCGGCCGCCCCATTACTGACAAGCCGCGAGACTTTTGAGTCAAGCAAAGGTATGGCCGACACATTTGGATTTTCTCGGACCGGGCCCTGCCTGCTCTGGGTCTTCTTTAGAAGGTCTTTCTTTCCAAGAATAACATAGCCTGCTCACCTCCACGCTAATTCTCACAAAGTTTTCATATTTGGGTCATAAACATCTTTCATGACACTGGTAAAATGGCCAAGGTGTTTATGAGCTGCAAGAAATGTTTAGGCCAAATGCATAAAAGCAGAAATGGAACCGTTCACATCAAACCCAGAATGAGGTGCCCAGGCCGTGGGGGGAAGGGGAGCTGGGGTGTGAGGGTGGGGGTGGGGGTGGAGGGCCCCCAGAATGATTTCGCTGGAAGCGGTTAAGGTGCAGGTCTCATAAAATTGTTTAGGAAATGTTAACAGGTCTTCAGGCCTGAGCAGGTGTGAAGCAACCCTGCCAGGGCGCCTGGCGGCCCGAGAAGAAGCCCCAGGTTTTCTTCTTGTTTGTGCCAGTGAAGGGCATGGAGCCAGCTCAGGGAAATGCCAGGATTCAGGTCCTGAAACCCTGACGGTTGGAGCACGACACGTTTTCCTAAGAGACTTAGAGCTCGGGCCTAACTGGGTTTTTCCTTCCTCCGTGGAAAGTCAACAGCTATGGTCCAGATGTTTTAGCCTCAAAACGTTCACTCTGTGGCAGACCTACATGTGTCCCCACGAGGGAAACGTCCACGACTTTCCTAAAAGGCAAATTTTAAAACCATATACAACTGAGAAGATCCTTTTTGGTTGTTGTGGTGGTTGTTGTTGTTAAAACAAACAAACAAACAAACAAACAAACACATACACAGAGAAAACGATCTGGGGAAGATATCTCGGACTTCACAGTGGCGTGGCATATGCTGCGCCTGACAGTTCTGTCCTGATGGCGTTCAGTCAAAAGGGCAGTTAAGAGATTAAACGTCATAGATCAACACATTAAAACAGTAAAACCCCAAAAGGAATGCACGTAAAAACTGGCGTTTTCTTAACTGCATTGTGCCAGTGTCCATGTCCTGGCTTTCCTAACGTCCTGTGGTCATGTGGGATGTCCCCACTGGGGCTGGGCGCACGGGGCCTTTCTGCTCTATCTTTACGCTTCTTGGGATCTATACTGACCTCAAAATAAAAAGTTTAAAAAAGTCATCTATTAGTTTAAAAACGAAAACAAAACAAAACAAAAAAGTCGAGTGATTCGTGAACTGGATGTCCAGGAGAGACGCTGGGAGCTAAAGCTGCACGTGGCAGGGCAGAATGTGCACGCCGAGGGTATCCGGCAGACGGTCCAAAATGCTAACGTTGTTATCATTGGACGGGAGATTTCCTTGCGGAGGGTCCTTTTCGGTCTGCAACTCTTTAAAACAAATCGTGCTGGACATCACTTGGAACAGTCTTTGCCATTTCATTCACTGTGCACTTCGGAAGCTTTTCCCCCCAAACTTACACATTTAAACATAGGCACATGCATGTGTGTGGATCAGTACTTAACTTTTGCCCTCGTCAAGAAATCTTGGCCTGACATATGCCCCACGTGACCTCTAAGGAGAAAGGAATTAAAATATGCTGTGGACCTACTATGTGCCGGACACATCACATCCTTTATCTTATTTATTCCTCAAAACAACCTAATCAGATAGCAATTTTTTGAGCAGGTGAGGAAACTGAGGCACCGAGAGCTTAGCGGAGGCCCCCCATCGGGTGAGTTGGGGACTTGGGCTTCAATCCCACAGAGTGTAGCTTCGGTATCTGGCTCTCGACCACTACGTGGTACTGCTCCAGGATGCAAACTTAGGACGTCACTGTCACTACCATCCATGAAACGACTTATAAATAACAAACCTACTTCTGCTTTTGGATTATTAACCAATAATATGACCAATAAGTAATAAAAGGCTCAGCATCACACATGGAGGAGGCAGGATTTTCTACAAGAAAAGAAACTGGATCAGGAGAACCACCGTGCCCTGCAGAGTGCTGTGTGTGCCAGGGGAAGGGAGGATCCTGGAGGGTAGAAGCTGGAAACAGAGTTCCGGGCCAGCCTGATGGCTAAGAGCTGAAATCTCGGGGGTCTTTTGAGAAGAAGGAGGAACGGAGTGTGGGGAGGAAGTCGACCTTGCTTGGCAGAGCAGGGGCTCCAAAGAAAGTAGAGGGGCTGTGATAAGCTGAACAACACTGCCCGCGACCCCCAAAGATGACCACAGCCTAATCCCTGAAACCTGTGGTGTCCTACCTTACGTGGCAAAAGGGACTCTGCAGATGTGCCTAACTGATAATCAAAGATTGTTCTGGATTACCCCGGTGGACCCCATAGAATCACAAGGGTCCTGCCTTATAAGGGGGAGGCAGCAGACCAAAGGAGCGGGTAGGATGTAACGACAGATGTGGGAGGTTGGGTGATGGGCAGAGGGTTCCAGGAGCTAAGGGATGTAGCGCCCTGCAGAAGCTAGAAGAAGAAAAGGGATTGGGTTTTCTGTTAGAGACTCTAGAAACAACAGGCCCTGTCGACGTCTTGACTTTAGGCCAGTGGGCCTAACTTTGGACGTCCGGTCTCCAGAACAATAAGAGAATAAACGAATGAGGTTTTAACCCTCCAAATCTGTGAATATTTGTCACAGCAGCTACAGGGACTGCAGACAGAAAATGAACACGGGGGCTTTGAATGAGCTAGGAGGGAGAGAAAAAGGAGACTTTTATGAGTGAAAAAGAGATCAAGCGCTCTTTAACACTTTTTAGATAGGAAAAAAGGATGAGAATTCTCTGGAAAGTAATTTTCGTTGCCGTACTGTGCTTCTTTGAACGTGTCTCCTTGCATTAACTGGGCTGCACCGAGGCCCGGTTTGACTTGGGTGATGCAATTGTAATTAATTGTGGTCAGTTAATTAATCTGTAACAACCTAGGAGCTGAATCCACTTCACAGAACTTGGAAACAATGGCTCAGGCAGATTCATGCTTCTCTCAAGGACCAGAGACTGAAGCTGTATTCTCCTCGGGAAATTTCACCCTCTCTTTTATGTTAATGAATCCAGAGTCCCAATTCTAAAGTCTGTGGACAACGCAAGGACAAAAATCAGGATTTTTTTATAGGTGGAAGAGGGCAAAAGTGAAATATAAAGACTTTCTTTTTTATTAAATAAAAGAAATAACTTTACACAACTAAGACATACTCTTATAGACAAAATTTAAAATACAGATAAACAAAAAATAGAAGAAAAATAAATTAACTCGTTAGAATCTGAAACAGATAAAACTACTCTTGGTATAAACAATACCAGTGTATTTTAAACATACTTCTATATTTTCACACAAAAATGTGATCATTTCGCAAAAACCACTTTGTGACTGACTGCTTTGTGCACTGAATCTTCATGAACATCTTTCTGTGTCAAAAAATAAACTTCCTTAAAAGTCTTCCCCACAGTGGTTTCCAGGGGACATTAACAGGTACCCAGAGAAGCTCTAAGAGGCAATCATCCTGAAAACCCCTGTTTTAGAGGAAGTTAGGAAACCTGACTGCAGGACTCGCCAGATGCTGCGATGTGGGTCTCAGAGGACGACGCGAGAGGACGTTTCTCTAACCTGTCTTACCACGGAGCCCTCCCCCTTTGCGTTTACTGAGGAGCAATTTAACCAGACTAGAGGGAGCAGTTCAGGGGGACCGGGTGCATTTAATATTCTGTGCAACCATCGCCTCTTTCCAGTTCTGAAATAAAACCCCGTACTCCTCAAACGCTGAATCTTCCTTATCCTGAGATTGCAAGCGCCTGGCTCTTCCAAGTGGTTGTTGAATGAATGAACGATGGTAGGGCTTAAGAGGACAATAACAGCTCCTGGGACTTTGATCTGTCCGGGCTGCAAGAACACAAAAGCCCACGATAGAAGTCCATGCTCAGTGATAGCCGCCGAGGGTCATCGCTCAAGCCCTTGAGGAAAAAAGAACCTGCTGAGATCTGGCTCGTAGCTGCCATAGCTCCACCAGACGATATATTTATCTAAATTATTTAAATATAAGAAGAGGTGAGCTTTTTTGCCCCAAAGCATTTTGGCAGGTCATAAACATTTGACTCTTTTCATTCAACATACTAATCGTCCTCAGCTCCTAACCCACCAGCCAATAGTTATCTTCTTTCCCCCCCAAAAAAAGATACTCTAGGAATAAACAAGAAACAATGATATACCTCTATCCCAGGTGGGGGTTGGGGAGGGAGAAAGACGAGGTAAGAGCTCCACAGAGCAAAGTCAGCATCTTCAGTGGGAAGTCCAGGGATGAAATCCCTCAGTCCCTATTCCACACCCACTGGTGTAAACCCAACAGTTAGATTCCAGGGGAAAGAGCTAGAAAAACTACAACCAGAAGGAGTTAAAAGTGGTCTCCTAGAGGAATGAGCTTTGGGGCAGGACGGGGGTGGGGCGGGTATTAGCCCTTCTGCAGTTGATTAATTTTTAACCACCAGCCGAGGAATTCTTTCATTTAAAATCTTATTTATTTCTTCATCTATCTATTTATCTATCTATCTATCTATCTATCTATCTATCTATCTATCTATCTATCTATCCATCCATCCATCCATCCATCCATCCATCCATCCATCCATCCATCCATTCATCCATTCACTTATTTATTTATTTATTTATTTATTTATTTATTTATTTATTTATTTATTTATAAGAAAGAGGTGCTTCTGGAGGATGACAGTGAGAATAAGTAATCTGACATGTGATCTAGCCAAATTTAGCTCCAGAGGGAAGACAGGATAGCAAAAGATATCTCCAGGATGACACACAAGAAACACTTAGGCTGGTTTCTTCCAGGAAGGGGACAGCATGGCTGGAGAAGGAGAGTGAGGACTCTCACTATACACCCTGATATGCTTTTTAAATTTTGAAAGGTATGACTATATTACCTGTTTGTTTTTTTTTTTTAAAGACTGTTTCCGGGAGGAGAAAAGGCCATAGGGCACGTAATTTAATTTTTATTTGCAGCGATTCATTTTTTATTGTTATAAATGTCCTAAAATGGAAAAAGGTTACTGCAGTGAGTCATGAGAGTGAATTATTCAAAGCGAATGTGGCCATATGTCAACCATCAGTGAATCTAAGTGAAACTCATTTGACTATTTATGCAGTTAATTTTTTTAAATAAAAACTTGAAAAATATTACAAAATAAAATGATATATTCTGAGAGGCTTTCAAAAATCCTGGTGTTCAGGCCATGTCCTGGAACAGTAAAAGCAGAATCTCTGGAGGTAGGACCTAGTCAGTAGTAATTAAAAAAAATTTCCCCAGATGATTTTGTCGTAAAGCAAGGTTGGAACCACAACCCTAGAGGAGGTCAAAGTGTCCTTTTAGTTTTAACTTTTTATAATCATAATTCCCTGTTTCTGCAAAAATAACTCTAAGACACTTAGAGTGGTTTCTAACCTATTATCTTAAAAACTCATCTTTAAAGTAATAAGAAAAAAATTATATATTAGGAGCAGGAAAGCATTGTATTGTTTAAGGAAACAAATAGTTTTTTTCCCTCCAGGAAGCCGCATGCTGCTAAAGCGTAATAGCAATGGGACGTTGTGTTCCTGTCATTTTATCTGACCTACTGAGTTTAATGAAGGTCTCTCCTTTCACAGCTCCACCCTCAGCGATTTCAAAGGGAGGTAGGGTCCGTTGAACTGGTCAGGGAAGAAGAGAAAGTTCCAGATTTTTCAGTACCTTGGGGAAGCTGGAATGTTCGGATAGTTTAGCTGCAAATAATGGAAAACATAACTCAGCGGGGCCTGAACAATAAAGTCATGGATTAGCTGTCTATCAAGGAGTTTGGCACTAGGATGTCTCCAGGGGTGGTGGTTTAGTCAGTTAATTTGGGAGCAAGTTTTCTTCTTTTTTATCCTTTCCCAGCTCTCACTCTCAGCTCGTTTTTCAGGCTGCCTCCCAACGTGGCCCCAAGATGGCTGCAGAGTACCAGGAGTCACAGGAAGGGGTGATGTCCAGAGGCAAATGGAAAAGTCCCTGCCTTTCATCCCTCTTGAAAGCCGAGGAAAACCTTCCTGGAAGCTCTGTCTACAGACTCCCCCCCCCACGTCTTGTGGGTCAAAGACTTGGCAAGAGAAATGAGGCTACCATGGTGAGCTCACACCCATGGATGGACCCACGGAAGTGCTGTGCCTTGTACACACATCGAAAATTAATATAAAAAACTTTATTCCAACGTATTCTGATTTGCTAAGTAGTAACTGTTTCTACAATTTTAAATTAGTGAGTTAAAAAAAGTACACACATACATGTGCTCCTGCTTGGCCATACTAATGTATATGATAATCTTAAAAATCCTACATAATAAATCCAAGTATATTTGGGAATTTAGGATGTGATAAAGATTGCCTTTCAAATCAGTAGCTGGAAAGATGAATTATACAATAAATGGTAATGGCATAACTTAGTGGCTGTCGAGGAAAAAAAACCACAACAACATGAAATCAGAGCTGTACTCCGAACCATACCCCAGGATGAATTCAAAATGATTCAGAAATTGAAGTGTAAAAAAAAAAAAAAACAACACTGTAAAATCATTAGAAGAAACTTAGCAGAGAATATGAAAATAAACTTGGAGTCGGGGAGTTTTTTTTTTTTTCACTAAGACACATAATTCAGAAATTCTAAAATAATAATAGTAAAAAAAAGATTCGCTTGGGAAAAACTACCATTAGCAAAGTCAAAAGACAAGAATCTAGGGAAAAAGTTGCAACTCATAAAACAAAGTATGAATTTCCTTACTATAAAAAGAGTCCCTAGAAATCAGTAAGAAACAAGCCAAGAGTCCAACGGAAAAACTGACAAAAGCAATATAGATGACAGTTTGCAGAAAAAGAAGTACCAATGGCTTTAAGTACAAGAGAAGTGGTTCCTTATTATTAGGGTCCATCAATAGGGACCGGCTAAACACATTTGGTCATCTGCGCAAGACCAGAGACTTTACGTGCTGATATGAAATGGACTTTATATAGATAAAAATTGCAGTGTGTGCCACCATCTGTATAGGAAGGAGAAGAAACAATATTGTATTATACATAAAATATCTCTGGAAGCCCAAATAAGAGACTGGTAGAATTGGTGCTTCTGGGGCGTTGGTTGGGAGAGGCCTCCATTCCCTTCTGTACCTTGTGGACCTTTTGGTTTTGAACCACATGAATTTTAACCTATCTGAATTAATTTATGCACACCCTCGCTCAAATCTGTACTTGGAATTCTTGATTTTCAGATATAAATTTGATATGCAGCAATATGTACCATGCCACAGAATAATAAATAATCTATACTGATGGCTACTGGTTATCATCATGTGTCGGCTGGCTTGCACCTGTCATCCCACTTGATTGTCACCAGATCAGTAACGGCATCAGGGGTGTCTTAGAGGGACTTTACACATGCTCCCCTTTTCCTATCGCCCTTTCATCTCTTGACCCTCCTGCAAGCTACTCCAAATACACCTACAATTTAAGTATAAAGAGAGAACTTATTATGAAAACAGTTTCAAAATGAGTCCCCTAATGTCCCTTCTTCCTTCTCCTGACCACACTGCAACCCTGGGCCCTTTCTATATAAAACTCCTTGATCATTATCCCCCTTGTTCAGGTGAAGAACTCGGGGCTCAGACAGGTCGTGTGGTGTGGCCAACATCATGTAACTTGTGACAGTGGGGTTCTAGCCCAGGTGCGTGGCCTCGGAGGTCAGGATTTCTTTAAAGGTCTCATCGAAATCTGTCATAAAAAATCATCTGATTTTTCTTTAAGAGAACATAACTGATTTTATAAAGAGAATCAAGAGAAAGCCGGGGCCAATGCACAGAAAACTATTCTTGCTCAGTTTCTTGGTAACTCAATCATTCCCCTTATGTGAGAGTAGCAGCAATCTTAACATGCAATGACAGTAAGATGTCATGAGAAAGGTGATTAATTTCAAAGTTGACACGCTTGTTCTAACATTTGGAAGAAACTTAGTAGAGAATGTATACCAGTTTCTCTCTCTCTCTCTCTCCCACCCCCCTCACAAGGACTCCCCCGCCCCCTTGCTTTTGGAGTTAAATGAAAGTTAAAATAAGACTCACTGTGAAAATTAGTGACATTTGATAAGAGTTTTAAGGAACCTTAAGTTTAGAAAATCTTGCTCCGCTTGACCACATAAGGCTTCCGTCCCTGCAACTGCTTGGGAGAGAACTCCAGTTACTCAGAAATTTCTATTATAATAGGAAACTATTCCTTGTCTTCTCTTTCCCCCATTTAGGAATCAAAGATAGTGGAAGACTTTTACAAAGGGAGAAGCAGAAAAGCTCATGGATAAAAGTGTTAAAATGCTCCAACTTTAAGCAAAACGCATTTGCTCTGAATTTTAATCTAAATCTTTCAAAAAGTTCAAGTCAAATTCTCTGTCATGGCTTATTTCTCCTGTGGCAAAGAATCAAGGCCCTCTCTTTCTTTCTGTTTAGATTTTTCTTCCCAAGAGAAAAAGTTCAATAAGGAGAAGAAAGCCAAGGTTTGTAATTTAATGGTGTACTTTCCTTCACCTTTTTCCCACTTCAATAGAAAACTTTCCATCAATGCTAAAAGTGTCCTTATTCAAACCAAGTGTCTTTATTAAGTGATAAATTCACTTAATGAAGAGTCAATTTCATTATAAAATATCAATGATAAAGTTAATTCATGTCCTCTGAGGAAAATTTGAAAAATATAGGGCAGTATAGTGAAAAACCTACCCAGGATTCCCCCTTCTAAGATAATTACAGAGAACGTTTTAGTCCATTTTTTTTCCAGTCTTTTTTTCACGGTGGAGAGGAAGTGAGGAGAATTTTCGAGACTTTATTAACCAAGTCTCCACCCCTGGATTGAGAAGCAAAATATATCATAAGGTGAAAATCCATGTTGACTATGTTCCTGTCTTAGGCCAGGGTTTTAGACCAGGGTTTAATCACTTGTAGCGTGAAAAGGCAGGTCTTACAAAGAATGCCAGATTTCATGAAGTCAGTCAAAGTGATGTTGGGATTCATTCCAATTCCTGGCAAAGCCATTTAAAGATGATGACCTGGCCTGTGGGACAAAGAAAAAGGAACACAACAAGGATACCCAGGGTGACAAGGATGAGTTTGGTCTCCAATAAACACATTCCAAGAACAACAACAACAAAAAGAGATAAAGGGAGAACTAAGAGATTTCAGAGAGTTAAACTAGCAGTTGTTTGGACCTTGATTGGATCCTGTTCCAAATAAGCAAAATGTAAGAAATCTTTATGACATTCATAAGACGGGCATTTGCACCCTGGGCCTTTTACGGCCTTAAGGAATGATCGTGTAATGCTGCTGTTATGGTTGTAGAAAAGAAATCACCCTTTTCTTTTAGAGACACACTGAAATGTGTAAAAGATCACATGCTATGGTGTCTGGGGTTTGTTTCCAGCAGGATGGGGGCTGGAGTGGAAACTGGGTAGGCGCAGAGATGCGGTGAGACTGACATGAGTTAGTAATTATTGAATTTGAGGGGTCCATGGGGAGTCATCCACTTGGCTGTCTACTTTTGCATGTATTTGAAATTTTCCATAATAAAGTTTTAAAAAAAGATGAGGAAAACATAATGAGAGCATTAGAGTCCCTTGAGAAAATGAAGCAGGCCTTTGAATAATCCTTTTAAATTATATATCTCTTCATGATCTATAAAGTAAATAATACCCCTACCATACTAGGACATTTTGTCAGGAAAATCAGCCAACCTTCCCAAACAAAAGAACACTTTTTTCATTCTTAGGGATATCCTCAGAATTAATGCAGGCCGTGTTTAGTTAAAAATAATATAAAAGGAGCTTATTTTTATAGCTTTTAATATGAGTTTTTAAGATAAAGCTCCAATCAAACATTTCCCCCTCCCTTGTATATTATAGGATTTCAGTCACCATTCAAAGTGGATTAATTTGAACAATTATTTTCTAGAAAAGAGACAAGGCATCTGACAGCTTTCCCCCCCTCCTTCTTTCTTTTTCTAATCTAAATATAAAATCTAAATATAAAATCATAACTTTTGATGCCTAGTTCTTTTGATATAAAAGTCGATAAAGCCCATAATTATTTACTTGAGCCCATTAGAAAATGCCACTCAGACACCAGTGGAGCTTCTTACTGTGCTTGCCGCCTTACCCCGCACTGGCTTTTATTTTGCTGTGCATGTTTTATGTTGAAGGAACAGGAATAACAGCTAACATTTCAACAAAGTCACCTCCTTGTACTCTGTCTCCACCCTGTCTTCTTCCTGTGACCTAATGAACATAACCAAACACAGCACAGTGATGGTTACAGGCCCGCGCACAGGGAGATGGCCACTTTGCAGGGTTTCTTACTTTATCTCTGCAAAGATGGAATATTAAATTCCATTTATTCCTGTCAAATATTGACACCCCGCCATGGACACAAAATAATCGTTTTTTTCTCTCCCACTGTCTGTATTCCCCCACTCAACTTTTTGCATTAAGAAGGCAATTGACGAACTAATGTATGGAAAGCAAATCTTTTGTGCTCTCTATAGTGACCAATTTTTCCTTTGGGCTCCCCAAAGCTGTGCAAACAAGAGCTCCATTGTCCCTTTGAGAAGAGAATAATAGAAAACTTAAATGAAATCTGGAGGTCATTTGACCTCTTAGGAAACGCGGAGGTAGACTTTTCAGCTCCAAAACCCGGAGCCTGTTCACATGTGACGCGTTATACACACTCATATTTCTAGAGGGGAGGGCAGGGTTTCCTCATTTCGGGGTTCTGACTTTCCTGCATCAGAGAACCTCCCAGATACACTTGATCAGAAGCAAAGATTAAAGTGACAAGATCAACCATCGTAATAACAGCAAGCATAGTGGCAGCTACCATTCCCTGAATGCTTAACATTTCACCCCCACTGTGACCCTGGGAGCTGGGCAGGACTATTGTACCCAGTCATAGATGAGCAAACTGAGCCTCAGAGAGGGAAAGTGGCTTCTCCAGGAAGTCTGTCTTTTTCTTTTTTAAACTCCAGTTAGACTGATTGATCATTTTGCATTTATTTATTTATTTATCTATCTGTTTGTTTTTTTATTTATTTATCTGAAATCTAAATTCTTTTGGGAGCTTCTTTCTTAAACAGAGTGCTTTTCTGTCATCACAGACTCTTTTTCTCTGAAATGTTTAAAAATTTACATAAATATTACTACAAATGATAACCACAGTGAGACTATCTGTTGGATCAATTTCTAGAAATGAAATAGCTGGATCAAAGGTCAAATATACATGGTTCATTTTGGCAAACATTGGAGACTAGTCAAAGGAACTGAAATAGTTGTACTTGAGAATAGTATACAGCCATCAAAAAGAATGAGGAAGCCACACTTGCCTCTTGTAATCCTGAACTCAGCCCCTCGATGCTAACGCTGTGGCCGCCTCCTTAAGCTTGTCGCTGTCGACTCCGACCTAGACTACGAACCGCAGTGGTCTCCAAACCGCTTCCTCTGCTTCCATTTTGACACCCCCCACATCCCTCCTCCCCACTTTTTCTAAACATCGGTCAGATCATATTGCCCTTCTGCTTAAACCCTCCAATGGCTGCTCATGGCAGAGTCCCAGGGGATGGACCGGGCAGCTCTGAGACTGCCTCTGGCATACACGAGGGGAGGGAGTTGGGGTTTGAAGAAGCAAAAAGTGGCAAAGCTAACCCAAACCGGGAGCCCTCCCTCTACAGAGGCACCCGCTGAAGGTGACTCAGTGGGCAGGAGACCGTCCCTACGGCACCCCTGGGGACCATAAGCTTTGTCTTCCCTGTTAGCCCTGCCGCAGCTGTGGGATGTCCTGCTGGTGGTGTCCTAGGTCTGTTGAGATTTCCCTGGGAGATCCTGCTCTGGGCTGCTCTGGTGGTTTTTATAGTCAAGAGCCAACATACTTGAGGAGCTGGCCAGGAGGCATTTGGCCCCGAATGAAGTCAATGGAAAAGTCTAGAAGACTGGATTGATGGTGCAAGCCCTCACATCCCTCAAGCCCTGTGCAATGGAGGCCAGTGTTCCCGTTACAGACCCAGTTACAGACCCAGTGCTCCTCCCATCAGAGACCCTGTGCTTGGCGACACCTAATGAAAATCTGAACAGGTCGTCACTTGAGAATGTGACAGGGATGTCCCTTGAAAAGGGACAGGGAAGAGAGCTTCCTGGGCCGACGATGGCTCGCCTTCAAAAGCACATACAGTCTCTTGGAGAGACACCAGACTCCCACCAATCCCAAGCGACCGAGGCAAAACCCATCCCGAAAACATCTCAGAACAACGCTCAGCACCTTCAGAGGAAAGTAACGGGCAGTCTGACTGAAGACACTCGTCTTTGGCAGAGTCTGGAACTGCTCTTCCAAGAAACTGAGGGATGGAAGCAAAGCATGCAGGGGCCGGAGGGACAGAGTGCTTTGCTGGAACACTCGAACACACACATGCGACAGGCCCGGGCCATAAGGGAAGCCAACTAAATTCTCTCCTCAAAACCACACTGAAGGCCACACGTTTGCCTGATTTCCCCCTTCCAGAAGGTCCTGCAGAGGCCAGCAACTTGGAAGCCGAGGAAAAGAGAGAGGTGGAACCGGACCTCACCCAGCCTCTCCCTTGAAAGCTGAGGAAAAGAGTCCTTTTTGCAGCCAACGTGAAAGTGTCCTATAAAAGGTATGAGGAAGAAAAAGAAAAAGTATCCAGGAGACTGTGTGTGATGAGAATCAAACGAATGAAGCGCTTACGGGACAATAAGGCCCCAAACCGAGCAAGCATCCTTCCAGTCTGAAAAGTCACAGTCAAAAGTGAGGCTCAGGAGCTTTGGCTGCATCTTCCAATGCTGCCCGAATTACATCAAAGGCGTGCAGAGCAGCTTCGGAGAAAATCAGTTGCTGGGGGACTGAGAGGAAACATCCCAAAGCATCCACATCAGAACGGCAGCCTCCAAAGCAGGTGGTGGAAGACGCGGAAAAAGAATTGGAGAGAGGCACCTTTGGGTGTCAAAATGAGATTCTTTTTTTTTTTCCTTCCCCCCATGGAAAAAGAGCTCAAGAAAGGTGGGTGGCAGGTCTGTCAACAGAGAGACGCTTTTCCTGACAGAGCATCTTCTCGTTCGTTTTGGTGGTATTTCATTGCTTCCGTGTGCCATAATTTTTAAAAGAACCCCAAGATGGATATTTAGGCATCTGCATTCATTCCATCGCTACAAATAACACCACGATATAGATCCTTATATTGATAGGATTTAGGCTGCTGTCAGTTTATGATGGAATTGATTTTGCAGATCTGCCCTAGGCAGATTTCATTTTCCCACTGTTCGTTTATTGACTGAACAGGGGGGCTAGCAAAACCTTTTTAAACTCCAGATCGCCTCACAGCCAGATGGAAGACTCAGCTCGCATTCAAAAAGACCCCTCTGCAAAAATGACTTCGGAAGCCTTTGGGGTCCCCTTAGAACCTGGCTCAGGAGCTCGTGAAGGAAAGTGCACCTCAATGTTCTCAGAAACGATGTACATTCCAGCGTTCTCTGAAATCTTAAGTCTAAGGAGAAAATAAGAGACTCATTTCTAATTAATTTTAGACCTAAGATGCATAACCTTTCCCAGCTACGAAAAGAAAGAAAAATATTTTCGAACAACAGAGAAAATGAATCAAAAATCCGGTGCGAAAGGAACAGAAGACGGGCCCCCCCCAAAGTGAGGGTATTTACGGCATCGATGTTGGCCGTGGGTAAAACTGGATAAAACTTAAATGGTCACCCAAAGGGAAGTGGTTAAGTACCTCATGGCCCTTCCAACTCATGGCCGACTATGTATACATGAAAAAGGATGAGCCTACTGGTCGTGCCACTTAGAAAGCCTGGCAGATCTGATTGCTAAGTGCGATAAAGGGAGCAACACATGCTATGGCAGCATTCATTTAAAAAATAACATTAAATATACGTGCGTGTGAATTGGCACCTTTATGTGTGCGTGTGTGAGCGTAGCTCTGTGCATCTAAGCATGTCGACTCCTACCAGGGAGACGGAGGGACTCATGCAGCTGCAAGGAGACTTAACAGTGAAGGACAGGGACCGCGAGTGACTTTGTTAGGTTGACATCACACACCATTAGCACGCCGGCTCTTTGGACACACATGCACGGCGGGCCTGCTCCTCAGCATATTTTCCAGTGCAGAAGCGGAACAGATGGATGGCACTGAAATCGGATGCTCTCAGTGTAAACAGAATTCAGTCTTCTGAAAAAGCAGTTTCGCGATTGCAAATTCATGCTCTCAGGGAGCAGCCAGCCAGCCCGTTTGCTTCGTTTCCCCCAGGAAAGAGTGAAGACACACAGCGGGGGATAAATGCCTACGTCTGGAGAAGATGAACTCTTACACCAGTTCTGTCTTTTCGGCTTTCTAAAGTGTGGACCTTACCAATTTCTTTGACCTGCCTTTTTCTTTTTCTTTCTTCCCTCCTCCCATTCCAATGCGCGGTGGTGACAAGGCATTGAATTACCAGTTTGTCACCAACGCCATAGGCTTTATTATTCCTTTGAACAGAAGCTCGGCTTAAAAAGAAAAGTTTTTCTTAATAAGTAGCTGTTCATCCTTTGATATGCACATCTGGATCCGTGGTCTTATCTGCCGCATGCTAATGCTGCTTCCTGCAGATAATGATAAAAGAACAACTCAAAATAACAAAAAAGGAATAAAACGTGCCAGATGCCTAAAAAATAAGGACAATGCATATAAAAGAAACGGGATTTTCAACTCCCGGAGAATAAACTCTATCAACAATTGAAGTAATCATTTTAGTGCTCAACTGATGCAAGAGTTTTTTTTTAAGGGATTAGGGGGAGGGCCGGGGTGGGGAAGCAAACATCAGCTGACAACCAGCACCACATTCTGTTAGAAATTAAGAGGGAAATAAAGCTAAGTATGCTATAAATCACTTTGGGGTTTAATTTTGCATCTGCCCCGCTACATTGCTTCTTGCCCTCATTTGGCTGCGACTACAACACTGCTAATTAAAGGCTAAACCAAAAGACTTACATTCATACCTTTTTTAGAAATTATAAAAGATTTCAAACGTACAGAAAAGTACCAAGGATAACGTAAGAAATGCCATGTGTCTGCATTGAACTACTTTTTCTATTTTTCCTTCATGTCCCTTGTTTGAAGAATACATTTCCTTCATCCCAAGAAAGAGTCCTTCCAAACGAGATTGTTCTTAATTTCTACATCCCCTTTGTTTATTAAAAAAAGGTGCTCTTCTTATCAAATTATTAAGATCTTCCCCAGTTTTAGTAATTCTCAGATGCTTTCTTCCTCTACTCAGCGTGTAAACGGGTCGGATGTTCTGAAAGTGAGGTGCACATTCAGGATGCACGTGTAGAACTGTTACATATTTAATACACCTATGAGTTATAGATATTACATATAGATATTACCATCTAGGTGATTTTTGTTCTTCACAGTTTCTTTTCAAAAGAGGCAACGGTCAACCTGCTTTGGCAATTTGTGGAGAGAGCATCAGTAGATTGTCATAACTGATCAGATGTTAATAGGCAAATAAGAACTTCTGCTCTCCACAACACGCTCCATCAGCTGGGAGCTGAGGATGGTGGGGAGGGCGAAAGGCAGCAGTGGCCCCTGCCTCTCCAGCACGCCTGCAGTTGGAGGTTTTGGGACCCTTTTTTCCCCTAAATTGATTCCACATTAGCATGCAACAGGCATGGGAAAATGATAAACTCCTATTACCACTGCCATGGCAACTGAAAAAATGGCTGCTTTGGGGGAGCAAGGTCCGCAGGAGAAGAAAAGCGAAGACCTCGTCTCTTTCTTCTGTTTGACATCTGTTGTTTAACATACAAAATTGTATTATCATGACGCAAGCGAGTCAGCCGGGACCAAAGGCTGCCTCGGCACTGTTAGGGCCAGCCCCTCCCCAGCCCTGCTCCCTTCTCTTTACCGTTAAGAGTACACAATGTGACCCTGGACGTTTCCACCGACGGCTGTACATTCCCTCCCTTTTCATCCCAGGTACCGAGTGGGAAGTGCCCCGGAAAGGTGGCATGTGGAGAAGAGAGTCTGGGGGAGGGAGGCAGAGAGACGATGGATTAGAAAGCAAGAATAACGCTCTTCCTTGGGTAGCTGCTCTTCTAAGTGGTCCATCCCTCTCTCCTCCTGCCCCGCGTCCCCCTACCCTCACCAGTTTGGGTTTTTCTGAGACAGTCACTGAGAACTTGTAAACGTGAGCAGACAGAAGGCGAGCAGGAACGGTAAATGGAAGTCGGAGCTAAAGGTTGAAAATGGTTATTGCAGGTCGCCAAGGCTGGGAGCAGCACACCTCGACGCTGAAGCGTAATTTGACTAAACTATTTCCTTCTTTACACTGCCCTCTCCCAAAATATTTTCATGAGATGTCTCTATTCAGCCCATACGTGTTTCAAAGGGGGCTACGGCAATGGATCTATAGAAGCATGTCACAGCCCATACTTATCGAAGGTTCCATTTTACCAAAATGTACCACCTGAAGCAAGTCCTTTGTTCGTATATAATACATTTTATACATTTTAATCCATATTTATATGTGTATTTAATACATGGTATATGTGCATTAAAAGACACGTCACATATATTTAATATATGCATTTAATGATGCATATTCTAATACACATATACCTTTTGCGATGGGGACATTTAAATGAAATGACTTTCACCCCCTCACAGTACCATTTTGGGCTGTTTTTCTCAACTCGGCCTGAAACAGTTGTTATTCAAGCTTCGTTGGAGGCCATAACGGAAATTTCAGAACTAAATCGGAATTTTCGGGAAGAACGTCGGATAAGTGCTTACAACAGAAAGCCCGTTTCTATCCTTCCCCTTGGTTATTAGCGAACTTGGTAAACAAAGGCCCTGGAACAAAAAGGAGCCTGCTGATCAAACCCAAGCCACACCTAGGCTTCCAAGCTTCTTCACAGTTTAATAACGATTTGTAACACACACACTTGCAGCCCTGATCGCAGATGCCAAAGCAAAGGCGACGGAAAACATCCCAATCGCTCTGTTGTTTTTTTTTCCCCCAAATGGTCAGAGTAAATTTACAATGGGCCACCTGGGAGAGACCCGTAGCTGAGAACCTAGACCACGCACACAGTTACGACAGGATTTCTCGGACTCGCTGGGAACGCTGGAGGTGGGATTCGCTTGGGGAGAGAGAGCACCCAGGGCCGCCCGTGTGCTTGACATGACAAAGGCCTTATTTTTTAATCCCGAAAGACATTTCCCAGATATTTCAGTATCAGGTTATTTCTGCCCCTGTTTTCGGCTTTCAGTTCCATCAGCATAATCTTTGTCACACACAGGGTGGCAGGTCTACATTTGCAATTCTAGATTTTTCTTTCGGCTGGGTTTCCGGGCACCCCCCTGCTGTTTTTACATAGCTACTGCACATCAAATGAGTTGAGCCCTAGAACTAGTCTGAGGATGTTTCCTGGGGTTGGGGGTAAAGGGATCCGGGGAGGGGGGGATTTCTCTGTTTGCAGTTTGAGATGTTGAAAGGCATCACTTTCTGGAGGAAGGGGTGGGGAGAGAGTTCTGTGAACCAAGCTTTTTGATGCAAACCCCTTGATGTTTGGGGGCTCAACCCTGTTTTCTGACAATTTTCAAATAAAGTCATACCTGGTGAGTTTTCCAAAAATAGGGATTCCTCAGGCTTTGCTTGCGATTTACAGGACCAGACTCTGAAGGTGTGGAAACTACGCTGATTGCAAAGTGCCCTCACTTGAGTCTCAAAGATCAGAGAGAACTACGGACAGACTGAAATACATTAGAAATCAATACATGAGAATCGTTTTATTGACCAAGTCACATCTCAGTGTAAATGTCTGTTCAGAGAGACCTTCTCCAGCCCCCACCTGGTCCTCTTTGACGTGTGGCATCGATACCCTTCACTTGTCTGTTTACCATGGGCTTCTCCAGAGCAGGACATCAGCCTTCTGAGTGCTGGAGCCTTCTCGGCCCGCTAGGTCAGTCCTGTAGGTCAGTGCCTGGACATTGCAGGTACTCAGTTACTAGTTCACGCTAAGTGACTGCCTGAGTGAATGATTTAACTATTAAAGATTCGATGAGCAGATGCTGGAAGGCTAGCTTAGCACACCTGCCCAAGTGGCCACTGTCGGCAGCCGTCTGCTCTGATGACACCTGAGATTTGTTTTTACTACTCCAAGATGTCTATGGCAGCACTGTTAATGGTAGCAAAAACCTGGAAACAAAAGGAATAGGTACTGCTACATTCACAGACGGAATATTATGCAGCTGGTAAGTAAAATGAAACAAGACTAAGCATTGCATTGAAGGGAATTTCCATTAAGTATCGTTGCATGATGAGTAAAAGGCGCTCAAGGATAAAAATAATGCCCCATTTTGGTAAAACAAACTATGCCCAAATATTCTTGCCCAGGATTACTTGAACCTGGGTAAAAATATGGGATGATACAAACTTAACTGTGAAAACAGGTTATGTGCAGGAGGCCAGGTGGGAGGCAGGAGGATTATGAGAGAGAAGGGAGAAGTTGGCAGAAATCAAGAAAAAGGAGAAAGTCAAGACAGTGATATTTAAAAAATCAGGTACGGTATATTGATGTTTACGTACTTATAAAAATTATGTAATTACGCATGCCTGTATGTAACAGAAATTGTCTTTTTTAAAAACGGGCATGCGTCTGAAGTGATAAAAGGAACATGTGTAGCCTTGAATGTATTTTTTAGGAAAGATCGAAATGTTTCCATGTAACTTAAAAATTTAGTAAAAAGAGAAACAGCGTAAATGCAAAGACAGATGAAAATAAGAGGACACACCTTTCTGAAATTAAAAACATAGAGATGCCTTAAAGCCAAGATGAAATGTCGATATGTAGTTTATTATAGGTGGAGGGCATGAGGATGCTCATTGTATTATTATTATTTTTTCTACTTTTCTGGATTTTTAAACATTTGTATTAGGGAAAAAAATAGATCAAAAGACATATTCAGTAGTGCCCTGTTGAGGGTCATTCTATTCTAGAAGCAGGAGGCTTCTTGGCCCATGGGTGGGACGGGGCCGGCACTCCTTCCCATCCTGGGAGCAGTTACGGCCCACGTGAGCCCTTCCTCATCAGTGGAGAATATAATCAACCAAAGGACACCTGATTTTGATTCTCCTCTGCCTGACTTCTCTGCCTACTGCCCCCTCATGGAAGGCATCGGCCTGTGTTTCGTCACAAGTCCTTGTCTCGGGTGTTGAGAGCATTCTGGGGCCCAGTTGGGTTCAAACTTGGGGGCTGCCACAGACCGGCCGTGGGATTTTCTTAGAGGATGAAAGGAGAGGAGGCAGGTGAAGTGCTCAGGGCAACACCTGGCGTGGAGAAGGGGACCTTCCTGCCTCCTGTCTCCCTGGCTAAGGATGCCTCACAGGCTGTCCTCCCAGACCTGAGCAGACAATTCCAAAACTATCTCCATCCCCGTTTAGGCAGGTTTTCGGCCTGGGTAGCTCTCTCAGCCAGTCCACTCCTTGTTCTGACCACCAAACTGTGCGACTCGCTGTGACCCAGGCTCTGGGCACCGAGCACAGAAAATGAAAACTCACACTGGCTCCTGTGGGGAAGGTTGGTGCTGACCCGGCGGGCACCCAGGGCCCAAGTGTCGGGCTAGCATGTCCTCCACTCACTAGCTGGCTCAGCTTGGGCCAATGACAATTCCTCTGAGACTCAGTTTCCTCTTGTGTAAAATCAGGATCACAAACTGGGTATACATTCAGCATGCAGAGAGTGTGGGGGCCTTTTTATTTGGTGTGAGTGAGTGTGTGAGTGTGTGTGTGTGAGTGTGTGTGTGTGCCCCCATCACGCTCACGACAGCATAGTCTTTGACGGTTTCGTTTGTCCACCACAGTTTTCTTAAAACCTTGAATCGTGCCTGGCACATATAGGTATTCTGTAAGTATTTGTTGAGTTAATTATTTTTGTCTTAAACTTCAATTTTTGCACGTAAAAGAAACGTCCCTTGTTTTCCCAGGAGGAGTCATTTTTAAGGGTTTGTCTAACGAATATCACAGGACACAGAAAAGTTGGGTTGCGGGGAATTCACACCTTCAGCTTTCACCGATGTCACCGACTGTTCTAATTGTTCTCCAAAGGGTTGTATCCATTTTACACCCAAATAGCTGTTTATAAGGGTTCCCCTCTGCCCACGTCCGTACTAGAACCCAGAACTTTTCAACACTTTGCCATGTTTTTCTTTAAAGGGAGAATGAAAAGAAAGCCGTTAGCTTTCGAGCATGTCACACCTTTAGATATTTTGATTTTTACTATTATTGGGTTGACATAAGTTATCATCCCAGATCTCAGCTCCAATATCTCCTACTGAGAGGTCTTTCCTGAATCCCTATTTAAGATGGTTTCCTCTTTGGTCACCTCTCTCCCATCTCCCCTCATCGCCTCCACGACCCATTGAAATCTGGAAGCATCTTTTTGACTGTACTTATCCACTGCATCCTCCCATCCAGTCTATAAGGACTCTGTTTGGCTCATCACTACATGTCCAGGGCCTGGCACAGGATAGGAAGCTAAGAAATACTTCTAGAATGAATGAAAGAATATGCGGCTTTTTTTGAAAAGACAAAGTCAGTTTAGATATCTGCTAAACATCAGATTTACTTATTTTTTTAAATCTGGACTGTAATAGGCACGTGCCACTATCAGATAATCTCCCTCCCTTATTTTGCCCTCATCATCTTTGAATCAGAGATTTTGCAATTTATTCAAAAAAGTATTTCTCGACGACTCCTTATGTTCCAGTGACCATTTCATGAAACCGCCCCCAGAACAGAGACAAAACGATGCGTTTGCAGTTTTGCCGAAAGTGGCCTTAGATGGCGAAGACGGAACGAAACGTGAGATCTGGCTTGAGAATCTCTCGAAAGGAATTTTTTTCTCTAGAGAATAGTGGTGGTGATGATGAGAGCTAACATGGGCTGGATGCTTCCTGTGTGCCAGGCACCTAACTAGTTGCTTCCCATGAATGACAGGTTTAAGCATCAGAAAAAACAAACAGGGTAGTTATTATTAAAACGCCAGCCACTACCTGTCGGTCTGTTGAACCTACCTGAATCCTACTATCCGGGCGTGGGGAGAACAGAGAGAGAGAAGGCCGACGTGTATTATACAGGCCATTGTTCAGGGAAGAGATGAGGCGGCCTTTTCCCGGTCCTGAGTTCTGTCTTGTCCCCACCTGCTGCACTAGATAACAGAAGGGGAACCTTTGATCATACTTGATTCCCCCCCCCTACACACACTGGCTTTTGGAGCTAAGTCCTCTGAAGCCTTAAAGTTGCAAAATGTCTTCACACTTACCCGCCTGGAGAAGCAGACTCAACCACTGCTGGGAGCAGACTCCCTGATTTTCATACAACCCCTATATTTAGCATACGGCCTGGACGCAGGTCCGTGCTCGGAACACTTTACTGCATCATCTAGACTTTGTTATGATGACAGATCCTAGAACAGCTTGGATGTGCTGGTGGTGCGGTTTGGAGACGGGAAAGAAATCTGGACGTTTATTCCAACCCCAGGATTCTATGACCATCTCATCGCTTCCCAAACTTTCTTGGTCACAAAAATCACTTGCTAAAAAACAAAAATAAAAACAAAAATGCTCAAATAACAACAACAAAAAAAGGTGCCTGGCATATAGTAGGGACTTAATCCTTGTTGAATAAATGATTCAAGTAAAAGAATTACAAGTTGAAAACAAAATGAAAGGCCTGATGTTTGTAAATAACCGCCAACCATATGTATTTCTTCTGTCTTATGTCCGTATAAACACACACACACACACACACACACACACACACACACACACACACACACACACACAAACAGCCTTTTAATGCATAATCATAGCTGAAATCTTTAAAGGTATTTACAAACCATTGAAAGTAGTCCTCTTTGGGGAGAAACTGTTTTGGCTCCTAAGGGGCTTGAATTTCAATAATTTTATAATAAAACCCCAACAGTTTTCATAGTTAATTTTAATAATTTAATGACAAAAATGGTTAATAACTTGATTATTCCAATGATGAAATAAATTGGATAATTTTAATAATCGGAAAAGTGAACTATGGGACAGTGATGTTCTTTTTTCTATAGCTATCAGCCACTGATTTGCTTTCTTTTTAAAATTATTTATCATAATTTATGCCTGCAGCACCTGGCCTTCCCGGTGGTCTCCCATCCAAGTACTAACCAGGCCTGACTCTGCTTAGCTTCTGAGATCAGTCATCAGGCTTGTTCAGGGTGGCAGGGCCATAGGCCATGGACTGTGGCTCCACTGGGGTGTGAACCCAGGACCTTCTGCGTGTAAAGTAGACGTGCTACCTGCTACCCTATGGAACCATGTCCAACCACTGATTTTCTTTTCCAAAAATATATTGAAAATGTATTCACCCAAAGCTGCCTGATACCAGGGCCGGGGCCAGGCATTCTCAGAACACGGAGAAACCTACTCTTGCTCTGTGGACACTGATGATTTGGCCAAAGACATGTGCTATTCCTGCGCGAGCAGTTAGCAGTATGAGTCACAGCTCGAGGTGACAATGCAAAGGGATTCTGGCTTCCTGCCAGGAAGGGCTGGGGGGAAAGGCATTCAGGTGGTCTGTGGGGAGAGGTCCAGAAGGGCAGTGGGGGAGCCAGGAATTAAAAAGGCTTAGTTGGATAATCCAATAGAAAAACGAGCAAAGTTTCCTAGAAAACGAAACTCTAATAGCCCTTAGACATATGAAAAGACGCCCCACTTCAACACAACGGAAAACGTCATGCTTTGGCATTTTCCATCCATCACATGGGCAGAGGGAAAACAAATGTTGACATGTCCCGTGAGAGGGAGGCTGTGCGGGGAACAGGCATCCCTCCCAGGCTGCAGGTGGGACTGTCACCTGGTAAGGTCTCCTGGGAAGATAACTTGGCCGTGAAACGCAAGTTAAACACCCACAAACCCTCAGACCCAGAAACTCCAATGCTGGGATGTATCATCTGAGGTCCTTGCACGTGGTCAAAATGACCTTCGCACAAAGCTCCTCGTGGTGGCATTCTTTGAGAGAGCAAGAGGTTGGGAGAAGAAAAGCCAGTGAAATGTCCATTACAGGGGACTGTTTCGCTCAGTCGGGGGAGGGCCACGCGATGAAGAATCTCGTAGCTACTGGATTTAAAAAAAAAGCTTAATATTTACTGAATGTGCCAGGCGTTATTCTAAGTCTTGCGTGATTCCTCACTCATTCAGTCTCCTCAGCAACCCTCTGGAGTAGGTATTTAGGTATCGGCACCTCCACTTCACAGACGAGGAAACCGAGGCACAGAGAAATGCGACGACTTGCCCAGTGTTACACAACGAGCAAATAACCAAGTGTCAAAAATCAAGGTCAAGAACAGTCTGTACAGCATGCTCACACTGCAGAAAAGAGAGTAAAAAACACATCTGTACGCATATGTGTGTCGATTTAGGTATGTGTGCATATGCACTTGACCCTTGAACGATGCAGGTTTGAACTGAGCAGGTCCACACATATGCAGAGTTTCTTCAGTAAATACACACAGCACTGTAAATGTATTTTCCTTATGATTTTCTTAATACCATTTTCTTTTCTCCAGCTTCTATGATTGCAAGAATGCAATATATAACGCACATGACATGCAAAATACGTGTTTATCGACTGTGTCATCAGCAAGACTTCCAGTCAACAGTAGGCTGTGAGCAGTTACGTTGTGGAGGAGTCAAAGGTTATACCCGGATTTTTAAATGCATAAGGGGGTCAGTGCCCTGAGCCTCAGCATTGTTGGAGAGTCAGCTGTACAGGTGTGTAGGTACTTACACACACACACACACACACACACACACACACACACACACGTCCGGAAGGAGACAGGAACACCTGAGACTCTATTACCTGTGGCTGCCTCCGGGGATGGATGCTCAGTTTCAGGAAGACAGAGGAGGGAGTGAGATCTACTTTACACCGCATGGAGTTTGTACCTACTGAACTTTTGTACCAATTCAGCAACTTCAAATCTTTAAAGCATTTTAAATGGAAGGGGAAGGAGCTGAACTACCTTATAGGGCCTCTTTTGATCTGTGCTACTGTGGTGACCACTAGCGACGTGTGGCTTCTGAGCGACACGGGGCTACTGAGCGCCTGAAATGCGGCCGGTGCGAACTGACGTGTGCCATTCGTGTCGAATATACACCAGATTTCAAAGACTTCGTATGAAAAATAATGTAAAATATCGAATTCACAGCGTTCCTATCGATTACATGTTAAAATGATATTTTAGCTCTCTTGAATTAAATGGGCTATCTTATTAAAATTAATGCCACCTGCTCCCTTTTAACTTTCTAAAAGAAAACGACCAGCAAGTTTAAAATTACACATAGAGTCAGCATCGTATTTCTACTGGATGGCTCCGGTCTGAACCTCTCTTAAAAGCCTATTGATAACACAAACGAGGTGGTGATTTACATTTAAAAAGGGCATCAGACTCCTTGAGTCTTAGGAACACTCCAGCCAGGCAGGAATTACTATTACTGTTCCCCAGTTACAGAGGAGGAAGTAATGTGCTCATTCAAAGTCCATTATACTTGCTTTCAATTCATATTTTTCTCCCAGGGCCCTGAGCATGTGGGAAGGGAGGAGAGGGTTGCAGGATTAAATGCACGGGGACCTAGTTCACAGGGTTTCTTTGCAAGAGCTGCGAGTGATGTAACAACTTGGTTAACTGGGACTCGAGATGGAAATGATGCTGAATAAATTAACTATTTTTTTTTTTTTTTGTACTAGTTAATGATGTGGCTGTCTTTTTATTTTTTTCTATCAAGGCCCTGATTTTCAGATCTAACATTTCCGAAAAAGGCTGTATCTCAAAAAGTCCCAGTCCTCCTAACGGACTGTCTTTTGGGGCCCGGGTAAGGGATACTGGGAACAGGTTCACCAAAGCCCTGTAGTGGAAATTTACTGACTTATTTGTTTGTTTCCATTCCCGGACCACCGAGTTAAGCTCCCTTCGGTCACCTTTTGTTCACAAGCCTGCTCAGGCTTGATTTTCATGGTTTACTTCAAAGAGGCATGGGTTGAGTTAGCTTACTGGTTTTCTTTTGTTGTGCTTTGTCTTGGAATGAATGTCGGTTTTATAGAAAGAGCGTGCATCACTCCCTCCTTACTTAGCATTCTACCTTCCTTCGGGATAGCTCGGTGAGAGCCGCAAGCAGGAAAATGTCTACGATGGAAAAATTCAACCACGGAGAGGTTGGTTGTTCTGGCTAGAACTAAGTGACAAGTGATATTGAGTTTGGAAATCATTCTGAACAACAAACTATTTAGGGAGTGGATGAGGGAGGCGAAGACTAAAATGGTAATAATGAAAACTGCTGAGGTGTGTACCATGGATTTAGATTTTGTGCCAAGGATCAGGGTCGGCATTCGAGGTGACACAACATGTACCATGTTGTGGTTTTATATACCACTACAGAGAAGAGGAAATGCCTTCAGTTAAACTGTCACACACTATTGACCATAGCTCTATTCTGGTTTCAGAGATGTTAACATGTGGCACAAATGTCTGAATTGTAAAACATAGGGTCAAAACGGCCTCTGGTTATGGGTTAGGAAGGCCCCAGGTGGAGGACACTGCTCAACCCACGATTCTCTCTTTGGCTGAGCAGCCAGTGAGCGAGGGGCTCCCATCTGGAGAACAGGGCCCTGTCGTGAATCCCTGGATCCCTGGGGGTGAGATGCTGACACCTGGACCATCAGCACGGTCAGGGGCTCCCTGTCTGGTCTCACATCAGGGCCCCTCGAGCATCCCGGCCTGTGGAATCCCTTCCCCATAACCATTATTATTCCCTCCTGTTAACTTTCCTTTGGTTGAATGACACTGTAGAGGATTTCAGAATAGGTGGAACGGGGCCAGACCCTGTTGCTCCACTTAACGAGGATGTTTTCTAGTTTCTATGCCAGTTAATCAAAATCTGAAAGGCAAAACTTAGAAAAATATCCCCTGCCCAATGCCCTTCACCAACAGCAGAGGAATTTTGGCAAACTTTAGAAAAGGATGACATTTAAAATGTTTTACGCTGACCAACCTGAATGAATGGCTGCCTTTCGCCAGCCAGGAGGAAACGCTGGTGCAGACAAGATGATTTTCAAATAACACGTTAAGGTGCTGAGATAACACCCCCAAAGCGAAAGTGTAAATTAAATACAAGCTTTCCAGGAAAGTCTTGATAGCTGGGACTTTGACCTTGGTGACATAGCTACACCTGCAAGGTCAGTGGGCATGAAGGTAGTTTTAAGGATAGGCTTTTTGGAGAACTCCGAGTCCAGGTTAAATCTATAGTCACAGCCAAGAGAATAACAAACAAATCTGCCCTTTGCATTCCCAGGCAAGAATCAGAAAAATAGCCATCGATTACCTATACAGCTCTTTATATTTCCCATAATGAGTGGTGATTTTTTTTCTAAAATACAACTTAAGTTCATCTTCATCTAATCGAGTGCATTTGTGTTTCAAACCTAAAGGATCACGCTCACCGAGAGCATCCTGTTTGCCAGTCTCTGTGCCAAGTTCTTGACCAAGCGTAGCTCTCTGATCCCTCCCCATAACCCAGAGCAGGTGGGGAGGGCAGGTACAGCGTCATCTTTCTTTCGTGGATGGGAAGACTCCGACTCAGAGAAGCTAAATAACTTTCCCAAGGTCACACAGCTAATAAGTGGTAAAGCTGAGATTTGAACCCAAATCCACATGGCTTCAAAGACTTTTTTTTTCAAGAGCTCTCCTACATCGTCTGCCTAGAAGGTCACGTAAACCATGCAATCCAATCTCTCCCTTTGTTCTGTGTAACTCTCAGACTTTTCAATACGTATCTCAAGAAAAAAATTTTGAAAATTTTGAAAATGAGGAAATTCGTAGCTATTGTGGACTGACTGTGTCCCTCTGAACGTCACGATGAAGCTCTGACACACAATGTGACTGTATTTGCAGCCAGGGCCTTTCAGGCCTTGAAGTCATCAGGGAAGGCCCTAATCCAATGGGACCAGTGTCTTTATGAGGAGAGGAAGAGACACCAGGGGTCTTTCTCTCTCTTTCCATGTACACACACACAGAGAAAAGGCCACGTGAGGACACAGTGAAAAGGTGCCATCTACTAGCGGAGGAGAGAGGTCTCACCAGTAGCCCACCTTGATCTTGGACTTCTGGCTTCCACTACCGAAGCCCAAGTGACTAAGACGGTAACAAAAAGAATGCAGGACCTACAGAAAGCAATGCGAATGGCCCCCCTCGGGAGTGATGGCCAGGTTCTGGGTCGAGTACACAGCTGAGTGGGGTTCTGAGCCCAGCAGAGGTGACTTCCCAAGGCCGTGTCCTTATCTGCCGGCACTGCACGAATGCCTTAGGACCGCTCTACAATAATCCGCATTATTTAAAGTTTAAGGCAGTTCCATTACTCACTCTGGCAAGGGAGCCAGGAGAAGGAAACACTGCGTATCCCTTTATTAGGACGTTTTCAGCAGCAAGTACCAACGTGTGGACTAAACTTGATTCAAACAGTAAGGCCATCCCTTACTGCATACACTTCACGAGAATCTGTTCAAGGGCTGGTTCAGGAGAACACGAATACCATCGAGAAACCAGCCCTCTCCATTCTCTACCCCGTCATCATATTGGCTTGGTCCCTGAGCGAGCATCCTCACAGTCACAATGTAGCTGCTGTAGCGCCGGCCCTTCCACAACAATGTCAAAGGCAGGAAAAAGGTGATCTCTCCTTGAGCATCTACCTTTCTAGAGGAGGAAAATCCTTCTGCAAAGTCCCCTTGTACATTTTCCCTTTTGTCCCTGTGGCTAGAACTGGGTTATATGCCCACTTCTCGAACAATCTCTGGTAAAAGGGCTCCATAGATGGGTGAGAAGGTAAAGGGAGCTTACTTACTTCTGAATAAAATTCAAGGTCTGATTGCAAGGAAGAAAGGGGACAGATCGGGGCAGTGGGGTAGGGGCTCGAGAACTTCAGCCACAATCTTGTTTCAGGAAAATGTCCCTTGTGAAGCTGGACAATGGGCTTCACTTCAGAAACCCCTAGACTCTACTGCAGTGCCCTACATCTTCACATTTCAGCCTTGAAAATTACCTTGCCGTGGCCTGTAAACTGAGAGGCTAAACTGCTAGCCAGATCGCTCCATTTCAAAAATACGGGTAATTAAAATGTCACATTACAGATAGTCAAATCAGCCAGAGTAGCAGGGTATATATTTTAACCAGTAACTCGGCTGGGTTACTAAAGATGGAAAGAGATAAGTTTCAAAAACCTTCAGCTTGACAAAGAAAAGGGCATGAAATCCATTTGTATGTAAATTGCTCCCAGTCAGAACTTTCCAGAAGGTGAGAGTTACACAGAACACATTTTCTTCTGGGTTAAAATCCTTCCCAGGACCATCCTGTCTGTTTAAAAGTAGCTGAACACTGATGTCAGGAGTTCAGAATCTAATTGTGGAAAAAAAAAAACCCCAAAACCCCATTTTTCTTGCTAGTTTGAAGGGAATGAAGAAAAAAGTACACAATAGGCTTTCCTGTCCTTACCAATTATTTCTCTTTCCAAGGGAAACTGGTGGTTCCACCTCCTGTACAGGGAGAAATACTAATTAGAAGACAAAGAATCGAATTGTTGGTGCGACCATCCAGTTCACAGCTTGAGGCAGGCTTTCCCTAGGGATATTCTGTTTACTTAATTGAAGGAAAGAGCTAATGATAATAAAATGGATGATAATGATTACCATGGCAAGAGCTCACATTCCTGGAGCCCTTGCCATAAGCCAGGCCTTGTGAAAAGGACTTTCTTGTGTAAAACTCGGATCACAAACTGGGTTGCTCTGAACCCAGTGAGGTAGATCCCTGAGTTAGAATTTTACAGACAAGGACATTGAAATTTAGAAAGGTTAATGAGTAATAATCCTGGCTGTCAGAGCATTTAACACCTTCATTCCAGCCCTGTTACCAACCAGCTATGTATCCGTTGTGAGCTGAATTATGGTTCCCCCAAAGACGGGTCCGAATCCTCATCCCCAGTACCCGATCCCCTATGAACGTGACCCTACTTAGAAAGAGGGTCTTCACACGTGCAATAGATGTAACCATCTTGAGGTCCGATGATCCTGGATTATTTGGGTGGGCCCTGCATCCAATGACAAAGAGGAGAAGAAGATACAGAGGGGAAGGCCACCTGAAGACAGAGGCAGAGATCCGAGTGATGAGGCCACAAGCCAGGGAACACCTGGAGCCCCCAGGAGCTGGAAGAAGCAAGGAAGGATGTTCCACTAGAGCCTGCAGAGGGAGCAGGGCCCTGCCACCACCTTGAGTTTGGACTTCTGTTCCCCACAACTGGGAGAAAATACATTTCAGTTGTTTTAAGCCGTCCATCGTGTGGAAATTTGTCAGGCAATGCTCAGAAACTAATGCACTAACGATGGGCAAATCGCTCTGGGCTTTGGTTTCCTCATCTGTAATGCGAGAGGTCTGGACTAGACTAGCGGTTTCCAGTGTGACGCTGTGGACCTGGACCAGTCTGGGGTGGGGGAGATGCAAGCCAGAGGTTCTCCACTGAGAACAGTTTTGCCTCCCAGGGAACATCTGGTGAAGCTGAAAGACATTTTTCAGGAAGGGGTGAGATTGCTACTGGCATCTAGTGGGCAGAGACCGGGGACCCTGCTAAACACCCTACAACACACAGGACATCCCCCGCCCCAGAGAATTATCCAGCAGTGCTGAGATTGAGAAACCCTGATACATAACACGCTCAGGTGCTTTTTACAAGCAATATCTTATTGAATTTGCACAGCCACCCTCAAAGGTGGGTATTATTAATAGTATTTTTTCCTATTCCATGGACGAGTCTACTGAAGCTAAGAGAAGTGAAGTGACCTCCCCAAGGCCACAGAGCTAGGAGGTGGCTGACCTAGGATTTGAGATTTTGCTTTAGACTTTTTTATATATATATCTATATTATTCAATTAAAAGAACACAGTTTATTCTGAAATTGTCCTCTTCCACCTAATTTTTGGTGCTGCAATACCCATTCGTAAGTGAAATGATGGTGTCGGTAGAGGTTTATCTTTTGATTTCAAAGTCCTCGTGGTTGGCACAATAAAAAGTTTGCAATCCTACATCTTGCAGCACATTTTCTTGGGAAATTCTACTGAGCTGAGATATCCACAATTCTGGGAGAAGCACTGGAAGCGGTTATGTGTCCAGTTTCTTCTTGTTTTGATACTGCAAACATGTTTCTGTACCAGTCGGGCCTCCATAAGGTCCTCTAAGACACCAACAACTCTACCCTAGGCAGTTAATGGACATGGATTAGTGACTGGAACAGGACGATGTCTATTTTAATCATCGACTACATCGAGGATGCAGTGATTCTGTTATAAAGAAGAAATAAAAATGGCACATATGGTACCAGATACCAAACATTAACCACCGCTTCAATCTAAACTTTTGTTCATTCACATTAAAAAAAAATTCATTTATCTATTCATTCGTTCGTTCATTTGTTCATTTCGTAGCAACCTTTTCCAGAGCTGTGTTTTCGTGCCTGACGTTGTGCTAGGGCTGCTGAGTTAGATCCTTATGAACTACTCAAGTGCAGAAAGAGAAGATCATGATGATAGTTCAAATCAATCGACTGTGCCAGGTCTTTCAAGCACTTGCCATGTATTTACTCATTTACTCTGTTAATGACCTATGAGGTAGATACTACGGTTATCACCCATCTTACAGATTAAAAAAAAACTAAGGAATAAGACCTTACAGTGCGTGTGGATTACTTAAAGTCCTGGTTGAAACAGGATTTGAATCCAGTCTCATTCCAAAGTCCACACTTTTAGCCACTGTTCTAAACCCCCTCTCTGGATAAAAGAAAT
Organism: Cynopterus sphinx; assembly: GCA_030015415.1. Classification (NCBI taxonomy): domain Eukaryota; kingdom Metazoa; phylum Chordata; class Mammalia; order Chiroptera; family Pteropodidae; genus Cynopterus; species Cynopterus sphinx. The sequence goes on from CM057389.1 coordinate 89,440,003, forward strand.
TACAACACAAGATAATATTTGGTTACTTTTTTTTTTTGCCTCTTGGTATTGCCAAGAATATGCTTTGTTACACCAAATTCTCACAGAAGCCTTATGGGAAAGGTACTATTCTCATGATTCTCATTTTACAGATGAGAAGACTGAGGTTTAAGAGGTCACGTGATCACTCCCAATCACCCAGCTCTGAAGAGGCACAAAAACTTTGTCAGCAGCAAGCTGGGTGTAAGTCCTGGCCCTGTCATTTTCTGGTTGTGTGGCCTTGGAGAAGTTACCTAAACTTTCTGAGCCTCCGTTTCCTCATCCACAAAACGATGCCAAGTGATTCCCACTTCATAGGTTTGTTGGGCAGATTAAATTAGAACAGAACTGGACAAACTATGGCCCATGAGCCAAATACGTTCCACCATCTGTCCTGTGAGCTAAAAATGGTTTTCACATTTTTAAATGGTTGGAAAATATTTAATAAAGAATAATATTTTGTAACACATGAAAATTATATGAAAGGCAAATTTCAGTGTCCATAAATAAAGCCTCATTGGCAAACAGCCACACATTTAGACTTTGCCTCTTCATACCAAGAGACGTTGTGCAGTTGCCAAGAGGCTGTATGGCTTACAAAACCAAAAATGTTTACTCTCTGTCCCTTTACAAAGTTTCCTAACCCTTGGATTAGATGACAAATATAAAGTCCATACCAGCTGCTCAATAACTGTTATTATAAATCAAAACAAATAGAATGATGTATCATGTCCTACAGATTTGAAGCTAGTGTCTAAAATTATAGTGAATTTTGATAGAATCTATGATTTGAAGGGAGAAGACAGAGCTTTTATCCATCCAATGACTCAAAGATCCAAAGATACAGAAAATTAACACTTATTTATTAAACAGGAATGGAACAGGAACAAATAGCTTAATCCCCAAAGTCTATTACCTCCATATCACCCCAGCTCTCAACCCTTATCACCTGCAAATATGTGCATTTCTACTCGTTTATAAGCATTTCCATACGCTTCGCATTTTTAAAGTCTATATTTTCTTAATTTTGGGTCTACCCCATCAACATCCAATAGTGAATCAAAATTAAATAAGCTTGAATGTGTTTAATATTCAATAAATTTATATCCACTTTTGCCAACGAGAATTAAGAAGACTTTGTAGCAACATGGGAAAGTGGTTATAATGATAAGTAACAAAATACAGTCTGGATTTTGAGAAACATAGAATATATTTCTAAATATAAATATATTTTATTTGTATTATAGAATATTAATATAAATATATGTATATAAATATATGTTAATGTTATATATTTACATATAACTATGTATGATAAACAGAAAGAAATATCTCCCAAAATGTTAATAGACATTATCTCTGAGTCAAGGGGTAATTTTAATTTTCCTCATTATAAGTTTATAAGTTCTGTGTTTTTCAGTTTTTCTATAATAAGTATAAGATGTTTTTACATCAGGGGAAAGCATTAAAAGAAAAAACCAGAAATATAATTGTAGAATGCTATGATTCTAATTAAAAAAACTACACTTAAGACTATAAATGAATATGGAAAAGCAGAATTATTTCATATATAGTAAAATTCAATAGGCCATACTAGTCCTCTATTTTAATTTTTAAAGAGAAAATTTTATGGTTACTGGATCTTTATCTTTTCACTTATTTTAAGATGGTAATCTATATATTTTACTGATAGAAAAGTTTAAGGCGGAATAGCTTTAAATGGAAATTTTAAATTATGCTTACATTCCACAACCTCCCAGTTATTTTAATACCCTTGTTTCTGACAAAATTACAATCAATTTACGCTTATCGACTATCTATTTTTACAAAACTCTAACCCGTGCTACTAGCTCGACAAGTATCCTCCCATACTGGAAGCAAGAAGAATGCTTTCTGTGTGACCAGTTGTTATACTTCGGAACCAAATCAAACCAGTTTTTCCAGTTTATAAGTAACCTTTTAATTATGCAAATAAAAATACACCCTGAAAATTAGGTCAGGAGAAGAAAGTCTGACTAATTAATCCATGTGAACACAATGTTATCTTTCCACGTGAGCATGTATTTCACCAACCAGGGGATATTAAAGGGAAAACCAGGTGAGTTCATCACACAACATAAATAAGGACTTTCATATCCAGCCGAACTAAACCATAAAATAGTTTGGATTTTTTATATTTATCAACAGGCATGTTGAGTTGAGCCTACCACACTCTAAAATCTCAAGGTAAAAAGAGTCATATTCATCAGCGTTCACGGAGAATTCTGATTTTTTTATGTTGTTTTTATACGTTTACACTATTTTTAGTATCATCATGGATATCTGCTTGAATAAACACATACATGTATGTGCATTAAAATGTTAACAGTTACAGCCAAGTGGTGGGATTCCAGGTGATTTGTCCATTTTACCTTTCTATATTTTCCTTATTTTCTTCTATGTACAGGTCCTGCATTTACAGTAAGTTAAAAAAAAAAAAACAACATAAAATGAAATAATGAAGCTATCATTTATTTCATTCAGCTATGTAGTATGGATCCCATCGGCTACGCCCTCACCTAGTTCCTCTCTTTAGAAGAAAAAGGCTAAAAGCCAGGTGGCAGAACCAATGGGGTCCACCCCGATCATGAGGGATCAATGGACAAATAAGTTCATAAATGGGAGAAGCAATTTACAAAGTATAAAACCTTAAAAAAAAAATAAGGCGCTAATAGTCTTACGGGCCTACGTGACCCCTTTTCCTTTCCTGGGTGAATCTTAAGAGATGGGCAGACCACGGCCTTGCCAATGGCTGCATACGTGCCCACTGGGAGGGTATTTTCACTGTCTGGGTGTCGACTCTGCTACTGTGTTGAGAAAGCCACCATAGTGCACAAACAACGTATGCTGCTTGTGGCTGTGACGATCTATGGAGGCCGAAATGTAAAGTCTGTGTGAGTTTTATGTCATGAAATCATCTTCTTTTGCTCCCCTCCCCCAACAACTAGAAATAGAAAAACAGTTGTTTTTTGTTTGTTTATTTTTCTGCATCTGCCATGTAAAACAGGTGGCAGGGCACAGTCCTCAAGCTCTCTCCTAAAAGACATTACAAGGTTGGCAGAAGACATCGCGAGGGAAAGGGTGTCGGATGCAGTGTTTCCCAGTCCTCATCATTCATGTAGCACTGTCACCATTTTTGCCAAGCCTGAGTATTCACTATTTTACTTAATACACATAGAACGATTTGACTCCTGTTTTTTAAAGCATATTCCTCCTTGATGGGTATTAAACTGGTCCCCAAATCCACGACTTTCTTTAATTTTTATGTGGTGAATGAAGAACAGTTTCACTTTTCAGGACTAACGTTTGCTTACATTAAAATATGGTCTGAGCATTAGAGCAAGGTCATAAAACTTCAGGTTTGTCCAAAGAACAAAAATTGGACAAAATAAGGATCCTAATTAGCTGTGTTGCTGTTTGGGAGGAGATCATGTCTATCGCCAGGCTTAGAAAGTTCGTTTGCAACCTCATTTCTGTGAGTTTTTGGGTTCCTTCCATATCTATTCTCCTGCTTGGGGGCTTTCAGAATTGAGTTTACTATTTGGGAGTTTCCCCTCTACTTCAATTTTAGGGCCCAAAAATGCTTTTTTTCTCTACTTTAATTTTAGGGCCCCAAAATGCTCTCTCTCTCTCTCTCTCTCTCTCCCTCTAGGCAAATGAGATTAAATTAGTATTTAAATTCTGTGTGAAGTTTACCAACATTTTCCACTCTTGATTTTTGCTGTGGGTTTCAGTGCGAAATTGTGCCTTGTTCTTTTATATCGTAATTGCTACTAGAGATTCTAGGTTGTAATTTTGCTGTTATGGAAATTATATCACTTCAGTAGCACAACCCAGTGGATAGTTATTTATTTCCTTCCTCTGCCTTGGAAGCTGATTCCTTTTGAAAAGAAACGCAGAAATGAAATGCAAGACCAAGTATCGGCCTCGATCTTGCTTATTTGATATAAACCAGGCGGGCTGAGGAAAGAACAGATAAAATGATGCAATGTCACCAGCTAAGCATTCTTGGCTGTTTCTGATGATCCAGGAGCAATGTGACTAAGACATCAAGCAGAAAAATATTCCCTTGATTAAAGTCATAACAACATATTATGTGTAATCACATGGGGAGTACACATGGCTCAGATTCCAGAAATATTAGAAATTGGTGGCTCAGCAATATGCACCAGCTAGAGAAGGCTGCTGTGCTGGATGGGGATTTGGGAAAAGCTTGCCAATTGCACACTGAAATGAAGCAGAAGCCTCAGTTAATTTTTATTCCTGGTTAAATGAAGTGCTTTCTGTACTTGCAGCTGAGAGGGAGACAGAGAACCCTAAGAAACTTTGCCTTAAACAAGATAGAAGTTTATTTTCTTTCCATTAAAAGCTAGGTAGGTGGTCTAAGGTGTTACGAACTCCTTGGGCCCAAGCGAATTTTCTCTTTTCTGCTTTGCAGACTCAGCTAACCTCACTGCTGAGATGACAGCAACCAGGTTTCAGGCAGCAAGATGGACAGAGGAGAGAGCAAAGCGACTCACCTGATGCTCGACACCTCTATTTACATCCTACCGGCCAGAATTGAGTCACATGGCTTGACCTAAACTACAGGGAGACTTGGAAATATAGTTGTTTTTATGCTGACAATTCCCTTTTGTGGAAGAGACAGGATCATGAAGGACAATGAGAAGTTTCTACCAAAACAAAGCTGTCTTTCTGGATTTAGCCTATAGTCTTATAAGTGTAAAGGAAGCATTTATTCATTCAGTCATTCATTCATTCAGTAATCCTGCAACTGTTTAATTTGATGACTATTTATTGAGCACCTGCCACAGTGCCAGGCGCCGTCCAAGGGCTGATCTGCACGATGAATAAAACACAACTCCCTGCCCCCAGGGAGCTCACAGTAGGGAGGGAAAGAATAAATAATAAATATAAATAATTAAATCGCATAGTCTATTAAAAAAATATAAGTTGTTATAGCAGAAAAGAAAAATGGAAGTGAGGATGGGTGGTTGAGATTTTACCCACGTGGTCAGGGGTTGGCTCCGTTGAGGAGATGACATTTATGCAAAGACTTGAAGGAGGTGAGGGAGTGAGCCTTTAGAAATCTGATTGAAGAGGCTCCTAGGCAGAGGGAACAGCCAGTGCAAAGGCCCTGAGGTGGGAGCATGACCGATGTGTGCAAAGAGGCCGGGAGGCCAGAGCTGGCTGCAGCAGAATGAATTTTGAGACGAAGTCAGAGAATAGGAAGCTGGTTCTATTGGGTGGGCTCTTGTGGCTACTACTTTGGCTTTTAGGCTGCCTGAAATGGGGGCTTTTATAGTGTTTGGAGTGGTAGAATTCAAAATACAGAGAGTTTATAAATAAATAAACATACCAAACTGGGGGAATGGGCTCAAAATGTCTTAACTTCTGGGTCACATGGTTTAAAGATTTCAGATCACCGGCTGGACCTATTTCCTGGAACAATATAAGAAAAGTTGAGACATAATGGCATTCTCCCAAATCAAATTGGACTCCTGATCAGAAATCCTATGTATGAGCAATGCCGGGCCATGAGGGGTGGCAATAATCACTCCACTCGTTAACATTTATTAGGAACCCACCGTGGTTGGTGGCACTGAGTTAAGGCCTTTCTTGCGTTAGCCTGTCGCATCTGCACAACCTCTCAATTATTGTCCTCTACTTTATAGATGAGGAAACAGAGAGGCAAAGTGTCTTGCCTAAATCACACAGCGAGCAAGTGGTGACGCCGGAGTTGGACTCCGGGCCTGCACAGAGCGCTCACAATATGCCAAACTGCCTCTGGGATGACTCGGACACTTCGTGTGGCCTGCGACCTAGATGAGCCGAGAAAGGCATTCACCAGTGACATTGATTTAAGGTCACGTGCTGCTCTGAACAGCAAGGTGGGCTGCCGCACCTGCCTTCTCCGGTCTGTAAATCTTGATGTTAATATGATTAGCTGATCCACCACCCAAGAAGTTCCTTCCGTGAGGGTCATCGTGATGGGCTCACATCCACTGGTACTGCTGACATGTGCCCTCCAGTGCGTGTCCCATGCAAGCCAAGCCTCCTAAAGCGACAGCATCCTTTATCCCTCAGCTGTTTCGGGTCTCCTACAGCTCGCTGCTTAAACACGGCTGCTGGTACCACGGCCGACTCAAATGTAACACAGAATAGTGAGTGAGGCCATAACCTGGGGTCAGGGCAGACCTGGGCGTGAGTTCCAGCTTTAGCACATCGCAGCTGTGTGCCTCCGAGCGCGCTGCTAAATCTCTCCCTGTGCCCCCCAGTTCTCAATGGAGTTCCTACCTCGAGGGTTCCAGGGGGGGTTGAATAAGATCATGTACGTAACAAGCACATAGTAGGTGCTCCATAGATGTTCGCTTTTACCACTTTTCAACTTACATAACCTGTTTTCTATCTCTCTGTAAAACCTGAGTTACGAAAGTCAAGCTATAATCTGGAAATATTTGTGCTTCCATAACCTGGAACGCTTTTCCCCCCCTTTATCGAGTCACTTCTGATCTAGGGCTTGTTTTGAAAACACGAGTCTGTTCCAATGTGGTTGACATATATCAGGATGCGATTCGAGCATAACATGGATTTTGTGTTTGCTGATGTGCAATTTCCTTTGCAAGAAACACAGGTGAATGCTGAAAACTACGCCCAGGCGCACGGGACATGTAGGGATACACAAAGTGTACACACGTACATCAAAATGCTTCCAGCTACCTCTGTGCGTCAGGTGCTGTAAGCCACACCCATTCGCACCTGGTGGTGAACTCACGCCTGCACCCCTGCCATCGCCCACATCCTTCCTCAGCAAAGCTGAGGGCTTTCCCAAGGCCAGGTGCCATTTACTGTAGCGTTCTATATACACGCCTTAACATTTAATCTGTGCCAAACTGTGCACCATTTTTATTAGGATCCTGCTTTTTCTTTAAGGTGTCCCTGATGAGGTTTTTTCGTACGCCCTGTAGTTCATGTTACGCAATTTTAGAAAGCACTGTGAGTTTTTAGCAATGCACGTGTCACTTTACAGAACTGGCTGCATCACAAACTAAACTACATGCTCATCGCAGACAACCTTAAAACGAGTTAACAAGAAACAAAGGACAGCACATGTCAACCATGTTTCCACCGCTCAGAAGAAATCATTTTCTCTGCATCTACACGCAACCATACACACATAATCACACGTGACTTATACACCATCACCCATGCACACACACACACACACACACACATGTTCTAGCCCTCTCCCCCCTTCAAATGCAACAACATGCATTTCATGCATTAAACCTTTACCTAGGACTTCACCTTCACCACATTTCACTGTACGGAGAGACCACAATTTGTGTTTAAAAAGTGACTAAGAGTTTTTTTTTTAATCTTAAAAAGAATTCATTTGATTTAAATAAACTCAGACATTATCACTTTCTATCACGTAGGAAGGAAAGGCTTCCCGTAATCTCACCCCAAATAACCATCCACCTGACAAGTATTTACATGTGGGGCTGAGCTACACTGAGGACTCAGTGGAGGGAAGAAACAGGCACAGGAGCCGCTCTCAGGAAAACGATGGAAGGAGAGAGAAAGACAGCAGCCAAATAACCTCATTATAGGATATGGTAAGAGACATGTAGGAAATGTACAATTTTCAGTGAGATACTACCATGGGAGACTAAGAGAGTGTGTGTGTGCACGTGTGCATGCACACCTCCCTAACTGATGCTGCCAAACAGAATTACGGGCTTGAAGCAGGATACATGTTCTTCCTATTTGATGTTCTGCAATGCTCATACCAATTATTTTTCAAAAAATGTAATCTTACTTATTAATTTGTCTAATACTTGCCCCTTTTTGCCTAACAATATAGCCAAGACAGCTTTCCAGGCCACATAGCACAGCAGAGGTAAGACCCTGGCTTCTGGATTCAGTCAGGCCTGGGTTCAAATCCTGCCTCTCTGCCTCTCATCAGCTGCGTGGTCTTGGGCAAGGTCCATCATCTCTCTGTCTGCTTTTCTTCATCGGTGAAATGGGAGTGGTAGAAGGGTTGTTAAAAGGATTAAAACAGGACTTTGTATGTAGATCTCCCAGCACTCAGCAAATGTTAGATATTATTAGTTTAATGGCTGCATGGTACGAATTAGTTGAAATCAGGATTTCTCAGTCTCAGTAGTACTGACATTTCGATTCCGATACTTCTTCATGGTGGGGTCTGTGCCGAGCATTGAGGGATGCTTAGCAGTATTCCTGGTCTCTACCCGCTAGATGCCAGTAGCAGGACCCTCGTCATGGCAATTAAAGATGTCTCCAGACATTGACAAATGTCTCCTGGGGGGATTGGGGACAAAAATTGTCCCTGTGAACTACTGCTTTACATATACACATAAATTAAAAAAATATATATATAATATATATACCCACATGTGTACATAACATAATACAGAATATGTAATATGTTGTATATGTATGTAGTTAAATAGAATATAAATTATATTTATAAATAAAATTATATTTATAAATAAAATTATATTTATAAATAAAATTTCATTTATTAAATATAAATATTTTATGAAACTATACATGTTCATATATAAATATAAATATATACATATAAAATACAAATATACATTTACATTTGTATTTGTAATATATAAATACAAATGAAATCTAAAATGTGTATATAAAGTTATAAAAATATATATTATAATTAAGGAAAGCATGAGGACAGTAACATTTAAAAATAAACCAACTTAAAGACGTGTATGTAAAAAGAAAAACAAACCTAAAGAAAGAAAGAAAGAGCAGTCCCAAAGTGCAGGCAAACGTGGTCTGGTTTCTAGTTTCCACCAAAGTAAAATATGGACCAGATGGGGGTGGATGAGCCAGTTCCACAGAGGAAGGCAGTTTGCTTTGGGGGAAATCAGTGAGTGTGACTGTGTGTGTGTGTGTGAGTGTGTGTGTGTGTGTGAGTGTGTGTGTGTGTGTGTGAGTGTGTGTGAGCGTGCACACACGCATGCGAGCACCTGGGGTGGGGAAGGAGGGGTGGCAGGAAGGACTTCTTGGTGAGTGACCTCTGGGGAAAGACACACGCAGGCAGGGTCGGGCACCCTTGCGGGAGGAAGAGTATTCCTGCAGCCACACAGCCCACTTTCGGTTAAAATAAGTCTCACTTTCCCCTTTAAACAAAGATGCAGGAAGCACTAAGGAAGCTCGCCGAGCTGAACAATGGTTTGAGTCACTCTTTTCCTCTCCTTGTTGCACGTCTGAATTTCCCATTCATGGGACAGAGCCCAGCTCACTGGCTGAAAAGGGCCACTTAGCAGGGAGACTGAGTGAACGTGAAGGAGCTTTGGTCTGTCTCGTTGAACACTCGGATGGCAAGGGGACCCTGAAGGACATCAGTGATGACCTTGACCTAGTGTTTCCGAGGGCCATGCCCTGTCCTAAGCACATTACATGACCTGGCTCCTTCCATCCCCATAGAAAGGCCAGGAAGACAATACGATTGCCCCTATTTCACAGACAAGGAAACTGAGGCTCAGAGGGAAGAAGTAAGAGGGGCCACAGCTTGCAAGAGACAGAGCTGGGATTTGGACCCACGCAGGCTGCCTGCAGAGCCCAAGCGTTACCAGTGGGTCTCAAAGGTGGTGGGGCACATGTGAGTATGTCGATGCCCAGAGGACATGTGGCAAGGCCTGCAGACACTTCCAGTTGTCACAGCTTGTGGGGGATGCTCCTGGAAACTAGAAGGCAGGGAAGCCAAGGTCACCGTAAAGTGTTTGGCTTAGTCTCATCTTTCCCTACTTAAAGGACATTTGTTAGTCTATCTCCTCCTACTGATCTTTTTCCCTTGTCAAAAACAGAAGCCATATAGAATTTTCTGCTAATCCTTTTTATTTATTTATTTTTTTCTTCAGTCAGGGCTGAACTCCAAACGGGAAGCTTTTGCTCCTACTTTCTCCCTCTCTGGAATGTTCTCCCTCCACTGGCCTGCTATCCTGGGCATTAAGGTCTGAGTATTCCTGGACATCTCCACGGAACTAGCCCCCTCCTGCACCTCTGCTCCTTACCTCCTTGACTTATATCGTTAGCCCTCACCTCTGACATCTGGGTGGACATTTACTTGTTAAGTGGTTGTGTCCCCACTAAATGTCAGCTTTATGGTGGCAGCAATTACGTGTCTTTTATGACATGGTGTCCTAGCACCTAGAGCAAAGCCTGGCACACAACAGGCACTCACTCAGTATGCAGCTTAACCAATAAATGGACAAAGAGATTAAAAAAGAAAAAAGCAATGAAGGTATTTTGTGTAACCTTAGAAGCCCAGACATACAAATAAAACCCTTTTGTGGCTGCAGAATATTCATTTCCTTATTCCCAAGGTGATGGGAACTTATCATTTTTTATTTTGGAGGTGGGTGGGATGCCTTAATGAATCATGCCTTAACGAGCATCTTCTACATATATCCGTGTACCTATGTGCAGGTATTTCTAGAGGGTAGACTCCTAGAAGTGCAATTGTGGAGCAAATCTAAACTTTTGATCAGTTGTCGCAAATTCAAACTCCAAAGGTTGAAGTCCCCGTTCCCCTGTTCCCTCATCAACTGGATAATTAGAGCTCATATTAATGTGATACCATGTTCTAAGACCTTTACATTAGCCGAGTTCACCCTTAGAAAAATCCCCAAATAATCAGAGTAAATATTTCTGTTGGGCTTATCGTATGCTAGACACTAAGTGTCTTATGCATGTCATCTCATTTCGTCCCTGTGATGAGTCTCTGGGGAAGGTACTGTTGTTCTGACCACTTTGCAAATGAGAAACTGAGACATCAGATGGTAAATCCAGGAATTTCTCTAGGATTAGACAGCCGAAAAGTGGGGTGGTCCGGACTGAAACAGAAAGTCCAATTACAGGGCCCCACTCCTAACCACTTTGCTATCCTGCCTCTTCACAGAGTAAGAATGATTATCCCCATTTTACAGACAGGAAAACTGAGGCATAGAGAGTCTAAGAAGCATTATCAATATTTTTATTTTTATTAATAGTTTTATCCTTTTTAATTGTTGCAAATGTGATGGGTGAGAAAGAAATCTCCTGTTCTTTCCTTTTAAAAAAATTTGACAATATGTGCTATTATTCTGATAAAGTGAATTTCTCAACTAAAAAAACATGTATCCTGCTTAAAAATAATGCCTGTAACATGTGAGTTCTGTCATCTCCACTTGACTGATTGAAATAAATGCAGACTACTTTTACAATGCCTCTTAAAGTTGTTTGTTAATTTCCGAGTTAATTATTTTTGAGAGGTAAATCACAGAAATATTTGAATTTACAGGTTTATGCAACACGTTGTCCCTGATTGGATCACAGACAAGAATATCGGCAGGAAAACTGGAGGAATCCATAAAGCGTGTTTAGTTACTAGGATTGAGCCAATGTTGATTTCTTAGTTTTGACAAATGTGCAGGGATGTGTAAGATGGTACCAACAGGGGAGGAGGAGTGACAGCCCCTTCTTGTATTCACTTTGCAATTTTTCTGTAAATCTAACACTATTTCACGTAAAAAGTTTTTAAAAGAGTGTTTCATGTTACTTTTTAGGTCTGTAAATGCACCTCTAAGGTGGCTTTGCAGACATGGGAAACACCTGGTTGGAGCCACATTTGGGTAAAAAGTTAAAAAACAAACAAAAAAGAACTGTGTTATCCTTCTGTTGGACAAAAGGGTATATTTAGCCTCAGGTTTTTTTGTGTGTGGTGACCTTTGCTTTCTGAAATGAATTAGAGGTTTATGTGTGAGAACGTAAAGTGAAAGAAACCAGGAAGTCGATGGGGCACCCCTTCCTGTCATATTCCACTTGTTTACATGGAGCAGCGTCATCAGAAGGAGAGATCTTGTTGGGCTAAGGTGGGGTGAGTGGATGCTCACCTCCTCAGATGAATCCCTGGAGACGCCTGCGTGGAATTTCAACTGCATGGTTTATGATAATCAGTGATAACGATAATATTTATCAAGTTATGTGTAGAATATGTGACAATTTATATTATTAAACCATAAGTAATTATTTTATTTGGATTATTATTTTAATGCGTTCTTTGTCTCTGGCTATTTGGATCTAAAATAAATTAGTTGCCTTTTATTTTGGGGCAGTAAAAAGCTTTTTTACATCTCAATTATTTCTGTTGCATGATTTATAATAAACATTATTCATATTATTACATTATAATACATAATAATTATTATTTAAGTTGGAGTCCTTTAATGAGCTCCTTGTCTCTAGCTATTTTGACCTATATAAATTAGCTATGTTTTATTTTGTAGAGAGTAAAAAGATTTTTATGTTTCAAATATTTCAATATCTACTAATAATATTTGTATTATTAATATTATTGAATCATAATACATTATTATAATTGATTATTTTAGTGTGCTTTTTGGCTATTTTGATTTAAAATAAGTTACTTATCAAAAACATAAGTTACCTATCTTTTATTTTATGAACAGGAAGAGTTTTATGTCTTAAATATAATTTGAAAAAAATTTTGGAAAACAAATCACATTCCGCAAGCCATGACTTCATATTTGCTTTTCTTCATGGCAAACGACTGAAATGTGAGCATTTGTTTGTCTTTCATTTGTCCTCTAACGAATGTAGCATTTTTAAAGCAGATAGCAAAAAGGCCAGTTTTCAGAGGATTCTGGCTATCTTGCTCACTCCTATATCCCAAAACTTAACCTGGTGTCTGGCACATAACTGGTCCTCCTGTTTATAGGGTGCATGATTGGAGGAGAAAAAAAACTTTTGCAACATTGTTACATTTAAGATGCCTAAAAGCACATTCTCTGCTTAAAGTAGCATGTTTGACAGTGTGATTAAATGAGAATATTTGCTGCCTTTGATATTCACTTTTTTTTTAGGGATAGACTTTATCCTGAACAAGTTCTAAGTTCACAATTAGAGTAAGATATGTTGTTTTCCACTTATCACTCAAATCAGACAAAGCCCGAGTCCTCGGAAACAGTCAGGTGCTCAAATTTTGTTTTCATTCGTGAGACAAACAGGGGTTTGGGTTGGGTTTCTATTCAAATGACACTTTCAAACGGGAGCATATGTTTCAAGGGGTAATTAGCGATTGTTTAATAGAATGACCGTGCAGGCTGCAAAGAACTGTTAACAGGCAAAGCCATGAAAAATAGTAAAGCATTAGCAGATAGCATAAAGAGTCAAATCTGACCTCCAGAGGTCAAGAGAGAACTAAATAATTCGGTCACAGCACTGGCTGATTTAAATCAATGCAACCCCAATTTCCCTTTTTAGCTGGTTTGCCTTTGGTATTCCATGGTCTAGTACACGCCAGGAGTCAGGAAAGAGAGGGAGTAGGGTAGGGTACGCTCAGGGATATAATTTTACGAAATGTGGGTGGTTTCAAGGAAAGAAAAAAAAGAGAGAGAGCCAGAAGTATTTCAGGAAGCAAATGAAATTATTTAAACAGAACCCCATTGTCCTGCTGGTACTCGGTTTTGTTTCTCTAAGAATGATTTATGATGCTAACACCAGTATAAATACATAATTAGCTATGGAAGCATTTTGTATCTCGCATTTCCCACGTTGTTCTCATTGGTAGGCCTCTGAGATCTGAAACCAGAGCCTCGGCCTCTAAAACGGAACGTCAGTAAAGTCTGGAAATTGCTGGACCCAATGACAAGCTTTTGTCTTTGGGGAGGTGAAAATACAAGTTAAAAAAGTAATCTGAATTCTTTCCGACTCCCATCAAAGCATACTTTTTTAACTGAATTATTCCCTCCCTCTTGACCACTGCCTTCGATTTTTCCAGACTATTCGTGACCCTTCTTTGTATGTCCCCCACGTCAATAACACACGACTGTTCCTATTTAATTTTTAAGGTGATACGTTGCTATCCAGTGTTTTTTTTTTTTTTAAAAAAAGGACATTTAAAGAAAACAAAACAACAACAACAAAAAACTGCTTTCAGGGATCACAAAATCACTTTTAAGACCCAGGGGGAACTATGCCTCAGTGACAAAACAAATTTGCCACAAATCATTGTACAAAAGAACAGCAGGATCTGAGCCTAAACTCGGGGACTATGTCCATTCACCCGGCGTTTGTTTTGGAAACCCCACCTCCTCCTGCCATGTTCAATATCTAATTGGCATTCTGACCCTTCAGATAATTCAACATCTGCGACTCGGGTGCATCTCAGAAACCCTTTGTTCCCCGCAGGCGGAGTTCAAGGGGTTCTCTTTGCTGACACACAAGACTCACACATGCCTTTGTGCACGCAGCTCCTGGTGCTGAATGGGGACGACACTTCGGCTGGTCCATGTGAGAAACTGAGCCACCCCCATGTTCTAAGCAAATCAGATGCGACAGATGCAAACTTACGGACGGCTGACGTAGAAGGGCCGTAGATGGACCAAGCCAGAACGCTTCGTACTTTAATAAGCCACGCGAGGCTGCAGGCCGCACGGCTATTGTTGCTTCGACTTGTCATTTTGGCTTGGTGACCTTTGTTTTCACTGTTACGAGCCAGCCACTGGACCAAAGTTTAATCTCCTACAATGAATTGTGTGGCTAGAAACTGGGATTTTCAGGGAGAGCCACAGATGTCTGATTTCCTAACTTGATTTCATCGAATCTAAGGCACGATGGACTGTACGTTGCATGATTAGTTTATGTATCACTAAGAAAGAAAACTTTATACTAATGAACTTATGCCACGCCTTTGATGCGAAGACACAGGCCTATTATCAGAGATGTAAAAAAGTGAACAAATGTGCACCTGGGAATGATGACATCTGGAACCATGTGCATGCATCACCTAGCACAGTTTTATGGGAGAGATTATACAATTTGTGTTTCTGCATTTTTATTGGGAAATGTACCCTCGATTTCGGCTGTTTTTCTTACCCTTGTTGACTGTGTCTCCTTAAGGGATGTCTAATGGTTGTCCCTTATCTTTCAGTTTTGATACTGCTCTAAGGAAGGTCCCCTCTGAAAATGATCCCCCAAATATTCCCTGGTGCCACTTGTTGGAATGTGTTCCCTGGGTCACAAGTCAGAACCAACGTATGGACAGTTGAGTTCCTTTTATTATTATTATTATTATTATTGTTATTATTGTTATTATTATTATTAATTACTTGACGGTTTGGTTTAGGGACTGGAGCATCGTGTTTAATTATCTTCTGGGAAGAATTCAGCCCTACAGTGAGCTGAGAAAGGTTTCAGTCCTTTTGAAAGTGTCAGCCCTACTTCTCCCTGAAATACTCACACTTAAAAGTTGTCTTAAGTTTTGGGTCAGCCTGAAGTTTCTAGTGCTGAGGGTTTAAGACTCAGGAGCAGCCAAGCAAAGGGTATGAGCTGGAAGCAAACAGGAATTTGGGGCATTTAAAAAAAAACCAGTAAGAAGCTGATTTGTTTCTCTTTTCCCTGGTCTAAATGGTTGCTGAGGGGCGTGAGGGTATTTTGGTGATGTTTCTTCTCTACTTCTTCCCAGCTGGGAGCCCTCTGGGTAAATGTTTGAATTCGTGAAATGGAGGTGATATTCACCTCACGGGACAAAATGAGTTCATGCATGTCAAGTTTAGCTCAGTGATTCGTATGTGTTATTAATTGTACGATGAATTGTGATTGTGATTGTGCTTGTTGTTGTTAGAAATGGTCCATTAGACTCAAAATTGAAAAAAAATCTCACGCTGGTTGCCAAATAGGTGCAGTGTTTTCTTGCTAGAGCCTGGAAGTTCCCTGATTTCTGAAAGGGTAAACTATCCTCACTGCTGTTAACATTATTATTATTATCATCGATGTGCTTTGCTTTCATTGTTTCTGCCGGCGCTTTCTTCAAAACACTGAGCCAGCATTTCTCTACACCTAGTACGACAACGTGACAGTTCCTAGGCAGAATTTCTACACATGCTTTTTTTCTCTATTTCTAAGACACGATTAAGAATATTATTTCCTAGAGTTCTGTGTGTATGCCAGTCCTTTTCCCTCATGAGTTGAAAAGTTAAATAACCAATGACTTACCTTTTGGTTTTCATCCATCATTGTCATCTTTTGACTATTACTACTATTTGCCAGAGTTTCTGAATAGGAAGAATCATCCTGGTCATGAAATTTTGCTTTAGCTGGATACTTATGTCAGATTTCCCACATGCTAACATGAAGACGAGTGAGACATGATTTTTGTCAGGGAGGAAGATGAGACAAGGAAAATTAAAGCCCCAACACAGCCACCTAATTTCTTTACTTTTAGACCTTTTTTTAAAAAATGGCATTAGCTACCAAGCAAGCGGGCCTAGGATTAAGGCGAGGCAGAAAATTTAAGGGGCCACCAAAAAAAAAAACCAAAAACCTGTCATCAAGATAAATGGTATTTTAATGAAATGTTTTGATTTTCCGCTTTCTAGCTACGAAAGAGTGAGTACCTTTTGCATGTTGGTTTCCTCATTTGTGAAATGAGAGTACTAGTTAACCTCACAGGTTGCTGAGGATTCAATGAGATAAAAAAAAATCCACAATGAACACATTTCCAAATTTTAGAAAAAGACTGAATCAGCCAGCAAGTTGAGGGAGTGGGTTTTGAAAGGCTCCAAATGAGGTATTTGGCTCGCTCAGTACCTACTCTTTCACAATTATGATTTCAAATAAGGGTGGGGCAGCAAGGCTTGGGCATTTCCTCTTTCTTTTCTTCTCTCTCCTTAGAAAGTGGGTACCAGGCAGAGCAAAGCAGCTCACCTTTGGCTGCCTTCAGTTTGAGAGCTAAGTCTACCACTTATGAGCTGTGTGACGCTGGGCAAGTTAGTTAACCTCTCTGAGCCTTCATGAGGATCGAATGAACTCAAACGTGTAGAGCAAGCACTCATGGGGTGGGGGTGGGTTTAATTAACAAGGCAGTGCTGCTCAAGAAATAAAACTATCTCAATTTGCTCCATCTCTGCTTCTCATCAGTGGTACCCGCCATTGCATTCACGTTTTTCTGCATTTCACCAGTGCTGGTAAGAATGTAGTCACGGTTTAGTGGGCCTAACAGATTCAACTGACAGAGGGCTTCGTACATTTTCGCAGTGCCACTGCCATTCTTGGGGACAATTTTAAAAGATGATGATGATGATGATGATGATGATGATGATTAATAGTTGATTTGAGTAAAAATGTCCAAACATACCCCAAAGTAGAATAAACAATACGTGACCCCCATTACCCAGACTCAGTAATTGTTAAGACTTTGCTGTCTTCCCTACAGCGAGGTGCCTCCCCTTTTATGCCCCTCGGGTATTTTACAGCGTGTCTTAGATTGCATGTCATTTCTCCCTGCACACTTTGGTCCTCATGTATAAAAAACCCCGTGCGTTCAGGAAAAGAAACACACCATGCCATTATCGCTGCTAACAAAACAAACAATGACTCCTGGGTGTCACCCAGCCCATATCCCAGCGGCCTCCCATCATCTCAAAAATGCCTACTTTACTCCTGACTTGTTGGAATCAGGATGCAAACAAGGTCCGCCCCCTGCATTTGGCTGTCACATGAAACCCTCTCCTGTAGGAACTGGCCGCGGGGGTGGGGGAGGCAAATATGGGGGGTGGGAGCGTCACTGCTGACTTTCTAACATCTTCTGCTTCCCTGGCCCCCAAACACAGAAGGAAAACAAAAAGGCAAATCCCAATCTATTTTTTCAAACATGTTTATCCAAGGGGAAGGCTGGCCAGCCAGGGGCCCTGCGAGAGGTGGACGGGGCAGTTAAGGAGCCTTGTGTGGCCTCTGAGACTGTGGCCAACCTCACATCCAGGTGTTGGGCCTCAGACCCACTCGGGCCATTGTTTACCGCCCTCCTGCGGATTAATCCCCTGTCAGTCAAGCCAGAGATGCTCTCGGGGAGACAGGCCTGCGTAGCATCCCATGTGTCACGGGTCCCTTTGACACGCTTTATCTCCCCTTATCCCTTCGGACGCACCGTGACTCCTCCGCCAGTCAGGGCCCCAGAGCCTTAGACACAAGGCCCAGGGACTGACACCCCTTCTCTGGAAAGGAGGAGGTGGATTTCTCTCTCTCTCTCTTTGTTTTTTTGACATTGTTCATCTGATAAGATGTCTTTCGGGGAATCAAGTGACAAGCTGGGAGCGCCTGAGTCAGGGCTTCAGTATCCCTTACAGGGCTGGGCTGGGCAGCTCTGCCTGTGCATTTTGGCTCCAATGATGTCTGTTGGTCTTGTCAAAACTGGGGACTTCTCTGGTTTATTTATTTATTTTTTTGGAGGGGGGAGGGTGGTTTAGGAGTGATGCATGAACAGCTTTTAAATGCATGTGAGAGTTAAAAAGCACCACGAAATCAAATTTTAGTTCTAAAATGCCAAAGGAAAAAGACGTGCAGGGCACTGAGTATTGTACAATAAATATAAACGTAGTAATATTTAAATTTAAATACTAATTTTAAACCAGTGTGCCTGGCTGTTTTTTTTTTAGGGGCTATTGTTGCTTTTATTACTTTTTATATGTTTAGCAGGACTGTCTTATAATTTAAAAGTCCAATTTTAATTACATAAACAAGGCATGAATCCAATTTGGACTGTAAGAACATTCCTACTTCCGAAATCAAGCTAAAAGTTCTTGACTACTATCCCTAAACTCAGCCCCCAGCTCCCTAAGAGGTAACTACTGCTGTTGGTTTGGTATATACAATCTTATGTCTGGATGTGAACATTCACAGATAGACTCTAGGCTTAATTTTCAAACCTTCGTGGGGTTAACATACGGATGCTTAACAATGGTTCTCTGATGAAGGGAATGGCAATGCCTTTCCAGGAGCTACTGCTGTGAAGCACTAATGCACTGATTTATGGATACGTAGTATATAAAATCTGGCCAACTTCAGAAATCTCCCTGGTGGGCGTGCTCAAGAGACTCACTTCTGTTTCCTTTGCTGGACACAATTCTAATATGATACTGAAGACCACCAAGAGACCACATTGAAGACAATAATTCTCACCTGCAGCCTTGAATCTGAGCTTGCTGAAAGTTGGATAGAAGGAATTTTCCTAAAGCAGAGAGCCCCATTCACCTCTAACCTCCTCCCTCCCACTGATAACCTTTTGCATTATTTTCCTGCTGTTCTCTTTTCTGTGTAGTCAAATAGTGAAGAGAGGATAGAACTGGAATAATGACAGTTCTCAACCAAACTGTTACAAGTTTCCTATTGAAAAACAAAAAAGGTCTCATTTAACATCAGATTTTTGCATTCTTTGAAGTTGCCCCAAGCTGTTTTTTCCCCAACTATGTATAAATTCTGCTGGTTTTAAGCAATAGTTGCCACTTCTTGATCTCCTGATGCCACCTATCCCTGCCAATAAAACAGGATCGGTGACACAACCTAAAGCAGCCAAATACAGATGCTTATAATTCCCTTCCAACGTAAGGCATCGAAAATCTCATTCACAAAATTAAATTAGTTGCCACTAATTTATTAAATGCTTCGTATATTCCATTCAAAGCATTTTACGTATATTATCCCATTCAGGTAGGGGCTACTGGGTGACCTGGAGAGACAAAAACCTTCCCCTTGTAGAAACTTATAGTTTTGGGAACAAAATATGGATGAGTTAATAAGAAAACGATTAAGTAAACCAAATTCCCTCAGAGGGATTAGTGCTATGAATCCAGCAGGACCACCTTTCATCTTCAGAAAAGCATGTCACAGGGTCACGAGACGTAATATCAGATGGTGCTTGTTTTCAACCTCATTTTACTCTATTATCTTCGTCCGATCCTGTAATTATGTTCTGATCTCTGCTTTCTACACACGAAGAAATCAAGGCTCCGAGACAATGTCCAAAGTCACACAGTTAACAAGAGAGAAAACCAAAAACGGGGTCTAAGAGTTGATGACTTTTCTGGGCGACTCTATGTAGAATATTGCATAATTCTTACCAGAGGCTTTGTTCCCCTCTCCCCCACAGAAAACAAAATATAGCTATTCCAACCCACCAAGTATAGAGCATTTTTATGTTTTTCCAAGAGAAAGGGTCAATATGTTCAATTACTCAACAGAGTTTGTTGAATAACGTCTGTGTGGTGAGTTGTTGGGGAAGGGCCTAGTGAGGACTGTGCAGGATAAACTGGAAAATGGTCCAGGAATAGACACAGACAGCAGCAACACCTGTGCTGCAGGAAATGCAGTACCTGGGTGGAAAACGACCACGTGGGTGTGTGATTAAGGTGGACATTTACCTAGAGAAGGTGGGGAGGGCTCTCTGAGGAAGAGGCGACTTCTAAGCTGAAAGCTGAATGATGAGATTCTGCAAAAACAGTCTGGGGTGGGGCGGGTCAGCACATACATACACAGCCCCTGCTGTGGGCACCCGCCTGGTGTGTCCCAGGGTAGCAAGGAGGGAGGTGGGAACTGAGTGGATGATGCACTGGTCCACCACATTGTTCAGAATTCGGCTTTCGTTGGCCAAAGGATACCCTACTTTAGGGGATGCAGGTCCTGCTAAAAGGATCATTTCAAATATTAGAAGAGATCCAGAAGGGAAAACCCAAATTACACGTAATAAGAGCCTGTTGGGAGCATTTACCTAGGGTATTGCAATGCTCTTTGCTTAAGCCCCTGCAGAATAGGGCTCCCCTGGGAACTGGCTCTATTTGGTGGCTTCTGAGGAGGGAACCCAGGAAGGTGGGGACCCAGGGAGG
The DNA here is from genome assembly GCA_030015415.1 of Cynopterus sphinx. NCBI lineage: Eukaryota > Metazoa > Chordata > Mammalia > Chiroptera > Pteropodidae > Cynopterus > Cynopterus sphinx. The sequence goes on from CM057389.1 coordinate 89,460,771, forward strand.
CCTTTTCCCTAGATACTCCTTTGTGTTTTTTACATTTTGTAATGAGTCTACGACCCAGTTAAAAAAAAAAAAAGGAAGTTATATAAATTTTCTACTCATTTTTACCAGTTCAACAGGCTGACCTTTTAACTGATACACTGTCTCCATGCATCTCAAGCAGGTTAATTTTTTCCCCTTAGGTTTTGAGAAGGCTTCCCACTATTCCAACGCCATTAAATGCCTACCAAGCACAGACCCTTCGCTACACTCTTTTATAAAACAACTTTCTAAACCAACGGTGGGATGCGCGGCTAATGACACAAACGTTAAACCCTGAACTGTTTATACGCTGTTTCATCCATTATGTTCCTTCATGGGTGTTTTGTTGTTGTTTAGAAAGAATATGGGAAACCATCACAAGGCTGCATTGACGAGGAATGATTCATTGGGGGAGGGGCGGCCCAGATGTTTGGGACGGCTGATAACTCATGAAAAGCTGCATTCTTTGCTGTTTGTTTTCTCAGGGTGTGTTGGCCGATGATGATAAATATTAAGGTACCTCGTCTTATTGACATGCCTGGGACTGATCTTTTTTATCGCTTAGTTGAAAGCGCACACGAAGAAAGAGCATTAAATAGGGTCTAAAAATAAGGTCAAAAACTGTGCGTGGTTCAAGAAGTTAATTTAAATTTAGATTGCTAACTTAGCCTTTAAAACATTTCAACAAAGACTCCACATTCCCATGCCACATACACACACACACATGCAACACGCTGGAAATGTTTCTAAAGAATTCCCACTGGGTCAGGGGAAAAAAAACATGCTTTGGCCGTTTGGTTTGAATAAGTAGTAAATTGCTATTTGTATATTTAAAAAATTCCTAATCTTATTGAATTAGATAAATGGGCTCTGATGAAGGGACGGGAAACAACTGAACCACTTGTGTGGCTAATTTCAGAAATTTAAAGAAAACACAAACTCGGGAATGTTACATGACATGGTTTTAAGGCAAAAAGCAGAGGTGGGGGTGGGAGTGGTGGCTTTGGCCATTTGCTTGATTTTTTCTCCTTGGTCCTGCTGAATCACACTTGAGTGTGATGACCGCCTTGACGCTGAGCTAGAAGTCCCCAAATTCCAGCACTATATGGGACAGAACTCTCTCTTTCTTCCCCTCCTCTCCTCTCCCCTCCCCTCCCCTCCCTACCCCTCCTCTCTTCTCCCCTCTTCTCTCTCTCTCTCTCTCTCTCTCTCACATCTGTGTCATGTGACTGAAAACAGTCAAAAGATTCAGTTGGTCAACACTGAGGTTTGTGGAAGGAGGGAAACAATCAACGGCCAGCTTAGGTAGGTTTCTGAATCGAATTAACTTCTTATGACTTAAACATCCACACGAAGGCAAACAGGGCTGGAAGTGCCTCCCAGAGACGGACTTGCTTAGATCTCAGAGTCAATTTTCTTGTCCCCATTTTGATGACGATGAGACTGAGGCACAGAGGAGGACTGCGAATCGGTCCGTAGGCCACCTCCGACCCTTGTGTGTGATCTACGAGGAGTTTCAAAGGTTGGTCAAATTCCCATGAAATTTGGGCCTCTGGATTTTCTTGAAAAATGGAAAGATTTGGTGACTTCGGATTTCTGCGTGGAGACGACTGGCTGGGGAACAGGTCTAAGAACAAGAGAGATACGTAGGTAGATGGGCCGGAGGGACATGCAACGACATGGGTACAGACTGGCTTTCCAGGGGTTCCCACCTGGCCCGATGCACGGATTTCTGGCCTGTGTCTGGGCTCTGAGGTCACAGGAGCTGGTGACTTTTGTGTCAAGCTATTAGTTATGGAAGGAGGTGGATCACTGATTGATGGTGGTGGGAAGGGAGGGGGAAGTTGAGGAAGAAGTAAAATATCGATTGAATGAATGAAAGGGCCTGAGCAGAGCTGTCTGGGTATCGAGAAAGATGGAGAGAGAATGTCTTCCTCAGGAGAGAATACAGAAAATGTCTTCATGTGGCGGTCCTCAGTGGGGACTCCAGAGGTGGGCTGTTTGGGGTCACATGGGAATTAGTCAAGGAAACGCATAGCCGACCCCAGAGACTTGTAATATACTCCTCATTTTATAAAAATGGGGAATTGCCTTTGTCGTGATGGGATTCCACGTGAAAACTAGGCACGCGGCATAATTCCTATGCAGCTGCCTTCTCCTTCTTAATCATAGGATCGGGATATCCATTGGGTCCCACTCCCAGGCTTCACATTCCAAAGGACAATGGCCCTCGGATGACAATGGCTGCTGTCTCTTAAGAAGATAATAAAACACGAATGCCTAATCCGAGCTCCCTGGAATGTGAGCTTGGTGCTCAGTGACTACAAGAGGGGCTAAAACAGACACTGAATCAAACCAGAGACCACAAAAACCCTACTCTTTTTGTCCCTTAGACACAATCCCCTCCTCATCCAGTCTGAGCAGCAGTTGTACACAGAGACAACCGATGCTAGCTGCAGACCTAACAGGAAAACCTCGCTCAAACCCCAGCTCGACCACGTGCCCTCTGCCTGACTCAGGAAAACGGCTTAACATCTCCGGGCCTCAGTTTCCTCATCTGACAAATGAGGATAATAGCATCTACCTTTATGAATTTATACAGAGGGAGCTTTTAGTGCTGTGCTTGGTACACAGTAAGCGCTCAGTAAGTGTCAGCTGTCACTATCAGGCGGCAGGAAACGGCCTCTGCTTTCCTGTTTCTTGAATGTTGGGTGGAGCCAGAATGCAAACCTGCTTAGGTCCACCTGGGTAGACCTCTGGGGTCTCCGTTGGGTTTTGGTAGATGATGCTTCTCTAGGTCAGAGTTCAATTTGCCAAGTATTATTTATTGGCAAGAAATTTTTTACGGTATCAAATGTCATTCTTTTTCTCTTCTGTATCTGTCGTGAGGCCCTCTTTTATCCCTAATATTTTTATTTATGTGATTTTTAAAAAAAAAATTGCTTTGATCAGTCTAATTAGAAATTTCTCTTAAGATTATTACTCTTCAAAGGCTTAGCCTTCGGCTTGGCTAGTTTTTTTCTCTCCAGGTCTTTGTTATCTATTTTGTTATCTGGTGGCTGAGCCCATAGTTAGTGCTCGGCTTGTAGGAAAAGTAAGAGATTGTGCATATAAAGTGTTGATCAGGACGGTGCTTATTAATGTAAACTCATATTACTATGTTCAAGCCTCATTTTTATCATCTCTAAAATGGGTCCATAGAAGAATTACCTGAGATAGTTTGTATAAAATCCCTAGCTCATGCATGTCACTTGCGATCAGTATTATTCCCTGGATGTACACTATACTCATCATAATTATTACAGTCACGATTGTCACAAGAGGAAGCAAGAACCTCCCAGCCCTGCCACAGAACTGGCAGGGCCCAGTGCAACACCAAGACATTGTTCAGGTCTCGTTAAGACTTTCAAGAGGGCAACAGCAGAGCATTAAACCAAATGCGGGGCCTTCTGAGCACAGGCGCAGCTGCAGTTCCCCGAAGTTGTCCCTGTCCTTCCAAGGTCCCCTGGGCAGAGAGCTGGTGGCAGGGTCTCCGAGGGTGATTTTTATAAAAGCCTCTTCCCTGTCCCTCCACACATGTGCATTCTTCATCCTTCTAACTGATTTCAGGACCTTGGAATTCCATCTGACCCCTAAGGCTGCCTCTAATGCAATAAGCGGGATAGAGATCCAGAGTCAGGCCCCAAATCAAAGGCCAGGCCAGGCCGGAACCTTGGATAAATTAGAGCAGAGAAGCCACCTTTCGCCTTGTTCTCATATTCCTTATGTTTATAGTCATAACTCAATGAAGCCAGAGCAACATTTGTCATTGATAAACCCGGCTGGAGGAGCACGCCTTAATGGGTGAACAGCGACAGAGCAACTTCAGAAAGTGACAGGCTTCAAACTGGAAGCCAGGCCATACTTTCAAACACGGGAGGAGTTTTTAAAAGGAATGTGTGATGGTTTCCGTTGATGTGACTCAGGATTCCTTTTTTCTACAAGAAATTGTTCAGTGAATTCGCAAGACTAAGTCGGCTTGTGTGCCCTTTGTGTGAGCAGATGGAACCTCATGGAAATGTCGCCAGCACGGCTCCCTTCTGGCACGAATAAGAACCTGGCCTTCCCCATGTCAGGGCGTTGGCCGGCAGCTGACATCTCTCAGCAGGAACCACGGGCCGGGTCCTCCGCTGGGGGATTTACAAAGATTATTCCATTTAGTTGTCTCAGCCACCCTATGGCTAGTAAATTCCTCAGGTTCACTTAGGAAGCAGATAAGGAGGTGTCCAGACTCCCTGTTTGACAAACCTGTGTTCCCTGAGCCACCATCCAATAGAGTCATCGAGTCATAAAATTGTGAATGACGAAGAGAGACAGAGATCCAGGAGTAACTTATGTGTATTGAATGCAAATTGTGCTAAGGACTTTACACATATGATTGCACCCGTGCCTCACAGTGGTGTTGTGAGGAAGATACGATTATTGTCATCCCCATTAGACAGACGAGCAAACGAAGGCTCGGGGAGACTGAGTGCTTAGGCCATTCAGCTAGTGATGGATTTATAGAAAGGCTATGTTGGCAGTCATCTTAGTCAGCTCGGGCTGCTATGACAAGAGACCACTGACTGGGTGGCTTGAGTGACAGACATTTATTTCCCCCCGTTTTAGAGGCTGGTGTCCCAAATCAGGTTCCAACAGATCTAGGGTCTGGTGAGCGCTCTCCTCCTGCTTTGCCGATGGCCACACCGTGGGCCCTCACAGAGGAGAGCAGAGAGAGAGGAAGCAAGTTCCCTGGTGTCTCTTCTTACTGGGGCGCTAATTCTATCATGGGGCTCCACCCTCATGACCTAATCTCCCCTAAAGGCCTTGTCCAACTGCCATCAGATTGGCGAGTAGAGTTTCTGCATATAACTGGGGTGCAGAGCAGCAGTTACATTTTCAGAAATCAGAAAAGAGGCATTTATTTTCCTTGTCACAAAGGAGGACTGTGCTGCCAACTTTTGAATTTTAATTTTTATTCTTTTTTTTTACTCAAACATGCCTGACCCTTGGTGCCCTAGTATTTGGTGAACGGTACATGCAAAGCTTCAAATTCCTGAAGCCGCAAGAAAAAAAAAAAAGTGGCTTGTAGCTGGCAGTGAAAGAGTTAAAAATCCTCTTGCTTGTCAGCCTCAGTCATTGCTGAGCCAGGCAAGTAACTCTTTTTCCTCCAGAAGAAAAGAGTATAAACATAGTATGGGATAGCTCTGGACTCCCTGAATCGAAGTCACGGTCAGCATTCGAGCTTAGGACATGCAGGAACTGGCAATATGGGAGGACTGGGGGGTGACAGAGGTATCCTTTCTTTTATGATAGGTTTTCAAAACAATTTTGGAAAATATCCAAATCAATTTTTGAAAAGTACACAATGCAGGATAGCCCACGTTTACATTTCCACTGCCCCAAATCACTAAATATAATCATCGTGTTACAAACTCTCAAATATTTTTTAAATAAAACACATTACTGCTTTCCCCAAGGCCTCCCCAGAAGCTACGGCTCTCACGAAAATGATGTTCCTTCCAGCTCATTACAATAATTTAAATATCCTGTAGGTGTGTAATGAATATATCTATGTGTTTGTATCTTTAAATGTTATGCTGTTTTCATTCATATGGTTTCTGGTTCCACTTATGTTGGTTTGAGACATGTGGACATACATGATTCTTTTCAACTGGATCTCATTCCCTCCCAGGAACATACCACGTTCTCTGTATCCTTCCTCTGGTGCAAAAACTGAGGCCATTTGCAGTATTCTGCTATTCCGGCCGAGCTCTGCACCTCCGTGCGACCTTGTGACACCTGTGGGTGTGTGTTCCAGGTGGCATGGTGTGGACATGCGCAGGGTTATCAGAAGTCGACACGTTATTCTCAGAGTATCACAGGGAACTATTTCTACTCTGCACCCCTGGCTTTCTATTCGGACACGAACAAGTCACACTTAGGACACAACTGAGCTCCTTTCCCCAGCCCAGGGGACTCAGAGTGACCAGCAGGAGCCCATCCCTGCCCCTCCTCCCTGCCGTGGTCACTCCCTGTTCCTAGGGTCCACCCTCCGCAGCCTCCAGACCAGCAGTGACCAGTCCTGGCCCACGCTGCCCTCGGTAGCTCTGAGGTTCTTCCCCACACCTGAGCTGTGGCCTGATCGCCACAACCCGCAGTGGCCACCACACACGGGAACCGGGGCCGGGGCAGCTGAGGAACTGGATTTCTAACTTTCCTTCATTGTCATTTACATTAAAACTTCGAAACTGATACGTGACTCAGTTATTAAAACACCCTGGGTATACGAATCTGCCTTTTCACAACCCTGGACACAAGGAAATATAAATGCGGATCCAATCTTATAAAAATTTAGTCTCCAAACTGAGGTGTGCCATTAGCATAAGATACGCACCAGGGTGCAAAGACTCAGTAGGAGGGAAAAAAGTAAAAACCTCATCTTTTTTTTTTTTTCAAAAATCAACTTGAAATGATAATGTTTTGGATACGCAGAGTTAAATAAAAATAAAATATATTATTCAAACTAGTTTGGCTTTTTTTTTTTTGCCTTTTAAGACCTGGCTACTAGAAAATTTAACACAGCACATGGGGTTAAACATAACAAAATAGATTATAAGGAAAAAAATAGAAGGAGGTTTACAAAATAAATAATAAAAACAAAAACAAGTTTGAAAAACTAAAACTCAAAATTAGAACAAAACAAAACATAGCACTAACATAAAACCTAACGTGTCTTTCGACGATCTCCATCCATTTCCCTCTTGCTGGAAAACCAAGCCCTACACATGTGGCTTGCGTTATGTTTTGATGGGGCAGGGAGGCCCGCACCCTCTGAGGCTGGCTGCTTCTCGTTCTGATCTTTGCTTCAGCCTCACCATCTCAGGCAAGGCCTTTCCCGTCCACACAAACTGGGGCGTCCCCTGTCGCTACACAGCCCTCCGTCACCTGCCCTTGTCTTCTTCTCAGCACGGGGCTCATTACCACCTGTGATTTGGGGTTATCTCTTTGTTGTTTTCCTCGGCCCTAGGACATACACGAGCATCTCCCCAGAGGAGCCTTTGCTCCTAGTCACTCCTGTCGGCTTGGTGACACCCCACTGTCTGCCTCCCGGTTTATGCTTCCGAATATCTCTGGAGTCAGCTCATCCCAACCATTTCTTACAAACATTTCCAAAAATTTACAGAACAAACTACAGATTTCCGCACGTGACCAAATGGAGGCCTTAGACCATTCTACCTTGGAATCTACCACAAGAGACAACATCAACTTCTATCTGGGATTCCAGGCGTCGTTTGACCTCATGGTTCCTAATTTGTCACCTGGCCTTTCTGGAAGGTGGACATTTCGGATGCGATGGAGGGAAAGCAAGATACAGTCTGGATTGATGCAGGCGGCATGTTTGCCTGCAGCTTGATAAAAGATCGTGGCCGGAACCAAAAAAAAAAAAAAAAATCAATCAATCATTCCTTTCTTGATGGCTATTTTAAATATTTAGCTGAAATTGTCCTCATCTGGGTGTCAGCTGGTTTCTTTGCAAACACCGGCAGCCCTGGCGCTCACACACGATGCTGGGGGCGGGGGGCCTGGAGGGCCCCCGAGCAGGACACTTTCTGGGCTTTCAATTTAAAGCCTCTGGGTTGATAGTTCACATTAACATGAAAAGAAATATACAACTTGCGAGTCGAGAAAGCAGTTTTTACTCATAAAACCCTTTGATAGTTTAGCCATCTGGTCAGAGTGAAGCCCCACATAAAAGAGGCCCCAAAAAGGTTAAAGGGCACACTCTCTCGGGGTCAAGGGGCCCTGGCAGGGCCTGGCTCTCGGGGACCCCACTAAAAGGGCGCCTGACAAATTATTGCACATTCCATGGCCCTTTGCGTACGTATTTGATTACTGGAGGACAGGAATGTTGTTGATATTTTTGGACCTGAGTCGGGGAGGAGAGGCGGATGCTCCGTTCATTACCACCCTTCAGATAGATCACGGCCCCCACCCTCACCCCCCAGCCCCCCTGTCCCCCCGAGGCCTGTGCAGGCCGTAGTGATCTAAGGGTTTTATTGCACAGATGTGCACTGCTCTGTGCAGTAGGGAGTATGGGCTTGCTCCTTTGGCAGTGGCGTGAAGGGACATTTTCCTCCTCTTTGGGGAGAAAAAAACCCACATTGTATTAACTTGAATGGCAAGATGAGCTCGTCTGCTATTTTTCTTGCTGTTTAGTGCTACCCCAATAGGAAAGGGAACCCCAAGACTTGGAACTCTGTGCTCTTTTCGGTCCGAATATCAACAGATCTAAACATGTTTATGGCTTTATTTCTCGAAGGGGATCAGAGACAGGAGGGGATCTGAGGCGATGAAGTGTCATTTTCTCCAGAGGCCCGGACAGAAGCAGAGGAAATCACTTGATTTTTATGGGGTGTGTGATAACACGAGGGCACTGAGTAAAAGGCAGGTCTCGGGACAGCTCTAGGATACATCTCGGATTTCTAAAAAATTGCCAAGAAGGTGAAGACAGTTTCTTCGCTGGAAATCATGAAGAATGAAGGCATTACTTGGGAACAGGCTTCAAGGGGTGGCTTCGGAGGGTGACGGTCACTATGCATTCGGGGGAAGGCCAGTCTCCCTCTAGGAAAAGACACAGGCACCTGTGACAGCTTTGCAGCTCTTTCTGCATAAGGCTCTTTGTTTGTTTTGGTTTATTTGTAATTCTTCCAGCTTCCAGTTCAGGAGGGAGGGAAGAGGTGGGGCAGGCAGATGCACAGGTGAGTCCTGGAGGAGGCAAGTCCTGGAGGAGGTGGGTGGGGCCCGAGTCTCCAGCAGGTGAAGAATGTGCTGTGGAGGGATCCACGTGCTGGGAACTCCCCCACCCCCCAAGTGTCCCTTCAGGAGGGCCTGATAAGTCCCGTGGGCCTCTTCATGCTTCTCAGCGTGGCATAGAATACGCACAACACGGAATCTACCATTTTAACTCTTTTAAAGTGTAACGTTCAGTAGCACTTAGTATATTTACGACAGTGTGTGACCTGCCGTACGATTTGGTTCCAGAACAAATTTATTAACTGGAGAGGAAACCTCATGCCCGTCAAGCAGCCCCTCTGGCCTCTTCGAATATCACAGTTTTAATCCTGGCGAGGATGACGCAAAAAGACCCGTAAAAGATAATGGAAAATCTCTTCCTGGACCTGTTTCCTTTCGTGAGAGGATATCAAGTCGGGAGTGAACATGTAAATAGACACAGGCACACACTCGAGGACTGAACTAGCTGTGTGTGTGTGTGTGTGCGAGGGGGGGTGGGGACGAGGTCAGGAACGGGGGGAGAAGGGAAGGGCCATTTCACCACGTGCAACGTCAAGTTCTGCTGAGACTTATGGCTGCTCCATCCCGTGTCACATTAAAAAGTCACATGGGTCAGCCTCAGCTTCTCAAGGTGCGAAAAGTCATCAGAACGACTGTGACGCGGAGGATTCATGACCGTCAAGGAGAGAGAGAGGGGGAAGGAGAGAGAAGGGGAGAGAAAATCGACAGCAGCCAGTGGTAGCCGCGCGTCAGGCTCGGGGCTCACACGCTGCGCCTTACCCCTCCAGCGGTGGGATCTGCAGAATGGGGACTGGTCCATGAGCCCATTTTACAGATTAGGATATTGAGGATCCTGCAGCGGGAAAGGCACTGCGGAAGGTTCTAGAACTAGTTAGTGCCAGAGCCGTTGGGTGTAAACTCTCACATGGGAAACTCAACGAAGAAAGAGTAAGTTTAATATAAATCAATACTCAAATAACAACAAAAAAATGGACCCAGACTTAACTATTCGCACAGGCAGATGTTCTTGCCTCCTGAACAGCCATTCCCTCTCGCTCCTCCTAACAAGACCCTGATTTTATCCACACTAAATGGTGTCTACCTTCTGGATTGATCTAAACTAGGAATTTTCAAATGTACTGATCTCAGGATGCCAACTTAGAAATGAAAAATGAGGTCAAATTTTAGATATTTGTTTATTCATTTAGAATAACAACAATAATCCCATTATTAATATAAATAATTCTATGAATTACATTACGAATAATATTTTCCAAACCTGAAAAATAAAAACAAGGGAGAAGAGCGGCAGTCTGTCCTTTACAGTTTTTGCCAATCTCTTCAAGGTCTGGCTTTCAGAGAAGACAGTGGGATTCTCTTTTCTGCTTCTGCATTCAATCTCTTGTGTCGTTTCTGTTGAAGTACGAGGGGGAAAAAATGGGCTCTTATGAATATGTTTAAGAAAGACAGGAATACTTTAACGGCCTTTTCAAATTAGACGGAGAGTCTAACTGGATCCTTCCCCCACTCGACGAGTGGCCGTGTTTTCACACAGACTCTGAAACCGAATCAAGTGAGCTTCACGGTTTGTCTGTTAAATGTAAAGTTATCGCTCCGTCTCCCAGGCTTGATTTTATGATGACTGCAAGAAGAAATACTGATGGGCTGAGACACACGGCTCCTCCCGCTGGTGGCACATTTCATCACGAAATATTGTTTAGAAATCACTCTTGTTGCTATCACCGCTGATTTTGCCAGAAAAGCATTTGAGTGTTGTGAAGCTGTCCAGGTCATGTGGGGGAGATAATATTGCGAAATGCGAATTTTCGCTTGAAAGCTCGAATGTCATCTCTGGCCACAAGGACTGCGTGTTGCTGTCTTTGACATCGTATCTTTCCTTCGTTCGTTGTCCACCCAAAGTCTGCCAAAGACCACGGCATTTGAAAAACCACAGGGTGTCAGTCGTGTTTTGCTATGAAAATGGTGTTTCATGAAAAACGTGGCCCGTTCAGCTCACAACTCACAGAAAAGCACACTGGCCCTTTTCCTGCCTCAGTCCCTGGCCCACAGTCGGCAGCCAGAAGTGCTTCCTTTGTAGGTACTTCACGCTTCGTCACAGGAGATTATAAAATGTGGACTCAAGGGTGGAGACCTACTAGATTCATAAATTTTACTGTTTTATCAGGACCTTTTTTTTATATAACTGCAAGTGCACGGCAGTGGAGAATACGGCGACCACTAGTGATCTGGTGACCTGCGTTCACCGGCTGGGGCATCAGTGATTCCACCTGCCTTTTGCTCTTGCACCATCAGTGCAAATGTCCACACAACAAAAATAAACCAATAACTTTGTAGCATTATGATGACAATTGTTCCGTCTCCCTGTGTGTTCGCACAGCCCCTCACAGCCCCCCGATCCAGAGGGCCTCAGCCATCCCAGGATTCCATGGACAATACTCTAAAGACCAGCTGGTCCATATCAATCAGAGGAATTCTGTTGCCTTTTGCCAGTTATTATTCTTGAGGAGGTCACCTGACCCAGTTCTGGACAATGAGATGGAAAAGATTTTCCTCCCTGACAAAAAGAGGGAACCATGAAAGAAAAAACAAAAAACAAAAAACATCACTTTTGCTCCAACTCTCTCTCTCTTTACTGGGTGAGTAAAATGCTGAAAAAGGGAACATGGAGGCTTCAAAGAGCCCATATCCTGGATGACATCGCTGGACTGTTAGGTCAGATTGGAGATGCAAGATTTTTGCTTTCTGAGACCATCACATACATGTCTTTGTTTAAGGCAAGCAGAATGACTCTGTACTCGCATGCTTCCTACGCAGCATGTCACATCACAGAATGGCCAGAGACGGGCCGCAGATTTGGGAAGGCACGGGGCTGGAAATTTAGTGGATGACGTGAAACTACACCAGTTACTGCTGGAGAAGATACTGGACCGAATGCAAACCTGGGATGTGATGTAGAAACCGTCCCCTCAATCAGTCAAGAAATAATTATTGAGCCTTGAGCCCGTTAGGATTAGGTGTGGCTCTGCAGGGCAGAAATCTCGAATTAACGGGGGTTTAACCACAGACTGAAGTTTACTTCTCTCTGGCACATGTAGGCCGTAGAGTGCCCATATGGCTAGTCCGTGATTATTAGGCACGTTCCCTCCGGCCGTGCTGCTGTTACCAGATTGTGGTTCCCACTGCAGTCCGACATGGAAGCGTGAGCTTCAGGTGTCATGTCGATATTTACCTAACAGCAAAGAAGAAAGAGAGGGACCATGTGCTTTCCCTTAGGCCGTCACAGCTGATACTTCCATTTAGGTCTCCTGGGCCAGAGCACAGTCACCTGACGTCTAGTTGCTACAAAATGTGGTTCTATTCTGGACAGCAATGTGTCCTGCTGTCAATCAGAGTTTTCGTTTTTAGAAAAGAATAGGGGACTGGCTACTTGGGGACAAGAACAGCCTTAGCCATAGGGACCTACTACGTGCCATTTGTGAAACAGTTTATCAGCGCATCAGCTTGTATTAGGAGAATGAAGTACATTTTTCATTTGTTCATATATTCCTTTTTCCTCATCAGCTATTATTGCTTGAGGGCTATTTGTATGACCTATGAGATCTAAGACACTGTAGCGATAGAAAAACAAAGCAGAAGGGGTTTTTATACAATAAGAGAAATGGCCTGATTGCGGGGAAAAGTTTATGCCCAAGAAATAAATAAAAAACCATCACGTTTTTTTCTTAATGATTAACAGTATAAGCACAGCTCTAGCTATTAGGAAGCTCACTTTACTTTTCTAAAAACTCATGGAAAATGGAAATGAAATATCCAGCTGTTGTGAAAACCAGTTATGGCACACAATTCACGACAATGCTAGAACTGTAGTTCCTATTTGCTTCCCGTTGCTTCCCGCCAGACTCTGTGCTAGTTCGACGCACGTGCTAAGGTAATCATCAGTCCTGGGAGATAATTATCACCACTCCATTTTACAGACGAGGAAACTGAGGCACAGGAAAGCTCCAGGTTGCACCACGAAGAAGTGGCAGAGCTGGGATTCGAACACAGAAGCCAGGCTCTTAACCACTGCACATTTATTCAGGGTTAAGTGTTTCCTTGAGCCTCTATGACGCACCAGTGTGTTCTAGGTGCTCGGGATACCCCCCTCGGAGACTTATATCCTAACTGAGGGGCAGGTGTTCAGGCAACGAATAATAGATACAGCAATCAAGCGCGTCCCAGAACATGTCATAAGGCTGCATATGCTACGGCAAGAGGGGTCCAGTGGTGGTTGGGGGTTTTATTTAAAATAGAGGGGTCAGAACTGTCATCGAGAACGTGACATTTGAGCCATATGGATGTAAGCTCTCAGGAAGAGCACATGGGCAGAGGGAACAGCCAGTGCAAAGTCCCTGAGGCAGGAGAACATCTGAGGTGTTGTTGGAAGAATAAGAGCACGGAGGCCGGTGTGGCTGGAGTGGAGTGGGTGAGGGGAGAGTGTTGGAAGTGACCAGAGCTTTCAGAAGGGTTGGGGGTGGGGAGCGGTCCCATTGCCAGGGCCTCCCAGTTCAGTGGGAAGGCTTTGGTTTTGACTTTGAGTGACAGGAGAGCCCCTTGGGGGTTTTGAGTCAAGGAAGGTTGAAGGTCAAACCCCTCTGCAGTGTGAAAACCAGACTGCACGGGGAGACCCGAAATATTTAATACACAGAAGGATGTCCACTCTAGAATGAGAATTTTTAAAAGGCTACGCGACAGGATGTATGGATGTCGCACTGCAGCTGTGGGAGGTGTGACCCCTGAAGGAAGCTGGATGAAGGGACCCCTCTGTGCTTTCTGCAATGTCCTGAGTCTAAATTTCCAAATAAAAAATAAAATACAAATAGTATGTATAGAATCTCATTTTTAAAAAAAATGTCTGTGCAAAGAAATAACACGAAATAAATCTTAACTGTGGTTCTCTCTGGGTGGTGGGACATTAGGGGATCTTTTGGTTTCTCATATGCCTATTTCATACGTTTCTGCAACGTTCACTTACCGCTTTTTACACGGAAACAAAAAGGCTTTGTAAGACCATCTAGAACAGCCCAAACCGGAGAGATCTGCCCAGAGACAGTAAGGAAACCAAGTATGAGGACAATTCAGGAAAACGGTTCTTTCGGCGAAGGCTGACCCGGGGGCCAGGACCGAGTGAGTTGACAGATTTGGAAAGTGACCTGACCCAACGATGACACATTCGAACTTACGGCCCAGGCTCCAGCACACTGCGTCATCACATGTCATGCTGGCTTCGGAGGAGGCCATCGCCCCCCTGGTGGTGCCATTTGTCACCCGGAAACTGACATGTTTGGATAACACTCCAGCCCCACCGTGTCGCCCAGGCCCGGCTCTCGGGCCCGGCTTTCTCTGACGTCTCTGAGCCGGATTCTACCTGGGGCAGGTGAGCCCCTTGAGGACAGGGACAGGGCTAGCCAGGTCTGCTGTAGGAGCTGTTATGCGATCAGAACGACTTTAACTTTTGCTCATACAGAAAGTGACAACTCATTTTTGTCGATCCTGCGCGGTCTTTTAAAAAAGAGCACCGGTTTTTCAAAATTTCCCCTCAAGGTGATCACAAACACACAGACTAGCAAAATATGAGAAGTAACGCTTTATAGTGAACCCAAAGGGAGTCTCTCCAAACCCCAGACGAAGCTGACATGTATTATTTAATATTTTTTTTAGAAAAAACAAGGCTCTGGATATAATTTTTTACTCTCTCCCTCCTTTGTCCCTTCTTAATCTAGCAAATATACATGGATCGTCTCCTGGGTCCTAGAATGGCGGTCCCCAACCATTTTGGCACCAGGGACGGGTGCTCCTATGAGAATCTAACGTCTGATGAGCTGAGGTGGAGCTGAGGTGGTGATGCTGGTGCTGGGGAGCGGCTGCAGATACAGATGAAGCTTCGCTCACTGCTCTCCTTCTGCTGTTGGCCTAGTTCCTACCAGGCCATGGGCCAGTACTGGTCTGCAGCCTGGGGGTTTGGGGACCCCCGTCCTAGAACATATGCCAAAGAATGTAGCATAGCGAAGAATAAGAAAAACAGGGCCCTTGCTGTCAGGAAGCTTGCAGGGCAGGGGGCAATCAGCTGTCAAACAAATGTGCAGATAAAGCGATTTAGCTGCCCCGGTGATGAGTGCCAGGAAAGAGAAGTTCTCAGCACAGCGAGGGGGTACAGCGACAGCTCTGACCTAGATGTGAGGGGGATCAGGCGGGCAGTGAAGCCTGCCCAGAAGTGAAGTTTTGTTTTCTGGATAAGGATATTAATATTTATTTCCATAGGCAAATGCTTGGGAGTCCTATGCCAGAAGGCATCAGAGAGAAGCCTGACCATTATTTCAACCGATAAGTGTGGATTTAGGAGCTAATCGAAATAGGAAAAGGGAAGAACAAGGGCATAAATGTAATTATAGCTGCGATTAATGGCCAGACTTACTGGTATTGAGAAGAGAAAATGCAGATCAACCTTAATTAACATGGGGACAGCAGGCCAAGCAAGTGACTGACAGACGCAGTGAACAAAATGGGTGATGTCCTCACAGAGACGCTCTAGGCCCTACATGGATGCCCCGTGACGCATTAGGAAGTTGGACAGGGGGCAGGGTCTCTCTTTGTGACCTGGGACTGTTGCGCATACTGAGGACATCACTGCCCCTCGTCCCACCCACTAAATGCCAGGGACAGTGTCCAGTTAGTGTGACAGCCACAAACACCTCTCCAGTCTCCAGTGCACCCCTGCTTCCCTCCTGAAGTCTTCGGATTGGTTTAAATGTCACTTGTTTGCTTCCTTAGGGTCTTTTTCTATAGACCAAGGGGGAGCGGCTCAGAGCAGGGAATGGGATGAAGCAAAGGGGACAGAGTCTGGCTAAGGTGTGGGGCACTCTGAGTGGGTGGCAGCAAGCACATTTCACAGTGAGGAGGCGGGCTGTACCGATCCCATAGGACAGACTCCTCCTGTGACACCTGTGCCACACCCATTCTCCTTGGGACGCTGGGGTGTGATCTCCAAGCAGTGGACCGGGGGGTCTGCGGAGGGAGGGCCTGAAGGTGTCAGTCCCCCAACGAGGAAAGGGCGCTGGGTCTGAAAGTCTGTATTCAAGGAAGTCCATACAGGAAGGGAGGAGGTCCCCATCTAAACAAGGCCGCCACCTCCTAGGGCCCGGTCTCTCAATTTTGGCACAGTTGCCATTTGGGGATGGATCCTTCTTTGGGGTGGGGGCTGTCCTGTGCACTGTAGGATGTTTAGCAGCATCCCTGACGCCTAACCACTAGGCCCCAGTAGCACCTGCTACATGTGACCATTAAAACTGTCCCAAGACATTGCTAGGTGTCCCCTGGGGGGAAAATGCCCCCCACAGTGAGGACCATTGTTCTAGAGTAAATAAGTTCTAGGCTGAACAATGAGTGGGCCGGGGCCGGGTATCAGGACATGGGTTTGGAGAGGAGGGCCGGGCCCAGGCCATTGGACTTGACTCAGGAGCTGTGGGTGGTTTTCAGGGGGTCGCTCCATCATACACTTGCATCTGCAAACAGTCACTGCAGCATTGTTGTTATGGAAAAAGTGGAACCCTGTACGTGGCAATCGTAGGTTAAAAGCATAAAGTACAGAAATATGTTGAAAGACCACAAAGCACTTTTTAAAAATGTGGCAGGGAGCTCTTTCTAGAATATGGTATGGGTCAGCCTCCAAGATGCAAATGCAAGCGAGAAAGCAAATACAGATCGGCGCGTCTGATGTGCTGCCTTTGAAGCAGCAAATAAAAAAGATAGTAGGCTTTTAAATGTATAAACATTTCCAGAAAGATAAACAAGAAACTAATAATGATGGTGGCCTCCACGGTGAGAACTGGTGGCTGCAGAATAAGAAGGACAAATTTTTTTCATGGCACAGCCCTTGCACCATTTAAAGAGTGAATTACGTGAACGAATTGACCTCTTTTAAATAAATAAATCACATACACAAACAACAAACAAACAAAAACCCCACATGCAAAAATAACAGGCTGAGGAAAGGTCTCCTGACCCAAATAATTAAGAAAAATTGGCTTCGAATTTGGCTCAGACCTTAAATCCTGTTAGGGAACGAGGCCTTCCTGACGGCATCCACTTAGGGAATAAAATGCCTTCTATGGATCTGGTGTTTGCTCTGATGGTCCAGGACCAACTCTGAGCTCTGTGCTGACTTTTTACTGTAAAAGTGGCGTGAAACAGACACGTCACAACGTCTCTGTGGTTTTTCCCTGGCATGTTGGCATTCTCAGTGATTTGTTTGGTTTTCTCTTTTTATTAAAGACTTTAGTGCTGCATAGGGAGTCGGTCATTTTTGGTAATTAAGGGTGGGGGAAAAAATGAATGTTCTTTAAAATTAATATGATGACAAATAGGTCCCTATACGAAAACATAAAAAAAGTCTTTAAAGTCAACTGAAGAAGAAAAAAAAAAAAGGAAAAAAGAACTTCTGTCTGGCTCTTGAGACTATCAGGCGTCTTTTCTTTCTTAGAAATATTAAGCTCCC
Source organism: Cynopterus sphinx (assembly GCA_030015415.1). NCBI lineage: Eukaryota > Metazoa > Chordata > Mammalia > Chiroptera > Pteropodidae > Cynopterus > Cynopterus sphinx. The sequence goes on from CM057389.1 coordinate 89,478,157, forward strand.
AACGAGTAGATTAAAAACGTTACCCTCCATTAAATCCTGAAACAGGGAAAGTGCATGATCCATCTCCGCAGTGTCATATTTCCAGAGGGGACCATGATTATGAGTGTCCCTTGGAACTGTACGCTCCATTAAGCCCCGTTAAGGAAGAATACTTTCAAGCTCCGAGAGACAATTAATATCTGGCTGGCAATGGCACTCTCGAAGAGATGACTGGGATTTTAATTACACTCGAGCAGAAAGTAATACTTTCTCGGGCTGGGTCAACACATTCTTCGGAAGTAAAGCTGGGAGCCATAAAAACTGGGGAGGACTTTAGCTAGTCATTTGTAACAGCTAAATGGTTGTGCTTTAAACTTCTTGGAGTTGGGGCCTGAGAAGCAGAAACAGGTATCTGAAGAGGGAGGAGAGTCCACTTAGAGAAGGGAAGGTCTTTCTGGATTTTTCCGGGGTGGCAAATTCATGAAAAACAATAGTGGTTTTTATAAGAAAAACAGAATTTCAAGATTAACCTCTCTATGAATTTGAAGGAATCCATGGCACGTTATTCACCGGTGCCTTAAAGGAAATGCAAACCTCTCGCCAAAAATTTGAAAGAAAAGTGGAAAACAGTCACCAAATCCCAGGGGTTCTTAGTCAGGGATGATTTTGTTCCCCAGGGGACATCTGTCTGGAGACATTTTTGGAGACATTGCACAGCTGTGGGTACAGTGACATCTAATGGGTCAGGGATGCTGCTAACTACCCTGCAATGCACAGAACAACCCCTGCAATGAGGGGCTCTCCTCCTGCAATCCAACCTAACATAAATTCGGAGCAATACTTCCTTTTTAGGATGGGGCCTGGCCCGCGACATATCATTTCTCGTGTGGGTGATTATTCAGATCCCCGGAGGCCTTGCCTAATAACCACCAACCCAGTGAGTGAAGACCTGCTGGGGAGCAAGGAATATGCCGTTTGTCCCCACAACAGATGACATATACCTCATCACTTAAGAAATAGCTAAAAAGTCACAGACAAGAGAAATAAGATATTTGATTCTTTCCTTTGGTGGGGATGGTGTAGGGAGAGCCCGAACACCAGCTGAAAGGGCAAGGCTGGCCTTGTGGTAATCTCTCTAACCGGAGAAGTGTCCTTTAAAAAATGGACTCTTCACAGACCTCCTTGAAAGGATAATTTGTATGTGCAGAGGGGCTGCAGGTTTCATCAAATCGGTGGGATCTACAACCCCCAAAAGATTAAGAACCACGACTGCAAAGGGTTCCAAATCCAACTTATGGCTAAATGCACTTTTCTCTCCTAGTTTTGAATAAGCCGTGGTGTGGAAGAGACACTCTGCGATGCCGCTGTGGTGGCAATAAAATCGAACAGTATAGAAGGGCAGCCAGAACCAAGACTGGGGGAGGAGCCGGACCCTTCACTCATCAAATTTTAAACCCACAAAATTTAAAAGGTTGCCAAAAAAACGCAGTCATCGCCAGAAATACTATTTTCATGCAATATTTCAAAAACTTGGAGTTAATGAAAATGATAAAATAGGAAAAAAATCCACGATGAACAAAATACCAACATTTTAAATAAACACAGGGTCATTATTAGTGTTTTCCCCTTTTGCTTTAAGCTCCGAGATGACTTGGAAGAGCACGGTTACCGCTCCTGGCTGTCACCAGGTTTTGGTGTTTCTTCCAGAGAGATTCTGTGGGAATGCAAGCAACCAGGTGCCCACCTGCAACCTCTGGGCATGCCTTTTGCCACACTGTACACGGCCACTGCATACCTCGCTTCACTGTATCTCCGAGATGGTTTCATATCAGAACACAACACATTACACAGCTGTGTTACAAATGTGTATGTCACAGATGACAAGGATGCAAGAAAACTCTCTGCTTTTAAAGTCCTGACCTCACCAGTTACTTCATATAATTGAACTTCCTTCTGCAAATCACACTCTTCCTTTAAAATGCACTGCTCTGGCACTGGGTGCTACCTTTGTTTGCCAGGTCACACAGCACATTAAAAACAAACAAAAAAAGGATGCAGAGAACCATACTTAATTATTCTCTATTTTTAAAAAGGGCATGCCTCCTTTCCCCTGCCCTGGGGTGGGTAAAGTGTCTAGCAAGGGTGAGACTGGCCTGGCGGGATGCCCAGGTAAGCCGAGTGTCCAGCAGGGCACGCCGGCCTCCTCGAGTGACTGGCTACCGCTAATTAGTTTAGGGAGTATAAACCCTTCATAGTCTCACATTCCATCTTCAAAGAAGCAGGAGGCTTAAGTCGCCACGGATGAGAATGATGTCACTGAGAGGGACCTCACGAGGTCCCGTCGCAAATCGTCTGAACCGGACAAGGCAACCGAAACCCACGACGTGGCTCTCTGCTAACATAATTTAACCGTCACCAGAGCCGTGCAGTGTCCCTTCAGGAGCCCAGTGGCCTCTATTAGATTCTGAAGGAGATATGTCTCTTGTTTCAGTTTGAGCTTAAGGGGGGGGGGGGGAAAGAAAAGTTGGAAATAGGTCTTTTGTTGGAAAATTTGACCGGCATATTGTCACAGGGTATTTTCCTGATGCCATTAAGGGTGGGGATTTAGTAAAATTTCCTTCATGCAATTCCCTTTGCTGCTTTTCTGATTCCATATGTACTATATACCAGGGGCCTTCAACCCCTGGCCCGGACCAGCACCGGTCCCTGGCCTGTTAGACGCTGCGCCGCACGGCAGGAGGTGAGTGGCGGGTGAGCCAGCGAAGCTTCATCCGTAGCTGCATCAGCTCCCAGCGCTAGCATCGCCGCCTCAGCTCCATCCTGGATCATCAGGTGTTAGATTCTCATAGAAGAAGCACTGGTCCCTGTGCAAATAAAGGTTGGGGACCGCTGCTATAGATGATAATTCCACAAAAATGTATGGGGGGGTCTATTTGGTGGCTGTCACGCTTCCAGGACTGGTGATATAGGATAAAGAAGGCAAACAAAAAAAGCCAGTGTCACAGGACATGTGTCACAGGAAGGAAAGACGACACGTCCCACTCCACTCCAGGACTTTCCCCTTCTACACATAGGCTAACGGGTTATATTTTACAACAACGGGGGATTTCTTATGTATAAGTACTCATCCAGGTACACAGGCCCTCTCGGTGACACCTGAGAGGGCAATATGAATCCCCCAAATGGCGATCCTAAAAATATTCCTGCTTATCTTTCATCTTTACACAGAATTGTCCTTAAAACTGCCGAAATGTTGAACCACAGGCTACATTTAAAAGAAGTTTCTGTCTTTGATCGTGGGTCAACGTGGTCACATTGATGTAAAAATGGCAGCGCTCACAATCACAGAAACGAAAATGCCCCACCCACTTCTGAGGGCTGGCTATGTGGCAGGTGGGACTCTGGAAATCAGGCTGCGGCCCCAGGGGGCTGGCTGGCCCTCGCCCAGGCAGAGATGGGGGCTGGAGCAAGCACTCAGCGGCCGTCACAGATCTGCGTGGCTCCCTAGCCCAGCATTTTCCACTACAGCACCAGCGAAAAGCATCCACAAAACCTGCAAATCTATACGTAGAAAACTGGGCCGTCATTTTCCAGCTGCTTATGTATTGGATGAAGTAATAGCCACCAGAGAAAGGCATGTGAGTTCAGGATTTCTAAGTCCCTAGTGCTAAATCGTCTGGAGAGAGGGACAGTAGATGGGTTGGGCCCCAACTTCTCACTACAGAATGAGACAAAATATTCAAAATATGGACCCCACAGGCGTCCCACTCTATGAGGACTGGGCCAGAGAAGAGAGTCCCTATTAAAGAAAGAAGAGGCTTGCAAATTTTCACGTGTTTTCCAAAGTTTGCTTACTAGGTTATCTTATTTTGTGAAACCTAATTTATTTACTTATTTTTTATTGAAGTTCACACAATGTAAAATTTAACCATTTTCAGGTGTAGAATGAAGAGGCCTTTAGTGAATTCACAATGTTGTGCAACCACCGAAGTATGCCTTTGTGTTCACAGACGCTGCACATAACATCTTTGGGCCGGAGAGGCTGGATTTTATCATTTAGTAACTTAGGCCCCACACGGACCCTCGCCTCCTGCAAGAACCTCCCAAGCCCTAGGCCTCTAGCTCACCCAGGGACTCTTGCTTCTTCTCAATCTTGTCAACAAATTCCAAAGCCTTGCAATGGCACCCAACAAATCGTTCTGGGTGCTTATTCATCATGTCCCTGATCTGTGGCTGTTTTACAAAGCAAGTGGATGTCGGCTACGAAGCCGAAAAGAATCTGGGAACAAGCGTAAATTTAAATTATAACGGTGTTTGGTTTTCAGCACAGCCCCAATACTGCATATTTGTACAGAAACGAAAAATATGCCCCTGCCCAAACACACACACACACACACACACACGCTTTGCCAGTTTCCTTGGCTGAGGACAGACTCGATGCTTACTGCTGAGAATTTCTAGAAATCAAAGGAGTGCTCCACAGCCTTTAAGACCTTCGAATGTACTGTGAGATACCGAAGCTGGTTCAAAGCCTTTTCCACATCTGATAACTGAAACGATCGTTTTTTTTTTTCTTTTAATGCAACAAGCTACTTTGAGGACTATTAGAAACAACTTAAACGAGACTCTTTGCAGCATAGGGCGGGAGGAGCTTTGAGAAATGATGGCTGTTTCCACAGGGGCCGGGCCTGTTTTGATTTCTAGGCAGGGCGTTTTATAGATTCACAAATAAAGAGGGACCCTCGCTCTCCCTCTGCAGCCACAAACGAGACCCACATTTCTGTTTGCTCCTGTTCTCGTAAAGGCCCTCCTCGGTCAGGCCGTTTGCTGGTGATCACACCAGCAATGGCATCCACTTCCAAGTGGGGGGAAGATAACCTTAACAATGCAAGAATTTCCAAAAGTCCAAACATCCCGGGCCACACCACTCCCAGAAACGGAGATGGTGTGAGATCTGCATCATAATTGATCCTCCAGATTCCCATCCACAAAAGAAGGATGTGCTTAATAAGAACAACACCACTCCGGGCAGCAGAAGCCTCTGTGCAAACTTTTTCCTCCCTCTGCCCACCAAAGTTTAGCAACCGACATCAGCTTCAGCGAAATGTCTCAAGAAGTGATCCCTGGGAGGGTGAAATGTTACGAAGGGCCCTGGACACGCACATCTGTGCTGCTTCTTCTCCCTGAGATGTGAAATGCTGATCAACATCCACGCTGGAGTTTCCCCGCCCCCCATAATTCTTTTGATGCTTCAAAAACAAAACCATTCGCCGAGTCGAAGCTTTATGCCCCTGTCCTTCACAAAAAACAAGAGGGAGAGGAAGAAAAAGAGGCCGAAAATAAAGGAGAGTTAAGAGGGGGGAAAAAAATTTGATACAGATAAAAGAAATTAAGCGAGTCATAAAGTCTGCTTTATTTTAACTGGGTTGTAGGGTCCAGCTGTGCTGCCCATAAGCCAGCTGGGAGAGGGGCCCCTGCTGGGTGGCTAATTAAAACAATTATAAATACAAAGACGGTATCAATGGCATTCCAGGACTCAAACAAAGAGATAAAGCACTGGAGATTTAAATTGTCAATGGCCAATCTCTTTTTAGGTGATTCCGAAGGACAGTTGTGTCCCCAAGATGCCCAAGTTCTTTCTATACTGAATTATGTTTGCTTATAGGGGACCCTTCCTTTTTTTTGGGTTCATAAGCATCAAAATATGTCAGTGATGGAATTAACGGAAATTTGTTGATAGCCTCGAAAAGACTTCCTTGTTCTAGCATGTCAGGATAGCGGATCTGAGTTGAAAAGTAAAGTTTTGTCTGGGGAACAAAGGCCCCTGACTCTTCTTTTGAAATTAGGATTTTCAGAAACAAGAAAACAGAAAAGATTTGGAGAGCTTTTTGCCCCAAATCAAAGTGACGAAGTGAAAGTCAATGCCCAATGTGATTAAATATTAGTTTTTAAAAAAATACTGTGGGCAATTTTAGGAACATTCAGCACATAGCAAGTGTATCAGCATACCCACCTTTTGAATATATTTTAAAAAGTGATTTGCAGAATTAAGTTTATTACCCGACAAAAATGGACATTTTAATTTGTTAGATCAAACGTTTCCCCCCCCATTCTGGCTTTTATAGGTTGAACCCTAAAAGGTAAAGGTTCTCAAAAGGTGTGAAGCCGAAAGCTACAGGTGAGACTGAACCTAGAAGAATGTAGGCCACTTTTGAGGAGCTTTACAGAGCAGGACCAGGGTGTGTGGAACATGGATTATGAGGAAAAAAGCGACATTCCCGATTCAAAAGCAATCCGCCTTCCTGGAAACAATCCAGCACCCTCCCTAAGATTCTAGATATTTCTCTGCATAAGCCTGGCAACTTCTCAGCCCTGCAGGCTAGGGGCCCAGTGGCCACGAAGGAAGTGCTCATCAGGGCTGCACTGCAGGGGAGTCCCCTGGGGAAGGCGGTCCCTTGGCTCTCGCAGACTGGGGGTGCTGCCTCCAGGGCTGGTCGACTGTGCTTCAGGAGGAATCCAGAAGCTCCTATTCGCCAAGGCTCAACCAAGAGGAAAGGAACTGGTGAAAGCTGAGCAGGAGGAAGGCCGAGAAGGTGGAGGAAGATGCAGGGAACTCGGTTGGGGTCAGAGCCCTGGGAACCCCTCCCCTCCTGTCCCCTCCCCTCCCCACTCTCCCTCCTCAGCTCCTCCTCTGCCCCCTCTTCTCCTCCGCCCCTTCCTTCTAACTCTGCCCTTCTTTCTCCTTCTCATTTCTTATTTTGCCTCCATCGGAGAAAATTTTGAGACTTTCTTGTTTGGGGAACCATCGATGGCTTCTCACTCTTTGCCTCTGCAATTTCCTCCACCAAGTAAATGGGAAGACACGTATCTTTCCTGGAGTCAAAATATTATCAGTTAAAAGGTCCGAGAGGACCGAACGGACACACTGCGCCTGTGACCCACGACGGTGACTAGTAAAAAGGAAAGATAGGATGTGACCAGGAGGACTAGCTTTTGGGGGAGGGAGGGGATAAAAACGCGGCCTCAAAAAGAAAAAGGTTGCCTGCTAAAACGCCTTTGATGCTTCATGTATTTCAGGATTGTCATGTAACCAGGCTATGAATATGAGGCACAGAAACCCTTCTAGGTATGAACGTTCAACTCAGGCTTTTTCTTGATTTGAGCAAAACTCCACGCAGAAGTGAAAGTGTGACAACTCTGGCCGACGCCAACAGAGGGCGACAGACACTGGGACCTGTCACGTCGCTCTCAGTGTTCACAGGCCACGATGGCAAGACAGGAGCCCAAATGGGCTCCGAGGGGCCAAGCAAAACAGAGGGGCACGTCTCCCAAGACGTCTGTGGGCCGCGGCCCACACGCCTGATGCCGAAACGTGTCAACGTCATAATCAAGTGAAAACATCTTGAGCAGAATATTTAATTCTCTTCCTCTGACACATGGACAACCCTAATGACAAAAGCGAAGCACATATTGAGTCATATATGACTTATATATGACTCCAAGTCAGAAAACTAACAAAGACAAGAGAATTCGCTCATAATGGCTCATGTCTGGGTGTTCTGTTGAGGGGCCTGTGTTATTATTAGAACAACAAACAGAATTCATAAATGATTATATATTTATCCCATTTCTTTTTGTTGCTTCTACTTCAGTAAAATCACTAAATACGTAGTTATGGTCAAGATTTTACATAATTTTCATTCGATTGACCAAAGGCTGGCAATATATTTTTGTAAAGAGCCAGATGGTAAATGTTTCAGGCTTTGTGGTCTATATGTGAGCTCTCTCATGTATTTTTGTGTGTTTGCCTTACAAACTTTTAAAGATATAAAAACCACTCTTAGCTCATGGGCTCAATACAGCCTTTAGGCCCCTAGAAATAAAATCCTGTCATTTGTCGACTCCTGATGTCAACCATAATCACCTAAGTACAAAAATCTGATCCCAGATTCATTGGTATAAATGTTAAAAAACAATACTTCATAAATGTTTTAAAATATTTTTCTTCTAACACATGCAAAATTATTTAAGATGGCAAGGTAAAATACACGCGTGCAACGCGTGCACCCTACGGGAGAGAAGCCTTGGATGACGATGAGTCCAGCTGTCCCTCCCCTTTCCTGGGTTCCTCCCCCCAGGCCTCCCCGCCCTGTGAAGCAGGGTCTGAGGGTGGCCGCAGAGGCCAGTGCCTTTGCTTTCGCAGACACAGGCCCGGAGACGTGGAGCGGTGTCTCCTTGGGCCTCAACAGCGTCGGTCGCAAGAGTGGATGCTTAGTGCCACACGCTGCACAATGCCATGGCTGAGTACCGGACACAAGGGGCAGATTTGCTCATGATTTTTGATAAATGTTGTGTTTTGTGTGTGTGTAGCTTCTATTCGGAGCCACAAGAGTGAGGAGTTCAGGGGAGGGGTAACTCTGGCCAAGACTAATGGTTAATTACAGGAGAGAGTAAACAGATAAACAAACGAACGGACAAATGAATGAATGAACAACTCAAGTGGGATGATAAAGGGGACGGAATCAGAGAGTTGACAGAAGGTGGTAGAGACTGCGGTGGTCTGGGGACCCGGGCCTTGTGCGAGAAAACTGTCAATGTCCCGCCCTTAAACTATGACACGTAGGAAAGCGGACTCCACGTCGCTGGACTATGTCATTTCTCAAGAGAACGCCACATTTGGGCTGTTATGTGAAAAAACTGATTTTGATGAATAACCCAAATTAAAAAACCAGGCAGCACATTTGGAGGAGGGGGTCACATCCTTAGGCCAGATTGGTTCCCAAAGCCACACCGATCAGTCTTCTGGTCCACAGTTTGTGCTCATGTTTGAAGCATTTGCAGTTTGAAGCATTCACTAACTCCTCACGTCGAATAAATACTAAAGCGATGATAGTGTCGAAAGTGTGTGAGAAGAAGAGGTACATGGCGAGGTTAGGAGAGAAAGCGAAGGCTACATTTATAAGGACGCGGACACAGGGGTTACCTTCCGTCACTGACTTGGCACGACACACACTCAGCAGTCTCCTGTTTATAAGGAGAGTGGCCTCCGCAACTGCACGCTAGTCTGTTTTTGGCTCTGCCGCTCAGTCTAGACAAGTTGCTAGAGATTTTCATTGTACTTCAACTTATTTTCAGCAATAGGAGACAGAATGGGGAAAAATGTGGGAATGGAGAGAGGATGGAGGTAGAGACCAGGAGGTGTGGAGACTCAGGACACGGGGGTGCATCCTGTGTGGCCCCAGAAGGGCAAGCAGAGGACAAGTGGCATGAAAGTGGGGGAGCGGGCAGGAAGAGGGGACGGCAGCGAGTTCTGTGTCGGGCATTCTGGTGAGATGCCGACTACAGGGCAGCCTGCTCCCGAGTTCAAAACCCAGTGTTAGTTCTCAGAAGGCGGAAAAGTGGCTTCTCCCTCTGCGCTTGTGTCTCCTCATTTCTAAGAGGGTGATAAGGAAGGCCTACCTCAAAGGGCTGCTGCCAGCAGTAAGTGAGCGAATCAAAGTCAAGGCCTGGTACGGTTGGTCCTCAGAAAGTATTCAATAAATCCGAGCTGCTGTTCGTAGGGGAATGACTGGGGTTAGTGGTGGGAACTTGGGAATCGTCTGTAGAAAGGTGGGCAGCTGAAATCTGAAAATAGCTCCTTGGAAGGGGGGGGCACAAGTGTGGGGGCGCATCTGTCCTTGGCAGAGGACAGTAGCGAAGTGGAACCCTCAGAGGAGGCAGAGAAGGAACAGTCAGGTAGGGGAGAGGCCGAGGCAGGCGTAATGGAAGGGCCCGTGTGAAAACAGACCTTAATTTCCGAACAGTGCTAAGAGTGAAAGCCAACTAGAGGGGCATTTTATGAGCCTGAAGGTACCGAGAATCACCCTGGAGAAGGGGGAGGGGACAGAAATGTTAAAATGCAGATTCCCAGAGAGACTGAGTCCGTAGTTTCGGGCTTGGGGATCCCAAGGGCAGAGAGGCAACAAGCCACACTTGGAGAACACGGTGTAAAGACTGAGCACGCAGCCAGGGGAAGGGACAGAGAGGGGACACCACCCTTTCCAGGTAGTCGCTTAGGGCTTACATGCATCTCGCCCTCCATGGCCCACGCATGGAGGAAACGATGTCTGCAAGAGAAAATGAGGTGCTTTCAGCAGGTTGCTGGTGTGTCACAGGAGGGATGGGGCCGGTGCTGTTTCTTTTCCCTGCATGTGTACAATGGCCAAGGAGACTTACAAACGTCTGTGACCCTGGGTTTAGGTGGGTGACTTAATCGGTTCATTCTCAAGTGTCAAACCAACCCTGCATCCCTAGAATAATGCAACTTGGTCGCGAGGCACAGTCAGAAAGGGACACTGGGACCGGACCTCAGTCCCAGGCTCCCCTTCCTCTTTCTAGGCTTCAGGGCAAAGACATGGCTCCCCATCCAAACACCACGAGGGCCCCATGAGACTGAGACCCAGGGAGCAGGTTTTCTAGAGGGTGATCCTCAAGCTGTTTTCGTCTTATATTCTCTAACGTAATTTTTAAAAATGTACCCCCCTGCATGCTTTAAAATGGATATCTAAAATGTTTTCACATGTTTAAATAGCCCAAAAGGACGCTGGGGTAGAGTAATTATTTGTTACATCATCTGTTTACATCTATTCAACGTCATCTGGATATTGTGCATTCTCGATCTCCACCCTCGTCCATTTAAATACAGAAATAACTTGGTCTTTATCAGCTGAAAATTTATACCATTGCTGAAGCAGATTTTCTCCGTAGGTTGGTACTTTGATGCTAATTCCCCACGGAATTTTATATTCATGTAATCGTTTGGGGGAGGCTTAGGCGTCTTGTATCGATCGCCCTAGCAAACTTCTTAGCAGGAACATCTAAATGTAAGTGAAAAAGACTCTTTAACTTTCTGTGATCAGGACCGAGTCACTGGGACAATTATTCTTTTTATGTCATTAACGGAAACAGGGTAAATACACTACAAAATCAGAACGGCGGAAGGCTGATACTGGTCGAAGCTGGGTCACGGATACGGAGAGGGTCATTATCATTCTCACTCCTGTGTGTGCGTTCGGAATTTTCCAGAACAAAAAGTTTGCAAACAGAATGAAGACACTGGCGTGTCATAAATTCTGGTTGGAAATTCCTAAACAAAAAAAAAAAATGTAAAAAGAAAAATAAAAAGTAAAATGTATGGGTGACAACTTTTTAAGAAGATGGGCCTGGCTTGAATGGTCCCTTTCCTGGATGCTGCTTAGTAGCAGCCCCTGTTATCCGATTCTCACGCATCTTTCCAGTGATTCTGGATGGATCCGTGAACTCCTCACTCTTTCTGATGTACAAACGCTAGCACGTTGCGTGCACATTCTCTACCCCACACTTTTGTACACGGATCTTCGCATACGACCATGCCCTATTAGTGTATGTGCATGTACCCACACACGCTTTACATTTCTAAAACGTCCGAGAGAATTCCAAGCAACGATGAGCAATCCCTTACTCGGTTAGACTCCTCCTACTCGGGGGCACTGAAGTGATTTCTAATCTTTTGCCGTTACGGTTAGTGCTGCAAGAAATAAACTTCACAAACATTGTTTGCCCATCTCCGAGTTTGTCTGGGAAAAGGTAACACGTGTTTTTTAAGACCAGTTTTAAGAGAAAACTGCCTCCTTTCAATAACTTAAGAAATGCCTTTCATGGACTTACGAACTGATCAAAAGGGATTTTTTTTCTCTCACTTTCAGGTGGGACCTTTGTCCTCTTTCTGCTTTTCAAATCCAGATTGGCCGATCTCATTGACCTGATACCAATCCCACCGCTCATTATGTATTTCCCAAATATTTATGTGCCGCTGATTGCTCCTTTCTCTGAAATGACAGAAAGGGGAAAGCCAGCCTTGGCTGAGAATTTATGACGTGCAGGTCCCACACGAGGAGCTGCGTTCCATGATGTAGGTCATCTCCTGGAGCCCTCACAACAACCCGATGGAGTGGGCGCTCTTTAAGATAAGAACACCGAGACTCGGAGAGGTTGGTCACTTGGCCAAAGTCACACAGCTGGGAAGCGGTGGGGACAGGGATTCGTCCCCAGGTCTCGTTTGATTTCAGGAATTCCTTCATTGCTTGGGGACTCCTACAGTCTATGCCCAACCGTCTATGCCAACACAGTCCTGTGCCCTTTAAAAATACTTTCAGATTTTGGGAAATGTAGCAGCGGTGCCACTGAGAATGCCGCACATGCTCCACCGAGCTTCTCCTAATCAACCAACTGGGACACTCGCGTGGTACAACACCTAACTAGAGATTTTACGTGTATTTCACCATCGTTTCCCCACTGACGGCCTTGCCTGGTGCTCTGGGATCCAATCCGAAATAGCACACTGCCTGTAGGATCTTCTATGACACTCAGTTATTTCTTTCCGGTCATCTCCCCGGATACTTCGCGAGAGCAGAGATATCACTGGACCTTTCCAGTCTTTCCTAGTGGCCCAGGGACGGTGCCAGGCCCACACCGTCAATCGTGTGACATGATTTATCTGGCTTGGCTGATTTATTAAGGCGCTGGCTGAAGAACAGTAGGTCCCAGGGCTCCACAATATCAGGTGTGCTAATGAGCGTCCTGTAAAGCCAGGGCACACATCAGCGCCTTGTCACCTTGTCTGCCAGGCTCCAGAGGAAGTGGGAGATTTGTTCCTAACACCAGGTCATTTCCTCTCTTCCTGTCCTGACCTCCCCGCTCTTTTACCAACAGCCAGCAGAAGCCATGGACAGGCCTCTTAGTGACATCTTAAGGCGAGGCAAAGAACTGACTGGGCGTGAGGGCTCTGAACGCAGAGGGGACCCGCCAAATGCAGAGTCCCCCCCTCCCCGCTTGGCGGGTTGCCCCACAGAAACAGGAGAAGTCTCGACATTGAATGGATATCAGAAAATCTTCATAAACAGAAAATTTGGGTACGTGATTTTACCCGATCCCCATGGTTATCTAGTACCTACTATCTTCTATCCATAAGTGAGGTCACTCACTTACTGGCTTAACAAATATTGACTGAATACCTACTGTGCTCCAGGCTCTGTTTCAGGGGCTGGGCAAAAGCAATGAATGATTGAATCCTAACTCCTGCCCTAAAAGAGATTATATGGATCCGGGAAACAGGTCGAGAATCAGTCAGTACAGTGAACGGGCAAGTGACATGTTTGCCAGTTGTTTAGTAAGTGTTCTGAGCACCTCTGTGTGCCAGGCATTGTGCTAAACTCTGGAGATGTGACAGGGAACAACATAGTCCCTTACCCTGGAGCCTCCAAGAAAGATTCTAATAAGAGGGGAGGTGATTTTAAATAGGACGGGTCAGGGAAGGCCTCTCCAGGACAATATCCTTTGCTCTGAGATCTAAGAGGTAAAGTGTAAGCCTCGGGAATGTGGGGGAAAGTGGATTTTTAAGTGACTGGGGCAGCATGTGCAAAGGTCCTGAGGTAGAAAAGGGGTTGGCGGGTTTGCGGCTCTGAGAACCTAGTGGGGAGTGTAGAGTGAGCAAGAGGAGGAAAAGGCAGCCTTGGTAAGGAGTGAATTTTAATCTGCCGTCAATGGAAGCCACTGGGCTCACTTGCCTGTTGCCATTTCCCAGAATCCCCTTCCCTGTGGGGTCCAGGTTAGAGACTGCTGAGTAGGGGGCCCTAGTAAGAAAACTGGCAGGCAGGAGAAGAGAGGCTAGCTGGAGGCAGCTGGAGGCAGCAGGGCGCTGGAGAGTGGGGGTGGGCAGTCTCTGCCTTGCAGGCCTGATCCAGCCCATCGCCTGTTTTTGTAAATAAAGCTAGACCGGATGGAGGGTAGCCATGCTCATTTATCTATATGTTGTCTACGTTTGCTTCTGTGCCCCAATGGTGGAGTTGAGTGGCCTGCAAAGCCTAAAGAAGTTTCTGGTCCTCCATGAGAAAAGTTCACCAAGACTGCACTGGGATGTGGCAGGGCAGGCCTGTCAGAGGCTGGCCTTGACCAAGCTTCAATTCTCCCGTGCTCAAACACACGAGTGATTTCTGTTATCCTCGTCTCACCTCAGCTCGCATTAAAGGGTTCGTGCAAGGCAACAATATGGTCCAGTTAATGGTTTAAGATTATTTTTTGTTGCTGCTTGAAGGATGGATTGGAGGAAGGTTAAGATAGGAAGTAGGGGGACCCAGAAAGAGGCAGTTAGCCAGACGAAACAGGGCCCTGGTTGGCACCGGTGGGATGGGCAGTGGCAATGGAGAGGGGAGGGAAGATGCAGGATGTGGTCTGGAGACCCCCAGGAGCTATGGGCCCACCTAGTGCCCAGACTGTGATTTCAGATACTATTCCCCAAGGAATAGGGGCTCCTTTGAAAGACGGCCGGCCCCAGGGATGAGGCAGGATAGACACAAAATGGGCCTGGAACATCTTGTGGTGCCAGAAAGTAGGAAAGTGCTTAAAACATTATGGGGGCATAACTTTTTAAGGGCACGGGAGCCAGCCTGAAGGACAGCCCCATGGCCGAGTCTGGAGCAATCTGAGCAACCAAATAAGGAATGAGAACTAGGAAATGATATGTCCATAACTGAAGCACAAATGGAGGAGAAAGGAAAGTGCTTCCGTATAGAGATTCCAATTAGCAATCGTGAATGAAAGGATAGAAGGTGAAAAATCACCCTTTGGCAAACACCTCAGGATAACCGTTGCAGCCAAGAACCAAGGATGGATGCTAAAATCGATGAGCAAAACAGTGAGAAATGGGATATGTACAGTCTCAAGGACTCTTCCCATAAGATATTCATTAAGGACAACGGGGAAAAGAGTAAGTTTACCCTGGGAAAACCCCAAGGACGCAGTCTTCACCGCGGGCCCACAGTCAGAAGCCCGTCATGAGACATGCTGACTCCAGTCCCTGCTGCTGTGAGACGACGCACCGAGAAAGCTAGCGGTGGCATTCCCGAGAAGAAAATGCATCATCTCGACGTCCTCGAGGAACCACCGAAGGACACCAAATTGAGGAACATTCCACAAAACGGCTCTTAAAAGTGTCACAGCCATGGAAGACAAAGCAACCTCTGAGGATCTGTCAGGGGGAGGAGACGAGGACACGTGAATGCACGTGGGATTCTGAATCAATCCTAGACCAGGAGGGCCCTGAGTAGGACCAGTGGCAGAACAGGAATACGGTCCGTAGAGGAGGTGACGGTATCACAGTATCGTCGCAAGGTCACTCTCTTTTGATCTGATCAACGGGATTATTGGTCAACAGGTGTGTTGGGGAGGAAGAAGGGGGGAACACCGCCACCCTCCATTGTGCCTTGTTATCGAGCCAGCTAAGATGCAGACACACGTAGACATGAAGAACTGTCTAACCACCCCTGAACGATCTGGGCAGCTCTGTCTGCCCATGCAGCCATTGACTTGTAGACAGTAAAACCTATTTTATGTCAAATATTACTGGGCACCATCTCATTCCCAAATTTTCAGAAGGGCTAAAGACGGTAGAGAGCAGAGAAACCAGCCTTATTAATGTACATCTCGATTTTGTCACCGGAAATTAGAATCTTTTGTGAATATTTGAGGCAAAACGCTAGAGTTGGCTCGTATTGTCTTTGTGTCCATCATCATAGGTATTGTCACAATTCATGTGGGATCAGATACAATGACCCTGATAAGAGGCATCATTAATCGAGCACCTACTATGTGCCAGGATTTGGACAAGGTGCGAAAGGTGACTTACCTTACTTAATCCTTCCTACGATCCTGCGCCCACCATTTCGAGGAGGATGCTGAACTTCTGGGAAGCAAATGAGCTCGCTCAGGATCCTACAGCAAGAGGAGGATGGTGAGGGCATTGGGGGATGCCTGCCCCGGGCCCCTCCGCTGGGAAGTGGCGGAGTTGGCCTGAGATGTGAGTCTATGCGTCTAGCCACAGTCGCAAGGCCTCTTTTGTGTCTTCTATCTCCCCGCAATTTGCAGAAGGTGGGACCCCCCAGGAGTGCTCACTACTATGTTGAGTGCTTAAGACGGTAACAGAGCAAATTTGTGTATTATGGAGACTGGACCTTCGTATTCCATATTTTATATTTTAGCCACCGATGCCAACGTTTGATATCACCAACTGTGAAAAGTTCGTCAGTTTTACAGTCGGAAACTCTCTCACCTGTCTCGACAGGTCCATTTTCCCGGGTCAGGCTCAGTCTCGTCCCTTGCATACGATGCTAACATGTCTGTCCTCTGTCGTCATCTGTCCACAGCCTTTGCCCACGTTTTCCCGATTGCCTTGTCTTTCTCTCAATGAAGTTCTTGTGCATTCTGGACATGAATCATTTCTCAATATAGGTGGTTAATATTTCCACCCGGTATCCTGTTTGTTTTTTTTTAACTTTGCTATGGGTGCCTTGTTATTATTATTACTGGTGTCTGAAATCTGGAGCTGTCACATCTCTTTCTTTGATCATTTTTGCATCTTTTGAATAAAGCCATAAATGTATTTTTCCATATTGTCTTTCACAACTGTTAGTTTTTTTTTACATTTTGTTAATCAATGGGATTCATTTTTTATAACTAGAGAACTTAATTTTCCTTTTTTCCAAGTCAATAGTCAATTTTCCCAGTCACATTGATTTGTTGCCCGTCTTCTTGTTTTTACAATTATATGTAAGATTTAAATCTTTTATAAATAATCATGTATTACTTTTACAATAATAAAAAAATACAATTACTTTAAAGGGATAAAATATATATATATTGATTTTATCTCTTGTGTCTTGCACAATGCCAGGCATATAGTACGTGTTCAATAAATATTTCTGAACTGAAGCCATCAACTATTGTTTTTCTACTTAACAGTATTATGGGCAAAGCAATCTTCATGTTAGTTATGGCATCATGACAGGCTTTTTGGGGTAAGATAATACTAAATAAAGGTTTCATTCTCTTAGTGCCAGTTTTTCAGTTAGAGTATGTGGAATCCCACTTTACAAATATAAAATCAGTAACGTTGGGTGCCAGGATTCTCTATTTTAAACATAAAATCAACAAACTGAATATAACCTTCCAGGCCTCATGCCTTTTATCATTGGTAGATTATTTCATATTATACATTTTCACTTATTCTTAAACTAAGCTCCTTTGCAGCAACCCTGAATCTTTTCCTAAATAGTCAATGAGGATAAAAACAAAAAAAACCCCAGCTCAGTGAGTAGCCCTTAATAGATTCTACGTAAGCATTTCTCCTTCTCTCCTTTTAAATATGTGACGTTTTAAAGGAATCGCTTCCTTCCACTTCCCTCCTTCCCCTGCCCTGGCTCCCATTCATTTTCTGACATAAGGCGCCGTGTCAGCTGCTGCCCACTTCCACTTTTCAGGTTGCCCTCAGTTACTGAAAATCTGGCGAAGCTGCACATTAATTTTTTTTGTGGCACCCGCCCTGCCCCCCATACCATTTCCTGGATCACTGCTTTGTTCAACTATCAAGAATTACATTTCATTATGGAGTAGAAACAGTCTTTGAGGCTCTTAACAATGAAAGATAATCAATTGGAAATCGTTTCCTGCTGGACAATTTTCAAGCGGAGTCATCACCGAAACCCAACCACGCTCACAGCCTTTGGTCATCACGAACATCACCGTCCAATTGAAGCTGGAGCGTTTGCTGAGTCCCGTGATTTTACATAAAGTGGCATTTAATATTGATTAAGCACATCAAGGCGTATGGGATAAATTCCCAACATTCTTGAGGCAAAACTGCCAGGATTTTAAATAAGTTTTGCTGGTCACTACAATACTTACGTGCTACATAAAGTAGTTTAATTTCAAATGATTTTATGTCTACACAGCGCATACCAGGCTACTTGATTAAGGGGTCGGTAAATTTTATATTTGCATATTGATATTTGGTCATCAGGACACTCACAATCCTCCATTCTTTTTTGCCATTCTTTACTGTACATCCCTTAAAATATGCCCAAATATAACCTTGTATAGATTTTTAAAAATCTCTATGAATGCCATTGAAAGTTACTAGTGTAAGCAGCAGCAACCGATCTAAATTAGGGTGGTACTTAATTTTGGAGAAAAAGAAAGTAAACTTGGCCTTTCAGCATTGCCCATGAGTGTAAACCGGTACCACTTCTGTGCAAAGCAATTTGGCAATGTTTAGCCAGAGCCTTAAAAATGTTCATAGCATTCGACCCAGTCATTCAATTTCCAGGAATCTATCTGAAGAAAATAATCCGATGTACGGAAAGAGCTGTATACATTAAGATGACAGATGTAGCGTTATATTTAATTATAAATAATTAGGAAAAAACCCAAATGTCCACTAAGAGAGGAACGGTAACTTATGTTTATAAGTAGCATATGACAACACGCGGGAATGCCACACTAGGTTTCAAAAGGGGGAAAATAATTTAAAAATGTGCACACATTTTTACTTGACCAAAGAGGATAACAGTCTGTCCTAAGATGTACGTAGGTTTGTCCTAATTGAAGTGTGAGCATCAGAAATGACTGTTAACAAAGTAAATCCAATAGGAAAATTATATAATTAATTCCGGAGTCAGGAATAAATGACTTGGGGATTCAGGAAACCCTAGTACATCCTAGTTGGCACAGGAAATTGAGAAATGTTTGCAATTATTAACTACTCACTTAAAAACCCAAATTTGAATTAGCTAGCTCTTGGTCTGGGGCCTACTGTGTGCTGGGTGCTGCTTTAGCTTTTTACATAGATTATTTACTCTTAATGATAATTCTGCAAGGTGGGCACCGTGATTATCTCCATTTGGTAGATTAGAAAAATGAGGCGCAGAAGTCTTAAGAAATAGGACCAAAGCCACGCAGCAAATAAAAACGAGGGAGCCAGAATGAAACCAGGCATCCTGACTCTAGTCTTTGGGCTCTTCAGAACCTGCTCCCTTCCAGGTTCATCTTCGGAAGATGCTGGTGCCCACCACAGTCCCCCACTGAGCGGGTCACCATAGCATTAACAGGGAAAAGTCCCTTACCTGCCCTCCGGGGTGCCCCCAAGCTCCCGGTGTTGCAACGGCTTTTACTTTTTAATTTTTGTGTCGCTTTTCCTCCAGCAATGACATATTGCTTTTGTAATAAGAAAGCAAAGTCACCTTAAAATATCGACAGCTCCTGAGGATGAGAACGTGGTGCATGTCCCAGACGTCTCATCCAACCTGCCAACGACCCACAGCCGCTATCAGGAGGGGTTCGTGACCTCAAACCACAACACCACGTAGACACCAGGGGCAGTTTCAAGATTCCCGATCGTAACATCGATCACATCGGTGTCTCCCACAAATCTGGAAGAACCGGGTGTCCACAGAACTTAACACAGACTCGAGCATCACAGGGTGTGTGTCCTCAGTGGAGTCCACCCCTGGAGGGGAGTGAAAATGGGCAAACCACGACAAAACGAACCCCAAAGCAGAACTGAATGAGAGTCACTGTCTGCTCTGGGAAAGAAGAGAAAGGAAGTAGGCCTGGTGGACGCAGGGCAGGAGGCGGCATTTGAAATGGGCTTTTGTGACCTTTCAAGAAATCTACCACGGCGTGAGAGCGCGGTGCCCTCAGAACTTCAGAATTGCTTGACAAACATACAATGTGTCTTCCATAGGCCCAAGCCCCTCAAATAATGTGAGGATTGAGCCATTTTATGAGCAGTTTATCAGAAAAGGACCCTACACAGGTATTACAAAGAGCTGTTCGGTGAATCCTTCCTAATTCAAGGTGTTTTTTTGGAGGGGGCGGGGTGGGGTCGGGTGGGGTGGGATGGGGTGGGGAGGGTAAGTATTCAAACGTTGGTGCTACTAGATCTGCTTATGGTGGAATCAACTGCAAGTTCGAATTTTATCAAGGACACCAGACCCCAGACATTCCTTTAGCATCGGCGGTGCTAACCCTGGGTGAAGGGACCACGGATGGAATTGGGAGGCTCCAGGGACTTGGATGGGAAAGAAGATGCCTCTTACTCCACCAGCTTCTGAAATCCACCACTTCTGTCGGTTCTGGATCTGGGCATCAAACCACCGTACCCTTGGCAGCGCCTGTGATTTGGCCAACAAATCAGATATTTTCATATATCATGGTTGTCGTAGGATTCTCGAACTACGATTGAGGCTCATGGCTAGTTTACAATGACAGCTGTAACCCAGGTCCACTGCTAGAGCTTGCTATTAATGTGCTAAGAAAGCGCGTGTAATTAAAAAGAACATTTGATAACTACTTCGAGAAAACCGTTTTCCTTTGCAAACCTACGCATTCCATTTTGTTCTTTTCAACATGGCTTTGGGAGGTGACTCACAGACTTCAGTAGACTGCCAAAGGTGTCTCTACGACTCAAAAACCAAGGAACTCTGGCCTTGAGACAGGTCTCCCACGCAGGGGGCATCGGGTCATTAGAAGGGGCTCCACCCGCAGGCCACAGACACGGGATTCGATACGGACAACCTGCTTGACTTAAGAGAGCTGTCTTCCCTTTCATTTATTTTTCTGTGTAAACTCAGAAGCATCTCGAGGTGCACGTGGGGCGCAAACAAGATCCTAAGTGTCTCCGGAAAGCGGCTGCACATCAACCAGCTCAGGTGGCCATTTCTACTCACATGAGTTCAAGTGCAGTCGTCACAAAGGTCGCTACCGAAGCAAAACTTACTCTACCTTTTTGTAACCTGTGCTGGGGGGATGTGATGTTGGTCACAAGATGCGCCCCAGCATCACTGGTCATTTCTACAAGACGCGCCCCAGCATGTGGCCGGGCAGCCTAGGGGCATTTTCCCCATCATTTACCCCTATTTGAAGCGTTTTCCAGTCTCACTACAGACCTCCCCATCCTTTCAAAGATCCTGTCCTTTTTCTGCATCAACGCTTAGAACTCAAAAGGCTTCACACCCCTGATTCCCCGCCTCTGCCAGTGGGAGATGACCTAGGTGTCCACTCACCTGGACTGAGCGAGTGGACAGTCAACCTGCAAGTAACACGCAGGCCTGGAGCCCAGCACCCCTGTGTTGGACCACCTGTGCTAGCTGCGTTTAGCAAGTTAACTTTTCTAAGACCAGTGTTCCCCCGTGAGGACGAATGTGATTGCCTTTCATCCTGAGGTCGGAATGGAATCCCCCAGGGAAATGCTTGAACGTTACGGTTCAAGGTGCTGTCGCTCCCATCCAGAGCCCTGGCTGCCCAGTGCCGGCAAGGACTCCTGATTTCAGTGGTGGACACCTTTTCCGTCCCAGTGACGCAGACAGCCCTCCTTCTTAGCTGTGTTCCTTCCTTCCCAGGACTGGCTACCTGATTTTGCAGGGCCCGATGCAGAATGAAAACACAGAGCCCTTTATTCAAAAAGAAAGTCAGGATGGTGACAGCAGAGCATGCCACCAAGCGTGGGGCACGAGTGGCACGCTCAGGAAGACGGCCCTGCCCCTTTAACTGGAGCAGCTGATCCCGCCCGGCTGCACATCAGTCACCTGCAGGACTTGAGAAAGTACCGATGCCCAGGCCTCTCGCCCCAGCGATTCTAGAGAGCTAAGAGCCACATGTGAGGCCCACTGGACCAGAGTGACAGAGAACCCTGGAAGAGTGCCGTGGGCCAATATCCACAAAGAGCAGGCAGAGGCAGGCCCCCAACGCCTGTTGCCAGAACCCAGGGCATTCAGGACCTGTGCCAGGTGTTTCTCAGAAAAGGTACCCCCTACCTTTATGGGTCAATAGCGGCAGAGAACACCCCTGACTCAACATCTCCTCTTGGGTGTTAACTCCACACAGGCTGCTCCAGAACCACCCTTTCCCAGCGCCCTTTGCACTACCTGTGACCAGCCAGGTAGCCAGGGGGCAGGGGTGGGGGATGAGCAGTTTATATGCCATTTTCCAGTTCTCTTATGGGAAGGGCATGTGACCACCTTCTGTCCTGTTTAGGGCTTAAGTCACCACCACCTTGGACCATAAGAAGATGTGGGGTGGGAGCTGGAAGTAAGATAGAAGCCGTGATCCGTGAGGTCTTAAGGTCACAGCAGTAGTTTTTGGTTATTTCTCACCCACCCTCCCCACAAACAAAAGAAATGAGAAAAGGTCATAGAGAAGCCAACACCCCTTGATTTTATCATTAAGCCAAACACCTGAAGCGGGACCATTTGACAGATGGGTAAACCGAGAATCTGAGGTCAGATCTCCAGCTGGAGGTCCACCAGACAGTATTCCCAGGGCCAGGGTTTTCTCATCGCCTTGCTCCTCAGCCCCATTAGCTTCTGACAAAAGGTGGCTTCTTTCGGGCCGTTTCATCACCACCGTGTTCAGATCGATTCCTTACTTCAACAAAATATTTTTTTCTTTATTAGACACCCGACCTAGCTCTGTAGTTTAAAAAGGTGGACTCTGGAGCTACTCTGCTTGGGGCTGAAACCCAACGCCCATCTGGGAAGTTTCGCCTTCATGTTTGTGTCTGATTCCAACAAGAGAAGGGTCTAGGAGAAGGTGAGTGAGGCAAGTCCCTTGGGGCGAATAGAAAGTGGTGCCCAAAGTCTCACGGACCAAGGTGGTTATTGTAACGCAATTTTCTAAAAACCAAACATAAAGAAAAAAAAAAATCCACAACAAAACATCAGAATTTTAAATAAAGGAAGGATCCAACCCTGCCCTCGCACAGCCCTGCCCTAACTCCCAGGCCAAGTTCTAATACAACTTTATTTACAAAAACAAAGTGGCTGACTTGTGGGTCATAGTTTTCCAATTAAAAAGAAATCCATGGGAATACTTTTTTGGTTACTGAGGTTTTGGTGCCCTGGGTGAGTAACTCGCTTGCCTCTCCCTAGTCCTAGGTCTGGGTGACACCTGGGAGAAGCAGAGGAGTGGACACAGGTGAAGTTCTTAGTACAGGGCCTGGCTCAGAACAAGGACAAATGTCGCCAATGGCAACAGAAATTAAGGCCCATCCTTTTTCTTTAAGAAATTAAAGGCACGGACAAGTAACTCATGTTCTAGCGGGGTTCCCCAACCCCTGGTCGGGGGACTGGTGTGGGTCCATGACCTGTGAGGAACCAGGCTGCACAGCAGGGGGTGAGCAGGGGGTGAGCGAGCGAAGCTCCATCTCGATTGGCAGCCGCTCCCCAGCGCTCGCGTCACCGCCTCAGCTCCGCCTCAGTTCATCAAGCATTAGATTCTCATAGGAACACAGGTCCCTGGTGCCAACAAGGTTGGGGACCACTGTTGCACAGTATTTAGAAGGCAACGCGAAATCTTAAAGAGAGGGAAGAGGGTGCCACTCTGATGTTTGGACTCTTCGCTGGAGACTTTAAAGCTGACCTGGATAAGGAGCCAGAGGACCCAGTGTTTCCCAGGGCCTAGCTGGAACTCTGTTGCATGAAGCAGCACCTTCCTCGAAGGAATCCAAGGAATTTTAGTATTCTTCGTCCTTCTCCCCTGCATTTACCCATAGTCCAGCTCAGAGGGCAGTCAACTCTGGCCCTCCAAATCATGGCCTGTGTTTTAGAAATAAAGGTTTATCGCTACACAGCCACCCCCATTAGCTTACTTATCATCTATGGCTGCTTCAGCTACAGTGGCCGAGCCGAGTGGTCGTGCTACAACTGCACAGGTGGACGGCTGAGAGGTTTGACAGACGAGGGCCAGCAAAGCCCCAAATGCTTACTATCTGGAAAGTTTGCCTGTCCCTGGTCCACGTCCAACTTCAAACATAACCGTTAATCAATGTCCCGTCTCAGATCCACATTGACCTGGCGAACGGACATGGATGCAGACGCTTTGCCTTTCTGGTCTGTGCCATGTCGGTGGTCCCTTAGCCACTATGGCTGTTTCCCAGTTTTATTTGGTGATAATCTGTGTATTTTAAGTTTCATCCGAGCAGAGTTAGCCAGTTTGCTCTTCTGCTTCCTGAATTTATTTTATAAAGTTTTATTGGAACACAGACACGTTCACTCACTTTCTGCTTCTGTGCTAAAAATCCTAGAGTTTGGGCACAGAAATGACCTTATGGCTCCACAATGCCTCACATACCATCTGGTCCCCAAAGGTTTTACGGACCTCTGCTCCCCTGGGAATCCAAATGTGCTCGGCGACACCAGGGTAGGTCTGAGACCTCTGAAGTCCATGCAGCTGTTTTTTTTTTTTTTTAAAGCCCTCTGAAAAGGCTGATGTCTTTCCTGTTTATCTTAAGAGGTATAACACAAGAAGCACGAGGAACGTGTGTATGATTTTGATCTCTGGGTTCCCACTTGAAAGGTCAACAACCCTTCTGTTACTAGAAGGGAAACGTAGATAAGACTCGTGACAAAGAGCAGACAGGTGACAACAGAATCTGTACACTGCGCCAGCACCGAGTAACCAAACGCCTGCCTGCACCATCGAAAACAAGAGTTCAGAGCAAAGCAACGATTATTCCATCACGGGTTTCTCATTTTCATTTCCCCCCTTACAACGAAGCGACTCAACGGTGCCTTATCACCTGCCCGAGGTCATCTTGAATCAGATCTGTTCCAACAAAATTCTTAAAATACACTACGTACCTCTTGCTATTCCATAAGTGAAATATGGTCCCCTGTATCCAATCTATAAAAACTCGTTTTCACGTCCTTTTCCCTAGTTTACCCAAAAAATGGATCAGTTTCCATCTACTCCAAAAGCACAGATATTCAGCTTGATGAGGGCACACAAGAATTTATCTTAGAGAGACTGTATTTGAAGAAAAGATGCCAAAATAGCACCAAGCAACTCTAGATCAATTCTGCATCCACCGACGTCCCATAGTCTCCTAAGCAAAATGTCCATTTACGAGAGGTTTGGATTTTCACTTGTCTGTTGGCTCAGCAAACACCACGTGCTTACCGGGATGACAGATGCTAGTCTCAGGCTGTCCCCTGCGTCACGTGCCCCAGAACCAAGCCCAGGGCCTAGCGGGCTCTTAGCCTTCTCTTTCCAAATCCAAGTACACAAATCTGGACTCTTACCGGACACCATGACAGGCCCAGCTAGAGTTAGCTTGATCTTTGCTGCCACCTGCAGATTAAACTGCATTTCACGTCGTGGCAGGGCTGACGCTGAGACATCCTGGGTGCATTTGTGCTTACTGAATGGGGGAGACCGGGGTGGCAGGGAGAAGCCCACACCACAACCTGTCTACGAAGAAAAATAGCATGTCTCTCTTACCTCATTCTGAGGATGAGTTTGCTTTTTATTATATAAGACAACAGGTAAAAAGGAACCACAAAAAACAAAAACGGAGAAGGTGGATACTCATACCCACCACCCGGCTTCCCCAGACCTGCCACGTACCCATCCTCATCTTAACCTTCCCCACTGTACAGATGAGGTTACTCTCAGTCTCCCACGTGGTCTAAAAGTTTAATGATTCCATCAGAGATGGGTCAGTTTTAGAGTTGGAGTCTATCGGGAAGGTATCCTTCCCTCTAGCATACAGCGATGCTCAGTGCACCCCCACCTCGGAATGAATGAGTCAACCTGCTGAGCTGAGCCCTGGAGGAAAGACAGTGCCGTGGAGAGGTGTCCACACCGCACGGTATCCGCCCTGGGACAGCCACCGCCTCCGGAGGCCTGTGGCGTTGGGAGCAGCCGTGCAGGAGCTGGTGACTGGAGTCTGGCTTGCAGGTCTCCCTCAGGGGGCTGGGCCACAGCATTCACCCGGAGCTCTGGGCAGCTGACCACCCTCTTTGCCTGAATCAGAGGCACAAGCTGGGCTCCAGGGGAGTGTCCAGCTGCCCCGAGGAGCCGCTTTCTGGCGGGAAGGTGACCAGGTCTGAGTCCTTGCTCTCACTCTGGTCGCTGTGCTGCTTCTTATGGCACCGCAGGGAGTCATCCCTGACGAAGGCGGCCCCGCAGGTCTCGCAGCGGAAGGCCCTCTGGGTCACTATTTTGGCCACGGGCTGGGAGCTGCCCTCTCGGGGCCCTTCCCTGCCCGGCGGGGCCCGGTTCTCCGTTTTGGCCTCGTCCCTGTGGACCTTGTCAATGTGCTTGGCCAGGCTGCTGGGCCGCTTGGTGTCAAAGCTGCAGAAGTCGCACTTGAAGGGACGGTCCTTGCAGTGGACCCTGCTGTGCACGCGCAGGGCGGCCGCGCTGGAGCAGGAGTAGCTGCACTCCGGGCACTTCTCGGGGTGGTCGGCCTGGTGCAGCCGGCTGTGCTCCAGGAGGTCGGCCCGGTCCCGGCCCTGGAAGGCGCAGTGCAGGCACTTGAAGGTGTGCTTGATGCGGATGTGCGACTTGAGGTTCGCCTTCATGGTGCAGCGCACGTCGCAGAACTCGCACTTGAAAGGCTTCTCGCCCGAGTGCACGATCATGTGCCTTTTCAAGTCCGAGCTGATTTTGAACTTGGCGCTACAGAGCCAGCACTGGAAGGGGGTGTCCCCTAGCAATGGAAGGTGTGTTTCCATTAGAGCAGGCAGGCAACAACAGAACTCCCCCCAAACATGCGTCAGAACACATGGCCGCAAAGGGACGGGTGGGTCTTCTGAGCTCCAGCCACCTGCGGCCTCCTAACAACACCCTTTGACCGTGTACGTCAACTCACTCGATCCTCGTGACGGTCCCGAGTGGGTATTATCTATCTATCACCCCCATTTTCCAGATGGGGTCACTGAGGCTCAGCGAGGTCAGGTTATCGATCTATAGAGCAGGGATTTGAACCCCAGGCGTCGTGGCATCCAAGTCCACACGCTTTGTGAGAACACTTCGGTTTTGAATCTAGACTCTCATGGATCCTCACATCCCCAAACTGAACATGGAAGAAGGAAGCGGTGCGTACATATCACACACGACTGCTCCAAATCAAACACTTAAGCTGCATTATGTCAGTTCACTGGCTTGCATTTACTAGTTAAGGTTCCAATTTCACATCTGCAGACTGAATTTTATGTATAAAAAAGTAACACATGAATATGGTGGCAGGGGACAAGTAGGGGAAAAGCCTCAGCTGCCTCTGCACCCCTGGAGGCGCTGCTAAAGGTTTTTTTCTTCTCTTGGGGGTGGTCACTTTAAACATCATCATCTGCTGACTATAAGCAAAGAATCTCCTTTACACCATACGTGCCTCCTTTCCCACCAGAGTCCTGTGCTCTCATGGTTGAGATTTTTGCCTGTCCGGTACTTCCTTCTACACAAATAGCTTTATTTTTCATTTATGTTCAATAACATTTACACTCTGACCTGCGAATTCTCATGCTTTAACTAGTTGCTCTCAACTTTAGAGTCAGCTACACTAAGTCTTCGTGGAATGTCATCGACAGGTTCTGCAACTTTAAGCAAAACGACGTATAAAACCAGTTCTATCATAGGCTAATTGATGTCGTTACGGCACCTCCTCGATGTTATAATGAAGCGACGTGGAATGAAATGATGTTATCTGAGGACGAGCTGTACCAGTAATTTCTATTACGACTGGGTACGTGGCATTCACCAGAGCCAACTACTACGCCGGAATGACGTCCACCCCTTCCAGGGCCACTGTCACCTCTGGGCTAGCTGCTACTGTTGCTAGCAGCAAGGTCAAATTGATCCTCTTTTCTTACATGCTTATTGTGGGCCACATTTTATCATGTTTCTTGACCAGATTGTGTGTTTTTTGAGAAAAAAGAACCTCACCATGGTCTCAAAGGCATCCAGCCTATTTACATAAACTTTTACATAGAATTTCTAATGAATGTTCTGAATTTCTGATTTACTGATTTTTTTCTCTTAACCTTCCATACAAATATCATCCCGACATTTCCCTTTACTGCAAAACCTGTCACATATTGAATATCTCATGCCATTTTTTTTTTCTCTCTTGTTTTGCTACAGTTTATTGTCCGGCACCTTCCACTAGGATGGTGCAGTTTGGCTGGGTATAGAAGTCTATTTCAAATTCATTTCCCCACTTCGAAGGCTCTGTTCCACTGTCTCCTAGAAGTCACTATGACTGAGAAGTCTAAGTATGGATCGCTCTAGCCACTCCCTTGGCCTTGACTGGCATCTTGGGAGCCCTTCCTTGGGAGGCATGTATCCTTGGAATCATGAAATTCTTTTTCTCATTTGATTTTCTCCCTTCTATTTTCTTCCTAGACCTTGTCAGCAACCAGACTTCCAGCTTCTTATTCATTCTCAGTTCTCCAACTCAATCTCTTTTTCTAATCTTTGGGATTTTTCTTTAACGTTAGAGCCAGTGAGCCTTGTTTTAATTCCTACCTCTTATTCTCACTACCTTTTCACAGAATTCTTCTTCTTGGACACAATATTCTTGCGACTGGGTAGATTCTAATTACAATTTAAAACATCTTGTCTATTATTCAAGTACTCTTAACTTCAGGATTATTTATTTGTTAAACTTAGAGCATTTTATGCTGTCATTTTCCACAAATGACTCAGTCCACAGTTGACACTTTACTTTTAGGAAGAAGAAACTAGTTTAAGGAGTAGATACAGGTGCCAGCCATGGATTTTACTGTTTCTAGGGAGTTTGGGCCATTTTGCCAATAGGCTTCAGCTTCTCCGAGTCCTGTGGCCTCGGCCATCTACATGGCAGTTTCAAGCCCAGAACTCTGAGGGCGGCCAGACAGTGGCGAGAACGAGTGGCTCCCAACTGTATGGCCACCTCCCACTTGTCTGGATATTGGCATATTCCCGTCTGCTTGCCATCTTCTGTGAATTCATTGAAAATTCTCATTTTATGAACCTCTTTAGGAGGCTCCCAGTCCCCATTTTTCTGTGCCATGATGGATTGGTTGGCTCTATCAATTAATTGATCGATTATTATTTCAATGGGGGGTCTCGCAAAGAAGGGAAGGAAAAGCCCTTCTCAAAGTCTAATGTCCAGGACTAGAAGTCTGTGATTTGCAGTTACATTCAACTAATTTTGCTGCATATTTTTGAATTAAGCTATACAATCAGAAGTTAATTTAAATGACTGAAACAGCTGGTTTGTACATCAACTTTTATTCGAGATACAGCTTTGCTTCTTGGCTGCTATAGTGAGTACTCATCCCCAGCTGTGTTCTATGTCGTCAAGAGAGAAAACCCAGCTATCAGACGTTCACGGTTTACTAAAAGCCATTGTCCTGGCGAATGCACAACCACAAGCTTCACCATCACCATGAAAATTCCAATTTTTTTTTCACTTAGCCACCGAGTTATTTAAGTTGCTTGTGTTTCAGTTAAATGAAGGTTCAGACATAAGAGACCATGTAAGGCACAGGGGTTTCCAGGCCAGGGACTCACCTGTGTGGGACCGGAGGTGCACGGTGAGCTGGCTGGAGTTGCGGCTGGCGTAGGGGCAGAGCTGGCATTTGTACGGCCGCTCGTCGGAGTGTATGCGCAGGTGCTTCTTGAGGCTGCTGCTGTCCACGGCGGCGTAGTCACACAGGTGACACTTGTGGGGCTTCACGCTGGTGTGGCACCGCATGTGCATAGTCAGGTTGTCCTTCCGGCTGAAGCACTTGTCACAGAACTCACACTTGTGTGGTTTGTCTCCTTCGAACACATAAAAGAGTCAAGGTTTGAAGGTTTTCCCTGTCCAGATGACTGCAAAGGGATTTGACTGACACACTAGCCTGGGTATATGGGTCAACCTCTTCCTTCTGTCCAAATGCCCAGAGACAGAAACATACCGAAGTCTGGATAGGCACAGTGTGAGATGAGAAGGTGTGCCATTTACTGATGGCTCAGAAATTTTAAAGACTCCTGCAGGCCAGATTAGATAAAATTTGATTGAAGGGGAAACTCAGGCCAAATCCCTTCTGGGAAAACAGGAGTGGTTATAGAAGTATTCAGGATCAGAGGTGGCAGGTGGAGGTGTCTTGAAACAGCATCCTGGCTAACTGACAAACCACATAGAAGATGGTCACGTGGACCACTTCCCCTACTTGTATCAAACAGCAAGCAGCAACAGTATCCACCCCCACTCCCAACTATTAGGGAACAAGGGTACTTATACTGAAGAACTGAGGCAAATGCCCCAAATAGCTAGAGAGACTCTGGAAAACAAACAAACAAAAAACACTCAGAACATCTCTACCAACTGGAGCGTTCCTTTCCTTCCCTACGACCACTTCAGACTGATCATGTCCAAATAAAAATTAATCTGCCCATTAACCAAATGCTCGGGGAAGGCTGGAACCAGGAAGACACGCCCGACTGAAGAACCTGAAGTTACAAAAGCAGTTTTCATTCCTATAACAATTTCCAGTCTCTTATGATTGTCAAAATAAAACTTCCCGTACGATGAGTACCAGAAAGGATGTCAAAAAAGGACTAGAAGTAGAAGACAGAGCTAAAGAATCTCCCAGAAAAGTGCCCGAAAGGACAACAGGGAGAGTACAAGGAGAGTTAAGACACGAAAACTAGTTCTGGATTGTCCAGGACAGAGTAAATAATTTTCTCTTAACACTAAAGACAGCCATGGGCCTTAAGATGCCCTGGCTAAAGGCAGGGTGGCATAATGTCAGAATGATGAGCTTTTCTTAAAGCTTTCAGAAGGAAAAACGCTCAGATCAGCACACTACTCCTTAGGCGACACTGGAGGGTAGCAGAATGGGAACACAATCTGCAACGTTCTATAGAAATTATTTAAATAGAATCCTACACTTGGATTAGCATTCAGTGGAAAGAGAAAAGAAAGCCAGTTGACAGATGAGAGATGACTCAGGGTATCACCCTTGAATGGTGGATACGTCAGAAAAAGAGGAAGTGGATGTGGGATATGAGAAAGTCATGAAAGGGAAAGTAGTGCTTTCGAACCACGAAAGAGAACTAACCATCAAAAAAGGCAAGAGCACACGAAATCAGGCAAAAATCGACCTAAATGTTAAGTACAACGAACAAATGGATTCAATTTCCCTGCTAAAAATTTCAAAAAAAAAAAAAAATAAATAAATAAATGTCAGCTTAACATTCTTAGACAAGTAAAATGGCAGAGAGAAGTAGAAAACAGTAGAAGAGTGTTTTAGAAAAATGCTGAAGGAAAGCAGGAATATCCATTTTCATATTAGGCAAAATAGAAATCACGATGAATGCCGCCACTCAAAGCTTCATATGAGAGGTAAACCTCACCAAGTAGATGGGAATTAAGCTTCTGTGAATCTAATATGGTCTCCCAAAAGGCTTTCCTGAAAAAGTCACCTTGAAAGTTGTAGGGTATATTTTAAAACAATTGTTGTTGTTCAATAATCCGAATCAGGTTACAAACCTCCCAGACAGATGGGCAGCGAGAGCTTCGTGTATCAAAACCTACAGCCAGCGCTTTCCGGGAGAAAGTTTACAGACAAGCTCATCTTTAAGGCCAAAAGTGGAAGCAAGTGAACCATTTGCCATTCAAGAAACTAGTCGAATGGACTTTAGAGTGCTTGATCAAGAAAAACAAAAATTAGTTGCTAAAAGGGAGGTTCGCTCATAAAGAGAAGGTTCCAGTAGACCAGGGTTTTCGGTCCTGGCACTACTGCCATGGGGGACAGGTGAGTCTTTGCTGCGGGCTGTCTGTGTATTATAGGATGTTTGGCAGCACCTCCCTCCCCAAAGTTTTCAGCTATTGCCCAATGCCCCTTTGGGGTGGGGTGGGTGTAAAACTGTACCTGGCCGAGGACTATTCCAAGAGACACTGGAGAGAGAAAGGGGACTATGGACAAAGTCAACTTTACCCCCCAATACATTTAGAAGCCTCGACAAAGTGGATGACGGTCCAGGCGGACAAAAATCACCGAGTAAAACGGATCAATCATCGTCTTAAAAATCGCTGCGTCAGAGGAAAGTTGTTTACTGTGTTAGTATTTGCTGCCCTTCTTCCCAGGAGGATTCTGCTCTCCTGTCTCGGTGACTGCAGGCTTGGGCATGTGACTTGCCCAGCCCATTGAAATGTGACCAAAACCGATGAGTCAGTGTGAGGCAAACGCTTCTCCGAGCCAGTGGACAGCCTGCCGCCACTCATTCCTCTTGCCCAAGACAACTTGTAACATTCCCGAGTGGGGGGTTCTTAATTTGGGGCCTGGAGATAAAATGTCGAGGATCCAAGACCTTGGATGGGAAACCATGGCCTCTCACGGGAATCTGGCACTTCCTCCAGCTACGAATGTCGTCCGGAGACCACTCTACTGGTGGGACCTGAGACCTTCAGGTACAGACACGAGCCATGTCTGTGTCGCACTGCACTTTGCTGCGGTTCTCAGCATGACATTGACGGTCATCGGGGCTTCAGACCAGCCGTGAGGTCCCAGCCTTAAATGCAGACCTTCTCAGTGCTACAGCGCATACTGATCATAGCAGGTGGGGAAGGTATCATTCCAATACAGGCTTTTTTCCCAGCTTTGAGATTGTGTAGGGTATACAATGCTGATTTAATGTATTGAGGAATAATTAACGAATCTTATTGTAGTAAATGCCTCTACCACTTCAGATAATTACCACTTTTGGGGGGGAGGGGTGATAGCATTTAAGATCTATTCTCTTAGCAAGTTTCAAGTATATAATACCCCACTGTTCACTACGGTCATCACGCTGTATGTCCCATCCTCAGAACTTACTCATCTTAGAGCTGGAAGTGTGTACCCTTTGACAACCATCCCCCCCCCCCCCAATTCTCAAGAAAAATGTACAGAAACAAAGTAAAATGCAGTTTCTCATTTAGTGGCTCTGGCTGGGGCTTGAGATTCTGTATTTCTAACAAGCTCCCAGGCGGGATGCTGACATTTCTGGGTTTTACCACCCCTTAGGGAGCATGGGTTTGGTGTATTAACACACCGCACACTTAACGCTTTGACAGCAAATGTACTGAAAGACAGTTTTTAAATGCGACTTTGTTACATTTAAAAACATTATTCTGGGAAAGGCTCAGGATTGCCAGGCGTCCACAGCAAATAAAAGGTCAAGAACGCCTTTATCTGGTGTGTTCCAGACAGAGGCCGCTCTCCCAGCTGGGTCCTGGAGAGAAGCCACAGGCACAGAGCTGTGACTGACTTTGGGGACACTGGGATGAGCAGGGCAGTCTTCAGTTGCCACTGAAATGGAAATTGTCATCCCAGCCTAAACTACACCCCCTCTCCATTCTCTAAGAAAAAAAAGGTCATAAGCAGAGAAAGTAATGTGGGCATATCTATCAAATTATGCGAGTGTGTTCTATCAGATCAGTTAGAAGCGTTTCCACATTCGGTTAACCGTTGAATAGCATAACGATAAAAAACGCTGCAGCTTCCTCTGTGATAGAGTAACTCAGATATCAGTGGCAAATGAAGAAATAAAAAGTAGGACAATAAAATACAAACATTAGAAGTCAATCACCTGTATGAGGCGAGATAAATGCCATAGGACTATCTCGAAAAGCAGCAAAACATGTGAGATTTGACCATCATTCTCCATTTAATGCCCTTCCCCTCCAAAAACAAAACAAAACAAAACAAAGAAAACTCCAATCTTAGAAGGCTAGGAATAAGAAACTTCTTAAACATGATAAATGATCTCTAAGTGACGTCTAGGGACTCAACCCACAAATGGTAACATCAAAGCCCTCCTTTAGAGCAGGGGTCCCCGACCCTGGGGCCATGGACCAGTACCGGCCTGTGGCCTGTTAGAAATAGGACCTCACAGCAAGGGGTGCGCGGTGGTGGGGGAGCAGGTGAAGCTTCACCTGTAACTGTGGCCGCTCCCCAGCGCCGGCATCACCACTTCAGCATCACCTCAGCTCATCAGGCATTAGATTCTCATAGGAGGATGGGTCCCCGGTGCCAAAAAGGGTGGGGACCGCGGCATTAGAGGAAGGGATAGATATGGAAGGTTCACTCTCTCTGTTGTTATTCTCCCGCTCTGACCTGCAGCCCCTGGGCCAGGGCTCTCAAGATGAAGTAGAAAGCCAGGAATGGAAAATACTTGCATACGACAGCCTGCCTAGACAACCCAGAAGAATCAACTCGAACTATCAGAATGGAGGAAAGAACAGCAAGGGGCTTGGAGAGAAGACTCAACACTGATTTTTAAACAGCTTTGCTGCCATCAGCACTCGATCAAGTTTCCATGGCCCTCTGCTCCCCCATCCCCAAATCCTCGTCCTGTCCCTCTCTGGATTGGGAGGTAGGGAAGAAGGGTGTGGCGATGCCTAAATTAAAGGCCAGGAGATACATGGTAATCTGAGAGTCACTATTTAATACGGCACCTTCGTCTGGCCTAATGAAGAAAACGCAGAATTTGTCTCATTTGCACTTCATGGCTTATTGGCTTTTTATGTGAAATGTGGGTATCTGTATGTCTTAGGGGGTTGCCCCTTTATATCCTTCTCCATTGGGTTATCTTTGATTGGGAGGAATCCCTGTGTGTCCTGAAGACGAACTCTGCCCTACGCTGCAAATTCCTTCTTGGGGGACGTTTGTCTTCGTAGTGGTGCCTCGTCCTAAGTTTTCACTGGAGTCACATTTAATCCGACCTCTTTGTGGTCTCTGCTAACTGTGTGCCTGTCTACCCATGCCATGAATTTGTCCTTGTATGTTTTCTAATTATAGACTTTAATATTTAAGCGACTGTTATTTGGAATTTGTGAATGGTGACGGGCTATACCCTTTGTTCTCTGCCGACTGTCCAGGCCCCATGTATCAGAGTTCGCCCATCCCTCCACTGACCCGAAATAGTGTTTATCGGGTGTTTAATCGGCATCTACACAAGTCTGTTTCTATACTCTGTTACAGATTTATTTATTCCAGCTCTAATATTCGTACTGTTGGAATCAAAGCTTTATATTTTAATTTCTAACAAAGCAAAATGTCTTGTGCAACATTTTGGAGCTACTTTTGTGCCTTCTCTCTTCCAGATTATTTTGACTATCCAAAAAGCAGGTGCCATAGGGGTATAGAAGTAGAGGTGACAAAAACAACAACAAATAAACAAACCTCCTCCTGTTATTGTAAGCTTTCAAATAATACAGTGTATTCACCTTTTACTAGAATGATTAAAAATTTTTAAAATAAGAGCAAATTATATATATAAATTTTTCAATGTATAAAGTTCAGAAAATTGATGCTGTTTTCAAACCTATCCAGAACGGTTACTGTTTACACTGATTTTTCTATCCTTTTTTTTGCTTCAGATTTTATATGGGGAAAAAATAAGAACAAAGCATTTTCTATCTGGCCCTCCCCTGCTCTACTTCGCACTGTTTCTATGGTGTGACTGAAAATTTAGTTTTTCCGTCCAAGGACAAACTCACATTTATGGGATATAGACATACATATTAAAACACCCTAACATAATTTTAGAATAAAGGCAATAAAAAGATCGAATCCAAGTTCAAGGCCTGACTTTCCAGGACTTCTCCAATGTGATCACAGCCTAGCTTTCTAATTTACTCTCCCCAAACAAGCCCTTAGCAAGCCTGCGTGCTAGGTGCACAGACACCTGTTCTTAGCCTCACCTGCATTTACCTGTCCCACTCTCCCTCCGTGGCTCACAAAGTGCTGTCTGAGTGCCTGGGGACCCGTGAGACCCTCTGGTCAAACGTATTTTCGGACAGGTACTAAAGCACCATTTGTCTTTCGTATTGCCGATGTGCACACACGGATGCTGGAGCAACGATGGGCATAACTGCTGGCACCTTAGCAGACGGCCAGCTCTGCCCCCATAGCCATGCCCACCCAGTGAGGCCGGAGCCCATGTCACTTAGCTTTTACTGCTCACAAGGATGTCCTGTTGCTTTTAATCTAATTATTATTATTATTTTTTTAATAAAAACACTGTGTAGTAAAATGGGAAGTCCCCACAACGTGCTTCTGCTGCAAAGCAAAATACACTGGGTTGTCTTGAGAACTAGCACTTGCACGTGTGAGTGTGTGGGTGTGTGGGGGGTGGCTGCATTGCAAACCAGGTACTTTTTTCCACGCAGCACCATTTTGATTTAAAAGAACTGACAAAGTATTTTTTTTCCCCCAGATTTGGGATTTGGCAGATCTTTTCTTATAGATGGATGAAGGGAGCCTGTCATTTCAAGGAAAATTACCCACCATAATACTGCGGTGATGACGTTAGCGCTCTGACACAAAAAGTTAGGATCTGATAACGTCTCTCTTACCCCGGGCTAGCAGCTTGTGAGTTCTTAGTTTGCTGAGGTGGTGGGTAATATTAACAGAAGTGGTTTCCCCCTGTGGTGTAATGACATGGCCAACATTTAGAAGAACTGTATAGCTGCCGGGGCACATGTCAAAAGTCAAGCTTGAGTGAAACCCGCCAAAACAGAAAAGAGACCAATAGATTTTAACTTTACAGCTTGAGAAGTTGATGGATATGGGGGCAGATTCTCCATAGCAACTAAGCTCTAAGAAACTACCATTTGTTGTGTGTCAAGGGTACAGTATTAAAGAAAAATAACAATTATCCAGAAAGGTTATCCAAATACCCCTCCATCTCCAACCTCTTATGTGAGGCCACATTTTCTTCATGTTTTCATCAAAAAAACACACGACAATGGGCTGCAGACAGAAACAGCTATGAGAACCCAGGGAAGTATTAAACCAGACACAAGAGATCTGCAAAAGTATAAACAATGCCACTTTGGGGTTTGGAAAAGTTACTTTTCATAAAAGCGTTATGTTATTATGTAGTGGGCTTACGGTTACTTTTAAATGGCTGTTTTCAAGTTTCAGATTGCTAATGCCATAGCTACAGATAAAATGCAAAAGGATCTCGAACCACTGCTGGAACAATTTAGCAAAGATCTGGGTTCGAGCCTTAAATGATCACCTCTACGCATATGGCCATCCCTGCCCCCCACTTACGGTTGGCCCGGAGATACCTCTGGGCCTGTGTGTCAGTTCTTTTCTTGGTAATAAGACCGTCTCTTTGTACATGGCCACACAGACTCAAGATTTCACTGTCACAGCGAAGAGTGGCCATGTGACTAGGTTCTGCTCAAGTGAGCATGAACCCAAGTGACGTGTGTAAGTTCCTGCTCACTACTCATATGCCCAAGCGCTTAATTCATATCCGTTTCCTCGGGAATTTTTTGGTTTGTTTTTAACACCAAAGTTCTGAGCCAAGGAACAAACACCTACCCGTGTGGATTCTTAGATGACGGTCCAAATCTTTCATGCCATGAACAGTTTTGAAGTGGCAACCTAGAAGAGAATGGGGCAAAAACAAAACAAAACAGCTGTTCTTAAAATACAACCTCAGAAAGGAGGTGACTGTAAATCTGAATTTCTGGTGAGTCACGCTGGGCTCTGCTGCCACAGGATGCTTGGAACCTGCAGCAGACGCGTGCGAGTGTGCAAAGGGAGTGCAAGGATGCAGCGAGGGATTCACGCAGAGCTCACGTGACAGCGCCTGGCACAGAGATGGGCTCAGCGTGGTCAAGGTCCCTCTTTACCTGGATAGCAGCAGTTGAACGTCCTCTCTCCGAGGGTCGCTGTTTGTTCCTTTGACTCAGAGGAGAGAGCTATGACAGGGCCCTTCTGGGCATCACTGCTGTCAGTGGAGGGACAAGATGGCTTTGGAACATCATTATCGAGTTCTGAAGCTGAAATCGAAAAAAAAAAAAGTGTTACTTAATTTCTCAAATACAACCACCATGGCAAGTCTTATAAAATGGCACATTTGTGCTTATTTCACCACCCTTCACCTTCCCCCTCCAAAAAAACAAAACAAAAAAACATTAAAAACTAAAAGCCACATAGACTCAGGTCTTAGAAAAGTTCTCCTCCTCTAAATACTAATTTCCAGGAAATAAAAGGGGACAAAAGAACATGGTAACACGACAGGGACACAAGTGGCAAGATCCGGACTGTAAACCTTTGCAACACTTCTCAAAGACCTAGTTTGGAAGACCATTTCCAATCCATCACAGGCCATCACTTCATAAACTGCAATAAATACAAATTATAAGAAAAGGGAAACAAAACAAAAAGAAAAGCCCAGAGGCTATTAATAGGCGTAACAGAAAGCTGGAGGTCACGGCAAAGTCGAGCTATTTTTAAATGCTTACTCTCCACTTCTGAACTTGTTTGGTGTCAATTCGGTAACAAGCCACAGATCACCCTGCTTCAGGCACCACTGCTCTCCGGGCCA
Organism: Cynopterus sphinx; assembly: GCA_030015415.1. NCBI lineage: Eukaryota > Metazoa > Chordata > Mammalia > Chiroptera > Pteropodidae > Cynopterus > Cynopterus sphinx. The sequence continues at coordinate 89,516,125 of CM057389.1, forward strand.
AAATGCAGGTGTCAACAATCCAACCAAAGGAAGAGGAAAGGAAGAACTAGAAGACTTGAGACGACGGCCTGTAACGTCAGAACCTCATTTGGATCCTGATTTAAACTCATTGTTAAAGCCATTTAAGACAGTAAGATGACGAACGCTTAACTGAAACCTTGATAAGGGATATTTATTTAAGGGTATGGAGGTGAAATTAGTTTTTAAAACATTCTCATAACTTAGGGGCGAATATTTATAAGGTGTACCTGTGTCGGATTTGCTTTAAAACAATCCAGGGCTGGGATACAGTTAGCACAGAAGAGACGAGACTGGCCCTGTGTCATTACCTGCTGAAACTCAGGAACAGGTGCGGGGAGCTCACCGCACCACTCTGTGTTCAGGAAGGTGGAAGCCTGTGACATCACCATCTCCATGGGCCAAAATGATCAGGTAATTTCATGGGGTTTGATCTAACAGGTTAAAAATTTTCTATAACGAAGACTACGTACTGCTAAAAGACTGCAAAGTGATTTCTCTCCAAATTGATTTAAGTTCAAGGAAAAAAGAGGTCCTATCAATGTCTGAAGCCTTAAAAATGTATTGACTCATTTATGAATTATAAGTCAATGTCTAGGACTTTTTGTCTGCCCCAGGTATAGAAGCTGGGTTCCATTTTTCTTGGGTTTCAAGGTAAATCTTCTATCCCCACGAGAAGCTGGACAGCACATTGCTGAGGGCTTCAGTTATAGGCTTAGGGTTTGCATAGCTGTGTGACTATCAGCAACTTGCTTAACCTTTCTGAGCCTAAATTTACTCATTGCAAAGAGAGATCACTAACCAGCCCCAGGATTACAGAGTTAAGAGATGGTCAGTGTAAATTCTCAGTGCAGGGCATGGTCTGAGCTGAGTAAATGCTGTCATAGGGCTCCGGTTGGAACGGGCTGCAGCTATCACATCCCAGTAGCTGTGGAGCTTGAAGCCCCTTAAACTGGGTCTGTCTGAACAAGTGACCCAGTCCTCAGGCTCTCAGCTGGGGCTCGTTTTGCCCCCAGAAAACATTTGGCAATGCCTGGGGAAATTTTTAAATCCTGTGATTGTGTGCACATGTGCGCACTTGTGCGTTATAGTAGCACCTAGTGGGTGTAGAAGCCAAGGATGTTGCTAACCATCCTACAATGCATAGGACAGGCCCCATGCCTGGATCAGAATCACCTGAAGCATGGGTTAAGTGTACTTTACCAGGTGGGGTGGTTAGGGTAGGTCCCAGGAACTCGCATTTTAAAGCACTCCCAATGGCTACCATAGGACTCTAAACCAGCTGCTTCTCAAAGGGTGGTGGGCAGAGCACCAACATTAGCATAGGCGGGGCTTGTTAGAAATGCAGGACCTCAGGCCCCACCTACAGAATCAATCCACACTTTAACAAGATCCTCTGCACATTAAAATGGGAGAAACACAGCTCCAAGCCCACGGTGCATCAGAATCACCTAGAGGGCTTGTTAAAACGCAGGTGGCTTGGGCTCCACCTCCAGAGTTCCTGATTCAGGAGGTTGGAGTGGAATTGGTTATTTTTCTAGCAAGTTCGCAGCTGATGCTTCTGCTCTGGGGACTGCACTTTGAGATCTCCATCAGAAGGGAGGCTACCTCGGGAGTCAGGGAGCCGCTCAAGGTGGCACAGCTGGAAGCTTTCAGCTAATCAGAGCTCACACTTGCCAGATCTGAAGGCCATCAAGGGGAAAACACGAACAAAACCTTGTACTACACTTAGCAGTTCAAAAGAGACCCCTCAAACTCTTGAGTGTTTTAATCCCACAGAAGCCAAGTAAGTTTGAAAAGCGAAAATCGGAGAGGTTGGAAAGCACAGTGGTTTAGGGAACTGACTGCAAAGCCCGCTGGTTAAGTTTCAAATTCTAGTTCTATCATTCACTACCTGTGTGATCCTGGCTGAGTCACCCATTTCCCTATTTCTCAGTTTCCGCATCAGTAAAATGGGGATCACAGCCCCTACCGTAGGTTTACATGAAGATTAAATTCTTTAGCATCCCTAAAAGAATCTCGTACATAAGTCGGCACTGGTTTTATTGATGGACGTGTGCCCATGTAGCCATCAGATTCTTGGAGAGGGAAATGCGTTGTGAAATACTTGAAAATAGGAACAAGGGAGATCAGTGGGGGTAAGGCCATCAGAAAACGGTGCCCAACGCAACAAAGTGTCACCAGGTAGAATGTGATGGAGAGGCGCCAGGGCCTTCCCAAGATTTCTTTCACCTTTAAACACCCAAGGAATCTCACTCTCCTGGGAAAGGCACAGCCGGGCCAGAGAACCTTCTAGCCTGAAAGTGGGTGGGTAGAGAGGGGGTGGGGGATTTGGCCAGACAGGTGACAGAACCCAGTTTAGCACAGTGGTCATTTGACCCTATGAGGAACTGCTGATGTTTCTCTTGTAAGGTTTTCCTCCCCCCACCCCTGCCCACAACCGCCAGTGTTTTTTACTGGTGGTGATTAAAATCTATCAAACGACCTACTCCTTTATATTTCCTCCTAAGCTACTTGAATTGCAAAGCCACCTGCAAATGAGTGGCCCAACATTAAAAAAAAAAAAAAAAAAAAGGCTGGCCTCTTGCTCTGCATCACAGACCTAAAATGCAGGTGAAGAAAACCACCCGACGGAAGGGTGCTTTTTCTCCGTAGTCCTGGGTGGTGCTGAGGGGCCTAATTCTGATCCCGCCGGCTCCCACATCGTGGGGGGTGAGGTGGGGGCAGGGTGACTGAGTACTCCACAATACAGGAATCCCTCCCCAACTCCTCCAAACCCAGCAGCAGCTCCAGGACCTGCCCATTTGCAGGAATTAAGTAGCCCTTAGGGGCACCTTGAACAAACAGCCTGGGGCAATTCAGGAGCTGTCTTCTATAGCATTCCCACCTAAAGACCCAACATCCCCAATAACCCCCAATTCCTCTCGCAAAGGATCAGCAGGAGCTCTGACTGCACCCCCTTTTTCAACTGCCTGTCTCCCATTCTAGCCTTGGGCACAAGGGAGTGGTGGGATTTGGGTTATGGTAGTTCCACCCAGCCAAGGTCCGGTTTCAAACACAAACTATTGTGTTTTAGAAGTGGCTTCGTGAAGGTTCTTCCCCTTCAGCATCTCCTCGGGAGGGTGCGGTCATCAAAGCCCACCAGAGCGACCTGCAGCTGCTTTGGGGGGGTGGTGTGGTGTGGGGTCTGAGCCTCCTCAGGGAGGAGGCCCCTGTCCCTTTCCTCCGCAGGAAATGCGGGAGAGGGGAGCAGGTGCTCCCCACCTTAGGGTGTCGGCTAACCACGGGAGGGAGATCAAGCTGGAAACCAAGTTGTCTTAACCCGCGTGCAAAATCATCAGATGGGAAAGCTTTATAAACGCAGACTCCTGGTCCCTGGAGATTCCTTGGGGGGCGGGGGGGTGTTTGGGAGTGCCTGAGAGTAGCCCCAGGAATTTAACGAGTTAACAAAGCTCCCTTCCCGCAGGCTTTTGGGAAGGGTTGGCTCCACCGACCACGGGGTAAGAAACAGTGCCCTAAGGCCTTGGGGGTAGCCGAGGGTCTCTCGGCTTCGCGGGGACCCCCTCGAGCCACGTGGCAGGCAAGGTGAACCCGCTAAAGCCCGCGGTGGCGCTGCCCTGATCCACTCTCCTCCCCACAACGGATCCACTTCTTTCGGGTCAAAGGCAAAGTGCTTCCCCGGAGCCCCGGGCGCCCGTGTCACCTCTCCATCTGCTCGGACCCGCGCCAGACCCCAGCTCACTGACGTCCCAGCCGCTGCGCTTGCTGTCCCCCGCGGCCTTCAGATCTTTCCTCGTCGCTGCCCTCCTGTGCGAGGCCTTCCCTGGACAGCGCATCTGAAAGGTCCCCCCTTCCCCGCCTTCACAACATTTCCTCCCAGCGTCACCCCTGATACTCATCGCCTCACGCCTTATCTCCTGTGCCATCTCTCTCCGCCCCACTGGGTCGTGAGCTCCAGGACCGCCAGCGTGTGATCCTCCTTGCTCGCTGCTGGGTCCCTCTTTGGCATCTAGCCCTAGGTCCCCAAAGCTCAGACATTTTCCAGATATTTTCCATCCCGCTAGAGGGGCGCGGGTCTCAACGCCCACCTTCCAGGTGCGCGACCTCAGCCCGGCGCCAAGGCGATCGGGGACCCTGCACGACACACCCCGAGGTCGGCCGCGGAAGGGGTGTCAGAGCATCCTCGGAGCATGTTTGGGAGATGAACCACCTTTTACCAGCACTTGGGGAAAGGGAAGGGGAGCAGTGACCAGAGAGATCCACGCGGGGGGCGCCGTCCTTTACCCAAGGAGGTTGAAATCACAGGTGGGGGGTGATTTGCCAAGGCAGGTGCGGGTGGGGGGTGGGAGGGGTTCGGGGCGCAGAGGCTTGAACCCCAGGACTCGAGTTGGAAGCTTTACCCGCCCTCCCACACCCGGTGCCGGCACCTCGCACCCGCGCGAGTCCCGGAGCACCCCAGGAACAGCGTCGAGCCCTCCCCCCCCCCAAGCGGGGCGTCCGCAGCGCTACTCACCCCGTGTCCCCACCCCCTCCGGGGCCGCCCTGGCCAACTCCCGGCGCGCGGGGGGCGGCCCCCCGTCGTGGAGGTGCTGGGGCTTGGCCTGCTTGCGTCGCGACATGGCGTGGCCCGCGTCGTGCAGCCGGGTCCGGGAGTTCGGAAATTACCGCCGCCCGCGCCCCCGGGCCGGAGCGCGCATGTCCCCGCCGCGCGGGCCGATTGATCACGGGCGCTGACAGCTGACTGGCCCCGAGCCAAGGCCTCGGGGTCCCCGGGAAAGCGCGCTCCACCGCCCCGCGCCCGGCACCCAGCCCCAGCTCGTTAGAAAGGCAGATGCTCCGGCCCCACCCGCACCCGCCGCACCAGAATCTGCATTTTAACGAGCTCCCGGGTGGGCCGCGCCACGGGAAAGTCAGAAAGCCGGGTCTGCATCTTAACGAGGTCTCCAGGTGACCCGCGCGCCCACGAACCTGCCAGAAGCGCCGCCCGGACCGCCGGGGACCTCGTTAAAATGCAGATTCTGACTCCGCGGGCTTGGGGTGCGGCCCGGGCCCGCGGGTTCCTAACGAGCTCGCGGGGGGCGGGCGGGGGATGCCCTCGCGGCGGGCTTGGATTCTCACTTAATTGGTCTGGACTTGAAAAAGGCACTGGGGTGGCGGCGGCGGTGGTTTTTCTCGAAAACTCCCCCAGGTTATTATTCTGGCAGGTAGCCGAGGTGGAGAAAGAAGCACGACCTCCTCTCGCGCTTGGATGCTCGGGCCGCCCAAGGCACCACCTTGGCTGCATCCTCGAATTCATTTAAAATGTAAATGAGGCCAGAGGGTCGCCGACTGCAGGGTGAACCTGCTGCTCCCGGAGGAACTGATGAAAAATACCGATTCCAAGAAAGTTTTGGCTTCAGGAGGCGCGGCCCGGGAATCTGTTTGTCTCCCCAGCGGCCCACGCCCCCCCCCATGCCACCCCGCATCTGAGACCCATACAGAAGCCCCGGGAACGAGGAGCGCGGGCCCCGCCCAGACGGTGACCCTGGCATCGTCCTAGGGGGTTGAGCTAATTGGCCTCGTGCTCAGACTAGCTGGGACCTTGATGAGACCCGAGGCGGGGTGGGCGGGGGAGAGGGGGGAGAGAACCCCTCTTAGCATCCAACAGGGGAGCAAGGAACACACCTACCTACACCCCTCAGGTGTTTACTCCCTTCCTATCGGGCTTGTTATTTAAAGCGGGGACTGTGCCCTAAGCTTGCCCGAACCTGAGAATCACGTGGGGCCTCATTAAAATAGACCCAAGTTCAGCTGTGAACCCGGGCCCGGCCTGGGCGTCTGTATTCCTAACGGCGCCGCGGGCGCGGTTTTCCGCTGTGGCTTTCCCTAAGGCCCGCTGGGGTGCTGTGACACGCCTGCTGTGGGGTTACCGTTAGCAAACCCTAGGGGACCGACCGCCTGGGAGAAGAGCACTTATTTATTTCTGAAATCACTGAGCTGGTTTCCTCAACCTGCCCAAGGATTTCCAGCTGTGAGCTGATTCTAGGCATGGCTGTGTGATGCCAGGGGAAGTCGCTGGGGTTAAACTTTTGAGGCTTAAAAAAAAAATCTTAAAGGACCTTTTAACGTTGTCTTTGGGACCTGTGTGTGTAGCTACACGTACATGTAAAGCCTTGTGAAAACAGCCATATGTGCCTGGGTTTATCGTTTCTCCTTTTGGGATGTCTCAGAGGGATACTGGATCTCCTGGGGACACCTGGTCACCTGTGGGGAAGCTGAAAGGGGAAGAGCACCCAGAGGCTAGGATGGGAGACATCTGCCACCCCTTTATATGGTGGCTTGAGGTGTGCAGTGTGTTTGTGTATTTTTCCCCTGAGCCCTCTGTGTTCTTCAGCTCAGATGCACAGGATGGGATTAGCCAAGCCTTGTTTGCTACATGACCCGTTGTCTCTCCTTATCCATTTGATCCATTGCTGGCCTATATTTGGTTGCTCCCTGATTCCTTGGCTTATGATGATATAATAACTGCCACCCACCACCCCAAATGAGGATCTTAACCATAACCAGTATCTCTCCTATGTCCCTTCTATCCCCCAAATGAATAGCCATCAACCTAAACTCTACATACTTCATTCCTTTGCTTTTTCTTGTTAGCGAGTTTTTTTTTTGCACCTACATGCATCCTTAAAAATACATACAATTCATATTTTTAAAGAACCTCATATAAAGGGCATAGAATCTTCCAAGAATTGCTCCTTTCCCACACTTAGGATTATGGGATGTCTTCATTTTTGCCAATCAAATTGATATACAATGATATGTACAATGGTCTCGAGTTGTATTTCCCTCATGTGTATAATTTTAACAAAAAATGAAGTAAAAAGGTTTTCCACAAATATGATGCCAGCAACTGATTAACTTTGTTTTTTTAAGGCATTATTTTAATATTTTACAATATATCCTTTAAGAGTTATGATCCTAAATTTGGTTGTAATGGCTTGATTTCAAGAGTCATACTTGAAAAACTGAAAAAAGTAGACCTCACAGGAGATAGATCTACATGAAAGCCAAGTGGCATTGGCATTGGCTATGCTTAATAAGTTAATCCCCCTTTTCCATCCCATTCAATTATAAAAACTGACTATGTTTTTTTGAAACCCAGCTCGTAAATTTTCATCTTCCCCAATAATCAAACTGGGGCTTTTGCAGATTCAGCTGAAGAGGGTGCATCATTATGTCTTTAAGAAATGGATTTCAAACCCACTGAAGCCATTTATTTGGAAGATGTTGAAACAGATTAAAAACTCTGTTGCTAAGTTTAAACATGCAGATAGAGGTTTTTATAAGTGACAACTTTTCACTGTTTTCAGCAGCAAAATCACTTAACAAGGGAATCATGGCCAAACATGCATTTAAAAATACTTCCTCCATAGGCTGTTTCTCTCGCAAACTGGTTATTTTCTCATTCTTTACATAACACCTTTATCCTGAAATTATTCCCCCAATGGTTGTTGGGTAGTTCCCTTTCATCATAGAGAAAGTCAATAACTTTTGAACCTGGTCACTTTGTGAAAGAAAAATGAAGACTATCCCATAATTTTGAAAACTCTTAAGTATTGAGCCAAGAGATGAACTGTGTACCTTGGAACCATACAAAGATTCTCCTGGCCACTCTACCTCTCTTTCCAAAGCATTATGAAGATTCCAGAAGCGGTGTGGTGTAATAACTAAGGGCACAGATGGAGCCATCCTGAGGTAGAATCCTGTGTCTGTTACTGTGTGACCTTGAGAAAGCTGTTCTGTGGCCATTTTCTCAATAATAAAATGGCAATGCTAATAGCCAGGGTGGTTGTGAGGGTGAATAATTTCATGTGTAGAGGACACAGAACGGTGTACAGTATAGAGGTTGTACTCTATAATTCTTATTTATAAATAATTCTTATTTATAAAGGTAGAGTAAGAGTTACAGTTATCTGTAACAGTAGCTGACACTAGTCTAGAGTCGGTGGTTCCAATTAACTAGGCACAGATATTGTGTTTTGCACAAAAATAAATTGGATGAAAACATTACTCAACCTTTCTGAGTTGCTGATTTCCTGGGTCTCAATATATAGTAAATGAGTAATTTGATACTACTCACTTAACATTGCTCAAGTAATTGCTTTATTATTTTTTTAAAGAGAAATGGATAAAAATAAATTATAATTGTCTCTCTGATTGTCCTGGGCCTCCTGTGGGTGTGAGCTCCTTGCTCGGGTCATGTTCTCCTAAGCCACCTCGCTTGACTTCTGTTACGACAATTATTTTCCCCTATAGATATAGGACTGAAGGAGTAAATGTTTATCTGGGTACAAATGATTCCCAAACGTGCTATAAAGCTAGACCAAAGCAAATTTTATTCCTTCATCTGCCAGGAATTAATGTATTCATCTGATAACATTATTCTTTTGAGCCCACGCAGGTGCCTGCTCTGTTCCAGGTGTTGGAATATTGAGTGATAGGCAAGACAAACAGGATCCCGCAGGGCAGTCAGGGAACTAATGGATGAACGAATGGATGGAGGCACAAGGTCATTTCAGATAATGATGGGTGCCACAACCAAGATGAAAAGGGGTGGTGTGATTGCGAGTGACAGGGTGCTAGTGCTGGGGGTACCTGAGTTTGGCTGAAAGGGACCTTTGACCCAAAATGTGGATATAATAGGCAGCCATGGGAAGGACCAGGGAGATGACATTCCTGGGAGAGGAAATTACAGCAAAGGCTCACAGGAAATCAATTTTAGTGTGTTTCAAGCAAAGTAAGAAGATTTGGTGAACTGGTTCCCAGAAAAGAAAAATCTGGCTCATAAAAAATTGAAAAAAAATGTCCAAGCTCACTTATGATTAAATAAACATAAGTTAAAATAATATGCAATACTGTTTTCTATCCTGTCTGCATATAAAAGATTAAGCACACACATATTAGTAAAGGGATAAGACGCTATGATCCAGCTATTCCTCCCCCACACGGCACTTCACAAACTTACTGAGCGTGAGAGTCCCCAGGGGACCTTGTTAAAATGCAGATTCTGCCTCCAGTGTGTCTCAAAATTTAACATGGATACAGATCACCTGGGGACCTTGTTAGGCAGCAGATTCTGATCTCAGTGTTCTCAAACTTCAACGTGAAGAAAAATAACCTGGAGATTTTGTTAAATGCAGGTTCTGGGCAATCAACGTGTAAGAGGTGTTCAGCCTCACTAATTATAGGGGAATGAATATTAAACAACCATAAATTCCCCCCTCTCTCTTTTCCACCTACCAGATCAATAAAAATTAAGAAGGCGGATAACATCTACTTTTAGCAAGAGTGTAGGGAAATCGGTCTTCTAATGCTTGGCTAGTGGGCGTGTGAATATTTATAGCCACTTTGGAGGGCAATTTGGCAATAAGTTTTTAACACAAAGGAGCATGTCCAAGGATATTTGCTGCAATGCCACTGTCACTGGAAAAAAAAAAGATTGAGAAACAACCTAAATGCCCTAAAACAGGGGGATAGTCACACTGAGGTTCAGCCACACCAGGGAATGTGAGGCAGCAAATAAAAGTAATCAGCCAGATTTATGTCCACAAGCATGGGGAGAGCCCCAGATATGCTGGATTGAAGGAAAAAAAGCAAGTTCCACATAGATATAAACACATACTTAAAGCCATATATATTTCCAATGGTGAAACATGAAAATCCAGAATAAAGTATTGGAAGGAAACACACGGGCTATGTGTTCAGCAAAGATGGGGCGGGGGAGTGGCTTGTGGGAGAAAGGACTGAAGAGCCTAAATTCTGTCCACATGTGTAAGAGAACATTATCCTTAGTAAGGTTTCCTTTGTGAAAAAAAAAACCCAAAAACGTGATGTATTCACATACTACTTCATAAGAAGTAATTTATTAAAAAGTAATAATTAAAGTAATTAGCTAAATTATGGTTCTGTCACACAATTTGGAATAAATTCTGCATGACCGTACAAGGAATAGTGTATTTCTGTGTGCACTGATAAAGAATATTCTTCAAGGTATGTTAAGTAAAATATTCAGAGGACAGAAAAGTATACAAATTGTGCTGCTGTGGGTATATCTAAATATATATGAAAATACATACATGTCTAATGGCATCCTCTCTATAACATTTAACATAGAAATGCGTGTGCGTGTGGGCACACACATACATGCACTTGTGAATGTGGAGGAGGCAGGGGACCAGTCATAGACGTTATCCCTGAGGACAGGACGGTGGCATTTGTGATGCAGCTGTCTGAGAGGCTGACATCTTGCTATATACATTTTTCAATCCTTTAAGCTTCAAAACTCAAAATCATAAAATTTGGCACACGTACAAGAGTGTATAAAACACAAATGTGCCATTTAAGGAATAAAACAAACGCCCATGTACCCACCAACTTTAGATCTAGAACATTCTTTGTACCAAAGAAACCCTTCGCGTGTTCCCATCCATTAGCTTCTCCTTCCTTCTGCCACCTGCTTCCACTATCGCTAATTTTGCGGAATTATTATTTAAAAATAGTCCTGTCGCCTAAGTAATCTGTTGCTTAGTTTGGCCACTCTTTTGAAATGCATGAGTAATTTTCCTTCACTTGCTTCTTTCGGTCTGTGAGACTCGACATGTTGGTTCAGGCAGCTGGAGTTTGTTCATTTTCACTCCCGCGTAACCCCCATTGTGTGAACACACCACATTCTGCCTGCACTTTCGCTGCCAATGGGCGGTTTCCAATTTGTCAATTATGGGCACCGTAATGATAAACATTCTTGCACAGGTTTCCTGATTCACGTGTGTGAGTTTCTCTGGGCCCAGAATCGGCATTTAATGAGATTTCCCGGCCTTTTTTCTACACATTAGAGTTTGAGAAGCACTGAGATCAGAAGCCGCTTCCTAACAAGGCCCCCAGGTGACTGTATCCATGTTAAATTTTGAGACACACTGGAGGCAGAATCTGCATTTTAACAAGGTCCCTTGGTGATTCTCATGCTCAGTAGGTTTGAGAAGGGCAGTGAGGGGGAGAAATAGCTGGATTATCGTGGATGGCTTTCCTAGGAGATGCCAGACTCTTTTCCAGTGTGTCTATATCAGTTTACATTCCCATCAGCATATATAACTTATCAAATTAAAATGAAAAAAAAAAAAACTAGTTAAAAATGATTAATGCACAATCTTAGTTGAAAATGCAAATAATCAGCATACAAATCCTCACTTCCTCCTTTTTCCTTTCTACCCCCATCCCCAACCCTTCATGGATTAGAACCTGAAATGATGAAGTGAAATACCAGAGGGGCTACTTTGTGGGCAACAAAATGGATTAGGACCTTTATTTATAGAGAAAACGAACATCCTCCAATTCACCTGCTGGCTCCTACAGGTGTGGAAGTTCCTGAAAGGTAAAGGAATGTTGTCCAAGAATAGGAATCTGAAGCTTCTAGTCCTGGGGCAGAGCGTGGCAGCCTGTGGTGGTCAGTTAACTGTTCCTAAGAAAAATGAGTTTCTGATCTCTTTCTGGCAACACTGAAAGCACCCAAACCAATTGTCATTTTTAGGTCCTGTTAGTGTTTCCATGTCTTATGCCATGCAGTCTACCTGACTTTGACTTCTTCTATTAGGGTTTGGTCCAGAGCCATTCATTTACTTGACAAACATTAGTTGGGCTCCATCTGGGTATGAGGTGTTACACTAACCTCCAGGAATATAGCAGCAAACCTTTAAGAAAGTCATAGTAATAAGGAGGAAAAATAAATGAACAGGCAGCTAGTTACCAGATAGTATGATAAAGGTTCACATGGCGTTCAGGCAAAGCTTCCTGCAAGAGGCAGATTCATAGCCTCAGATGTGTAGAATGAGTGGGTCTTAGGCAGGCAAAGAAGTGAGGCAAAGAGGGTTCCAGGTGGAGGGGAGAACTTGTGCAAAGACCAGGAGGTAAAGAGATGGCACTTGCGAGAACCTCAGTCTGGCTGGAGTTGGGTGGAGTGCTGAAGATGAGATGAAGGAAGTCGGTGGGGGCAGAAGCAAGCACGATATGATTAAACCATTTCCTATTCCTCCTTCCCCCTCTCTCTCTGGTAAACCTCACATACAATCAGAGGCCGATTCCAGGCTAGTTTGAGGTCACTTTACTTTTCTTCACCAGAGAAGCAACGGTGGTGGTGGTGGTAGTGACCAGTGGACATTCCCAGCTGCTCGCCAGGGGCTAAGTACTATTTTAGAAGACTTTTTATGTATATTATCTCACCAGAGTCCAGCTTTTTGTGTGATTTTGAACAAGTTCTTAAACTTCTTGAGCCTCATTTTTCTCATTTGTAAAATAAAAAAAATAATTCCACCTACCTCAAATGGTTTTTCTGAATATTAAAAGGGAACATGTGTAAAGGGATCAACAAAGAGTAAATAGTCAAGGATACAGGTTATTATAGTTATTGGCAGCCATCTACCTACTACCCTTACACTATAGTAACTTTTAAAACTACTTAAAATATAATAACAATTATTGTAAATTTGTTGATGTCCTTGAACCCCTACATTGTGCCAGGTATGCTGGAGGTACGTCAATGAAAAAGGCAGAGGGGTGTGTTTGGAACACTTAGTTCGGCTCTACTACATAGGCCCTTGTGTGATCCCAACTTTAGACTACTGCTTTGGGTTCTTTAAGGGAGACCGAATAAAAGTGAAGGTTTTAAATAAAAATAGAAGGTTGATTTCTACTGGATGATGCTCCAAGAGATCATCCAGGGACCTATCTCCTAGTTTACTGTTTTACTATCCCCTGGAGCGTTTTCCTCCAGGCAAAACCCATACCACTGATCCAGCCCATGGGGAGGAGTAAAGAGGAAGAGGAGGGCAAGTCACTGCCTTGTACAGAGGCGACTAAGAGCATGCATCCCTTCCTAGTGGTGTCCCATTGGCCAGAAATACATCACGTGGTCACACGTAGCTGCAAGGGAGTCTGAGCATATGGATTCTAATAGAGAGGCTGTGTGCCCGACTAAAACTCAAAGGACTTCTGGAAACTTATCCTACAGACACACAGGCACACACACAAAATGACCCATCTACAAGAAAGATTATTCATTGTAGTGTTTTTTAAAATTGCAAAAGCCTGGAAACAACCCAAGTGTTTGTCAATAGGTCACTTGCTGAGTAAACTGTGGCAGAGCCATACATAGGAATACTCTGCAGCTAAAAAGAAAAAAAAAAAAAGGAAGACTGAGAAAGCTCTTTATGGGTTAATATGGTTAGATCTTCTGAATATTTAAGTGAAAAAAGCAAGACATATAACGACATAGGATGCATTTTTTTTTTTTGCTAAAAGGAAAGGGGGTAATGGAAGAGTATATTCATATTTGCTTATGAATTTGCATGAAGAAACACTGGACGGCTATACAGTATAGCAAATGTTGTGGGTGCTCCAACTAAAGCCCCCCGTCCTTGTCACCTTGGTGCGTGCTGGACTGACCTTTAGTGCCCGCACCTGCGTTTCTTCTCCTGAGGGTTTTCTCTGGTTGTCAGCGGCCAGAATGACCTGGGCTGTTAATCTCCTCCCTCTACCTGGAGAGGAGCCCCCCATCAGGGAATGCTGGGATTGGTGGATATATACCTCTGCTCCCTTGCCTCATGGGTGGATACTCTGAGGCACCAGTTCCTTCCCATCTCCCAGGGGTTTCCAGCAGGAGAAGGTGCCAGTTCCCCACAGCGGCAACAGTGCTGTGAATGCACTGAGTATCTGTTCCTACTCTCCTCTGCCTCACTTCCCCTCCATGCCATCGGTGTTTCACGGGATCACTTTCCAAAATAATCTTCTTGCTCGCTAATCCTTGTCTCAGTATCTGCTACTGGAGATACTCTAATAAGTCAAAAACTCTCAATAAAAACAGTTACCCATAAGGACCAGGAGGAGAACAAGGGTGGGAAAGAGACATCTCAATGAAAACCATCTTATATTGTTTTGCTATTTGGACATTAGAATGTATGAACTCTTCATGAAAGACCTCACAAAAACGTCAGTGATTCTAGTTATAATCTTAAAAAAATAAAAGAGCACACTACTCACTGGGGTGCAATTAACAGTCTTAGCCAGGGCATTCTGTTCCTGCTATGCTCATTTCTGCCTAATGTCACATTGCTCGCCATGTTGCAAAGGTGTGAGTCCTCCCATCTCCTCTCTCTCTGTTCTGTTAGGGATGCAAGTCCAAGGTAGCAAATAGGATCGAGGAGTTGAGTGTGATGGTGGATCTTGGCATTGCCCGTCTGGCGGTGAGCAATGTGGGCTGATGGAGCCTTCATAACTTCTGGGCCTCATTTCATCACCTCGGAATAGTAACACCCACTGGGCTTTCCCCTCAAAGTTGGAAGGAAAAGTCCCCTGCAGTAATTTTGCAGGCCTGAGGAGCTTATGGGTTGCTAAATTGCTTGATTGATCAATCAAGCAATTAATCAATCAATATGATAAATGTATTTAACTTGAGGTGCTGGACTGATAAAGTTTCTACAAAGAAACAAAATGCATGGTCTTTTCACCGAAGTGGCACTCATTGAAAAGTAATGTAGCCTAATGAATATTCAAAAATATATAAACTCTGACATAAGACAGAGCTGGTCAAGTCATAGCCCTGCAGCTTGGAACAAATGTTTACCATTTCTGGGCCTTGGTTTTCTCATTGCATTACCCACTGTTTGGGCTTCCATGAGGGTGGAAGTTGTCACACGCGTAGGGCATTACTGGGCCCAGAGGGAGCAGTCAGTGAACAATGACTTTTTTCTATCAATAACTATTGACATCCAAGGCTGCCTTTGACTCAGTTTCTGTAAGGGAGTGTCTTTTAGTTGGGATGGGATGCTTGAAAGTAACAAAACACCTGACTAATATTTCCTTAAGAAAAAAAAAAAAGGAAAAAAAAAAGGACTTGGTGCCAAAAGACTGAATGGTGGGAGTGCATGTTCACTCCAGCTCTGCTTGATCCAGGGGCTCACACAGAGTCACGCTGGCTGGGTCTTCCTCCTCCCCTCTCAGCGCAGCTCTGCTGGGTGCTGGTTCCCTCCCAGGCATCTCCCTCACAGGGTAACGCCTTCTGATGTGGCTCCTCCACAGCCCCACCTCCCCATATTCTTGCTCTTGGCTAGTTCTGTCCCCCAGAGGCTGGGCTGGAGCCAGAGGCTCACTTCTAATGAACAGAATTTGGCAAAAGTGATGGAAGTCGCTTCTGAGATTAGATTACAAAAAGACTCTGGCTTCCTTTTCGCTCACCCTGCCTTGACCTCTCTTGCTTCTTGACTCTTAAAGGAAGCCATTTGCCATGTTGCGAGCTGTCCTGTGGAGAGATGCTTGGCTAACAGCCAGTGAGAAAATGAGGCCTTCATCCCAATGGCCCAGAACCACATGAGTGAGTTTGGAATGTCCTCACCTGAGCCTTCAGATGAGACCCCAGCAGGGCCAATGACATGATCACAGCCTGGTGACAGGCCTTGAGTCAGAAGACCCGGCTAAACTATGCTTGAATTCCTGACCCACAGAAACTCTGAAATAAGAAATATGTTTTATTTTAAGCCAACAAATTTTGGGGTAATTTGTTTCATAGGAATAGATAAATAACACGTTTCTAGTCAGAAATTTGGGCGGTGTCAGCTCTATACTCTCTCAGCTCTGAGGAAAAAAATAAAGAAAGTGGCTTTTTCCTGATCACTCAAACAAAAACCTTAAAATTAAGCCCTGGTTAGGCCTGATGGGCTAGTCTTGGGTCAGATCTCATCCTTTAGACCAGGAGTTGGCAAACCACGGCCTGTGGGCCAAACCTGGCCCACTGCCTGGTTCTGCAAATAAGATTTCATAGTAACACAGCATCATTCATTTACGTGTAGTGTCTACGGCTGCTTTTGTGCTAAAACGGCAGAGCTGAGTAGCTGCAACAAAGACTACATAATCCTCTATGTCTAAAATATTTATTATCAGTGACATCTGTTGAAACCAGCACCCATTTCTGTCGCTTTAGAAGAAAATTTGCTGACCCTTGCTTTAGACTAATAACTTTGACCAAGGTCATGGGGTACAATGATTGGCCAGCCATGGGACTCGTGCCCTCCCCTCGTGCAGGGGATATGTCAGCCCCACTTGAAGCATATGCGCTGAAAGTAGGGGTAGAGTAGATCCCCAAGGATCTTTGAATGACAGTAGTTACTCATCTGCTCAAAGGCATTTGGGTGTGACTACGCCATCTATATGGGATTAAGATGAAAGATACCTGAGGCTTGGGGAGCCTTCAACATACCAATCTTTCATATTAATCTTTACTCTGCTTATCTTTCTGAAGACACAGGGTGACTCAGAGTTAGCTCCAAATGAACAAAATCCGCTCTAGGAAGGCAAAAAGTCTCATAAAAGCTGAAGCATCTCCAGCACTTTATTCCTTTCGTGCCCTTCCTCCTGGGAGAGGCTGAGTCTCAGAGCAATGGAGAAAATGCGCCTTGTCCATAGAGATGCCCATATAAATACTAATGGGTCTTACGCAGATTGGATGGGGAGTCCTGTTGGGTGGGGTTTCCTTCCCCTTTTTCCCCATGAAAGGGAACTGACCAGAAATTAAGGGGGAAGAAAAGAGAAGGAAGGAAAGAAAGGACAATGAGGCAAGACAAGATGGAAAGAAGAGACGTGCAATATTTGCATCCACATTTTACAGGGACAAATGCTTTTCATCATGCCTGTATTGAGAGTGATTTTAAGGCAGAATTGTCGGGGAGACATCATTTCATTCGTTCGAATAAATACTGAATGACAAATACAGCAACTCAGCAGGCAGCCATACGTTGAGAATTTCACTAACAGTCTCCTGTATGAGTCAGTTTTTTGCTGTGCAACAACCTCAGAACCTCAGTGGCTTTCCCCAAGAAACATTGATTTTCTTCTTTATGCATCTGCAAGTTCATCCTAGCTCTGCTGGGTTTGGCTGCAGGCAGGGTTGAGGTCAGATGCAAGTGTCTGGTCATTTTTTTGTTGGGCCATCAGCTACACAGGGCATGTTCTTTTTGTGAAAGGTCACATGAGAGTAAGAGGATGAGCCAAACTGTACAGGCACATTGAAAGCCCCTCTTCCCATCAGGGCCGCTAGTATCCCATTAGCCAAAGCAAATCACATGGCTTGGCCCCAAACCCATGCCAGTGGAAGTGCTAAGCTGAAAAAAATAATCTCATCTACTACACTTACTAACGCTGAAAACAGAAATACAATCACATGGCTAAGAATCAACAGATCGATCAAGACTGATATATTGATAGTTATAATAAATTTTTGTCCAAAGCATTAGATGGAAAATCCAAATTTTGATCAGCTCTGTGGCATGGGACTTGTTATTTTCCTGGAAAACAGCTTCATGAGACGTGAGAATCTAATTTTTGCCTTGTGCTATGTTGCTGCTTTGCACCACTAGGATGAAGCACTGGAATATTATAGTTTCTGGGCTTGGCCTTGTATCAGTCATAACGGAATAATGGAAGCTGATTTATACCTGTTCTCCCAGGGCAATTATCAATAGAGCCGCTTCACTCTCTAAGGTGTCCCAGTTTGGAGGATGAACTATGATTACCTTATGTGTAGGGTATAAACATAGTATTTTTTCCTCCAAAAAGAATCTTCTCAGGAGCTAACACTCCCCAAAGGAGCACCAACCTTTTAAAATTATTTTCCTTTCCCTTCCAGAAAAATGCTCCAGTTATAAATGGCCTTGCTGCCTCCGGCCCTTTGTACGTTCCAGTCCACCCTGGCATGATCACCCCCATTTCTGTTCCTTGCTTTCAGCTGTGTAGCTCGTGTTTCTCACGTTGACTTCCTGTGGGCAGCCTTCCCTGAGCCTTCTATCTCTGGGCTTCCCTGTCGCGCTTCTGTGTCACCCATTAGAGCATCTCTGTGCTGTGACACACGTTTATTTGCCTGTCTGCCTTACTAGACAGTAAACTCCCAGAGAGCAAGGATCCTACCTGCCCATGTCACCATCACATGCCCCTTTGGCAATTAGTATTTGCTGAATAAATGCAATTGTTAGTATTGTTTTAATTATTATAAAATACATAAGACATGGCGAAAAACGTAGAGACGAATACTGCCATCACCCCACTTTCCACTTCACCCTCTGCTGGCCACACTAACCTCAGACGCCCAGGCGTGTTTCTGTTTTAGGGTTTTTGCACTGGCTGCTCCCTCTGCCTGGAGCTCCCTTCGACATCCACAGGGCTCCTCCCACACTCATTCCAGTCTGGGTTCCAATCTTAACTTCTTGGGGACACTTTCCCTGACCACCCTATTTAAAACCGCCGTTCCCTTCCCTATACCAAATGTCCCCACTTTCCCTGTGCAAGCACTTAGCCCCTGCTAAGACACTGGGTAATGGACTCATGTGTTCTGTTTACTATGCATTGTCTGTTCCCCCACACTGGAAGGCAGACGTCGCGAGAACAAGAATCACTCTCTGTTTACTCACTGATACCTCCTACCTCCAAGGAATGTGAACTGAGCACTTTTGTTCAGGGTTTAGAGTAGTCAGACTCAGGTTCAGCCCTCGAGATCCATGTAGGCAGGAAATGATGGCACTCGAGACAATAAGATGCTCTAAAGCCAGATTGTACAATCTAGTGTCCTCCTGGCTCTCTGGGCCCTGTTGCAAGTTCCATTCCCCTTCCTGGAATGAATCCACCCA
This sequence comes from Cynopterus sphinx, assembly GCA_030015415.1. Lineage (NCBI taxonomy): Eukaryota > Metazoa > Chordata > Mammalia > Chiroptera > Pteropodidae > Cynopterus > Cynopterus sphinx. Next base: position 89,534,841 of record CM057389.1, read on the forward strand.
TGAACTGACGCTATGGTAACAGCTGATGGGATCCAGAACATCCGCCCAGCAGTCTCCCACTTCCTAATAATTAAATACCACACAGTTCTCTCTTCCAAAGTCAGTGACACAACTTTCAAGGAAAGATAATGCTGGAAAAACACGGCCCGAGATAAATCACTACCCTCGTTGCTCAAGAACCACAGAATCAACGTTGAAAACTAAACCACTTCCTAAAGCAATTCTTTAACAATTTCATAGCTCACATTGTGAAGAAATTTAAGAGGCTGGTTTGAGGAACAATATTCAAAAGTACTACTTCACTTTTAATTTGTAAAAAATCTTGACCAGCTCATGAAACCAGGCTTTAAAAATATAAATAAATATATAATGAAACTATAAGACCCTAGTCCAAGAAATTGAAGAAGATACAAAGATTTCCGTGTTCTTGGATTGGGAGAATCGACATAGTTAAAATGACCTCATTACCTAAAGCATTATACAGATTTAATGTAATCCCCATCAAAATCCCATCGGTATTTTTTAAAGAAATAGAACAAAAATATCATCAGATTTGTATGGAAGCACGAAAGACTCCAAACTGCCAAAGCCATCCTGAGAAAAAAGAGCAAGGCTGGAGGCATGAATCACTCTTCCCTACTTCAAATTATACTACAAAGTGACAATAATCAAAATGGCACGGTATTGGCAGAAAAACAGACACATAGACCAGTGGAACAGAATCGCGGGTCCTAAAGTAAACCCACATTTAAATGGGCAAATAATTTTCAACAAAAGAGCTAAAAACATACAGTGAAGAAAGGAAAGCCTCCTCAATAAATGATGCTGGGAAAACTGGAAAGCCACTTGGAAAAGAATTAAACTAGACTGTTGTCTATCACCACACACCAAAGTTAATTCAAAATGGATTAAGGACCTGAATATAAGACCTGAAATGATAAAGTGCATGGAAGAAAACAAAAGAACTAAACTCATGGACCTCAGACTTAAAGAGGATTTTATGAATTTGACCTCAAAAGCAAGGGAAGTAAAAGCTAAAATAAATGAATGGGACTGCATCAAACTAAAAAGCTTCTGCACAGCAAAAGAAACTGTCAACAAGGTCAAGAGAGAACCGTCCAAATGAGAAAATATATTTGCAAGCGACACCTCTGATAAGGATCTATTATCCAGAATATACAAAGAACTCATACGACTCAATAACAACAACAAAAAACCCCGAACAATTCCATTAAAAAATGGGCAGAGGACCTGAACAGACACTTCTCCCTAGATGACAAATGGCCAACAAATATTTGAAAAGATGCTCAACATCGCCAGCTATTAGGGAAATGCAAATCAAAACCACAATGAGATACCATCTCACACCTGTTAGAATAGCTGTTATCGACAGGACAAGTAATAACAAGTGCTGGAGAGGATGCAGAGAAAAAGGAACCCTCATACATGCTGGTGGGACTGCAAATTGGTACAGACACTATGGAAAAGAGTACAGAGGTTCCTCAAAAAACTAAGAATTGATCTACCATGGGATCCAGGAATCCCTCTACTGAGTATTTACCCCAAAGACTGGAAAACATATGTCCAAAAAGACGTTTGCACACCGATGTTCACAGCGGCATTATTCACGGTGGCCAGGATGTGAGCAACCGAGGAGACCTACAGTAGACAGTTGGCTACAGAAGCTGTGGTACATATACATGGTACATATACATGGCACATATACATGGCACATAGACAATGGAATGTTTACTCAGCCATAAGAAGAGACGAAATACTGCCATTTGTGACAACGTGGTGGCACCTTGAGATAATCATGCTAAGCGTAATAAGCCAGACAGAAAATGTTGAAAACCACATGTTATCACTTAGATGTGGGATATAAACCTAAAAGCGACAGACAAACAGGACAAACAAACAGAGACTCATGGACATGGATAATGGACTAATGGTTACCAGAGGGTGGGGGGTAGGGGGGAGGTAGATGGAGTAAAAAGGGTCAAATATAGGGTGACAGAAAGAAATCTAACTATGGGTGGGGAACACACAATGCAATATATGTATGCCTTACTTCAGGCTTACTGGATTTCATTAACCAATGTCACCATAATAAAAATTAAATTAATTAGAAAGATACTCATAAATATATTTTTGTGTGTTAAAAACAAAGGTCCCCGTGACACAGGTACAAATGGACACACTCCCTGAGCAGCAGGTAAATAAAGTGCCCAGCGAGGACCTGCCCATGGGAGGTGCTGAGCAGAGTGGCTCCCGGAGCAGGCACCCCCACCGTTTCTACTCATCTGAGTGAAAAGTGGGTTATTTTCTTGCCATGCTCTACGGTTTTCCTTTTCCAGCCACTGGACTTGAATGGACTGCTTTGTCTTTGCGTTCACACAAAGATGGGTGAATATGCCTTTCTCTTTACGAGGTTTCCCCCGAACAAAACCTTAATCACTATATGATTCATGTCAAATCCAATAAACCAGCTGTGCGATTCAGGCCCAGCTATTTAACTAATCCCATGGCTCGGCCTCGTCAAAGTGGTGATGGTAATAACAGCTCCTGGGCGGGATGGTCAGTGAGTTCATGGGACTGGCACAGAGCAACTGCTCAACAGGTAGTGGGTATCATAATAAAAATCCACAAATAATTATAAACACGGAAATCTATTAATTTCTTCAAGATGAGGGCAAATAGTGGGAACAACCCAAATTTCCATCAACTGACAAACGGATAAACAAATGGCAGGCAGCAGAGCCATCCCGTGGAATATTATTTGGCCATTAAAAGGAATGCGGTACTGAAACAAGCCAAAACATGGAAACACCTTGAAAACATCATGCTAAGTCAAAGAAGTCAGACACAAAATAGCTCCTATCGTATGATTCCAGTTGTATGAGATGCTAAGAATAGGCAAATCCACATGGACAGAAGGTATATTAGTGGAAAGAGAGGAGAATTACAGAGTGACTGCTAATGGGTATAAGGTTCCCTTTTGGGTTGATAAAAACATTGTGCAATTAGATGCTGGTAATGATTGAATATGCTGTAACTCTGTGAATATGCTAACAAGTACTGAATTATGTATTTTAAGGTGAATTTTATAGTCTGTGATTCATGTCTCAATAAAGCTGTTATAAAAGAAAGAAGTAGGGCAAAACAGAGATAAATAATTATCTCTGCCCGCCCTGTTTCTTCTCCCTGGAAAATAAAAACTCCTCTCATATGCCTCATGCCTTGGTTATAACCTCCCAGCCCCCAAGGCCTGACTCTTCTGTTAGGTACAGCGAGCATAACGCTTAAGGCCCACTAAAAGGGATTTCTTTCATTCATCCATTCATTCACTCACTCATTCATTCATTTATATGTTTGTTTGTTTATTTATTAGGTGAGGCAACCCTTGGTTGGACCTTGTCAGCTTACAATCCCTTATTTTTTTATTTTTGACACCTACAGCACCTGGTCTTCCTACGCGGTCTCCCATCCAAGTACTAACCAGGCCCGACCCTGCTTACTTTCCAAAATCAGACCAGATTGGGCTTGCTCAGGGTGGCATGGCCATAGATGAAGGCTTTCTTTTAAAATCAGAAAAAAAGGCCTTTTCAGTGCCTTTACTCTGTCCCTTTCACTCTGCCTCTGAGAGGATACCACACTCTGTGGAGTGTTACCCCTTTTCTAATAAACTTTCCTTTTGACAATAAAAAAATAAAAAAATAAAAAAATAAATAACAAATAAATAAATAAATAAATAAATAAATAAAATCAGGACAAAAATTAATATAATCACTCTGGATGGTGTCCTCTGATTTGGGGACTTGTGGGAGGCCCTCTTTTGTCCTCTTGAGACCAAATAAAGTTAGAGGCACCAAATGAAATTAGAAAACGGAACCAAAAAAGCACAGACAAAGTACCCTGGCCTCTGCTGGCTATTCACCAGCCAGATACCCAGCAGTGGGGAAGGAGGTGTAAACAAGGCCAGGAGGTATGGACCAAGTGCAACGAGGCCAGTGACCAGCAGAGTGACCTTGGGAAAGTCATGTGACTTCCCTTTCTTGCCTCTCTTTTTCCATCTCACTCAAGGGCAGAAATAGGTCCGGGGAAAGAGTATTTTAGTTTACGTGCTGTCAAAGTAAGTAAGCACAGGGAAAGTATTTTAAAGAGTGAAGGGTTTAAGCAAGAGTTCACTCTCTCTCCAGGCTGCCTTCATTGAACTTGAAGTTCACACCTGAGATTAGGAAAGCCCTGTGGGGTGGAATCCAGTTCCTCAGACAACTTCAGATAACCTCTGACTTAAGGAAAGAGCAGCAAAGGAACCCGAGCAGCAGGGGGAGAAAAGCTAGTCTAGTTTTGACTCCAGATCCTCAACTGAAATCTTTCCGGGAGAGCCACTTCTGGCTAATGGATCAATGAGAAATTGCAGTTGCAAGCATTTGGTTTTTATTGCTCAGAGGAGAAATCTTCTGAAGCCAACACAAAAGGGTCAAAGTTAAAAAAAAAAAAATCTAAAATACAAGGAAAGGCAGAAGCAGCTAGGACCTATATAGTGGCTGCATTCCAGAACACAACTCTTGAATTCTTTTTTTGTTAAATTTATTTTTAATTAATATCCCTTGAATTCTTAATCCCTGCAGAAGCCATGTGAAACTAGATGCTAGCAGGCTTATACCAGCTCCCTAAGATCAAGCGCCACAAATAAGGCTGAACACAAAACTGAAAGATTTGGGTGTGGATGAGAAGCTCACAGCAAGATAACTTCGAATTCCCCCAGCTACAGCTGTAAATCAAAGTGCAACAAAATAGGCCTGTCTTCACATCTGGGGTGAGGGTGGAGGAGGCAGGCACAGCAGGAAGGCCCACCCTGTCCTACTTACTACTCCATGGAGACCCATGGGTGGGTCACCCTGAGCAGAAGGGAAGCAAATTCCTGCAAACAAGCCCTGAGTTAGCAACTTAACAAAAACATGCTGATTAGAAAGAGGGTAAGGGATTTGGGTGTTGGTTCCAGGTTTAAACCTGACTGGGCTAGTAGCTCTGTGTGACCTTGGGCAGGGCTCTGGCCTTCTCTGAGCCTCTGGTTCTTTACCTTAGTATTTCCCATATTACCTGGCCCCCCAAAATCTCCAGGAGTGCTAGGTTTAAAATACAACAGATTCTCGGGTCCCCAGCGAGGAATTTCCAGAGTCAGACTTTGGCTCTGGGCATTTTCAACAAAATTTCCAGGTGACTCTTATACCAGGCAAGCTGGGAACCTCCTTCTCTGTGTAGTATGGGTGAGGACAGTCCCTACCGCCCTCAGGGGCTGCTGGGAGGATTATGTGGGATTGTGTAAGGACTTTAGTGCTGTGTCGGCACTAAAGTGAGTCAAAAACAGCTTTCATCACTGAAACGCATAATAGCCATTTATTATTTTTAAAGTAATTTTAACATTTTTCAATGATAGTGGACGTGACCATTTATTATTTATTTAGTGAATATTATTATTTAATTAGTAAATATTTATGATGTACCTACTATGTGTAGGGACCAGCTCGAGAGTTGGCAAACTGTGGCCCGATACCTGTTTTTGTATGGTCCGTGAGCTAAGAATTGTTTTCACACTTTTTAAAAATTGTTGAAAGACACAAAAACAAACATTTAGGACACATGAAAATTATTCGAAATTCAGATCTCAATGCCCATAAATAAAGTTTTATTGGAACATCAACTCTTACTAAGTCATGGCCACTGAATGTCATCTCTGGCTATTTCCATGCGACAGGGCAGAATTGAATAGTTGTCATAAAGACCAGGAGGCCCACAGAGCTAAAAATATTTTCTCTCTGGCCTATTACAGAGAAAGCTTGCTGAACCCTGCTCTGGGTCAGGGCCTTCGATTGGGGTTCTTGTATTTGGGGGATATAGAAAGTTTTTCAAGAGGTGTTTGGGCATGACTAAGGCAAACAATGCTGAGATTTTCAATGTTTACTGTACTCCTAGGATCATCCAGGAACACACCCAAAAGGTGTCTCATCTTGAATAATCCATAATGAATCAAGGTAGGCAGTGGCAAAATCTCTGGGACACTCACAAAAAAGAAAAAGAAATACAAAACGTTGGAATCATGGTACCAATGTGGAGAAAGTGAAACGCTACATGCCTGAGAAAGAAATATGCCGGGTGGTTTTCCGTTCTTCTAGCAAAACTGACCCAATTAAGTATGTGATTTTTCTGGCATATCACTCAGAAGAAATTAAAATAATTGAGTAGTGCCATAATAATACAATTCCTATTTCCACAGCCTTATTTATGTAAGTGAGACTTCTGTGTTTACATGAATAAAAATGAAAATTAGGAGTATAACTGAATATGATCTGTATCTCATTCTAGCAGTTTATTAAAAAAAATTCCCAAATTTTAAGAAAGTGATATTTATTAAGTATCTATAAGATGATTAAAAACTAGGCCTTTTTATCTCATTAAGTTATACATTACCAGTAAATTTTTGCTTATATCTAATAATTATTTATCAAAATGTGCAATATATTTGTTGTTTATAACACAATAAAAGATTATTTCTAATACTAATTCGATATAAAAGAAATGTTTAAAGCTTAGAGCCCCATGACCTCGAGGAATAAAAAAATGTCAATTTTAATTTACATAACCATAATTTTGTTGCTGAGAAGAAGGATGAAATGAACAGAACATTTTCAAGACTAAGAATGTTTCCCACTTTCCAGCCCCTCCCTCTATCTGGAAGCTTCAGAGACTGGCTCTGTCAACCTGATTGGCTGAGATGAGAGACCTCCCAACTTTTTTTCCTGGAAACACTGACATTTTGTCTCAACTCTGCTGGTCTGAGGCATCCAAGAATTGGATCATATCAGCATTAAATTTTCACCTCTACTAGAACGAATCTAAAGATCACTTTAGAGAAAAGAAGCCTATGTCCAAGGTGTCATTCATCTGCTAGAATAAAGGAAATACCACATTTGTGCCCTTTCTGAGGACATTATTTAAGAAAGTGCTTTAACAGCATAAAGAGTAAAGATGTAAAGCAAGAAGAGTATCAGAAACTATGACAAAGAATGGTGTAACAGGTTAAATCTAAGTGCATGATGGTCATTTGGGAATTATGAGGTAAGGGACACATTATAGGGCAAAACTTAACAAAAGCCTGGAAATAAAACCATAAACTGTCTCTGCAAAACTGAGGATTTGGGGAGGCCCGGTTCCAGAAAGAGATGAGTTCCAAAGGCTTCTCATGAAGAAAGAGACTTCTTAACAGAACGTTGGGGCCCGGTCAACATTTATATTTAATAAAGCAATAGAGAAATTAATTTTTTTTAAATACCTACAGCAGCACCTGGTCTTCCTAGGTGGTCTCCCATCCAAGTGCTAACCAGGCCCAATCCTGCTTAGTTTCTGAGATCAGACGAGATTGATCACGTTCACGGTGGCAGGGCCATAGACTTGAGAAATTAATTTAAAAATAACTGTTAAAGTTTAGAAACTATTAACAGAGTGGAGATACATATAAAAACTTTTAAAAGAAAAGAGAAAGGTAACAAAGAGAAAAGGAGAAAATCACCACGCTTAATAAGTAGGAAATATTAAATACGTGAATAATACTAAGCGTACGCTACTATGATCAATGCAAAGGGTTAGAAATCTACGAAAGACAAAGATAAGCTGATTAAGACAGAGATTAAACAACAGATTGAGCAAAGATATACCAGGCAAATATGATAAAATATAAAATAAAACTTATTATGAGATAAAGTGTAATTTAAGGTCAAAGGCTATTAAATTAAAAGAACAGGTATATAATAAAGGATAAAAGGTAAAGTTGGCAAAGGACATGTAATAGCCACAAATTTAAATGTATCAAACAACATATGGCAAAATATAACAAAGCAGAGCACCCTGGTAATATAAGAAAAGCTGCTTCAAAAGAAGTCTAAGTTTATCAAACAGACAAAAACCTAAGTGAGGATTAGAAGGACTGAATAAAAAAGCCAACATGCTTCATTCATAGATATCCAGCAAACTTTTACAAAAATTTGTCACATACATGGCCATAAAGAAAAATTACAAAAAGTAAATTTACAGGTCACACCCTCAGATCAAACCCCACTCATATCAGAAACCCAAAACCAAAATACAGTCTCACAAATTGAAACTACTTGAAAAATAAGAAAGACATCTTTACATAACCCTCAGATTTGATCCCCTTGACTCACCAAACCAACCAACCCTAAAAAGGAAATAACAAAGTATCTAGAAATTCATGAAAGAAAGACACTTCCTGTAAAGACCTACAGGGACATATATGTCATAAAAAATTTTGAAAGACCTTGCAATAAGCATAAAGATTTCTGCGTGGCTTGTCAGTTCTTAGCTCTGGGTGGTGTAATTCTATAGGGGTTAGTGCCTTTCACGGTTTTTGAGGTATTTTACAACTTTGTTATTGAAACATATAATAACGTAAACAACTCATCTACATGATGCAAACAGACGATTTCCCTGGAGATGCTGACCAGTTTTGCATCTGTCTGTAAAGCCTTCCTGATTGCCTAGTAAGCATGCATTCGTTGAATTCATTCTCCTTTGACCCTGTTGTCCCATCTTACTGATTCCCTAATTAATGAATAAAATAGATAAAATCTCTAACATGTTCATTTTATATCTGTATGGCAGTCATAATTTTAAGTTTTTGAAAAATTATATTTTAACATAGGTGAAATCAAATGGAAAATACATAGCTTTAAATGCTTTCATTATTAAAGACTAAAAATAAATGAACATGGGAAATTAGTATAACAAAATAAACTGAAAGAAGAGCAAAGGGAAAGAATAAAGATAAAAAAATAAAAGCTGCAATGAATAAAATTGAGGGGGATAGAGAAAAGAAATTAAAAAAAAAATGCCAAAGATTTTAAAATAATTTTAGAAGAATGTTAAATGAAATTATAGGGCTACAGATTTGACAATTTAGAGCAAAGTAAATGATATTTTTTCTTTTGCAAAATAGAAATTACATAGATTGATCCAGATGAAACATAAAACTTGAATAGACTAGTAATTAAAGAAAAAATTGGAAAGTTTGTTAAAGATGCATGTAGAAAAAAGGCATCAGCTCAGATAATAAACAGATAATTCCTGAGATAGCCAATTTACTGCTAGTTACTGAAAAAGAAGGAAAGAGCCCCAATTTATTTTCAGAGAAGCATGACCTAAAACAAAGTAACAAACAAAAATCAGAGCACAAAAAAGAAAACTGGAGATCCACTGTACTTATGCATATTGTTGTAAAAATTTCAAGTGAAGTATTGCTAAAGGAAACCCAGCAAAGCATTAGATGAAGAATCCACATGACCAAGAGGGTTTATTACAGAAAAGCAAGATGATTCAAAACCAGGCTATATCCTACAACATATTTCAATGCAGAACCCAAGTATTTATGTCAAAATATACTGAAAAGAGATTTGATAATAGTAAGCAACCCACCCTGATAAAAACTCTAAGTGAAAGCTAGAGCAAAAGAAAATGACCTAAGCACTATAAAAACAGACACTCAAAGAAACCACATATTTCATATTAAATTATGAAGTTCTAAAGCCATTAGAGGTTCTAGTTAATGTAATAGGACAAGAAAACAAAATAAGTAGTATAAATATTGTAAGGAAAAGGATTGAGAAAAACCTGGAAATGAGATGACTGTACCATAACCATCCTAAATCGTACTTAGGGACCAAGAGTTTCTAATAAAACTGTAGATTATTAATAATTTAATAATTACTTATTAATTTTGCTAAGGTAGCTCAAATAGACATTTATCAAAAATATCTAGTCTTTATGCTTGCAACAAGTAATTATTTCAAAATGAGAAAATCCTATTTACAATTATAATGAAATTCAGATTAATGAGAAAATACTGGCCTATATAATAAAGCTGAACTGTACATAAAAAAACTATGTCAATTTATTGAATGATGTTTGCAAAAGCATTTGAATAAAAGCTTTTGGGTAAAAGACAACATTTTAAAATTGTCATTCTTTTCATGAGCTCATTAGTCACATTGATGTAATTCTAATTGAAATCCTTAAAATGTTTTCCTTTTCTGGGGTGAGGGAAGGTACTGGACAAAATGACAGTTGATTTGGAAATTGGAATATCTCAGACTAAGAAAATTTTGAAAAAGCATAGCTAGAGGGAAGCTTTGTAAGTCTAAAAGCTATTAAGGCTTATCTTAATAATATAATCAAACACGTGATATTGGCAAACCAGAAAAGATATAAAGACAAAACACATCCCAGAAATAGAGTGTACTGGGGAACTTCACATAAAGGTGAAATTAAGATTTCAGTTCTAAGGAAAATAATAGTTTAATGAATGGTTCTGGTTATATGTGGGCAGCCAAACTCCTATAGGACACAATATAAATATGCATCTGGCTGCAGTAAGATGCTAACTGAAAACAAACAAACAATAAAAATATTAAAGAAAAAAACGTCAGGAGAAAAGAGGACTTTTTAAGAAAATACAGGAGCCACAAATTAAATGATAGAAGAATCTGACTGCATAGAGAGGCGGCAAATTTTAGATGGAAACAACACTGTAAGAAAAGTCAAAAGACAAAGGAGGGAAGAAAACTCAGCAATATACGACAGACATGGGGTTCATACCCCCCAGATCCCAGTGGCCCAAGGAGAAGAATGAGGAGCATAAGTTTAAGGTTTATAGGAAAGAAAAATGGAAATGATCAACAAGTCTATGCAGAGATGTCACAGAAATGCAGGATGAAATACCACAAAAACCAGATAACTCATTCCACTCATTATCTTGATGAGATGGAGCACACCCAGGGTTGGTGACAGCTGGGCCTATACCAGAGCAGACTACTCTTGTGAAAAATACAAACTACGGAAACGTGTTGAAACTCCAAAAGTATAAATGAATATGAGGAATTGCATAGGATGTACCCTGTGGCAGTTGGTAATGGGAAACAAAAACAAAAATAAAGAACCCTAAATATCCATGAGTGGGGAGACGGTTGAATAAGCATGCTATAGTCATCTCTACCTTTTGCTTAAAAAAAAAAGAAAATTAGGAAGGGCTGCATGGACCCACAGTAATGTGAATAAGTGAAAATAAGAGCAAACTGCAGAAAAATGTACATAGTCTGATACAATTACAACAGGAAAAACCCTTTTGTGTGTTATCTTTTGAGCCTTTGTGTGTTGGTGTGAATACAAAGAAAATTTTACTTACCTTGGGTGGGATGAGAAAGACCAGGGGCTGCAGATAATGGGCTGGAGTTTTGAATAATTCTGTATATAGTAGTAAACTGCAAGGAATGTGTTTTACTGTAGTTTTAAGGAATATGTTTTACTGTAGTTTTAAAAAATCCAAATGTGCATGTGTGTGTATGTATATGCGAGTATGTGTATGTCTATGCCTATGTATTTATGAAGGGCAGCAGCTAGGTGGAGATATAAAGATATAAAAAGAAATATAGTCTATAAAAAGAAAATAGTATGTTCAATTCAACCCCAACTCTGCAACCGGAATAAAAACATATATACGTAATAAGCATAGAAAAAAAAGATTAGAGGTCCATTAAAATGGTCACAATTTTTACATCTGGGTAGCATGATTATTAGTGATGTGAATTTTTCCTAAAAAATACAATGTGTTTCCTATATTTTCTATCTTGAATACACATTACATTCGTCATCAGGAAAAAAAATCTTTTAAAAGTTGAAAAAAAGAGACACTCTGGGAAAAAAGTAGAATAGATATTTTCCAGCTAAAATTAAATAGCTGAATAGCTTCCCAAAGAGCTGCAAGCAATAATTCTAAAGCCATGACATTGAAACACTAACACAGGACACTGCAAGCTTTTCCGCTTTCTTGCCAAACCATAAGTTAATGAAATCAGAATTACCACTGCTGATATGAAAATAAGAAATTCTGGCCAAGAACATGGTGAGTTATCAGAATTCTGTTCAAATGTTAAAGATGAAATAAAGGAAGGAGACCAACCCAGCACCCCCTCTGCATCTATTTCCCGAGGGCCGCTGACTTTTCATTTCCAACAAGCAAGGCTTCCAGCATCCCCATGTTGAATATTTATTTCCTTAGTTTCTTATATGTCTTTTAGGTAAGAGTGAGCTGAGCTGCATGAGAACTTTAATACGTTTAGGGGTGAGGTAAGTAAAAGTGTATGAAAGCTGGTAAAAATGTTACCTATGTGATCTCATAACATTTTAAACATACTTCTCTCACAAGAGTAACCTCCCTCTCTCACCAATCTTTGCTGACACTGGGTGAGAGCATGTTTCATTCATTCAACATGTTTCAAGAGCCCACCCTGGGTGGAGATCATGCTAGAAGCTGGAAATCAGAGATGCTGAGACCCTGGTTCTGGGCTCTCTGGCGCCACCTACTGACCAAACAGCATTTCCCGTTCAAAACAATAAAATTCAAAATGTGAATTTCCCGCTTTCTCAGTATAGTCAGGCTGCTCTGATGAGAAGAACCTAGGTGTTTTCTCCCGTCCCACTCGTCTGGTCCCTAGGACTGCACATATATCATCTAAAACAATGGTATCTTAGAAAACTCGGCCTCAAAGGTTAGTAGGAACTTGTATCAAATTTGCATCTCAACAGGACTGTCAGTCTCAAGTTTCAAAAATGAAAACGATAGGTCACTTTAAGCACCACACGTATTTAATATGTTAAGGAGCTAAGACGTTTGTATAATATTTGTGAGGTCTAAAAACCTTTGCTTCTTTAAGCTCTCTTTAATTATATAATACACTCTTCAACCCCAAATCATACTACAGAATCATGAACATGCACTATATTTTCATCATGTATCAATTTATTAAGAAACCATTCCTTTTTTTTCTCATTGGCATTAAACTTTTGTTTTTTAGGTGGGGGTGTCAAATACCCATGTAACAGTATGTAGAAAATGGTCCTTCATGCCAACAGGTTCACATCCATGTACCCAAACACTCACGCCCCAAACTCTGGGGCGGTCTTTCCGAATGGGGATTAAGAGAGGCTGGAAAGTACCATCTACTGCACAAATGCAACGAGACTGAGAAAAACCTTTATTAGAGTTGGGAAATCAAGCTGGAAACAAACAAATGTATTTACTACTCGATGCATTTAATTCCAACCCTTGCTCAGAATCGTCTTGGTAAACATGTCAGATTCTCCAGCAGGTACAGCCCGGCTGATCCAGAGGTGGCCTCGGAGTTATCACAGCATTAAAAAATTAAAGGAAGCAGTAAAAAATTACAATTTATTATGGGGGTCGGAGGTGGTGGTGGTGGTGTGTGTTTCACGACAATCCTGAAAAACACCAGGGGCAAATCTCTTACAGAATGACTTCTTTTTGGTCACGTTTCATCCCCTGAGCACTAATCCGGTATGGAATCGGCTGGGCAGAGCAGGGCTGGGTGGGGGCCCCCTGGCATGATGGGGTACGCCTGCTTGGGTAATTCTTGCTGGGAAGACGAAGAGAATATAGGGGTGGCCGCGGTGGCCACAGCGATGTTCTGGCCTCCGTCGCTCACCACGGTCACTTCGGCGGTCCCCTCCTGGATCAGGGCGTTAAGGCCTTCGAAGTCAGTGCAAGTGATCCCCGAACTGGTGATGAAAGTCTGGTTTCCGGGGGCTTCCTGGGGGCCGCCGGGGGCCGCGGGGATGAGCGTCTGGTGCAGGGCGGCCCCGTCCGCCTGGCCGTGCGTGGTCAGCAGGACGGCCGGCTGCGCCATGGCGCCCGCCTCGCCGGGGCACCCCGGGGCCGGCGGCGGGGCGATCAGGTTGACCTGGCGCAAGATCTGCAGCCGGCTGTTCGCGGGGAGCTCCTCCGCGTCCTGGGCCACCAGGGCGGGCGGCACGATGTTCACGGCGGCGGCCGCAGCCTGCACCAGCGCGTCGGCCGGCGGGCCCTGGGGCCCCACGATGATTTTGACCCGCCCCTCGCCGAACTGCGGCGCGGCGCTGGGCTGCAGGGGCACCTGCAGGTGCCCCACGGCGAGGGGCGCGGCCGGCGGCTTGCCGGGCTCCAGCTGCAACTGCAGGACGGTCACGTCCGAGTTCTTGCTGTCCCCGTACTCGCTGTGCTGCCTCTTGTGGCTGCGCAGCGAGTCCCCGCGCATGAACGAGGCGTCGCAGATGTCGCAGTGGAACGTCTTCTTGGCGTCCAGCCTGGCCACCTGGCGGCTGCTCGGGCGGCCCGCCGCGTCCCTGCGGTCCGGGGCGTCGGCCCTGGCCACGTCGCCGTGGCACTTCTTCACGTGCTTGCTCAGGTTGCTGGGCTGCTTGGTGTCGAAGCTGCAGTGGCTGCACTTGAAGGGGCGCTCGGCGCCGTGGATGCGCTCGTGCACGCGCAGGGCCGCCTTGCTGGAGCACGAGTAGCTGCACTCCGAGCACTTCTCGGGGTGCTCCGCCTGGTGCACGCGGCTGTGCTTCCGCAGGGTGGCTTTGCTGTCGCCCAGGAAGTCGCAGTGCGGACACTTGAAGCTATTGCCGCTGTGCTTGATGCGGATGTGCGACTTGAGGTTGCCCTTCATGGTGCAGCGGACGTTGCAGAACTCGCACTTGAAAGGCTTCTCCCCCGAGTGCACGCGCATGTGCCTTTTCAAGTCCGAGCTGATTTTGAACTTGGCGCTACAGAGCCAGCACTGGAAGGGGGCGTCCCCTGTCAACACAAGGTGAGTTTCGATAAGAACAGGCAGGCAACACCCACAGCGGATCCCCCCGAAGCACACATCAGAAAACCGCTTACACCAGGGCGGCGCGGGTGGAGGCCGGCTACCTGCAGCTCCCAGCAGCCCCTGGGAGGAAAAAACGGGGGTGGGGAGGTGGGGGGGTCGGGGGGGCTTCTCTTCTCTCCCCAAACCTAAACCACCACCGCAGGCTAGGTGCGCCACCACCTTTACAACACCCAGAAGAAGAAAAAATGCAGATCGAAAAGAGCTTTTTAACGTTAGTCCCGAATAAAAGAAGAATCGTGAATATACTTAGCATATTCTTTAAAAGCAAGCACGCTATCCTTCACAGAGGTAATGCGACCATGATGCTAGTTAACGGTTCACGGTTGTGCGACTTTGCATCATCCATGGATTGTGACTGATGGAAGGACACATTTCCCAACCAGGCAGCTCCATGCTCACTCATCAGAATAGTCTCTTTACAAGGACTGAAGGGCCCAGTTTATACTTTATGCAGATTTTTATTAACGGAGACGTGTTTATTGCGCAAACTTTATTTATCCCACATGCCCAGCTGCGTTCTTTACTGGTGAAGTTACAACATCCAGCTGCTTGATTTAAAAAAAAATTTTTTTTTTAAATTCATATTCGCTGAAAGATGAGCAGGGAAACTGAAATTGCAAACATCTGAATGGATGCGATAATCCAAATTTATTTCATCAACGCATGACAAGTCCAAATTATCTAAGGCACTGTGAATTCAAGCCTATGGGGGACCCCGCCCGATTGGGTACCCTGGAAACAAAATAACAGGAGCTAGCATTCTTCGGCGCTTCAGGATGGCAGGCCCTCTGCCCAGCACTCCGTGAGAAGGGCCTTGCTGGATGCTCCCCATGTCCCCAGGAGGAAGGCACTATTATCAGTGTGATTCTTAACACTGTTGTACAAATGAGGAGACTGAGGCCTAGAAAGACCACATGACTCATTCATGGCCACCGAGGGGCATGTGTGGCTTGGACTTCAACCCAGGCTGACTCCAAAGCTGGTATGCTTAGGCGCTGGGTGATGATCTGTACACCTAACCGATGTTCACTTTCTTGGGCCATCAGTTTGAAAGAGCAGGATCGTGTTTCAGCTTTTTGGTTTAAGGCCTAACACAGCACCAGGGGCTGCTTCATACATACAATTAACGATGATGGGGAGCAAATTTAACAAGCTTTGAGAAGACTGAAAAGCCCAAATCTAAACGATGTTCATTATGACTAAATACCACCAAGATATGCACACTGAACTCTAGAACAAGGAGTGGTAGTCTAGAGACCTTGGGATAAGTCCTGCCCACAGCCTGTTTTTATAAATAAAGTTTTATTGGACTATAGCCACGCCCATTGATTTATGTGTTGTTTATGTCTGCTATCAAGGCAGAATGAGCAACTGTGACAGAGACTGTATGTTCTACAAGGCCTAAAGTATTTACTCTCTGGCCCTTTCCAGAAAAAGTTTGCTGACTCCTGCCTTAGAATGTTCTTTTTAACCTTTTTTACATAAACCACCCTTTTTCTCCATGGACCCTTTCTCAGAATAATGTTTAAATACACAAAGTAAAGTAAACTAAAATAAAAATCCATAGGAATACAAAAGAAGCTAATTATACTGAAAAGTTATTTAAAAAATCTGTGATATGGCAATGTATGCACTTTATGAATACGTTAAATAGTAAGATCTAGCGGCGGGTCTGGTAGCTACAATCATCTCTAAATAGAGAAGACTGTAAAAGGTATTTTGACCTACGTGCAACACCTGTTAGGAAAAGATCCGTGATTCCCACTGGGAACAAGTTCACATGCACTGTTATCGGACTGGTTGCCTATTTTCTCAATTAAAGACACATCAAATTTCAGTACAGGTCAGTGAAAATGAAGATGTAAAATTTTTTTCCCATCCTAGTTCACAGACCTCCTAAATTCTACTCAAGGATCCCTGGGGTGGAGGTGTCTGTGAACTCAGTAAGACTCTCTGCTCCAGAACGTTCTATTAGGTTTTCCCGTTACCTCCCTGCCCAGATTAGTGACAATCTTTTGACTTTTTTTAAGCAGCCAGCAGAGGAGAAACCTAGAAAAAGCAGATAACCAAGCCTCATAGCTGAGCTGCAGGGCTGAACAACCCTATTGACATGGAAGGAAAGGGGTTAAAAATCCCTTTGTCATCTTTTTCCCCCCTTTAACCATAGACTTGTTGCTTAAATGAAGTAAACCGGTCAGTAACAGTCCCACTGGCCCAAAAGCTCCCCAGTGCTAATGACCACGTGCGTTCCTGACCGCTACATGGTCCCCAGGGTCCAGATGTGGTGGTGACTCGACGAATGTGGTTGAATGAGTCAGAGACCGACATATTTAAGTGGACAGATCTTTCTTGGGTTTAGGTTGCTCCTAAGGCGGTTGACAAAGCGAAGAAAAGGTAAAAATAAAATCCTATTAATTTTACAATTTGTAAAATTTTTTAAGTGCTACAGATTGAAAAAGGGAGATGGACATTCCAGAGACATGGCACACACGGCACTCACTTCAATTTTTAGAAAATGAGCCTTTTCTAGACCAGTTAAAGGTTTTACTATAAATGCTAAGTTTATCCTTTTAAGTCAAAATGATTCTGAACTGCTTTCATAAATGAGTCCTTCAGCTCCTCTATTGGGCTGCGCAGATTTCTGAAGAAAATCAGTTGGGCATCAGTTATGTCAATGTCAACTTGCTGTAGTAGTTTACAAAGATGTCCCCAAATCTCCCACCTCCCATTCCTCCTTAGAGCCATGGCTTCTGCATTGCACGTCATCATGCTCTCCTGACTGGGGCAGGATGACCTGTCATGACCTCAAACAGCCTCAGTCATGTCATTGGATTTAGCCAATGGTACGTTACGCAGACTCGACTCACATAATAGCTTGACACTGGAGTCTGCTTGCTTGCACCTCTGCCACCCACGAGAAGGTCAAGCCTGACCTAGGCTGCTGGTCCCAGGAGGAGGGTGACAGATACGTGGAGCAGAGCTGGAGGACTGCAGCCAAGGCCAGGGGACAGCTGGCTCGCAGCCAGCAGATTCTCAGACTCCTGAGCCCAGTCGAGGTCAGCAGACTTGCGCAGATGACACCCGGCTAATCCCCAACGTGTGAACGGAAAAGGCATGTTGTATCCACTGAGGTTTTGTTTGTTATACTGCATTACTGTGACAATAGATAACTAACTGATACAGAGATTGGTATTGCGAAGTGGAGAACTGCCATCACGGAAAACTAAAATATGCAGCACTGGCTTTGGGACTGGGTAGCAGGTAGAGGCTGGAAAAGTGGCAAGGCACACCATGTACACACTATGTAACGGAAAACATTTGGTAGAACTGTCACCTGATGTAACTCAGAAGATAGAAAATATGGGATTTGGGCCTTGCCCAAAGAGATTGATTCTACATAGAACAGTGAAAATGTCCTACCAGCTGCACAGGATGAGGTACCACAAGAAAGAGACAAACTCACAAAAGAACTGGCTGTTTTCTAAACAGAATTTAGAGAGAATACAGAAGACCAAAGATATGCCGGGTTAAAGTGTCTCATCTCCAACCAGCAGAAGGTTTGCAAAGTAAGACAGAAGAAGCCTGGGGACGAAGGTCACATCCAGGGAAGTGATCACTGGGGGAAGATCAAATGACAAATGATGGGTGTGAATGTGAGATTTTCATTAGAATCTCCAAAAGAATGAAGTTGGTGCCAAGTAGGGTCTCTCAGCTGGCCAGGGACTTCCTAAAAGTCTCAAGGGATTCAACCCACAGAAGATGTTGTGCCAAAGGTGCTTAAAACTGAGTTTGAAAGAAAGGCAAGTCTCTGAAAGAACTGTAGGTGTAGCTTTTGGCACACTGATACACAGGAAACAACAGTTTTTAAGGCAGCTCTACCAGCCAAGCCGTCACCAACCTGGACTAAAACGAAATCTAAAAAACGACCTCCACATTTCGGCGCGCAGGAAGCCATGCTAAAAGCTTCCCAAAGGAGCATTTTCCACGCCTTTTTCTGAAGTGGGTACGGAAGGTGATGGAAAGGATGGTCCAGTGGACAGTCGAGAACCAGAGGCTGAGCCAAGGCCTGAGCCGAGGCCTAATCCAAAAACCATTCCCTGTCCACAAGGGGAGGGGGAACGGGAGGACCTGGGAACATCTGTCCAGAGGGGTTTCAGAAATTTGTGCATTAGTGACTGCCAAGTGCCTCCTTTTTGTCCAAGTTTGTCCCCTTCTGAACAGCAGGATTATTGTAGTTATCCTGACTCTATTTCCCTACTGTCCATTGGGAGTGTGGGGACAGACACTTGTCTTTTTACTTCAAAGGTCCCTAGGTCAACGGAAGCCATATCCAGACCTGATGGGAATCACAACATCCTGGTCTTTAATTTAAGCCGGAGACTGTGATTGGATGCAACTTGTGGGGGTCTTGGGAGGGCGTGAATTCATCTGCATGACAGAGATGCGAATCATGGTAGGGTGGACTGTTGCTGTTGTTTGCAAAAGTGACCCCAATACTTCCCCCCTCCTCATAGCTCTGGCCCTTGCCATGTACCCTTGTGGTGACTTCCCATTGTGGGTGAGCTCGGCCCTATCCCTTGACACCAGGCTCAAATTATAACTTGCTTTAGCCAATGGAGTGCAAGCAGAGGCTTTATTCACTGTGTGTACCTCTGCCACTGTCGTAAGGACAAGCCTGGGGTGGCCACTGGTCTCAAGAAGAATGAGAGATGTGTGGGTCAGAGCCAGACTGCCCCAGCCGAGGCCAGTGGACAGCCAAGTAGCCCACAGCCAGCAGACCCCCAGCCGAGGTCAGTGGACACCCAGCCTTCGTCACACATCCGGTTAAGCCCAGCCCAGATCAACAGAGTTGTCTAGACCAGCAGTTCCCCACCTTTTTGGCACCAGGGACCAGTGCTCCTCGGAGAATCTAATGCCTGATGAGCTGAGGTGGAGCTGAGGTGGTGATGCTAGCGCTGGGGAGGGCTGCAAATGCAGCCTCGCCTGCCCACTACTCACTCCTGCTGTGCGGCCCGGCTCCTAACAGGCCATGGGCCGGTGTGGAACCCTTGGCCTACACAGCCCCCTGCTGACCTGAAGTATGCAAGCAAGAATTACTTATGATATGCCACTGAGGTTTTGTGGAGGTTGTTACACAGCGTCGTTTTATCAATAGCTAATGGACACCCCTGCCAAAAAGAAAATACACGTCATTTGTTACCTTAACCCCTCTGCTGAGTTTTCCCAGCAAGCTGTCCTAATCCGAATATGCTAAACTAATCAGAAGACACTGAAAAATGAGTGAAATGCCTAACCCACCATCATGCAGAAATTGATGAAAAATGCATCGTTTGTAGTTCTATTTCATTTAGCACAGCTCTTCAATTAAATACTAATGCACACGTTACAAAGTGACATCAAGATACACACGTGGTTATAAACTTGACGTTTTCCCCTATTTTACTGAGAAAGGCCCTTCGGGGCAGGTGAAAGGCAATGCCGCATCAATGGGATGGCCCAGCATCCCTGATTCACTCACTTAACGCTGTGACTAAGCACTCGAAGGTGCTTATGACAGAAGCAATGGGAAGTGAGGAGCAGAGAGCAAAGCACGAGGGACTGACCTGTGTGGGACCGGAGGTGCACGGTGAGCTGGCTGGAGTTGCGGCTGGCGTAGGGGCAGATCTGGCATTTAAAGGGCCGCTCGTCCGAGTGTATGCGCAGGTGCTTGTTGAGGCTGCTGCTGTCCGCAGCGGCGTAGTCGCACGTCTTGCACTTGTAGGGCTTCACGCCCGTGTGGCACCGCATGTGGGTCTTGAGCTTGTCCTTCCGGCTGAAGCACTTGCCACAGACTTCACACTTGTGGGGTTTGTCTCCTTCAAACACACACACACACACACACAAGGATGGCGTCAGGAAACGACAGGCAAAAGGAAAAAGGCTCCTTTCCCTCTGCCTTCTGGAAAGAGTAATACACAGTCACCAAAGAGTGTCTGGAGAACTCCCCCAAAACCGGATGGATGACTGGCCAAGAGCTAACATCGTGGGGTGGAGGGTTTCTTCTATTTTCCTGATTATTACACTATAATTGGGTTTTCTAAATTTTCCTACACTGAAAATGAATTCCTTACTAATTAAAAATAAAAGGCAACTGAAATAAATTTTTAAACTAAGCAAAATAAGAACTGTTCATTGCCTCTTGTATCTATTTTTTCTTTTTTCCTTTTCATAACAAATATACCCTAAAATTCAGAACGCCAAAGCTTTGGAACTAATGGCTGACCAGCTAAAGATGACATTTCTCAGCCTCACTTGCAGCAAGGTGTGGTTCTGTGACGAAGGCCCCGTCAGTTAAACAGCAGAGAAGGGAAATGAGTCCCTTTTGTAAAAGGAAACTGCCTGCTTTATAACGTTTTCTCTTCCCCCTCCTTGTTGCCAGCGGTAACCAAGACGTGGGGATAACCTGGCAGGTGTGGGCAGGCCAGGGGAGCCCTCCTGCAGCTGGTGGATAATGTAACGTGACCTAGTCTAGTGGCACAGAAGGAACTCGAATCCCTGCATGATCTCGTAGGACAGAGCCACCTACCTGCCCCAGACCACCTGCTTACCTCTGGCCCGTTATGCGAGGGACAGAAAGCCCTACCTTGTCTGAGCAGGTGTCTGGGGTTTTCTGCTAGAGCAGCTTAGTCTGTACTCATTATGCACGTGTCAACTTGTCACCCATGGATAACCACTCGTTTTTTAATGTATGCTTTGCCAGTTGTTTTTGGACCAGCATGCACGTGCACTTTTTTTGATACAAAAAACCTCTTGGCTGAAGTCAATTTAAACACTTCCTTTCTGAAAGGCATTGTGCCCACGAATGATTTTGATTCTCTCAACCACTGTGATTAGAACCAGGACTGCTGCTTTCTTAGCCAAACGCGACACTGCCTTCCCCACGGATGATGACATTTTCGCGCTTAAAATAATTTTGATCATCTTTGCACATCATTAGCACCCATGATATGATTTTTAAGGCTGAGCATGTCACTGTATAAATCATTGAACTATTTCCTGCTTGCCCATCACAATGAAGTAGATGTGAACTTCCTGACGTGATATGTGTCTAACAGTAAACGAAAACCAGCACGTTGCCGTGAGAGTGCATACAACATTAACTTAATGAGAGGTGGAAAAAGTCAGAGGTGTGTGTTTTTAGGCTCCGTATAAACATGCTAAAATCTAAGAATGAGTCACTCTAGATTCCTAAGACTCGGCACTTTCAGGCATTGAACTAAGGAGGAGGTGGGATGTGAGTCAGGACTTTCATCTTTTCCTATATATGTATTTTGGCCAAATTCTTGTCAAGTGCTCTATCGTCAGACAAAGCTGAGCACTATCATCATAGAGTAAACACCTGGCATTTAAGAATACATCTAAAAATGTATTAAATATTATAATTTTATTATTCAAAATGTTAGCAGTCGAGTTTTAAAATCCAGGAACAATAACCTCTCATTCTTTGCAGAAATAGGAGGTCACTGCCTTCACTTATACTTTAATGCTTCTCCACTCGCCACGGATGATTACAGCACTTCACTCCTGCGATGATGAACATGCTGTGCTTGACCGCTGGAATCTCGACATACGAAAGCCACACGGGGAGATATGCTGAGTGTTACATCAAGGATGCTTACCAATATTCGAAACACAATGACAACATTCTGACAATTAGAATAAATCCAAGTGACATGACCCTCTGAGGCTTGATTAGTAGGATGGTGACACAAGTGGAATCAGTGGCCTTGGCCGAGGAACATCAGAATATTCCTGGATATTTCATCTACCAAAGGCTGAGGCTAACAGGTAGAGTTTGGGCGATCAGTGACACACACACCAAACTTCAGTGTGCCCCTACTGTGTTTATACATGTATGCTCTCTAAATTTATACCTGTCTGTATCATTGAAATATGAGCATCAAATACTTTGTTAAAAATGGTCTAAAGCAATTCCTTCTCCATGTAGAAAATCGGAGACATAAAATACACTAAAAAAAACCCAAAATCACTAGAAATGGTCACTTTTTTTCATGCATCGATCTTTTTCTCTCCTTTTTAAAGTATTTATTTATTAAATTCTTCCTTCAAAAATAACATACACTCACTGTATCCAACGATACAATGTAGAGATGCGTAAAAGTTACCATTGTACCCCCTCATGCCTCTTTGCCAATCATCTCACACACACGCACGCACACACACGCATGCACAGAGGATCCATGACAAGAACAGACGTGTTTAAATTGTAATTAATTCTGGCAGATTAATTTTCATGGTGGCTGCAGCAATTCACATCTCCACCAGCTGAGTTTGCTCACACCTGTTCCAGCACTGAATTTTATTGTTTTTAACATTTTCTGCCAAAATCACGTGCAGACACGGCATCTTATTTTTATTTAATTTGCATCTCTAGTCCAGTGAGGTTCTACATCAGACCATGTGTCTGACTTGCCTGGACCCCCGGGTCCTAGTGCTGCCTGTGTTCAGGGTCCATGTGCCCAAGAAATGCTAGTTACCTGTGTGAATTTTTAAATGACGCTCCATGTCCTTCATGCCGTAGGCAGTCTTGAACTGGCAACCTTCAAAAGGCAAGAAAAGATTAGTTACAAAGGGAAACATAAGAGAAACCTGGCAGAAACTTCCTGAACTAAGCAGGAAAGTCACCCCCACAGTAAGAGGACAAACAGACGTGATGTGCCCCCGATATGATGCACCAAGGTCAGAAGCCCACTTCTGTGCTTCCCACCCAAACTGCGTGACCTAAATCTAACCGTGGGGAGACATCAGACCCCCACTGCAGACCAGCTTACAGTCGCTGGCCTGCACTCTGCGAAAACATGAATGTCATGAAAGACAAAAGTTAAAGGAAACTAAAGACACTGGAAAATTAAATGCAAAGTGCGATCGCGCATTAAAACCTGGACCAGGGGGAAATGCTTTTCTTTTGAGATAGAGGATGTTAGTGAGCCTTGTCAAAATCTTAATAAGGCCAGTAATCTGGTAATAGTGTGCAGAAATGCCGATATCTTGATTTTGATGATTAGACTGTGATTATATAAAAAAATTTCCTTGTTTCTAAAAAGTGCATATTGTGGTATTTAGGGATAAAGGAACATTATGTCTGCAACTTACTCTAAAATGGTTTTGGGGAAAATAAATGTATAGAGAAAGAATGACAAAGCAAATGTAACATGTTAACATCTGGGAAATCTAGATGAAGGGTATACAGACATTGTGTACCATTTTTGCAAGTTTCCTGTAATTCTGACGTTATTTCTAAATAAAATTATTATTTTTTTAAGTAAAGACAGAAAAATCTTTCTGGATGTCTTCCTAAGCTCTGGCACAGAAATAAAAAAAACTCAAGAGTAATCTGAAATTCTCATTAATCCCATTTCAAAGTCATAGCTATGAAAGTCTTAGAAACTGTGTGTGGTGGCCGGGGACAACGAGACCGGTCATATGTGATGATACAGGTACTGAGGGGGTCTGCCTTCTAAGCCGGGCAGTTTGGGGGCACATCTGTGTCTGGCTGCCCCAAATTCGCAAGCCTGTTAAATGTCACATCCACTTCACAAGTAGGACACTGAGCTGCCCTCACCTGGATAGCAACAGTTAAGCCTTTTCTGAGCAGGCGGGACCGTGGGCTTTTTGGCACGTGACTTGGCAGGGAGAGAGATGACAGTGGCTGTCTGGTTTTCGTTGCTTTCCGTAGGCAGGTAAGTTTGATAGCCATGTTCGAAAACAAATTCTGGAGCTGAAACTAAAAGATATGAGGATGATTAATTTTCATGGTATGAAGGCCCAACAGCTGTTCCTTTGGCCTACCTTCTTTTACAGGGAATAAACACCTAAGATGGCTTTCCCAGTCTCCCTGGCTGCTTAGCTATGATTGTGTGACCCTGCTGGTGAGAGACTAGAGAACACCGACTGAAGGTTTCTGTAGAGAACTTTCTCCCTGATTCAAGAAAAAAACAAGTGCAGGAAGAAGAAAAAGAGGCCGTTGAGGAAATCTCATGCTTGCTGTCCCAGCTGCCCCACTTCCTGTCTTTGGACATGCTGGAGTGAGGATGTGATGCCTGGATCCCTGGCAGCCATTCTGTAACTAGAAGGGGAGAGAAAATCATATATTGACCTAGAACTCTGAAACCATCCAGACCTGGACTTACTAAACAAACAGGAAGTTTCCCTATTATTTATACCAGCCAAATGCATTGGTACTTTTACATGCTTTATCCCAAAATCCTAACAAACAACTGCAAAGCAACTGACCGAAGGCATTCTGGGCAAAACTACAAGTACTCTCTACAAGCACAAGTACTCTTTAAGACAAAGTACTCCTAAAAAAAAAATCCTCGTACTCTCACTGAAGGTCTGAGGAAAAAAGAAGACAAAAGAGACCAAACGTTTTTATCTTTATAATAGATAAAATAGGTAGTCTCAAATTTCTTTCTTTTTGCTTATAAAAGGTTTTGTGACTACTTTGTTAACTAAGTTTATGGTTTGGGGTTGGGAAATATTTTCTTCCTTAATTACGTGTAGTTTGTCACATGGAGATTTGGCTTCAAATGAAAAGTAAGTATGACCAATGGGGGCTTGTTCATTGGGTGAACTTGTCAGGCCAAGAGGCCCTAATGATGACTTTGAAAGCCATATTCTGTTTCCCACATTTGTCACTATAGTGCCACCTGTGACATTTTTGCCAGTATATATTATAGAATATAATTATTTAAATCTATATCACCCCCTATTATGGCCATGCCTAAAGTAAGGATACCCATGTCACAGGTTTGAGGTGTTATATTTCTCTTAGAGCAAACGTCTTCCTTTGAATCTAAGTTGTTATAGGTTGTAGGATGAACCATTATTTTATGTCTGACAGATAAAAAAAAAAGCTGCCAATTAAACACACCGAGATGCAACGTTTCCATATTTCTTAGATATTCTGTATATTGATATTCCCGGGAAATTTTATATTTACTGAATGAGTTCTTTTAGACTTCTTTGGACATTCGGACCTCTGCCTCTGGGACACCTTTGGCATGGAATGACAGCGTCATTCCGACACATGTCAAAGACCATTAGGGCTCTATCAGCATTTGGCATTTGAGTAAACTCCTGGTTTCAAACATTCTCCGTGGAAGCAGGCCCAGGGATACTGGTGGCTTTTGTTTAAAGTGGCTGAAGTATTCTTACGAGCTGACGTCTTGCCTTCATGCCAAGTCTCTCTGATGTGCGAATCGACCAAACCTGCCTCTTACTGACATGCTTTCATCCACTCTGTGGGATGTGGTGACCGCTCCTGTTCCACTGCTCTGGCTGGTCCTCGAAATGTGGTCCCCAGGCAGCAGCCTTGGACCTACCTAAGCACTTGCTACAAGGGCACATTCCTGCCCCAGCCCCTGGCCTCCTGACTCAGAAACTCTGGGGTGGACCCAGCAGTCTGTGTTCTAACAGCCCCCCAAGGTGATTCTGAGTTTGAGGACCACTGGCGCAGACGATCCATCTCCAAGCATCTCAGCAGTAAAACCCAGCCTGGCTTTGCCTGGCAGGGGAATCATCTTCCTTCTCGTTGCTGCTCTGCACAAACAGCAGTTGTTCCTCCCACAACAAACCTGTGCTTCATCACTATCAAGTCGACCCCGCCACTGTTTCCAGGTACTTCTGGGTACACGGTTACTTTTCATCTTCAGCCTGAATCATCCCGCAGTATCTTGGAAGACGTTCTAAACAGTGATTAAAGTCAATATACGTAGTTCCAAAAATGGCACACGACTCTGCCCAAGTGACCAAGATGTGATCAGCTATGACTCAGTTTGCTCACAGGCACACAGAGACCATTTGTGTGTGTGTGTGCGTGTGTCTGCCTGTCGGTTGACACCATCTCATCGATTCTGAGGTTGCTCTCCATTCCAGCTATCTTAACATGTACCTTTGACCTGATGTGAAGCCAAGGTCATCCCAGAGACCTCAGGCGGCTGTGTAACTTCTTCGCGCTTCAGTTTCCTTGCCCATAGTAGAGATAAAGTTTAATGAGAGACTCAGAAGCATGGGACGTGGCCATGCTTGAGTCTTAATAAACTTGAGCCACTACCATTGAACAGAACTGGGCACTGCCACCAAACAAGAGCGATCAAGACCCAGAGTGACCAATCGTTCCTGTTTGCCTGGGACAGAGAAGGTTACCCAGGACTTAGGCCTTTCAGGGCAAAACTGGGATGGCTAGTCACACTTCCACGATTTGGAAGTTGGAAAACTTTCTGCTCGACAACTTTTTGAACCAAGACAAGGCTGCAAGGGATGGGGTGGGAGAGGGTTTGTGGGCACAGTCAGGACCTTCCCACAGCACAGCTCCTGGAGTCCCCACAGCCCTCCAGGGAGGTAAATGCTGGGCCCAGCATCATCCTGAGCCTGAGACTTCCTGCCCTTCTGGGAGGCTGGCTGGGTTTCATCTCCTAACTGCCTACCTGCCCGTCCACCACGAGCCTTGGCATCCCTTTCGTGGCATGTCACAGCAGAGGGGACACAGGAGAATGGTGGACGTCAACCTGTTCCCAGTTACGTGGCTGCAAACGCCTTCTCCCACTCTGCAGACTGCCGGTCATCCCACTGATTCTTTCCTTTGATGTGCAGGATTTTCATGAGGTCTTATTTGTCCGTTTTTGCCTTTGTTGCCTGTGCTTTTGGTGTCCTGAGGAGGCAGCAGGAAGCAAAGGGGGTCAGGCCCCCAACTTGAGGGATCATTTTGGGGATGGGCTAATCATACGTAAAATGCGAATAGCCCCAAAGTACACGCATCCCAGACTGGAAAGGGTTTGCTTGAGAGGTTGGGCTCTTAAGTCTTATCTCCTTGAGCCTCATCTTCCTTGCCTGGGGAAGGGGGCCATTACCTCCTAGAGCTGGTGTGAGGAGTAGCGACTGAGCACCTAACACTGTCATTACTGCTGGCATTACTCACTGATTTATTCAGCAATTATTTATTAAGCACCTAGTGTGTAGGTGGCACTGTTCTGGGCACTAGTCACATAGCAGTGAGCCAAAGAGGTGAAACCTTCGCCTTCATAGTGGGGAGTGTGCAGGAAATAAACAATTTACTATATATACCACACAGCTAATATATAGCTCCATGATATGGAGAAAATAATGCAGAGATGGGGTGCAGGGTGCGCTGGGGATCAGGAAATTTTAAGTAAGGTGATCCAGGAAGGCCTTGGTGAGAAGGGGACATTTCAGTACAGAACATGGAAGCACATGATTATCAATGGCGTTCGGCTGCAGAAGTCTGGAATTAAAAATCCAACAAAGGGGTGCTGGGGCAGCCAGTCACCCAGTCTTGCTGGAGCCTGTTCCAGCTGACACCTGATAGGAGCTGGGCCAGTGTGATCCACTGGCCCTGGAATGAGAAATTGGGACTAAGATATTGTGTTTTGGGATGGACTTTTCTTCTGGGGGAAAAAAAAAAAGACAGAAAAAAATAAGAAAGAAAACTTGGAGCTGTCATGGGGACCGAATACTCCTCCAATTGTAACAGCACATGGAATCTCAGAATCTTACAAATGCAGGTCCTGATTCAGTTCTGGTGGGGCCGAGACTGGCTTCCTAACAAGCTGCCAGGCAGTGCCGTGGGCCTCATGGGCCTCGGACCACCCTGTGAGCATCTACAGAGCCTTAATGTATTCCTAGTTTCTGGTGCCAGTCCCTGAGAGATCCTGCTCCACGCCTGCCCCCAGTTCTCAGTTACTGCCAATATCCTTCGACATAAAAATCTCCCCTTTGGCTTAAACTATAGCCAAAGTCGGGGTCCGTCAGAGGCAAACAACGGTACAGTGCTCAGTAAGAGGAGATTCACCTGCACTATGCTGGGAATGAGCCAAACAGGAAAAAAACGAAAACAAAAACACCCAAACCCCTCAAACCATAAATGGAATGGAACTTCCTTTCCATGCCCCTCCCCACACCCAGTGCTCAGCTGACTTATTCGTTCGGATTTGCTGAGCACCTACTATGTGCCACACACTGAGAGCCAATGGATTTCGTCCTTTCTCCTCTGCCAGTCCGGTGGTTCTCAAACTTGATCACAGACCAGAGATTGTGAAGCAGAGATTGGGGGTCAAGTCTGGATATCTTTATAGCTGTATTTCTAGCAGGCTTTCTAGGTGATTCTTCTGCACACTAACTTTGAGAATACTGGCTCCAGTCCAGTTGAACATGGCAGTGGCAGGAGTGGGGCTCTGCAGAGGGGCCCTAGGGTCTGGGTTCCACTGCTAAGCCCTCCTCCTTGTCCCTTGCTGGCCCAGTCGCCCCACGATGGTGCAACTGGGCATGTGTCCCATCCTGGCCGATGGGATCCGGAGTTTGGAGAAAGCACTTCCTCCCTGATAAAGAGAACTTGTCTCTTTCCCATTTGTGGACATGGTCAAGTGAACACTTGAGGCATAAAGCAGCATCAGCATCTCGTGGCCGTGAGGTGCATGAGGGGCAAGGCCAAAGGACAAAGCTGAAAGCCCACGGCCAAGGACAGCAAGAACATGCAAAGAACTCACCAGCTCTGAGCTGTGGAACCTTCCCTGGGTCTGTGCTGCCCACTCCTGTCCTGAGACATAATCAGTGTCTAATGTCCAGCCCACTGTGGGCGTGTGTCAAGAGCAATCTGAACTGACCCAATGCCTCAGAGGCCAGTTCTGATTCCCAGGACCCTGCTCAGAACCCCCTCTCCCCAGGGGAGGGGTCTGGGTGACAGCATTTTTCACCGAAGGAGGCTCTTTTGGGAAACACTGTGATGAGGAGTTCACTGAGCAAGGATGCGGAGTGCTCAGGTGCACAGATCCTGCAGCCAGGTAGCCTGGGCCTGAGACCTGGTTCTGCCACCTGCTGGCTGTCATCCTGAACGAGTTATTTAACCCCTCTGTGCCTTAGTTCGTTATTGGTGAAGTGTGGATAATGATCCTCAGTATTTAATCTGTGGTGGTAAAAAGTACTTCCCACAGGTACTTAGAAAAGTGACTGGCACCTAACGGGCACACCATAAGAATGAGCTATTTTTACTGCTGTTGTTGCTGCGAGAGGCTCCTGGCAAAGCATTAACAGTTTGTCTTACTGAAATCCCTCACGTGCTCAACAACCTTCAGTGGCTCCCCAGGTCCTTCAGGAAAAAAGACCAGAAGCAGCTCCTCCCATACTCCCTGTGTCATCTCTG
Source organism: Cynopterus sphinx (assembly GCA_030015415.1). NCBI lineage: Eukaryota > Metazoa > Chordata > Mammalia > Chiroptera > Pteropodidae > Cynopterus > Cynopterus sphinx. Next base: position 89,564,838 of record CM057389.1, read on the forward strand.
CCCCTGTTATCAGACCTTGCCTCGAGGCGTCCCAGCCCCAGAGCGCCATTAGGAAGCGTCCCCTTTTCACATTCTTCCTCCCAAAGGCAGGTGAGACTTACATGTTTGACCTCACAATGTTTCCTCTGGCTAATCAGGTCCCTGCTTGCAGGGAGACTCAGCCTAGAGAACTAGACATTAAGCCAATTATGGCCCACAGGCCAAACTGAGCCTTCAGATTCCTTTTTTTAGGGCTTTTAAAATCCATTAGGTGGGCAGGCTCTTCCCTGTGTCAATGTCCTCTGGCCACAGACAACCAGGGACACGCTCGTAGTTGGATAAGTTTCCTATTCATTGCACTGGGGGGACCCCTCACAGCGTGGGAGCCGTGGCGTGTCTCAGTCACAGGGTGCTAGAAAGGACTTGTTATAGGTTTCGGGCTCACGTTGAATGATTTTCTGGAAGAGTCCGGGAAAGCCTGCATTGGGAACTATCAGAAAATGGGGAGAAGTCCAGGATTTGACAGCTTAATAAACACCACCGAGAAGCAGAGGAGGCTACAGCAGCAGTAGGTAGAGCAGCAGAGTAGCGGGGGAGGGGACGTTTGCTATCCTGTGGCTCCGACGTGAGGATGGAGGTGTCTTGTTTTCCTTCTGTTCCCACGTGCTCACAGAGTGGCCCGTCTCCTGCTGATGTTCCGAGACACTGTTTATCTGCAGCAGGAGAACAGCCTGGCCCTCCTGAGAACCAGCCCACGTCCTAGCAACTGCAGGGGGAGCAGGCCACGGTGGCTCCTGCTGTGGCGGCTGCTTCCTTTCTTAGCAGGGGGCACCCCCCCGCCCCCATCACTGCATAGCTGCTGCCACATTGGCTGTCCCTGCCTGGCCCCCAACAGCATCTGAATTCACTTCTCTGGCCAACTATACATCGCCTGTCACCCCAACTGGATTAATTACCGCTGTGATAAGGGCCAGGTGGGGAAGCAGCGAGAAACCTAACCTTGATGTTGTGGGGGGTGGGGGGAAGGAATCATGGCTAGCTTCTAAGTGGAGGTGACTTCTAACCTGGGACCAGAAGAGTCCCAGAGGAGGCAGGAAAGATCATTCTAGGTCAAGGGATCCTCTCGACCCATGTTGGCAAGGGGCTTGCCACGAGCCTCGCCCCGTGTCCACATGTCCCGTGTGCCATGTCACGTACTTTTCACATCCCTGACTTAGTGAATGAGAGTGAACACTGGTGGCTCTGAGCATCCTCCAAGCAGGAGCCTCCGAAGCCTGGTGGGAGCCCTCCAGGGTGACCAGTCCCGTCGTGACCCCCATTTTCCAGGTGGGGATATGGAGACAGTGTGGCTCTAAGTTACCTGCCCAGGGATACCTGGTTGGCACGTGGTAACAGCTCAGAGTTATTCCTTTCCCCACTTTATCAGTGAGACGCCAACAGTCAGTGGAGGTCGCGTGGCCACAGGGCCAGCCCCTCAGGACCTGTGCAGCCAAGATGCCAACTTGTGGCCACGACTCCGAAGCCCCATGATTTGAAGCCATCAACTCAGAAAATGTAACTGAGATGCTACATTTCCCCCACCAGCATCAATATCTAATTTTACTGCTTCTTTGGGAAAGTTTTTAAATCAAATGTGAAACATCGGGCCTCTTTCAAAGCTGGAGGGCAGAGAATAACCTTTACTTTACATCTAACTATTTCTGGACAGAGAGGAGACACAGATGAGCCGAGGGAGGGAGGGTCCGGCTTAACTGAGGAAGAAAGAATGACAAATAAGTCTGGACAACGTCTGGGTGAGGGGATCTGGAGAAATCTGCCGGGCTCAGGGGTTGGAATGTGGCCTTGGGCAGTGACTCTCCAACCCCACCGAGGCCTGGAATCTCCTGGGAGCTTGTTAAAAAAACCAGATTCAGGAGCCACAGCCCAGGCACCCACAACCCTAACAAGCTCCCCGGGGATCCTGAACACGAGTGCACCTGGGAGCTGCTGCTAGTGAAGCCCAGGTGTGGGAGGAGGTGGGCCCAGAAAAGCAAACTAGTGTAGAAAGGGGGAAAAAAAAGCAAGATTCTGCTCGTTTTGTGGCATCGAAGCAGGAACAATCAGGCAGAGCAGCAACCCTTAAATCCCACCCTCCATTCATCCCGTTCATTAATCTCAACGGGCACAAAAGTGGTGGTTTACTGAGCCCGATTACTACCCCCCACCCAGCCTTTTACATGGATTACTGAAGAGTCCTCACAATAACCCACTGATGGTAGGGATTAGGCATCCCATGCCATTACCTAGTAGCATTCGGTACCATTAAAACTCCTTTTTACAGGTAAGAAACATCAGTGAGAGAGAAGGGCTGGGATGCACGTCTGGTTGTCTGTCTCAGGAGCTTGATATGGTGCAGTGGCTGCCACTATGGGCTGGGCACACAGAGGGCACCAGGCCTGGCCTGAGTGAGTGTACAGGGTGGTCAGCAAAACTGAGTGACCTCAGTGCAGTGGGCGTGCAGGGCGAAGGCTGAGCAAAGAACCAGGGGGACCAAGGGTGCAGTTACGTGGTGTGGAGTCGGCTTTGAGGATGGATGTCAGATTTGTCCAGCTGTCCATTTGCTCAAGCCAGAGTGAGCACCTTTGTGCTCAGCACCTTCCAGGTCCTGGGGATCCAGGGGTGAACATGAAGGTGCAGCCCCTGACCTCAGTGATGGGACACACCTTCGGTTTGTCCCGCAAAGAATCATGTCATTACTCATTATGAGGACTTGACATAGTCTGAGTGAATGGGTGTGTGTGTGTGTGTGTGTGGTGTCACAGAAGGGGCTTTGAGGAAAAGCCTTTCAGTTCAGCTCTGAAGTATGCAGAAGAACAGTCGATTCCAGGCAGAGGGAACAATGTGTGCAAAGGCCCTGAGGCTACAGGAAATGTACTCTGTTGGGAAACAGAAAGAAATTTATCACCCAGTTGAGAGGAGAAGGGAGTGTCAAAAGGGGTGCAGATTGTCCTGAGGTTGAGCTGGCATCAGCTAGGCAAAGGCAGGAAAGGGATTTCAGTTGAGGGAACAGCAGAAGAGAAGGCTCAGAATCTAGAAAGACGGAACAGTCACCAAGCGTGAGCCTTGAAGCATCTCACACTGGGGCACTGTGTCATAGGCTTCACGCTCGGGCCCTGGGGTTCCTGGGCATCCAGCTGTTTTCAAGGACAGTGGACAGGACACGAAGACTTCACAGAGAAGGCCACCCAGTTAAGGGCCAAAATATTTAAGTCCCAGGACTGTCCCGATCCTGTGTGGGGACCCTGGCCATGTCCCGTGCCCATGTGCAGCTTGACTTTGTCTGTAAAATGAGAAGGTTAAACCAGGCCTGTTACTAAGGTATTTTTTAGTTTTAACATTTTTTGGTGACTTCCTCTGAGATGACCGTTAAGATAAACTCAGGAGAAAGAGGGACGATGTCAGGGTACTTTCTTGAAGGTTTGTGAGGTGGTCAGTTAGTTACAGTTCAGTGTTTTAAAAACTCAGCAGAAACATTATTTCGGACACGTCAGGAACACAGCCACACAGAACTTTGGTCACTGCCGAAAAAGCCACACGTCGCACCCGTGTATGACCGATGAGGAGGGAGCTGGTGATGTCCCCCACTCCCCAGCTCCAGATCAACTAATCGGCAAATGTTGTCCAAGAACAATCTAGAAAAAGTTTCTGGGCTCACTCAGGCTCACAGATATATTTTGTTTGGCCAAAAAAGTTTTAAAATTTGGAAAATTTCACATTTTTCAGCTTCTCTGAAAAATCCAAGTACCTCACCGATGGATCCAGAGAGCAGCTTTCCCTGTGTCCCAGCCCACACCACTCCCTGATACCTATCACAGCGCAACCGTTAAAGCCACCTGCCTCATTCCTGTTCTAGAAGCTCTCCTTGAGCATACAACTGTATGCTATGCACACGTATATTTTTCTCACTTCCCTTGAGAATTTTTCTAGGTATAGAGATCTAGCCTCCCCTTTCAGGGCTAAGCCATAACCCACTCTCTGAATCCCTGATATTTAATTTTCCCTTGACATACGCATACGAATGTTCCACTTTTTTTTTTTTTTTTACACAGTCTCCATCGGAAAGGAGGACGCTTATACATCTGTTTATCGAGTTTTATAGAATACCTGGAAGTGGACTTATTAAATAAATGTGTTTACGCACATTTTTAAATGTGAAAGATTTCAAATAGAATATGTAAAGTTTAAAAGCTAGCACAAAATCACCTGTCTTACATGAATTTACATCCCCAGAAAAGGAAAGCAGTATCCTTGCCCTAAGCCCTCTTTGATGTGCATTTCTTTAATTACTAAGGCATTATTTTATGGCCTCTCATGTAACATCTGTTGCCCTTCGCTCACTTTTCCACTTCATCCTTTTTTTCTTTTATTAAATTTAGTTCTTCACATATGAGGGGCATTAGGCCTTAGTCCTATATGCTGCAACGTTTTTTCCAGTGTCTTTAGATTTTTTAATACATTGTTTTTACTTGGGAAAAATTGCAACTTAATTTGCAACCACATATGTGATTCTTTTCCTTTTTGGGGGGGAGGTGTGCCTGTGTGTCTACAACCTGTATTCTTTGGTAGGCACAGTATTAATAAATATATATATTTTTTAATCTAAAAATTTGTATGTTTTTAGCTAAGGACACATTCTCCAATTCCCCATAGGGTCTGACAGTGTCTACATTGAACTGTCTTATAAATGGGTTACTTCATAATTTCTAAAGTTGTCTGTCCAGTCCCTTACAACAGACTATATAGGTATAAGTATAGGTGAATGTATTTGTGTTTATGTGCCCATGTATGTATGTGTATGTGTGTGTGCACACATGTGTATTACTCTAGGACTCTGATGGTTTCATTGCGCACACTTAAATGTGAGATCCATCTGTAATTTATTTTGCTTTAATTTTTAAACTTTAATTAATTTTTATTAAAAAATGCAATTTCTTTTTGGTGGAGTAAGTGGACACAACGCAGAACTGGGGTGAACTTTTTGTTTTCCTAATTGATGGCCCAGGGGAGGCGAGGCATCAAATGCCTGTTTGTAGATTTAAAAACAGAAACAAAACAAAACTCTTATTATTTTGTACCTTTACACAAATAATGCAAATTTAGGGATCATATACATACTCCCATCACCCCAAATAATCATCTTTTAAAAAATTGCAATGTATTTCCCGAAAGGATTTTTTTCTTAGATTATATAGGTTTTTGTTTTAGAAACTTGTTTTTTTTTTCTTTTTTTTTTTGCCTGTCTGTTTTGTTTAATGTGTGACAACATTTGTAACTGCTAACACTTAATGTTTTAACCCAGCAGTTCCCAGACCTGGCCAGGAAGCTGGTTTCCCAGTGGAGCTTGTTAAAAATAATGAATCAGCAACCCTAGTGGGTAGGCCCTGGGAATCTATATTTTTCACGAGCTCTGTGGAGGTGTCTGGGACACAGCCACCTTACACCGGGCTCCCCCTCCCCCAGTCGTACCTGTGATCGTCTGGGTCTCAGAGGTGATGGTTCTGGTGGTGGTCTGAGTCTGGGTGGCAGGCACCGTCTCCTCCGACACAAACTGGACTGTGCTGGGGGCCGCCCCAGACGTGCTGGTTAGCTGGCAGCCACTCTGCTTGTGAGCTACAAAGGCGTCCAGGTTGTTAAACTGTTGCTTGCAGATGCCACAGATGTGGATGTCGGGGGTCAGCTCAACCAGCACAGTTGTGCCACCTGGAACTCCATGGGACCAAGAGAAAGTCACAGATTAATTCCAAACAGCCCGACATGGCAATACAAACCAGATTCAAGGTAAGAAAAAAGGGCCTGATGGCAGACATGGCCACTTGCCGGCCCAATGTCCATTCCACTTCCCTCTTCTTGGCAAACAGAATCCCAATTCTCTCCCAGCAGCAACACAGCCAGATCCAAGGATGGCTCATAACACACCTTAGTCCATCGGGGACATTAGGAGCACTTTATGCAAGAAGATTCTTTGATGTGCAGGGCTGCCCTGCACTTCTAAGGACCAGCGACCATCTCCCATCCCAATTAAAAAGTTGCTGTACTTTCCAGTCATTATGAAAACCAATCCCTTCACATTTCCAAACGCTGCCCACCCCACCATTGTAAGAACCAGTAGTCTAAAACAGTCTTGGTCCCTTACATACTTGGGGACCACCCTCCTCCAGCTCAATGCTAAAGGAACTTCTAGGGAAAGTTTGGCTTTCATGATGAAAGGGGGAGAGACATTCGCCTTGAACACTGATGTGATGCCAGGGGCTTCCGCAGCCATGCTGTACCTATGAGGAAAATGCTAAGATCCCTACAGATGCCGGTCTTTACTTCACTGATCCCCTGAATTAACCACTTGCAGACTTCTTATGAGGCTGGTATAGTTCACTTTTGTTACTTGTTGCCAAAATTCATTCTTAACTAATAGAACAATTATTTCTCGATAGTAACACCACCAAGGATAAATACTGTGTTAATATTTAGGAACATTATTTCGCGGTAGTAATAATATTGAGTTAATATTGTGTTAATATTTACAAAGCACCCACCACAGTACCTGGCACTATGTAAGAAAGTGCTATATAAATGTTTATTAAAGAAATACCACTAATTAATAAATCTCTAATATGACAAGCTTTTCAAAAATTTTTTTGCCTTATAAGGAAACTCATGTTTATAACAGAAAATTTGGAAAAAACAGGAGGAAATCGTTCACAATCTTTAATGTATATGTACCATGAACATTATAAAATATTTTCTTCTACTCATCAGCAATTAAAAATTGTCTTTTATGAAAATTGTTTAAGATGACGGTGTATTGTAAAATTAATCTTTTTCTCCACAAAATATCCCATAAGCATTGCACTACATCTCTAAAATATATTTCTAAATATAATTACTTAATGATAACACATTATTTCATGTTATCCATGCTTCGTAATCTTCGGTTACCATAAATTCTATCTATCATTTCCAACTTTCCCCAAGTCTAAATAACCCGAGAACTACTTTGTGCATATACGGTTGGCATCCACATATCAGAATTTTCTGAACATTTATAAAGTATTTATCTCATGTTCAATTTTCCCTGAGTCTAAGACAAGAAATCTCTGTATGGAAATACAACCTGGTTGCCTCACTGAGTTGAGGTCTGAGCGTCGTAGTGTGTTACCAGCCCTCTCCAGCACCCTGTGCATGGAAGGAACAGACCTTTCATCCCCTGGAGCACCCCCTCCCTGTAGCTGCTGAGATGCTCATGGGACTAAGAAGAAAACAAGGAACCTAGGGATGCAGTGACTTGCATTGGGGGACAATTTCTCAATGACAGAGCAGGACTGAAACCCAGGATGAGATGGGGAGTGGGTTCTGCTTCACAGCACGATTAGGAGGAGCAAACAGACGGTGCTTGTACAAGCACCAGGAGCACAGGGGTCCCCAACCCCTGGTGGGGCTGTTAGGGAGGTACCCTCTTCGAACTTGAAAGCACCCCCCTCTGAAAATTCGGAATGACGAAATACACCCACCTCTTGCGCTCCTAGTGAGCGTTACACTGAGACCAGATAAAAAACACGGGCACAGTTGTGTGTGCTCACCACCACCACCACCAAGAAGTCTCCAAACCCGTGTGAGCATCAGAAAACCCTGGGACTCGGAGGGGCGGGGAGGGCTTCAACGTGGACACACCTGAGTCCCACTTGAGAGCTGAGTCATAAAGGAGGTGGGAGGAAAGGGGTGCTGGGGTTTGGGGGAAATCTGTGCTCTTCATACGGGATGCAAGGCGCACCCAGCCAAGTTTGGGAGTCAGTGTCTCCCAAACTGTTACCAGCAACACGGGAGGCGACAGGCGAAGCGCTTACTGTGTGCCGGGTGACTGCAAACCCCGGGTCAGGGGTCCTCTAACTTTCCGAATCGCCCAGGGAGGCCGGCGGGTCCCTCGCCCGCCCATCTGCACCCGGCCCCCGGCCCTGATGGGTGGGGCCCGGAGAGCTGCATCTATTTCTTTATTTTTGAAAAATAAGCGCCCGCGCTCCGGGGAGGTCGGTCCCGGACACTGTGGCAAACAATGCGCCGCCGGCCGACCCCAGGGACTGTCGTCCCCAGCAGGGACACAGAAGCGAACCCCCGAACTCCAAGACGAACGACCAGAGGGCTCCGTCCCCCCATTCACATCTCCGCCTTGAATGGAGAAAAGGCTGTGGCAGCGAGGCCAGCCCTCGTGGGACGCCCCGGGTCCGCGGACCTGAAGGGTCTGGGGCCGCCTAGGTCTAAGCGTTCCCAGCGGCGTTGCCACGGGGACCCCGAATCCCTCCCCAACTCCGCCGGGGAGGGGGGCGGGGACTGTCCCGAGGGGGCGGCGAGGGTCCGCACGGCGGCCCCCCATCCCCCACCCCCGTTCCCAGCTTGGGGGGCTCGGGAAAGCCGGGGCGAGCCCCCTCCCCCGCGCGCCCTGCGCCGAGCTGGGGCCCGCACCCCGCGCCCGCCCGCCCGCCCGCCGCGGCCGGGGCCGGCACCCCGATTGCGGGGCCCCGGGCCTGCGCGCACGGCGCCCGCCCGGGAGGAGCACTTACTTTGCACCGAGCCCGGGAAGGCGTCGGCCTCGCCGCTCGCGTTCATGGCCGCAGGCTGGGGGGGGCCCCGGCCGCCGGGGTGCGGGGCTGCCGGGGGGCCGGGGTGGCGGGGGGGGCGGCAGGGCTGCAGGTCTACATGGTGCGCGGACTTTCCCTTTGATTTTTGCACACCCCCCGCCCCCCGCCTCCTCCCCCCCCAACCCCGCGGGGCGGGAGGACGGATGTGGGGCGAGCTCCACTTCCGCTGCCGGAGGGCGCCGGCCGCCCGGCCGGGCCCGGCCCCGCTCGCCGCCCGCGCCTCTGGGGGGGCCGGTCGCGCGGGCCCCGGGCACCTGCGGGGCGCACGCGCGTCCCGGGCGGCGAGGGTGCGCCCCCCGCACCCCAGTCCCCCCGAAGTCCTCGGCCCCCGCGTGGGGCCTCCCCGCGGCCGCCGCCTTGGCACCTGCCGCCCTGGATGTGTGGGGCCCCCAAGGCGGCCGGGCCGCCGGGTGTTCTGCAGAGGGGGGTGGGGGTGGGGGGGCCGGTGGGCACTCGGGGTGCGGCGGGCCTGGGAGAAGCCCCCGCGGAGCGTCCGCGCCCGGCTCAGCGGCCCGACCGCTGGGCGGAGCTCCCCGCCGCCCGGTGCAGCCAGAGGCCCGAGGTCACGTGGACAAGGACAGTGACAACTGGAGCTGCAGGGCCCCGGCTCCAGGGCTCGGCCAACTCCACGGCGCACAGTCACCGGGATCGGTGGAGCACACAATGCTGCCCCCACCCCCGCCTCCAGTCCCCCGAGGGTTTCTGATTCGGCAGAGGTGGGCGAGGCCCGAGAACGAGCCTTTTTAAGTTTCCAGGGGAAGTCCCCGATATGGGTCGACCCTGCCCGCCTTGATGTGTCCCCACTCCCCCACACCCGACCCCGGATCTCATCTCCTGAGCCCCAAGGTCTCTCCATCCTCAAGGCCCTCGCACTTACTGTCTTCTCTATCCACCTGCCAACCTCCCTAACGACTTCCCAGGTGCTTCCAATTCACATGCTTAGCTCGCCCCCTCTAGTACTGCGGTCCCCCCACCTCCTGCCCAGCCAGGCCTCATCTCTCTCCCATCTGCTCTATTTTCCTTCTTAGGACTCATTACATCTAACGTTATCTATCTATGCAGAAGAAGAGTAATTTACTTGTGTATTACTTATTTCCCCTTCTCCTTACAATCAATAAGGCCGCAGGGAGTTAAAAAACAAAATTCTCTTTGCTTCACTGACAACCTAACCCCAGGAACTTAGCCTCGTGCCTGGCACATAGCCGGCTCTACATAAATACGGCTTGTATAGCTAAGGAATTGTCCCTGTGGCTTCCTTTAAGGGTTTGCTCATTTCTCCAGCAACTATTCGTTTCTAAGCATTTGCAATGTGCCAGGCACTGTGCTAGTCCCTGGAGGTACAAGGGTGATCCAAACCATGAGAGAACTTTCCTAGAGGCCAGCAATGCACTGAACACTAATCAAACCAGAGGTGCAAAGTTCCTGTTGATGGTAAGATCTCAGAAGACATGAAACAAGGGTGTTATAGTGGCCACAGGCGTGGTCAAGGAAGGCCTCTCTGAGTAGTGATATTTGAATGGGCAGGGGGCATTTCTGGCCCGAGGAACTGGCAGCAGCAAGAACCCAGAGGCAGGAATGAGCGAGGCGAGCCTTGGCTATCGCCCACCAGCCTCGCTGATGTGATGCCTCCCTCCTCCTGCTTTGCTCAGGCCAGCCACACCTGCCTCCTTGCTATTGCTCAAAGGTGCCCAGCTCTCCCAGGCCTAGGCTCTGCATCTGCTTTTCCCTCTGCCAGCTTGCCTTCCCCTGGTCTTTGCAGGGCTGGCTTCTTTCTATCATCCGGGGAGCCTTTCCCTGTCTCTTATTTAAAGCGCTTACCCGCCCTGGTCCTCTCTACTACGTCACTGTCATTATACCTATCCCTAGTTCACCTGATCCAGGAAGGCACTGCAGCTGTGGGCAGTATGTGTTTTTTAATGCTTGTAAATGTTTACATGTGCACATACCTGGGTAATCCCCACCTGATCAAGACACAGAATGGTTCCAGCCTTGTGTCCCTCCCCTGTGTCAGTGCCACTCCAGCTCCCCGAACTACATACATGTGTGTGTGTGTGTGTTCATATATTTCATAAAAACGTGATTCTAACTTACGTGCTGCTTTAAATCTCTTTTTGTACATGTTATGCTCATTATTTTAAAAAATTACACAAACAATACATGGCTCCCTGAGAGCTGACCACCCAGAGGTAATCAGTATTTACATCTTTATGTACTTTATGTCTTTCTAGGCTTTTTCCCCATAAAAATATAATAGGATGAACCATATGAACTGCTGATATTTGTCTACTTTTTACTTATAAATTAATTCCATAAGGTTCAAATCAATATGCACTCACCATATAATAGCATACGCCTGGTAGAGATTGCTGTTTGTGTGCCAAACATGGTTGTCTCAGATTTCCTTAGTTAGAATTTCTGATTTGCAGCTGAGCCCATGGCTCCCTGGGAAAAGATTTTTCCCGACTTCCTTTACAGCGAGACGTGGCTATGTGACTCCATTCTGTTAGTGTAAATGTAACGTTGTGATGTAACTTCTGGGAAATCTGAGAATAGCCATCGATATATGCCATTTGCCCTTTGTTTTTCACTCCCTGCCATCAGTGCCTGGAATGAGGATGTGATGGCTGGAGCTCTAGCTGCTCTTTTGGACTGTGAGAATGAGGCTATACTCTAGGTATGTTGGGGTGGTGAGTTGGACGTAGGCCAGGTCACTAACTCCTTTATGGAGCTGTCGACTGGACTGCCTACTTCCAAGCCTCATTGATGCAAGAAATGCACTTTTATGTTGTTTCAACTACTGTTACCTGTGTGTGGGGAGATGTTTCTTTCACATGCAGCTGAATCAAATCCTAATTAAATGCGGTCCTGTACATACTGTTTCACAACGGGCTTTGATTTTGGAGTTTTCACACTCAGGCAGGTGCATTAGAATCACCTGGGAAGTCGTTAAGGTTTCATTTGTGGAGGCAGCCACAGAAAGACAGGTGTGAAGCCTGCGCTTCTGTACCTTTGACAAGCTCTCTGGTTGTTTCTGCTGCACTTGGTGTTTGCAAACCTCTGCTCCCCACTCTTAGTTTGAGCGGTTGCATAATATTTCATTGTAGGTTTGCATTGGAATTTGATATGCTACTGAATGTTTTTAATCATTTTTTTTTTTAGCGATAAGCAATATACTGCAGTAGCTTTTTAATTGGCCGGTGTGAACGCATTGTCTCCACGCCAGCCATCCTGAACAGAACTGCCAGAATAACTCGTTTCAACACCATTTGGAAGGGCTTTTTCTTTCTTTCCCTTTTCAGATCGTTTTCTCAATATGGCTTCCTTCCAGATGAATTTCTCAGTAAGAATTACATTTCTCAAAAAGTTAACAGCCTTTGTTTGACTGGAACGCCTATGGTTTCTTCTGTTCTTAAGTTTTTGACCACTTCTCATTTAAAAGATAAATATAATTTAGAAATGGCAAACTTCCTGTGGGGTATAGACCTATTATTGTCAATCTTATTTCATGTTCGGATCTAGAATCTAAAATAAACTGGACTCTGTTGCCAATGCTTAAAAGATGATAGATGTCTCATAAAAACTTGGATTTATAGTTTTTTTAAAAAAATGAAAATCTGGTTAATCTGGGCTTGGATTATCATGTGGTAGCCCTTGGCTAGGTCAAGAGAAGCTGCCTCTTTGCGTGAATGCTGACCTCTGCAGTGCACCCCGAACCCCACTCCTCTCTGTTACTTCTGATGTCAGTACTGAGCATCAGTTTCCTTGTGCTGCATGTATTTGAATTTATCCAAAATTTCCAATATGTTCTTGGTAGAAAAAGGGATTTATCCTTCCCTATGGTTTAAATTTTTCTTTTGACTAAAAATCTCTAGTAAGGAATCACCCACATCACCTGGACTATGTCATTTAACCCTCCGAGCAACAGAAAGGTGGGCACTATTATCGCTATTTTGCAGGTGGAGAAACTGAGTCTCGCAAAGGTTAAATAAATTTCCTTCAATCAAAAGGCCAATCGAGAACAATCTCAGAATCGTTGAGGGCAAGTAACAAAACCAGAGAAGGACAGAGATTTGCCCAGTGTTTCAAAATCACTCTATTAGAATTATTTCCTTGCTTAACTAATTTCTGAAAGGAGACTTTCAGACCCTTCCTGACATGATTAAGAGAATACACATTTTTTTATTTTTGTAATATTAATCAAAAAAAATAAGGTCATAGTCACTGGATTGTCCTAAGTTTTGTGAGCAAAGCTATCCTTCTCTTAACAAAATAGTTCATACTTTCAAGTGACCAAAGTTTGTTCTACAGTGAACCTTCTAACATGTCGTTTCCTAGAGCAATCATGCAAAGTGCACCGAAGTGTAAGTTCTCAGGGCAGGTACTTTCGCTTATTTTCTCCCTTGTTGTACACTTGCATCTATAAGAGTGTCTGGTGTATAAGAAGGGATGGATGGATGGATGGATGGATAGTATCAAGGTTCCTTTGGAAGATAACTGTTAAAGCAAACTTTGTTACAGAAAAGCATCTTCCTCTTTTTAGTAAACATACAGACGAAAGTATGATGTGATGACAACCCAGAAAAACTTACGGATTCCATTTAAATTGTGTGATAACTTGTATGCAAATAAACATGTTTTTTAACACCTACAGCACCTGGTCTTCCTAAGTGGTCTCCCATCCAAGTACTAACCAGGCCCAACCCTGCTTAGCTTCCAGATCAGACGAGAGGGCACATTCAGGGTGGCATGGCCATAGGCTATGAGCAGATATTTTTAAGCCTTCCTTAATTTTCTAGACCAAGGCTTACAAGGGTGGGATTTTGCAGTCTAGAAAGCACTTGTGTCAGCAGCTCCTCCACTCAACGTTCTCAAAAGTACTACAGAACATTGCGGCCCAGGGTTTCAACTACCAGTGTAACTGCCGCTGGTGGAATGGCCCTTAGTCTGTGACTGTCTGATCTGTTCCTTGCCTCCCATGCTCAGCCCTGCACGTCAGGGTAGCTGCCCCCGTCTCCACTCTGTTTTCAGCCTTCTGGGGGCTTCCAGCTTCCAGTCGGGTTTGGCTAATGGGTGGAAATTAGACTAAATCAGACTATTTTTTCCCCTCCCTCCCTATATTGATGGCCTCTCTTTTATGGCTCCACATCCCAGTTGGGTGCACTGTGGCCTCACCTTTTGCCATATGGCTCTGGTTCCTTGTCTCTGAAAAACATCATCTACTTCCTTTGTTCCCAGCTTCCTCCCTGGGGAGAAGGGGCCAGAGGCTCCCAGCTGTTGTTAATCTCTGGGTTGCCTAACCATTCCCATTTGGCTTCTCAGCTCTTTCATCGCCTGCTCGCCAATTCCCTCCATTAAATTTACTTAAATCTTTAGTGTTATTTCTCCTTTTCTGCTTGGGCCCTGACTGACCTCGCTGGATTAAGGTTTGTGGGGTTTATAATTTTATTCCTGCTTTTCTGGATACTGCAGGTGATTCTTAACTGGAGGATGTTTTAGAGTCTCCCAGGGAACCTGCTGAGAACACCCATGCTCAGGCACCACCCAGCTGCACTGAAACAGGATCTCAGCAGGGCCTGTGGTCCGGGCAGGCAGCATGGAGACACACCCTGGGTGATTCTAGGGAATACTCCTGACATCATCATTGAAACCTATTTCAAAATCTTAGAAAGGAACCAGGGAGAAATTTATTCCAAAACTGATTTATTAACAACATTTAACAACTGCCTGCAACTCTTACATAAACATAAAAGTCAAAGAAGAAACTCTTAAAAGTCAAAGTAAGTGCTAAAACCTTCTGCAATCGGAGATGATCAAGGCCCAACCTGTGGGGCGTTCACCGGTGATTACACAACCAATTACTTGGTGAGAGTTGGCTTTGAGTTGTGCCTGGCACCTCACCGCGGGTGGCACACCTGTATTTTAATGGCACGTTCACTCAGACAAATTCATACGGGCAAGCGTACACAGGCCTGATTTCTTTTCACTCTTTTATGTAGTTAGTGCACGAACATGAAAACAGTATTTAAAAAAGGGTGTATAGTGAAGAGTGGGTGCCACTTCCACCTCCCCTAGTTCCCCCAGTTTCCTCTGCAGGAAGCAACAATCATGACCATGTTCTTGTCCATCTTCCTCCCAAATTATATTATAATGCGAATAACATTCTACCCTCTGCTTTTTTTTTTTGCATAACAATGTATATTGGATAATATTGCCTATAAGTGCATCTAGATTTGCCTCTTTGCTTTTGGAAGAGTTCAGTTTCCCACTGTATATGCTAAAATTTACCTAAATAATCCTTGTTAATGGACATTTAATTTGTTTCCTTTTTTTTTGTTATTACGAAGCCACAACGAATATCGATGTCTACATCTGTATCTATATCTGCACATGAGAGAATATATCTGTAGAATAATTTTCTAAAATAGAATTACTAGGTCAAAGAGTATGTGCATGTAAAATCTTGAAGTACACCAAGGGGTTGTACCACTTAGCACTCCTGTCAATAACTTAGAAGAACACCTGTTGCAACAACAAATCGCATAAGAAAACACAAGTACTTAGTTCACAGACCTTGGACTCAGAGATTTCAAAGGCAAGGGAAGTAAAAGTAAAAATAAATGGATGGGACTAAGTCAAACTAAAACCTTCTGGACAGCAAAAGATACCATCAACAAGGCTAAGAGGGAACCACCCAAATAGAATATATTTGCAAATGACGCCTCTGATAAGGGCCTAATATCCAAAACATATAAAAAATTCATACAACTCAGCAAAAAACAAACAATCCAATTAACAAATGGGCAGAGGACCTGACACTTGTCCCAAGAAGATATACAAATGACCAAAAGACACATGAAAAGACGCTCAGCTTCCCTATTAGGGAAATGCAAATCAGAACCACAATGAGATGCCATCTCACACCTGTCGGAATGGTCATCAATAGGACAAGTGTTGCAGAGGTCGTGGGGAGAAAAGAGCCCAAATACCCTGCAGGTGGACAGCAAATTGGTACAACCATTCGGCAAAACAGTATGGAGGGACTTTAAAAAACTAAAAATTGAATTACCGTATGATCCAGCAATCCCTCTCTGGCTCTTTACCTCCAAAAGCCTGAAAACGTTTATCCACAAAGATACCTGCACCCTGATGTCCATGGCAGCATTAGGCACAGTGGCCAGGACATGGAAGCAGCCGAAGTGTCCTACGATAGATGACTGGCTAAAGGAGCTGTGGTACATAGCACAGTGGAATATTACTCAGCCATAAGAGATGAAATACTGCCGTTTGGGACCACAGGGATGTCTATCGAGATAATCATGCCAAGCAAAATAAGTCAGACAGAAAATTATGTGATTTCACTCATATGTGGGATATAAAACTGAAAGCAACAAACATGACAAACAAACAGAGGCTCATGGACACAAACTATAGATTAGTGGTCACCAGAGGGGAGGGAAGAGGTAGATAGGGATAGAGAGGGCCAAGTATTTGGTGACGGAGGACATTTAACTTTAAATGGAACAGTGCTTCGAAATCCTAGAAACTTACTTCTCATTCTCAGCAGCCTCCTTGTAGACAGAAGGTGGCAAGCTGGGGGTTGGGAGCCAGGATGCTGAGGTTGGAGGACAACGGAAATAAAAAGGACCTGTGTTCTTGCTGATGTTATGGAGCCGTGAAAATCGTCCTGGGACTGCCCACCTTTTGACTCCTTATTAAATATCAAAATAAATGTCCTTATGATTTAAGCCAGTTCTCGCCAACTCATCCACATCGGGACGCAGGATTAAAATGATAATAATCGTTCGGCACACTGCGTAAAATGGCAGAAAGTTTGAGACACGGATTTAGAGGCTGGTGAAAGAAATAAGCCACATTGCTTCATTTCTTTAAAACGTAAAAAAAAAAAAAATAGAAGTTTCAGAAATTAAATATGACAATTTTACAAAACTTGTTCCGAACATCAGATTTTTACGGAAGAAACTCGAGTTTGCTTTCACAGACAGCTCACCTACTCGGTAATTACTATCAGTGAAAAGCTTTTTTAGCACAAAGTGGCTAAATAAAAAATATAAAGCGAGCTTCTAAAACCACCTTTCAGAGATTTCCAACACCGACATTTTATTGAAAGGCTCGAATAGCGAGCATTTCCTCTCCTGTCATCCATACATCCCGGAATTCCTTTATGGCCCCACGAATGACCTTCAAGCCCAACCTGACTCGTACGTGAAATAGTGTACATTTCCCAGGAATGACAAAACTCTCACTGTGTCCCTCAGGGGCGTGGTTCTAGCAGTCCCGTGCAGGTGGCCCGAGTCCGCTAAGATGCCACGACTGAGAAAGTAGGGAAGCGATCGAGTCACCTAAAGACAGAGATCAGGACACCACCTGTGAGAGGACCAGCTGGAGTCCCAGCCAAATCCCCCAACCACCCCCACGTTGGTCGGCTTGGGCACCTTGTTCCTTGGACATCTACCTACCTGGAGCACAAACACCTGCGGGCAGCTCTGGGGCCTGTGGCAGCTGTGCCTGCGGCTGCTGACCCCCCCGACATCGACATTCAGCTGGTGGCATGTCTTTTTGGTCATGTATGTGCCCATCAAGCACCATCAGTGCTGCTTGTGGAGGCCCCAAAGGAGGCCTGACGGTGCTTTCCGGTGTTGAGGGTCCACAGGTTTGGTATCTGTCAAGGCGTTTGTTTTTGTTCATTTGGTTGGTTTTGCTGCTGTTGCTCCTAATGAGAGAAATCCGAATTTGGACTGGCTTTAAGCAGAGAAAGGCGTTTGTGAGTCTAACTTCAAGGATGGCATTATCGGGAATGGCTTCCTCTCTTCCAGGTCTCACTTAGAAAAAAAAAAGTACTTCCTCATGTGAACTTTGTAAATTTAGTTTTAACTTGTATCTGTGTTGTAGAGGCACAGAGCTTAGAGGGGTAAATAATTCCACGGGGCCTGTTAGGCACAAGAGTGATCTCCACACCCCATTTCCCAGGCCCCAGAGGAATGATGTCCAGATCACTATTCAGAGTTTACATTGTGAAAATGCTAGTTGCAGCCGAACCCCAGCATAGTCTGATTACTTTTCCTGTTCTGTGCAGGTTTTTGTTTTCATTAGAGTTAAAAAATTTCCTGTTCTGCGTCCTTCTTCATCTGAGTCACTGCTGGTTGTGTGACTCTCTTCTCAGTGTATTTGAACACATGCGATTTTCCTGACCGTTTCAATGTGTGAAGCGAGTGCTTCCAGCTGGACTGAGGCAGCTGAGCAGCCATCGTTTCGGGATGTTGTCTTCCCCATCGTCCCGGGCCTTTCTCCTATTTCTTTCTTAGGGAAGATCCCCTGGTTCTACAGATCTTTTGTCTGCACCTGCTTGGTTTTTCCTTTTTTATTTGATTTTATTTTTTTTGGTGTACTGGATTCCTCTGACAAAGTACAAGGGGGGTACATTTAAAGATTTAACATGTATATCTTCATCCTTTATTGATAATCTGGGTTTAAAGGTCAAGGCTGGGTAGAAGACTACACTGAGCATGAAAAGGAACAAACTGCTGATAAAAACCTGAACGGGTATTTAAGGCATTGTGTTGAGAGAAGCCTGTCTCCCAAGGTTACATGTGTATGAATCCATGCATGTGACACTCTGTCAAAGACAAAATGATAGTGATGGAGGACAGATCAGTGGTGGCCAGGGTTTAATGGGGAGGGGAGGGTTTGACCACAAAGGGGTGGCATGAGGGAATATTTGGGGGTGAGGAAATGTTCTGTCTGTATCTTAACTGTGGTGGTTGGTGGTCCCCCCTATCTATGCGTGTGTTAAAATTCATAAAATTGTACAATAAAAGGAAAAAATCTCACTGTATAATAAAATTAAAAAAAAAAAACACTCTAAGTTAAAATTAAAGTTGATTCTTGTTATTCAGGATTGTGTTCTGTCACCACGACCATGGAATTAGGGAATACTGAGCCCTGGCTCCTAGGTGAAGTGCAGGGTTGGGTTCCTTCCCACCTCTGGTCGTGACATTTTACCAGTCCATCAGTCCATTACCTTATCTAGTGTGTGTTTCTGTTTAGAGGCACCTTATTTAATATATATTGCCTATTGATTAGCATTGAACTCTCTGCCCCAACAGGACTGTGACTTATGTCTGAAGGAAGCGCATCTTCCATGCCACGTTCTCCATGAGCATACCCAGGCTGCCTGCGCCTCGGAGCACTAGACAGCCACCCCGCCCCGACTCTGTGTTTGGGGGTCGTTGTAAGCAGTTTGAAAGCACTCACAAAAAAATACAAAAAAATGTGAAAAATGTATCACTAAATAGACTGTGAAGAGGATACTTGCTTGGAGTGTAAGAGCTGAAACCAGAAGGCAGAGAGTCACCTTGGTTGACCTCAGCCGGGCGTGATGCATGGCTCAAATTTTTCGGCACTCTGCACGTGTCCCTGAATGAACAGGAAAACATCTCGAGTATTCATTTCCACATTAAAAAGGAATTTTAGTGAGCAGGTAAATTCCAAATACTGAATCTGTGAATAGCAAGAATCAGCGATAATTGTCCTCAGAAATTTGAAGACGTTATTTTATTGTCCTTGAGTTTCCTGTGTTCCTGATGATGCCATTTCCATTGAACTTTTAGATGAAAACTTTTTTTTTTTTTCCACCAGATTTTAGTTACTTTTCCTTGTCCCTTAGTAACTTAAATGTAATGGTAATATTTATTGAATGGCCCATTTCTGCCTAAAGTTCCATCCATCCATCCATCCATCCATCCATCCATCCATCCATCCATTTATCTATCTATCTATCTATCTATCTATCTATCTATCTATCTATCTATCTATCTATCATCTATCATCTATCTATCTACTCATTCATTCATTCATTCATTCTCTGTGGCCTCCCACCTGGGAAATGGCTAAAGAGACACATGAATAATCTAGTTTCGGGACTGGCTTCTGCTGTGGGTTGAGTCATGTATGCCCAGAAAGATCTGTTGAAATCCTAACCCCTGACACTGGTGATGGCGACTTTATTCGTCACTAGGGTCTTCGTAGAGGTAAGTGATGGTAAGATCGTGCTGGAGTAGGGTTGGTCCTTAATCCAATATGGCCAGTGTCCTTATAAGAAGAGAAGAGATGCAGACAGACAGGCAGGCACATAGGGAGGATGCCGCATGAAGACAGGCAGAGGTTGGAGTGATGCGACTATAAGCCAAGGAACGCCAAGGATTGCCAGCAACATCAGCAGCTAGGCCAAAGGCACAAGACGGATTCTCCCCTAGAGCCTTCGGAGAGAACATGGCCCGGCTGACACCTCGATCTTGGACTCGTAGCCTCCAGAACTATGAGAGGATACATTCTGCTGTTGTGAGTCCCTAAGTGTGTGGTACTAATACGGTTTGCCAGTTATCACCGTGCTGGCTTTAGGGGCTGGCTCATTCTTTGCTGTGGGGGATGTCCTGTGCATCAAAAGGTGTTCAGAGGAACCGTGGTCGCTCCCCACTTGATGTCGAAAGCACCTGCCCGCTGGTGACAACCCCATGTATCTGCAGACATTGCCGATGTCCCCTGGAGACTGCGGCGTCTCTGGTTGAGAGCCACTGGTTTACAGACTGTAAACCACTTCTGGTTGCTGACTCCTCTTTGTGAAGAGTTTACCTTTCAAGCAACATCCTCAGGTTCTGTACTTTCCCCTGGCATGTTTCTCCCCCAGGCGGTTGGTGGGCTTGGGTTCTGTTTCTCTCCTCGGGCCACACAGAAGGCCCCTAGGGGGTCACACCTGAATGTTTAGGACATGGCTCGTCTTCGCATGGCTGCAGATGGCTGGCCTCACACCATCTCAGGGGGACAACTGGGTAAAAATGCAGATTTTGGGGCCTAGAATATTGACTCCAAATCTGTGAGTTTCCCCCGGTGACTCCGGTGCATGCTAAGTTTGAGACTCATTGGCTTAGAAAACGGAAAACAATGTGAATTTAAATGTGCTTGTTTCTACTCCGTATATGTATTACAAAGGAACTTCTGGGTCACGGTTGTACTTTGAAGTCCTTTCAAACAGTTTGTTTATAAATATTCGTCTGAGGTTTACCTAGCAGAGGCTGAAGGCTGGGAGAGAATACCTGTGTCAACAGCAGTGAGTCACTGTGAAACTATTCAAAGCCATTCGTGCCCTTAGGGGTCATGTTGGCTTCAAGTAGCAGAGAACTTGACTAATGATGTGAGAGAGGAAGAGAGGGAGGAGAGAAAGAGGGAGAGAAGGAGAGAAAGAGAGAGGGGGAACAGAGGGAGAGAGGGAGAGACGGGGAGAGAAAAGGAGAGAGAGGGGAAGAGAGAATGTCTCCTATCTTTTCCTATAGGGCACTAATCCCACCCCCAGGACCCAATTATTTCCCAAAGGCTCCACTTCCAAAAAGCACCACACTGGGAGCAGGATTTCAACACATGAATTTTGGGGGACGCACACGCCCAGCCCACTGCAGCTGTCTAGAGCTGCTCTATTCACGGTAGAACCACGTGTGGCCACTGAGCCCTTCACATGTGGCTCATCCCACTTGTGGTGAAATCTGCTTCAAATGTGAAAGACAGGCCAGAATTGGAAGACTCGGTATCAAAAATAAAAATACCCACTGTGAAAGATCTCATTAATGATTTTTAATGCTGATTAGATCTGGAGATGATACATGTGGCTCTAATGGGTTGAACACAATATATTGTCAAAATTACTTCAGCTGGTTATTTTTGCTTTTGACAAAGTGTAGCTACTAGGAACTTTAAATGATGGGGTAGATGGGATTTATACTTTTACCGGACAGAGCTGGTTTATAGCCTTGCACCCACCCAGCCGTCACTGGGATCAGTGCAGGATCCCAGGCGCAACGTCGGAAGCTTGAGGTGGAAACACAGCCCCCGTGCTTGGCTGTTCGGAGCAGGAGCCCAGAGGGGGGTCTGCGTGCAGGAAGCGGGAAGGGGTTCACAGGGATATGGTGGGATACCTACGTTACCTGCTGTAATCTGTGTTATGCTTGTCCTGTGACTGAGTTAGGTTTTCATTTACATGAACTTCTTTTGAAACGAGATTTCCTCCTGAGCAGTAATATTGTGGCATCTCAGGCTTGGTGCGCTCGTAATATTTGTTCCTAAGATACATGAAGACACACACAAAACCGTTAAAATAGAATCATATTTATCTCTTATCCCATCAGCGGCACGTGTTTTGGAACATTCTGGCAGAAGCCACTGTTTGCTGATTCTCAGCAAAGGAATTCTGTCAAGAGAATAGTCAATCATTCTCTGATGTGTGTAATTAAGACTTTTCTTCCCTTTGATTTTATGAAGCCATCTGAATTTTTCCAATGTGTTCCTTCGGTACTGAATGCAATGTCTATGCAACAATCATAAAAATTAATTGTCTTCCTTCTCGAAACTATTTAAAATCCCATCCTTGGCCTGCCTTATTGACATGTGCACGTTGAAGTATGACTATGTGACAATAATAATTTTACGACAATGAATAAATGCCACATTAATTGTTAAAATAGAGATTTGTCTGCTTCCTTTCTAATAAGAATAATTATTAAATTTGGGGAAGGGTACAAAAGTTATTAAGTATGTTGTCAGAGCTGAGGTTTGACCTCTGAAGTGATGTTTACTTTCTCTTCTGAAATGTGTTCTTTGGGAGTTTCCTTTTTGTCAGGATTGTTACTTGGTACTCAGTAAGTTTTTGGGAAATTCCAGGCGATGTCTTAGATTTCAAACCGGTGGCCAGGAGGTGTCAATGGCGACAGAACTTCCTGTTCAGGAAAACTTTGCGGGTTTATTTTTGTTTTTGGTCGGGATAAAGATCGTGCCACCTTCTAATTCTGTTTGCCATGGCATCTACGCAGCTGAAACTGGGAAGCACATGTGGTTTTCATTCTTTAAATATCACCTTCGGTACATGTCCTCCGACAATCCTCAATTTAAGCTGCACGTTTTCGGTAGTGTTCTCTGCCATCCTCTTAGAGGGCAGAAAGGGGCGAACTGAATGTCTCTCGCTTTTGTAATTATACTTTATTTATAACTTTTACACAAATAATTTTTCATACGTGTATTTTCACGGCACTCCTTAACTGGAGATGGATTTGGTGAAAAGCATTGCAGATACCTCAGGGGCCTGTGGGTAGAAATGCAGGCTCTGGCAGGCCGGGGTTTACTGCTCGGCTCCTTTCTGCTATAATATGATATTATCGCAAAATTTCTTAGTGCACATCACAGGGTGCGATGTTCTGCTTGATTTTCCCGAAGGCCCAGGGAACGCAAGATGATCAGAGCTGTTTAATGGGGCTGTTGGCAGAGCCCAGAGCCTGGGTCTGTTCTCAAGGCCTCCACGGATCCTTGGATCATCACCAATCTCCTGGGCGTGCTTTGGGCAAACCACTCCTCTCTGCCAGGCTAGGACTTGCCACTGAGCTCTTTTTCTCTTCCTTTTTCTTTTTTTCCTTCCTCCTCCTCCTCCTCCTCCTCCCACACTTTCCCTTTCTAGAAGGCAGAGTTGAGATTAGGATTAGGGAGTCATGCAAGTGGAAGGGTGGATCTTGTCCTTATTTACATTTTTAACATTTGTTCATTAAAGATTTTTTTTGCATTAATTTTGATTTTTTAAAATATTGCAGTGAAATATTATTTATTTTAATTACCGATTGCCGCCTTACATTTTTCACTTGAGGTGAGTGTTTCACTTGTCTCTCCCTAACCCTGACCTCGCTTCCAAGTTCTTTCCTGATAAATTGAAATTAATGAGGTTCAGTCTTGACAAACCTTGACAATTATTGAATCTATGTATTGAGTATACGAGGTGTCAGACCGTGTCAAATTGTGTGTTTGAATTTTCTCCAATGAAAAATCTTTACAAATGCAATCTGAATACATAGGTATGTAATAAAGAAAGCTTTGTGGTACTGCTTTGTATATTATGTATTACTATAGTGTTAATAATAACATTTTTATTAAGTTAAAAGTCTACATTTATATTGTAATTATTTAAAAAATATTTTTTCAAGTACTATAAAAAAATTAGAATTACTCTTCAATCTCAATTCTCAGAGAATCACTGATATTTTTATGTATTTCTGTTCCGTCTTTTGCCTGAGAGAGAGAGAGAGAGAAAGAGAGAGAGAGAGAGAAACAAAGACAAGACAGAGATAGAGACAGAGACAGACCATTAACAAGTGGCAGATGAGGACATCAATTGGAAAGGCCCGTTGGTATAGGATATGCAGTTGACACCTTCCACTTTTTGCTTACTATACCACGTCATTAAAGATTCAAAAAATGATTAAAAACGACTTCCTTCATGTCTAATTCTGATTATAAGTGTGAGTTTTAGAAAATTGTGCTTGCGTGTGAATGTGCACGAGCATAGCACACATACCACGTTGTATTATACATTTTTATGAGACAAGAAATCGTGAATATTTTCCCACGTCAGTAATGGTCCGTGATCTTTAATGGTTGCCTTGTAATCCATCAAGTGACTATAGATCAGACTTTGACGTCTTGACTGCCGGTCCGATCTCTGCCCTTCTCCTGACTAGCTGTGGGTCGTGGGCCAGTTGTTGGAATGTCTCTGTTTTGTTACCTACGAAGATAGAAAGTAATGAACGTAACACACAGGGTGTTGCAAAGAGGACACTCGCTGGTTTGTTAAGCCCTTGGAATAATGCCTCGCGTATCGTAAGTAATCAATAAAGGTCGTTGTCGTCGTCGTCATCATCTTCATCATCATCATCGTCATCTAATCCTCATTCCCACTCTGCGTAAGGGGGCGGTGGGAGCATCACCCTTTTCTTAGGCTGGACTCTTGGAAGTGGAAATTTTGGATCCAAGAACACAAATGTTTGCAGAGCTCATGAAATATGATGCAGATGTGCTCACTAGAAAGCCTGAGCCAATTTCCATTTCCAACACCTGCCGTTTTGCCGCGTTAGAGAACACCAGCATCATCATGGCTGTCGTCATTATTTTTACATTTCTTCCTCTGGATGTTTGTCTTTTCCCCTTCCTAATCCCCGGTAGTCACACTTCTTTTAATATTATCCCCCTCTACTGTCATGACATGTAACATGTACATGACAGTTTTTCATTCCTAGCTGAACAAGTGTATACACAAAGTAAGTATTGTTTAAAGTAAGACGAGGCCTTTTGTTTAAAAAGGGAAGCAGACACACAGGTGAAGAGAGAGTGCGCTTTTGCTTGCATCCTGCTCCCCAGGGTGGCCGTGAACAGGTTGCATGCTCTCCTTCTGGGCCCTTCAAATAATCATTTGAAAATAACACAGCGAGTTATCAAAATGCAAACAGTGTTCCCACATACCTATGAAGACTTATTCATTTATAAATTATTCTTACCGAATGCAGGATGCTTCTCTGCGTTCAACGGTGTCATGCCTAACTCTTCACACTGGTGTATGCAGATCTCAATTTTTCAAAATGGCTGCAAAGCCTTCTACATCCTGATTTTATGATTTGAATCAAAATTCAGCAGCCATTCCCTATTGATAGACAATTGTTTCCAATTTGTTAACATTCAACACATTTGTGCCTATATTTTTGCTGATTTGTCTGTGGATAAATATCTCAAAGTTCGATTGTTGGGGTCATTCATTTAAAAATACTATTAAAAAATAAAGATAAAGTTAAGATTTGAGACAATACAATTGTAATCTCTCCGCCCCCCCCATCCCCATTGGTTGTCTGAGGTATCTCAGCATAAATAATAAATGAGCTTAATTAAAAACAAAAACTAACCAAATAAAAAAAAAAACGCTCCAGCTTAAATTTCAGTTTTAAATTCTTATTTAGAAACATTAATCGCGTCCTGTTTTTCCTGCTTTTGCTGTGAACTTTAATTTTTAACCGTAGCCTAAACCACCTTTAAAACAAATCATTTATTCCAAAGGTTCGCTGTGTCATAATTGCCTGGTTATTTGGATGATGGATGTGTCATATCTGAAAACAAACTAGTTATCTTTCGAAATTTATTTCAACATGCATTATCTAAACCTCCAAAGATGAGAACACTGCATGGATAAATAAGGTAAAAATAGGATGGATTTAGAAGCCCAGTGCTCAGGTTTTGTATTTAGTCATTTTTATTATATTGTTGGGTCAAAAACATTAAGGAAGAGCAGCAGGCGTACTGCTAATGGGCGTTGGGGTTTTCGCCTGTTCTCCTGCCTGGAAGACAGTTAATTCCAGCCTAGAAGCTCCTGAAGGCTTTGCAAGTGATAGAAACCAAGTGAGAAAGGCATGTTTTATATTTTAATGCTGACATCCTCATAGGGAAAAAAAATTAAAGATTCAGAATACTTGGCTGTGATTCAGTACCTAAACACGTCTTGGCGTTTTTCAGAATTTCCAGGAGACCCATAAAGGCTTCTGTGTTGGAGCCACCCACTGCCACTGCACACTTAGGCCAGTTTATCAAACTAACGAGCTCAAGAGTGATGCTGTTTCCAGGTTCAGCTCCACGAGGGAAGGACAGGGAGAAAACAAAACCCAGATTCCGACAGAAGAGTAATCCTAAGGGCCGGCCTGACCAAAATTTATTAAGTCATACACACCAAATCTTACCCAGAGTAATATTCTTTGTGGAGATTTGACCCTACAAATCTTATGCCGGTTCCTCCAGTCTCAGCATTAGAGATCAAACACTGGTTTTTACACTGGGTGATGTTTATTGATCGAGACTTAAAAACAGGATGACTGACTACAGCTTTTTCCACGAAAATAATATTTGCAAATAACCGTGGGATGGGTAGAATCTATTTTTTTCTCTTGTTAGGTGCCTAATGCTTCTTCTAAATTAACAGAAGGGGAATGAGTTTCTACACTTCATTTGGAGGGCGTTGCTCTTTGGAATGTGAATGATGGGTAAGGTTGGGGGAAAATAGGGTGTTTCTGTGTAATTTGTGTCATCAAAACAACCACTGTATCGGACCATGAGATACAGATAATGAGAAAAGAAAATGGAACTTATATACAAATGTGTATTTCTTAAAAGCTTTTGTTACCTATTATTTTCTAGCTGTGTAGGCGAAAACGAGAGACGTGTTAGATATACTTATATTGACTGTAACATACCATATAATTTAAAATGGTAAGTCCATCTGACAGGCTTGCCTTACGCCATGCTGATCATTTTGAAATTCGGTTTAAACGGATTATTTAAATATTGTTGAAGAGACATTTAAAGAAGTTCTCAGAGGTGACTCACTACATTTTGGTTTTAATATTTAAACACAATGTAACCAAATATGAAATTGTGAATTGTAAATTTAATTTCGAGTTCTTTTTTTTTCTTTTCCATTTTTTTTCCTTCCTTTTTTCTCCTCTTTGGGGCATATTTCCACACATAATTCAAATGAAGCATGAAAAAAAAATCATTCGTGAGGCCTACACTTTTTTACTTGTTTTACAGTAGAAAAACCAAGCTGCAGAAACAAATAATCTGCTAATATTTCTTAACCTTTGTATTTGTGCCCAAGAGAAGACATTTTTTTTCCTGGAATGGCATTTTTAAAAGAAGGTCAAATGTTATATATATAATTCTTGCATTCTTAGTTACATTTTTAAAACTTTCAGACATCATTATTTACATGAATGTTGGAAGTATTTCCTCTTGAGGAACTACTGTGTTTTCTGCATAATGGCCGAGGTTTCAACAGCCACAGTTTGTAAATGATGATGGTAAAATTTATGTTCTTGGACCTTCAGGCTGTGATTTATTTTATTCTCAATGTAAACAAGAACATTCTTTCCTAACGGAATGGCCATGCCTCCTGTCTCTCCTCGCCACATGATCTACTGTTTTTGCCTTAAAAAGGCACCATCATCTGACTGTTTTTATTATCGGTAACTTTATACGTGACTCACGAAGCCCACGGATTTCCTCACGCCTGATGCAGACTTATTTATTTATATGTTTGCGATTCATGGTTGATACTTTGGGGAGAAAAACTTTGGATTTAGTATAAATTGAAACGTAAACCCTAGGTTTGCAATTAAGCATGTGTGTGTGTGCGTGTGTGTGTGTGTGTGTGTGTGTGTGTGTGTATTTTGCTGTAATGCTGGAAACTGAGAATGTAAAAATGCCCTTTAGGAAAGCAAATGCTGCTCTTGCCACCTTGCCTCCTACTCACTTGCAATGGGTAGAGTAGGGCTTCTGGCTGAGGATAAGGATATCTTTCTAAGGATAAGGAAAATGGTGATGTTGCTACTACTTTCCATTTGTGGGACCATTTATCTTCCCCTCCCACCCCTGCAGCATTTCACCCCTCTCTTCTAACATTAGCTCGATTTTTTCCCCAAAAATTATATCTCCCCCTCCCTGTCTCCTATGAACATGGTCAATCAAAGTGTTCTGACTTCCCAGTAAAGAGGCCAAAGAGGTTCCTTCCAGAAACAACTTCTTATCCATTGCAGCCAAGACTGGGAAAGTGACCCGAGGTCAGTGAATCCGACTGTCTTACCTGGGGCTTTAAACTGTGAGTGCAGTGACTCACAGTTTAAATGGTGGGTGATCTACATGAGGTTCCACCTTGTTCCTGCCCTTCATTCATGCCTGATTTTGCAGGCTTCCTATACATCCTGGAGGCTCCCAAATATCCTTCTAGTGAATTCCTCTTTTGCTTTTGCTGGCCAATGCCAGTTTCTGTTGCTTGCCACCAAAGAACTCCGAAAGAGCATATGTTCCTTGTTAACCATCATGGAATGGTGAGCAGGTTCTCTATCCCCATTTTATAGATGGGGAACGGTGGGTTCAGAGAGGTTAAATGTCTTACCCCAAATCTCACAACGTGTAAGTGACAGAGCCGTGATTTGTTCCCACAGTTTTGGCCTCTCCTTCAGAAGTAAGACTTCGAAGCTTATTTTGATTTATTTTTTAGTGGCAGAGCGTGGCTTAAGTACCAAACAGCCTTGTGTTTGCATCTCGGCCAATGGCTGAGACTCTCTGAGCTTTATTCCCTCATTTACGAATGAGGATAATACGTCTCCTCTAAGGGACCATTGTGAGATAACGATGCCGAAAGCACTCAGCCCAGGGGTTGGCATGCAATATGTGCTCAATAAATGTAATTTTGAACTGTGGAGTTGCAGCAGAAAATTCGGGATCTGTGGATGTTGTGTGAGCAAGTCCGCTCCAGTGCCTTAGCAGTCGGAAGGTCGGTGAGACGGACAAGGACCCCCAGAACAGCAGCTCTCATTGGATTTAACCAGGAGGCATAACTGGGTGGCTGGGCTAGTCCTACTCCAGCTGTCTGCTTCCCCTGACCTTTTCAGAAGCCACTGGGTGTTCACATCTACTCGCTCTCACTCTGAAGGTCAAGGACGAGTTCCCCCACAGAGATTTTTGCAGTGGTCAACCCAGCTGTTGCTGAGTCATGCCAGTGAGCAGGGAGATTTTTGCGCTGTAGAGAATGTAAAAACAATGAAATGGGGTGGACAGAGCTGAGGTCTCAGAGTTTGAATCCTGACCCCACTTTTTACTGAGCAAGTTTATTTTGCTTTTCCTCACTGTGGGCTCCTGACCTTGGCTGCCCAACAGAAATTTTGTGATGATAAACATGGTCCATATCTGCACTGGCCAGTATGGGCTACACGGGCTATTGACTTAGTGTGACTAGGAAGCTGAATTTCTAATTTTATTTGATTTTAATGAATCATAATTTAAATTGAAATAGTCACACATGGTTCGTGGCTATGGTACTAGAAAGCTAAGGTCTAGAGGAAAAATAGGCCAGTTGCAGAAAACAAAGAAACTCTATTTAAGGTGAGCGGTAGATTGTAAATGAGTGACCCAGTGACATGTGGGCGTGGCCTCTATTTCTGCGATTCCGGGGGAGGTGCATATATTCAGATGGTGGACCACGAGGCTGGGACAGAAATGGTGAGCAGAGAAGGATGGAGAACAGCTCCAGGAGTAAGGAAAGAAGGGCCACAGAAAATGATCCTCAGGGTCTACTACAGGCTGAATGTTTGTGTCCCCGCAAATTCATTTTTTGAAACCCCCATCTCCAATGCAGTGGTATTTGGAGATGACGCCTTTGGGAGATAGTTAGGTCATGAGGGTGCAGAACTCGCCATGGGTCAGTGCCCTTAAAAGAGGAGACACGTTCTCACGTCTTGTGGGGACACATTGTGAGGATGTGTCCTAGCAAGCTAGGAAGCAGGTCTTCGCCAGACGCTGGATCTGCCAGAGATCTTGAACTTCTCGGCCACCAGAACTGTTTGGCTAAATCCACCCAGTCTATCACATTTTCTTACAGCAGCCAAACCGACCAATTTAGGGTCTTATTCTGGGTTATTAATTTTTTAAAGAACCAGACCTCTTAACAGAGAGGAAAGCTGATCTTAGCAAGAATATTGGGGAGAAGGCCCGGAAAAACACAACATTTACCCCAAAGAGAGAAAAGGTTCCTTGAAAGATACTATTTTGATCCCCGAAGAGGCTGTATGTGAACCAGAAGCGATGGAGACACCTAATCGATGAGGTTAAAGTTTATCTCTGCACATCCACCTCGTCTGCCCACCCCACTGACCCAGGGGGCCGAGAACAGGCTTAGATCAGTCACAGACAACGAGGAGACATCTCCCCCTGCACATCCGAACACAGCCTGAACTTTCTTTTAACCTCAGTTGCAATAACTGCGCATTTATTTGCGAAATTATTCAATTCATGACTGACTTGCCTTCTGGACTACAAACTCCCCCAGGGCAGGGTTGGCGTGTGATCCTGAGAAAGAGGCGTTCTTAACTTTAATAGGTTAAGAGAAATGGTTACTTCAGGGCGATCATTAGAAACTTACTTCACAGTTGAAATTTAATTCACCTCAAAAGTTGTAAACACATGATTTCTATCTGTAGAGATGAGTTTCCCCAAACTTCTTTAAGACTTTCTGGCCTGGATATGTACAATGTGTGCTGTTATTTATTTATTTCTATTAAACAAACTCAGTTAAGAAAATAAGGCTAAATGTCTATTTTTTGCATTTTTTTGACATGAATGTCTATAATATCACAGATTTGCTGTGTTAAAATTTCCCCGGTACACAGTAAAATAAATGTATGACTAGTGGAGTGTGGAATTATCCTTTATGCCACGTGAGTATACACCTCACTTTGGGGAACCCAGATGCCTCACTCTTGAAGGGATGTTTTATGGATTACGCTTATTTGTTACGCATGGGAGGTTGGGGTCTCTACATTTTGAGCTGTGCAGCCCCCTCCACAGAAAACAGGCCTAGATGGCTAGGGTGACCAATGGGTCCTGGTGGTCCAGACTTATCACTGCAGGTCCCACCTCCTGGGGAACCCCTTAGTCCCAGGCAGACCAGGGAGATTGGTCACCCTGTAGCTGGTACACTCGTAGCTTATAGTCACCATCTTTTCGGCTAGTTTAAAGACCTTGGCATAAGGTAGCCATGGAAAAAAGGGGACAAGTGAACACCATGCTAGGACTTGGGGTAGGAAAATGGGATTTAAGAACTGACTCTCCTGCTCATTTGCTATTTGTCTTAATTTGGGTTTCCTCAGGAGCAGACCCTGAGATGCAGATTCAAATGCAAGTAGATTATTTGGGAGGAGACCCCATGAAACACCCAAAAGGGAGTGAGGCAGTGACACCGGGATTGAGAACAGGCTCTGAAAGCTGCATTATGAAGCCAGTCACCACTGGAGCCTTATCCGTGTGGGAATTCTGGGGGCCAGTGTGGATCCGTGGGAGGGAGAGGAAGCTGGGGTACTCGTACACAGATGCCCTTAGTCGTTGGTTGAGGACTGGTCCTGGGGATGTTACTGGTCCAGGACTTGTGGCCTGTCCTGAGTGCAGGAGCAGAGTAAGTTTCCTTCCCTAGAAAGAGCCCAGGCAAAGAGACGGGATGCTCAAGAGGGCAGGACAACGGAAATGCCCGAGGGGCTGTGGGCTGCACCGCCTGGTCCACCGCCAGCTCCACCACCAGCTCCGCCCTCAGCTCTGCCACCACCTCCATCACCAGCTCCACCATCTCGCCTCGGGCAAGGCATTTCCCTTTCTGAGTTTTATTTTCTCCAATCATTGGGAAGCTGGGTTTCCTAAACTGTGGACAAGGACCCCTGGCAATTGTGAGATGATTTGGGTGTTAAATGGACACTAGCTTCAGTGAAGAAGTGACGCCTGATCTTTGTTCTTCCAGAAACAGGATGTGTCCGTCCCCACTGGGTGCCACTTTCTCCCGCACATCTCTCTCCTCTTGCAATCCCCCTTTTTAACAAGAGAGAGTGGGCCTTGGCCTCAATGCAAACCACACTTTCTAGAATGTAATAATATGTAATAATAATAACATGTAACAATAATATTACTATATAATAATAAAATAATATATAATAGTGAAATTAATAAAACCAATTTTATTAATTTTTGTGGTTAGTTTCTGTTTACTGTATGCAATCTTTGTCTTCCTTTACTAAACCGAAAGTCAAGCTAATGAAAGACAAACATCAAGTAAATAACTGTGCAGATGGAATTTTAATATGGTTAAAACTGTGACGATGAGATACTGAGTAACATAAACTCTATACGCCCTCCTGCTTCAAAAGTTCATTGTTTCTGTGCTTCTCTGGGAATCTTGCTGTTTCGGTGAAACTCCTATTGTTGACCTTTTTGATCATGTGTTAAACCTTCTCACCGTGCTAGGGTTTGAAAACCTTTTCCCTTTCACTGTGTGGCGTGCCATCGGGTGTACTAAACAGGGGCAGACTATGGTTAACGGTTGCATAAAGACCGCCCACCCTGGGGACTTTTCTGGAATACACCGTGGCAGGCTTCCCAGCACCTCTCAATTCTGCCTAAAGAGGAATTTCAGTTTCGGTCACTATCACCGTATCTGACCACAAGACGGCCTCGGGAGGTTTGCACTGACGCCCAAAAGCAGAGAAACTTTGAAAAGGGACAACTGTGTCCCCACCTTATGGTCGTTTGGAGTCATGTTTGCGTTCAAAGTTTCCTAAACAAAGGAGGGTATTGTAAGAGGAAAAAACTGGTTATGAATTCAAGCCTTGATGTCCTTTGAGGAGATAAAGGTATTTTAGAGACTAAGCAATTGCATGTGATTCAGTAGTGGGAAAGAAGAAACATTAAAAAAAATACGCAGTGGCTTTAACAAAGAATGTCGTTATTTGCAGCGATGGATTCTAAGCGTCGTCTGCTTTACTGAGAGCAAGTCTGCAGGCAACATTTCCTGGAAACAGGTCAAATTCAGTGTGTTTTGTATAAAAACTGCACCCCACTAGAGGGCGACCTTTAGTTGTAAATGGAACATTTCCTTTTTGTAAAAATAATAATAAAAAAATGACTGTAGGCCTATGAATTCCGATACAATGCTTGTTGAGCATGTTATGAAATTTTCTCCTAGACATTGTTTTATTCTCAGCTTCTGCGTGCGAAATTCCACTTTAAGAAATATAACAGGATCCTGAATCTTTCAATATGTATAAAATCCCCACGGTATTAGGGCACGATAGAAACCAAACACATAAGTTTAAATTATTGTAATCCCATAGGTCTTTTGACTATTGTTTCTCTATGTATGTTCCTGTGCAGAGAAAATTTATTGTAAATATTAATACCGTCTGCTCAGATCTTTTGTGGAAAGACAAAGGGAAGCAGTGTGGTCTACGTGGGTGACTGCAGGGTTTTCCAGGGTGATTTTACATCTTAAAGCAATTGCCAGGATTTTTGTTTGATTTGTTTTTCAGGATTTCGGTCCGTTTAGCTTGTATCGTCTGAGCTCTAAGGTTTTATAGTTCCATATAATGTGGATGTAAGGCAGACGTGCAAAAATTTAGTTGCTTAAAGTATAATAAATTGATTTCCACGGTGTTCCACAAAAGTCTTCATCTACACACGTTTGGGAATTCTGACGCCCTGAAATGACGGCTCCTTTTTATTTTTATAATTAAACACGATATGATATAGGAATATGCTTACACAAAAATTCGAACAAAACACTTCATAATACTTTTAACATATCTCTTCCCTAAAAACCCTCTTTCTTCCCCAGAAGTAGTCACTGTTTACGTATGTGTGCAGACTCCAGACGTTCCCTAGGTGTATTTGTAGTGTAGAAGCAGCTGTTGGTTTGTACTTTACCTTTGTATTGATAGGTGGCTTTTCCTAGTTAACAACGCATCTGGCCACTTTCCATTTCACTGCATGTAGATCTAGCTCATTCTTAGAGCTACGGAGAATATGCCACAGTCTGCATCGTCTCCACGGATGTCCTTTCTTTTATTGCATTGAGGCTACACCCAATTTTTAAAATATTTCCAACCCCCAGGCAGGAGACGTCTTTGCTTATTTATCTTTGGTGCCCACAGGGGAGGGCCTGCAGAATAGATTTCTAGGGGAAGGGGGCGGTCTCTAGGTCACAAAGTCGGTTTATTTATTTATTTATTTATTTATTTATTTATTTATTTATTTATTTATCTATTTATCTATTTATTTATTTTTATTGTCAGCAATTCTACCCTCAGAAACATATGCTCCCGCTTCCCACCCCCAGGAATCACCTAATAAAACCTGGGAGATGGTCACAGAAGTTTCTGAGAGGTTCGCCTCTCAGCTCGTGAGACCGTGAGAAAGCCTCCGAGCCTCCCTGTGTGGATTTTGTGAAAAATCACGGCCTCTGGTTCCTCAAGGATGTGGCCGATTCAATTTCTCAGAGGCCAAGTGGCATTTGAGACCATTATTCTTATAAGGTAAACTTTCCTTGGTTAGAGAGGAAAAAAATGAGAGTTCAAGTCTGTGAACAGTCGTTGGACGCCTAATCGGTGTCAGCTACTGTGCCAGTCATAGCTTGAAATAATGAAAAAGAAAAAGTTAAACAGCCTGTGCTCACAGCGAGGGTGGCAGTCACCGAGTGGGAGGGAGGGAGGGTGAATGAACCAGTTACCGGCTGCGGAGGATTAGGAAGAGCAGCTGAGAAAGGCTCCTGCCAGGTGGGTGGACTTCCACAGGTGATGATGAAGGGAGGGGGGAGGGGGGTCGAGGGAGATGAACAGGAGGATCTAGTCTTTAAAAACAAAATGCATGCATATAGTAGAAATTTCAGAAAACACAAAACACTTAAAAAAACACAAAACACTTGGGAGGTCATTTACCCGACCTCCCAAGGACAAGCACGGCTATAAGTTTGATAGGTTTATTTGGGGTATTTCCCCAATGCATGTCACATAAGAGGGATTCACTGGTCTCAGATTTGGGGGTCCGTAGTGTGACTGGCTCACTGACAAGAATGGGCACGGAAGCCCTTCCCCACCCCACCTTGAGAGCTACCTGCCAAGGGCCCGATTGCCTGTTTCCGAGGAGCTCCACTCCCGCACACTACGAAACCGCATCCTCCCTTTTCAGACTCGGTCTCTGGGATGTGCAACTGGCTGATCACCGTTTCCGGAGGCCCCAGAAACGGTGTGTGTAGCAAAGAGAAAGTCAAACACGTCGAATGGACCTATCAAAACACGAGCGTACCCTCCCGTGCTTGTCAAGGTGCCAATCAACACCAGGAGGCGATTTTTCTTCCGGCGCAGGGGTGGCTGGAAGAATTCCAGGGGAAGAGAAAAGTTTCTACTCCTTCATTAAGCAAACATTTAAAAAATACACCGTGAGTGCCAGGAAGACAGGGACTGTCAGTTGTGGGAGGCTTGCCTTTCATCTTGGGGAAAGTTATCCTACCCACGAGAGGGGGCCTAGCGTCTCCTTCTAAATGTAGCAAGACCATTGTCTGCGGGAGACAATTTCAGTTTTTCTTCTCAGAGACAGTTTGAAACTTCAGCTTGTGCAATACGGCGGTCTCCCCCTTATCCGCTGGGGATACATTCCCCAAATCCCTCGTGGAGGGCTGAGAGTGTGGCTAGTACTGACCCTACATCTACCCCCCCATCCACATATACCTGTGATAAAGTTTAATTGATGATTTAGGTGCAGGAAGAGATGACCAACAATAACTAATAATAAAACAACAACCATAACAAGATACTCTAAGAGAAGTTACGGGACTGTGGTCTGTCTCATTGTCCTGCACTCACCCTCCTTGTGGTGACGTCACGTGATAAAAGGCCTTAATGAGCCGAGAACTTCCACCTTTTCACAGAAAGGAAGCTCTTGGCTGCTCTTGGGCGTGTCCCAGTTGCCAGCCTCACTCCTCTGGTGCTTTGGGGCCATTATTAGGTAAAATAAAGGGGATTTGAGCATAAGCACTGAGACACCATAAAGGTCAGTTTGATAGGGCCATAATGGAGGGGGTTACTATGGTGACAAATGGGCGGTGAGGACGGGGACACGTGACTACTGCGTAGGGTGCGTGGGCGGTGTCTACACCGTGGAATGCATGGGCAGTGTCTACACCGTGGGCAGCGGCTGCAGCGTGGAATGCATGGGCAGTGTCTACACCGTGGGCAGCGGCTGCTCCCTGAAGATGCTGGACGAAGGGATGGCTCGCAGCCTGGGAGACGTGGAGTGGGACTCTCGAGATTTCATCACCCTACTCGGCAAGGTAAGCAATTTTAAACGTACGAAACGTTTTTCTGGAATTTTCCATTCAATGTTTTGGCGTGTGGTTGACCCAGGGTAGCTGAAACCGCGGAAAACAACCATGGGTGTGTGTGGGGGAGTACTGTATATTTTATTTTATTAAGAATTTTTTAATTTATTCTTTTATGGTGACATTGGTAAACGAAATCCGGTAAGTTCCAGCTGTGCACTTTAACAGTAAGGCGTAAATATATATATATTTACACGGTGCATTCACCTCCCAGAGTTAGATTTTCTGTCACCACATATCGACCCCCCTTTACCCCATCTATCTCCCTTCGCCCCCTCCTCCCTCCCCGCTCTGGTAACCACTAGTCTATGTGTCTCTGTTTGTCCCGTTCATTTGTTGCTTTTAGGCTTATATCCCACATATAAGTGACATCACGTGATTTTCAACTTTCCTGTCTGGCTTACTTCACTTAGCGTGGTTATCTGGAGGTCCATCCCTGTACTGTATATTTTAAGCATAACTTTTAACAGCAGGTAGCCCACTTGAGCTATGACAGGCATCAGCTGGTATGAAAGTGGATAATAGGTGCGTAGGGGGTGGGGAGGGGCCCTGAATTGCTTGACTCAGGTGGAGCAGGTGGAAGCTTCTGAAGCGCCAAAGGCACCTTAACATGCGGACTGGGTCCTCAAGAACTGCGGTGGACACACGCCGTGTCTTTTCCCTGCTCAACGTCTTTTCTTGGCCTTCCTAGGCACGGCAGGTTCTCCGCGTTTTGAGTCCCTGTCGTCTGCCAGAGAAGGTTCATCCTCCCAGCCTCCCCGGCGGCTTGGGCACAGCTGTAGTCAGCCACCTGCTGCGGATCTCGAGATTCCTGCGAATGAGGAGAAGCCAGCACCACGTGGAGCCCACTCTGGTGAGTCACGCAGGGGCTCACCCTGCTTCTGGGGGCAGCAGCTACAGGGGCTTGATGGGCCCCTTCGGCCAGGTTGGTGGTGAAGTTGCAGGGTCTGAGTCTAGAGGGGGACACCGGTGTCCTTCGGGAGCGCTTCTTGCCATGCCATTGAGGGCTTTCTTCCTCTCCAAGCTGCCTCCAAGCTTGATTCTCTGTCTCTCAGGAAGATTCTGTGATTACCAAATACCCTTTATTAAATTCCTTTTCCACTCAAAAAAGCCAGAGTTGGATTCCGTTGCAATTCTGGTCTGACTTTAGAATAAAGACGTTGGAGGGGTAGCTGGAACAGCAGCTGGATGAGGTATTTGTGATGTCATTCGACACTGAGCAAATGTCTATTAGGACATCGGCTATGATAATAAAGTCTACTTTCTTAGACAGTTCATAGGACAGTATAGTAAGAATATTAAAAATGATGCAGCCCATGTAATAATAAAATTGCAAATAGAATCAGATATTGTTTATATTTCAGGTAGACGGGAAGATTAAAAAGAACATGTTCAGTGGCGATAAAGATGTGGGGAAGTAGACACTTGAGGTTCCACAGAATAACCTTTCTGGAAGGAAATTTGTCAATAAGTTACAACTGGGTCTGTCTGTGTGCCTTGATCCAGCAGTTTCAGTTTTAGAAATTTGTCTAGGGAAATAATTGGTTAGGTACATAGTAAAGTTGACAGATGGGGATGAAAACATCAGCTTTATCACCGACGGAAGTTTTTTTTGGATGATGTAGGGTGGGAAGTGCATCCACCTGGGTACAGCCCACCCAGGGAAAAGTCACACTTGTCAGAGAAAGATTGCCTGGCTCTGGGGCAGAGAAGAACGGGAACAAATCGCGACTAGCATTTTAATGTGCTCACCTGCCCATTTCAGCAACGTGGTCCAAGGGCTGTCACTCATCCATCCCTTAACTCATCCCTCTGGGGTGTCGCTATCATACTGGTTCCTGGACAGGGAAACCAAGGGATGGAGAATAAGAGTTCCCCGCCCCTCACATTATCATGTGATTTCATTTTTGTTTTAAAAATGGGTGTATGTTGTGTAGATAGATGTAAAAATAAGCCCGAGATGGATGTGCAATGGCGCTGTGAGGATTTTCAATTTTTCTTTATTGCTTGATTTTCAAAAACGAACAATCATGATTTTTCATGAGAAAAAAACCTGAAGTTTCTGTTCGTACTGTGTGTAATTCAGACTTCATGTAAATGACATTTAATCATGCCACGCGTGTGTTTTATGGTTAGCTAAACATTGACAGTCACCAGACACACGTTGAGAGGAATTGCTGGGCCTCTTCACGTGTTGTCCGATGTCCTCTTGATGTTCCAGGTAAACCAAGGCCCACCTTTACTCTCTCTCAGATCCCTTTTCAAATCCTCATTATTAGAACCCATTTCTCCTATTTCCATTGTACCTTGAGCGAGGAGTCACTCTCAATATGTTAATTTATTGTGCAAAGACATGAGTTACTGGTGGGTATCTGGTAAACCCGCATCCCAGGTTTTGCTGGGGGTAGGGGCCTGTTTCAGATGCGGTTCAGCTACATTAACACAAAAACCTAAAAACAAAACAAAACAAAAAACTTAAAAAAAAAGGGAAGAAAAAGGCACATGATCGGTCTAAGAGGAATACTGCTATCTTCGACTTATTTTTCATTTCCCCCTGTTCAAACAGCTTGCATTCCGCATTAAAGGCAAAATAAACTGATTTAAACTCACACCTGCAAGATCAGTGAGCTTTAGGAGGTAATCACAAGCAGGACTGCATCTTTCGTGTTCAGAATTTTAGTACCAAATTGTCCTCCTCTCTCCACTGTCACCTCCCGAAGTCCTCCTTTGTTCCAGGCACGTGGAAGACGATGCTCATTGTCCACCCCATATCTGTTGCCTTTTCTTCCTGGCAGGCAGAACCCCAACTCTGTTCCAGCACTGTGTCTCGATGAAGTGCGTGCTCCTCCCTCATCTCCCTTGCAAGCAGGGGTGGCCATCTGGCACAGGTCCATCAGTAGGACTGAAGCTGATCTTCCTATAGAACTTCTATTTTCCTGACACGCACGGTCCCTTCCTACTTCCCCCTGTCGCCCCTCCCTGTCTAGCTCATTCTTTCCATCTGGAATACAGATGTGAGGCCTGGAGGGGAAGTAGCTCTCCTGTGACCACGGGGATCAGGGCTTCGTGCTAAGGGCGATGGAGCAGAAAGAAGGAAAGATCTGAGTCCTTGGTGGCTTCATCGGTCAGCTGTCCTGTCAACCTCTAGACGTCCTGCTGTAGGAGACAAACGGATCTCTACCTTTTAAGCCACTGGCTTAGGGTTTTCTGTTATTCGCAACCAAAAGCATTGTTTATTTTTAAAAATTGAGGTGAAATTCACTTAACAGAAAACTAATCATCTTAAAGTCAATTCAATTTAGTGACATTTAGTGCATTCACAGTGTGGAGCAATAACCAACTCTAGTCCAACTCTATCTAGCTCCCTCGCCCCCAAACAAAAAGAATTCTTAAGTGACACAGGTATCAGGTGGTCGTACTGAATTCTCTCAGCTGCCCTAATAAAGAGGGTGTTGGGACTGGAGAGTTCTGTGCAGCATGCCTCCTTCCCTGTCCTGACAGCAGGTGTCAGCTCCGTCTGGGGAATGGCCTCTTCTCCGCGGCCTAGCCCTGGGGTTTGGGTACCATTGGCTCCACCAGGCTCCATCGTAATGTGTCCCCACCAGTGGAGTGGGCACATGACACAATATGAGCCATTTTTCGAGTGACTGCAGAGGGATATTCTATTTTTCATTAGAAAAAATTACATTAAGGCGGGAGGAGCTGGCCACCATTCTGCCACCACGTGGAGCTGGTCAGCCCGAGGGTGGAGCCAGTGAGGGGACGGCAGAGGTGCCAGGCCCTGAGGAGATTTTTGAGCTCCCAGACTAGGCTGGATGAGAAGCCAGCTCTTCGATATTTTCACATATTTGAGGCAGTTCTTCTCAGTTTTCTTTAAAGCCCATTTGAATTGGATTTTCTGTCACTTACAATCAAAAGAGCCCCTCATAGTAGTTATATATTGTCCCCATTTCACCAACGTGGGACATGAGCTCCAGGATTATATCATTTGCCCAAAGACCACTCAGTTTTAAATTCGGGTCAATATTCCCCCAAGGCTCATCCGCATCACCACTAAGAAATCATTACCCACTTCGAGTCCTCCCTGGCTGTACCCAGAGATGGGAACCAAGCTGCACCGTCTTGTTAGTGAGCGTGGATCTGCAGTTCCCTCGGATCCCAGGCTGAAAGCACTCGCTGGAGGGAGGCACGAAGAAACGTGGCTTTGAACAGATTAATTTTGGGACTCGGTGTTTCTGATGAGCTACTTTGGAGTTGGCTTCGGCAACCTCTCTGGGTTATTTATTTGATCGCATATGGCTGAGAAGCACAACAGCCTTGATTTGGTTTCCCAGTGGCCTAGGTGACCCGTGTCGTCAGGCAGCTGGGAGAGGTCTTCCCAATTACAAGAAATAGAAGGTCTGAACGTGCCTTCCTCCCGCACCCCGAAAAAGCAGTCTCTGCCAAGCTCGCTTTGCTAGGCCCTGGACTGGTTCACGACAATGTGTCACTAACAAAATATGGAAGAGGCAGAGGGGCTTGATGGGAAGAGTTTTATCGAGTGCCTCTGTGACAAAAATATCTTCAAAGGGAGTTCTATCAATTTTATTAAGCTGCATTGTGCACTTTTACATGACAAGCGTATCAAGCACAATAGCATTTGAATTAGCAATCAAGGTTTAATAGTATTTGACACTTCCCCACCTTGTTCTGGCAGAAGCTGTCTCTCTGAGGAGAGACGCCCGGAGAGGGAAAGTCAGTCTCCGGCAGAGAAGTGGGTGGCGTCCGAAAGTTCTTTGGGGAGTTTGATGCTCGTGGCTCCGAACACATTTTCCCTGGAAAAGAATGGCGTCCCGTGTCCCGTGCTGTGTCACATTAAAAAGGCAATTCAGTCCATTTTATCGATGAAGGGGCTTTGGTTGCAAATACTAGACATTCACTGTGGCTAAGTTAAGCCCAAAGGAATCTGCTGGAAGGATATGGGGAGCTGTGAACCAGTGGGAAGGTCGAGGGACCAGACTTTTCAAGAGGCAGAGCCAGCGTGTGACAAAGCGGGGCCCACCGTGATGACCGCCACGGGAATGTCTCCTCACCCCGACCACCACAGTCCTGGTCCTTGCTGTGATTCTCCACTTTGGCCAGTGGTTCCTCCACTTGTCTGGATCCTCTGGCCAACGTGCTGGAGTTATCCCTGACTCTCCTGCTTCTCTCTCACTCCATGTCCTGCCCTGGTTAGCTCTGCCTCCTTAATACATCTGGAACCGGACTGTTTCCCCAAAGCCCTCGGTTACAATCTTGGTTCCAGGGTATCATTTCTCACGTGGAATATTGCCATTGCCTCCTCACTGGTCTCCTTGCCTTCCCCCTCCTCCCTGGGTGCATCGTCTGTACTTCACCGAGCAGCCAGAGGGATTATGATAAAACCTAAGCCAGATCATGTCACTTCCTCCAAGAATGTCCCATGTCTTAGTAAATGGCTTGATCGGTTTTGACTGGGCTCCTGCCTTCTCACCAATCACCATTCCCCTCTGTCCTTCCGGTCCAGCCATGCTGACTTCCTTCTCATTGTTCTCAGATATACCTAACTGCTCCTCAGATATACCTGCCTCAGGGCCTTTGCACTGCTCTTCCTTCCGCTTCTTGTCGGGTTTCGCCTTCTGCTCTTGTCAGAGCTTCTCTGCTCCAATATAGTTTCCTTAGAGGGGTCTTCTCCAACCTCCCTCTAAAGGAGAAGTCGTTTCCCCCCCATTCCTGTCATAAACTTTTCCCTTCTCCCTACTTTATTTTTCTTTGCGGCCTCATCGCCACCTGATATTATATAAGACATGGATGTATCTGATAGTCTAACTCCCTCCCCTGGGGTATAAGTACTTAAACTCATTTCCTTCCATTCCATGTCCTCTCGCTGGCACCTGGTAGGTGCTCACTAAATATTTTTTTGGCCTGAAGGAATGAATGCATGCTTGGATGAATTTGAAACAGGTCCGTGGTGGGGACAGTCTAATGAGTCATGCCTCTCCCAGTGGAAGGAATGAACCCCAATAACTTTTTCTTTTAACGATTACATTCCAGGGAGAAGCTTCTGATGAGTATAGGTTGGCTACTAGGCCCATATCTCTGCTAAAGAAGGAAAAGACAAAAGCCCCACAAACTTGCATCCAGAAGGAAGAGACACTTCCCCAAAGAGAAGCTGCTGCTTATGTTCGACAAATAGTAACAGGTCCTTGACGGAGAGGTGAGGGAGCTACACTCACCAACCCGTGGGAAGGCAGCTGCTGTATGTGTTCAGGAGCTCAGCAGTAGCAGAACTTGGTGGCATTGCTGGCCGCCTCTAGGCCGTTCCCTCAGGGTCACAATACGACGGCCACACATCCAGGCGTCCTGCCTTCCCACATCCTTCAGAGGAAGAAAGGGGTGGAGGACAAGTGGCAGAGTGTTTTCTTCAAGTGCATCTGTCTAACCCCAGAAGGAAGCATCTTTTCTGGGAGCAATCCGAGACTTCTCATTTTTCTCTTCTTTGGCAAAACTGAAGGGCTTAGGACAATGCCCATTTGGCCTTTCCAGTCTGTAGGGTATAAGAGTTGGGCAGTGAGAAGGGTGTTGGCTATGCTTTTGGGTCGTCAACCAATGGTGTCTGCTCGAGATCATACAGCTAGAGGGCGGAGGAATGAATTTGAGTTTTGTCTGATGCCAAAATCTATCTTTTACAAACCAGCTTTCATTGCCTTTTGGAAGGAAGGCGTGGTTTTTCTTTTTCATTTTGCTTTGCATGTTTTTAGGGACTGTTTGGGTAGCTAGACACAAAGGGCCATATATTGCATGATTCTGTTGATATGAAATACCCAGAATCTGGCAAAGCGATAGAGATAGAAAAATTACTGGTTGCCAGGGGATTGCAGGGAATAAGGTGGTGGCGACTGCTAAGAGGTATGAGGTTATTTTGGGGGGGCGTGATGAAGATATTCTGAAATTTGATGATGATGATGATCCCATGACTATGAATATACTAAAGATCACTGGATTGTGCACTGTGGCATAGTGAACCGTGTGTGAATTATGATAAAGCTGTTATTTTTAAAAAAGCCAAATGCTGGACATCATATGCTATAATCTTTGTAACCCCTTACATTTAAAAATATACCAGGAGCTTAAAAACAAAAAAAGTCAGTGTCCCAGGCCTCCCTGTCCTCTCGGAAGGCTTGGGCACATGCTCTCCTGATCCGCTTCCCAGGTCCAACCCGCCTATTAACTTCCCGTGCCCTCCCTTTGCAGATCAGCCCTCATTCTCTCTCTTTCCTTTTCAGTCTCCTCTCTAGGTGTTTTTCCATATGTACTCACATACGAAAAACAATTTATTTCCCGCGAACTCTCACGACCTCATTAAATTGCAAATTCCAAGACAGTACTTGACATGGTAGCTAATACTGTTTCTGTGTAGTCGTTGCTCATGTGTTGCTAAGCGGAGAGCCTGGCTCTAACCGTAGTTGAGGACCCTAAGAAGCTCCGAGGCTGTTTGCTTCAGGGCGGAGGGGCTCAGCCCAGGCTGCCTGTGCTTTAGAAGCCCTGGGCAGCTTCTCCAGTGCTGATGCCTGGATCCCAAGCCCAGAGATTCTGATTCTACTTGGATGGGGCAAGGCCCCTGAGCTCCCCGGCAGATTCTAATACACAGAGAGAACTAGAGCAGTGATTTTCAACTGAGAGTGATTCTGCTTCCTCCACTTCCCCAAGGCACATTTGGCAGTGGCCGGAGACCCTCTGGCTGTCAAAGCTTGGGAAGAGGTGTGTGTGCTACTTGCATCTAATGGGTAGAGACCAGAGATGCTGCTAAATATCCCCCAATGCCTGGGACAGCCCTCCACCATCAAGAGTCATCGGGCCCCAAATGTCAGTAGTGCCGAGGTAGAGGAATCTTGGGTTAGAGGAAGCAGAGAAGACCGGCCAGCGGCATCCTCAGACTTTGTGGCAGGTGGTGGCAGGTTGGAGGTAGAAATGCATGCACTTTGTACCCATTTAGCCAAGCGGGTCGGCGGGAGTCACAGCTGTGGTTCAACATGACCTTGAGTTGGATCTCCTCACGCGTTCCATGGGTCTGGACCACCTGTGTGGGTATGCTCACCCGCAAGCAGGACAGGAGTCAGCGTGTTAAAATCCTTGTTATTGTCACAGACATTCCACAGCGGAAAGCCACCAACCGTCAGCCACGATGAGCACATGCCTATTCCCGTTCACAATGAAAAACTGTCGACAATGACCATGTGTCTCGATTCCTTCCGCGTGCTTGCAGAATTATGGCTTTCATTACGGAGCAAAACTTGGGCCACAGCGTCACACTCCAGAAAACAGCACGCCGTTATTTGCGATAAGGA
This sequence comes from Cynopterus sphinx, assembly GCA_030015415.1. Lineage (NCBI taxonomy): Eukaryota > Metazoa > Chordata > Mammalia > Chiroptera > Pteropodidae > Cynopterus > Cynopterus sphinx. The sequence continues at coordinate 89,609,432 of CM057389.1, forward strand.
CAGAACAGGAGATAAAAACCCACAGGCATAAGCTCAGGAGAAAAGTCTTTGGGGCCTGGAGTGAACACCCGAATCGTGTGCACACCACCGAAGGGACAAGCATCCTATACATGTCCGTCGGGGCAAACGTCGCCGGGTGGATTTTTGTTTGTTTGTTTAAAACCAGTCCCTTGATATGTTCTCATAAGCTTCGTGAGAGATCGGTATCCTGGATCATAAAAACACCATGACAGGCAGATGAATGTAGCTGCTGTTTAAGAAACCTGGTAAGGTATTCTCCTAGTAGAGTGATAAGGGAAGCGCGTAACCGAAAGAGATGAAAACAGCGTTAGCACCGAGTAAGGAGACAAGGAAATCAGGCTTGGAACGAGGAAAGGCGTTCAGATAAGGCCAGCTCCCTCAAGGAGTACGACTGTCCCCTATAGAAGCCAGACAGTCTGGCCCAGTGGTTTTCGACCTCGGCTGCACGAGAGACTCCCCTGGACAGCATCAGAGGCTACCGATGCCCACGTGATGCTCCAGCCCAGGGGGATCTGAATCTCTGGGGTCGGACCAGGTAGCAGCACGTGTTAAAGCTTCCCAAAGGGTTCCAGTGGCCAGCCATGTGTGAGACCCTTCCTGTTGCGGTGCAGGTGCGGCATCCTGGCTTGGCTCGTATCATGCTCTGTTGCACTTGAATCTGAGGGCAATTAAGACACTTCATTTAGGATGTCTTTGTGGACAGAGTCGTGAGCCAATGGCAGCAAAGCCCGGTGGCCACAGTGGCCTGGTACTTCAGGGTCGTATCTTCATGACAATGTCCCTGTGAAGTGACCTCAAAGTGGTTCCTCTGACATGACTCACTTGGTTTCTTCTCCGTTTTCAGCCTTTTTTTCCCTCAGTTTGGGGGGGTTTCCTGATTTCCTGCCAATAAATTGCCTTTCTGCTAAGTTAACTAGACTTGGCTTCTGTTGCTTGCAGCCAAAACCCTGATGGGTATATTTATTAAATTTTTTTAATTGACAGACAATACTTGTTTGAGCTTCATCCTAAGTATTGATATCCATGAAGTCCCTTTAATATGTTAGTTATGTTTTTAATATGTTAGGTAAATATGCATTGAAATAAACACTAATTATTAACGTAGAACATCCCTGTATTGCCTAAAACTGTGCTGCATCCACTGGCCCATGTACTGCCCTTTGGGAAAGGCTGAGTTGTGATTTTTTATTGCAGTTAATAGAAAGCAGATCTGAGTAGATTAAGCCAAAATAAGAAATTTATTGGGATTTCTCACAAAGTCAAGGAAGCAACCATGGGTATAGCAGGCCCTGGGCAGCTAGGGACTTAGAGTTGCAACCCTTTTTCCTCAAGTGCTCCTGGTAATGGGGCTTAATTCCAACATTTCCAGTTGAAACTGGCAAATGTTTGGGAGAAAGAGGTTCAGCGGTGGCCAGGAAAGCAAAGTTGTGAAATGTAGACGTGCGGGGGGCCCTGGTCCACGTCTCAGGGCAGTCCCCAGGGTCGGGTCATGAATTTGAGCAAGAAAACCTCTGGAAAAGGTGCCTTTTATGTTACAGGGAGATACTGATGAACCGGGATAGGCCATAAATCAGGAAGGATACATTCATTTGAAAGTGACAACACCGTCCCCCAACCTGACCTAAGCAAAATAGGGCTTTCTTGACTCAGAAAACTGGAATGAGGGCCAGCCTGAGTCATTGCTGGATCCAGGGCCCCAACGCTGACGTCAGGACTTAGTCTCCCCACCCCACCCACATTGGCATCATTGGTTTTCTTCACCTGGGAGCCCAGCAGTTCTGGGGGCAATTGCCATCTTTAGAGAAAGTAGTCGCAGTGCCAGGAGTCGCGCTCTTCAGCAGTTTCAGCAACAGTCCTAGGGGAGATTCTCAGTTCTGTGCCCATCTGTAAACCAGTCAGTGTGGCCCTGGAGGCTCGGACTACACTGAGTGGCCAGGCTTGAGCCGGGTGCCCACCTTGGGTGGGGTCGATTCCTGTCACACCACACGAGCTGAGATCATGGGCGAGCTGGTAAGTATTTAATACCTGGCTCTGCGGATAGGGGACCGGGGACATTTCCATGTGTGAATACTCCTACCGTGGAAGATGTCAAATGACCCGCATGAAATAAGACAAGGGAGAGGTGATTCCTCAAAGAAAATCGTTCCAGTGCCAGCATCAGGGTCATAGGGGATGGACATGGGGCAGGCAAAGCCAACAGTTACCTCCTGCAGAATGTGCAAAAGAACTTCAGTTTATTTGGTTAAATACCTGTTGAGTGTCTCTTTCTTCAAAAGTGCTAGGAAGTTAGTTCTAGGAGAGGATTCACTGACCCTTCACCCAATATTTATTACCTACCAAGGACGGAGCCTGTCTCAATTGTGGGACACAGAGGCGAACTCATTATTAGTGCAGGAAGCCGACATAGAATCAAAGCTTGTAAAATATGCGGAAAGTGTCCTAATAGAGGAAAGATACTAGGGAAGCAGACAGCTTAAGTTGGGAAGGGAGGACTAGGCAAAGTTTCAATGAGTGGGACTTCAATTTGCATCGTCATGGGGGTGTAAAAGAGCTCTTCAGGGGTTTCAGATGAAAGCAGGGGGTAGAGGGGAGGGAGCTAGTCTGGGGCTAGATTCTGCAGAATGCTAGGGATATTGGATTTCGGCCTGCTGGCACTGAGAGAGCAATTACAGTGTTTCACGCAGGGAAGAGGGTCATGATCAGGTAGGCATTTTACAGGGGCCTCTCGGGCAGTTGTGGGGATGACAGATTCTAGGGGAGGGAGATTGAAAGCAAGGAGGAGAGTAGGACTCCAAGTGAGAGAAGGTGAGAGAGTGCAATGAACGTGGTGGCCGACAGCGCGGGAGGGCGAGGCGAATCCACTACGGGGCTCACCATTCTGGTTTACAAGTAGCTTTACCTGATGGCAAGGACGGGCTTATACATAGGGGAGAAGCTTAAAACTAATGTGCCAAGCCAACAAGGGCCTAGAAGTTAAAAGGGCCTCACTGATCGAATACAAACCCAAACAACTGGTGATCAAGAAGAGCGATTAATATTTGTCAGCACAACGTGAGAAACCTCATGAAAGGTAGAACAGGATGGGGCCTAACTAGGAGAGGCTGCATTTCCCAGAGTGCGATGCAGGTCGTGTACCCCTCCCCTAATGTCTGGGTCCAGGGCTAAATGATGCCGAGAGTCTGTCTTTCCTCCCCTCCAGCCCTCTCTCTTTTCCTCTATGTGGCTCCATTCCCAAATAGGCATAGACCTCCTTTCTCTAGAGAAAAAGAACGAGTTCTCCTTTTTCTGGGGGAAAAGAGATCGAAGGTTTCAATTTTTGAGATGGTTGCGAGTTTGGAAATATGTTTTTTCTCGTCTTCACATTTGAGAAATAATTTGGCCGGGTATGGAATTCTCGGTTGGAAGGAAACACATCAGTGTTTTGAGGAAATATCGTACCATTTCTCGCATAGCTGTTGTGATGTGTGAGGATGCTTTCAAATAGCTTTCTGAGAATCTCTGGAAAATATTTAGGATCTCAAATTCTATGAGGATATAACTTGGGGTGGGACTTTTTTCACTTACCAAGCTGGGGAAGTGATGAGTTCTTGAAGCTGGCATTCTTCAGTTTTGGGAAATATTCTTGAATAATTTTTTTTACATATTATTTCCCCCTATTATTGTTATTTTCAAAAGCTTCTATTATCTTTAATTTTCTTCTAAATATTTTCTCTCCATTGTTCATCTTTTTTCTTTTGTTCTATTTTCTCGGAGAGTTCTCACCACCATCTTACCAACTATCTTTTGAATTTTTAATGGCTGCGCTGTATCTTTTAATTCCAAAACCTGCTTATTTTTCTCTGACTTTCCTTTTGGTGCATTTTATTTATAAATGCTGCAGACGTCTCTCCAAAGATATTCCAGTATTTTTGACATTTTTTTTTTCTTGCAAGCTACATTCTTTGTTTCTTCGGTGTTCTTTTCCCGTTTGCTTTCATCTCTAATTTTTATCTTAGAGGTTTTGATCAAATAAGTGGTGCCGTTTGGGTATCCATTTGTATTGTGAAGTGAGGCACTGATAGTAGGCTCAGTGCTTTATGTCTGAGTTGGATTGTATTCACTGTTGGGCCTCTGAGTGTGGGCAATGACTTGTCTGTTTCATTGAAAGACCCCAAAATATCAATATCTGTAGGGTTTTTTCTTTTTTTTTTTTTTGCTCTTAAGCTAGTTTTTTTTTTTTTCTTCAGAGAAAACAGTGAATCTTCCACTGGGGAAGGAGGTGAGTATCGATTGACTGGGTTGTCCAGATTGGGAGCTGAGCAGAGGAAGAGGGTCTCTTTGTCAGCGTGCCTGCTCCTATAAGGAAGGGGCCTCGCCCTCACGCTCCCTTCTGTCTGGCATCCTCCAGTCCAGGGCCTTCGAAGCTTTTCTTTCTGCAGGAGGAGGGTGGGGGAGGAGTTTTCCTGTCTTCATTGCAGTTCTGAGCTCCTGACTTCAGGGGGAACTGGTACTCACTGGTTTTGAAGTGCCCCAGGGTCCTAGAGCTTCAGTTGGCTTCACTTGACTTCCCACCACCCAATCCTGGGCTGATGGGAAAATGCTGGAACCTCAGTCACTGACCACTTGTTCATCCACTTTCTACCCTTTCACATTTGGCTGACATCTCTCTCTCCTGTCATTGCCTAGTCTCCCATTCTTTTTGTCCTTGTGGATTTATAACTCTTTACTGTCTTTTTACTGGGGATTTGAGGAGGAGTGAAGATAAATGGGTGAATTCAACCTCCTTTTTTAACCAGAAGTCCTTTAATGTACTTTCTGTTCATTTTTCTTGTGTCCACCCTTCCCACCTCTCTCTTTACTGCTGCTCCAAACTGGTCGGACACCTTGACTGAGCTGTCCTTGATGACTTTCTCTGAGTCTTTTTCTGTAGAACATTCCATATGGTCAGAATTCACGAGCACTGAGGTCAGCCCTCCAGTTGTACCCTAATACCAGCTTTTGAAGAGCAACTCGTTCCTTGCAACTGCTGCCTGTCATGTCCTCACTCCTCTCTATTCTAATGAGAAGGAGGAAATGGTGCAAGATGGAAGGTACTATATAGATCTTTGTGACAAATTCTACAGTTTTCAAAAAAAAAAAAATGCAAATAGGAGGCCAACGTGGTTTTCCATTTTGTGATTTCATTATATGTTTTGAAAGACTTTTAATTTTTTTTTCTGATAAAGCCTTTTGAAAAATACTCATTCTAAAATTACCCTGACGGTGCTGAGGCTCAGCACAAACTTCCCAAGCCTCTCTCACTTTGAATCCTGTGCCTCACCTCTTATAAATTTGGGGTGTATCCTGCCATAGCGTTAAATCATGCTTGTACTAGCATGTGATCACCCATTCATTCATTTAACCAGCCAATGGTTTTGAGTCTCTGTTATGTGCCAGGTGCTGATGCAGAGATGGAGGTAAACAAGACAGGCCAAATTATGTCCCTTATGGGGATTTACATACTAGAGGCTATATAAAGCTTTCAACATTCAACACATGTGCACCCCACAGCCACACACACATGCTCACATGCTCACATTTTATACACAGTGCTCTATAAGCTACTTTCGTTTTCACTTATTATTTAGTATATCTTCCCACAGTAGTATTGTGGATGTTCTTTACTATTTTTAATATAAAATAAATGAATGGCATTTTATTATGTGAATCTATCTTTTATCTTTTCTTCTAATAAGGATCATTTAGATTATTTCTAGTATTCTGCTGTTAGATGATGGATTAAGCATGGTTTGTTCAAATATTCCCCTCTTTATTGACCTTGAGATGTTTCAGTTTTCTATTTAAAATTTTTTTTTATTGTACAAACTACTTTGCAAAATCTATTTTGTACATTTAGCTTTCTCCTCCTGTGCAAGAATATAATATAGATGTTCCTATAAGGATAATATTGAGGTCAAACACAACGGCATTGTATGTTTTGAAAGCTATTGCCACATTGCCCTAAATAAAAAAAAAAAATTGAAGTTATACTCCTACCAGCCATGAAAGAATGTGCCTGCTTCTGAAAAAGGTGTTTTTGATGTGTACCCTGATTTAAAAAATCTTTCCGTATTAAATTTCCTAGTTATTTGAAATTTGACTGTCGCAGGACAGTTACTTTTCGATGCTGCCCAATTTACACCATCTGAAATTTCTTCTCTCACGGCACCTACTACTCTCTTAAAGCAATGTGGACCTTGAAAACATTTCTCTCCCCTAGATCTTGAACAAACAAGCTAAAGAATTTGGTCTCAGACCTATATTTCAGGTAGTCATTTAATGAAAAAAAAAAATTAAGAAAATCTTCACACTATACACCTATATATTGTCCCAATAGGGACAATTTTAATTGGTGACAAGACATCATCCTTCAGTCCATTTGAAAAAGCAAAGCATATCTTATGTATAAAGTCATCTCTATCCACTATCTCCATAAGCCTTTTCAAAGAATTCTAGTCAGGTTGCCGTGTGATTCGATTATAAATGAATGTGCATCACTGGACATGAAAACCGGAGACATCTATTTCTGATGACTAGGATAGGCGATGTCCAACATCATGATGTTAATGACGGTCACTCACGGCGACTTCCAGAAGTTATCCCCAATTACCTACCTTCATTCTGGATAAGATGTTTTCCGTAGGATTGCTCAAATTGCATCCCTGCTCCTTTAATCTATTTCTCTCTAAGCGCATGCAAATTGTGCTTGACTTAACCAAGCAGCCCTACTTTAATTTGGTGGCATGATGTGATGCGTAACCAAAATGGATTTTTTTTAGGCTCATCAAATGTCTATGCTATATGGTTCAAACGCAGAGTGACCTTTACAACTTGCACTGTGCATGACAAATCTAAAATTTGAGCCCAGGATTGGAAATTCTCACAGTGTTTTCCTTTCGTTAGAGGAGAAAACAATTCAGCTGGACACATGCACTAAAATTAGATTCTTAAATAAACAGCCCAGGTCTTAATAATTCATGCAAAGACACAGGGAAAAAAATGAGGAAAATAATTGTGCAATGGCAGGCAAATATCATGTCATTGTGCATTGCCTAGAACTAATCATCCGTACTGTATATCTCTGATACACAGGTTTATTAATGAAACAAAAAGGCATCTACGATGGATAAATAATACATCATATGGAACTCACACATTCTATGGATAATAGAGATCAGTGACATCTATCAATTCATTTTAAATCAGGCCATGAGCATTTTGCTCAGTCTGCAGTTTGTCAATCTCTGCTTTCTACTTAATAGATGTCGTGGTTTGCTTTTTTCTTTCTTTCTTTTTTTTTTTTAAATGCACCAGTCAGGAACTAGGTGAAATATAAAAGTAATTACAAAACAGCAGCAAGACTAACTCTGTCCCATAAAGGCAGCCTAAACAGTGCTGTATTTGTACACTTATCAGAACTAACACGGGCTCAGCTTAGAGGTTTAGTGAAAGAATTCAGCCCTGCCATTAAGGAATGAAGACATTTTGCAAATTTCCTTTCTTTTTTTTTTTTTTTTAAAAACCTACAAACCTTTTAGGATATTTATGACTGCGGATGAAGAAAAATTCATACCATCAGCATGAAGGGTTGTCAGGGAAGTTACGGGAAGCCAGGGGTCGGAATGGGGGCAGGAAAGAAAGACATGATCCAAACTGCAAAACTAGATTGAGTAGAGGTTTCTAAAAAAAAAAACAAACAAAAAATAATTAGTGGTGTAACACAGACGTCATTAGCTTTAGTAATGTCTGTGACAAATAAATAACAGTTGAAAACAATAAAACTCCTGGTAATGTACTGTGTTGTAATATTGATGGCAGCATGTGGGGAGCCTCTGACAGCTGTTTAACAGATGTGGCAATTAGCAAACCTTATGGTCACGCCTGTAAAATTATTATGCAACACGTTCTCCAGCAAAATTAGATGGCTTCCTCCTTTGTGTGGCTTTATTCTCGTGGAGAGTCAGTCAGTCGAATGCTCCGTTTGAGCTATGTCGTTAGCTGCTGTTGCCTAAGCCACATATATGTGTGAGTGTGTGCATATATACACAGGTACATTTTTTGATATCTTCTGAAAGATTTAGAGAAATTCAGAATTTAAACAAGAACAATATCAATTCAGCTATGTAGCAGATACTTCAATTATAATCGCTAATGGACAAATTGAGAGATAAAAAGACTTTTCTATCATGTTGAAATTCAATGAACAGTTTTCAATTAGACTGAGGATATAAAAGGAAAAAAGAAAGCGACTTTTCCTTGATGTTAACATTGCTGAGAAAGATGAGAGGAACTTTGCTTTTTCATTATACTGAAGAGATGCATATAATGCCGCATATTTAAATTATAAATCAGGTCGCTATCTGCCAACTGAAAGCAATATCAATTAGAACTTAGGTGGATTAAGCTTTAAAATGCCTTATATTTAATGACAAAAGTATGACTGTTAATCTCCGCAGCCATCAAAGGGATAATTTAAGGCAGCAAGAAATCAGAGAATGATGTCACAAAAATAGGCCCTTGCAGCTTTTTTGGATAGTATTATCGTAATTAATGTACTTCGAATGACTTTTTTGTGGGTTATGGGCTTTCACAAAAGCATTTATTGCGGGCATAAAATATAAAACTCTAAAGAGTGGGTTTGACTAAGGTTGACTGGAGGGTCCTTACCCTTTCTGCTACAGTAATTCCTGTAAAATAATAGTTTCATTTACAGGCGCAATTTATAATGTTGAATTTATGCCAGTTCATCTGATATAAATCATGGTAATAGCATGATCTATTGTATGTCACTTGAGCGAATGCAAATTAAATATCGTTAAATTAAAGAAAAACTGTTAAAATAACATTAGGTTGTAACTAGAGCTACTGGAATAAAGGAAATGTGGGGTGAAGGATAAAGTTTCACTGCTGTAGATCTTGATCTGATACTGGAATATGCAAATATACATACGCAAATGAATAAATTTAAAAATGGGGACGTGGAGTTAGGGACAAAGTCATGAATCCACTCCAGCATGTTTTTTTATTTTACTTTCTAACACCAGCTATAAAAATTAATAGCTGTTTTTCTGTTGGGGTTTGCTTCTTGCAAATCTTTAATGTCTCATTCAGCAATTGGGAAAGAAGTTTCTTTTTAAATTATTCGGTGATTTTTTTTCTTTTGATTCGTGATGTTTTTTTTCCCCTTTTCCAGGAACACTTTCAACAAAGCTATTGTTTATTTACTTCTCCAGACCCCAGCACCTCCCTGCTAACAGGCCTAGAGAGCAGAGTGGGGTCAGTTGGTTGGACAGTTTCTGCTGATTCTTTTCATTGCTTCTACAGTGATGTGTTGTGAGACCAAATTAGCAGAGTTGATTACCGCTTCAGTTCTTGAAAGTGGTTCTGGAAAGCCTGGGTCATTAATAAATGGGAGTCATTAAAATGCATCTATCAGACAAATCTCCTTCTTCCCCACAAATCAGAATTCTCTTTATTGCATTTCAGAAGTTGATTACAACTCATTTTCAAAACCAACCAGAGCCATTGTGCTAAGATAAATGGGGGGAGGAAGATGAGGGGAAGGAGGGAGGGAAGGGGGCTAGGACAGAACAGAGGTACAGGCAATATTATTTCTCTTTACACAGAAAAAATATGCATACAAATCGTACCATCAGTGGATCACGCTCGGTAACGAATAAGTTGGGATTTTGGCGTGTGTGCGTGCGTGTGTGTGTGCGTGTGCTCTGTTTCACGTGGAACCTAGCACATTGTCAGAACTCAATAAATGTTGATGGATGACAGGGTGACATAGCCATTATAACATCAATTAATATGCTGTCAGGAAAAAGTGGGCCCTTCAAATTATCCAGCCATAATTGCCTTGGCTTTGCTAACTTTTTCCTTCCATAATAGGTTATGTGAATAGTTATCAACACGTATGCCTCAGAACTATTCAATAAAAGGCTGCATTTTTCCCCCCTACATGCCATGATGAGAAAGAAAAAAAGATATAATTTATCGTGGTGACTGGTTACCTGCTAAGATGTGAATATGTGGTTATTCTGATTGACCAAGGAAGCAGTGTGGGAGAGGTAAGAAAGGATCCTTGCCATGGTGATGGATAAACTGCGTTTGAAGAGGAGCTGTAAAGCTGACATTTATTAAGCACGTGGCTTATTATGTGCCAGGCATGTACTAGCTGGGGCCAAGAAGTTGAAGCCCTCACTATTGGTGCAAAATTAGGGGAGAACACATCCAAAAACTCACTACTCAAGATAACTTATATTTTAAGGCAGCATTTAAAAAATTAACATAAATATCCATAATGAACAAAATATCACAATTTTAAATAAAGACAGGATTATTAACAGTGTCTTATGGAGTCCTGTTGGAACCTGAAACAAGAGGGAAAGTGTCCATTTCTATATGCGTGCTTTTATATATATTTTTTTAATAATTAGTTTTTCCAGAACATGAGAGAAGTCGAAAAAAATACAGATGATTAACAAGTTGGTATATTAAAGCATAACATTATTTTAAGTATTTTATTTTTACCCCAAACAGAATTGATTATGATTTTCTTTTCTGTCTTTAATGGGAAAAAAAATCATCATATTTTCAAAATCCAATTCTGAAAAAAAAAAATTAACCGTTAAAAAATACATAAAAGCATGCATGTGGGATGCACTTTTTCTCTTTTGCCTCAGGCTCCAATGTGGATTCGCACAGCACAGATCCTAATTTTATGTAAAATTTTGATATTTTGCTCCTCATGGTTTTCTCCCCCTATTAATTTTGATTTTTAAAAAATATTGCAAGAAAAGATGATTTATCTTGATTACGGAGTTTTTTGGGGGCCCCTTAAATTCTATGCCCAAGGCAAGTGTTTCATGGATCTCACTTAGTCCCAGCCCTAAAGCACTTTACATATTATCCACTAATCTTCCAATATGCTCAGAAAGTGGGCCTTCTTATGAGGCCTATTTTGCAGATGAGGAAGCTGAGTGGTAGCAGACCTTTCGGGTCCCCTAGGCATTCACAGTTCCCTGCTATGCCACAGGCTTACTGTAGGCTGCTGTGACTCTCTGCCCCAGGCCTTGCTGTGGTGCCCTGTCAGCAGAGGGGTGAATGCCATCTCCTGCGCACGATAAGCCTCCAGCTTCCTTGCCAGGTGGGGCAGTACTGGGACCTGCCCCGACTGCTCCTCCTGGAGGAGGACCCCTGTGGGGCTGAACCCTGGTTGTCCCCAGCAGTTAGTAACCTGCTCCCTGGTGCGTTCCACACTGGCCTGCCTCCCTTCCCTGTCTTCATCCCACCCAGCACGTCTGGGGATCACCTCCCAAGTAAACCACTGGCCATCAAACCCTAGGGCTCTGCTTCGGGAGAACCCAACCTGAGATGCTGAAGCGCAGAGGTGTTGGTCAAGTGACTTACCCAGTTCCCACATGTAAGACGTGGGAGAGCAGGAGCTCCCACTGGGGAATGTGCTCTCATCCACGCTCACTTTGGCCACATTTGGCTCTCTGCTTATTTCTGTCTGGTGTCTAAATTCTTTTTACCCTTTTGACGGTTCAAAAGGAGGAGGAGAAAGAGGAAGGGGGGAGGAGGGGAGGAGGAAAATCATCATAGGTTTTGGCACGTGAAAATGATTTGAAATGTCAGCAGCCCTAAATGAAATTTTATTGGCACACAGCCGCACCCGTTGTTTACATATCATCTGTGGCTGCTTTTGAGCTACAAGGGCAGAGTCAAATAGTTGGGATGGAGATAAAATGGCTTGCAGAGCCAGAAGTATTTGGAAACCTTTAAGAACGAGCTTGTGAGCCCTGCTTGCCCTTCTTACAAAACTATTTTGTAACTAATTAGTTAGGGGGTCTTAGATAAGTTCCTTTACTGACTTCTCTGAGTCTCAGATTTTGTAACTGTAACATGGGGATAAATAATCGCTCCTTATACTATTTGTGAAAATTTAACATTGGAGGTAATATTCCCAAAGCTCCTCCCATACATGCAGTTCACCTCCCATAAACATAATTTCCATTTCTACCAAAATTCATTTTATGAAAACATTGTTATCGAAGATGTCCATTGGCCTGTGAAAGCCCTATTTTGTAACCAGCGGATATTTCTGGTGGGTTGGTCTGGGCCAGTGTTTGCATTTCATAGGTAATGGTGGGCCTAATTGCTTGTTAGCTGCGGATTCTTTTAAAGTTGGGCCAGACATTGGAAAGCAAAGACAAACAAATGCAGAAAAACAAAGCAGCATGGAAAATGTCAGCGAGAAACTGGAATCAATATTCAACATGCATGCACGTCTCAATTTTTCTTTGTGACTGTGTCACTGTTTTGAAAAGTCTAAATTATGCTTGCAAAAATTTAAAGTATGCATACATATGTATGAAAGTATACAACTTAGCAGGGATGAGACAGGCACGCACAACAGTAGGTTTTGCTTAAAATAAGAGGCAGAAACAAGTAGCAAAATTCATTTCTGTACCCAAGCTGAGTGATGGGTCACTCCAGTGGACCCCTCCTCAGGGATGTATAAATGGACCAGCGATAAACCTAAAGATTCTTCCATATGTCTCCTGATTCCTTTTATTTCCCTCCATTCCTAAGGTCCAGGCTGCCTTCATTTCTTTTTAGCATCTGGCTTCCCAACCTGGTCTTCAACCGAGGTGATTTTGGATTTTTTTTTCTTTTGTTTTGGTCATAGCCAGAAAGGTGCTACTGACTTCTAGAGGGTACAGGTCAGGGGTGGCTATAAAATCCTACAGTGACCTAAAAGCATCCCCCCCTCCCCACCTGCCCACTAAGAATTCTCCAGGCCAAAATGTCAGTCGTGCCAAGGCTGAGCATCTCTGCTTTCATCATTTCCTCCAGTGGGTTCTCAGTTCGACAGCCAGAGGGATTTCTACTTTCTAAAATGCACGTGCCATCGTGTCACTTCCTTGCTTAAGAGTCTTTGTTGTGTTCTCATTGCTCGCAGGGTAAGATCTGAATCCTTATTCACGGTTGCAAAAACTCGCTCGCTGGTTTCTTGCCTACTTTCCCCTCATCTCTTTCCCTTCCCCACTCCTGCTTTATCAGTGCACTGTGCATCGCTCACCTAGGCATTTTGCATCAACTGTTTCTAAGGCTGAGCCACTTTTCCACAACTTCTTTTTTTCCTGGTCAACGCCTCCTATGCATGAATAATATCAAATATTAGCTTGCAATTTAGTTCTCCTTGACAGCAGCTACGATCTCTTCAACACGATGCTTGATCCCTTTCGTTGTTAATTGCTCGATCAATTGTCTGCATTCTCGTTTAGACTTGAAGCTCTCCAAGGGCAGGGGTGGTGTCTGCCTCTTTCACTGCTCCACATGCAGTGTCTGGCACGCAGAAGGCTCTCTCAGTAAATATTTGTTGACGAATGGAGTGCTTATGCTGGTTTGTTTATGTGGAACAGTCTCCTTGGAATGTTGGTAAGACATTTACAAGTGTAGATGGATGTGATAATTCATACTTCTGGGTTGCGATAATACTTATTTGCCATGTAATTATGTCAACTGAAAAATGAGGAAAGGAAGTAGAAATCTAAAACGGTAGAATTTGAGCCATGTGAATTGAGAGGCTGGTCTAGCTCCTTTGGAGAGAATGGAAGAATGCTGGTTAATTTAGTAATAACATGTTAAAAATACACTAACTGTAAGAATCTCTAGTCTACGGCCACGCCACTCTGACCAAGCCCGATTGTCTGATCTCGGAAGCTAAGCAGGGTCGGGCCTGGTCAGTACTTGGATGGGAGACCACCTAGGAAGACCTAAAAAATAAGGAATTGTAAACTGATAAGCTGACAAGGTCCTTGCAATCTGTGAGGTCAACCAAAGGTCGCCTCACCTTAAAAAAAAAAAAAAAGAATCTCTAGACAACGGGCAATACAGCTGTCAAGAGCCTCGAGGAACTAAGATTTGACTTTGCAAGCTAACAGGTGGACCTGCCACAGTTTCTTGGATGCTGGCAAGAGACACGAGACCCTTGGGTGAGAGACAAGGAACTTCCTTACTCACAACACAGCCGGCAGCATGAGCTTCATGTTTTTGTCTGTGCCCCCTGACCCCGTGTCCCATGTGGGCAACGTGGAGTGGCCTGAGTCGGTTCTGCACACACAGTGGGTTTATGTTACGGTTGAGGAGCCCTGAGCTTAAGAAACCTCCAATATTATAAGGGGGCTCCTGGCAAATCCACCCAACCTCCGCCTTACAGGGAGGCATTATCTGTATTATCCTGGTCGGGAGCCAAATCATCTTTCTGCCCTGGAAGCAAGCACTATCTCTATTCTTCAAGGCCATGGGCTCTACAAACATCCTTGAAAAGATAGTCTTGGGCAAAAGCTGTCGCGAGGCACATGGAAATGCTGCAGAGAATTGTCCCTTCTTCCCCAGAGTCACCATGCTACATGGAACCGTTAAGGCTTTTAAAATGAGCTTTAAACTCAATCTTTTTCTACCTTGTGAAGTTTGAGGTAACATTCCCTTTTATACTCATTTACGTGCAAGAGAGTTGGGATGGAGAGAACGTGTAGAAACGTGCCTGGGTTTTTCTGTGTTAAATCGTTTTCATGTGCACGTAGATTGTGCTGGAGAACGTTGGAAAGTGCGTTTCTCTGGGAATGGCACCCGCCACCAAACCATCAGGCCCTGTCGATTCCACGTTCCAGATCTTTCTTGAATTCGCCCGTTCATCGTCACCCCCATTGCCACCACCTTATTTCTAGGCTGCTGTTTTCTCTCTCGGAGATTCTGGGAATGGCTTCCTAAGTGGTTCTCCCTTTCTGCTCCCATGATTGCTTAACCTCTGGAAGCTCCGTGTCCTTATCTCTGAAAGGGACATAGCAATGCTCCTACCCCGCCAAATTTTTGTGGGAATTACATGGAATGATGCTAGTGAGCCTGGCAAATGCTGAGGCTCAACTAATGTGAGTCCTCAGGATGTATCACTTCTGCACGCACAGGCCCTGACTTCATATCCCCTGTTTGATTTCTTACAACTAACACGTACGCGGACAAGATCTTCAAAGCGAAATCACTCCTTATGAATGGAAGCCAGGCGTTTTCAGAGGAAGGCTGCCACGCAAAGAGAAAGAGTTTGAAACCAGGAGGAAGGACGAAGTAGATAGGTTGATGCTTACCCTTCGAGGAAATACAGTTTGAACTCATCTCCTGTTGCAAACCGACTCCATTTTCACTGGGAATGTACATTTTCTAAGCATATTAGAATTTTTTAAAAAATGGTTTGAAAGCTCTTCTCTATTCTGTGATTAAGTGAACATATTTGGGCCAATACAGGAGGAATTAAATTACCACATCACTATACGTATGCGAGATAAAATATACGATTAAAAATATTTATTATACTGATGTGGAAAAGAATAATATGTTAAACAGATACGCATGTAATAATGCATATTTTCCCCATAAAATTTAATTTATCCCTTGGGCCAGGCATAAACTTTCCTTTTGAACAACTTGCTTTCCAACTATAGATTGCTGAGCTAAACTGCTTAGTTTTACAGCAAATTGATCACTACTGTAATATTTCAGGAGCAAAATGATCCTCACCAGTCAGTTTGATTTCAAAGGCCAAAATTTATAGTTTTGTTCCTGATTTAGTGATAAGATTTTTTAACATATTGAGCATTTTATCACCTTCTATCAGGACATGGAGTGGAACTTACAAATGAAAAAAAAAAAGCCAACAAAAAAGGGACCATAAATAATATAGTACAGGATGACAGAAGAGTTTAATATTCCCTTTGGAGCAGTGGGAAATTACTCAGATTTCTGTCCTTGTAAACATATGTCCTGGTCTCTATGGAAGACGCGTTATACAATCTTTATGCTCCCGGAAAAGGAGTCAAAGACAAAACTGGAACTCTAACCCACAAGGACTTTGTGGAAGCGTAAAGGAAACTTTACCACATGTATGCTCCCCGGTGTCTCGACTAAAATTTATTCAAGGCAGATGAAATGTAGTTATCCGATATGTGGAATTAGGTGGGGACATTTAATGATGGGAAAGTTCACGACTCAGTGCAGACTGCTCCCTGGCTGGTAGCTTAGGACAGAAAACTATAAAATCAAATTAGGATAATCATGGAAGCCAGGAGGAAAAAGCAGGCCCATAGAGCTCTATTTACTGAATTTCTGAATTCATTATGTACCACCTACGTTGGAAGCCTGGGGAACAGAGTTTTGATAATCTCAGTAGATTTGCAAAGTAAAACTATTTTGTGATTACTATAGTGATTTTTTTGGGGGGGAAAACTCAAGTTTGTAAGGGAAAGGACTAGGGCTGAATGAGGCAAGCAATAGCAGAATAAAAACGGCCTGGTTGCCCCACAAAGCACTCACATGCATCCGGAACTTCCCTTCTGAAGAGCTGATGTGACGTTAAACCGGTGAAAACAGATGTGGTTGTCTTGGCTTTTGCCACTAAAAATTATTTTACTGCAAACAACGTTTCCATCATGTAGCGAGGTCCACCTGCCCTGACAGAAGAGTTAAACCATTGATCTGGGGCTGAAGCAGGACGTGGAGCTGCGAGGGTCTGTTTTATCACGTGTAACTTATGTGTTGAGTCAGCAAGGCCAGAGATGCTTCTGGTAGACATCAAATCTAGACAGCTGGGGTCTGCAAGCTCTTTGTTTTTGAACCTTCACTCAGATCCGTTTTAGGGAGAGGGCTGACATTTTCTACCTGTGACATTAGGGAGATCTGTGCCTGCCTGGGCAGTGCCCTTGGCTGGCGAACCTTGTCGATAATTTTATATGGAATATCAGCCCTTGCTCTTTCAAATTACCTAGCTGCTAGCATTTCGGAAGATGCCTTTTCGGTAAGCTTGTTAACATTTATAGGGTCGTTATTATGTGCTTAGTTTTTTTTGTTTGCTAAACATTTATTTTTTTTATTTTTTATTTTTTTTTACCATTCTGAAGCTTTAAGCTATTGCTACATATCAAACAGCTGCAAATGCTCAGTGGCATAGGACATAAGCCCTTGCTTCTCCTGCCTGAGGGTGGTCGGCTAAGTGGCCTTTGTCTGGATTGCTTACATATCTGGGTGTCAGCTGGGGCCACCGGGTGATGAGTGACTCGTCTCTACTCCACCTGTCTTGTGTCCTCTGGCGGGCCAGCCTGGGCGGGTTCTCATGACAGTGACAGGAGGCCAAGCAGGACAGACAGACTCGGAACTGGCGCACCATCATTTCCACGGTAATCTTTTGGCCAAAGCGAGTCACAAGGTCAACCCAGATATAAAGGACTCTACCTATTTCTTGAGTAAGACTGTAAAGTGATTGGGACAAAGAAGAATCGGGGCCCTTAATTCAATCCATCATTTAGCGTATAAATCCTGACCCTAATGCGATGAGCTAGGTCCTGTTATTTCCATTTTGCAATGGAGGGAATTAATGCATAGGGTGCTTAAGTAAATAAGGAGATCCCCAGCGAGTTAGTAAGTAGGAGAGCCAGAAACTGAGGGAGAGTCTGGGCCCTTTACTGCTGCACTGGACAGCTGGGTCCTAATGAGCACAGAGTCTATGGCCCGTCGTCTCAGGCTTTTGAGAATCACACCGTCATGGTGGAGTGTGGACTGTAAATTTAGGTTCACAAATGAAGATGCACAGCAGAACTTTATTCTGTGTCTCTCAGCCCGCTTGCTAGCTTGGGGCTCCCACAACCTGCCGAGTAGGCAGAAAAATTAAACTCGGTTCTTTTTGGTGATTCCCCCTTGTGTTGGACATTTGTCATTATTTGTAGCTGCTGAGCATCTGAGTTCCCTTCTCAAGTCTGGGGAACCCTCAGGTTTAGGAGACCGAGTTTGCCTCCCACTCCTGAGATGACACACCAGACGCGTGCTTCCTCGGCCTGCCTGTCGAGGAGCTTGTGACAGGAAGAAGCAGGGATCGCACAGAATCCAGGAGCAGTGGTCATCCCCAGGCAGAGCCAGAGCTTGTTGGGACATCGGTGTCCAATGTCCACCACTGTTAACCTTGAACTACAAAGAGTCATTTAATAGATGTTTTTTTTCCCTGTTTAAGTTAATCAGAATTAATCTGATGCTGGCCACCACGAGCTCTGATCCTTCCTGTTTACACTACAGTTTTGGGGCCTCGCGTTACAAAACAGAAAGAGTTCGTCCACCCAGCACCAGTGAAGCCAAACACTAAACGCTGAGAATTGCGCGCGAGAAAGACTAGCTGTTTTACTGACAAGTCGAGCCGTCCAGGAGAACGGGAAAGCTGATGCTCAAAAGCCTGAGTGCCCCAGTGGCGTGTAGATTGCAGATTATGTAGGGCAAAATCACAGGATGCTGTGGGTGACAGGTTCAGGGCTGTGCTGGGAGCTGGCTGGTTGCAGGTGAGGTACGGGTAATGAGCCACTTCTCCAGGTCCTGAGGACAGTTCTCAGGTCTTGTCCCGTGTCCCTCTGTCAGGCCCACCTTAGGGCTTGAGGCTGAAATGCGGCTAAGGTCAAGACGTCATCGTTCGCCTGCCAGAGGTCCCACCGTGTGATCATTGGTTGGGTCCAGGCAAGTGTCTTGGGATGAAGGGATTTTGGGGAAGATGCTCAGGGCCCTGCTCGCCCTGGCTTCCTGGATGACCGTTCCTTTTCGGGGGCCTTTCTACTTCCCTTGTGGGCTACAGGGAAGGGGAGCACCTCTCTGAGCCCACGGGCACCTTCCTTCTCCCTTTTGCTTACATCACCTTCTCCATCCTGCCAGGATCCTCCTCCTACTCTAGCAAAATCCCCTTTCTGATGTATTTTGCCCAATATACTTGGAGTTTGTTTGCAAGCCTTTTCTTCCTCTCTTTTAAAGTCACATTTGTTAATCCCAGGATTTTTGTAAAAATAAATTACCCCTAAGCCCTTGAGAACGATTTACTTCTGCCCTGAGCTACCAGGGGCAGATCTGACCACTTGGTTAGGAGTGAGGGAGAGAAGGGAGAATGAGGAGAATGCTGGGGTGCGGGGAGGGAGGGGGAATGCTCACTCCTCACAGGTCACTGTGAGCCTGAGGAACCAGCCGGCAGAGCTGATGTCCAAACTGCAGGGCACGGTTCTGTCTCTTTCTCTCACCTCCCACACTTTTCCCTCCGAGAGCTCCATCCAGCTGAATCAAACCAGCTCATGCACCTTGAATATCCTCATGTCTCTGCACAACCAACCCCTCTCACCTCGAAGGTCTCGTGTTTCCCAGTACTTAGGGGCCAAACCCTAGTTTCCTTTCAAGAAGAAGTAGAGAGAAAAAGCCCCATTGACAAGCACAAGGCCTATTGGGATGAGTGTTTCAAGAGGTAGTTGGGCCATTTGAGGAAATTTTGTATAAAGTCCTTATTCTCGAGAGGCTTATGTTTTGGTGGAATAACCAGTTGAAAACTTGAACTCTTGGTAGCATGTCGCTCTGTCTCTGAGGAGAAAATAAGCCTGTTCCTCCCCAGAACTCTGGGTTCTTGTCAACGCCATTTGGTCACTGATTTAATAATATACAGGGATGGGTTCAAGGGAGAGCATTTCAGGTGCCCAGGAATAAATGAAATGATAATTTTAATGTCATTTTAAATTAAAGCGGGCTGGAATTACCTATGGTGATTTTATCTTCTCTCCTCCCTCTCTTTCCTTCTTCTCCCTCCCTCCCTCCCTACTCCCTTCCTCTTCCTTCCTTTTCCCCCATCTTCCTCCCTCCTTTCTTCTCACCCCTTTCCCCACCCCCTTTTCCCCTTCTCTCATCTTGAAATGGTAATTTCCAAG
Source organism: Cynopterus sphinx (assembly GCA_030015415.1). Taxonomy (NCBI): domain Eukaryota; kingdom Metazoa; phylum Chordata; class Mammalia; order Chiroptera; family Pteropodidae; genus Cynopterus; species Cynopterus sphinx. The sequence goes on from CM057389.1 coordinate 89,629,246, forward strand.
GATGTCTTTACTCTTTCAAGGACATTTATTGAGAATTTACCGTGTATAAGACATTATGCTAAGCAGCGGCTTTATGTATATATAATAGGACGTTAAACAAGTTAGGAATAATGGGGGATAAACATACAGCAATCTTATTTTATCTGTTCCTATCACTTACAACTCTATTAAACCAGGAAGGCTCTTCTCCTGCCCCGGATCAGTTTTTCGATCGCTTATTTTAATAGAAATTTCTGGAGTTACTTTAGTTACTGAACACGATCTTGGTTCAGAAATGAGCACGTTTTGCACTGTCTAAGAAGCCACCCTCCGAACCTGACTTAAATGAAACCTCCTCTCTGTGCACGTGCTGTCTGCCGGAGGCTGCACTCCGCAAATAGGGGCACTTCTTTCTTCCCCCCCTCCGGGTCTACAGGGGTGTTCAAAGCGGTTTCCGACCCCCTCTTGTTCAGAGAATAGGGATGGAGGACGAGAGGGGAGAATGGCTTTGCTGATACTGCGTGAGGTGACTCCACAGCTCCTGGTCCTAGCAGGGGCTTCAGCTGACTCTTTTCCTTCTGGGCATCGTCAGGAGTCTTTTGGGGGTTCCTCGCCCATTGTTAGGAAATGTGCATACAAACACTTCAGTTTTCCTCCTTTACGTCTTGCTGAGGGGCCAAGGATTTCTGTTGCCATCCCTCTCCCTACTCGGGCAATCCAGGTCCCCTGCTCTTTGCTCAGAGCACTTGCAGGCATCAGGATTGCCCGATTGCACTATCTACACAAAGACCTGTTGGCACTGAGTCTTTCTTTCTATATGGTCCTGGGGACAAAGTCCCCTTGGTCACAAATCTCTCTTGTCGTTTCGGGATTCAAGTTTCTCCACTTCTTCCCCAGTGTTGTCACTTGGATGGTGCCCCCTCCTTGTCTACAGTCCACGTCTGACCCCTATCTCCTTCATAAATATGCAGCCACATTTTTCTGTCTCATAGTCAGTCCTTGCGGCATCTGTGTGTTTGCTTTGGGAGAGGATGTTCCTTGGAATGCCAGTGCGTGAGGGAGCTAAGCTGAAATAATAGGATAATAGCTCAGAATTTACCCCTGCAATGGATCTTTATTGAGGCGACATCCCCGGTTTTTCTGAGACACGTTGATGCAGGGCAGCACGCATTTCCCCGAGTTGGTGGGGGGAGACCAATCCCTGCGCCGAGAGAAGAGGCTCCTTTGGTGGAGAGTGGAGAACGAATTCAACACACACACCAAAGTTAAAAGGAAAGTTTATTAGAGTCAAAGGGAAAGTCTGTTAGAAAAGGGGTCACACTCCACAGATGGAGGAGTGTGGTCTCCTCTCTCACAGGCAGAGAGTGAGAGGGACCCCCAGTGTTTGGGGGAATTCAGCGTATATGCCATTTAGTTCCTGTGAGTCATGGCTTAAGGACTTTGTTTTACCCATTTTCTTTGATACGGACACACAGCGAGGAAGGGGAAGAGTACGTAGCACGAACAGGCAAGAATATGCCGAGCAAAGGCCTGTTGGGTGTTCCCAACCTTTCATCTATGGGTTCCCCGTGGTTTTGGCCATAGGGAATGAATGATTTTATTCTGTGTTGGGCACCACTGAGAGGAGATGATGATGATGATGATGATGATGATGATGATGATGATGATGATGATGATGATGATGATGATTATTTCTGTTTCCCTGCACAATGTGGGCAGTGGGTTGTTAGCAATCCCAGCAGAAATCTTCCTCTGTTCTGCAGGCGTCGTCCTGGCCTGGCTGCAGGGCTGATCAGCACGTTGCAGTCTCCGAATGTAGCTTGGTTCACATTTTAATTCTCCTGCCCCCTCCCTACACAGCAGTTATTTTAGCTGGCATTAAAAAATAAGTTTGTCTCAGAGGTCAAGAAAAAAGTAAAAGGAGAAGGAATAAGGCACCAAAGAGAAGGTGTTGGACAGAAAAGAACAGGTTTGTGGAAGTGGCCACCACTTCAGAAGGTGTGCGTGGGAGATTTTAATGAAGACGGGCTTGGCGTGTCAAGCTATGGAGCATGGCCTTTATCCAGCTGTCCACGGGGACACCTTACGATGTTTCGAACAGGGAAGTGATGTGTTCCAGAAAGGCCGTGACACTCAGGCGAAAACATGCAAACGCTGTGCACGATCTCTCTAGAGAAAATCACAGAGCCTTAGTGAAGGGCCGAGAGCAGGCAGCTTAAAAACAGAGAGCACTGCTCTCTTACAGCCCTTCCAATAGCTGTGTGATTTGTTGCTCTGAACCTCTAGTTTATTTTTTCCTCTTGATTACTTTTCTGCTAACTGTGGAAAGAAGAGGATGTTAAATAACATTTATTTAAATATTTTCTCTCTCCCTGGCTGTTCTGGAGTGCGTAGCTGGAAACGTTAAACAAAGCCAAACCCTTTGGGCTGTAGAAATAAGTGGGGAAAAGAGGAAAGTTTCCAACAAGTATATGTCTTTGTATATTTATTTGTAGTGAATACATAAATCGATAGTCCATAGTGTTAGCACACACATGGAAAACATTTGGAGGAACAGACACCCCTTAATACACACAGGCATGCTCCGGCGAAGGACGGACATACATTCTGAGAAGCGTGTCATCAGTCGTGCCAACACCAGAGAGTGTGCTTGCACAGACCTAGGTGCTGTGCTTTTCTACAACCAGCGGCCCTGGGGGTCTGTTCACGCCAGCACGCAGTCGAGTCACGTGATGCTCTGCAACACGACAGCCCAGGCATCCCGAGGTGGTAGGAATTTTCAGCTCGAGTGTGATGTAGGGGGACCACCGTGGTGTATGTGGTCTGTCACTGATGACACGTTGCTATGCAGCCCATGTGACCACACACATGCTCTGATAGAGGTTAGTGTTTGCATGTGGTTTCAAATGTTATATCTTTAGTGTTTAATATTTTTAAAAACAATGGGTATGTGGTAGTTTTGGAATTAGAAGATACACATGTATACCTTTATTTTCTATCTCTGTCTCTGTCTCTGTCTCTATGCAGGTGTCACACTCACTGTCCAAAGGCCTCAGCAGGGCCCTGCATGCTTTAGGCCCTCACGGCCTCTAACCTGGTTTCCTTCCTCTTTCCCTCCTGGTCACGTCCCTATAACGCAGTGGACTTCCTATTCCTCCTTGGGGATGCCCAGCGCATTCCCACTTCACAGCCTTCGCGTTTGCTGTTCTCTCTGCCTGCAGGTGCCCGCGTGGGTCCCTTCTTCGCTTCAGTCAGGTCTTGCTCAAATGCCATGGCTTCGGGAAGGCCTTCTCCTTAGCCTGCTTCAAGCGTCTTCAGAGCACTTACCTCCCCCTGCTGTCATGTCTGTTTATTATCCACCTATATGCCTACCTGTGTCTTAATCTATCAGCGTAACCTCTGTGCAGGGTTTGCCTGTAATAGTGTCTGACACACAGGAACTCGATCTCCTGAATAAACGAGTCGAGATAAATACATAGAAATCATTTGCTTGTAAACAGACAGCAGTGTTCCTTTCGTAGAGTAAAGGAAATGTCTGAGAATCCGTAGCCCCACCGCGGCTCAGCTCAAACATGTTTAGTTGTTCTCCATCGGAGACATTGCTTCCTACGGGACTGGGTTTCCCAGCCTCAGAACTATCAGAATTTTGGGATGGATAATTCTTAGTTTTGCAGGCTGTTCTGTGCATTGCGGGCTGTGTAACAGCGTCCCCGGCCTCGACCCATTAGATCCCAGCGACATCTTCCCTCCCTGACTCCCACCAGTGGTGACAGCCGTGAGCGTATCCAGATGTTGCGGATGTCCTCTGAGGGTCAAAATCGTTCCTTGTTTCCTGTTGAGAAACGTGGCTACAAGAGAAGCCCAGAGTCAAATGCTGCTTCATCTTTCTGGAAATGCACGCGGCATCAGACAGGGTAAGCTTTGATCTACGGCTATGCTCTCAGAGGGGGATGAGTGGAAAATTCTGTCACGGACCCTGGTACGTTAATGAGAGTTCCTCAGGTCGGAGTACCCCTCTCCATTTTGGGTTTCTTGTTTTGTATAAACGCAATCCAATTTAATCTGCATATTACCACATCTAGTGCATATTAAAATCAACATATAAACATCAGGCTGAATGCTTTCTTGAAGAAGCCAACTAAAAAAATTCATGCATATTAATATTGCAGATAAGCCAATTATTATATGGAGTGGTAAATAAAAAAAAACAATGTGATTAATCCAAAACTGGGAGCGCCATAAAGCAAAACGTATGATCTTGAGATTAGATGCTTTAGAAACAAATTATGAATCCTTGCGTTTTACGTGTAATTTGTTTAAAATTAATTTCCCAGTGTGCTCTCTTATTTTTGTTTCACCTAGACCTGCACTAATAAGGTTTATGAAACATTGATATTACTTAAAATCGTGACACGGAGAAGAAACCACTGCTCTGCTCTTAATTGAGGCAAAGCACACGGGTTAGCTCCTCGGCTCCCGAGGCCCTGCGGACCTGCAGGTTTGCTGGATTTCTTGATTACACGCTGGAAGGGAGCAGCAGTGTGGCTGACCTGGTTTATTAAACAGTCAACATTTTAGACCATCTAATAACAATGATGATAACCTTTGTAATAAAAACAATGTAACTTTTAAGAACTTACTACGTTCTGGGCCCTTAGCATTGCGATTACTTAATTCCATCCTTACAACTACCTGGAAGTTTGATGTTATTATTAACCCCATTTTTTAAAAGAGGAAACTGAGAGGCTAACCCGCCCAAGGTCCCATACCACTAGTGAGTGGATAAAGGTAGCCTTGGAACTCAGTCCTGTTAGACTCCAAAAACTCGTGTTCTGAACCATTAGACCACTGGCAGTAGAGGCAATTAGCAGGCCAGTAGGTCCCCTGAATTGCTGTTGTTTGCATCCAACAGGTTTAGTCTGGATGAGAAGAGGGCAGCCTGGGCTAAGGGAGTAGGAGATGAGTTTTGGAGACCTGAGAGAAGTGGGATTACCGGGGGTGGTGATGGGGATGTTGGGGATGAAGAACAGGGAGAAGAGAAGAAGGTGCCCGGCATCTGAGCTCTGGTGCTGGGAGGAGGACATCCGTCACGGAACCGGGATACAGGGGCGTGGTGGGAGACGGCAGGTCCTGGCTGTCCCATGCTGGTCTGTGGTGCCTGTGGGACGATGAGGTGAAGGTGCTGGGCAGGCAGTCGGGTGAGCGGCTCCCTTTCCCCCTGGAACTGTGATGCTCCCACATATTTTATCCTTCTTCACCAGAGTGTAAACGCTTGGAGGGCGGTGTCCGAGCTGTGCTCGTCACTGTCTCCTCAGAGAGCACGACACATTGTCAGCTCCTCAAGAAATAGGAAGAAAGCTGATCCAGATAGACCTTCGTCTTGCCCTTTTTCTTCCTGGGCTGTGTCCTCTGTCTTCCACTTGCGTCTTGCATTTATTTGGTTTCCTCTGTCTAAAGACCATCGTGTTCCAAGCCACATTTCTGTGTATTTTACTCTATCTTATCCTTCTAGGCCCACTACGACTTTCATTTTCTCAATGAAAACTCCTTCCGAGCTGCTTCTGAGCACTCGACATAATAGTTTCCTCTTTTTCGTCTTCGAAGCATCGTATTTGTAGCCTTTTTGCAAGCCACCATAAGTTTTCTTTTTATATCAATTTATATTTTAGGAACTTCTTCTGGTAGCTGGAACATACGAGGCAGGTAACACATGTTAGCTCTCTTTCTTACAGGCTTGTATCATATATGTGTGCCAAGGCCTATATGTGTGCCAGGCACGCATGCAAATGCTTGCAGGGTCCTGCCAAAACGCTAGCGTTGGATCTCGATCACGTCCCTTATCCTCTTCGATCCTCAGTTTCCTCATCTGTGAAACTGGATCATAATAACACCTACTTCATAGAGCAGAGACACAGATGAGATGAGTTTAAACCTGTAAAGGGCTTAGAAAATTGATATATAGTAAGAGCTGCATAAATATTAGCTGTTCCTTTTAAGGGACCGACGAGTTAAGTGAATCAACTAAGCTGCAATTGAGAAAACGTGCATTGCTTGGTCTGGCTTTAATTTTCTGACTTTTGATGGAGAGGTGGATATGAGGAATATTATGCAAGGTTCTTAAATTTTCTACAAGAAAAACAACAGTTTCAGGATGATGATAAGTGGTACATGAGCCTCAGCTCTCTATGTCAGGGGACATCAGGGAGCGGCAGGCCCTGGGGAGGCGTGGGGAGAGCTTGCTCTGTGAAGAGGGGGTGGCCACCAGTCAGGCCAATGTTGTCATGTGGAAGGCAGACCTAATGTTATCAGACTGTCAGGGTATTTTTTTTTTTTTTTAAGAGAAGCTAGAACCCTGAAATTTTACATGAAATCTCCTAATTTTTAAATGTTGGTAGCTAAATAAAAAAAGAAAATGTAATGTGTTCTGCAGCGCTATGAAGCCAGGGGTTAAACAAAACACGCATGCAGCCCAGCCTGGCCCCAGCTAACAGTTTGCGACCACTGCTCTCTCTCTTTAGGGCTGGAACTGTGGCCTGCCCACCGCAGAGAGGCAAATAGATGTGAACGGAACTGAATTTCGGAGAAAGAACTCTGAAGTGCTTTCCATACATAAAACCAGGCTTATGCTTAAAAGAAGAAAAAAACCATCCAAACGATATTTCCCATGGTTGCTGTTTTTTTTATTTTTATTTTTTTATTTTCGGTCTTTGTGTGCACATTGGCGTAACAGGCCCTAATGCAGAGAAGCCATAAACTAGGTCATTTCCTTGGGCAGGGAAATTCTCTGAAACAAAAGCAGCCAAAAATTGATCATTTTCCTGCTAAAAAAGCATATTACCCACCCCCTCCCCTGCCTTGCAAACATGCGCACAGTTTGATATAATAAAACCAACCCTGACAAAAATCTTACATTCGTGCAGTTTAAAAACAGGATTTTTAATCACGTTAATTTAAGCAGAAATCTTAAATCGGTTTTCCTGTAAGAATGTAATCAGCTGCTTAAGTTTCCCTTAAGACAAAGTTGACCTCTGCAAGCAATGTAGTTATTTGTTTTTACTTTTCCCCTTCCCTCTGGATGTTTTTTTCTTTTCTATTTTATAGAATTCAATAATGGGCAAAGTAGTAAATGAGAAATAAAAATATTCCCGAATACTCCAGGGCATCCGTGGGGATGTAAACAGATATTGTAGCCATTCCCTGAAGTTGAATCATTTGCTGCACTATTTGACTTTATAATTTGAACTCTGTGCTTATTACTAAATTTAACTTGTATATGCTAGCGTACGTCTGTCACCAAATTCTAGCAAATGGCAGGCTCGGAGTATCAAATGCCGAATTACCTACTTCATCTGCGTTTCTGTCGGTTTATGTATCTGTCCGTGCGCTGATCTGCCTCCCCGTGATCTACCTGGGGTGGCATTTCCATGCCTTTGTTTCTCATGCTTTCTTGTTTACCGAGAGCAGGCCGCCCCTCCGTCTCCAACCGCCCTCTCCTCTCGTCTGCAAGCGCTCACGGTGTAGATATTTCCTTTATTATCCCCTCTAAACTTTCTTTGTTCCCGTCTCTGTCTTTTATTATTTCTCCTGTGTCATCAGAAACTGACTACTGGAGCCTGCCAATTAGCCTTTGTCTGTCAGCGCCAGCCTGAGTCTCCTGAAGTGTGAGTGTGCAAGGCGAGGCGGACAGGCCGCATTTCGTATGCAGCGCTGTGTCCCCACCTAGGGATGTGCCATTACTGACAAAAGAGCAGTAGATGGGCTCAGATTAGCTGCTGACAAACTTCCTGCGTGCGTGTGTGTGTGTGTGTGTGTGGCAGGGCCCGGAGGATGGGCAGGCCAGGGCAGGGCAGAGAACCAGGCCCTCAGCATTAAAAAACAAATTTAACTTTTAATGTAATTTTTTGACTCTATACCAGAAATGTCAATGACCCTGAAATGGTTCCCAGCATGGCTAGTGTTGACCTGTGATGGTGGGGAGGGAAGAAGAGGGGAGGGGGTGGTCACAGTGACAAGGATAATCCATGTTTTTCTGCCTCTTGATCCCACCTGCTCAGCTGTCCACCATCAAGCACCCCACATCCCAGCGAATATTTCTGGGTATCGTCCAGGGGCAAGGCAAATGAGGCACTCTCACCTTTGGCAGAGAATTGAAGGGGTGGGGGGTCCCAAAACTCAATCATTAAGACAAATAATTTAATAGGATATTTTCAAAAATCAAAATTCATGCAAAAAAACAAAATCCATGGCAAACAAAATTTCGACATTTTAAAGACAGGGCCAGCAACGGTGCCATGCCAAGCCATTTTGGAGCTTGAGGTGCCAGGAAACATCCTTTGCACTTCATTTCAGTATTCTCCACTTAAAATGCTGATATTTTGTTCATTGTGGATTTTGTTTTTTGCATGAGTTTTGATTTTTAGCAAGATTGCTTTAAACTATCATTTATGTTGATTACTGAGTTGTTGGCGGCCCCTTATGCTGTGGGCCCGAGGTGAGTACCTCACTGGTCCTGGCCCTGAGGGTTTCTTGCATGGACTCATGTCTGTGGCCTCCCTCTGGCTAACACCACTGGCCAACATGCATCAGAGGGCACTGTGGGGGCTGCCAGGAGGACACTGGTACGTCTTCTTCTCATTGGGCAAATCCGTCTTGTGGAGGGGAAGGTTGAGAAATGGGGACCCCCGAGATGTCATGGTGTGCTGTGTGATGTGGAAGTGTTGGGGGCCCCCTATAATGGAGGGGCCTATCACTGGAGGAGGGGCCCAGGCAGTCCACTGGTACCCCATGTATTACAGAGTTCCTGGGGCTGCAGCATCTTCAGTTTCTACTGGCATTTTCCCACTTCCCCATTAGACCTGGGGATAAGAGTCCAGTAAGGTTTTGGGCAGGAGACAAGTCCAAGGATCCCAAACCATGTTCTATTCCGAATCACCCCTTCCAGTAGAGGACCAAGGCCTTTTGAGTAGGTCAGTCTCACTGCGTTCGAATGCCTCTTCCACTGAGACGAGTTCTGATCCAGGATCTGCTTCAGCCCCGCAGGTGAACGAGTCCCCTGCAGGCTCTGCCACCGTGTCCCAGACACACTCGGTACCCGCCTCACCTTCATCCCCGTCGCTTCGCACTTACTGAGTGCAGAGCCTGATAATTTCCACTTAATCCTCCTAGTAATCTCGTCCGATGGGAACAATGATTATCGGCCTTTTCCCAAAGAGGAAGCCAAGGACCCAGGCAGTAGGTTCCGTGGCACCCCCTTGCTCATAATCGGGGGGCTGGCTTAGAACTCCCGTCTCGTTCTGGACTCTGAGCTCTTAACCACTCCCCAGGCTTGCATTTGCCCTGTTGGCTTCTATGGAGTCTCAAGCCAGGACGGGCTCGTAGAACCTCATTTGCATGCTGAAAAAAATTATTCTTTATTCTACAAATGTTAAGTTACGTTACGAACGTTTTGACTTGAAATGTTTGTTTCAAGCTGTGCTTCCTGTCATTTTTCTCCACCTCAGCATTTGCATATGTGTTGATCACAGCCCTTCCTCAAAGTACAAAGCCCAACGACTCAGAAAGCCTGAATAAGTTACTCAAGGTTGCCACAAGCCTTTGAGACAAACGATTCTGTAATAACTCCCATTCCGCAGATGAGAAAATTGAGACCCAGTGAGTATAAATAAGTTGCCTAAGGTTGCAGGGCCAGTAGTCAGTGGTAGAACCGGGGTTTGGATCCCGTTATCTGTCTTCAGAGACCACACTTATAACCATTTGAAAAAATAGAATTAAAAAAAAAATTAAAAATACATTTAGGAAGTTAAAAAATGCGTTTAAATTTGTGTTAAAATACATGCCCTAGGTTGTCTGATGAGGGGGTGAATCGCTTTGCTCTCGCCAGTGACTTCTTCATTTAATTCTTACAGGATTGCCTAAAAAACTCTCTATGTATAGACCATCCAAGAGTTTTTTTTTATTTTTTCAAATGTTCATAACTACTTATATTTACAAGCAGTATTACCTTTTGGGATGTGATTTCTAGAAGTTTACCATCTGTTATGAAAAGGAATTGAGAACTTTAAAACACGTTGCTTAGAATATGACAAGTTAAATGTATCTGCGAGTTTAGGAAATAATTGGCCTCGGCTTTCTCAACCGCCCTGGCGTCCCAGTGTCCCAGGCTTTTTCGCAACTGGGGGTGCTGATGGAAGGCCGACCGCTTACCTGCAGCACAGCCTTTACCTGTGTCCCCACACAGCCCTTCACTCCTACAAACCAGCCTCTCTCTCAGGCATTTCTGAGCCGCCATGTGGAGTCTTCCATACGTGCGAACTGTAGGATCAGTATCCATCCAGCTCCTGTTTGTGGGAACAACTCCCACGGGAGGGTTGAGATAAGAGGATGCGGGATGAGAAACAGACTCCATATTCTCCCCCGATCTCCCTGAATCTCCCCACCCCATCTTTCCGTCTCCCATCTGGGACCCGAGCAAAACTGGTTCTTTGCGAGTTTCTTCCCCCTCAGCAGGTGCATAGAGTCTGTCTTACGTACGGTTCTCGCAGAAGCCGAACTTGAGATAGAAATTTGAGTGCAAGTCGCTTATTTGGAAGGTGGTACCAGGAAATACTGAGAAAGAGGTGAGGAGCGAGGAAAGAAAGTTTTATGGAGAAGACAGAGCCCACCACAGGTGACCGAAGCTTGATGCTTCCTGGAACATTCTGGAAGCCAGTGTACAAAATGCCTTGCAGTGAGTTATTCCCTCTGAGGAGGTAGGGACACCAGCACTGTCCTTTGGCTGAGGGCTGCTTTCAGAGGCGTGTGAATTGCTGGGACTGCTACCATTTCAAAGGCCAACTGGTCTCCAGAGGCTAGAAAAATCCCTCCGGGGCAAAAATGCAGGTGCCACTGGCCTTGGATGTCAGCATCATGGACACAGGTGACCAGGACCTGGCTCTGACAGTGACGGGTACAGGGGGGCTGCCCACTCCACTTCCTTATCAGAGAGATCTTGGCGTGTTTCTGCCCCTGACTCAAAAAACTCCACATCCCCCACCTTCCTGTTTCGATGTCAAGAAAATAATGGAAGAAAATGTTAACGCGAGTCTATGCTTTCCCCTGAGTATGGTTTGGTCACTTTTCCTGAATTGTCTTGGGGTAAATCCTTCACACTGGTAGGAGGACATTTCATTACCCACCCACCCCCACCCCTCCTTGGTAGATACTGTTCCATTCATCCATCATCTCACTATTTGGATGTGAGATAAGAGAGAAGATTAAATCACACAGCTCCCCCCCCTTGCCTGTGCTATTATAATTCTATTTATTTTAACTAGAATTAAGTTTTTTTAATTGAAACTATTATCATTCTGTTTTTTAATAAGCTGTGTTTAGGAACTTACAGAGTTTCTATTAAACTAGAAATAATTTCCTTCTTTCAGTCGCGATGCTGTTGGCCATCCAGGCTTGGGTCTGGTAGGTAAGGATTCACTTCCAAGGCCAGGCAAATGGATAATCATAACACATGGAGCTACATGGTCTTGTTTGGAACTATTCCAGGGTTGGTACCTACACACTGAACTTTTTACTTTATTATTTTTTTTAACGATTACATTCATGGGTCTTTTTGCTCCATAGACTGGCTGCGAGCACCACCGCCACCGACGGTAGCTAGAGTTGGATAGGACCGCGCTCTCTCTGCGTGTTGAAACCCCTCCTTTGTCTTCTCTGGTGGTGGTATCTATCTAGGGCGAGTTGCTTTACCTTCATCAGCTTCTTCCTCCGTAAAGCGGACACGATAATAAAACCCAGCTCATCGGTCCTTATAGTTATTAAGCAGACCCGGGGTCTGTAATGTGCTTAGTCCGAAGCCTCTGACATGGGAAGGCACTTAATCACTGTCAGCTTTTTATTACAAAACACTGACACCCACACATTTTACTGATAAAGAAGTGATACTGATGACTCGCGAGTCCGCGTGAGCATCTGACCCTGAATGATCAAGCGACAGATTCATGGCCTGAGTGTGTGTGTAGCACGGAGTGGATAAATAAATGTGTACACACATAATCTCTGTGCGTCATCTTCTCAGCCTCGAGCCCACGGTCTTAATTTTGAAATGTCAATTGTACATCAGCTTAATAGGTGCACGTGGCAGTGTGTCTGGATGTCCTCTGACCTTCTCGATCGATAGTGACCTCATTTCACCCTGAGTAGCTAGCTCTGGTTCCCTTGTCTTGGTGTGCAAAGGTCTGTGACTCTTCTGGAGGAAATGAAGTCATGGTGATGTCCGGAGAATGCAATGAGATGATTACTCGGAACCGAATCCCTTTGACCCTGTGCTCCTTTACCTGCGTTAGTCACCGAGGCTCATCGCTGGCAGAACGGGCGATGGCCCTCCTGTTTAACTCTCCAGTGGTAGGAGGAAAAATGAAAGCAGTGATAGGAGTAGCTAATAGTGACTGAGAACTCAGCGTGTGTGAGGACGTCATCGCAGGTTCCTCCACGGAGTCCAGGCCTTCATCCTTGCTGTCCCCAGCTGACAGGTGAGGAGACCGGTGGGAGCGAGCACCCAGTGATGCTGCATGACTACATGGCAGTCCCAGAGGTCAGCGCTAGAGCCGGCCACTTAAACAAACATTAACTTTCATTTTGGGGATAATTGTAGATGAACAAAAAAAGTTGCAGAGAGAGCATGAGCCCGCCGCTTCACGGTTGCATTTTATTGTCTCTGAAGACGAAGATTTTACCAAATCCTGTCAACGTTATCACCTCATCTAGCTTCCGACTTGTAGATCTGACATCAGGGAGAGCCTCCCATTATCTTTATTCCAGGCCCTGCGAGCTAATATATGCAGAATTAGTTCTTTCATTCGATCAGCACTGATGGAGTCCTTTCTCCGCCCCTTAAACAGGGGTGAGCAATGCAGTCCTGCTGTTGGTTCTTTGCAGAAATGGACGTCGCGCAGTCATCTGAGCATAAATTTACAGGAAGGGCAGGTCGCACCGGTTTCCCTCAGGACGTAATGACTGAGCTGGTACTTCACTGGCGAGGGGGGGCTCAACGTGGGAGGATGAGGGAGGAGGACTTACAGGCAGAGGGAGCATCTACACAGTTTCTGGCATCTGCCATCAGCTTTCGTTTGATGAGTTTCTTGCTTGGAAATGTGAAAAAAAAACTTTATTTCTTAGAATGCTTGTGCAGGCCCCTTTAGGTCCTTCAACCCCACCCCCTTTTAGGTTTCACCCGCTGTGATTTTCTCCTTGGCCCACTTCTCCTCCCCAGAATACCCGCCTGTATCGCGTGTGAGCTCTGGACACAGTTCTGAAACTTCACACGAAAGCTCTTCTAATGATTTTCCTGGAAACAGCAATCTCCTCTACTACTCTGGTCGCTCCTCTAGGAATACATTTTATTTCTATTTTCTCTCTCCGAATAATGAGAACATGGCATTTCCTGAGCACCTACTACGCATCAGGCACTGGGCTGAAACTTCTCCCGCCACATTTCATTTATTCCTCAGGACGCATCTGTGCAATCGTAGCATTTGCTCCCTATCATTCCTTTAGCAGGCACTTATTGGGCACCAACCACAGCGTCAGCTAACTAATCCGGCCCTCTGCTTATTTATGCAAATAAAGTTTCACTGGAACACAGCCACGCTCATTTGTTTGCATGCTGTCTGTGGCTGCTTGTATCCTCCAACGGCAGGGTTGAGTAGTTGTCACTGAGACCTTAATATTTACGATCCGGCCTTTTCTAGAAAAAGTTTGCTGATCTCTGTTCTAGATACTGGGGATGGTGGTGAAAAAAATAGACTAAGGCCTTTGCCCTCTGGGGGCTCACGTAGCGCTACGAAGCGAACGTAGCAGAGACTGCTGACCGTTCAGTGAAGTCATCCCTGGACGATAGCTGGGCCCTCCCCTCTTACAGTAGGGGGTGGCCACGTGGCAGGTCCCGCCAAGAGGATTTGAGTAGAAGTAATTTGGGCCACTTCTAGGCCCGGCTCATAAAAATCTACGTGGGATGATCTTCCATGGTTCTTTTAGAAAAAGTTAAAAAAATTTTAATTACAGATGACATACAATATTGTAGTAGTTTCAGGCATACAAAATAGTGATTAGACATTTATAGAACTTACGAAGTGATCGCCCCGATAAACCTAGTACCCATCTGACACCACACGTAATAATTATTACAATATTACTGGCTATGTTTTCTCTGCCGTGTTTTACATCCCCACGCCTGTTTTCATAACTATTTGTACTTCTACATCTCGTCACCTTTTTGCCCATCCTCCCAATCTCCTCCCATCCGGCAACCACCGCTTTGTTCTCTGATCTGTGAGTCTGTTTCTGTTTTGTAGTTTAGATTCCATGTAGCGATGAAATCACAGGGTGTCTGTCTTACTTATTTCACTTAGTAGAATGCTCCCTAGGTCCATTCGTGTTGCTGCACATAGTGAGATTGCAACCTTTTTCACAGCTGAGTAATATTCCGTTGGTGTACGTACATGTACCACATCTTCTTTATCTAGTCATCTGCAGATGGATGCTTGGGTGGCTTCCACACCTCAACTATTGTAAATAACGCTGCGGCGAACACAGGGGTGTGTGTATCTTTTTGGATTAGTGTTTTGGATTTCTTCAGATAAATACCAAGCAGTGGAATTGCTGGGTCCTTCGGTAGTTCTAGCGTGGTTCTTCCTCTGGGGTGGAGAGGACCACAGTAAGCTGGAGGCCACCTCTCAAGGACACAGTGCTCCCTCTTCCTGGCCCCGAATGACAGCATGAAGCCAAGATCCCTCCTCTCCCAGCCACAGACACACCAGTCAGGACCTACTGAGTACCGCTGCGTCAGCAAGGAATGTGTCAATTGTGTTTGAGCATTTTCTATTTTTGGGCCAATTTGTGCCGTCACCTAGAGTTGCTCGATCGAATGCAATTCTGTTATTATCCCCGTGTGAACATGCATTGACTAAGGTATATTCTCTTTCACCCAAAGACCTTAGGTGATGGGCAGTCAAGGGTGTTTCAGGGATGTCGACGATAGCCTGGATTCCTTCTCCTTGGTGGTTCTGCCATCTCCTGGAGTGCTGCCCTGACACCACCAGCCTGGTTCGTGATTGGCCACCCGCAGCAAGGGGCACACAGTTCGTATTTAAGTTCCACTCTTCATTTCCGCTCATATCCTTTTGGACAGTGTGAAGTCACGTGGCCACATTAGGCAAAAAGGGAGCCTGGGAAATGTATTCTCCATCTGGGTGGCTGTGGGCCCAGCTAACATGCCAGAACTCCTATCACTAAAAGGAAGAGAGGGAGATTGTCTCCTGGGGATGGTTAGCTGTCTTTCAGACCCACAACGATTGTTCAGAACTTGTAGCTGGTAGTAGATTAAGTCACTTAGAGCCCCAAATCAGCAATTTATGAAAATATCTGTTTTTTTTTTAATAAAAAAATTGTATTTAATTTATTAGTAGTATTAATAGCTCAAAGTTACCGAGTGTATTATAGGTAAGAATCTGGGCTGAAGTTGTATACGTATATGTCTCGCCACTACAAGGAAAGTGTGTTGTGAGTGACATTTTGTAGCTGAGGAAGCTAGGGCTTAGGGAAGTCGAATGATTTCTGTAACATCTACAAGTTAGGAAGAGACAGAGCTGGGATTAAACCCAAGAGAGCCAGCTTCTCGAAGCTGCTGCTTTGACTCCATGCACTTTACTGTTTCATCTGCGAAGTGAGGATGAAAATCCCGACCTTATGGAGATAAAGTGCCACATACTGACCTGGAAGAGGGCACAAAACGGCTTATTTACTTATATTTTGGTAGTTTGTTTAAATGGCCTCAAATTTAAAGTAAAAAAATCTAAATTAAAAAATTTGAATTCATCCAATTTTAGTATATGGTAGTGAAGTCTTAAAGAAAATTCTAAGTAAGAGTGTTTTTAAAACAAATCAAATGTATATAGGGTCAGTATTAGGAGTCCCTCTCCATCGATCTGTTGGCACCCTTCGTTTCTTCCCTCTGCCCAAATAACACCCCTTTCTCTAGAGTGGAGGTTGGCAAACTGAGACCTGTGACCCACAGGCCAACCCCGGCTGCCCCCTCAACCGGCTCGTTTTTGCAAATAAATTTTATTGGGACCCAATCACACCTTTTCCCTTCCTATCGTCCAGCTTCTTTCACGCTGTCAGGGCAGAGTCGAGTAGTTGCGCCAGAGACTGTGCGGCCCACAAGACGGGAAACATTTACAACCTGCCCCTCTCCTGAAACAGCTGGCCAACCTCTGCTGTCGAGCCGACCGAGGCTCACAGCTCAGGTCTGATATTTCAGATTCCTTTTCAGGGTTTTGAATGTGTCCGAGTACGTATGCGTGCAAAGATACAAACACATCCCTACGTACAAACACATATGTGCACACACACACACACACGTATGTGTTCTTAGCTGAAGGGAGCCATGCTGTGCATGATGATTTCATAACATGTTATCTTGGAGCGTCCTCCACATCAGCACCTATGGAGTGGCACCGGTTTTTGCGGAAAGCATGTGCTCTCCAGTAGGGACGTGCGGCCATTCCTCTGCTCGCTCCTCCACTCCGTTGATGAACACAAAGCCTGTTTCCCATTCCTGACAGCCATCTTGCATGAGTCGTCAGAACGTCTTTGAAAACCCACTTGCAGCCGTCGTCATTCATTTAACTTGTGGGACGTGCAGGCTTTGCAGCAGGGAGGCCAACTTCCTTCCACGCTCGGATTTCTCGCACGCAGTGAACAGGACCAGAAATACATCCTGCGTTTCAGTTCTTAATTATGCATTATGCACCTCATTAAAATTCACATTGTCAGTAAAAGGTAAGGACTATATTAGATTGTGGTGGTTGGCATCGTGATTAATATACATTTAAGCTTTAGAAATCTGTTGTTGCATTATGGTCGATATTCTAGAAAGAAACACGAAGCTTTAAAATGCATTTTGACAGAAGGAGATATGAACTCAGTGGAAGAAATCCAGCTTATTCCAGAACAGATGATAGCTATATATAAGGGAAAAGGGAGCCAAAAGTCACACCTTAATTTGCGTGTTGTGTGAAGCAGGGAGGTTGGGTCTTCTTTCTCCTTCTGAACATTAGAACTGTGCGAACCCAGAAGATGGAAAAAATACAAGGCCTCCAACCCTAGGAAAACACTTGCATGCAGTTTTCTATTTCACAAAGTCAAATACCCAACTTTTACCCATCCGTTGAGGTGGGAGCACCTGCCTGGCCTCTTTCCAAAGCTTTCCTTCCTCTGCGTGGTCACGTTTTCTGATGGAGAGTGTCAGTTTCCCTTTGTTCTTTTTGACCCTAAAAAGTTTCCCTTTGTTCCGAGACTGATCTGTGGGCTTGATGGGAATTTTCCACTTTGTTGGGTGCGTTTCCATTTATAAGCTGTGTTTTTCTCACCTTCTCTGCTTCACGCTCAGTTTATTTCCCCCGAAAAATCAAGAAAACGACTGTGAAAAGTTTGTTCACATTTTGCAGTGGCCTCAATTCCTGTCTTTCCGTTCACTAGAGTCTGCCTCCCACGGCTATTGACTCTGCTTTCTCTTCCCTTTGTTCTTAGTGCATCTAAAAAACCCCCAAAAAAACAACAAAAAAACCCCCCCAAAACCTTTACTTTGTGATTACTAATGTTGACTTTGCTCTTTTCATTTTGTCATGTTCCTTTGCTCCCTGTGTTTTGTTTTGGGTCGATCTGACCAGTTGCTTCTCTGTGACTGTCCTCTACCTTGCACAGTTTGGAGGTGCGTCTTTAGATCGGAGGCAGGGTGCTGGTTTCCTTTCTCCTTTTTTCTCTTAGGAATTGGACTCCCAAAGGTTATCCAGGCATGTATCCCTGAAAATAACATGACATATCTCCACCTTTTTAAAGTGTGACCACTTTCTGGCCAGTGGGGTGTAAGTAGAAGCTCTTTTTGCCTCAATTGGAGAGTGTCTTTGCCCAGGGAGGCCTCTGGCTCCTTGCTGGCTGGAGGGTGCTTGTGGTGGTTGGCTGTAGGGCGACTTTCTTGGACTTGGACATGGAAGCTGTGGCTTTGGTAGATCTGATCACCAGAGATACAGGGGTAACGTGGGCACATCAGTACATGCCAGGAGATAAGTGCCAACGACACTGAAGACCGGGAACTATTACCTGATGCTGGGGGAGAGCAGAGTACAGCGACAGACGCAGACTCTGCTTCTTGATGTGACGATACTCCAAAATGTCTCAGTCCTCGGAGGCTGCCCCAGGGGGAAAGAAGGAGAGAGAGAGAGTGAGAGAGAGCGTGCGAGGGAGAGCGAGCACCCAGAATCCTGAGTTGATGGTGTTTAAGCCAGAATGATGGCATTTACCTGGAAGTCACTCAGTTTTCTGCTACGAGGGAGATGGGGGACTTGAGAAAAAGACAATTAAATTGAGCTACAGGAAAAAAAAAAAAATTCTCTCTCTTAAATACTCAGGTTTGTTTTCTGTGAAAAAATCACATCCACGAGGGACGATTGAGCTCAAGCAGGCAACTGGGAGTCCTTGCTGAGTTTTCTGCACGACAGTGACACGGTCAGATTTGTGTTTTCTGCCGACGTCCTTTTTCTAAGAGGTCGTGGCCACGTGACTGTCACGGATCACTTTCATTCCCTTCGTGGAGACACTTGGCTGTCCTACATATGTCACTGTATTTTTGCAGAGTCAGATAGTCTTTCCCGAATTATTTTCCATTGTCATCATTTGTGATCTCCACGCTAGCCTGTCTTTATATATTTTCTTCAAAATAGGCCTCCAGTCAATTTTTGGAGAGCGTACTTAGATTCTCTTGGTCAAATTTAAGAACTGCAGCTGGCTCACTCACACACTCGACTGATGAGGGAGACTGGAAAAATGCAGGATGACTTTCATTTGAGAAATGAATTTTTAAAATATGTGGCCTTTCATCCATCTATCTTTATTTTTTCTATTTTGTTGTTAAAGTGATGGTGTAAAGATATGAAATTAAAGGACTTTTTTTTTCAAACAGGAAAGGAAAAACCATTAGCAATGACCTCATTTAGGATTTGGTTGACAGTAACAGGAACTGAATTGAAACAATCTGAGATGGAGGAAAACATATGGGCTAAATCACCGAAAATCCAGGAATATAGCCAGTTTTAGAAAAGGCTCGATCTCAAGACTCATGATGTCTGTCCGGTATGAGCCTGTCTTTATTTCCTCATTCTCTCTTCCAATGTGTGGGCACCATGCTTGAGGAGACCAATCCTTCGAGCTCCAAGAGAAGCCACTCCAGCCTCCTACACTAGGATTTCAGCAGCCCAGCAGAAGCAGGTCTTCTTTCTTATCCTTCAAAAAGAAAAAATTCAAGGAAGTGATCCTTGTTGGTCTGTTTGGGCCGATGCTTCTCTCTGAGTGAATCCAAGGCAATGAAATGACCTGCGAGGGCCAGGACGGGGCACGAGTCTTACTTTGAATTGGAGGGTGGGTTGACCCTTGGGACTCTGCGGATTAAAATTAGTGGGAAGGTATAGCTCTCTCTCCTCCTCCCAGCCCCAAATCAGAGCATGGTTCTCAGAAGGATAAATACATGCTGGGTAGGCCCAACGATAGAGAGAGCCACCCGACTGATGATCCCATTCTCCAGACACAGTGAGCACTTCCGTTCTCTGTGTCCCCTTATGTCTGTTATCCCTTTATTTGGTTAGACTTATGCACATTTGTCTGTGCTCATAAACACTATCAACATCATAGCTTTATTTGGTTATCAGAGGAGATCAGATGTCAGCAAGCTACAGCCGAAGGGCCAGATACGGCCCGTTGCCTGCTGTTGTAAATAAAGTTTTATTAGCACACGGCCGTGGCTGTGCACTCGCACACTGTCTGTGGCTGCTTTCCCGCCACAGCAGGCGGTTCAGTAGTTGTGACAGAGACCATATGGCCCGCAAAACCTGAAAAAATATTTACTCTCTGGCTTTTGACAAAAAGACGTTGCCACCTGTGGTACATATTAGAATTGGAATTCTGCTTTTTCACTTAATGGTTTCTTGCAAATAATTTCGCATTTTCAGCGTCTTCGTGATTATTATTATATATTTTGACCACAGAATACCCCTGACGGGTTGAAGGACTCTCCTTTGTCTGCCCCAGGAAGAGAGAAATACTAAAGGTTTCCTGCAGCGACCTCTATCCTTTAGTGCATCTGAGCAAAGAGGCTCCTTCTAGGCTCTTGCTCCGTGGCCCTGTAAGCTTAACTTTATTGAAGCCTTTATCAAATTGTAATTATATTTTTCTTGTATAAAACATCTTGAATTTAGGGTCAATGATTCCTTAGGCATCTTATCCCTGATATCTAGCACCATTAATTAAGTCACCTATTACCTGTGAATTCATAACTCCTGCTGCTGGTGGTACAAATCAAATTCACCGCCTTAAACCTTCCTGTGGTTATTCCATTGCTCTTAGAATAAGATAAAACATTCTTAACGTGTTGTATAGGTCTTGTGTAGTCTGGCTTTGACTTTCTTCTGCTCTGGCTTCTTGGCTTCAGTCAAGCTGGCTTTGTTTCTGTGCCTCAGTGCCCCCTGCTTCTTCCTGCCTCAGGGCCTTTGCACATGCCATTCACGCTGCATGAACATCTCCCACTCAGGCTTCATCCCACGGAAATGGTCACTGGGATAGGGCCAGGGATCGATACTTAAGACAGTGTATAATTCTTCTTATTGCATATGCGACATGTTCCCCCTTTTCAACCCCCAAGTCTTCACACAAGTCTTCACACAAAGGCATTCACTCACCAAACATATGTATCACCAGGAACTATTTCAGAGCATTGGAAATTAGACAGGTGTCCCCTTGACCACGTGGAGCTTATATCCAGTTGAAGCAACAGACAAGTAATCCATCAACTACAACAGAGGGCGACATATGGAGGTGCAGGAAAAGAGAAAGCAGCGTGGGGGTCGAGGTGAGGAGCTCGGGGAAGACTCTCCAAGGCTGCGGCATTGAAGAGGACACTAGGAGGATGCAGATTTAGCAAGTAAAGAGGGGTCGGAAAGAGTGAACCTGACATTCTGAGACACCTGCCTTTGGGGTCAGTTGAGGCAGCAGCATGTAGAAGCCCCAGATACGTGAGATCAGGGCTGCCGAGAGGATTTCTGAGTTTGCCACTGATGGGGGGACCCTCCACCCCCACGCCCTCTTAGGTGGGAGGCGAGGTGGTCCGCCTCGCGGTGAACTCAGAGCCTCTCCCTCGCTGTCACTCCCCAGTCTCACCCCCACGGTGGGCTTTCCTTTTGCTCCTCCGACTCCTCTGTGCTTTCCCTAGGGTCGCTTCTGAGGTCGGAGGATGGGATTAGGTTTTGAATGAATATCTTAGGCTTACTTCCTGCAAAGGACTTCGATCAGGAGTTGGCTAACCTGTTCTGTGAAGGGCCGAGGAATACATATTTGAAGTTTTTCGGCTGTACCAATCTTTGTCACCACTACTTAAGTCCACCACTGGAAAGGAGCCGTGGACGGTATGTACACGAGTGCGAGTGGCTGTGGTCCATTAGATCTGTCTTTCGAGAAACAGATGGTGGGCAGGATTCGGCCCAAGGATCGTAATTTGCTGGCACCTGACTAGGATGATCAGAATATTTTCATATCTTTACTATTAGGAACAAAAGATTTTATATTAACGTCTTTCAGATTGTGCTCTGCAGCCCCCTGGGGTTTCGATGAAATCACATAAGAGTCTGAGGAGGTGACGGACGGCTGAGAGGCAGGGAGAAGGAGGTCACTGACCCACGGCAATCGGCGCGTCCATGAACCTGACATTTTGAGACTCCTGCCTTTGGGATCAGACCTTTCCATATGCATGAATATAAAAACCTAAATGTGGTGGTAAAGAAATGGTGACTTCCCCCCTCCACAGGAACATTGAGTTTTTGTGAAAACGCATTTATCATTTCTACAAGGATAAAGGCCCGAAGAGGTCTCCTTCCAGTTCAAAGAAGCAGGAAGATCAGAATTTAGTTTGGCCGTGACTTTTTTTGTTTCAAGAGAAAAGGATGGCTCTTGTAATGACTCCATTTACTTACTTCTCAGTCAAACCAGCCTAGTGATGAGGTTTGGGGTGAAGGTCAAATTCTTATTTTTCTTCCCCATGAAGGATGTTATTCTGATGACCTTCTTGGGGTCTTTTCGATGTCCTCTCCGGTAGCACTTCTTCCCCACTCACGCTGTGGTTAGGAGCATCATCTCGCTCTTCCCTTCTGGCTGTTCCCCACTATTCATCCCTCCAGCCTCTGGTTCATGAACCCTTCCCTGACTCCGCACTCCAAATTCGTGGCACCCTCTCGTTATTCTTTCACTTTAGAGTGCCTACCACCCCCTCTGCTCCGACTGGGAGCGTAAGGGGTGACCTGTTCCGTGCCCATCTCTCCCCGACCTTGGCGGGGCCACATCTACGTGGTTCCCCAGCGCAGTGCTGCTGTGGGTACAGAGACGGTGATCGGTAAGGATTCGTCAAATGAAATTAGTATTCGTGTCATTTCACTGGTGTGGCTTTGTAGAGAAATGAGAACGGTACACATGATTCTGAGAGACAGTCCCACAGTGATGCCTGTTAGGACCACTTCTGCCACCAATGACAGACCATGGACAGATAGTGACCCAAACTGTAAGCCCTTTACGGTTTATCGTAGAAGATGCTGTTGAACTATTGAACTCTCTCCTACCCTCATGTCTCTCTTCCGCCCCCTCCACACGCCGGGTTCTCGTACAGGTCGCTAGCTCATGACTCAAAGAAGGATTCTCCACCTCGGCCTTCTCCAGACTGGGGCCTGGACGCCCGCAGGGGTCACCCGCTCGTTAGCGTGCTCTGGGTCGGTTTCCTTCTCTTCCCTCTCTACCTTTCCACTCCCCTGCTGCTACCTGGGTCCCCTTCCCTGCGGATTAGTCCCACCCCAACACTTGTCTCAGGCTGGGCTTCTGGAGGAACCCAGCATGGAATGCTTCCCTAATGAGAAGCCTGGCGGTGGTCAGCGCTGGGGGATGGTCAGCTCAGCAGCTCAGCTCGGTCGTCGAGTGCCCAGACCGTTCTGTCCTCCCTTCGTTCCCTCCTCAGCAGGTGGCTTCTCATCTTCAGCTATGGCCCTTCATGATTGCAAGGTGGTCGGGGCAGCTTCAGCTAATGCATTGTCATGTGAGCGCCCACAGCGGGGATGGAGATAAGAGAGGAGAGAGCAGGTGGCAATGGTCTTTCCTCACATGCTTCTTCCCTGAAACAAGGAAAACATCTTTCTCAGGAGATCCCCTCTTGATGTCTCATCAGCCAGAGCAGGTCACACGACCGGCACTTGCTGTAAAGGAGGCTGGGAAGGTGACTCTTTGGTTTTTCCAGCCTCTGCAGGGGGAGGCAGGTGACCACACTGGGCACAGGTATGCATAACCGCAACCTTCACGTTGGCAAGGTGCCTTTTCCTCCTTTACAATAGTCTTGTCGCAATGGGCGGTGAGACCGCTAATGGAGTCGTGACTTCGGAAAGGGGCTGCACCACCAAATGCACCTCCAGAAAGCGCGTTGAATCTGTTCGTGGCTGAACAAGTTTGAATTTTACAGCGAAAGTCTGAAGTCTCTGTAAACGGCGGAGATGAAAAGGTCTACATTTAAATCTGTTTCCTTAACAGATGGCTTCCAGAGGGAGCTGAGATCAGAATTCACTTTTCTGGGCTCCGCCGCTCTGCTCCGAGCTGGTCGTGTGGTTTATGACATCAGCAGAGCCCCAGAGTGAGTTACAGCTTATCCTTGTATTCACCGTGGTGCCATCCATTATGCCGCTGCGCCTAATGTTGATTAGGAAGGTGTCTTTGATAGCTCAGTGGAGGAAGAAGTGCTCCTGTTAGAGAGCTGCATCACCATAATGGTTAAAGACAAAGGTACATAAAGAGAGGGTGGGACGGCAAGGGCCTTTTGCATTTTTCTGTGTGTCGGTGTGTGAGAGAGGAGAATAAGATTAGATGGAGTCGTTAAAAAAGGACACACTCCAGTCCCTGAACAAAGGCTTCCCCTTTTCCTCCCCTCCCTCTGCTAACTCCTACTTGAGACCCACGTTTCTCCTAAATAAAATCCTAAGTACTACTCAAAGCTAGGCACTATGCATACATTTAACCAACGATTTTTGAGTCTTGAGAAAAGGAGCGATCCATCACTCCTGGCCTCTGAAGGCAAGGTCACAGGTCAGAGTTCACCACGACCTGGTCGGAATCTGTGTTCTCCACTGGAGTTTTGCTGGGGTAGATATTGCTGGGAACAGCCATTGGTTGTCGCTGGGATATTTTGTGGGTAATAAAATTCTCCAAGAAATGTTATTTGTCAACGTTATTTGAACTGAAGGAGTTGAAGAGATTTAAATAATGGATGTAAAGACAAGCCTCTTCCATGAAATATGCTCAGTGCGTCTTAAACTTTGGGGTATACCAGATGCCCAGATCCTTTGTAAACTGGCTGTGTCAGAGTCCGCGAGGGCAGGGCAGGGATACCTGTAGTTTTAACAAGCTCTTCAGGGACTTCTGATGCGTCCTACCAAATGCCATATTATTGCCACGGAGCTGCTTTTAAAAAGCCCCAATAATATCCTAGATGCATTTGCCGGTTGCTGTGCTAGGCTGTAGGGATTGGACCTCCCCAGTACCATAGCTACCCGCCAGATGAGCTCATGTCAGCGTTAATTTATATTAAGCTAAAAAAATAGTACCTAAGTCCCACCAGTCACATTTCAAGTGTTCAGTAGCCACGTGTGGCTAGTAGCTGACATGTTGGACTACAAAGATGCAGAACATCTTCCTCCGTGTAGAAAATTCTATTGGGCAGCACCGAATTAGTGAGCAAAACAGACATCATGTCTGCCCTGACGGAGGAAACGGACCAGCTCCTGCTGCCTCCCTCCCACCCCCACCTCCAGCTAAGGGACAAACCAACAAATTCAAAATTCTGATTTAGGGGGAAAATGAAGGGATGCGATCAGGACTGATTCCGTGATTTGTGGGGCCCAGTTTACAGTGAAAATGCTTCACAAAGGGCTCTGCCCTTGTTAGCAAATGAAGAATTTCAAACTTCTATGGCAGAGCATTAAACCCAGTACCCGGCCCTTTCAAGCAGAGGTTGCACAGCCATCCGGGCTGCAACAGATTAAAACCGGGGGAGAGTTAAGGGTGTCATCAACACTTCCCCCAGAAAGAGACAGTCTGAGGGGGAAAAGATGAGCCAGAGCTAGAAATGCAAAGCACGCAGGAGGAGAAGCGGGTTTGGGGCACAGGGATCAGCCTGCACGAAGGACCCGAGGTGGGAAGAAGGACAGCATATTCCAGAAGCTGAAAGCATCCAGAATGGGTGGAGAACAGCAGGAGTCAAGGCTGAAAAGCCGGTCACAGGCGTGTCCTGGCGTCTGGTGGTTGTGAAGTCCACCCCACACCTTATTGTATGTGGTTCTGCTCGTGGCTCCATCTTCGGATTTTCACTGGGAGTTTGCGAGCATCCCTAACGCGTAAGGAACCCTTTGGAGACAGAATGAAATGCTATTTTTTATTTTGAAGACGAGAGGAGAGAGGCGCAGGAAATTATTTGCTTTGATTCGCAATCTGGTGGGGTAGCAGCTTCAGGAAATCGGTGAGAAGGCGTTGGGTTCCTCCGCCATGCAGGGCCGGGCCAAAGCCTCGAGGCTCCCATGTGTCAGCGAGCAGCGTTGCCTCGCATATGCTGCTTCCCGAAAAGGTGTTTCGTCAACAGAAATGCTGGTTCTCTGGCTCCTGAGGCTATATTTAGCAGTGACATTTACGTTTCCGCAGATCAACAGTTCCGTTTGGGTACCGCTCCAAGATCTTTGCTGTGACAGTGAGCATGCTGGCTTTTATTTCTCCCTGTTTCTCTCTCTTGGCTGAGGGGGAATTAGCAAAATTTAGAAGGTATCTGTAATTTGGTAGATGAAAATAGTGGGATGCGATCAATTTGTATGTTTTGAAGGGTCCGATGAATCAGTATCCTGACTTTCAAAAGAACTTTGGGGAAAATTTACCCTGCACTGTATTTTCTGTCCCATTCATTCAAAAAGTACTTTATAGACTCTCTAGCTAAGGCACCCCCAACTTCCAAAATTCTTTCAAAAATTTTTGGGGACTAATGTTGAATTTGAAAGAGTTTCTGATGCCATCGGTGGCTTAGTTATCGTTTAGATTTGGAGAGGAAATGCTTTTACTTAGCAGTAAAACATTTCATCGAGGCTTTGTGTCTGTGGCATGTGTGTGCGCGCATATTGTTTTGTGTCTAATGGAGTGGAAATATTCTAAGTATTACTTTTTGACGTATTATTTCCATCTTGGCAAAGTAGTTCTGATAGCTATTGATAACGAAGGAAAGGATCAAACATCTTACTTCTTTGTCAAGAGGGCGAAAAAAATGGAAATAGTAAAGATAGTAAAGTCACTGGTGTCCATTAATCTGTAAGATTATTGATCTACCTTCGATCGGAACATTCTGTGGCCTCTGGAACCTGATCAGAGGACCCCGTAAAATTATGAGCGTGTGTCACCATCAGAGGGCAGTGTGCACTCTCCTCAAGAGCCCAGAAAAATTATGTGTTTTCCTGCCGTGGCTAAAAGGATTCGTCTGGCAAAGGGCAAACCCATTAGGCACCAACATTCAGCATTTTTTGCTGTTGCCTGTCATAATGGAGACAAAGATTTGAAAGTTTTGATTAAACCAGCAGGATTTCCTATCTCGTGTATGTCTTCAAGTACATACTTTTCAAAGTTATTTTGTGTTTTTAAGTTTCCAATCGTGCTAAAGAGACGTGAATTAGGCCTGGGGTAACTTTTTCAGGACTTTTGTAAGGAAGGCTCACTTTAATTTTGGTGTTGACATGCTCGTTAGAATATAGATGGGGGTTAAATAATAGGTGAATCTTTATCAAAACAATATACGTTTTTTTTAAAATAAAGGAAAAAATATTGTTATAAATAGCTCCAAAACGTGCTGGAAAGTTTTCACCCACCAAAACCTAATGCTAACAGGAAGATTAGTGAAATACATTTTTTTTTTAGTCCTGGTCTTTCTGAGACACAGAAAGAAATCTCTCTCTCTCTAGAACATGATCAGTGAACAAAGGCCAGAGGATGCATTGGTACCATCCGAGTGTTTGCATTTGCAATCTGGCCGACTGTTGCTTTACGCAATACTGGAATTTGATTCACCCGTGGGCATAAAATCACAGCGCTGGAGCGTGGACCTGGAATTAGCAAAATTACGGTCGTGTCAACGCACAAGCCGGCTCCTGGTTCAGGTGCAAGATTGTAAAGGGTCCAGCAGGCTTGTCTCGCAGAAAACCCTGCAAATAAATGGTTTGCTTTACAACTGCCAGGCGCAGTTGCATCTGGCGGCGTTGTCTTTCTGCTGACGGCGACAGATTGCGCTCTTCTGCCGGAATTTCTCTAGAGGGCAGTAAGGATCCGAGGCTCTTTCCGTATTTTTCTGAAATGACGATCATCACCGTGCAGCTGCAGCGGGCAGGCAGCAGCACACATGCTCCTGGGCTGGAGGAGGCTGCCGACTGCTTCAGAAAGCATCTGCCACCGCTGCTTCCTCTTCTGGGAGAATTCCCCGCTTTGCAAAGAGAAACGTCTGGATTTATTCATGGCGTGCATCTCTGGATGCAACGTATATGTAGGAAAAGTTGACGAAGACTTTAAAAATTAAACGGCTCCTGAGACAGGGCCTTGGATGAACGGGTAAAGGCAGGAACGGTTAATCCAAGCATTCGCTGGCAGAGGGAGACTCATATAACCCAGTAGTGCCCCACCAGGGGCTGTTCTGCACCCAGGGGACTTTAAAAGACACTACTGACTGTCACAGCTTGTGGGTGCTACTGGCCTTTAGTGGGTACGGGCAAGGGACACTGCCAGAGACCCTGCCCCGCGCAGGACAGCCTCTACAACAAAGACTTCTGCAGCCCGAAATGCCAAGAGCACAGAGGTTGAGAAACCTCGATATAAACAGTTGGGTAGCCAGGAAAGGAACATGAAAATCGATTACAGGAGGTTAAAGCCAATCTAGTTTTTAAGTTCAGGGTGTTCGACTCTGAAGGTGAAAAGCCGGGACGCCGGTGATATTCAGGATTGTGTGTGTGTGTGTGTGTCACGCGTGCACGCGTGTGAGGGATGCTTCCTTGTAAAAGCGTTAGGTTCTGAGAACCAAGCAAACCTTAGTTAGCATCGTTGGTAAGAGGAGACACTGATGTGGATTTGCAGGGAGGCGGGAGAGGTCTCTTTTGTGTGCTGCCGTGGATTTGAGGCCGGTCTTCGCCGCACTTCCCTGCACGCAGGGCCTCCAGATGCTAATGTTTTTTGGTTTTTAAACTGCAGGTTCAGCACAGAAACGCGGATATGCCGCTACAGAAACGTTCTGTGGGGGGAAGGAGGCCCTCGACACGGGATTTTTGCAAATGGCCAATTTCAGTTGGTTGTGTCTATGGCCGTGATTCTCAAACAGGGGTGATTTTTGTCCCCAGGGGGACATTTGACAATGTCTGGACACCGTTTTGGTTGTTACCAGTTGGGGTAGCGTTACTGGCATCTAGTGGGGAGAGGCCAGGGATGCTGCTGACAATCCTGCAATGCATAGGACAAACTTCTCCCCTCCTGCTATCCAGAATCACCAGGCCCAATACCTCAGTGGTACCAAGGTGGAGAAAGCTTGCTCTATGGTTTCTGGCTTGGCATAACACACCATTATACATTTCCTTTCTTCCTATCCCAGAACCAAAAGTGCTCACAGTTATGAAAATTTCCACCCCCAGACATTCCACAGACGACTTGCTTGTAGGAGCGAAGAGTGGGAATTGCATCTATTGTGTTTGTAGGATGGATTTAGGCGTTAGCAGGCGTTACAAGAGAGCTCTGTGCCCGGAGGCAGGCATCTCAGGAGAGAAAGTGTGTCGGCTGCAGGCCGTGGTCTGGGAAACTCAGTTACTTTTTCCAAGACTCAGGCACAAGGGTAGCTTTTTCAAGAAGGTGACATGGCTTGACAGAAGGATCCAGGAAAGAGTGAGCATGATAACCTGTCAGGAGATAGGCGGGAAGAATAAAGACAACATGAGGCAGGGGTGAAAAGCTTGCAGTCAGGAGTTAGACAGAATGGAGTTTGGATCCCAGCTCCATGATTTAGTCGCTCTGTGGTTTTGGGCAGGCCATTTCACTTCTCTCAATTGTAGTTTTTGCATCCTTAAAATGGGGATAATAATACTCCTTAAGTTACCCAGTGTCTGTTAAGTGTTTAGAAAATTCTAGCTATTTCATTATTGTTATCATCATCACTGCCAATAGCATTGCTTTCAATGTTCCCGAATCTAAATTGTCGCAGAACTAAGCTTTTATACGCCTAAAGGCATTGCTTATTCCCTACCTTCCTTTTTTAAAGTTTGAGAAATAAAATTTTAATGGTATGATTTTTTTTTTTGGTGTTTCTTTCATATAGCTCTTTTTATATTCCAGGGTTTACTGTGCATAATGAAAACAATTTAAATCATTAGGCAAAATGCAATTGTTTTGGTTATTTGCTTATTCAAATAGAAAGAGAGATATTTTTTTTTTTTGCTGTTTGGGTTAAAATGATCTGGATTTAAGCAAATAGTGTAGCAAGTTGAAAAAATTTTCTTGGCAGATAGCGCTAGAATTTCTGTAAGACATGAAAATTATCTGTGTTTGGCAACATTATTAAGATGCTTTTGGGGCCAAAGTTGAGGGCCTGAAAAATCTTCAAGTTGTTGAGAAATAAATTTTAGAGGAAAGAGAAACAGTTCTCTGCATGAAACAAAATTCAATTGCTTGTTTGGCTTGGGAAAGGGGTGTGGGCAGGTGAGAGGCAGAAGGGAGGAGAGGAGAGGAGGACCAGTGCTAGGATGGACATGTGGTTCAGGTCTGGTCAGTCAGAGGAGAGCATCTCTCAGATCCAGAAGCAGCTCCGGGATGACTGCGTGGAGCCATCAGCATGAATCCTAGCAAATCTACGGAGCACATGGGAGCAAGACGTTCTCTCTCTCTGCTGTGCACGAGACATCGGCACGTCGGTTTGGGGTTGACCGCAGCCATTTTGTCACCATGAGGAACAAGTTTAAATTAAAATCGAGCTAACTCACAGGGAAGTAGAACCAAGAGCAGAGGAAAGACTAAGTTCTACCTCCCCACACCCCAGCAAGTCCAGCTGTGCATGTTCTTTTGTGCTCACATCAGTTCGAGTTGATGCTTCTGTCACTTGAAACCAGAGTTGTCCATGGTACATGCTAATGCAAGGAGGCTTCCAGCTGATACATAACAAAACAGGCCTGAATCTGAAGTCTGGGTCCATCCTACTGCAAGGCGATTGATTGCTCTACTATGTCAGGAGATAAAGAGTATTTAAATTCACTTTTTGTCATCTGTAAAATGGGAATATCTCAGTCGGAGGCATTCAGGCTCTCTGGCTCCTTGACCTTAAAAATGAGAAGCCAAGGCAATTAAAAACTTTCTAACTCCTGAATTGAGTTAGCATACGTAGGTACCCAGAGCTTAATGGGGATATTGCATTTATTCGCTTTTTGTTTTGGATTACACCTCTTTGAGCAAATATCAGTTAGCTACTGCTAATCAGAAGGTCCAGTGTGCCATGCTACTAGTTAATTGTTTTAAATGGGAATAAAACCACGTTTTTAGAAATGCATCTCAGTAGATACAGACTTTTGAGAAAAATGGGGTCATTCGAAAAATGAGCCATTGGGGTGGAAATCTGGGAGACTGGGTCTCTTAGCTATAAACAGATGATAAAACATTTCCAGTAATATAGTCTGTCTGTCAAGCTGTAATTCTTTCCTCGATTAAAACTGGAGGGTATGCTTCGTCTTGAATTTCATGCAGAAAGAATTCATTGAAATACTCCTCTTTCACCTGTTAAGCTTTTTTTTTTTGGAAGGATATTAATCATTCACTCAGGTTTTTCAACAAATCACTGTGCCACTTCATTTATTTAGCAAAAATTTATTACATGACTGCTCTGTGTCAGGCACTGTTCTGGGTGCGGGCAATGAAGAAAACAGAAAAATAAACAGAGCTCTCGGTATCTGGGGGACAGATAATAATAAAACCGACAGTAAAATGTATACTGTGTGAGTGGTGATGCAGGCTATGAAGAAAATAAAGCAGGAAAAGGGAGAGGGAGTTCTGTGTAGGATGCCATTTCAAAACGCGTGGCCAAGGATGCCTCAGCGATTAGATGGACTTTTAAACAGAGGCCTTACGTAGGTGAGGGAGGAGCTATGCAGACACCTAGACAGAGAAGTGGCAGGTGCAAAGGCCCTGAGGCAGCACGCACCTGGGCACGTTCAATAAACACCCAGGAGTCCAGCCTGATGGCCACAGTGGGGTCAGAGAGGAGTGCAGCCAAATGTGATGAGGTTGGAGATTCACAAAGGGTGAGTGAGAAGGGAGACCACCAGAGCCCTGAAAGGCAGGGGTCCCCAACTATGACACTGTTCACATTTGGGGCCAGGCCATTCTTTGTCGTGAGGGCTGTCCTGTGCCGTGGAGGATAGCTCTCAGCATCCCTGGTCTCTACCCACCAAATGCCAGTGACATCACTTCCCCTGACCCCAGTGCCCTCTGGGGGGGGGGGGCAAAATCACCCTAATCGAAGACTTTGGCTGTTACCTTGAATGAAATGGAGGTTCGGAAGCGTTCTGAGTTCCGAAGGGACATGACCCGACATGGGTTAGAGGATTGACTTTGACTGCCGTCTCTTGCCCAAACCCATGAAAGAGATTTAAGGTTTCTTTGATTTACAGTTTTCAGCCTTGTGGTCTTCCTGCTCACGGAGACAATGGGGCGTCTGTCAGAGCACGAACAATAGAAACAAAATGCAAATCACAAATGCAATCTAAAATTTCCCAGCGGCCATATTAAAAGAGTAAAAGAAAAAAAAGCAAAATTAATTTCAGTTTATTTCATTGAACTGAACAGATGCAAAATACAATACTAAAATGTGATCAATATGAGAAGCTATTAACGAGAGATTATACACTGTTTTTTGGTGCTAAGCTGTCAAAATCTGATACGTATCTGCATTCGCCGTGCTTCTCATTTTGGATTAATCCCATGTCAAGTCCTCACTCGCCTGTTGGTCAGTGGCTACTATGCAGAGTTTGAGTTCAAGACATAAGACGAAACAGTGACTCGTAAGCAGGTCTTCAGAAGTGGCTAAATACCTGATTTTGGCCAACCTTTGTTGTGTTTCTGTCTGCCCAAGTTTTGGGATAAACCATCAGTGTCCAAATTTATTGGCACTCAAG
Organism: Cynopterus sphinx; assembly: GCA_030015415.1. NCBI lineage: Eukaryota > Metazoa > Chordata > Mammalia > Chiroptera > Pteropodidae > Cynopterus > Cynopterus sphinx. Next base: position 89,661,558 of record CM057389.1, read on the forward strand.
GGGAAATCAAGCTTTCTGTGGGCGTAATGCAGCACCATAAATCAAAGCAAATGCTTTTGGAAAAAATTATGATGTTACCTCATGCTTTGACGTAATGTCATGTGACAGGCTGTAATTTTTATGTTTGTACGATTTCCTCAAATGTAAAGCAGGATGTAAGTTCGAGCAGGTTCCTCCTGCCCAGGGCCTCAGACCCAGGCTGGGTTTTCGCGGGCCACAGCGATGTGCCACTGCCTTGTGTCAGGGCAGCAGTTTCCAGCAGTATCCTCAGTCCTGCCGAATGTGGCCTTCGCGGGTCTATTTGGATTCGAGGTTCATTTTGAGAATCTCCCGGGATTAGGAGGGTGACGACGAGAAGAAGTCTTTGCAACCTAATCCACTCTGCGGGGTTAAATGATTTTGGAACTGGAGTCCCCATTGGTTCACGTGGCATGACTGGCAAATAAATCTTATCTCAGATGCAAGCTGAGATTGGGTTTTCATGATTGTCTGGGGTCCCGCATTGAGAAAACTTCTGAGGGAGCCTCTGTGGGCGTGAGGCAGCACCGTAAATTAAAACAAATTTAGGAGAGAGCAGCTTACTGAGCCAGCAACGTTGGCTGTGGACAGGGGAAAGGGTAGTCATAGGTTATAAGCTGCGGATTTGACCTTCCTGACTTAAGATGTCTATTTCTTGCTTCTGGGATAAGCACATAATAAGAGTTTTATTTTATTTTTCTGGTGTAGGAATAGGAATAGAGCCACAGTCGGGGCAAGGGTCCTACGGGTGGGTTGACCTGAGAGTCCAACTCACTTGGTTGGAAAGACAGAATTATGGTCAGCACCTTGCTGAGTAGGAAATGAGGCCCCGTGCTACGTGCTGGGATGAGCATGAGCCTGGAAGCCGGGAGGCCTGGGAGGGACTGGAATGGCTTCTGTACCTGGAATAAGCATTCTGACTGGACAACGAGAGCTGGGTGGGCAATGGACTTCGTCTCGTGGTAATCCGAATTGCTTGGTAGCGTCGGGAGCGGAGGGATGCCGAGGCAGTGCCAGGGTTCAGGCGTGAAGAGTCATTGGTGATGTCTACCATGCATGTAGACGTTGTGCCAGACACCACGCATGCTACATATTTGCACGCTCTGATTTAGAGGCCTGGGATAGGGATGAATGTGTGTGGGAAACAGCGAGTAGGTGAATTTTGCAGGAGAGAATGCGGATGGGAAGGACGGTGAGAGAGAAGACGGATGAAGTTGGATGGGGCAGGTTCTCATGGGTCTCAGGTGCCAAACTAAAGGACTGGGCCTTAGAAGCTGAGCATTCGGAGTGATGCGGAATGTTCTCCAGCTTCTACAGTGTAGCTTGAAGAGGCACAGGTAGATGCCTCTACCACCTGGCATCCCACCTGGCATCCCACCATCACAGCTCAAGTCCCCAGAGCCTAAACGTGTTTGTGATTTTCAAAGGCCTGCAAATTGGCGACAGGATACACATAACGTTAATTATGAAATGTCCCTCGCCCTTTCCCCATTCCTTGCCCGAGGAAGACTCTGGCTCCACTCACTCCTCTCTCTTCTCCTTTCCTACCGTTCAAAGAGGGTCTTGCGTCACTGAGGTCTTGGTTGTGGAGAATAAAGATGGAAAAAGGAGGAAGAAGGGAATAGGCGCCGGGTGAACTGAGCTGCAGGAGCCTTTCAGGTGGAAGGAGGCAGTGCGGGAGACAGGAAGAATACTCCAGGGGTCACTTCTTACAGTTGAGAAATACAGATGAGGGGCTGGTGTAATTCTGAAATGACGTTTGCCTGTGTGCAAAGTGTTCCCTTAACTGTGACACAGATCAGGGGCTGCACAGGGTGGGTCCTGGGTCCCGACTTCGGAAGTGTTACCCATGGAGGTCACCTTTAGGTTCTCATCCATCACATGCATCCTACATAGGAGTTGGGTCCTAAAGTCAGCGCTGAAGGGACGAAGCCTCATAGAGTCAGAACTACTCCCTAAACTACAACATAAAAGCAGCGTCTATCAGCTAGTCCAAGGGAGCTAGGCCTTTTCCCACAGTCATTATTGGTGCCATTTCAAATTGGGTCACCAAGGATGCCTTAGTGATTGGGGGACTTTTCAGCAGAGGCCTTAGGTGAGGGCGAAGGAGCTTGGTGAGTCTATGGCATGGCATCGTCATGAACACCCTCAGATGGCTTCATAGGACTATGACATGGGTTGGGGGTGCCCCCAAATCATCCTGTCAGCAGGGAGAAGAGCACGAAGGGTGCTTTTGGTGGTCGGGCCGACAAGCAAACTAGGGTTTAGATGTATTCTCTACTTCCGGAGGTGCTGGTTCCTAGAATCTAAATAAAACAGCCTGGGAAGCAGACAGCATGACAGATGCAGAGGTGTCATGTGTGTGTGCCCTTCCTCTGGAAGCCAGCTAATAATTTCTCATTAGCAAGAACAAGTGGGAAAGGTTGCTGTTGCACCAGGAGCCTGCCGAATGTGATAATGGAAGTCCTTGTGCCCCCAGCCATGCTCTCGTCGTGGCTGGAGACCAAACCTTGGGCCTGCCTGCCCCAGCCCGGGGATGTATGTGACATTCTGGAAACCGCATAAACTCCGCATGGCCATGGGAGAAGGAGGACCCCTCCGCCCCCTCCAGATCACTGGGATCAAGTGCACACAGCATGCTCCTCAGAGCTAGAGCCGCGGAGATAACGGCTGCAGTTTCCCTGCTCGTTTCCATGTGGCTGCTGGGGAGGTATCTGGCAATTTCTTCCTACCTGCCCCCGCTTTCTGTTCTCTCATTGCACCCCAGCCCTTTTCTTTCATGTTTCGAGTTCCCTTCTATCTTGCTCTTCCTCCCTCCAGCTGCCTTTGTGTGGCTGCCAACCCGGACTCGCGCTTGCGATGGGAGGAGAGGTGATCTGTCGTCTCCAACGCCGACATCTGCTCCGTGACTTCCCTGACAGAGGGGGCTGTGAGAGGCATGTGACGGGCATGTCGCCCCTGTTGGAGGCTCCCACCGTTCAGCCCTTCATCAGGCGGTGTCATGCGGCCTGCAGAAGCCCTACCTGATGAGCAGCAGGTGTCCTTAGCGGTTGGTTTTCTTAGGGGGATGGTGGGGAGAACTGGAACAATATGAGCCCAGGAACTTGACCACATCTTGGTCATCAGAGAGGACGGAACATTCTTCTGTTCTGAGAGGTCCTGTCTCTTTAGGTTTCAATAGTTTGTGTACCGCTTAGGCTAGAAAATAGCAAGACTTTTCCTGCGAATCCTGTCAGTGGCCTGATTTCTCGTTTCCAGGGGTGATATTAAAACTGGGGAGCCACAGGCGCCAGCCAATCAGAAGAGAAACCCAGTCAATCAGAACAGATGCTGGGAAGACACAACTGGCACCGCCTCGCCCGCGTGTGCCAGGAAAACGCAGCCTTAAACGCACTCCGTGCTGCTCGCGAGCGCCGTGTGCCATTTACTCACACAGCTGTCTCAGGGACCACTGGGGTCCATCGTATACGCTTCTAACATTTGTCAATTAAAATTATATAAAGCAAAGGAGAACAGGAGAAAAAAAATCTAAGTAAAGCTGGAGAGTACACCCCCGGTCTGTTCAATACTTTACACTCCAAACTGAGCGTGAGATGGAATATGAGACTTCGGCCTCCCTCATGTCCTGCATCTCAAAGAGTGGGCCCCGGCCCTTTCTGCTTGGTCCTAGCACGTAAAGAGGCTTCTGGCCACACCACGTGGCCTGTGAAGGTGACCTGCAGGGGACCAGGAAAGCAACCCTCTGTTTCAATTCTATAGAAAAGCGGTCTGCGTTGGCTTGTTGGGTGCAGGTGGCGTGTAGGTGTTGACACGACACCCTTTTTCAAGATAACTGTTAAGGATGACTTTGACCACTTGCCATTTGTCCTTCTTGTGCTACCTCTAGAACCCAAGTCCTGTGCAGGTCACCACTCGCTGTGTTTGCATCTTGTACTCGTCTAACCAGCAACATTTAGAGAGTATGGTCAAGCTGCCTTCAAGGAAAATGAAAGTCAGCCTAAAATCGTGCTAAAGGATTCTCTTCTTGAGGTCATGAGTTTTTATTTTATTTTATTTTATTTTATTTTATTTTATTTTATTTTATTTTATTTTATTTTATTTTATTTTATTTTATTTTATTTTATTTTATTTTATTTTATATTTTATTTATTTTATTTTATTTATTATTTAATTTAATTTAATTTTATTATTTTTATTTATTATTATTATTATTATTATTATTATTATTTTATTATTATTTTTTTTAAGACCAAATAATCCCCACATTTTATCAGGCTACCTCGTCCTGCTATAAGAAACCAGGCTAAGCCCAAGCTTCCGAGGGCCTCCAGCATCGTATCCATAGAATAGCAACAACATGGATTCTGTGTTCGACATCTGGATCATCCATTTCCCTTCTCCCTCATGACTCTCTTAGTCCCCGCTTGTAAACAAATCCAAAATTATATAGGAATTTAAATTAGACTTTCATCCAGATAAATTGCCTCACAAATCTGGAAGGAGAAGATTGATTTTTAAATTTAGTGGCAGAATGAGGGCAATTACGGACATACCATATTTTATTTATTTACGTTTGGCTTGAATATTTTGGGCAAACTTGATTTTAAACCTAGTATCCCATCTACAGTTTTGATCCTAAGTGGATTCCAAATGCAATGTGTTTAGCAAGAAAATCATGTGTATGATGTTTGCCGAACAATACTAGGCCTTTCAGAATGAGAGCATCCATTTATTGTTTACCTACTTTAAATCATAAAAAATTGGATAGAGTTTCTTTCTTTCTTTTTTTTTTGGACTCCCAAGGGGATTTCATGGCTAAAAAAGTAGTAATAAATACAAGAAGACAGGAAGAAAATTTAGTTTCTCAGTACTAAGTGGGGTGCTAGTCACCAATATTCAATAAGGCTGTTGATTTGATTTAAATTGAAAAGAGAAATGAATAATTGGCATTTCTTGTATTGGTGACTGCTGTGAAGACCGAAATACAATTTCTGATGAAGCTGAAAAAAGGTCAAACTCTGAAAGACCATTGTATATATTTTGAAGTAACGAGACCAGCAATGTTTTAAATATGCTATAAGGAGTACACTTCTATATTACATAAACTGTCACCTAATTTTTTAATAATAACAAGTACTTAAACAGGTACTAGAATAAAATATGATTCCCCAGGTGGAGCTTAGGTGTGTTTTTCCTTGGAAAGCTGAAGTCATCCTAAGACTTCTATGTTTCTAAATACAATGGTTTCTACTTGTAAAGTAATTGGCTAGTTTGAAAAATAACTTTGAAATCCGCATATTTATACATTGATTTTCCTTAAAAATAAATTATAATTAAGAACTTTCTTTTTTTTTTAAACAAACACACACATGCAACTTTACTCTGCTTCCTGATAAATGGAATCCATTAGCTCAGTTGCCTTTTTGCTCACATGGTAAATTACAAAAATATGCTTTATATGTTCATTCAGAGGCAGTCTTCAGGACTGGGTAAAGTTTGTTCCAAAGAGGACAGCAAGTGACAGCCTTGATCTTTTCACCAACCTTCCTTCCTTCCATCCAGCCAGCCATCTATCATCCATCCATCCATCCATCCATCCATCCATCCATCCATCCATCCATCCATCCATCCATCTGTAGAAAGGAAGCCATAGTGGCATTTGTCTACCATGAAAAGGATACAGGGTCCCCTGGAGGGCTCTGCACACTCTCCTGCCCACTTCTCCTCTGGTCATACCCCAAGTTCTCGTGCCCACTCCCATCTCCTTGATATTGCTCATGCCATTCCTACATCCTGGAATATTCTTTCTGCTAAATCCTGCTTGAACTTCAAGCCACAGCTTAAGCAACTGGCAAATAGATGCCCCCAGGCTGAGTTAGGTGTGTTGGCATTCTCATTACCCTCTGGTAACCTGTTGCGACTTATTATTCTACTAATGCATCTCGCCATCTAATCTGTGTTCTTTCGAAGGACGGGAATTTGTCTTTCATCCTGTTATCCCCAGCATCCAGCAGAGTCTAGAACATGGTGAGGCTCAAGTAGGTAGTCTAGTCAGTATAATAAATTATCTTCCAGACGCTTCTATTCTTTAAATGGGGGAAAGTGCCTGGAGGAAGGGGTTGGCCTGTGCATGCATGTCTTGCCAATAGTGTATTGCTTTATTTCATTGCTTTGGTTTATTTTCCACAATAACACTTAATTTTTTTGAATATCAAATAATGTATTTAGAAGAAATACCATTTACTTTTTTATAATATTTTTTAAATATAAGAAAATTTTAGAAATTTTTTTTTATTTTATCATAATAACAGCTAACATTTGTGGACTACTTCCTGTGACCCAGATAACCTTGCCTGAATAGATGCCTGCTACTAAGGGCCTAAAGGTTACTATTTAAATCTGGCTTAGATGCATTTGATTGGCTGGAGATGGGTCATGTGCTTGTACTCTAGCTGCAAGGGAGGCTTGTAAATGGATTTGAGCTTTTGTAGTTGCAGGTAGTTGCTATTTCTCATCGACTCATTAGTAGGAATTCACTCAAGTATTTGAAACAGGGTTTGTATTTGGGCCAGGCAAAGAACATGGGAAATGCCCACTGTTTTATAAGCTGTAGCAGGTGCTTTCAGTGTCCCAGCCCTGTCCTCTTGCCCTCAACACTTCATTGCACACCGGCCCAAATTCCAACAGCCAGGGCCTGCATTTCTCTTGCTGCTGGAGCCTGCTTTATACTGGAAGCCAGAGCTTCTGAGACAAATCGATCTTGAGTACTCAACCATGGTAAATGCACTGATAACAAACTCTTTATTGGCTGTCTCCCCTTTCCCCTCTCAGGTCCTCACTCACCTACTTGTGTTTCTGATCCCATACCTGGGATCACATGCAAAATAAGCTACTGCTGCCTACTCACCCTTGAACCAATCATGGCTGTGGGAATAGAACGTTCTTTCAGGTCAGCCAGGATCTTGTGTCCAACTCTCTAACTTGGACCTGGGGCAATCCCACTTAAAACACGTGGACCGCAGGTGACGGAGGTTTTCCAAAGGAGATCTTGGGGGAAATTACCAAAAGAAAGAATAGATTCTGAGCAGAATAAAAAAAGAAAAATCCACTAAACAAATGTTAGACAACTCCACCGGGGGCTGGGCGAGAGTTGCAAGAGAGGACTAGGGTCAGATGCCTCTGAGAGAAGAAGCAGGGAATCAACAAAGACAGTGAGGAGGAGTAGGGAGCCAGGTAGGACACTGACTTAATAAAAATTACATGCCACTGAGCTTTCCCAAGCAAGCCTTTATGCACTTCTCATGCTCTGACCTAGACCCACATGCAAGTTCTCACCCAGGAATCACTAAGAATAATGAAACTCTTACGTTACGAGCTGTGAACTTACAGGAAATTATTGGAATGTGCTTAGCTCTCGATCCTTACCACCAAGAATTTTCAAAATGCGTAAACCCTTTTCCCATAGTTTTATGTCTTCTCGACAAAGTATTTCGAGATAATTTTTATAGGAGATGCCGTATAAAAATACATTGGTTTGAAATGGCAGAGGCTTTAAAAGATTATAATGGATTGATAGAGTGGGCCACTGCCTTACAGGCTTGGCGTGATGCCCAGAGAAAGAAAGTGAAAAACGTAAGAAAGAGACAAAAGTTGGGCTAGGGCAGGAAGCGTTTTAGCTCAGAAAGGCCACCGTGGTAATATTCAATGAAAATATCACCTTTTATCTTTCAAGAGGGACCTTTGTCCTTGCGCTCAAAATATGTTCTGGTGGGAAAACACTCCAAGAACTGTAAGGTTTGTGGGGACTACGAAGAGCCTGTAGGAGGACACGTGTGAGCAAGCGTGTTTGTGTGTGTCTGTTGATGTTGAAATAAAAAGCATATCATGAGCATAAAATTGTCTCCAGTTAATATCCCAGGAAAGATGGGAAAGGTAGTAAGGATAAAGACCTTTGTCCCTGAGCAGTTCGTACCGGTCCAGGAAACCCAAACTCTGCTGTCTGTCAACACAGTGACACTTTCCTTTGCGCACCGGTAAACTCTTTGGACACCAATGAATGTGACTCTTCCAGCATAAACTCTTTAAAAAATGTGTCAACTTAACCAACAGAGTTTTGTTTTGGGCGCAATGCAGTGATCTGGCCAATAAGGAGCAGATGTTGCACGTCGAACCCTGGGAACGCAGGGCACAGCCCCCCATTATCTGCTAAAAGTGCAGTCTTTGGTCTTACCGTGGAACAGGCGTGTCAGGGTCTTGGAATTTGTCTTTTTCTTCCTCAAATGGTTGAGTTGATTTACACATTTACGTTTAATTTTTATTTATTTTTGCATAGGCGATATATGTTTAAAAGGGTAAACTCAAAAGATTTAAAAGGATAGAGGGCAAGGTAGAACTGATCCCATACCTGATTTTCAGGATTCTTGTTCCCTTCAAAGATGCAACCCCTGTTGCCTGACCCTGCTAGAGACACTTAATACTTGTGCAACCATATAGGACATTCTCCTTCTCTCTCTCTCCCTTCCCCTCTCTTCCTCTCTCTCTTCCTCTCCACATATGAAAACATATGACTAAATATACACACTTGCACACACACGTATATGTAACTATTTAAAACAGAAAGACTAGAAAACCACGTTCTTGGTTCTGATATTTTAAAGTTCAGTCCTGGGGACAGTGTCATATACGTACAGTCAGAGTCATCTTGTTAGTGTTTAGCCATTGACTTGATACGTCATCATTGATCAGTCTGCTCCTGACGGATATTTTAGGTCGTCTCTAATATTTGCCTCTGAGAGACGTCGTCACCGTAAATATCCTTGTTATCTTTATACATAAGGATAACAACCCCTGTCAGCTGGTCTTTTCTATTCCGAGCCATAGAAAAGGAACTCTGGCTTACTGAAGCAGAAAAAGGAATTTATTAGAGGCTCTGCAGGTGGCCAGAGGACCAGAGAGCCAGGAAAGGGGCCAAAATCAGTCTGTGGGGGGACCTTGTGTCATGAAGACACCACTGTCAATGGGGCTGGGCCCGGGCACGGCCACCTGCACCCTGGGGATGCTCTCACCGGAAATGGGGACTCAGCCAGAATCACCTCCACTGCCATGTCTGGAAACCGGATGCAGGCCTGCCACTGCTGCTGGTACCTTTGCCAGGGTAGATGACGCACAAGCCCTGCTTCTTTGTGTCAGTAGCTCCCCAAAGACTCGAATCTTGAAGCCTGTGGCATGTCCCCAAACGATAGACAGGTCCTAGAGAGTGAGAATGAATCTGTTCTGGGATTTTGTCCCTGACGTCTGCCCGTAAAAAGGTCAGGTCCTTCAACAAAAGCAGGGGTGCGTCGGCTGGGTTTCTTCCTAAGGCCAAGCCTTTTTCAAGGACTTGGGTGTAGGGAGTCTGTCTGGAAGGTGACCCTGGGAAGCACACGTGAAGGAGTGAGGAAAAGGAAGGAGACAGGGAAGGGAGAAGAGTCGATGGAAGAGGCATTCGTGAGAGGCTGACCGGTGTGGGCATCGGGGCCTCGGTCCCTGTGGGCACTCTCTGAAGAACTGGGTAGAACAAGCATCCGAACTGCTCGGCTGAGTGGTGGGAAGGCTGGCAGGTGAGTCCCCTAACTCTCACTCTTCATTGCTCGAGCGTTGTCTTTATAGGGACCTCAGCTGAGCACCAGAGACCACTCCCAGGGAGAGCATCCCGCCTTCTTGAGGGGGGATGTTGTCAGCGTGCTTCGCTCCCAGGAGACCTGGGGCTGGGCCGCAGGCATCAGCAGCATCCGCTGTCACGAGTTCATGTGCTGGCTAGCCAAAGGTGAGGGGCTGGGGTGATCTCGGAAGAAGAAAGAAAATCAACTTGTCAACAAAAGAGTAAACACGAGTATGATTTAGTCACTGCCGAACGAGTGCCCCCCTGATGGATCTGATCTCTGATGAAGAAGGCACAGCAGTGCGGATCGTAGCAGGGTCAGTGGTATTAGAAACTTCTAGTTCGTTTCCTATTGATAGACATCAGCTCAGGGGAGGGCGTTAGGCACAATGTTTATTTTATAATTATCAGTTTGCGGGAATACATTTCTACATGCCAATTTTTTTTTTTCCTCAGCGGTACTGATGAGTACACACGAAACTGTGACTGCACCATTAGGTTTGATGAATCCATATAATTGCTGCACAAATATTTTGAATTTAATTGCATGTAATGTAGTTAACACTCAGTTATCAGTGCCAATAAGGGGAGCAGTGGCATGGATAATTCGAAACAGTGGAAAACCCAAAATCAGTTACGTGAGACTTTGGAGGTCCATATTTGACTCAGGGCTGCTGATTCTCCCTCCTAATTACATTTCTTTTTAGGCTGGTTGGAAAATTTATTTTCATTTGAGCAAGCATGGGCCGATGGGAGAGGAAGGTTGTCGAAATGTCCTCCTGGGGTTGGCAGGAGCTGGCCTTAGAAGTTTTCAACGGAGAGCCACATTTGAGGGGTGGAGGGGTCGCTGGCTCAAATCTCCTTAAAGTGAGTCAGGTGGTTTCTCTTCATGGTTCGTGCACGTCAAGTCCCAGGCACTGTCTTGAGTCCTTTACAAGGATGACCTCGTGCCTTCCTCAGACCATCCGTGATTAGGGGATGTTGGGTGGCGCAGAAGAACGAGACTTCTAGAAGCAACCCTTGGAAGTCCCACATCTTAGTTCCTGCCAAGTTATTAGTCGTGTGAAATTGGTTCAAGTTACCAAATCAGATGAGTTTCCTTGTCTGTCAGGAATCGTACTGGCCCAGCCTCGCGTTGTTGGTGGCTCCCGGTGACTAAATGCGGTCATCTGCGTCAAGCGTGGTGACTGGTTTATTCCTGCTCTGTCCAGTCCATTCTACAGACAGTTAAGTTGCAAGGTCACCCTTCAGGGCATGTGCTGCTCACTCCCTAATCTGAGCTCTCAAGGAACCCTCTGGAACAGTGCTCCTCAGACTCGTGAGTGTTTGCAAATCACCTGGGAACCTGGTCTGGGGTAGGCCCTGAGGTGTTGCATTTCCAGTAAGTTCCTGGGTGACTTATGCTGCAGACTCATTGAACACACTCGAGTAACAAGGCATTAGAGGGGAAGGACCAAAGATTGTAATTTTAGCTCAGTTTTCTCCTTTGCATCCGCAAGCAGGTTCAGAGAGGGAACGATGCTGTCTGTCTCTGCCACAGCCAGCGCAGTCTGTTGTTGTGGTGTGCAAACAGACTCAGACATGGACAGACAAGTGAGTACTTAATTACAAAATAGACTGCAGACTGGATTTGACCCCTGCATCCCAGTTGGCTTATTTCTCGAGTCAAGCCAGTCTACGAACATGCCGGGTGCTAACAGATTGGTTTGCTCTGAGGAGTGAGGGGATGATCATACTCTCTGCAGAAGCATCGCACGGAGCCTGGCACAGAGTAGGTGCTCACCAGGTACTGGCTTTGTTTAATGCCCAAGTCGATGGATACTTCGTTCTTTAAAACAGAACGTGGCTACCTGTTTTCCTAAGTTGTCGCTTCCTGTTCTGTCCTCATCATTCTCATGCCCCTGGTATTGGACTCCCAGCCCCTTCCCTTGCAGTGAGATTGCATCTGACAGGTGCATTAAGGTCTAAAGTCAGCGTTAAATTGGTGCTTGATGCAAAATCTTTGTGTCACTGAATCATCCCTGCCACGTACCCAATTCCATTCCCATCAAGAGCGCGTGCTGTAGAGAGGGTGTCTGGATGCCAGGATTTTGACCACTTATTCGTATATATATCCCTACATTTAGGACATGAGAGAGGTCAGTCCGTTCAGCACTTGGACCTGGGGGAAAAGCTAAGGGCTTCTCTGCGGTTCTGAAACTTTTGCTGGAACAATAGGTGAGGGGTTGTGTACGGGACGATGGAATCTGGAGTGTTTGGATGGGTTGATACGATGGTGATTTATTTTAATGCGATTGCTAGGGCTGCAGAGGGATGTTATGACTCTGAGTCTTGTTAACAGGAAAATATTAAGCCTGTTCCTGATCCCTTGGTGCCTCTGATGGGGAAGATCCAATGTAGAGAAAAACAAGATTTTTTTTTTTTTTTTTGCTAGACATATTAGTTTGCATGCTGCTCTTTCACTGTTTCGTGTTGCTGGGAGAAATCAGAAGAAAAGAAACGAGGTAGTGAATGGTGGGAATCGTGGGGGAAAGATGGCATCGTTGGGGTCTGCAAATCGATATTGAAAATGCGGAATAGCCTCCTGATTTGTGGCTGTATTAGGGCAGGTGCTCGAACTGGTGGTGCTATGAATGGCATTGTGGACTTCTCAATGGAAATGATGCTGTGTGCACAAAGCATGTGGTCACCGGAATAGCACCACCCAAGGCCCGATCCCCCCCAAACCAAAACTTCCTCATTCCACTGTGCTAGAGGCTTAAAATTTACTGCAAGGTGGAGCCTTTCCTTGGTAGAAGAAAGTTTCTTGGTGAAGCAGAAGGATCATGGGCCCTGGCTTCTGCTAAGAGCTGTACGTTTTCTGAGCGCTGTATTAGTTACCTATTGCTGTGTAAGAAATTACCCCAAATTTTGGTGACTTCAAACAACAACAAGCATGTATTATCTCACAGTTTCTATGGGTTAGGAATTCAGAAGTGGCTTGACTGGATAGGTCAGGTTTGAGGTCTCTCATGAGGCTGCAGTCCACATGTCACCTGGGGCCGCAGCCATCGGAAGGCTTGACTCTAGTCAACGGGAGGACCCGTTTCCAGGAAGGCTTGCTCACTCGGCCAGCAAGCTGGTGCAGCTGTCGGAGGGAGGCCTCAGTTCCCCTCCATCTGGGCCTCTTCACTGTGTGAGGAAAGGCTTGCCCCAGGGGGAGCTGAGACCAGGGCCTAGGCTGCAAAACGGTTTATGACCCTGTCTCAGAAGCCATACGGACTCACTTCCACAGTATCCTGCACTGCTCAGCCCTGTTTACTGCGGGAGGCTGTACACAGGGCGTGAATGCCAGGAGAATGGGATCGCTGGGGCCGTCCAGGAGGCTGGCCGCGCACAGCTCACTGCCTCTGTGTCCTTGACCTCGCTTGCTGTTCAGAGGAACAGCAGTGATACACGGTGGAATTCACCACCACGAGAAGCTGAGACTCAGAGAGTCTCACTCATTAGTCTGAGGTCACACCGCTAGGGAGTGGTGGCGCTGGGACTGTAATTCATGCAACTGAGTTCAAAGCTGCCTCCCAGGCGCTCAGAGAAGCCTGAGTTCAAACCCCAGCTCTGCCCATCACTTACACGTGATCTTAGCAATGCACCCCGACTGCGCGTGTGCAGAGCAGATGTAATAACAGATACGAAAGCACAAATGCAGTAATAACAGATACGAAAGCACAAATGCAGGGCCCGGCACGTCGAGGCAGTCAGCAGATGCTTTTTCTTTTTTTCCTTCTTTTTCCATCCCCTTCAATTTTCTAAGCACGCATAACAGGTAGCATGAGAGGAATATTTTACATAATACAGGTATGACGTTTTTAATTATAAGAGCCACACAATATTGTACATTTGGAAAAATTATTATAATTGACAGATCACTGAATTGCATCTCAGTTTTGATATCTGCAAAATGAGCATGAAAACGGTCGCCTCTCACAGTCGAATGGATGAAAAAAGCTAATGCATATGAAGGGCTGAGCAACGTAAAGTTTGTAACAGGCACACAATAATACCGGTTCTTATTAACCGTGATTGCGTAAAGTATTCTGGGAAATATGGAAATGGTAATCAAGGTTAAAAACTGGAACCGTAATCACCGGCACTCTCTCTAGTTTTTGTTTTCAAGGCGAATTCCTCAGCAACTCGAGTTCCATTTGCGATTATGACCCAGGGATCGAGGAAGCTAGGAAGGAAATGAGATTTTCTCTTAGTTACGTTAATGGCATCTGTGAGAATTAACTTTTATGGTCGCAGTCTTGATAAGGTAAGAGGTTTCAAAAGCAGATGCTTTTATATTTTAGAAGCCTGGGTGGCTTCATCGAGCCCGAAAAAGTGCTTTTGGAAAACTTTCCCTTCCCGCTCTGAGGCTGCCTGGCTGCTGCAGATGCAGACATTCTCTCTGCGAGCTTCTCTGGGTACAAATGCACACCAGTCTGGTTCACCTTAACTAGAGCGACTTACTCTCCTACAATTTAATTTCTAAGCGCTAATGCAAAACAGGCTTGTTTGCTTTGACAGGCAGCTACAGAATAAACAGAAAGGGGCAAATTTAGATAGTCAGCTAGCTCTCTGCCATCGTGCCTAATATGGCTTAACAGGAAAGGAAGCGAAGACATAAAGGTTCCAGACACCATGAAATTTCCCCCGAAGAACGTTATTTCCAAAGAATCCTAGAAAATAGAACCAGGAAAGGCTCTCAGACGCCTGGAAGAATCACATATTGATTGATGTATTTGTAATTTGTGTCCTGTCCTCGGCAAATCATTTCATGTGGTTTAGAAAAGTCATTGAATCTTTATTTCTTTCCCTCCCCTGCCCTCTCTTTCTTGGATATTATTGCCAGAAGCAGTCAAATAACTCTGGAATAGATGGTCACATTTCAGGATGTTAAGCCAGTGGTCTGACTTTGTCTGGATTTGAGGGCTTTTAGCTTAGACTGTAATATTAGTGATGAAAACAGTGGGTGCTGAAAGAGGATAATGTGACTTAAAACGTAGTATTTTTCCTTTCATATACTATCAAAGGAAATGTGTATTTTTGAAAAACCTAACGATTAAAAAGGGAAAAGTAAACCGTGGAAGTAAGAAGTCATCCTTTATCGCTGTTGATGCTGGTGATAGTTTCGAGGACAGAGTGGTATTTAAAGTTTCCGGTGGCCCGTGCCATGCCCCTTTCTAAACACAACAATTTTCCCTCGTGGGGCTGTCTCTCCTAATGTGATCCTGGCCCGAGGAGCAGGGATCTCCTGAAACAACCTGGACTTCCATGTCACAGGCAAAGAAGGAACAGACATGGGAGAATCCCGTACCGCACAGCAGGCCCTGGGATGACGTTCCATTTTTGCCATTAACACTTCAGAGCGAATACTTTTTACCTGATGCATTTCCTCGATACGAGGTTGGAGGCCAAAGTCAGCATGAAAGACCCTGAAAGTGTGGTGTGAAGTTGGGCAGCCCACAGTGGACGTTCGATAAATATTTGTTCAAGGAATAAATGAACCATTGACTGCCCGAGACTCTTTTCATGGGCAGATAGTAAACTCCAAGTCTGCCTTCACCACCAGAAACTACAGAGAAGTACTGGATAAACAGTTCCAAAGTCAGGTTTAGGCAATGATGAAGTGCTTCACCTTGCATTTTGTTTCCATTCTTTCTCATTTCCTTTTGACGGCCTCTGGTTTTTCTTAGAAATATGGTTCCTCCGCCTCCGAGCTGAAAAACAAGACCTTCCTTTGCCATTTTTATTTTAAGACTCTAGCCCTCTTTCTAGAAAAGATTTGCTAATGCATTCTGATGTGTTAGTGACGACTAACGGTGTTTATTTTCGTATTTCGCTTCATTGGGTCCTTCTGCATCAACTCTTTGGCGTAAAGATCTGTCACTGATGAGGTTGCTATTTGGGGACCTGTAGTCATCACTACCTGCATTTCATCTATTCCACTTCTTACTTCCTTTATCCAGTAGATGTTTTCTTTCAAAAATAAAGATACAAAAGGGTAGAGGCATCAGTCACAAGAGGCTTCAATGCCACGATCTCGCTGTGGCTTAACAACGTTTGTTTCTGGATCATGGGAAGTCTGCCATGGTTTATACAACTTTTCAGGGCATCGTTCACTGATGTTGCTCTTCGCCTCTACGTCAACAGGCGCCTCCACACTTGCCTGGGCAGGAGAAGAGGATGTTGAACAATTGAGTCTTGGCTTTTACATGCATTCGCTTACCTTTCGTTGGTCAGAGACATCCCATGGGCCCACGTCACTTCAAGGAGAGAGGCAAGGACAGCCCCATCAAACGCTTGGAGGGCGGCTTGGGAACGCTGCCGAACCAGTGGCTGCCACTCTTATTCTCTTGGTTTCGGTGGGGCGAAATAGGACATGAGTATTAGTGTCTCCAGTCCTTTTAAAGTCCGAGAGTTGAGCTCCACATGGGATTTGAGGCGGGGTTCATTCGGAATGAGAGCTGCGAAGGTCTGCTTTTCTTTCGGAGCAGGGACCTACCCAGCGAGTGTGTTAAATGGGGCACCTGCTTAAGTTCTCTCGGCAGAAGAGATTTCATCTCCCCAAGTAGTTTCAGTTTCCGTCAGCATTCTACTGCCAGAATTCTGTGGTAGCACTTGGGAGGGTTTTTAGCTTTTTCGAGAGAACGAATCGTGGAGGGGAAGCTCTTGGGTAAGCCCAAACCTTTGCTATTTTCTCTTTTGAGATGCGTTGATCGCTATGTGGGAAAGAGGTGGACCCCTGTGTTCATAGAATAGAGAGAGAGAGAGGGAACAAGAAAGAGCTGCTTTTGTTTTCAGTTTAAGAGTCTTTCTTAATAAGGAATAATGAACATCAACACCCAATTATTCAGTAAACCAATTAAATTAAATTAGCATAGCCAGGGAAACAAAGGAGCAATCCTTCAACTTCTCCATTTATGCTATAGACTCAGCAGTCACAATACAAGGCGGAGTGGTAACAATACAGTCGGTAAAGACAATTAGTATTAATTTTTCATTTTTTATCAAGTTAAAATCTCTACCCCCCAGTAGACAGTTGAGTATACTACTTCTTTTTTTGTTTCCAATCACGATAAAATTGAGAATAAATGAGTTTTTTGCACCTTTCATGTTACTGGTTTTTGTCAAGTCTGTGTCTTTGAAACAGTTTTAGCCAGTCTCCTTTGGAGTCTTTCCCATCGCTCACCCTAGTTAAGCTGCAGCAAGGATGGGCCCTCCCAGTGGAGTAAAGGATGCCGGCTTTAGAGAATGGTCTTAGGTCAAGAATTATGATTGCTCGAGGCCTCCAAGATCTAGTTATGGGTTTCTGCAAACCCCATGGGCTCTTATGATAATGCTTTTCTCCACTGTTATTGTTATAAGGCATTGAATCAGTCAGATTCATGAGCAACAAGAGGTCAATGTCTGATTGAAATTCATAAGGTCAAAAAGGAAACTAAAAATCAATTTATAAGATATGAAGATTTAGGTTCAAACTATATCCATGAGCAATAAAATTTCACATCCATAAATGTAAGAAAATCAGTTATTAAACTTGAGGGGGGCAAGAAGACTTATTAAGTTTTACACACACATAAGGCAGCTAACACATAATTTTATCAGACATTACTGAAATCCTGTGTGTAATATAAGCGATGATGGGCTAAAATGCTAAATGGTTTAGCACTAAATTATTAAGTGATGTATCCCCAAGGTATTAAACAGAGAGAAAATGCAGAGCAGGTGTCTCTCCTAGCAAGACTTGATCACTAGTTTAAGTGCATATTGATAACAAATGCACTTTGGAGGGAAAATAGTATTAGTAATATTTTTGCTGCGTGGAAGCCAGGTGTCAGGATGACTAAAAGCTTCTACCTGACAAAGAAATGTTCATTTCATTTTTTTTTTAAGGAAAAAAATTAATCATGATAAATGTTAGGTCCCTAGGGAGTAAAAGGGGGAATTCTGGAGGGATTTGAGCATTTTGTCTCTTCCCTTTCTGTCATCTCTGCGTGTAAAAAAAATACAACTAATGGAAAAGATCTATCGACATTATGCAGTAAAAATGGAAATCGTGAGCACGGTTAGTGTGGCAAAATAAAAATACAATTTTGCCAGTATGAGTGCAAAGAAAACTTTATGAAAGCAAACATTGGGGTAAGACATTTGAATCTTTTCTAACCGTAGCATAGTTT
Source organism: Cynopterus sphinx (assembly GCA_030015415.1). Taxonomy (NCBI): domain Eukaryota; kingdom Metazoa; phylum Chordata; class Mammalia; order Chiroptera; family Pteropodidae; genus Cynopterus; species Cynopterus sphinx. Next base: position 89,679,417 of record CM057389.1, read on the forward strand.
ACAACCGAACTCTCGATTTCTATTTCGTCCTACCAATAACAGGAAATCAGAGCCTTCTTCTGATGGTCCATCTGGTCATCTGAAAATTGAAGAGCAAAAACGTGTGTTTGTGAGTGGGACGGCAGCCTCCTTTTGTCTCTCTAGACAGGATATAAACCCAAATGTAGCTTCTGGGAGGTTTATGGACACAAGATGCTGACTGGGTCTCTCTAGCCCTGAGTTAGATAAGACTGGCTCCAGCCTCGCTCCGTACCCTGGAAGTTCAGAGCTGTCTCCCTAAATTTCAACCTTTCCCAGGAGGCTTATATATGTTTATCTGTCACCTTGGATAGGAGTGCTGTGTTTGCCCCCTGACCTTGGTGTATGAGTCTTCCCACCATCCTACCATGCTGTGACTTAGGTTGGCTCACATGGTGGATGAAAAGCCATTTTTGAATCTCACGCATGCACACGCTCACCACACAGAGGAATATGCATTCAGTAGTCGCACGAAAGTTCACTCAGTCTTCGCTTTCCAGCTCTGAAGCAGTGCTGACAGGGGTTCAGTAAGTAGCTCAAGGCCAAGCAGTCTGAGCGTGCAGCTGGGACTCCAGCAGCGCCCGGTTCTAAGTCCCTTGTCTCATCCTTCTTCTGGATTTGATATCTCTGGTTTAGACAGAGGCCAACAGACTATGTTCCACAGGCCCAATCCGGCCCTCCACCTGTCTTTATAAATACAATTGTGTTGGGATCCAGTCGTGCCCATCTGATGGTACATTATCATTGTCGATGGCTGCTTTGTCGTCACGGTGGCCGAGTTGAATAGCTGTGACAGACACTGCACGGCCTGCAAAGCCTAAACTCTTTCTTTGTCTCTTTACAGAAAAAGTCGTTGATTCCTGTTTCAGATGGTAGACTAGCATTTTCTCCTTAGACGGCTAGTTTCATGAACATTAACAGGTGTGACGTGATTTTAAGGAAAGGTGTTCCGTGATCAGATGAGTTTGGGAAATGCTAGGTCAAGCAAAGTTCAGCAGGCTCCTTTCCAGAGCCTTTAATTTACTGATGGCGTATAATTTCTCTTCAAGAAGGTGATAGAATAGATGGTGTAATTTGAACTCAGAACTCCGTGTGTGTGCGTGTGTGTGTGTGCGTGTGTGTGTGTGTGTGTGTGTGTGTGTGTCATAGGACACATTTGACAACAGCTGGAGGGTGGGGTCACAATTTGGGTTATACAGCAAGGCTGCCATTAAAATGCCTGGGTATTCCTTGGAAATGTGGCTAGAGAAAAACAGAGTTTTTCATGACCTGGGCAGAAGCTAATCTTTTTTTGACTCTGTAGGAGAAAATGACCCACCAGATACAATTTTGCTCGTTTTTATTTTCCTTCCTACAAATCTTTCTTGAGCCTTTTTGTGCTTACCAGCTATAAGTGACCCAATAGATAAACAAGAATCAAATAATTGTTAATAAAATTGGAAATGGTAGAGTTTATTTATTTAAGCTAATAACATTTTATTTTAAAAAAGATGTATTTGTTACATTGTAGTTGAATCTTGCAGTTATTTTTCTGCCTAATGGATTGCTCTTTGTAAAGTAGAATTATATACAGTATATTTCATGGTGTTCCGTGAATAATGTAGTTTTCAGAGGCTTTGGGAGGTTGGGAGAGCAGTATTCAACGCGAGAAGATTAGATTACTCTCAACTCATTTGGTTGTGGATGACAAAAAGCCAACTCAAACTTGATAAGCTCCTGATTTATGTAACAGACCAGGAGAGGATATGGCTTCAGGCACGGTTGTTACAAGACCTCAAAAGACATCACCGGCCTTCTTTTCTCTCTTTATTATTTTGCTCTGATTTTGCCTGGTTGATTTATTCTCAAGGGGGGAACTAAGATTATTGGCATTGCCCGTTCACGTTGTGTCTACAGGTAAAGATTCCAGCCTCATATCATTTCTTGAGAATGTCTTTGATTGGTCCTGCTTGGCTCAGTTGCCCAACCCTGGACCCGCCACTACGTCCAGGATGAGGTGTTCTGATTGGACATCCTGGGTCTCATCATCAGATGTGTGGCAACGAAGAGACACCCCATGTCCCCCAGGAGGGAGAAGGAGAAGTTCCCAAAAGGAAAGGAAAGATTCTTTCACCTGAAGAAAAGGGAGGGGTGACCCAGCAGAAACCACAGAGCCCTGTTACTATGATAGAGCTCCTATTATCACAGGAGGCAGAGACTGTGGCTGGGGTCCACGAGAATACTAGTTTAGAAAATAAACGAGGGGGCCCCACTAGCATGTAAGCTACACGAGGACAGAAGTTTTATTTATTTTGTTTGCTGCTGGTAAAATAGGGCTTGGCACAAAGAAAACGCTCCTTAATTGAGCAAATGGAGTAGTCTCTGGGCCGTGAGGATTCAAGAGCTGATAGCAACGCTCACGGATATCTGGGTGTGAGGTGGTAGATTACAAAAGGCCCACAATTATCCACTCCGCCCCAGAAGAGGGGGTGGCTCTCTTCTCACTCCCCATGTGCGTCTGGGTTGGGAACCTAACCTGCTTTAGACAATGGGACATGAGCAAAGATTACCTAAGCAGAAGCTCAAAGAGCACCCATGTATTGAGCTTGTTCTCTTGCTGCCCTTGGCACCCTGTTGCCACTTGAATGAACCGAAGCTAGCCTGGTGGAGGTCGACAGGCCACACACAAGACCTGAGGCCCCATAGCCCACAGCCAGCCAGCCGGCCCCACATTGACTCAGAAACCAACCTCCGATTCACCTGTGAGTCTCAGCCAAGATCCAACAGGCCTGGCCCAGATCAGCAGAAACTCCCAATCCCAACTGCCGATTTGCAGACTCACAAATCAAGTAAAAGTTCTTGTTTTCAACGGCTGAGCTTTGGGGGGAGGTGTGTGATGCGACACAGACTCCCCGATATCATCAGTTAGGTTCTCACCCGAAGAGAAATGTCATCAGAGGCCCACCCTCTGGTGACCAATTCTTTTCCCTTTTGCTGGTCTCACTTTAAAGCCCAGAAGGTTTAAAGTCCTCAAGTTCATACCTTGGTTTTTCCTTCCCACCTCGGGATTCAAATATATGTCTAACATTTGCATTTTAATCAGTCTTTCTACAGTCCCTGCCAGATTTTCAAGGGAGGAGGAAAGAGAGTGTTTTATAATTATTAGTATTATTTTACTGTCACGTATATATCTCAGTTAATGCTGACATGATTGTTCTTGCCGCTGTAACCTGAATTAGAAATCTTCACAGCCGGGTATTGATCATTCGTGTAATTGGATGACGAAGGAAAAACAATTTCCTCTCTGCCTTTCAGAAATCAAAACAGTGAGGATAAAGGATGAGGCAAATAAAAAATCAAAGCATATGAGGTATTTTAGGAGGCACTGTCTTTATTATTGTTTTTTTCCTTAAAAAGAGAAGCTATTATTGTTTAGGGAGTTTCTATTATAATAAATGTCAATAAAATTGTTTGTTCAGGAGTTAAAAAATACATGCTCATTTGAAATGATTTCCAGGTAAAGTTTTATAAAATTACTCTTGCTTTATTTTACTATGCACATTTTTATATTAAAATATAAATTATATTGCATAGCATTATAAATTGTTATTAAAGTGAGCTGCCGCATAACTAGCAGAGAACTTAAATATAACTGTAAAAACTGAAATAAAAATCTATTAATGCAATAACCCTACTTAATAAAAGTAACTTTCATATTCAAAAACAAAATATTAAGGCCTGCTTCAGATCTGAAAGTCAAAAATGAGGGAATAAATTAGTGAAGGTTAAGAACCTTGTAGCAGCTGACTAACAAAGCTCTAGGGGATTATAAAATTTCATGCTCTTGTAATAAAAAGGATAAAGGATTGGCTAGAAGACCACTAAAAGTTAAAATAAATGAACATAAAGGAGATGAAAAAGTCTGACATGACTGAGACCACTAATGTGTAGAGACTAAAGAGATGGCATTAAAGTGTTAGAGGCTGGAATTAAATGAACAATGAATTCTGGGAGTAGATTAATAGAAAATTATAAAGGTAAATGAGTCCGGTTTCATGGTTTCAGAAAACTTTATGTATCTCATTATTTTTCTTTGCACTTGAGAAGGGGCCGAGTGAGACAAATTAAAATCTGGCATAAACCATATTGGAGTGGGCGCAAGTGCCAATTATTCCCCAGTGCCGGTCCCCTCTTATTTCCTAATGATTGACCTTTAATTGTTAAGTGGCACATGGAAGCCCCAAACAAAGGAAGATTTCTCAGATCCCTTGCTCCTAAGTGGGACCAGGAGCCTGAGTTCTTGTTCAGTTAGCTATAGTGACAGCCTCCAAGAAATGTACTTAAAAGGAGCTGGTGGGTGCTTCTTTGCCTTCCCTCTCCACCTGTTCCTTCTGATTATTGGGATGTGGCTACACCAGCTGGTGCCCTAGCAACACTTTTGGGCCATGAAGTGATAATGGGAATGGAAACTATATACATGAGGAAGGAACAAAGCAGGGGAAGACTCGAACCCTGGCACAGTGCAGTCTCGAGGTCAACCCTGGCCTTCCAGGTGCCAGACTTACGAAGCTTTCTCCACTGCTCTTTTGGGTTTCCCTATCCTTATAGTCAAAACTCGTCTTAGCTAGGACGGAGTGGGTTTCTCATATCTCCGGGCAGAAAATGGAAGATTGATATTGCGTGTGGCAATCAGCGAAGACACACGCCAGGGGTAAGTCACTTAAGGAAAAGTAAAGAAAGAACAGCTCTCGTGCTGGAAATGGGGGATGGGCATCTGAGGATGGGCCCATCATATTTACCGATGCAGATGCTGGAAATAAGCCAAGGTCGGCTCCGGAATCCAGGACAAGGACAACTTGGCGATGCAGCGAGATTTGTCCGAACGCTGGACTTGTCTAGAAAGGACATTGTTATTTAGATTGCATCATGGAGCAGTGTAAACAGCTGTTTTGAAACGTTGCTTTTGTCATATTTTCTTAAGATCGAGAAAATGACATTTGATGAAAACAAGGCTATTTCACTGTGGTTTATTTGGGGTGACTTTCGAGGATAATGGGTTGTATGTTGTGGGAGGCAGGCTCCAACCCTCCATGGTCTCCCTCCCCTGGCCCCCTCTTGGCCCCTCCGCTGCTATGAGCATATTTTGTCTTATTTCTCTTTGCCTTAACCTTTCCCAACTCAATCGACCATAACAGCTGAAATGGCACTTGGTTGCTCTTAAGGAAATACCCAGTACCTTCGTTATAGGTAGCGTTTGCCCTTGACCCAGAGTGGATTTTCTAAGCCGTTAGAACAACTGCTGACCTATACAGACATTCTTCTTATGGTCTGGAACTAATGACGGGGGAACTCTCCCTGAACTGTGAGAAAAGTATCTGAGGACCGTGGTTTTGTGAGGTTCACCAGGAAGCTTTCACACCTGGTGCCTCTGCTCCCTGCGATGCTCGTCTGCTCTGGGCACTCACAAGGCCCCCTCACCGCACACTCACCTCTGTCCTTCCACTCCCTAGGCAAGTCCTCCCCTCCCCTCCTCACTCCCTCCTTTCCTCTATTACTCCCTCTCCCCCGACCCTCTTTCTCCTCCTCTTCTCCTCCCTTTCTTCTTCCCTTCTTCCCATCGCAATATTTATTTAGCATCTACTCCGTGCTACAGATTTTCTAGCACTAGGAGGATGGCAGGCAAGAAAACACACGGAAATAACACACCCTTTCATAGTTTCGCTAACTTGCTTTGCCCGGGAAGGCCCTCAGCAAATAGCCGTTTATAACCTTTGCCAAGGTCCAGTTTCAAGCTATTAAAATGAGCTTGGGGTGCAGAAGGTAGCCATTTAGTCACGATCCAGGAGTCACATGATGTCCTTGCCCTCTACTGTTCTCACATACCTGAAAGCTCTTGTGAAATTAACAGCAACAACTAAAAATACGCTTTTGGTGACAAATAAGATGTGAATAAGATGCTGTGGATAAGGAGAGTAGAAGGGCCATCAAAGATAGAAGGAGATAATTCCGCTAGAAAATGGAATTTAAGATACATTGAGGAGTGGAGACAAGTATTTTTAAGAATGGCCTGGATCCATAACTTTGTTTATGGATGAACATAGGAAAATATTTTGGGGAACATGGGGCAGAAATTGTATATTAAAATCGAGATAGTTAACTGAAAACTCCAAGGGTGGGGAACGAAGTGGGCATTGGTGACATGGAAACGCACAGAGGATGCATCTTTACTAATAAAGGGCTGGTGTCACTTAGGACAGGCTAGATTGTGCAGGGACTAACCACCCCCGACTCTCAGAGGCGTAATAGAACCGAAGTTCATGCGATAAATCCAGTCGGTCGTCTGGTTAGGGTGGGGAAGGCTCCGCTCCCAGGAGTCACCGTGGATCTGGGTTGAAGGGAGCGAAGCTTCAACACGGACTCTTGACCCTGCAACGGTGGACCCGAACGTGGCTTTGCCAGCCAGTGCAGGCCGCTGTCACCGAGGACCACAGACCGGGTGGGTCACAAACAATAGAAACCTGTGTCTCGCCGTTCTGGAGTCTGAGATCAGGGGGCCAGCACGACTGGGTCCTAGTGAGAACCAGAGTCTTCAGGTCGCAGACGGCTGACTTCTCGTCTCATCCTCACTTGGCGGAAAGAGAGTGAGCTGGCTCTCTGGCCTCTTCGTATAAGGGCGCTAATCCAATTCACGGGGGTGCCACCCACACGACGCAATCACCTAAAGCCCCCTCCTCCAAATACCACCCTGCTGGGGACTGGATTTCATCATATGAATTTGGGGACACAAACTTTCTTTCCATAACATTGGAAAATCACTCATCGTCTCGTGAGGCTTCCACCTGGAAGTTACACCTATGACTTTTGTCTACGTTTCATCAGCCAAAGCAAGCCCCATGGTCATGCCTTCTCTCGGGGGAAGCGGGGAATTGTCGGCCTACTGTGTGCCTGCAAAACAGAGCATCAGAACCCAGTGGGGAGCAGCACCAACGTCTACTGCCGGTCGTGCACTTGACCCTTCAGGATGCCACTTCTCCCACTGCACAGGCAGCTCCTAAAAGCAGAAACGTCATCGTACAAGTCTCTGAACCACCCACCTCTAGCCAAGTGCTCGGCCCATAGTAGCTTTTCAGTAAATGCTTGTTGTACCGAATTGATCTCCCCTTCGCGTACTTCCCGAAACCTCTCATGTTTTCTTGGTAAAATTCTCACCCTTAATTAGTGAAAAAAGAAACTCTTTCTACGAGTTTATAAATTATTTACCTTACAAAGCCCTTCTGAGCTCGTCAAGCACACTGTAAATAATTTACGCTCGTGCTCGTGTGATTTCAAATTTGTTTATTAATGTTATCTTGGAGACAGAAAACAACCTCAGTGAAACCACGCTCTTATTTTGCAGATCATTCGAAATAAGAAAAAACATGCTTTTCTTCTCACGTGACTCTCTTTCTGACCCCCCGTCAGTAGGGTGTGAAGGCCTAGTTCTTCTCCAGTAGTGAGCAAATCTTTCTGCTGAGCGAAGCTGCGGCATTCACGCGTTTGCCATTTATTGAATTCCCACCACCAGGTCCTGAGCGAATAGAGTCTATGCTGCTCCAAGTCTCCAGCGTGGCCTCTTCTCCTGAACCTTAGCTTTGTGCCCTTTTGACATCTCTGTGTGGAAGCATCTCATAGACACCTCGGACTTGACATGCTTAAAACCAAACCACGGATTGCCAGCCTCCCCTCTGCCCCCAATGGCTCCAGAAATCTTTTTCCATCTCCCCCACTGGAAACTCCATCCACTCCGTTGCTCAAGTCAGATCAAGTCAAGTCAGTACAGCCTGGACTTTGTGCCTTTTCTCACACCCCGTATGTAAGCTTCTGAGATCCCGTTGGAGCTCCGTTCAACACACATCCAGACTCCCCACCCTTCTCGCCACCTCCGCTGGTACCGCCAGGGCCCGAGCTGCCATCGTTGCTCGTCTGGTTTATTTCTACTGATCTAACTGGGCTTCTTGTTTTCACCCTCAGCCCCTTCGCAGAGTACCCAAAGGAGGACTTTCATAGTGAAAGGCAGTCCTCCCACCTCAGGCAAGAAAATGCCCCAGTCCTCCATAAGGTCCTACAGGATCTGTATCCCACCCTCCAACTGCTTCCCCAGACTCTCTCCCCGCCTCCCTCCACTCACACTCCCCAAGCCACAGACAGCTCCGAGCTTCCTCAGAGCATTCCAGGCCGGCTCCTGCCTCAGGGCCTCTGTGCAAGTGCTTTCCTCTGACCCCGACTTTCTCCCAGATGACCACATGTCACATTCTTCCATTTCCTGCGGTCTCTGCTCAAACGTTACCTGATCACGGACTTCCCCAAAAGAGGTGACCCTTTTCCGCAACTCCGGTTACCAGCATGTCCTTTCTCCTTTACTCAGATTTCTCGGCAGCGTCCTGATTTCCAAATGCACGGTTGTCAGGGAGGAGTAGATGCTGACGGTAGGGGTGGTTGATTTCTTCAGCGTTTCCGAGGAAGTTCCTGCAGAACACGGATCTCTCGAGACAGCCTTTGAACACTAGTGTGCGTGGTGTCGAATCTTGCTCCTCAGAAGCACAACTGCAGAACCTCGGGCCTCATCCCAGCCTGAATGAGAACCTACATTTCAGCATGATGGAGGCCGGTGCTTCTCTCACTTTGATATTCCTATAAACCACTTGGGGGTTGTCTTAAAATGCAGATCCTGCGTTTCCAATGAGCTCCCTGAGGAGGCTGATGTTGCTGGTCCCTGAGTTGCTTTGAGGTGCAAGGGCCTCTGAGAGTTTGGGAAAGGCCGTGTGCTCTGTCCCCTCTTAGGTACCCACAAGGTGCATCCCTGTTGCAGGCTCTGAGATGTCCTGCATTTATGGCATTTTAAAAATCACTGTCAGGCCCAGTGTTTCCCATGCTTACTTGGTGACACCAATGAACACCACCAGGATGGAAATTTCTGGGCACACACTCCGGGCATCCTTGCACTATTCTTTCTTCTTGCTTTTCCTCTCTTGTCCTCTCTCTGGGCATCATGCTGACTTTAAAAACATTTTTATTTTAAAAATCCGTCTTTCAGGATGACCTTGGCTAAGCCCTGAGACAAGGACTCCTGTCCCAGTCCCCATCTCCCTTGATCTGGTGCTGACCCGTCCACGTGGCTTTCCTGATTCTCACAGGCAGTTCTTTCCTGCACAGGGGCCTCTTCGTACTTGAATTTTCCTGCCTTCTAGACATCCTTCAGGTCTCAGCTCAGGTGCCCTCTCTTCCATGAAGCCTGTCCAGATTTCTAGAGTGGACCAAGCAGCCCGGTACCTTCATGCCACATCTCCTGGGAGGACTCAGGGTGCAAGACAGACCTCTGTTGAGGACTTATCCTGCTCCCTGTGATGTCTGTTTAGGTTTCTGTCTCCCCAAAAATATTCTAGGAGGTCCTCGAGGGCAGGTTCAAGGCCTTCTCATCTTTGTATCCTGGAACTGAAGTGCGTATTGGGTAATTATCTGCATTGCCCTTTAAAACCAAGTTGAAAATGTGACCCAAACCTGCCCTTAAGAATCTCCCACTAAAGACAATACCAATGAAAACAAGTAGAGAACTGAGCAGGGTTGATTTTTAAAAATAGTTGGTGTGAAGAGCTCGGAGGAATATCAAAAGCCAATATCTTAACCGTGTGCAATTTTTCAAGGCAGAAGAACTAAATTTTAGGAAGAATGAAGTAGGGATGGATTGAAAACTGTCTGAACAATTTGAATATAGACTATTTTGCTGCAGGGGACCAAATAAACAGAGGACAGAGACTCCAGAGTGTAGAAGGTCTGGTATTTACTGTAAAGGGAAGTAAGGGATGCAGAACACGGCACAAGGATGTATGTGTATTCCTGGTTTCAGTCATCTGCATCTGTTTGGATTAGTATTGGAAAAATATCTGATTTTCCTACTTAAGCTCATACTATCATAAGTTTTTTGACAATATTTTTATTTAAGAATAAAAAAAAGTGAAGCCAAAGAAAATTTGTAAAGAAAAAAGACTGTGCGTGGTATTCGGGCGGCTGGGGTACCAGTGACTGATGCCAGAAAAGCATCATCGTAAGGACCTGGACCGGCGGTGAGAAAACCGGTTCCCTTGCTCTCTGAAGGCATCTGTTGCTTAGGGTCACTGCTCAGCCAGCAGTGGCCGTCCTTCACGTTTGCATCATGTGATGCTGCCCCTGGTCATAGCTGATTGGACCAAGTGTGTGCCCCTGACTTAAGCTGGGCCAGTCAGATTCTCCTTTTTCTCCTTTCAGGGATCCAGGGGGACCCAGTGAAGGTTCTGAGCAGGGTTTGTACTGTGGACTTGGATCCTCTGGGCTTTGTCTGTTATACTATGTGGGTGGAGAGGTTAAGACGGCTGCGAAGGAGGGAGACAGGGAGAGGAAATGAAATAGATGCAAGTCGAAAACTAGAAACGAGGAGTAGAAGGCCCTGGTCACTCTTACTGTCCAGGTGCCAGCACCTTCCTGGTCTGGCTGCATTTTTACTCTCGGGTTTTATGAGATGCCCTGGCCTCCTGATAATGAATCGCCATTCACTGACCCACTCCACCCCCACACTGTACCCTCAGGCTTGTTTGAGCTACGCTGTTCCTTGTAGCAAAGACCCCCTATCAGCGAATATTAAGAAGGTTATCTACTTCCTCTGGGCCTCAGTCACTTCATCTGCGAAATGGGAGAAGCTGGTTAGTGTTTTCCCAAATGCAGGATGCGCACCGCTGGACAGAGATGAGATGATCTTAGATATCATTTAGATTCAAAATCAAACAATATCGAACAACACAGTGATTCCTTTTCTGAGTGTCTTCCAGTTCTTCTGGTTATATATCAAGGAGACAGTCAGTTTGATTTTGGTATGTTTTTAACACTTTCCTCATGCCTGTTAATCTCTCTTTTTAACAAAGAAAAATGAGACATCAGATTAGAAGCCTTCGAAAGCCACAATTAAGCTAAAAATTGGTAAAAATTGAATATATTATTATTATTATTATTAAAAGTGTTTTAATAATAATAATGTTATTATTAATAATAATGTTATTATTAAAACACTTTTAAATTCTGGGTTTTCGTTTATAGTAGTGAAACAAAACTTTCTTTAAAAATCAGTGAAAAGTGGAAGAAAAGGAATAGTTTATTTACTCTCTATATAGCAGAATTCTAACTGGAAATGGAGAATGATGGAAACAGAAAATCACTATTTGGCAAATACCACAGTAATAATCACTGCAGGCAAGCATTACCAGCAGACGCTAAAATTAGCGGGTGAAATTGAGGTGAGAAACAGGATATTTGCACAGCCTCAAAGAATCTCCCCACAAGACACTTACTAAGCCCAAAGAAAGAAAGAAATAGTAACCTGACAGTGTGGAGACTACAGATGGTGCCTCGACCAACAGATCAAGGTCAGCAGCACAGTGTGTACCTCATGAGACGATACTCTGAGAAGGACAATGACACAACCGTGGTCTGCTGGCCAGAAATGCATAATTTCAATCCACTCATGAAAAAACGTTAGACTTCAATTGAAGAATGTTTTACAAAATAAGTGACTGGCCAGGGCTCTTCAAATATGTCGAGGTCATGAAAGAAAGAAAGAGGAACTGTCACGGCCTGGAGGAGACTAAAGAGACCAAGACATGACACGTAATACGTGATCCTGGTTTCGGTCTTAGACCAGAAAAAGGATGATATTCGAAGACTTCGAAAATACTCAGTATTGTATCAATGTTAATTCTTGCTTTTAGTAATTGGACTATGACCATATAAAATAGAAACATTTGGGGAATCTGAGTAAAGAGCGTATAGACATACTATTTTTGCAACTTCTTTTTCTAAGTCTGAAATTATTTCCGTATAAACAGCCTAAAACTCAAAAACAGTATTTTATTTCTAGATCAGTGGTTCTTAATTAGGAAGGATTTTGTACCCAAGAGGACATTTGGCAATGTCTGCAGACAATTTTGGTTGTCACAAAGTTGTGACAATTTTGGCATTTTTGGGGAGGGGTGTCGCTGGCACTGAGTGGGCAGGAGTTTGAGATGATGCTAAACATCCTAGGATAGCTTCTAATAGCAAAAATGTATCTGGTCTAATGCCATTTATGCTGAGCTTGATCAACTCTCTTCTAGGATAGCTCAATTAAAAAAATACATATAAACAAGAAATGTTAAGAAAAATAACAGGATAAGAGTTTCGGGAATATTATTGTCTAAGCCTCTGCTTTCTACCTTTCCACCTGGGTCTGATGTTTGGAATTCTGTCACTTCAGGGGCTGTGCCATTCAAGGTTAGAGGTGCCAGGTGGATAGCTTTGTGACCGCGTGCCAACGAGTGGCCATCATTAGTCAATTATTTTCTTTCATTTTTCTGGTCCAAAGTAGGCGCGCCGGTCTGACCATTTCTAATGAGATATAGGATGCTACCGGGTGGGTGACTTGCTGTCAGCCACTGCCTGGTGGGCTTAGCAAAAGAAACCATTCTTCATTAATTAACCTTCACTTTCTATGTAGATTCATTCATTGAGATGCAGGTAATTAAACTAAGGTCATTTCAAGGACTGACAGGGAGAAAACAGCGATTGGAAGGTGGGGGGATTTTTTGGGTAGAGGACTGAGAATTCTATATTTATCCTGGTGTGGAACTGCAGCGTCATCTTTCCTTGACTTTTAAACAATCTAACCTTTTTAAAGTTGAGTATCTCTTCAGTTCATCTTTAAACTGTATCACAAGAGATTTTAAAGATTTAGGTTATAGGTACCTCCTGTTGGTTTAGAAAGAAATGTTCAGGCAGAATTTAATTTGGGGCTGGGGGAAACCATGTAAAGGAAAGGAAACAGAATTATGTTGGAGAGGGGAAAACAAGAACATTCCTACTGGGCGAAATTGCTTACACATATTCTGATTTTTATTGCTTACAACATTTGCCCTGTGTGATATAGCAGAGCAGTTAAGAACATGGATTTAGAGTTAGGTGTGGGTTTATGTTGTCGCTCTTCCATTAAGTTGGACCTTGGGAAGTTTGTTTCACTTCTTTTCCCTTGATTTCCTCGTCTGCAAAATGGATCTAATGATGGTAAGAACCAACCTCTTACTCAGTGAAATGTGGCCAGTGCATTCACCAGCTGTACATTCCTGGGGCGTTCAGGGGGATGACAGCTACCTCTTAAGTCGTGATTGTTTTATGCCAGACACTAATTCTCAGGGCTTTATTTAGATCAACTCATCTAAGCCTTCCATCAGCCCTGGGAATTAGGTACTATTATTGCAGCCGTTTTATAGACGAAGGGGCTGGGACACAGAGGGGTCAGTAATTTGCCCTGCAGAACCCAGCCACAGGTGGCAGAGCTGGAGTTTGAAACTAGGCAGTCTGAGTGTGGAGTCTGCATTCTTCACGACCATCGCAGGAAATTGTTGGCTTTGACTATTAATTTCATCCCACGCCAGGCCCACTCAGGAGTACTTTGCTTTTGGGAAAAGAGATGGCCTTTGGAGGGTAGAACTAATGAACTCTTCGAAGCCAATGATAGCTCTATCACAAATAACCACCAAAAGCCCCATTTTTTAATAAAAATTACCTAAGAGCCACTGAGAGGCAGTGCCACCTCGTGGGAGGCGAAGTCATGACAAGACAGCGTTGACCGCCCTGTGGGAAGCTGCTGCGGATTCTCTTTTCTATCCTGGCTCCTAAAATTTACTTAAAAAGAAAAAAAAAAGGACGTTTGCCATGTCAGAGGCTCAGATTCATTTTAGATTCTGACATGAATGTATTTGTAACCGAGGTGTTATATTTAAAATTACAATATTACAATAGGAGCCAATGACGTTTGGGCCTATTAGGACCCCTGAAAGGAGATGGTATGAGTTTCTCAGCTTGCTTGCTAAGCACTTCCGTCATAAAGATGAACTTCTTAATTTGTTAAACATATACAGAATCCGAAGCAGGGCCATTCGGTGTATCTAATATCGCTTGCAGTTATTAAAGTCAGTTTTTATCTGTTTAAACAGGCCGTAAAAAGGTAAAATCTGAAATAAAGGACTAACACTGTCCCTCCTGTAATATTGCATACATGCTCAAAATTCTGATGAGGAATCAGCGTAAACCAGAAGAGAGAGAGTAACTTAAAACGTAGAAATAAAGTTTCAGCCTGAAGGGCATTTGTATTCCAGTTAAGGTTGGGCCACCTTTAAATAACGCAGTGTTTTTCATGAACTTTCGCCAAAACCGCATGGAGGAGGAATTCCTCCTCACACACCCAGGTACACACCCAGACGTTTTCTAAAAACGGGGGCTCATGGCTATCCCCGGAGTCCTCCCAACTAGCTCCATGTAAGCTGAAGGAATTGATCAAATTTCTGACACTTTTGTTTCTCTTATTCTTTGCATTATCCTTACTCTTTTCTCTAATTCTTCCACTTTGTGATGTCACAAGATACAAACAGACTGGCACATTAGAAGCCTGCCTTTGGTTCTTGTAGCGTAAAAGTAAACTCCTTGCCTTATGGGAGATGTACTATTTTATTTTTCTAAAAATGAATTTATTTTTAATCATTTTAAAACTAATGAGTACTCCTGCATGATTTCGTATAAGTCAAGTCATGGAAACATGTATAAAAGCCCTTGGACTCCTCCTTCTCGTGTTCTGAGAACGCCAGTGACAAAAGCTTGATGCATGGGAATCTCCTCTGTGTCTGGGTTCATACAAAGATACACAATCATATAACCTCGCTGTGTCTTGGTGTCATGGTCGGCAAAGCGGGGGATAACAACACAGATCTCCAGTCTCCTTCCCATCCTTCTGAATCTCAACAAGGCTCCGAAGACCAAAAGATTTTTCATTGCTTATCAGGAAATTGAGCTGACCTCAACCGACATGAGACTATTTATAGTGTATTCCCCCCATCCAACATGCAGATTCAAATGTTTTAATGCAGAAACATCCACGTTTGTCCGTTTTTATTAAAAGGTGCTGTCCCAGAGCCCACCGTGGTCATCAGGTATTTTCATGGTGTGTGCTTCTGGGGTGGGGGGCAGCCCCCGCAAAGACCCCCACCTCCTGTTATTCTCTCGTATCAGCTGTCCCATGAGTGTGGGCTGGACCCTTGGCCTGCTGCGAACACATGGAATACAGCAGAGCTGAAGGGACGCCACTTCTCAGGTTAGATTAGATGGGATGTCACTTCTGTTGTGTGCTCTCGGATTGCCTGCGCTGCGCTGGGGAAGTTGGCTGCCACACGGTGAGGTGCTCCACCTCCGGCAGAGTGCAGGCCGTGAGCTAGGGGAGCCACACCCTCGTGGGGGGATTAGACAGATCTCCCTCGTCTACTTCGTAGAGTTTTTGTGCTAATTAAATGGAGGAATCCTTAAGAACACGCCTGGCACATGGACATGGTCAGTGAATGTCAGCTGCTATGATCTTACCAAGAATTTTTTCCTATTTACTTGTTAAATGAGATTATACTCCCTGCTTCAGTTGTTGCTGTTATTGCCTTCACTTTATAACTTCCCTACCTACTTTCCCCCCATTTAACAATATATATATATTTTTCCACTTAACAATATTTTACAGAGTATTTCAGGTAAATATATATAAATATAAATCTATATGTAAAAAATATATGCACACATATATGTGTATGTATGTGTGTGTATATATATAAAGTCATTTTTTAAATCAATCTAATTCTCTACTGATAGACAGTTATGCACTTTCTTGTTACTTTTTTCTTTGTTTCGGTCACTTCAGACAATGCTTCAGAAAACACCAGGTTTCTAGAGGTATTATGTACATCCAATAAAATTCAGCTCTTTTACTGTTCAGTTCTATGTGTTTTGACACATGTATATAGTCAGGTAATACCACTGTAACCAAGCTTTGTAAGAATTTCACCATTCTCCATACAAATTCAATTTTGCCTAATATCTTTTGTTTAAAAAAAATAGCAAAGAGCAACTAAAAAATAACATCAATGTAACATTTAGGCTATCACCATGCAAAACATCTCTCGACTCCAACATTAAAAGAAATATCTGGCCACACTAGAATGGCTCTTTAATTACTCTCAAATTTTTAAACCTTTGTCAAAAGCGTTTGAGCTTAATTAAGTCAAAATATTTCAAAGGGAGGCCAGTCGTAATAATTTGTTTATAACACAAGCTTCTCTTTGATCATGGATGTTCGCTTTTATAGAAACCCTGTTATCATTCTTGGGATGAGGGAGAGAGTAAATTAACTTTGTGCTGGAAAAAATATAGGAAATTAAAGCAGTTCCTGAGGTGAACTGCTTTATTAATAACATGGAAAAAAAGTGGTTTTATTGAGCCAGTGGGCTAGGGCAGCAGTAGAAACACAGAGAGTCTGTGTGGGAATAGTGCGGGTTGCTTAGACATTATACATACAGTTTATTAAGGACATGGCTAATGGGCTGAATATTCCCTCTTTCAGGTCTCAGTGTGAACCATCCTGGCTCCCGTAAAAGACAAACTTTGCTTGGAGACAGTGAATGCAGCCGGTCTGGAGAAGTCTTCTTCTTAATCTGGGAAGACGAGCGAGCGGGTGGGCACCCTCAGCCAGAGGGAACCCAGCGCCCCTGCTACATTTCTCTCTTCAGAAGATTGCTTGCTTCAAGGAGTAGGTACACCTTTAATTTCACTGTACTTAAAAATCTGAATTTCAGGCTCTTCTTGTCCCTCCTACTATTTCCTCCCTCTCCTGGGCTTGCTTGCTTTTTGACACAAAGATAGCTCTATTGATGCTACTTAGAGAATACCTGGAATGCTCAGAGTATTCTGGGATGGAGCGAGCTAAGATTTGCATGAAGGTATCAAAAAATGAGGTATTATAGACAAAAAGCCTTCTTTTTTTTTTTGCTAGAGACCTAGAGCTGTGAGCTGTTCAACTTTTGCTTACCCTCCCTGTGACTCAGTTTTCATCTCCGTAAAATGGGACTCAGATTTTCTTCACAGGATTATTGGGAATAGTCAAGAGAATTCAGGTGTGTGACAGGAGTTTGACCACCATAAAGCACAGTATCAGTGATAGAAGAAACATTTGTGGAATTTAAATCACAGGCCTTGGGCTGGATCCTGGATCTGTCCCCACTAGTCACTTAACCTTCCCAAGTCTCATATTCTTCACAGATGAAATGGGGGCGATACCTTCTCATTAGATTGCTGTGGCTTTGTTGGACTTCATGTACGTTAAAATGCTCAGTAAATTCTAAAGCAGGAGTTGGACGATTGTTTTCTGGAAAGGGTCTGATGGCAACTATATGAGGCTTTGCACTTGTACTGTCCCTTGCAACTATTGGACTCCCCCCACTACCCTCCCACCCACAGTTTGGCTCCCCGAGGTTTCAGTTACCTGTGGTCAGCTGTAGTCCAAAAATATTAAATAGAAATTTCCAGAAATCATTCGTAAATGCTAAATCGTGCACCATTCTGAGCGGCGTGAAGAAATCTCGTGAGGTTTTTTTGTCTTCCACCTGTATCTCCACGCTTCCCGTTAGTTCCTGGGGAGTCACCTTGCTTCTCAGAGTGACTGTCGTGATTGCTCTCAAGTCACCCTTATATTACTTAGTAACGGCTCCGAAACGTAGGGCTAGTGAGGCCGGCAATTTGGACTCTTCCTTTATGTGAAAAGGTGAAAATTCTCGACTTAATAAGGCATTTTATCATCTCACATCACCACAAAAAGGGTGAGTACAGGACGATAAGATATTTTAAGAGAGGTGGAGGCCATATTCACACAACTTTCTTACAGTATAATTGTTTTATTTTACGACTAGTCATTTCTGTTACTCTCTTAGTGTGCCTGATTTGTAAGTTAAATTTCATTGTAGGTAGATATGGACAGGAAAATGCATAGTGTATGCAGGGCGTGGTACCATCTGTGGTTTCAAACATCCCCTGGGGGACTTGGACATATCCCCTGTGGGCTACTGTACTTAATTCTGCCCTTGGATTGCAAAAGCAGCCATAGGAAATACATAAGTGCGTGCATGTAGCTGTGTTCCAATAAAACTTTATGTACAAAAACAATCACAGGACTCGGCAGGCCAGATCTGGCCCGCGGGCCATGGTTTCCCAGCCCCTGTTCTAGAGCATGCAGTGCAGCTTTGTTGAAGTCTGAGAGTGCCTTGAAAGCAGTTGATAACGAACTGCTCATTTATTTAGTATCTCGGGTTGTTATTCAGAACTGGGATGATGTTCTAGTTAGTAGGATGTGATCTCAAATGGGGGTGTGGTGGGAAATATGAACTATTCAATACTTGGAAAAATTTAATTGGATACATACTCCAGGTTTAAACACTGAGAGAAATTACAAATGATTTAAACAGTTAAATGTTGGAGGGGGGTGGGGGAAAAAACCATAAAGCAGAAGAAACCACCAGATAATTGTTTTTAATTTTGGCCTAGGAGTAGAGGTTTTTAATCCAGAAACCTTAAAAGAAAAAGATTGATAAATTTAAGCATTTTACTAAAATATGGCATGATCAAAATGACCGAAACAAAATAAAACATCAAATGAGAATCTGGGAAAATTGTAACTTAGAGCAGAGGCCGAAAAGTTAACCTTTTAATGTATAAAGAGTCCCTAGAAATTGATAAGAAAATGACCAGCAACCTAAGAGGAAAATGGTTAAAAGATCTGAACAGACGGTTCACAGAAGAAGAATATCATTAACTTTATGGAATAAAGGGAAAGCTGAGAGAACAAATGCTAACAGAAGCCCTGATGTTTGGAGCCGCTGAATTAACTCTACCAGTGCCTCCTGACTTATTATGTTTCATAAAAATGGCTGTTGGCTGAAGACTTTGGTTTCACAAACATGTAACAACCCTACCACCCCCCCCCCCCACACCCATAGGCCACTTGAGTGTCCTTACCACATGGCGTCTGGCTTCCCACAGAGCAAATAATCCAAGAGAGAGCACAGCAGAAACTGCAGGGCATTTTAGGGCCTCGTCTCAAGTCTCACACCTTCATTGTGGCAATACCTTATAGGTTACACAGGTCAGCCCTATCCTGTGTGAGAGCCCGTGACACAAGAAGGGAAAGATCATCAGAGGCCATCGTGGCAGCTAGTTACCACCACTGACGACATTTAGTTTTTTCTCCTGTTGCCCTGGGTTAATCTCAGTTACAGGAAAATAAAGAAAATCACATCTGTGTCTGTGATTGTCAAATCTGGACAGTAATTTTCTCTTAATAGGCTGATGAGAGGACCCTGGTCACAGATAGTTAGAAAGTGAATGCATCTCCTAATGAAGCCCTGCTGTGCAGTTTCTAAGAGTTTTTGTTGTGACTGGATGCGTGTGTTTTGCTAGGTAAGCAGGGGTAAATTTGATATATTTATACATGTTTGGAGCTTACTTTTTCAGGCAAGCTCACTATCTTATAAATGTGAACCTGAGAATCTACAAGCAAAGCCAGACTTTCTCTTCTCTCTTTCCCGTGCTCGCTTATAATTTTGGGTACCACCTCTACAAATAAATGATTGATCAATTAACTCCTGAAATTCCCCCTTTATAGAGCAGGGCCTGGGTACTTTTGTCTTGAAAAATCTTCACCGCAGGTGTAACTGTCACCCAGTGCAGTTGTAGCAAATTTCAGTGATTTTTTGTGAATCATCTAGATTTAAGCAATGAGCATCATGGTGAACTCACTGGAAAGAACTAATTGCAAAATGTGCCCCAAGTAGCTAAGTACGTTAACTTGCTATATGGGATTATAGGTGTTAAACCAATTAAATTTTACAGAGCATCTGTCAAAAATAATGATTTTTGTTTTTAGAGAAGTTAATATTAAGACATTTCTAAAAGTAGTTAGACACAAGACCAATAGTCTAGTTAGACGGATTCTCAATGATGGTTAGAAAATTATCATCACAGTGTGAGAAGACCCTTGTTCTCATTTGTGCTGTAGCATCTATTTATTCCTCCAAGAAATATTCATTGAGGACCCACTTGTGCCAGGCATTGCACACACGAGTACAAAGATAGAAAACCCCCAAATGGCTTTACATAATTAAGATAATTAGGACAAAATTTATTTTAAAGTAATAGGGAGATAAGAGTATGGGAGGACATTTTAACAAAGCTGCTTTAAAAAAAGAACTTCTTAATGTTATTTGATCCTCCATAAGACCATTCTTGATAATCTTTTTTATTAGTTTTTAGAGGAATACATACATACATAAAGAAACACATACATACATACATACATACATGCATGCATGTATATATATAGTGTTTTTTCCAGATTATTATGAGCATGCTTTACTTTTATGAAATATTATAAAACAGAAAAAAATAGAATACTATATAT
Source organism: Cynopterus sphinx (assembly GCA_030015415.1). Classification (NCBI taxonomy): domain Eukaryota; kingdom Metazoa; phylum Chordata; class Mammalia; order Chiroptera; family Pteropodidae; genus Cynopterus; species Cynopterus sphinx. The sequence goes on from CM057389.1 coordinate 89,699,767, forward strand.
ATGCATAATATCACCATATAGCCATTGATAATATTTTATTTCTATCCAGGTTTTATTCTGTCTTTTTAGAAATGCGTAAAATTTAAAAGAAATTGACATCATCCTAAATTTGTTATTTTGTAAGCTTTTTAAAAAATCCCACAAATCATTTATGATAATTTTCCAGTGTCATTAAGTAGGCTTAGAATATTTTAAATGGTCTCATTAACTAATTTTTTGATTGTTGCCAGGTTCTTGCTATTATAAGCAATGCTGAAACAAACGTCCTTGTAAATAATCCTCGTGTGTGTGTTAGACACATTCGAGTTAGGAATGGATATAAATAGTTTAATATATTTTAAGAAAACTGATAATTATGGCTCCTATTTCTACTTCCACTAGCAGAGCATGAATACTTGTCGCAAGGTGGTACCCTCGACAGTAATAAATATCTTTTTTGTTCATGTTTGCCAATTTTACTCGCATTCTTTTATTTTGCAATTATCGACTACAGATAAAGCTGAGATGTTTTCATGTTTATCTGCCATATGTGTTTTTCTCTTATGAATTGTCTGTGCGTGTTCTTTTTTCATGTTGCAAAGGGAGGCATTCTTTTTCTTGTTGCTGATAAGTAAGAGTATGCTGTTTGTTAAGATCATAACCTTCAGCGCATATAGTGCAATGCCATTTAATACCTGACAGTTTGCCTTTCATTTTTCACGTATGGCACTTATGACATGTGTATAACTTTCATTAAATCACACAATTATAAATTTAAAAATACATAAATTAAAAGTTGAAAAATTCACACTTTTCTTTTATTGAATAAATTTAATTTGAAATTGTCTCCTTTCCCCAATTTTCCCAAGACACATTTAATGGATAGTTTATATTTTCATACTGATTTAACTGTTGACTAATTACACATTAAATTTTTTAAAAATTTATTTTTCAATTACAGTTGACATACAATATTGCATTAGGTTTAGATGAACAACTTAGTGATGAGACATTAATATAACTTGTACAAAAATCTATGTTGAAATCATCCATGGGTTTCCTACTCAGATTTGATAATAACTGTCACCTAATATTAGACTTTGTGCTCACTTATTACTCTTCTATTTCAAAAATGTCCAGTCTTCCTTTATTGACTTATTCTCCTAGACTGTTTTTATCGGCTTCAGAGACCTTCTGAAATGAGGCTCCTGAATTTATTGGGTTTGGAGACTGACTGATAGAGGAAATTGATTCGGGGGATAAATGTGGCTTGGAGTTAGACCTGGACAGGCCTTGACCACTCACATGGTCTCATGGTCCACCTCTTGGCAGAACTAATAGCCCTTTCTCTGTGGTTGCCCGTTCACCAAGGATTTACTTTCTGTCAGGCTTACACATCTCGTTTGTCTTGTCCCGGAGTACAGAACTAATTGCAGCAGGAGAGGGAGTGAGAAAGTGACTCAGGAGTTTATTAGAGTTTTTCAGGAAGGAAACAAGCCTTGGGCTAGGGCGGTAGCCACAGAAGAAAAGCTCCGGCCACCCTTGAAGATGCGAGGTTTGAGACTTATCCTGGCCAAGACTTGCTGAGAGATAGGAAATGAAGGATGAGGAGAAGAGATGAGGCAAGAATCAAAAACATTCTAAAAAAAATACCTATTTAGCGTCGAAAACCTGAAAATAAAATAAAAGCATGAAAATGAAAACAATCTCTAATCCCATTATAGATGTTTCAGTGTACTTCCTCTCGAGCTTTGCTAGATTGATGAAAATGAAGTTAACTTTCTGACTCTGGGTTGGGATTGATTTAAACCAGATTTGGAGGAGGGAGTTAGGATAACCTCCCATAAAATAAAGGCTATGTACCATTTTCAAAATTCATTTTGAAGGGCAATTTGACAAAGCTGGTGTTATTGTTTAGGGGAGTTGAAACTAAGGAAGAAGGTGAGGCTAGTGAGTGTGGCCTACGAGAGAGACATATGTACTCAGACACCATGGATAGAGGAAATAAGTGGCTTCAAATACCAGCCCTTGGCTGAGGGTCTCAGTTATACACACTCCCATGGCCTGCGTTGGTTCTTTTCATGGCGTTTTCTCACATGGACTAGGCTGCAGGATGCTCAGAGATGAACAACAGCAGGGATTTCTTAATTTGATGCTGTTTGTCTAATTCTGATGAGGTTACATGATTTACTTATTCTGTTGCTCTATCTTTATACATCCATTTCCATTTTCATTTCAGTATTGAAATAGTTTTTTTTTTTTGTGTGTGTGTGTATGTGGCGGGGGAAGCCTGCACTTTTCATCAACATTATATCAAACATTTTCTGACAATTCCTAGCATATTCTCAACCTTTATTCTGTAACTAGTCAGCTTACTGAACTTTTATTTCTAATTGTTTTTCCATTGATCCTCTTGAGTTTTCTAGAAAATGGTCATATAACAGGCAATATTTTTGTCTTATTCTTTCCAGTAATAGTATTTAGAATTGTTTTCTAGTCTAACTTTATTAGCTAGGTTTTTAAAAAAATGTTTAATAGGAAGAAAGAAAAGCTTTTAATTTTTTTTTTTGTCTTCTTGTTTTAGCAGGATGGCTGTTAGGGATTTTAATGTATAATCTTGTCTGTTAATTTGAGGTAGACACTCTTCATTGTTTCAGAAATTTGCTTTTATTTCAAGTTTATGAAGAGTTTATCATTGTTCATTCATAAGTTAGTCTTGAATTTTATCTAATGTCCTTTCAGATTAAGGTGATTAAGATTAAGATGCTGTTCTGGGTTATATTTGTATTTTAAGTGCATTTTGAGCTTCGATAATGGTGGTTTTAGGAAAACAATAACTTGTATTTTAAACACGTGCAAATTTGTTTCTAAACTAGGTATCGACTGTCCTCTACACTTTAGATCCTGTGGTGAGTGAGTGCCTAGCATGCAACAGTGCACAAAGCGGATGTGGTTCTCTCCCTACTGGGTTAATAATCCAGGGTGGGAAACAGAAAACAAAAGTGTGATTTTTGAAATTTGCCGCTTTCTTGGATGTGATTTTAGGTGGCCAACATTCATTTTAGAAGAAGAGAGTACTAATTTGAAACTGGAAATCAGCGGAATGATAAGACGCGACACAGAGGACCTTGTGGTTTTAGGATACACTTGCCTTATTGTGGAAATATTTACATTTAAATATTTTCAGTGATACATTTATGGTTCTCGGACAGGCAATGCCAAATTGCTAATTTTCCCCAAATTATCTTTTCTGCTTTGATGTTTTGGCTAGCTCTGCTCATGATTGTGTTGAAAGTAGACATGTATCCAGAAAAAGACGTTTTAGTATTTTTAATGCAAATGATTTTCTATTACGAGATGTCTCTAATTCCTAGACCCTGCTCTGATAGACACTGATAATTGCCTGGATATTACCTATACTCTCTTCTTTTATACTAATAAAAGTCTGACTTTCTTTGGGGAGGAAATATATCCATCTGAAATGTTTACATCCAAGACTTCCTTGAAGCTAGGGATGGCCAATCCACCTAATTTTATCTAGTTCGATATAAGCAGCAGGGTTTCTGGGACAGGTTTTGCAGAAAGATTTAGACCTGACTGGCACATTCTTTATGACTCTTGGCCCCATTCCAGTCCCAGAACACAGGCTTGATGCCTGGAGATTCAGGAGCCATCTTGTGACTATGAGGATCAAACACACACTCTAAGAATGAACAATCAACGTGTAGAAACCTTGATTTTTGCTGATATATACATACATGCAGCTGAAGAGTTCAGAATCGTCTACCTCTAAATTTCATGGTACCTTAAAAAAAAAAAACCAGACCTATGAGTTATCTGAGTTTTTTAATTTGCTGCCAAACACTTTTCTAACCAAAACAAACATTTAAAAATAAAAAGAAGAAAAAATTTGCCACAGGGTGGAGCCACCTCCAACAAGACAAACTTTACAAATGAAACTGGCCATATGTGAGCACATATTTTCACGTACGTGTCCCTGAACTTTGTAAGTTTTTGAGAGAATATCGGAATAGGATGTTGGGAGAGCATCAGAATAGAAGGAACCCCAGCGGTCCATGCCATCATTCTAAAAGGAAAACTCACCTCTAGCATTGAGGGCTTGGCTGCTTATCAAATACAGGCCCAAGATGAAGCGGCCGTGTTAACATAATGCCTTATATACAAGCGCCTCGCGAACAGACCGCTAGTGTCGGTCACACAAGCAGTTTACCTGGAAGTCCTAATAACCCCTTCAAAGGCTCGTACCATTTAAAAGGATTTTTTTTTTGCAATTTGAATAGTACAAATACCTAGTGAACTGTAGACACCGCTCGCTGCTTCTGGTTTTCATCTCAAAATAGCAGGAAACTGTGTCATGTATTGCAGATTTAAAACTCATTTGTGCAAGGAAAATCTTTCTCCTAAAAGTTGCCCATTATCAGTTGTAGTATATTATCGATACTTTAAGAAACACAAATGACTTTTAAATGTTCCCTTTCAGTGCACCTCAGTGGATGGCACACTCAGCGAATGGGTTGTTTGAGATGCCACCGGTAGAACGTTAGGTCTTGGCCACGTGAATAGGGCCAAGAGGAAAATATCTATACGAGGCAAAATTCAACCGTCTATATTAGATAAAAAACAAAACAAAACACAATACTATGCATGGTCACTGAGTCAGCTGCACAGAATTCTTAACAACTGCTTTCGGTTGTCAGGTTCATTAAAAACCAAGCTTTTAAAATTCATGAAAAACCAAATTTTTAAAGTTCTTTCCCACGAAGAGGAAAGACCTAAGTTCCTGGCTACACGGCCACTCCACATGAATCAATAACGTACTTCTGGGAGAGGGTGTAGACCGGCAAAAAATTAGCTGAACATCTGTTTCAACCAAATAAAGTTTCTTATTAAAAAAAAATGAGAATAGGGCCATGAGAATATCCTTATCAATTCTTTATCTTTCTACAGGCACAGACAGGATAATTTTTAAAGAGAAGGATGAGAGAGATCCAGATGTTCTCTCTCCAGAATAGTGTCTTGTAAAAATGTGTTTCCGGGCTGTTTAGATTATTAACTAATCACAGAGGAAATGAAAGTCTCTCAATTCATCTCAAAGGCCAGACCTGAAGACGACACGAGGAATTTCTCAAGGCTGTTGGAAAAGAGTGTGCGAGGAAAATACAAGTTCACAAAGTGAGAAAGGGGGCTCCTGCTTCTCGGGCACCTGCCCTACTGCAGGCACAAAGTTGTTGGTCCACACAACACTGTGGGGAAGGTGCTGGTGTCTCCCTTCTGCCGATGGAGAGAGAGAGGCCAAGTTTGTGACCAGAACATAGCTAGGGCCTGTCCCTGAGCAGGTGGGTGCATTGGAGAATCTGCATTCTCCCGCGGAGCCACACTGCCTCGGTCTCCTTGCAGACATCTCAGCCTCATTGGGGAAATGAGCATGTGAAATGCCGAACAGCAACACCCTAGCAAAGACATGAGGATGCAGCATGCAATTAATTGGCAAGCGAGAGTTAGGAATGGTACGTTTGTCGTGGACCAGAGCGACCTGGAAGGGCCTGCCTGGCCTCTCCCCAGGGCTTAGACAGGTCCAGATAAATCCTCGGCAGGCTGAAAGCTGTCACTCCTCTAGGTGATAAGGGCAAGGTGTGCTCATCGCATCCTTAGGAGACCTGTTTGAGTGCAAACCTGGAAAGTAGGTCCCTAGTGCGTGCTTGGGGCAGGCCAGATGGGTCAGGAGTCGATATGGGGAGCAGCCATCCACCAATGGCTGAGGGGAGCTGGAGAACAAACACCTCGTCTTCCTCACCTCTTGGGGGGCCAGCTCTGAGGTTTTGCCTGCAGCCGTAACCCGCTTATCAATGCCATATACACGCCCCCCTTCTCTAGATCACTTCTCCACATCGCTTACCGGTGGGTGATTACTAAGATGATTTTCCAAACAAAGCCCTGCTCCAAATCATTGTCCCAGGCTTGCTTTGGTGGGAACCTCGCCTGATTTTGACTCCAAAGCATTTGCAGTAAACACTCATTGGCTAAAGATTTCGATAACGACACAATCCTAACCTTATCTTTATGTGGGTCAAATCGTTCTGCCGAGCTATTAGTATGCGCCTCAGTACAACCGGCACGCAAGGGTTATTCTTAGGCAGATTTTTGGTTCTGATTATCCTGAATTAGAAGTTAAAAACTGCAGTGATTAATACAATTTTAGACAGCACGCTTGCGGGAGTGGTTATTCCTTGCCCTAGCATTATTGAAGTTGAAATACAGAAACAGATTAAATAAACAAACCTGAGATTACATCCTTCCTCTATTAAACAAAATCTCAGCAATTTTGTTCCAGCCAAATAACATCATCTGTCACATTAAATTAATGTTGGGAATTTAAATTTTATTGGTTTTGTAGTTGTGTTTGAATATAATTTGAAAATTTATTCTGGATTTATAGTTATATCAAAGCTGTCAGTGGAAGGAGTTTATAACTAGCTTTATGTTTATACATATTGAAATTAAATTATAATGAATTTTTAAAATTACATTGAGGGTCCATGAGAATATATATATTTTTCCTTTATCAAGGAAAATACTCAAGCTCAAGGAAAAAACCTCTTGAGGTGATTGGGAGGCACTGGAAGGTTTTGATCAACAAGGTGACCTTGTGAAAATGGTGCTTCAAGGCAAATTAGTGGAAGATGAATTTAAGTAGAGAGCAGCAGTGCCTGGAGTCTAGTAGAGACACAGAACTATTTGCTGAATAAATTAAATGAAAGAAAAACCAAGTTTTCTTTTCTTTCTTTCTTTCTTTCTTTCTTTCTTTCTTTCTTTCTTTCTTTCTTTCTTTCTTTCTTTCTTTCTTTCTTTCTTTCTTTCTTTCTTTCTTTCCTTCCTTCCTTCCTTCCTTCCTTCCTTCCTTCCTTCCTTCCTTCCTTCCTATCAATCAATCAATCAATCAATCAATCATCTATCTATCTATCCTGTCTAACCAGGGTCACTGGAATTAGGAAACAGATTTCAAAGAACTTGGTGACGTTTTGTACGTGGGGCACGTGTTAGCTCCAGTTCTGCCCAAGCAGACCCCTGAGACAGGAGTTCCTGTGCAAGTGACTTATTTATTAGGGCTGCACTCCCAGGAGAAGCCAGAGAAGGAGCGATCTCAGGCAGATTCCGCCAGAGGGTGGCTGAGGCCCTCCCCCACCGGGGAGCCCTGGGATGTGGGTTATGCTTCCGAGTGGACCCCGGTTTGGGCCCAGGCAGCTGAGCTTCCACGCTCCTGCACCGGCCTCTCACTGGCAGGGCTGCCCTCTGGGATGTCAACTTCTGCAGCCAGAGAGCAGTCTTCCAAGGGAGCAGCAGGTGACAACCTAGAGAGAAGCTTAAAGCACCTAAAGGCCTAGGGGGCAAAGGCACAGGAATGTGAGGAAGGCATCAAGGTGACTTCCGTGCTCTGACCCGTAATGTGACAAATGGACATCTCATGAACAGTTGGAGAGGGGTCCGGGGAAAGGGAGGATGAGTCGCGACCACTGGGTTTTTAGAAAGAGCGAACACTTTGAATCCATCTCCTTGGCCACGGCTCTACTCCCAGCTGCCATATTTTCTCAGCAAGGTCACTCCTCACGTGTCTGATGATTTCATGACACTGAGTATCCTGCCAGAGTCCCAAATGTTTTTTTAAAAAATTATCTCTGATTAATATTTTTCTTAAATTAAAAAAAAAATCAGCCACTCCTCCCTCTGTCTTTTGCCTCCGGCACAACATTTTAGGTGTTTTATAACGTGGGGTTGCTCTGTTCTTTGAACCTATTCAAATCTGCTAGACGAAACAAGAAAGTAAATGGGACGGATGAAACTCGTAAGACATCTAAAGGGTCGATAGTGAGGGAGCTAATGGGTATGACTAGCTGTGTTAAGAATAAATAATGAGTTCGGAAGACTCTGTGGCTCACAGGTAGAGCTCGTGAGATGTGCCGAATGCAGAGAGTACGCCTTAACCTATAAGGATGATAAACATGGAATAAAGGGAATGTTCGATGGAACGGGTGAGTCTTACGAGTAGCGAGATGCGAAGTCCAGGTCAGGATGAACCATCGTGACGTGGGCTGAGAGCCCACCGCTCACACTGAGCAGAGACAGACAACGTGGGCCTGGCCCTGCCTGGGCCCTACCCAGGAAATGAAGATAAAACTCGCAGCTGCTCAGCGGGCTGACTGGCTAGCGACGGCTGTGGACAGGCACGTTTGCCTGGAACGGAGCAAGGCTGTGTGGCTGATCCCAAGCATCTCCCGTCCGTGGCCCCCCTGCTCCAATCTCAGCTCTGGTCCTTGTAACCCCCCCTGTAGGGTTGGGGGAGGCTGGTGCATGAGGGAACTCAAGTGGCGTGGTCCTTTCACTTGTTCCACTCTGTTCTCCTCCATCTATTTCCTCTTGCTGCTTCCTTAAAACTTACAAAAAAATAAAAGTCTTACAGACTTTAGTTTCTCAGAGAAGGTTTAGGGTTATAATAAAATCGAGAAGAAGCTGCCGAGTTGTCCCACATACCTCCTCCCCTGCCCCCACCAGCACGGCCTCCCCCTTTATCAACATCTCCCACCAGAATGGGGTGTTCGTTACAACCGATGACCCCACAGTGACACATCCCATGCACCCATCAGGATAGGAGCCTACAGGGTAGTCTCTGTGCCCTAAAGTCCCCTGTGCTCTGCCGATGCGTCCCGCCCGTCCTGCTACCCCTCTGCTTCTTGATATGTGTTTAAGCTGATCTGTTCAACTGTCATTCGCGCATCTGAACTTGGTCCGTGGCACTGTCAGGTCTGGGGTCTGGCCATCGGCTTGGGGTTTGCCGCTGTGTTAAGGTGATTTCCCACACTCTTTGATGCGGCCTCGTTTCGAGACGCTGTGAGGAACTCCTTTTGGAAGTGACCTACTGCGGGACCCTGTCGGAAGCTGATCTGGTGTTCTTGTCACCCCCACCTCTCCTGCCCTTTTACTTAAATCCTTGCTTTGTTCAGATTTCCAGGCACAGACCCTTGCCAGTGGCCCGCTCAGGAACGGTCACTTGACATAATTCCGGCCAATGAATGGTGAAGGGAAGGAAGTCCGCTGGGAGTGGGGATCTGGAGAATTTCTGGAAAATGGTTCTCCAGTCCTATGGGAAGGGACGCTTCACAGAAAAGGAAGTCTCTCTTATCGTTCTGTATATTGAGCCAGAAAGTGACACGAGCCATCTGGTCAATAGCCCCATTGGGTGGGGGGGATGCTGAGGGGCTGCAGAAAAGTGAGTGACGGGCAGATCCTACCTCGCTCACGGAGATTTCTCTGGGCTCCTGAATCAGCCCACCCCAAGGCCCGCATCACCTCCCGTCTTTCTGTTGTTGGTTTCTTCATTCTTGCAACCAGCTTGAGTCCAAGTTTGCATTTCTTGCAAGTCGAAGCGTCTTTAGCTAAAACACCTTCCCCAAAGCTGTGGTTTCAAGTACTTAAACGAGTCATTTCTTAATATATGACTGTGGACTATCAAGGCTGGTGTCATGTTAGGAGTTTCTGGAAACACACATGGCAGGCCTCCTCTGCGGACACACTTACCTGCGGGCTCCCTGGGGCACCTGCGTTCTCATACGTTCGGAGGCGCCAGAAATCACCGTGTAAACCGCGAGAGATTAAGAAAAATTATCCAAACCTTGAAAATAAAGCTGAGGATGGGTCCATATCTTTTACCGTGCGTGCTGAACAGGCTCAGCCGAGAATTATTTAATATCTAGGCGGATGCATCTGTGTTCAATCTGAGTTGGTTAGAACCAGATCGTTTATACACGGCAGCGTGTAGTTTTCCACGACGGAGGAGAAATAACTCCTCCAGTTGGGTGACCGTAGGACATTTCTCCGTTTGGAATCTCTTAGCAAATTCACTTCCACATCCTTTTGACCAACATATAATACGAATCCGCTTTCTCCTTTGAGTCGTTCTTGCCGTCGCATTGGTTCCTCCGTTAATTAACGAAACGAGTAAAAACTGTGACTTATGGTCATTCGTTGTTTGTATGCAAGTCATTCTCTCGACTTTTTGGAAGATTAGACTTTAATGGGATTTTTTTTGTTGGTTTTTCCTTCCCAAGGAGGCGTCACGTGATTTTTCGTCGTTACCAGTAACAGCTTATCTTGAGACCTGCAGGAAAAAGGTAAGCAAAGGGCTGACTTTCCTATTGGTGCAAGTGGCTATTTCCATGTTTCTAACAAGAACCACTCCCGGGGCCGTCGTGGTGCTGGCACCCTGCACAGCGATTGTGAGCGACGTCTTGAATGCGTCGGAGTGCGGAGCTCATTCCCTGTTTCACTGACCAAGTGATGCTTCTGTTCTCGGGACTGTTCAAGCATCCAGGGCAGGTGAGACCCAGGTTTCCTTAGCTACCATTCAAAATCCAATTTCTAGCAATTTGCACAATCATTTGGAGCAGGTTTCTGTGGAGGCAGCGCCACCCAGGTAGCCAAGCAGCCCTGGGTTCGAATCTCAGCGTGACCTTGGCCAGGGTCACTGAAGTCAGTTCTCTTTCACGCGGAGAGAGGGGAACAGCAGCCACCTCTTGGCCCCGTTCTTGGGGGGAGAGGGCAGAAGTTGGATGAAGTAGCTCAGAGCTCACTCCTGAGACCCGGCGCTCAGGTTCTGCCATATAACGTCTTGTGACTTTGAACAAGTTACCTGATGTCTTTCAGCATCCGTTTGCTTACCCCAAATGTGTAATCGTCCCTCTCTGTAGGATTCAGAGACTTTTGTTCCCCAGCCCTGGTCGTCTGCACACCGCAGTCACACACTTCGCTTTATCTCCATATCGCCTTGCTCTCTAACCACTAAGCTTGCTGTATTTAGTTTTAGGTACCACTCGTACTACCACCTACTCATTTTTATGTGATGAACCTCAGTGAGCAAACATTCACCCACCGTCTGCTCCTCTAGGTGCCGTTGCGAATTTTGGAGACACAGCAGTGAATAATAAACGAGGCCGAACTCCATGCCTCAGGGAGCCTGTGTCCCCAACAAATGTATTTTCGAGAGACCCTGTATCACCTGGGTCGATTGAAAACCAGCATCACGTGTAAACAATAGGATTTAAAAAGGAAAATTAGAAAAGTGAGACGGTGCCCATCTCACAGATCCGAGCTTGACGCGTCTGCCCTGGCTTTGCTTGAGGTCGGGGTGTTCAGCTGTCGGGCAGGTGCTTAGGTCAGACGAGTACCTGACTGGGGCTTTTCCCTTCCTGTCGTTGGGAACATCAGAGAAGCCCCAGAAGGGGGCAACTTCTCTCAGTGTGGGATTCGGTGCTGCTCCATTCTGTTGTCGCCAGGCACACAGATGGGACCTCCCACCTTTGGCATCGCCCCTCGGACGCGACAAAATGCAGTCAGCACACTGCTTGGCACAGGGGGGACCTGTCGCCACGGCAGTGCTCATCAAGAGATAGACCCGTTCCTCTGTGCACCTGCCCATGTAGGAGAGGTCTGGGGACCCTCTGCAGAGCCCGTAATTGCTCTAGATTTCACGTCCGCTTCTGCGAGGCCACTTTGCCATTCATCCCATCTCAGACGACGCCTTCAGAGCCCTGCAAGCTCCCGGCGTCTCGTCTCTGTATCACTTGGCTCCTAGTACTAAAAGCCACATCCTGTTATGTTTGGTTGCTAGGTGGAGAAATGTTATCATGGGCTTCAGCAATAATTTATCCACAGAGCTCAAGGAGTTGTCATGTTCTCCTGACAGTGAGCTGTAGCACTTTATCAGCTCGCCTGTAAATCAGGCGTGTGTGGGTGCGGATGCCAGCACTGTTTGATCTCTCTCAGACACTGTAATAATCTGCTTTTGTCTGATTGATTCCTTCACATCACCACGCACGTTGCAACAGCGCGTGGAGTGCCCTCTGTTTATCTCGGCTGGTCATCTGCAGGAGGCCAGCGGGGCAGAAAATGCTGCTTGCGCCGAGACGCGAGAGTTTTCCGAATTAGGGCCCTTCCATCATCTCCCCGGGCTGGTTTCGTTCAATAAATCAATGATAGCAGAATTGAATGCACCATAAATACCTCAGACCATATCTCTTACAAGAATGTAAGAGTAATTCATAGAAACAGGAAAGGTAACTTTGTGGGAAAGAATTACGACCCCTACAAGCCACGGACGTTCAGGCCTCTTTGCTGCCTGTGTTCACGTCTCACCCTTTGAACTCCGGGGGAAGGAGAATACACTGCCGGCTGGCATTTGCTTCTGGAAAGTGCAGGGGGTAAAACCGAGTAGAGAGGATCCTGTCGAGACTGATCACCGCTTTTCAACCCAGAAACGAGTTTTTCTCCATTTCTGTCGGCTCCTGTTACCCACGGCTCCTGCTTATCAAAGTCTGTGCTGCGCAGTGAATTGGACTCTGCCGTTTGAGGGTTTAGGAGTCGCTGCTCTGCCACCACCCCCGCAACACCAGGCCCACCCTTGTGCGAGCGTTGCCAAGCTTTCTGAGGCTTCAGATGTCTCCCTGTCTGATCCCTCTTTCCTGGGCTCCTAATTGCCGGCGGGTCGGTTGGGGTACTTTTTGGCATCACCAGTCCACGTGAGCCGACTGCTGCCGTGCTGTGCTGTGGCCAGGGGCAGTTGCAGACGTGCCCGCCTGCCCGAGGTGAAAGCAGAGGTCACGCTGTGTGGTGGACCTGACTGACTAAATCCCATCGGCGGGGAGGGTTTGCTGTAGCTTCCCCCTCCTGCATGGTGGCGAGATGAACTTGCATAAAGAAGACTTTATGCAAGTAAACGTAGCTCTGGGGAGACAAAAGACAGCTCGAGTCGTTTAGTGCAGACACACAGTTCTCATTTTTATCATGTAGGCAGTAATATTAATGGCTATTTCTTCCACTCCTGTTGTACGGTCAGACATGTTTTGGCACCCAATATATATTATTTATATATATATATATAATATACATATTATATATTATATATATTATACATTATATTATATATTATATATATTATATATTTATTATATATATTTATATATATAATATATATAATGATGATGATCTAATAAAACTTTATTTACAAGTTTTATTTACAAGGATAGGCTATGGGTTCATAGTTTGCCAACTCTGCTGTGCCATCTCTACCACAGTAAAGAGGACACTTTGTCTTTATGGATGTCCAGGGCTTGGGGTCATTTCCTGGACGTGCAACCAGTGCCAGCCCCAGGATCCTGCACTCAGAAAGGGACCCCAAGCTTGGGGTGCAAAGCTCTGCGGTCACCACCTTAGAATCCTTCATTTTGTCTTCGGGTTTGTGTTTTGTACGTCTGATGGGACATTTGTGCTTCGACATTAGATCCACGACCTGTCTGCCTCTGATTGAGTTTTTGGCAGCCCACGGCCCAGCACTGCCCAGTGGTGACCCTCCCTCTGCCCAGGTGGGCGCCTCCCCCCCAGTACACGCACTCCACCAGCATCCCAAGCGCAAGCAAATTAAAAAAAACCATCATCTTGATGGATGGAAAAGGGAGCCTACAGAAGAAATTACAAGGGGCCCCGCATTTTCCTTGGGGTGGGGCCCCACAAATGATGTGGCCGCTCCTGGCCGACTCTCGGGAGAATCTCAGGTGCCACCCCACACCTGCTGAATCAGAGCCTACAGTTGTACAAGACCTCCGGGTGATTCCGTGCACACTCGGGTGTGAGATGCACAGCCCAGTGATGGCCGCCCAGCGTGCCTGGTTATCGGAATGCTCCAGAAGCCTCCAGGGGTTCTGAGTTCTCGCCCATCTGCACGTTTCCCAGCCGTACCTGATGCTCAGAATCACCTGGGGCAAGTTTTTAAAAGCAGAAGCACTTAAGCCCCTCCATTTTCTGAGACTCTCCGAAGGAGGGCCATGGGAATAGGGATTTTTAACATACACTCCACATGACCCTTCTTATCCGTAAGTTGAGAAAACCCTTTATAAATGATGCTAGGACCGAGGAGCATCCTAAATACCTAACTTGTATCCATATCTGTCACTTACCTACAGGCCCTGGCTTAACCTCGCCTGTAATTTATAAGCGTTTTAACCGGGGCTGCTTCATCTCAAGCGGGTGTGTGTTTGCCAGTAGCCGTGAGGAGTCATCTGAGCGGATTACATGAAAAGGCAAATGTGTGTGTGTTTGGGAGTTTTGACACCCAGGCCTCGAACAGTAAAGATATCAAGATAAAGCCAGACAGCCAGGCCCCTGGGGTTACTTTATTTTTCGGGTAACCTCTGTTGACATTGGAAGGACTGAGGGGAAGAGAAAGAACAGTGTGGTTTCGTCCCCGGGCCTGGCTCAGGGCAGAGGGCGTTCCCAAGATGTTTGAGGTTCTGCGTTCACCCCGCCTGAAGCCAGTTCCATGCAGGAACTTTTTAGTTCTGTGGGTCAATAATTTTTGTTTCTTTAAAAGTCATTTTTGAAGCATGTCCTTCAGTAGATTTTTTTTTTGATCTAGTTAAAATTGAAGTCCAGTCCCTTGAATCTGAAAATAAAATAAAAAAAATCCTTACTGATATAGCCATAGTTCTTAGTTCTTACACTTTGAGATTGGGGTTTTGGGATTTTCTTTTTTTTGAAAATAAAATGAGATAATCCAAGCAAAATCCTTAGCACTGTGCTGAGATAGTAAGTGCCTGATTAATGCTAGATGCTCTAGTTATTATCGAAGAGAGAAAAATGTAGACTCATGTTGTTTTTTCAGGCACTGAAAATTACCTTAAAAGGGTTTTTTGATGACTACGGGAGGATGTACGGTTTCTAGAACTCCACTGTCAGTGCGTACATCTGCCACCTCAGCGGGTGCCTGTGCTCTGGGAATTGTACCATGGGGGGCCCTACACCTGGACGAGATTGTGCCCTTTTCCCGAGGCTGTTATGGGGAAAGGCCGGAGGAAGTGATGGTTGACTGCACGGACTGCAGAGCTGTATGCACTAAACTCCAGGTCCTCTCCCATCACTTACTAGCTGTGTGGCTTTGGCCGAAAGATTTCACCTCTGTGCCTCTGTTTCCTCTTTTGTAAAACGGAGATGATGTTCATGTGGGTGTCAAGCTAAGAGGATGAACGTGTGTCATAATGGGTATCTGGAATTTAACAAGTATTCAATTAGGGGAAGCTATCATTTCCCGTAGTATCATTTCATGTCATGTGTCCTGTTATATTACGTCAAATTATAGATTCCTCGGTTGCAAACCATGCCATGACAGGAATCCGACTCATCTGTCCTTTTTCGTTTGATTTCTAAACTCTAGCTCAGTACTTGGCATGGACTGAAGCACGACTAAAGTTGGTCGTATAAATTGTTTTTCTTTATCAAATCATTTTCACCTTGATTACGACAAATCGCCTCCTGAATGGATGCCCTGGATCCAGCCTGGGCCTCCTTTGACCCGTTCTCTACCAATCTGTTTATCGACACGTTGTCCTTGAGAACCTACTGGGGCCTGGTGTTAAAACGGCGAACCAGACAGACAAGGAACTGACCTTTGTGGGGCTCGGAGTCTAGAAAAACAAACACAACTGGTAAACAAATGGAAATATAGGAAGGCGTGAGTCTCTGGAGAAACAGCAAGGTGAAGGATAGCAGGTGGCAGTAGGTGTTTCTTTAGATCAGGTCCTCAGAGAGGATCTGCTCGAATCGGGGATATTTGAGCAGAAAGGTAAATGGCGTGAGGGGGTGAATGAAGCCATGTGCCTATCTGGGGTGGGGGCGAGGAAACAACATGCGAAGGCCCTGGCTTGTTAAGGGAACAGTGAGGGGCTGACCTAACGGAGCATAAGTGAGGACGGTTGGAGAGACAGTCAGAAGGTACGGAGGGGCCAGCTGCTCCGGGGCCTGGACTTATTTTAGAAATGTCGTTTAAAATCCTACGTTTGATTTCCACGCATCAGTAATCAAAACTTTCTGCGACTCCTAATTACTCTCTGAATAATCTTCCATGAATTAGGAACCTCTGTGAAGTCTCTCCCAGTCGATTTCGGCACTTGCTGGTCTTCGAAGTCTCAAAAACCCATATAAACCATATCTCCCTGCTGCCTCAGAACCTTTGCATGTGCTGTTCCCTGTAACTTTCCTTTCTCTCCCTCGACCATCCAGCACCTGCCAATCGGAAACGGTTTCGGGGTTGCTTTCCTTGACGCCCATCTTGAAAGTCCATCAGATTCTGCCTTGACACATTTTTAAGGATTTTGTTCTCCGAAGCTCTTTTTACACCTGCAAACAACGACCGTATTGAGTTTATTTGATTTAATGCCTGTTGCCTCTGCAAGTTTGTAGGCTTCCCAAGAGCAGGCTTCTTGGATGGCTTATGTACCAGTGTCCTCAGCTTTTGGGAAAGTGCTAGCCAGTAGCACTCAATAAATACTCATGTATTGAATGGGCGCGTGGTCATTGAGGTAAGGCCTGCGCGCACCTTCACTCACCTGCACCCCCTTCCGCTGATCCACACACACACATGCAGATGACATACATGTCAAACGAGTGTTACAAAGAAGTTGGGCAGGAGAAATGGCTCCTGGCAGCCTATGGGGAGGGATGAAGGACGCATTTGAGAAAGTCCCTGGAGGCGAAGAGCTTGGAGACAGATGGTAGGAATTAGTGAACTCCGCTGTGGGGCTTAGGTGAGGCTGGGTCTCCAGGGTTAGGGGTGAGAGGGAGTTAACGTTTTCCAATGGTAAGCATCGAAAAAGCCTGAACAATGAGAAGAAAAAGAAACATTTGTCCCAAGAAATGTAACTGCATTGCCTAGAGCAGAGATGCCGAAGCCAAGGGCCCGCCCCAGCCAGGGTCCCGAGTTTGGTTGGGCTGGTGTCGTCGCTGTGTTTTCTAACCTGTTACAAAGCCTCCTCGCGGAAGAACTGACCTTTTAGTTTCCATCTGAGTGACACCGGCTGCAGCATTTCTCATAATGAGAAGGTGAATGGAAGAAGAATGTCTCAAACCCTTCCTATCATGTTTAATGAGAGATGAGTGGTTCCCCCCCCCTCTACCATTTCTCAACGAAATGCTTCAAAAATGACTTTTAAATCCGAAAAGGAAAGCTGATCACTTCATGTTCTGTGATGCTGCGTTCACGGAGCCGGTTTGAGCCAAAGGGATTGGAACATGACAAGGGAGAAATTTTTGTGGCCACCCCTGGGGGCATGTTTGTGCTCGCTCTTCCTGCCGATCGGATGGATCTGCTGGCCTCTCGCATCCCCCCCGGCCTGCAGCTTTTGCATTCTTTTGATCTCTGAACGGTGCTCCACACTGCTGACATCACTCTGTGGCTGTCATCATCTGCCTATCTTCCAGGAAATAGCAGGATGAGCTTCAGAAAGAAATATTTCTCCGAGGCTCGCATACTAAATGGTCCAATACATATAAGTATTCTTGGAGGATCCAAAATCATGGGGTATTTGACCTTCTGGGGAGCTGGTTATTATTTTCATCTAAATCAGAGTCATCCTAAGAGTATCCAGTGCTTGTATTTCCCCCTTTATTTTTCCTTTCATGCAAGATTATCGAAAGTACTATGTTTACCAAAAAAGCTCATTCTTCTTTGGATTATTTTTTAAGTAAGAATAAAGGTGTTTTTTGTTTTTTTATTTCTTTTCTCTTTCCTCTGGGTCTGTTCCTGATTAACCTCATAAGCACTTCATAAATCTTGCATCTGGGTAATATAACACCGGACGGTGTTTTTTAGGCAGAACATTTTGTTTTCCGAGCGATCTGGCACAGAGTCTCGGAACGAGGCAGCACCGTGGAAGGTCGCAGGCTGCCAGGACCCTCTGGGGCGTTTGAGGGGTGTCACCAGTGAGTCCTCTGTGGCGCGGGGTGCAGAGAGGGGCTTCAAGGCCACACAGACTTACCTCCCATTCCACCTTCTTGCTTTGCTACATTTTCTGAGTCCTAAGAAATAAAAATGGGTGTTTTTGAAGATCTGCTTTTTTTTTTTTTTGATTTCCCTAAAACAGAGGTGTCTCATTTCCTCCCACACTCCTCTCTACTTCCCCACATGCTAAGACGTTTAATTGAGGGTCTGTGTTTGTTGGGTAGTATCTAATCAGTGTTCGATTTTGCTTGGGAATACAGAGAATGTGTTTATACATTTATAACCTCTTTGTCCTAAAAGGAACATGAGGTAACACATATACACACACCCATAAGCAGTAAACAAAGTGAAGTAACAAAAGTAAGTATAGACGTTTAAGATCAGAGAAGACAGAGATTAAAATATAAAATCAGGAACGGACAAGGAAGAATTGAGTAGGCGTATTAGCCAGCTCGACTACAACTGAGCTTTACATCTGGCTTGAGTTTCCTGGCAGCCAGAGAAAAAAGGGTGTGTGCGTGTGGCACAATCGGTTTCGTAATTCTCATCACTAAAATAATCCAACATATTGGCAATCCTCGGGGGATGTGAAGCATTTTGCAAACGTGAGTTTGGAAAGGCATCTCCCGTAGGGCCATGGAGGGATAGATGAATGAAGTAATACATAAAATGGTGGTTTTCATGGCAAAGTGCCTCATAGCAGCATGCAAGGAAAGCCGAGGACGTGGCATTAAGGAAACTCGGTGAGGGCTTTCCAGAAAGGCACGATGGTCCAGGAACAAGGCATACAGGTAGAGGGAGTAATTAGGAGAATCTGCTCTCTAGCATGATTACATAGAGAAATGAATGTCGTGTCACTTTTACAGAGATCGTCCCTTGTGGTGGCCAACAAAAGACATAATGGAAACCATCTGTCCAGCCTGGGGAATATATAGATGGGCTTGCTCTGCTCTCACCTGGGAACACTGAGCTCACGTGTGATTCATAGGGACACATCTGACCTCGCGCATAGATTAATGGCCTCGTTAACAGGGGGTTTCTCAGCCAGAGAAATGCGTGTCTTGTTGCGATGGAGGCGAGGCCTCGCCGACAGGGCCCGGCGCTTTTAACACGCCTTGGGCAGATTGTTAAACACCTTGTCAGGCCTCAAAATTCTTAATCATTCCTAATGATGACAATAAAAATGGTGACAGTGTTCAAGGCAGAGGTGAACAGAGGCAAGGCGATGACTCACAGAGGCAAGGAAGGTGTCGCGGAGAGAAAGGCCAGGCTGGGGCCTCGGCCCCAACGTGACATGTGTCCCAGGCGGTCGTTTTATGTCTTCAGGTTTCCCTAGTTTGCGAGCGAGGCTATTGTAGGGATTCTCGAAGTATCGGCCCCTGACCAGCTGCATCAGCATTATCTGCACCTGGGGTCTCATTGGAAATGCAGAATCTTGGGCATCCCTCGGCACCACTGAGCTGGAGACCCTGGGACGGCCCCCGAGAGTCTGTGTTTTACCTCCCCTGGGGAATTACCATCTACGTCTTCAACCCTTGAATGTTTGCGGCCCTTTGTCTTGCTTTGGCCAAGAGAATGTGACAGAAGTGATGGGCCATTATTTTCACCCCAGCCACGTCTCCCTCTCTCCTCCAGCTCCTCCTTCTCCATTTCTCTCTCCCCTTCTCTCTTTCTCTTTCCTTTCCCCCCAATTTCTCAGAACCTTGCTCTAACCATGAGAAGAAGCCTGGGTATTGCTTTAGGCCCCTGGGTTTTGGGGTTGTCTGTCACACAGAATCATCGAGATCATGGATAACTGATGCAAGACGAACATCTACAGCCCTGCCAGTTGAGCTTTAGACTTGTTGAGGAATCTCAGAATCACAGAGGGCAAATTCAGGTGAAAAAACAATGTAACTATTTTTCCTTGATTAACTTTGTTTCCTCTTTTAAGCCCCATTCCACCATGAGGTAGAAAATTATTAAAATTCCAGGGAATTCCAGGTAATTCAGGTCAATTCACTTATGGGAGATGTTACTTCTACTTACCATTGCTTCCAGTCCTTCCAGTCTGAGTGCACAGGAGGACGGCCCTGCCCCACCTCCTTGAAGTCAGGTGTGACCAGAGGACGGTTTTGGGCTAATGAAGAGTAAACAGAAGTGGTCACTTCTGGGTGGAAGCGTCTAGGAGGTGGTAGGCAGTTGTCCACGTTCTCCCTTCCTCCTCTCTCACTTGTGGAGAGGAATCAAAACCTAAATGCTGCAAAACTGAAGGAACCTCCCCCAGAGAACTCCTCCAGAGAGCTACTAGAATCCACAGCTGGCTTTTCATGAGCAAAACTTAAACCTTTGTTTTTGACCATTTGGGCTTGTTTGTTACCACAGCATGGCCTAGCTTATCCCGACTGACGCACTGCATTTTCTTAGTCACTGAAGGGTCTTCTCTGCTTCAAACTCTTTCTCTCAGCGTATTGGTTCGCTAGGGCTGCCACACAAAATACCATGGGCTGAGTGGCTTAATCTGTAGAGTTTAATTCTCTCACAGTTCTGGAGGTTGGAAGGCCAAGATCAAGATGTCACTGGGTTTGGCTCCTCCTGAGGCCTCTCTCCTTGGCTTGGCCACTTTCATTGTCTCCTCACTTTCATGGTCTTTCCTCCGTGTGTGTGTGTGTCCCCAGCAATTCTCTGCATGTCCCAAATTCCTTTTCTGATAGAGACAGCAGTCACGTTGGATTAGAGTCCACCCCAACAGCCTTGTTTTAACCCGATCACTGTTCTAAAGACCCTCTCTGCAAATACAGTTCACATTCTGAGGGCCTGGGGGTTAGGACTTCATCACGTGAATTTGGGGGAGCACAATTCAGACACCCTGGAAATCCATGCACATTTGAAAGGGAATCAAGAAGGACTGTGGAGTCGGTGCATGGTGGGGATGGGATGGGCACACTGACTCCCATCTTCATCATTTATCAGTGGATGGAGGTTCAATGTTGCCGCTCGGTTCTAGCTGTACAGCCCAGAGCTGTGGCGCCTGCATTGTGCTGGGCCTGGCCCAGACGGCTGGTCCATCTTCTCACTCTGTTGGTCTCATCATCTGCATCGTTCCTGGTCATACAGAGAAAAAGCCTCCCCGACATAGGAGTGAGCTTCCTGAAGCTTTCTCAGGCCTTCTGATTCCCAGGGGGCCTGCCCGGCCACTTCTCCTCCACTTCTCTCCCACCCACTGGATTGAGAACAGCGACACAAAGCTCACAGCAGGTTTCAACCAGGGAGCAAAGCCCAGCACCATCTTCTTTTGGACCCCTCAACATCCTCTGAGATTTCTATCATTTCCCTTTTTTTTGGGGGGGGGCTATTCTGGGATTTGTTTGTGGGCCTAGAATTTGGGGATCCTTTCTAAGGACCTAGAGTTCTACCAGCATCTAAACCTATTTACTCTGGCCTTTTTTCCCCCAGCCTCTGACGGGGTGGGGAAAACTTGCTTTACTAATCATCTGTTCTTCTACAACTTCAACAAAAAAAATTTTTTCCCCCTGGGCCTGACTTTGAAACTCAAAACCTGAGATTTTGACACCTTTGTCCTTCAGATCCTCTACGGTAAACCGAATTGAGGGCAAGGTATGCCATTCTCTAGGCCTATCTATCTCAAGACGTGACAAGATAAATAAACCTTTTTATTTATAAAGAGATTAAACTTTGAATGGAGAAGAGCCAAGAGGTTAGAATAAATTACCAGGAATTAAATACACCTCGCTTAACATATCAAAATATTTACCCCCTGCATTAGAGAGCACAAGTTTGCCTATTAGGATATTTTTCTTCTAATTCTAATAAATAAGACTGAATTTCGTGTTGGAAGAATTCAGCTTTCATCGTGAGGACCTGACAGCTTTGGTTTATAAAGGCAAGTTCAGGGTCCAGAGAAAGGGGGAAAACTACCTGATTTTAGCTGGCCGCTGGGAATATTAAAGTAGTTTGTCTGGACGCAGTGTTTGAAATACAGCGAAGAAAATGGAGTATTTCACTATGAGAGCGATACTGCTGTTGCACAAACAGTAGGAAGGCTCGCCAGC
Source organism: Cynopterus sphinx (assembly GCA_030015415.1). Taxonomy (NCBI): domain Eukaryota; kingdom Metazoa; phylum Chordata; class Mammalia; order Chiroptera; family Pteropodidae; genus Cynopterus; species Cynopterus sphinx. Next base: position 89,721,634 of record CM057389.1, read on the forward strand.
AAGGTAAGGACATTTTGAGCACAGAAATGCATTTGTGATTGATACCAGGAAGGATGAAGAGAGAATGATCCATAGTGTTTTTCTGAAACCTCATAAAAGTGTATCTGAATACTGGCTCGCCCCGGTTTTATCACTTACGAATCACGACATGAAGAATGTGTGTTCAAGTTAAACATGAGGGCCTAGGAGTTGTTTTAAATAACAAAGTTGAGTTCTCTAGGATGATTTTCTTCTTATGACCACTTGGGTCTTCTATGTTGAACTCAGGGTGTTTAACATCCGCCGTTGCTCATTTTTTCTCATGGATCTTCATTTCCAATTGTGCATTTAGTGTTCCCTCAGTTCTTCATGTCTTCTTTATTGCTCCCATTTTTTTTTTGTTCTTTCCATCCTGTTCTCATTTCTTTTTTTCCTTTTTTTCAAAAAGAAACTAAAAGCAAAGCAAGGCAAACTATATTGAAAACAATAAATGTCAATATGGAGGCAAAAATTTAGAGATGAAGACCATGCGGACAGTAACAGTTATCAAAACTGGCAACAGGTGGCCCACGGCCAGATTCAGCTATCGCTGTGGCCTTACCTCCTCCGAGACACTTGAGAATATCTGGGGACATTTTTGGTCATTAAAAATCAGGGGGGTCAGCTCCCCATAATAAAGAATTATCTAGCTACACAAGCCGGTTTTCTCAAGGCTGGGAAGCCCTGAGCCATCAGCATGTTTGATTTTGTTCTTCCCAAGTTTGTTTGTTTATTTTTTTAAATTTGATCAAATTGCCAGAATTTTACATATGAAGCAGGAAATCAAGACTCAAAATATAAAAAAAATCGGAGGAAGGACCTGGCGACCCTGAGTCCACACCCCCCAGGGCTGTGTAGAAGTCACTCTCCTTTGGGGGGATCCACGCTCCCCAGTTCACCAGTCTCCCCAGTTCCACTTGTAGAGCACAAAGTTCACTTCAGTTACTTATGCCGCTTTCCTGATCCTCGCACAGAATTAATTTTTCAACTCTTTAGTCCTCAGGTGGGCGAAGGATTTATTTTCTTCTGGTTATAATAGTTTTTTTTTTTTATGTCAGCATTTGGCAACTACTGAAAAAATATAAATCACGTTTGATAAATAACATTAATTGAACTTCTCTTTTATTTAGTACTGTGCAAGTTATGATGCATGCGTGTGTTTATACATTAGATGTGACATACACACACATACGTGATCCTAAAGACGTGTGACGTGTTTGAGGAAGCTAGTTTTAGGCAGGGAGAAGTAAAATGACTTGTCTAAAGTATACATTGGAGTCAGAATTCAAGCATGGAGTTGTCTGATGCCAAAGCCCGTATCTGATTTTTTTAGGGCGCCCCACTCACTACCTTTAAGAAAAGAAAAAATAATCCCCCGTAGTGACCCTCAAGGAAAATGACTGTCAGCTTTTCCTGCATTTCCCCTCAATATGTTCTATCTCGTCCTCCTATTTTTAGAAGTATAGCTGAGATCCTGCTGCAAATGTAAACTTAATTCCTTTTTTTTCTTTTCATTTTACATTGTTGCTTAAGCATCATCTCAAAACGTCTTTGTAAGTATTCTTTCAATGGGGTATACTATTTTGTCACACAGCTATAGTGTGATTTACTTAACCAGCTCCTCTCTCCTGATTGTTCTTGCCTCGTGTTGATGGGAGGACTTAGAGTGGGCCCGGTCTAGCCCTCCTGGCTTGTAATAAAAACTCAGTCAATGTTTGCTCTGCTATTGCCAAGTTGTGAGCCTCTGCCCCTAAGCTGAAGGCAGCCTGCAGGGCTGCTTCTTCCTTCCGCAAGGCATTGCTAGATTTTAAAAATTAGTCCCATTATTGCAAAGTCACTAAAGTTTACCTAAAAATAAATTATTTTTCTCTATATCTCTACAAAAACCCAAAGGCCTGGCACTCTTGCTTTTGCTAGTGGTAAGATTTGGCCAGATCTGCAAACCAGTAGATCTTTTTAGAGGGAATGGGTTTTCTTCAGTTTACCCTAGACCACAGTTGTCAAATTTTATAAACAAAAATACAAGATGCTCAGTTAAATTTGAATTTCAGAGAACTGAATCATTTTTTAAAGTATAATATGTCCTATGCAATATTTGGGATAGACTTACACTAAAAAACTTATTTTTAATTTTCCTGAGTTTATAGGACGTACTTATACTAAAAATTACTCGTCCACCTGAAATTAAATTTCGCTGGACATCCTGTATTTAATCTGGCCACCCTCCTCCAACCCTCCCCTTCTACCCACACCTTTCAGCCTCACTGGTCCAATGAAACCCACCTGACCTCTGGAGACATCAGCGTGGATGACCCCGGGATGAGAGATAAAATCCTAAGCAGAGGTAATATTTGACAGGCAGCACTTGTGCATAGTCACTGAAGTGTGGTTTTCAACTGGTTTACAGAATTTCCTCAAGCTTGGAGGCCTTCACACGCCTTAGTATATGATAAAGTCGGCACAAGGAGCAACGCCTTGGGGCCAGATCCCTGGGCAGGTGCTTACTGGGCAGGTGCTTCCGCGCCGGAGTGACTGGGAGGTGAACTTGCAGCTCCTTGTGCGCGTGTTTTTGTTTTTTCTTTTTTGTTTTCATTTTTTTGTTTGTTTGTTTGTTTTTGCTTCCTCCTGCTGCTACTAGGAGCGCTCTCAGGTCGATCATCAGGCCTGATGACATCTCCGTGGCAACAGCAGCCATCTTTTAGGGCCGGCGTGTGACGGGTGGTGATGCTGTCCTACCCTCAGGGCCAGAGAGGACCGTGCTAAGCAGGGCAGGGGCGCTTCAGTGACGAGATGCTTCAGCGAAGCCCCAGCCGGTGAGGATGAGGTTAGCTGGCACAGGGCTTCTCCACCTCAGCACTGTCGATGCTCGGGGTCGCAGACTTCTTTGCGGTGGGGACTGTCCTGTTCAGTGTAGGATGTTCAACAGCATCGCTGGCCTCCACCCACCAGATGCCAGTGTCGTTTTCCTCCCCACCTACCCGAATGTCTCCTGGGAGGCGGATCCATCCCCAGGTGAGAAATGTCACCACGATGGTGAGTTAGGGCACAGATGCCTCCAGGCCCAGGCAGTAACTTCACTCGAGAGTCAGGTCTAAGGTCACAGGCAGGGAAAGGGGAGGGTGGGGGGCGCACTGGAGTGGCAGAGTTTTGGTCCCTCCTAAAGTGATCAAATTCAATTGTGATCGTTGTTGGCCAAATTCGATGCTTCTGTGGGTAGGATTTGGGTTAAGAGAATTCGCTTTGCAACTTGAAATAGGAAAATGAGCGGAGTCATTATTTGGTTGATGGTAATTGCGCGTTTCACTTCTGTTCATGCCCAAATAAACCTAAAGGATCGAGGCATCGCCCACGTTCTGGACACTTCTCTCTCTCTTTTCATCCCCACTCTCTGCCCTGCCCCCCACGTGCCCTGTAGACCACTGCTTCTCGCCTGGGACACTTTGGCAGCCCCTCCCATCTCTAGGGGGCATTTAACAGTGTCTGGGGACATTTTTAGTTGTCATAACTGGACAGGAGATGCTCCTGGGACCTACTGGGTAGACGACGACAGGGGTGCTGCTAAACATCCCACAATGGGCAGGGCCCCCTCCTCCCCCACTCCCCGCCCAACAGAGAGTTTCTGGCCCCAAATGTACAGTGCTGAGCTGAGAAACCTGGGTGCAGGAGGTATGAGGATGTGCTCACCTGAAGAAGCCAGAAGAGCTTTTCCTGTCCCCCGCCCCACACCGCCCAGGGTGACTAGGACTCGTCTGGAATCTGTAGCTGGAGAAGCATCAGCACATGGACCCTACGGAGGGACATTTTACTTTTTTCTTTCTCTTTTGCACTCGTGCCCAGAAACAGCAAGACCAGCAATTCCGTGAGGATGTAGATTCCTATGCCACCTTTCCCTTCCCTCTTTGGGGGTTTGGATGTTCTACAGAAGTTCACCTGGGTCTCGGATGTGTACCTGATTCTGATCTCTGACGAACACCATCCGATAGAGAGATTCTCCTAAGGTATCGAGGACACAGAGCAGAGAAGGTTAACGAGTGTGGGTGCGGGGAGACCGGGGCGGCACAGGGAGAAAAATAGACCAACTCAGTTTCAATCCACAGCCCTACATCATCTGGGCGTCCTTATCAAAACACCGTTTCCACTATTTATGTGGTTGCAAATGTGGAGCGGCCTCTCATAACCTATGTTTGAGTCAAGTCGCTGATGCACACCGTCCCCCCCCCTCCGCCTTCTGTTCCCTTTGAAATATTATTGGGCTCTCTTTTCCCTCCCGGTGCTCTCCGTCTCTCTTTCTTCTTCTGAGCGTGCGTGTGACCACAATAGTAGTTTCAGTAAATAAAACGGCTGCTTGATAACGTGGAACGGCCCCGCGCTTAACTCTGCCCTTGGAGATCCCCTACATCAAACCTGCGATCAAAAAGTGGTGCAGATAAAATTTGTCATCAGGGATTTCCTACAAAAGAATTACAGTGGAGAAATGGCCCGATCGATACTATGGATTTTCACTGCAGGGGCTGGTGGTCCAATTGCCGCGAGACACTCACACAGATAAAAGGGCACGGCTGCCACTCCGTCACAGACTGCTGACTCAGCACCGGCTTGTCAGGTATTTATAGGCCGGAGTGATACAGAATTATCACCTTGCAGTGCCCGGCGCCTGTTTCTTCTGAGATTGCCTTCCTTTATGGGATTGCTAAATGCAGGTGAATGGAAAAATGATGGCTAACAGCTGTCAAAATGCAACAGAATGAAGTACTTAAATCTTTTTTTATCCATTAAAAGGGTAACAACCACACATATATCATGGCACAGGCGTTGTAATGATATTTGGGGGCTGGTACACGAAGGGGTCATAAACAAGGGATGTTCTGATCAGAGCGGCAGAGGAAATAGACTTGGGGGGAAGGCAGGTCTTCCCCGACGCCTTATCATCACTTTAATGGTCCAACACGATCTAGCAGAAGGAAAACACAATTATGAGATTTGCCTTTGCATCCCGGCGCTTGGGGGTCCCACTTGCCCCTCACGGTGGCTTTCAGACGACATCGAACTGTTTCCCAGAAACCCTTACCCGGGCTCACAGCATCCCGAAATTGCTGACGTGTACGTGTGCCACCTTCATCCAAGGGCCTGGCATAACGATAACTTATTTATTTGTAAGATTCTCCAGCTTTAAGGTCTGGGGGTCAGTGAGAACGTCCTCTTGGGTGGTTTTCAACCTCCCGGCCCCAGCTGAATTTGAGATGGGCCAAGGGCAGAACTAAGAAGCGGGAGGAACATGCACTCCCCATCTCTTCTGTGGGCTGCCGTCATTCCTGGAGACGTCCTTTCGGCCAGTGACCCCGGCTCTGGAGTTCCTTAGCTGTTCCTGACATAAAGTTAGCGATTTCTCCCTGTTTCCAGTTCATGTTTCTTCAAGGAGCCCCTTAGAAAAGTCTTACCCACCACCCAGACCCATCCACCCAGACCCACCACCCAGACCCATCCATGCAGCCTTCGTCTTGTTTTTCATTCCGCGAGGATCAGCTTCTAGGAAGGTTCCGAACGCCGCTTCTGGCTGCCCAGTGGAATCCTGGCTTGTTTGAAAACACGATATTTTATTGGTTTGCGCCCTTCTTTCCCTAATGCATTTTACGCAAATTTTTGGTGAACCAGTTTTGGTCAGCTCGAAGGCTAAAAGAACAACTCATTCCTTATTTCCTTATTCCCTTCGGTATTTAAAAAATATTGCAAAGCAAATGAGGACTAAACGAAGTATCTAGACTGTCATCAGTGACAAGGCCTCTGGACGTGAATGAATTCTCCATTTCTCGAACACCTGCGGTGAGATGGGCTTTGCACGGAATGGAGAAGAAACACAGCGAGTGAAGCAGGCTTCCAAGGAAGCAGCTTACGACAAGGAAACCAAGGGGAAATATTTATTTAGCAAATACTTCGTGCCGGGCACTGGGCATAGGTTATATGGAAATAGCAAACAGGTAGAAAATGGGGGACATGCTGCAGGGTATTATGTTGACTCATCCCCACTGTACAGGCGAGGAGACTGAGGCAGCAGAGGGATGGGGAATTTGCCCAGGATCCTGTTTCTGGGGAGCAGAGGATGTCATCTGGGCTGTCTGACTCGAGAGTCCAGGCTTCTGAGCTATACAAGCTCTCGGAGTCTGGAAACTTTCTTTCTTTTTTCCTTTTTTTCTTTTCTTTTTTATTTTTCCAATAGCCCCAGAAGGAGGCGTGCCTACTGAACAAGTAGGAATAACAAAGCCCATAAGAATCGATCGCTTCGCCCAGCCAGGTAGTGGAAGAGCCGGGAAGCGAACCCAGGCATGCCTGCCTTCTAAACCCCTGCCGGCTTACGCCGCCACACGCGGGGCACCTACCCAGCAAGCACGCTGCTGCAGCTCCTAAATTTGGAGAACGAAATCCAGGCAGTGCAAGCCATCACGTGCAGTCCTGGGGAAGGAATTTCATCTCAGGAAGCGTGCCACGGCCTGGAAGGAACATTAACAAGACTTTGGTACCCAGATCACCTCTGGCCAGCATCGTGCAGGATGCACGAACGCAACCCGCACCTTCCGGAGCGTCCACAGGGAAATCATCCTGGTGCCTGTTTGAACCGCCTTATACTGGTAGAAATCATCGCCAGCATCATCACAGGGTTGTTGTATGGAAGTTTACTGTCGCTGGCAATAAACATAGATGAAGGGAGGGAGGGGGGATAAGAAAACAAAAGGGAAAAATAGAAGCAAAAAATGCACCGGAGTGAAAAAAAAAAAAGGATCCATAAACGAGTTGTTTTTTTGTCTCTCGAGTTGCTCTGATGTGCACAAAGGAAATAGACGGAATAAAATCACATCTCAGGAACACCAACATAAATTCCCCCTTGCTTTGACAAGTACGTAATTTTCTTCAGAGATGCTCTTCACGTCTGGAGAGTTATGAGGCAATTTCATTCCCATCTGACAAATTTACAAAGAAACATTAGAGAAAAGGGATTAGGAAAGCGAGAAATCTTTATAGACTTTTTCCTCGGGCTGTATTTCCCTTCCATCTTTCGGCTCTTCCTTGAGGACCATGCATGAGTGACTCACACAGTGCGGACCCCATAACTGAGATGCTCAGGAGAGAAGCAAAATGCGAAATGTGCTTTCAGTCAACTAATTGTATTTATGTTTTCAGGGGGGTGGGCTGGGAGGCGAGGCTGCGGGATGAGGAGAAGAGAGCGTTATTGACAAATGTTCAGAGGAAGTCTCGAAGGGATGGATTCAGAGGAGTTTTTTGTAAAATGGGACTTTTGGAAGGAAATACAGAGAGAAAGGAAGAGAGAGAACTGATTGGTCTGAGGGTTTGCATTCCAGGGTGATTGCCATAAAAGATTAATAATGGCAAAGTATAAATTTTTTTTCCCTTTGTAGGATCATAGGTTCCAGGAGGAACTTGAAGTTTTTGACCTTTAAAAAAATCCCCATTGCTAATTATGCAGGGTTTAGAGTGACCAACAGTCCAGTTTGCCAAGGACTGTCCTGGTGGTAGGTCTGAAAATTTCACGTCCTGAAAATTCTTCTGTTCTGGGCAAATTGGGATAATTGGTCACCCCATAACTGATAATCGCAACTTCCACGGAAGTTACTTGGGGTTTTTGACGGTTGTTACTTTTCTTAAGTTTACGCAACCTTGAATTATTCACCTTTTTGCCTCTAACTAGCAAAGCTGGTAACACACACATATGTACGTATTTCGATCATTTGGAGAGTCTAGTAAGAATCTTTTGTTCAGGTCACCGCGAGGGCTTGGGATTTAGATGGAAAAAGCATAATAGTGCTCAGAAGTTCAGAAAATGTATTCTTTTCCTCGCGTTGAGATTAAACGTAATATAATGCAGATGCTGTCGAATGCAGAGCCCAGATGACAAAAGTTTTCTAACTGGGACTTAGGGAACGGAGCAAAGTAAGAGACACATGACCTCCAAGGCCTTTACTCAGAGCCACAAAGCACTCGTAACACTGTAGGTATAATTTGGCAGGCGAAAGGTGAGGGGTGTGTGTGTGTGTGGGTGGGTGTTGTATATTTTTTAGAGAGTCCAGCCAGATTTGTGGTGGTCTCCTTTACGGTCCACTGGCCTTATCCAACACGTGAAATGAAACCTCATCTGTGTACCTAATTCCGCCTTTCTGTCCTTAAAGTTTCCCCACTGTCGTCACTGTTCAACTCATTTGCATTTAAACACACTCTATTTTTGGGCAGCAGTTATTACTTTTCTTCTTTAAAGTCCTGAGAAAGTCTTCATTGTTTCCCTTCCTAAGAAATGATGCTTCACATTAGAATGGTATCTTCAGGATCTTCCCAGGGGAATAGAGACCAAGCATTTGTTTCGCCTGAAAAATCCAAAGGTTCCTTGCATTTTGGGGTTCAGGTTTCACATCCCGAACCCAAACGTTGAAGTCGAATTTGGATTTGATCCCTCTTGAAACTCTTATCATCAACCTCTCCCTTTGGTTTCCCCGCTGAACTTGAAAATGGGGCTTCTTTGAATTGCAAGTGATTCTTTCTGCCTAAACTTTGGGAGATAAACAGTGATAAGGGAATGTTCATTTATATTTATGTATATGTATATGTATATATATGTATATTTACATTTATAATTTTTATATATTTTAATATATTTTATATATTTTAATATATTTTATATATTTTTATATATTTTATATATTTTTATATATTTTATATATTTTTATATATTTATATATTTTTATATATTTATATATTTTTATATATTTATATATTTTTATATATTTATATATTTTTATATATTTATATATTTTTATATATTTATATATTTTTATATATTTATATATTTTTATATATTTATATATTTTTATATATTTATATATTTTTATATATTTATATATTTTTATATATTTATATATTTTTATATATTTATATTTATAATGTTTATACACACACACACACACACACACACACACACACACACACACACACACCTGTATATAAAGTCTTGGTCCAGAAGGATATGAAAGTCGGCAGGTGCCTGAACTGCTTGACCGCTGTCACCCTTCGAGGTGGGTGACGGTCTAGCCTACTGTAACTGATGGAATGCGCAAATGGCTTTTTTGCTTGCAAGCAAACTACGTACAGTTGATGAGAGATGAGATTAATCACGTTGAGAGATATAAAAATTTAAACTATCCCCTGGTGGGGAAAATTTTTTCATTTCTACATTTGAATCTTTTAAATACTGTAACTTTTGGAGGAAAGTTATTGGGACATAAAAGGAACATTTGGACTGCTTTGGAGTTTATGATAAGCACAGTATAATACATTATCTTGAAAGCCTTTAGAGTACGCAGTTACAAACTTCCAGGAAATCTATTAAAATGCAGCATTAATTAACATGGACTTTTTATAGTGTTACTAATATCCTACAAACAACCAAGAGCCTAAAAGCCCCTTCTCACAGGCAGTTCTTGCTGTCTCTACCCTGAGATCACAGTGAGTTATAGGGAAATGAATTTTCCCTGATTTTCGGGATGGGGAATTCACTTCAGCATCTGCCTTTAATTTCAACAAGTGTAAAGATGAGATTCTTGCCAGTTTGCTTAGCATCGTCTTTGTCAGCTCACGAAACGGACCAAAAGCCAAACGCTGATGTTTCGATTCGCATCCTCCTCAAGGCTGGTAAGAGCATCTTCGAAATAGCATTTGAAATCAGAGCAGCATCTTTGAATTCGGTGAGGTGGAGTTTGGCCGTGTCCTCTCACGAAACGTTTACCGTCGCACCGTGGCCTAGTCCGTGCTGCGGGCTGCACCCAGACGCGGATGTGTCCAGCGTTTGCACAAATCGAAGCAGGACTTTTATTTTTTGATGTCTGCTTCCAGGTTGCACTGGCCAATCTCCCAAACCCCAGTCGTGACCTTGTTTAGGGGGATGTTTTCATCTCTGCTTTGAATCCCAAAGGGGAGGAGGCCTTCCAGTCCCTGTGCCCAAAGGGCAAAACTGTCTCCATTCAGGAGTGAAATGAAGATGAGCCGGCCCTGGATTATCCAGCCACAATGGGTCCCCAGCCGTCCATGTTCAAACGTGTCTGCTGGAATGTGAACCAGGCCGGGCTCCTTGCTTCCTCTCTGCAGGGCCAGCCCAACTCTGTAGATACTAGAGTCCTGATTCCAGCCAAAGGTCCCCTGCTTTCCTAGGCCTTTGGTGTCATCTGGGTAAGACTGATGATTCTTCTATTCCAGTACCAACTTCCACTTTCCTCTGTCTTTTTTTAAAAAATAAAATAGTTTCCTGGCCTCTTCCCCCTGGATGCAGAATCCTTCAAAAGTTTCTCACCCTTCTGCTTTTCCCTCTTCCCACATCATGACCTGATTCTCAATCCATGTGGGATTGACATTCTACCATGATAATCAGAAAAGTGCATTGTTGTGCATTTACCTTATTGTCTGCGTACGTTTCCTCTATTAAGATTTTTTTTGTCTGTTCAACAGGTATTTATTAAGCATGTATTATGTGCCAGGTATCGCAGAAGTGCTAGTGAGAATGACAGATGAGTTTTTCCTCCTGGAGCTGATCTGCTAGTGGGGGCGGCCATGCGCAGGGCGAGCGAACACACGATGGCCGAGGTGGTCTAAGTCTATGCAGGGAATAAACTGATGAAGTGATTGAGTGTGACTGCCGGGGTTCTTGAGGCGGGGGGCCTGGGGTGTCTTCTTCGAGGAGGTCCCATCCCAGCTGTAACTCGAGTGATGAGAAGACGCCTGAGAGGCAGAGAGAGGGCTGGGGACCAGTGTTCCAGGCAGATGGAGTGGCTGGTGCAAAGGTCCTGTGGGAACTTGCTCCCTGTGTTTTCGCAAGAGGGCTCGGGCCAGTGGGGCTGGAGCAGAGGGAACGAGGAGGTCCGGGAGGTGGGGTGTCAGGGAGGCAGCGCTTATGCTGACTACAGCTACCATTTACCGACGTGAGCACTTAGGATGCGTGAGCTCTGTATCTTGCAAAAACTTCGAAGGGAGGAGGCGATCATTTCATGTGGCAGGTGATTAGAGTTCAGAGAGGTGATGCGACATGTTTAGGGTGGCACCGCTAGTAAGTGTCAGGGCTGGAATTCAAACGTAGATTTGTCTGATGCCAGCATTATTTGAGAAATATCTTGAATACTTACTATGTGCATGGCACTTTGTAGGAGGTGAGGATAAAGCGATGGAGAAAATAAAAGTCTTATCCTTCTGGGGCTTCTACCCAGGAGAGAGAATCAGGAAAGGACTGCCGACGTAGCTTGTCAGACTGTGGGGAGTCCCGTGGAGAAAGACGAGCCAGAGTAAAGTAGGGTGGGCGGGGGCAGGCCGTGGGGCTGGGGTCAGCTTTCACATTTTCAGAAAAGTCCTCGTTGCTAAAGCGGTTGTCTGAGCCCAGGCCCGAGGGAAGGAGAATAAGCCAGGGGGTTCTCCAGGAGGAAGCGTCCAGCAGAACCAGGGGCAGGTGGAAAACCTCCGCAGCCGTCACGTGCTCGGACCGTCGGCGGGGCAGCAGGGATGCCCTGTGCTGGATTCAGGTGGACGAGGGAGAGGCCGGGAGACGGGGTGGGCTGCTGTGAGGGCCTCGGCTTTTACCGTGAGGGACACGAGAGTCACTGGGAAGTGCTGAAGAACAGGGGAACGCGACAGCAACTTGACTTTACTGCGATTGCTCTGAAAACGGGGTCCAACGTAGACTGTTGAGGGGGGAGGGCAGAAGCAGAAAGTAGGTAGGTTTTGCACTGATTCGGCCAGGTGTGATGGCAGCTGGGGTCGGGTTGTGGCAGTGGATGCAGTGAGCAGGGGCAGATTTACGATGTATTCTGACAGCATGGCCAGCAGAATTCGCTGTCGATCGGGCCGTGAGGTGTGAGAGGAAGAGAAGCGGGTCAAGAGTGACCACATGCTCTGCGCAGCAAGGAGGATAGTTGCCATTTACTGAGATGGGCAAAATCTATGGGGTGGGAGTATTTTTTGTAGGTTCTTGGTACGGTCCTCCCATTTCCTTCCATTTCTGTATTGAGACCGTCAGGGCTGCCTCTTGTTTCTGCTCGGGGCGTCAGCCGATGGGCAGACACTGTCTGAGCAGAGGAGTCAACATTTCTTCCCCTCAATAAAGTTGGCAGTGGACCATGCGAGTGCATTAGTTAGTTTTGCTGTAAAACAAACACTCCCCTCCCCCAATATCAGAGGTTTCACAGACGAATGAGCAGATATTAATTTTTGTTAAACCAAAATGTGGGTTGGGTGGGGCTCAGGGCAACAGTGATGGGGGAGGAACCACACCCCCCATCAATGGCATGACCTTCACTGATTAAGGCCTGATCCTCATCCTCCTGGCCAGGCAGTAGCCTCAAGGAGATGGGAGGCCAGAGCCCCTGAAATCCAAGGAGATGCTGTCTTTGCCTGTGACCCCAATACCCAAGCACCTGTACCTTGGAGCGACTTTCGCTGGGCAGTGACCTTGTGTCTCAGCTAATTTACTTCTCCTAGTATGACCTTGAGTTCTTGGGTGACTTGCCCCACTTCTTCACGCACTATTTTATCATCAGGGCCATTCCGCGCGCAGAAGGTCTGTTTTTGTGTGTTTGGTCCAGATGTATTGCTTTTGCCCTTAGAGTCCATTCTGAGGTTCGTTTCTTTTTAGAAGAGCCAATGCGGTCATGAAGAGAAGAAAAGGAATAAAGCCCCAGAGCAGCAAATTCAAATACCTACACGGGCTGGGCGGGTGACACACGCGTGGGCCTCAGCCGGATCTAAGACAGATGGGAGTCCTGGAGAGCGCATACTCCAACATGGTTGAAAATATTAAAAACAGAACAAAACATAAACCTGCATTAGTCAAAATAAATCATATCAAGGGCAGATTTTCCCTGAGACATGTTAGTTTGGGACTCTAGTAGTAGAATGTGGAAGATTTAAGCATATCGAAAGAGTTTTTCTTTTAAAATTTTTAATTTTTTTTTATTTTAGGAGCGTATCTGTAGTATGTCAGATAGCTCTCCTGTCCTCCTTCACTAGGTAGCTCTTTGGTTAAAAAGAAAAAAGAATTGGTCCGTTTGAAACTGGGCCAATCCTAGCTAGAGGGGATACCTTTATCTCCTTTGCCAAAGATAATTCTCAAAATTTTGTTTTTAATTTGCTTCTGTCTTCAGGGACTCAAGTGTTCAGACTGAAAGCCATTTGTAAGATCTAGAAAGTGCCTGGACACAACCTTCCTACTGTCTGGGATGTGGTGGGGCGTGGAGGGCAAGGGGGGTCATAAGGAGCATCCAAGATCAAACTTATGAAATCCTTGGCCTGGCAGGGCATCCTGGAAGGCCTCGCCACGGTGACCCAGTTTGTCACAGTGGCCACAGTGGCCCTCAGGACCTTTCTGCAATCCGAATGTCCCCACGCCTTCCCCGAATGTTTTTTCACCGTCGTGTTTGGGAACGGGGATCACCTAGGTAGTGGTCCCCAGAAAATGCAGCTTGCAGGCACATTTCGTTTAGCCCGCGTGGCAATTACAACATTATGGATTAAAAATTAATCGCATGTGTCAATGTTCAGACAGTATAGAAATGAGACATTCTGCCTTCTTCTGAAATGGGAAGCTCTGTCTCTGTGGGGCCACGCCTGCCTGGCCACCCTGGGCCGAGGAGCACCTGCCCATTTTCGTAAGAGCAGGCTCCCTCTAGTTCACCTCTGTTTCTCCCCAGCCCTCTCCGCTCAGTTATTTCACCTGCTCGGCTCTTCCAGACAGTCGGGAGAGGACTCCTGCCCTATATATTTATGTATAACATCGGTGGCTATAACACATATTGCTGTAAATGCCTCAGATATCATCTTTAATTTAAAGAGCAGCCTGCCCTTTAGATAATCAACTTTCGCTGTTTTAAAAAACCAGAATTGTTAATGATCTCGGCAGTTATTTTCTTTGCTTTAGACCTGATAAAGTCACCGCTAAGGGATGTGATGATTTGGCGGGTGAATCTAAAAGGTATCCTTTCTTTTTCCCTCCTTCTGCTGTTTTCTTTCGACTCACCCCCTCGCTGCCAACCAATCCAACATGCAAGCGGCACTTCAGGTGTTCGAAGGAGCTGAAAAACATCCCAGGCAAAGCTGAAAGTTTGCCACATCGTCAGAGGATAAAAGCACGGTGTTCAATCCAAAAGGCTTTGTGCAGTTTTATTTTATTTTTTTTTATTTTTCTAACGCAAGTTCCAAGTTAAATGCTTGGATGCGTATCTTCTCTACATTTTAATGAGAGCTTTTGCTAAGGATTTTTTTTTTTTTTTAAACAAAGGCACGAAAGTTTAAACCCCCTGCACAATAGCAGTGGGCATTGACGTGATGCTGTTTTTATATTTTGAAAAACACCCCTGCTCAAATAATCAGCAGGAGCAGGGATATTGGACAAGTAAATATGGGACATGATGCTCACAAGCAGTAACTGTGTTGATTAAATATGCAAGCCATGCAGCCTCATATAGATTTTTTCCGTTGCATCATTTTATAGGTGCGTGTGTGTGTGTGTGAGCCTGGCTGTATAGGAAACTGTTATGAGTTAAATCATTTTTGCTATTAGTTTTTGTTGTAATTACCAAGATGATGATGCTAATTTCTGATTGATCATCAACGGGCACTTCCTCAGGACACTTTATCTTGAAAATTCTCTGCCTTTAGGCCGCTCAGTTATACAGCGAACGATTTATCTAGAAACCTTTGACATACCCAAGAGTTCAATATTGGAAGAGATTCACTTGTAAAGTAAAGGATGCTTCTATAAAGCAAATTATGTCACGGTCGTTTCTGCATTTCGGAATATTACTTACATTGACCCAGATGAGAGAGGCCTGTCCTCTGCAGAGGTAAACACTTCTCAGGTTATCTCATGTCTGTCTCCCCCAAAGACTCATCACTACAAAAGCAGGAATCCTGTCCAGGTGTTTTTTTCTTTCTTTAAACATTTTTTAGAAAAATCTTGGGAAATATTCCTAACATAAAATCTACCATTTTAGCCATTTTGAAGGGGATAGTTCAGGGGCATTAAATGCATTCACACTGTTGCACGGCCATCGCCTATCCGTGTCCAGAACGTTTTCATGTTCTCAGACCGAGACTCTGTACCCGTCCAGCACTAACTCCCTGTTTCCCTGTCCCCCTGGTCCCAGCCCCTGGCGACCACCATGCTGTTCTCTGTCTCTATGAATTTGACTGTTCTAGATACCCCATGTAAGTGGACTGAGACGATATATTTTTCTTTCTTTCTTTCTTTTATTTATTTATTTTTTTTGCAACTGGCTTGTTTCACTTAGCAGGGCATCTTCAGGGGTCATCTGGGTTGGAGCACGTGTCACAACGTGCCTTTGTGTTTGCTAACCCCATACCTAGAGTCCAGCTCAGGAGGTGCTAGATAACAGTACATATTTGCAGAATGAATGAATGAATGAATCAGCCAGCCACATTAGGTTCAACCAGACACACAGTAGGACCTCAGTCCCTCTGAGGAATAAAAAAACTACTCGCCTTCCTGTCTGCCAGGGTGGACCCCAACGAACAATTGAGATACTTTGGGAACATTCGCCATCTCCCCCTGCCTGGGTTGCTTAAATCCAATATCCGAAAGCGACTCGGTGGCATATTTGCTCGGGCTTGTAATTTAGGTTGCTTTCTGCTCGCTGCTAATTAACCGGTTGGCGACACGCCGTTGTCTTTTCGTCTGCCTCTGAGCTTGTCAGGAGCCACTGACAGGCCCCGCGAAACTGGGGGGCACTCCGATAATTAAGGTTTGGAGGGCTTCGTACCGACCCGATCACGTCCCGATCGCTTTCTCTGCCTCGACTGATGGGTAGCTGACACCTGACAAAACAGTGGCCTTCTCTCGTGCACGCAGCAGCAGGACACTTTCCCACCTTTTAATGGCTGAGCGCATCTCATCCCAAGCAACTCTGACACAGTGAAAGTGTATTGTCGAAGTTGTTTGTGAGGACGGCTGTGTCTGGAAAGGGAGGGAAGTCGCGGGACCTTCAGAAGTGCCACGCACACACGCGCACACACGCGCGCCATCTGTGACCTTAGCACCTGAAAGCCCAAAGTGAGCCACAGGGGGTCCGACTGGAATGTGGAAGTGGGGTAAGGAGGCATGGTTTGGTGTCCGTGTGTCCTTCTCGTCTGCAGTGCTCACGCTTGCGGGTCAGTGGTAATATCTTGACGAGCAGGGTACGTGTCTGTCGTGTAAAACCATCGAGTGCCTGCCAGTCGTCTGGTGGGGGCTGCAGATTTTCCTGTCGGGGCTTATTTTCCGCTTCCTTGCCTCCCCTGAGTCCAGTGTGGTTTGGCACCTGCACCGGCACCCAAGGCCTACCGAATCGATCTGCCTTTTAACCGAGCCCTAAGTAACTCCCGCCTGGAAAATCCTGGCCTAAGTCACCCAGCCCTACGGTTCCCTGCCTTCACCTGATTCTTATCCGGTTCCACTGGGGCCTGGGCATGGTTCATACAAACAAACAAAAAAACCCCACAAACCCACAAAAGTGTTCCTCGGCGGTTCTCACGCACGGACAAGATTGAGAACTACTGACCTTAGCCCAACGAATGTCCCCAGCACCTTGAGGATGGACACCTCGTCTGTTTAGCTCTTGTCTAGGGAGGAGCTTGGAACACAAGGGAGATGATTTCTGGAATGGATTGTTCTACAAAACCCAAGGCTTAAATAGCGTATTTATCGGATAACCCCATCTCCGTTTGCTCGTTCGTCTAGTAAACATCTCTGTTGGTAAAGTCGGTGACACAAGTGGCAGACGCAGGCACAGAGGTGTCGTTCAGGGGTTGAGATGTGTATTCGAAATGGGGGAGTGAAGGGCCAAGTCTGGGCAGGGGCAGAAGTGGGGCTGTGACAGGGGCTGCAGCCTTGCCCGACCCTACAGAGGGGCGCTCTGCGGTGTGTATGGTCCCTCAGAGTGTCCTGTGTTGGGTCCAAATTGCAGGACTTTACGCCGACACCTTGGTGTCTGCTGGGAGGTTGCCCTTGGCAGGGCATGACCTTGAGGCCTTCTGCTTGTGGGTGTCTGGCTGTCTGTCTACCACACTCCGGAAGCTGGGCAGGGAAATCTTCTTCGAAGGAAGAGCTTAGTTATCGGGATTCGCGTTATAGTATTTTATATAATATATAATTAAAATTTATAATATAAATAATTGCACAGATGAATGGAGTCTTCTTTTGCTCGTGTGTAGGAAGGCATTGGGACGACAAAATGTGAGAGGGAAATTTTATTCATACCTAAAGGTAATAGAGATAAGAATGTTATTCCTCTCGGTATAAGAAGCATCTTTGCCTCTTGGTTCACCAGACAAAATACACCTGTTTATGGTCTGTGTGCTTTTCTCTCTCTTGTCAGAGAAGCAGGAATCCTGACTCTTGCCTTTGCACGAAGTCTTTCGGGAGCCGACGTGGTCATCAGAGTTTTGCCATTTGCCCCCTTCCTGTTCTTGCGGGATCTCGGGCTCTGCTCCAACCGCACCGGCTCATTGCAGCTCCACAATCCGGTGCTTTCTCCCTGATCTCAGAAGGGCTCCGGGAGTGCCACTGACAAGTTCAGTCGTGAGGCTGTAATGCGAGGATTAAGCAAGGTTGGTCACTTTTGTAAGTGAAAAGGGCTCAGAGCTTGGTTCGGTGCGCTAGAGCTTGAGTGGGACAGAACTCTTGCAGAACTGAAATTCCTGCGGCAGAAACACCACGGCGGAGGCGGTTAAAGTTCTAGAATTAACGACCCTCCTGTCTGCCGCCGTGAAGATCGTTGCTGTTTCTTTCTTTCTTTCCATTCCTCATGCCTCCTTGTGATAATGAAACTCAAAACCCCGTGTAAATTAAGATTATGGTCTGCTTTGACCGGGCTCCTCACAAGGGTGAGTGAAAACAAAATCATTTAATTTCTGTATCATGGGACTATAAATCCAAACTGCGAGGGCTGCTCTTAGGATCTGGTGGGAGCCCCGGTTCCTCGATCCCTCTACTTCTATAGGATCGCCATCATTGGGGTTGCATTCCAGCCAGAGGGGGCGGGGCAAGTAGATAGTACCCCGTTCTTTTAAGAGCAAAATATACAAGTTGCATGTTATCCTTTCTGCGCACACGTCATGTGACTACATAGCCCTACCCAAATGCAAGCAAGGCTGGGGAACATGGACTTTACGTGGCCGCACGGCCAGCTAGAAACCCTATTACTGTGTCAAGGAGGATGGAGATTTTCCTTTCCACTCTCTACCAGACTCCGTTTTGGGGAACGTCCTCCCCGCCTCTCTCGGAGTACATGGTCACCTTGGGGCTCTTCCCCTCTCTGGCTTCCAGGAAAGGGCATGTGAGCCAGACTTGGCTCATCAACAACATCCCCATCATCACGGATGCAGGGATGAGTTTACCGTTGCCCAGGCAACCTAAGCAGGCCACAGAGCTGTGGTCCTGCGTCCTTGCTCTAACTAGTGATGAAGAGACTGCCTTTCTTTTGGGGTTACTTCGCTGGTTGAATGTCATCTTGGAGTTCCTCCTGGTAGTTTCGTCTCCTCTTGGGATGGGGAAGCCAATACCGAGTGAAGTGGAGGCGGAGACGTGGAGGAAAATGGACTCCTGATGAGGCCACTGGAGCCTCTGGATTCTGCTGTACCTTAGGCCAAGCCATCTTCATCTCTGCCTCCTGTTTTGCCGTGCTTTTCTCACCAGTGTTCCTGTTCTGGTCTTGTCTCCATATCTGTGTATCTGTGTGTGTGTGTGTGTGTGTGTGTGTGTGTGTGTGTGTGTGTGTGTATGTGTATCTATCTATCTATCTATCTATCTATCTATCTATCTATCTATCTATCCATCCATCCATCCATCCATCCATCCATCCATCCATCCATCCACCCACCCACCCACCCATCCATCCATCCATCCACCCACCCACCCACCCATCCATCCATCCATCCATCTATCATCCTATCTATCTATCTATCTATCTATCTATCTATCTATCTATCTATCTATCTATCTATCCATCCATCCATCCATCCATCCATCCATCCATCCATCCATCTATCATCCTATCTATCTATCTATCTATCTATCTATCTATCTATCTATCTATCTATCTATCATCTATCTATCTATCTATCTATCTATCTATCTATCTATCTATCTATCTATCTACCTATCTATCTATCTATCATCTATCTATCTAAATATGCACAATAAACATCCAAATAACAGCCCAAGGAACCTTTCTGAACTTAAGTCACGCTTGGTGCTCAAAGCCCTCCCCTGGCCTTCCGCCTCGCCCTGCCCACAGCCCTTGCAATGGCTCATGCCAACCTCCATTTGCCTTCCCTTGTGGCTACCAACTCATTCTTCAAACCTGCCTACCCTCTTCTGCTCCAGGCACACGGGCCTCTTTATTTTCTGCTCACATGCGTGGCATGTCCCTACCTCAGGGCATTTGTTCTTGCTGTTCCTTTTGCCCAGGAAGTTCCCCCCTTGCCCCCCGAATACAGGCAGGGCTTGCTCCCTTTCGTCAGGTCTTTGTTAAACTGCCGCTTTTCCTCCGTGAGCTCTCGTCTGCCCTCCCCATCGCCCCACATTCTCATACCCCTGAGGATTGCTGCAAGAACTTGCTTTTTCTCAGCCCGAGGGCTTTCTCTTTTCCTCCGAGTTAACCACTTCCATGCGTTGTCGAATCCAAGGCCTACATCACTTCTGGGATGTAGCTACTATTGAATCTCCCTTTTCCAGACGAGGAAACTGAGGCTCAGAGAGTTTAGTTGGCTCGTTCGGTATCACACGATGGAATGGGAAGCCAGGATTCAAGCATTCATCCGACAGTTCTTCAAGCAGCTTCTTCCGTTGTGACCTGCATGGCTCTCCGTAGCTGGGGCCCCGTCCATAACTTGGTCGTAATGTTGACTGGCATCGACTGAGTCACATTTCCGAATGTCCAATGATGCTAATGGCCTTAACGGGGACAGGACCCGGCCAACTCACTGGCACTTTTCTTTGTGCCCCACATATTACTCTTCATTCCCATGTATGAAGAAGGTTGAAATCTAGGGTGGTCACACAGTGCACTGGCTAACTGCATGACCCTCTCATGGGCGTTGGCATTCACTGTTACCCTCAGACCCACCACCGCCACCAAGGCCATTGACTGTCAGCTGATCCTACCTTCAGGGGTCATCTACCTCAGGTAAGACTGAGGTCCCCGCTTCTAGCGTCAAGGACTCCTGCCTTCATTTGCTTCCTCACGTCCGTCCCTCTCTCTTCAGACCCTTTCTTCTCGTGCGCGAGCTTCTGTATTCACCCGGCCTCTTTTCCTTATCACAGCGTGTCCGTATTATGAAGATTGAGAAGCCCAGATAGGTCGTATAATCGTGCCAATGGGACATGAAAAAAGTTAGTTCTTTCGACTTCTTTGAAGCGCCGGCTCTGTAATCACTTGGCTATCTTATCTCGGATGGATTTCGCACCGCACCGGCAGGAATATTTTTGTATCTTAACTTACATTTTCATTTAAAATGTAGAAAAAGGAGTTTTTATCTCTTCCACGTTGGTCCAATAGCCTTCTGCTAATGATGCAATTAGTGAAGCCGTAGACGACAAAGGGGGAGATCTTTCAGTTTTACAAAGTCAATGAAGTGGCAAATTTTGCCACGTTTGCTGTGTGTGCAAAATGTTTCGCGGTGCTCTACTGTAGTAATGTGTTTTTGGAGCAGCTACTGTAGTTGCTGAAGCTAAATTATAATAATTTGATGACTGAGTGTGAGATGAATTTGCTGAAATGCTGCCTCCTCGATGGCTGTCGAATTTGGTTTGGAATGGGGAGAGGCCCCCTGTCACCCTTGGTCACACCCGGAATGTGTTCTGTGCTGGAGATTTCCTTACCCAGCCCCACTCGGCTGCCTTCTCTTCAGCCCCATGTTTTTTTTTCTTCCAGAATTCTGTTTCCCGGTAAACAAATTCTATTAACTTCTTATCAGCTTTAAAAAGTGCTTTCGTCTTTTTCCGCCTTAATTGAATCCCTGAGGTCACAGTCACGGGGAGGGATTCATCTCTGCCTCCCCCGTGTGCTTCTGGGTTGGGAAGTTAGGCCGGTAATGTGTCACTTACGTGCTTCTTGCAGATGGGAACTCCTGCTCCCTCCTGTAAAGATTTCTGCTCACTTGAGGTTCATGCCCTTGGCCTGCTTCAGTCTCTACCCATCCCAGTGGCGTGCTGGCCTGTGCTCGCTCTGGAGAGCAACTCTTTCTGGCGTCACTGATGTCGTGGTGCTTGTTTGAGACTGGCCATGATGGGAGTATTCACACCATGAAAACCGGCAAATGCTACCGATCAGAGCCGGCTGTTACATATTGACTCGCATGTCCCCGACCATTCCTCTGTGATCACCTACCTTTCTCCTTATTTGTCGAAAACCTGGCTCAGGGACCACGGTCTTTGTTTTCCTAACAAGTCTGACAACACTCACAGAGATGTGAGCGTCGAGGTTGAATTAGTGGGTGAGGGCCAGGGCATACGACATCCTGCCACGTGAGGAATAGCCAGCACAACGGAGGATTATTCCACATCCTGCCTGGCTTTCCAGCATCCCGTCAGGCAGTCAGCTAGTCGGAAAGCCTGCTTATAATTATGGGCACCTAGAACCGAATTCCATCTCAGACACAGCACAAAGCATCCTTTGTACGGTTTTCACACACACAGCTTCAATGGAGGAGGATGGGACTCTGTTTTGTTTGGAAATTCACCAAGAGTAATTCACCGTTTCGGAGGCCAGGTTCCTGATGGCAATGCCACCTGGTATTTGAGTCACCTATTCAGCACACGTTATCAGTCTGTACTTGATGTATTTGTTCCTGAGTTTCCTTGTAACCACTTGACCTATTTACTGCTGCCCTGAATTGAGGAAAGAGCTGGCTGTGTTTTACCACTGTTTTTCGTTTATTTGCCTTTTTTTTTTTTTTTTTCCCATTTGCTGTACCTGGGACATAATAGATCAGGGCCAGGTAGTCAATATTTTAGGTTTCGTGGGCCACGTGACTCTACTGACCTCTCACAGGGGAGTGTGCAAACAGCGACAGACAACCCGTAAACAGAGGCGTGGGTCTGTGTTCCAATAAAACTTTATTTACCGACCGTGGAACTTGGACTGCACACAGTTTTCCCATGTCAGAAAATATTATTATTATTATTTTTTTGATTTAAAAAATGTAGAAGCCATTCTTCGCTTATAAACCTCGCAAAGCAGGCAGAGGACTGACTTTGTTCTGCAGACTATAGTTTGCCCACTCCGGGACTAGGTCTCTAAAAATCACTTGTTTCCTGAACCAGCTAACGACTGTGTAATTAGGACTACGCGTCTATTAACAAGCATTTCAGGCACGTATTAAAACCTGTTTTTAAGCCCATGAATTTGAACAGATGTAGACCAGGATCAAATGTGCCTTTCGAACATATACGTCTCACTAATTGTAACCAACCTTGAAGAGACAAAGAGATTGATTTTGTGAAGTTTAGATACAGGATCTGGTTTTGCAAATACCCAAAACTCAGTAATGTGGCCCATAGACCACAGCACAAATCATTTCCCGTTTATTTTATATACACATTCAATCAACAGAAGAGGGGTGGACAGGCTCTGTGTATTTTCAGCTTAAATGGACATCCACAGTTTTTTTCCTTTGACTTTTAGAGTTTATCTTAATTGAACTTTCAGCACTGCCATCGTCTTCCTCTGCATACCATGTACTCTGTCTGGCAAAACAGACCTCGAGACCCCAGTAAGAGCGCTCCTTGGAGCAAATAACTTAAACATAACAAATTGAAGCTTACAAAAGTCGGAATTGTAAAACTAATAGGGCTGTTAAAACCAGCTTTCCTGAAAATTATGAATTGGTTGGCCTGTTTCTTATAATGGCAAATAGTGAATCTTGATCATTCGTCAGCGCACATGTCATAAATTAGGAGCCGAGAGAGGCTGCAAAATTCTTTATAGCATCAGGGGAAGCTCCCGGGGCCGCCTTCACATCACGTCGTGAGCTTCCAGTGATGCCAGCACAGACCCGGCAATGGAAATTTAAAAATTGTAACAAGTTGTCAAATGTTTATCAACGGGGTTTTATGCAGGACTAAAAAGTTATGCACGATACCGCACAGACCATTAGGGGAATAATAACAGTAATAAAGAGACTTTATTCTCATCAAGACTGAGGCGGCAGCGAGCTTTGCTCCCCCAAACTCAGTTAACGGAGGTTGGGAGAAGCAAATAATTCAGTCCTGGAAGGAGCACAGCTTGGAGCACTCGACAGAATGTCTGTGTTGCGTGTTGAATAGGATATAATGTCTATGTGGGTCTATATCTCTGTGGATGTGTAGACCTCTCCCTGTATTTATGGAGAAAGATGTTCAGGAACGAAACGCAGCCTTGACAAATGCCATGTCATCTGTGTTTTATGGATCCTGGTGCCGAGTAGGAAGAGGCTGTGGGGTCAGGCCAAGCTGGGTTCGGTTTCCGACTTCTCCCTTTGCACTGCGTGTCCTCACTACACTCAAATTCCCTCTTGCTTCCAAGGAGGGGCGGCCATGAACCCTGCCCGATGAAGCTTAGTGTAATGTTTAAAAACCATACAAAAGCATTTGGCACAACCCATCACGCGTAAGGAGCCAGGACCAGAAATAACCACCTCGTGTACTCCCCGTATTAGCTGTGTGACCTTGGGCTGGCCGCTTTGCCTCTCCCAGCCTCAGTTTCCCCGTGCGTCTAGTGGAGATCATTTCTGCTCACTCATTTTGTGGCATCATATGAGGGCTAAATGGGATGGTCCATGTAGAGAGCCCCGTGCAAAGGAAACCGCAGAGCGTGCGCTTGTCATAAATCCCCTCTGATTCGGGAGCAAATTCTTAAAAGTGAGACAAAATGAACGATCTCTTCAGAGATGCCGTGCCATAATCATGATGTTTCATAAATCACCATTAGCATTCCTTCAGTCGGTCCTAGGAAGCTAATGGCCGTCCCCACCGTACGTGTTTACTCCACGAGGCTGTCGGAGCAGCTGTCGTCGTTATCTGTCTCCTCTCCTGGACAGTCAGCTTCCCTTGGGCAGGGGGATCTGTGTCTTTCGTCCTCCTCTGTGTCCCTAGCACAGTTTTCTGGCGTGTGGGCGCTCCATTTGTAGATGCTCAATTAAGATGTTTAAACAAATAGATCTCCAGCGGGGAAAAAGCAGTAAATCTACCCATTCCCCTTCTGTTTGTTTCTCCGCTCTGGGAGAGGGTGTGCCCGTCATCACAGTCCCGGCAGAGGCAGATGGCACCGTCTTGCTGGGTGACTCGAGGAGAAGGCACGAAAGCGTGTCCCGGGGACAGAGCAGTGCCCTGGGGCTGGTGACCATGAGGCCCTGGCCTTCACCCCTGAGCACAAGGAGGAGGGGTGGAGAGTCTACTAGATGGACAGATCCTGCAAGAGAACTGGCTGGCTGTGAGGAGGGGCTTTGGGGCAGAGCCGTGAGCTGTCCCTGAATGTGCCAGCCGTCCTGGCTGAGCCTGCCTCCCAGAAGCCCCTCCTCTGGGGGAGTGTCACCAGGGAGGGCCACCGAGAGACTTGGAGGGTGGAGTGAAGCCAGAGCACTTTTTTGTGGCTCAAGCACGTTGTCACGCATCTGGCGGCTCACCTCCTGGCCCGAGGTCACAGCCCGGGTAGCTGATGATTCTCTTACCCCTCGTTCGTGCTCACTTCTCTGACTTCTAGGACACATGGGTGTCAGCTCCACGTTGAAGGGCCCGGCCTGCAGGGCACCCTCGTCACCACGGTCAGAGGCAGCATGACTGCTGGGGGTTTCGTCTCTCCTTGTAGTCCCCAGCTCCTCCCGTGGGTTTCTGCTTGTCCTCAGTGTCCCCCACTTCACAGCCATCTTCCCTCCGGACTGCCCGCCCTGCGGACTTCCAACTCCAGCTTCTTGCCGGAGACACAGCCGTACGGAGATGGTTCAAGTGCGTAAGGTCAAATCCCTGAAACAAATACAGACATATGTGTACACACGCGCACACTCACAGACGCACACACACGCTCTTCTCTGTCTCCTGCTCTGCTTCTCTGTCCCTAGTCAGCTTCGGCTGCTGCTGCAAAACACCATAGACCAGGTAGTTTACAGGCAACAGAAGCTTCTTTCTCGCAGTCCTAGAGGGTGGGGGTCCGAGATGAGGGTGCCCGTGTGCCAGGGTTCCGGTGAGACCCCTTTTCCAGGCTGCAGACTGTCAACTTCTTGCATCCCCGCCTGGCAGAGAGTGAGCCGGCTCTCTGGCCTTTTCTCGTAAGGGCGCTGATCCAGTTCCTGGGGTTTCCACCCTCGTGATGTCATCACACCCAAAGACCCCCTCCAACGCCATTCCACTGGGATTAGGGTTTTGACATGAGAATTTAGGGGACACATACCTTCAGCCCATAACAAGCACTGAAACAAGGAGCAAGGCTCTCGGGGACACTGCCAAGACTGACCAGGGTGGGGAGAATCGATACCTTGTGGCTTTCCTCCCTGTCTGGGGTAAGCTGCTGGTGAATCCCATTAAATGAACCTAACTGGACGGCAGAAGATCAGCCTCCTGGAGCCCAGGGAAGGGTGAAGAAGAGAAGAGTAGGGAGAGACTCCTGAGGAACCATCTCTACATAGATGTCCACCCTTGAGGTCATTCGTTTGGGTAAATTTACTTTAGATAAATGCAATTTGTTCGCTCAGGCATGGATTCCGTACACGTTCATTCAACACCCAGGAGCAGGCCCTGTGCTAAATGCTGGGGCGCACACACTCACAAAGACCGATTCTAATGTGGTAGGTAATTTATTGGGTATCATGGTGTATTTCGCTCTCTCCCATGTATTTCCCCTGCCGTGCAAAGCCGAGAACGGAGACTTTGAATTTGCCTGGTTGAATTTCAACAAGTCTGTTTAAATGCCTCATTTAGCATTTTACAGCAGCTTGTGTGTAGTAGGGCCAAAGGCAAAAATTTCCAAGCTTAAAATTTGGAAAACCTAAAGCTGTGTGTAGGGTATCGTGCTGGATGGAGTGGGGAGGCTCGCTCACAGCCGGCGGGGGTGGGAGCAGCCGGGGGAGGGGGAGAGGTGGGAGCGACCTCAGAGCTGGTGCAGGGGTGCGCTTTCGCGTTTTCGCGGGTAGGACGGCTCTTAATCCCCTTTTTTTCAGTGTTCCAGAAGGTGGCTGAACTTTATAGGGGACATCCGTGGTCTCTACGGACACTGTTCTTTAGGAGGAAGTGTGTGGGCGTGTGTGCGTGTGTGTGTGTAGCTGTGGGGGTGCGGGTACAGCATGCATCAGCAGGGACAGCTATCCTTTAAAAATCTAAAAAGTCCCTTTTCTGAGTGTTTTGAGCTGCGTTCACCCCCTGGGATTCTTATATGATCATAGAGAAGGTCAGGGGTCAGAGAGTCCCTCCCCTACCCCCATCCTCCCCACCTCCAGTGACTGAGATTGAGTTTCTCTCCAGCCTAACCGAGGGGCTTGAAGCAAATTAAACTTCAAATGAAATAAAATGTGATGTTTTCTGTACTGGGTGTCGCTGGCGAAAATTTATGTCCCCACCATGATTACGCAAGGACAGCGACTACCGAGCTCCTGCCATGTGCAAGGGGCTCTGCCAGGTGCTTTTATTCTTTGATTCACTCATCTCTTCGGTGAAGACTTGCTGACACCTATGTTGTGTTGGGCACTGTTTTTAGAACAGCGCTTAGCGCCGAGGACTCAACGGTGAGCAGGACAGATGAGGCCCCTCATGGAGCTTACACAATTGTGGGGCGCGGGGATCGGAACGACGTGCAGGGAGGAGCCAAGGGAAATCCAGGAGGAGGAACGTTTGAGGCGACCCCTGGCCCCGAGGCCACTGTGGCCACGAGGAGTGGGCAGGGGCAGCAGGGGCAGTGAGACGGGGTAGGAAGACGAGGATCTGCAGCTCACGTGCGAAGCATTTCGTTTTTCTGGTGTCAAGCCTCCTCGTAAATGCCACTTGGCCCCCATTTTTAAGTAACCTTGAGTCTAGCAGGGCAGGCAGGCCCGTGAGCCGGTAAT
Organism: Cynopterus sphinx; assembly: GCA_030015415.1. Classification (NCBI taxonomy): domain Eukaryota; kingdom Metazoa; phylum Chordata; class Mammalia; order Chiroptera; family Pteropodidae; genus Cynopterus; species Cynopterus sphinx. The sequence goes on from CM057389.1 coordinate 89,748,751, forward strand.
TGTAGCCCGCGTGCCGCGTGGTCGGGCTCTTTCCATGCCGGTGAGCACAGGGAGGGCATAGTTTGGGGTGGGGGGCAGTCCAAGAAACCTTGCAGAAGGGAATCTTGAACGAGATACAGGCGTTTTTAAGAATTGTGAGGGATCTGAGGTTTTTATCCCACTTGCAAGCTAGCAGGTGAGCCCGTCAGAGTTCCAGGGATTTTGGCAGAAGCCGCAAGTCCCCCGGGTCGTAGACACAGAGTTTTAGTGCACGTGGCGCAGCGCACAGTGTGGGCTTCGTGGTTGCCTTGGTTCCCTTTGCTTCCCAAGGCTGAGGGGGGTGATTTGCAATGGCCAGATCCATCCTGCAGACAGTGGGCTTGTTACCTGCTGGGGAACCCGAGATGGGGAAACTCATTATTATCATTATCATTATTATTATTATTATTATTATTATTATTATTATTATTATTATTATTTTTAAAATAAGGGGTGCTAGCAAACCTGCCCCTCTTTGCCCTGGAAGAAGACATCCTCTTTATCATCCTGGCCAGGAGACAAGTCTGCCCTCGGCCCGGAGGGAGCCACTCTCTCTGTCCTCCCAGGCTGTTTGCTGCACGAATGTCCTAGAGAAGACAGTCCGGGACAGGAGCAGGTAGGCCTCAGCTCATAAGACATGAGACACCCACGGGGACCCCCTCCCAGAATGGCACAGCTCTTAGGGGCTGCGTTAGGGAACGCTGAACTCGTTTGACCCTTTGGGGAGTAGAGGCAGCTGGGTTGAGAACTGCCCGCCGTGATGAGTGAATGTGCCGGGTGCTCTCCCGCGCAGGGTGATGCTATGGCTTGCAGCGGTCGCCTCCGTCCTGATGGGCTTTGCCACTGGAGCTGCTTTCCTTGAGTTTCCTCTCCTGGGGCCCCGTGTCCTCTGAGAGGGGACTCCGTTCTGTACTCTCGAGGTCAAGTCTGATGCCAATACCTAATTCTCGATACGAGAAGAGCGAAGGGATTTTTCTCCAGTTCCAAGGCCGAGGGTGGACGTTTTAACATGCCTGGCCTCTGGGTACCGGTGGATTTTGGGTCTTTGGGAACTGTGTCCCAGGATGTGCGTATCACCAGCGATTTATATCTGTGCAGAGATCAGCTTGGGAGTCAAAGCATGAACTTTTGATTGAAAGGAACGTGGCTTCACAATCCTGCCCCACCCTTACTGGCTGTGGGAACTTCTCCGACTTCCTAACACCTGTGGGGTTCTGTCTCCTTGGTAACATGGGGGTGACCCCGCCTCTGCCCTGGGCTCGTTTTGAAGATTAAATAAGATATTGAAGGCTGTTTTAATATTTTTATCTCACTTAATCTTTGAAAAAATAACAACAACACTGAACTGCAAATCTGTGTTTTGCTGATGAAGAAACTGCAGCTCAGGGAGCAGGACTAAGAACGTGGAAGTGTAAAATAAGGTTGTTGCTTTCTAGGAGCTCATCAGCTATTTGAGGTGACACGACCTCCTTGGAAAGAATTGTGTGGAAATAAGCCCAGGTCATGACTGCAGCTCCATTGACATGGTATAGTTTTGGCTACATTGGAACGGTGTCTCCCAACTAAAACGTGCAGAAGACTCACTTGAAAAGCTCATTATTTGTAGATTTTGGGGCGTCTCCATCTTCAGCAGCTTCATGAAAGAGTCGGGTCTTAAAATCTGGGCAAACCATGGGTGGGCAAGGGCAAAGGAGGGGTTCTTCGCAAAGGGGAACAAGTTATGAACAAAGCTCAGGAGACAGAGATGGATCATATTTGCAGAACTAACCATGTTAATATACATAGTAATTCAAGTTTATTGGTTTTGCTGGACTTTAATAAGGTAAGTATTTTCTCATTTCCATGACCTTTTTCTTACAAGAAACTTAATTAACAAACCTGTTCGTTGCTTGAAGCTCTTCTCTCTGACATCCCCACGTTGCTTTTGCCGAGGACCATGCCGTGGTCTACTTAGATACGGATATTCCATCTGAATTATGCAAAAAGGGAGGCTCTGAAAGTCAGGTAGGAATGAGGGTCCTGCTCAGTGGTGACATTCCAGGAACTTAGTGCCCCGTGACCCCCCACCACCCAGGATGTGCGATTTGGGAGCGACTGCACTTGGACCTGGGAGTCAAGGTGGCCAGCTGGGCCACGAGTTGAAAACTAAAGCCCCACCTGCACCCTACTGCGGTTGCTTTTGGTTTGTGTTGTCTTAATCTGAGGCTTTTTATTTTTGCCAGCACGATTTTAAAAATTAGTGGCCACGCTTTAAAAGATGAAAGGATTAAAGAAAAATAAACAGAATTTCTCACTTCCTTGAGATGTTGGGAGATTTGGTAAATCCTTTGGGGCTGCTTTTGTCTGTAAGAAGCAGAACCTTACGTAGACGGGCTTGGGCCGCAGAATTAGTTGCTGGCATCACAGCTAGACACAAGTCTGTCCAGAGGAAGAAAGACTGTCTCTTCTCGTTTCTTTCTTTGGAAGTCCAGGCACGAAAGCAGCCCTTTTGCAAAGATGTCTTGGTGGCTAGCATTGGGCCGTGCACCCATTCTTATCCTAGTCACTGACAAGGAAACGCAATTCTCCTCATTGGCTTACAGCATTATGGGTGTAGCCTTGGAGAGCAGAATGGGAATGGGATCCATGTAGTGGAAGCGGCTTGCAGGGCCCAAGAAGGAGAGAGTGGATATTGGGAGACAACCAAGAAGGTCCATTACGATTTGTCGTTCAGGTTTCATATTCCTTCCAGGTAAAAACTGGCTAGAGATGGGTACACTCTGCTCCCTTTAGAGGGGCTCATGGAGTCTTCACTTTGCCACAGCACTCCCCCAGATATTATTTTAAACCCGATTTGCCTCAGTATTTGCTTGCTTAGGTCCTACAGGCTTTTGAGTTTGGGGCCTCATCTCTACACGCTGCAGAGGCGCCATGCTTTTGTTAAGTGGCATTCCCAACTTGAGCTTCTGGTGGGCTCAGATAGTCAGACTGTTTAATCACTCCTCTCTCCCTTTGCCCACTAGATGCTGCTTGCCAGCCTCCCAGACGGTTGATATCTTGTTTCCTCTCATGGCCAACTTCCCCTTCATGGCTTACTTTGGGTGATTTACCTATCCTGTGGGCCACCAGGCAAATCCCAGTGAAAGTCCTTTGTCCCATTCACACTGCTAGGAAAAGCATCTTTAAGAGCGTGAGTCTTCAAAAAGCTGCCTCCATAAGGAATTAGTCTTTACGAAGAGAGAAAACATACAGTGTCAGTGTCAGTCTTGGCTGGTGACAAGGTGCAATGAGCCCAGGATCAAACACGGGAAGATGGATGGGGCCAGATGGTTCTTTGATCCTAACAGAGATGTTAACCCTAAGTGCCCTTCGGAAGGGAGACATTTTTCTACGTAGAAAGAAGAGAGATGAAGGTGAATTCTTCACAGCTTCCCAACGGGTGTCACAGAGTAGGGTGACCAGGAGATGGTGTTTGAAAGCATCATTGGTGACTGGTAAGGCACGCACATACGGCCCGTTTTGATTGTTTGGGAAGCTGTAGCTACTAGAAAATTCAAGGTTGACAATATCTTAGCTGTGAAAGGCCTCCATTAGGAAATTCAGGATCTCACATTTAGTAGGGCACATCATATAGAGAAAGTGCATGGGATTTACTCATTCTTTCAAAAAGAATTTTTGTAGTTCTTACATGCTTCTAAGTGCCAGGGACATAAAACAAGGAGTGATTTGGACAAAACAAACAAACAAACAACAAAAAACAACAAAAAACCCCACCAACAATAAAACAAAAACAAAACAAACAAAAAACTCTCCTTTGATTATATCTGAAAGAGAGAATTAATTTAAAAAATACTTAGGAAAGTTAATTTCGGACTGATGGATGTGGGAAGCAAATGAGAAAGCCCACGGAATGGACAGTAACAGGTGGGGGATAGAAGCAGGTGGTGGTGGGCTGGTAGATGTTCAACTACTGGTTTGCTGGGTGGTGGTGGGGGGAGCCTCATTTGTAGTGTTTGCCAATTTCTCTGGTGTAAATGCTCCCACCATGGCTGATTCTAAGCTACTGACACGACTAGGAGTTGGGAAGAGAGGCCTACGGTACAAGCCGGCTCCAGACCACCTCTGGGAGTGCGCCGTGCTACTTTCAGAAAGGCCTGTGAGGCGAGGCCGCTGGGGGAGAGACACTTGGGCCGAAATGAGAGTGAGAAGGAGCCAGGCACCAGAGGAAGGTCCTTCCAGGCAGGGTGGACACACTGCAAGTGCAGAGGTCCTGGCGCCCTCAAACTCGGTGCGTTCTCCGGAGGAAAGGCGGGGATGAGGGGCTAGAGGGTGGCCATGGAAGACATCAGGAGGTAGTGGAGAAGGGTGGCCTTGAAGGCCATCTTCAGAAATTTATGTTCCATTCTAAGCATCATGGGAAATTGTATTAAGTTGAAGCAGACGATCAGCCATATCTGGTTAGCAAGAGACTGCATTTAAATTGCATGAAAGGCATTGGGTGTATGGTTGTCCCATAGCAGAGGAAGGTGGAGACAGGGAAAGACCAGATTTTTAAAAATTTTTATTTTAGACTTTGTTAACTTATTATTTTTTTTCAAAGTAAATGCTGTATGTGACCTAATTAGCAGGATGTCCGCACACCGTAAGCACTGGGTAGATGTTAGTTGTTGGTACTGGACTGGATTCACGTGGAGACGGGCCTCAGGGGAACCAGTGACATATCAGTCGCATTGGGTGGATTACAAAGCTAGGACACCACTGTGCGAGGGCTGCCCTGGAGGGCGAGCGTGCTGCTGAAGGTAGCTGAGAGCCCGCCATCGTCCCCAGCTTTTGAAACTTAGCTCAGGTCACAGAGACGTCAGGTTGACACTTGTCCCTCAGGGATGAGAGGAGGCCAGGTTATCAGGCCTGTTTGAGTCTTAAATTGTAGTGCATTTACTCATTTATGCATTTCCTCTGATCAGGGACTCGTGTTCAGCCACTAAAGTGGAGACCATCTGGCACCTTCACACAGGACATTTTAAGAGCAAGGGTATGAAAGAAGGATTCCTCGTGGGTTTTTCCACTTTGCTGTCATTGGTGTCTTTCCCCCCTTCCTTCATTAACTAGCAAGTGGGAATCCTTCCAAAGAGGAACGTAGGAAGACTATTATTTGTGCGGACAGACAGAAAAACATTGCTGATATTAGTAAGCAGAATTGATTGAGTGCCTGCTACATATTTGTTCAGCGAGTCATGGCTAAGAACATGCGTTTGGGGTTACACTTCCCAGGTCAAACCCAGCACCCCTGTTCATGGGCCTATGCTCATGGAAAAGTGACTCCTGTGCCTCGGGCTTCTCCATGTGTAGAGTGGGCCATCACTGCTGTCTTACATGCACGTTAAGGGAATAATAGGAATAAAGGATTTAGAACGATGTTTGGCAGGTAGTGGTGCCTAATAAACGTTAAGGACTGTTTTTTATCTCGTTCAGAGGCCTCACCCTCGCTGGAGATGTTGTGGGGCGTGTGGGATCATACCTGTGTCAGAAGCCTCTCTGTCCCCCAGAAGTGGGACCCTGCCGTCTCTGCCAGCCTTTTAAGCACCTCTCCCAGTGGACTGTCAGGAGGGTGACTGTCTTGGTGGCTGAGTTTCCATTATTTTATCTGTAAAATGGCAATGTGACTGTCAGGGTGTTAGGCCCTGGGCACACTTAACCCAGGTATTAGCACATAGCGACTGTTAGGATCAAATTAAGCAAAGATTGTAATGTGCTTACACAGAGCCCAGAATGGGGAAAGGGCTCAGTTAATGTCAGCCGTCACCACTGTTCTCATCGTCATCATTTCTGACCTCACATAAGCTACTGCTTGAACACTGCAACGATGAATACATTTTGATTGATTAGCGAATGCAATTAATTTGAAAAACACACACACACAAATAGGGGCTTAATTCAAAGACAGTCCTTTGCCAGAAGTTTTATGTATAAGTAATTCTTCTCTAAAAATCATTTCTTAATAGTTGATTCCCAAGGTTTTACAGTTAATAATATCTAAACATATTAAAAATACGCCTCATGGGGCTATCTGAATGATATAGGATTTTGATCAACCTTTACTCGTGCTAGAAATGAATTGATTCAGTTTAAATACTTTGTCTAAAAGTTATTTGGCCTGGAAAATACCAATCTAATTCTCTTACAAGTAAGAAAATTATAAAGAGAGAGATCTAATCAGTGAGTAGAATATAGCCTTAGAAATCGTGTATCAGCATACCTTAATGAAAGTAGAATAAATCTTGGAACTCTAATATCCCCCTTTCTTGAACCTAAATAGGCCCCTTTGGAAAACTATTTTATTGTTTCTCATTAAATTAGAATTGTGCTGAGGTGCCACTATCTACCGTTTCCTATTATTATTAATGTAAAAAAAAAATCACTGCATATTCAGCACTTCCCCCCGTTAAAGCCATCAGAAAATCTTCCCCACACTTATGTTTAACTCTGGCTCATTTTTAAACAAAATTCCTTTTTTTTTTTTGTTTACATCTGCATTTAAAGATAGCGATCCTTTCTAGTGACAATTAAGGAAATTTAATGTATAGGTTTGCTCCCACTCCACTAAATTAACAGGCCTCGCCGAAGAAGCACAGAAGGAGTTACAGAGGCAAGAAGTGTCTTGTTAACCTTAGGAGGATGCAGTGAGCTCTGGGAAACAGGACGTAGGAAGCATCATTTTTCAAAACATGGCTAGTGTGATGATACCTAAGACAGGATACACTCAAACTTTTCTTTCATCAACGAGATGAAAGGGGTATTAGTCAGGTCGAGCAGCAGAACAGAATGCCATGGGCCGGGTGCCTTCTAAACAACAGAAATTTATTTCTCACCGTTCTGGAGGCTGGGAAGGCCAAGATCAAAATGCCAGCAGATTTGGTTCTGGCGAGACCTCCCGTGATCTGCAGGCGGTTGTCTTCTCATTGTAGCCTCACTTGGCGGGGAGCAGAGAGAGCCAGCTCTCCAGCCTTTTCTCATAAGGTCACTCGCTTACCCCACTCATGACCTAGTCACCTCCCCAAGGCCTCCACCTCCGGATGCCATCACCTTGGGATTAGACTTTCATATAGGAATTTCGAGGGGGCACATCCAATCTGTAACAGGAGAGGCTTGATGGGGGATGACAGTGAAGTTCTAGAATACTGATGCTGTTTATGATGTTTCTCAAAAATGCCATAGTGCAGTGTTTCGTCGTCTTGATTCATTCCCAAAACACACACTGAGTGACAACAGAGGCCTTCTGTGGGTGGCCCACCTGCCACGGCTGGCCCAGAGATGTGTGATGTGTGTTTCTGACGGCAGCGGTTATGGGAGCCTCATTCAGACTGGTCATCCTCTCCAGTCCCCTTTCACATCTCCGATAGCTTCTTGGCCCCTAGAATAGAGTTTTCAATCCCCGCATGAAAGGCAATGAGCCTGTACAATAGCTCAGAGACTGTGAGGACTTAGCCTTCCAGTTACCAGAGGCACAGAAAATGGAAAGATCCTTTTTCCTACTCAAAGCAAATATCGAAGCCCTCAGGAAGGCTGTCAGGCCCCTACATGACACTTATCCCTCAGCCCTCACCATATCACCTACTAGACTTTCCGCTTTGCACATTCCATGCCAGACATGTAAGCCCACTCACCGCTGATACCCACGGCACCTCTCCCCCCGACTTTCTGGTTTTTATTCAAGAGCCACCTTGTCAGCGTGACCTTCCCTGGCCCCCCTTTGGGAGCTTATAAGAACTTTTTCCCTTCCAGCCTTACTAATCTCAGCTTTATTTTCCTACCAAAGCCTTTATCACAGTCCAGTACACTATATTAACTTTTTTATTCATTCATCATCTGTTGCTTTTTGATTAGACCAGAAGCAGCACGAGGGCAGCAATGTGGTCTTTCCACTGTCTCCCAGCACCTACGACAGGGCAGGTACCAAGCTGAATAGCAAATGCCTGACTGTGAGGTATGCCACGGAGGCCGAGGATGCTACTATGGAACCATAACAGGGTGGAGGAAGAAGCTCAAGAGGGGACAGGGAGAGACGAAGGTGGAGTCGTGAGGGTTTCCCTGAAGATAGGGGAGAGCCACGGGAAGATGAGTGACCAGAAAGCAGGAGAGGGGCAGGATTACCAGAGATGTTTTCTACTCTGCTGTTTTGCAGATCACAATGGTATCTGTAGTAACTACTTTTCATGAGCCTGAGAAATGGGCCTTTCAAAAAATTTGTAAAAAATTACCAAAGAGTCTGTTTAATAGAATTTTATGAAGCTTGTAAGCATGCAGTTTACCTGGGATTTTCCCTCAAGATACTGACTTGATTTCAAGCAATTTGAGGTCTTAGAGAGCTAATCACAGAGTAAGATGAAGAGATCAGGTAGGTCCAGCGTGCAGGATAGGGTCATCCAGACTGGACTCAGATTCCAGCTCTGCTCCTTGTTAGCCACATGACCTCAGGAAAACGGCAACCCTCTCTGAACCTTTTTCCCATCTGCAAGATGGGATTAAATATGCCGACCACTCCAGGCCATTCTGAGCATTAAATTCAAAAAATAAACATGTCACACAGTAGCCGGTACCGGATAAGCGGAAGCCATATTTATTAAGGCAGGCGTGCATTTTATTAACGATTATGCAAATCAGGGCATCTTATGTGTAAGACTGCTAAAGGTTGATTTCCTTTTTACTAGGAAAAATGTGGCTGAAAATATAATATCGGGGCTTTTCCTGTCTCTTGGCTTTTTAAGCGTGTCGCTGAATAAAACATTAAATGCATATATAATATGCGATATACGCGATACCACACAAGTACTTGTATTTTTCTCCTTGGCATCCCATAGGACTGCATTTCCTGCGTTCGGTGTCGATATGGCAGTGGATGATTTAGAACATACGGAACCATTTCTATCTGCTGCATCGTATGCACTTCTCTCATTGTGGTGTACATTGCCACTTTAGTCTAAGTGTGCCTTCTTCACTTGTAGCAAATGCTGTCAATGTCCCCCTCTCTGCTCTGAGACCATGGGGAGAGTACCTCATCACTTTTTTGAATCCTGTGAGTCCTATGGATTACCCTTTATTTAATACATACAGCATGTAAATAAGTTTCAGAGGCATAAAAGCTTCAAAACTAAACGAAAAGGAAAATTTAATAACCGGCCGATTTTTAGATCGTGCACTAAATAATCTGCTTTTCATCCTAAGAAAGGGGAGGAGGAAGGCAGAGTCTAATAGACACATATAACAAATTAAAATCCAGTATCTAGGGGGTGTAAATCACGTTCCGTGAACCAAACAATGTGGTTTTCATCAGATCTTCTCCAGCTGCTCTGCTTGGAAGCCTGAGCATAATTCAACCAATTGTAAAACAGAAGACGCTCCCGACAAAGGACAGAAGACAACACCGAGTTCATGGCTCTTCTCCAAATTCTGCCCAGGCCAGCGATGTATATAATATCATGTCCGTCAAGTGATATGTTTGAAAGCATCCCTAGGAGCTAAAAGGAGAGAGGAAGGGAAAAAGAAATAAGACATTTGCGCACTTGAGACTCTCTAAGGAAGAGATGGTATCAGTGTGTATAGAGCAGAGGTTCAACGGGGGGCGATTTCAGCTACTAGGGGACACATGACAATGTCTGGAGACTCGTTCGGTTGTCACAAGTGGGCAGGTGCCATCTCCCCACCCTAGGAAGCAGTTGTCCAGCTCCCCAAGTCAATCATGCTGAAATTAAGACACCTCTGTGTACAGGTTTCATGCTTAACTGAGGCCAGGTTGGAGATTTTGTTCACGTGACTTCATCATCCGAAATCCCTGGGATCATAAACCAGCATTTCTGTCAGAAGGCCCGAAGCCCCAGTGTCCTTGTGAAGGTTCGGGTCTCACACTGTCTTCCTCAGGTGATGGTGACGCCGATGTGAATGCACGAGTGAGTGAGTCCTCATCTGCTCTGGGTCCTTCCTTTGTGCTCAGAGAGAGGCCACGGGAGTGGAGCTGGTTTCTGATCAACAGGTCTGGACCTGGTAAATGACAAGGTGTCCGTGTGAGAAAACCGCGGTCTTTGCCTCAGGGGCCTAAGAACTCATATCTCTGCACACCAGCCTGTGACATGGCCACGAATTAAACCTAAGCACAAGCCCTGGTGCCCATTCTGCCCCCAAGGCGTCTCCTCTGTAGGTCTGAGGAGCCGTGGTGGGGAAGCAGGGAAGATGTCTGTTGCCTTGGTCTGGGCTGCACCCGGCTTGTGGTCAAACAGAAGACTTCAGTCTCCAGGGCTGTCAACCCATCCCCTTTTAATGGCATCAAATTTGTTTTAAAAAATGTATGCTGTGGGTTTTGAGGTAACAGTCGTAGCTCCAGAAAAGTTTGTTCAAGATTGCATTAGATAGATGCTTTTTGATGGGCAGCCTCTGTGCTTGGACATTTATGCTTCACGGCAGTGTAGTTGGGGAAAGAAAAAAAAAGGATGTGAGCTAGAGACTTTTCAGTAAATTTCACAAAACTATAGCTTTCTTTGCCCAAACGTCTCCGAAAATTTTACGAGAGGAAGAATTTTGTCCTTGTCATGCTTGGCTGAATGATTTGTTAAATTATATTGTAAATCAGCATTTGCGCAAATTGAAGAACAACTAATGCTGGAGTGTATCATGGGTTATTATACATGCAATTTGCATAAAAGTTAAAAAAGTCGGTGCTTCGGTGGGATCCGGGGGTTGCCGAGAAAGACGGCACGGAGCCGATGGCTAAGACGAAAACTGCTGCTGTTCAGACCTTCTGTTTTCTAATTATCAAAAAGCGTAGCACAGCCCCCGATCGGGTGGGCTCATAATCAAATCATAACCATTTCGGAGAAAATGGAAGCTTAATGTCGAACTGCTGACGCAGCCCTTTAAACCAGAGCTCTTTTGTACTTCGAGAGGGAAGTTCTACGTTTCGGTGTTTCATTGTTTTCCAAACTGAATGCCACGGGCAGCTGTGGGTGCTGTGGGGGTTTCGAGGATGCGGGGGGCAGTTGCCATGCTCTCCGGCCTTCACCCCAGCCAGGCTTCACCCAGAACAGCTGTGGATCATCTGTTTTACTTATTGGACTTCTGCAATTAGTGTGTGTGTGTGTGTGTGTGAGTGTGTGTGTGAGAGGACAGGAAGGGACGGCTAAAAAAAGTGCTGAAACCACTGGAGCAGTTGTTAAAGATTACCAGGTGGATGGAGGCCCCATTTCTCTCTGTACATAAAATAATGCCAATGGTTCTTACTTAAGAGCAAAAGAAAAGATTTTGAACTCTTCCATGAAAGGAGAAATGCAAGATGTACTGTAACGCCTTCCTCTTTTACTGGTAGCCTGTTACATTTAATTAGCTATTAACTGGAACCTACAGTTCATAATTCCTCCCGATTCCTCCCCCTCCCTTCTTCTCCCTTCCTCCCCCTCCTCCCCCTACCTTTTCCCTTCCCTTCCCCCTCACTCCCTTCCTTCCATTCTTCCTTCTTCCTCTCCCTTCCAGCACTTACTTACTGAGTAGCAAATTAAACAAACACAAATACTAAACAGGACCATTTTAGACATGATAAATGCTACGAAGAGAATTAAACGGAATGATCAGAGGGAATGCGCCTGGCCAGAAGGGGGGGGGGCCCGACTATTTTAGATTTGCTGCTGTATTTTGAATAAGAAAGTGGAGTAAGCTGCTGAGAGTGTGCCCTCGAATGCGAGAGGCCTTTCTCTCTTCCACCCCCTGCCCCACGGTTTTGGAAAGAAAAGAAAAGGAGTCTTGCGGTTGGTTATTTACGTTACGTGCAGTTACACCTTCTTTCAAGGCGGACAGGCACGGGGCCGTATCTGGCACCAGGTCTAAGGATCACATCTCACAGAGCATGCAAAGTTGTTGCGTTCTGGGAGATGCGACTTTCCTTCGGGTTCACGTTGAACGCCTGCACGAATGGAGGGCTACCGACCCTCTGGTCCCGATTTAACTAGAGGACATGAGTGTGCTTTGCTGTGGACAGTTGTGTTTAAAGGGAGATATTTTAGCTCAAAGCTAAAGGATGAGAGCCTGTGCAGAGATGTCACGCAGATGTGGGAAGTGTAGCTATCCTGGGCAGAGGGAATGGCCTCTGTGAAGGCCTGGTGGGGGAGAAAGAGCTCGTTCTGGTAGGGGACAGTCCTCTGCGCTAGTGGCAGCCCTGGGACGCCAGATGCACACGAGTCCGACGCCCCTCCCACGCCTGGGTTATATCCGTTTTACCCTGTATCGAGTTTCTCTCAAATGTCCCTGCAGTGTTCTGGGTTGTTCCCTCCGTAAGACCCATTGACGGATGTGACACCTCATTAATATGAAAACTTAGAAGTGTGAGAAGCCCTGGCAGCGCAGGAAAATCAGCCACGGCCACGCCTCGGAGGACAGCCAGACGGCCAGTCCAGGCTGTTTCTGCTGGTGGTGGGTCTGGCGTGGCGACACGGCGGCCGCAGCTTAAAGTCATTGCTGGGATATTTCTCAAGTTAAAAAAAATTACCCCCAATTAGCCGTTGTTAATACCACAAAATATATCTTTCCAGAATGTTTTCATTTTGGGTACATAATAGGTGAATATAGAATATGTTAAAATAGGTAAATATAGAATATGTTAAAATAGGTAAATATAGAATATGGTAAAATAGGTTAATATAGAATATGGTAAAATAGGTAAATATAGAATATGGTAAGAATAAAAGTAGGTTTTAATGACGTCTGTATGCGTATATCATTTTTTTTGAAGATTTACCTCATTTTTTAAAAAAATGTTAAATAATAGTCTCTTCCTTAGAATGCCATAGCTGAAACCCTGACTTTGCTGTGTATTAGCTGTCTTCCACTAAACAATTTATTTACTCAGGTCAAGAGAAGAAGAAGTAACGTTCTAGGTAGAAGAAAGGTGTGTGCACAGATACTAAAGCGGGAGAGAACTTAGTCCGTTGACGGTTAGTATGTTGGGGGTCAGCGCCCGAGGACACACATCGTAGACGAGGTGGAGAAGCAGCCAGAGCTGAGCCATGCAAAGCCCTGTGGGCCATGGGACGAATTCGGAAGCTTTCGAACAAGGGAGAAACATGATGAAACTTGAATGGTCCAAATTCGCGCGAAGAATGGCTTAGCAGGGGGCAGCAGGGGAAGAACACTCATTTGCAGAGTCTTTCTCTCATTTACTTTTTAGGGAAAACACCTCTAGAACCAAGACTTTGGTGTCGAATGTTGCAGATATTTGCTTTTTATCTTAAAACCTGTGAAGCCTCCGCTGGGTCCTCAATATATTCTTAAAACAGATCACAGAGACTCACAGGCACATGGACACATGGATGTTCAATGGAGTGAGTGGACTCCATTAAAGAACTGAATGGACTTTTTAAAAGGGGGTTCGGACTCCCAGGCCTTCTTAGCCTGAGATCATTATCACGTTTTCTTTTTGAAGCTTTTTATTTAGAAATAATTTCACTTAAACATTGCAAAAATAGCACATGGATTTCCCAGGGTATATACCTCAACCTGGATTCTCCAGATGTTAGCATGAATATGGGGTGATAATCCAAGCCAAAAATTAAAATCGATCCACTACTAACCTAACAGACCTCATCTGAATTTCCAAACTGTCCCACAAATGACTCCCCCAACCCCTCTTTTTGGATTCAAGATATAATCCAAAATCTCACCTTGCACTGCTTCTTGCTGTCTCCCTAGGCTCTTCCAACCGGGGTCAGTTTTTCAGTCTTTCTTTGTCTTTAATGATTTTAACATTTTTGAGGAGGACAGGGCAGCTATTTTGGGAAATGCCCCTCGTTTGGGTGTGTCTGAGGAGTTCCCTTGATTACCCCAGTGTCGTGCATTATCGGTGCTCTGACCTCCTCGGTGCATGATTTCAGGAGGTGCACGATGTCACCGTGTCTCCTCATTGTGACGTGAACTTCCATCACTCAGGTAAAGTGCTGTCTGCTGGGTTTCTCCACTATAACCTTACTATTTTTCCTTTTGTAATGAACAAGCATCTTATAGGGAAACTACATAGATATTCCGCCCTAGTTTCCTATTTCTGCTGTAGCAAATTACTACAAAATTAATGGCTTAAAATAACACGAGTTTATCGTCTCACGGTACTTTAGGTTAGAGTTTGAAGTGGGTCTCACTGGGCTAACATCAAGACGTTGGCAGGGCCGTATTCCTTCTGGAAGCTCCAGGGGACAGAGCCAGGTTTGCTTGCCTTTTCTGGTTTCTAAAGGCTTCTCACATCCCTTGGCGTGTCGCCCCCTCCATTTTCCAAGTCGACAGTGGTGGGCCAACTCTTTCTTACCTTGTATCGGTCTGACACATGACTCTGATGATTCCGCCTCCCACTTCTACTTTTGCAGACTCTTGTGTTTACACTGGGCCCCACCAGATAACCCACAGTAAAATCCCTATTTTAGGGTCGGCTGTGTAACAACCTTCATTTCATCGGCAACTTAAATTCCTCTGTGCTGAGTAACACAACCTGTTCACAGGTTCTGGGGATTAGGACATGGAGAGCTTTGGGGCCATTATCCTGCTTGTCACAATTCCATTCTTCGTCCACATTTTAACTTGAGCATTTATTTATTTATTTTTATCATCACGAACTTACAGTTTTCTATTGCAGTCAACAGATCTTAGTCTGTGAATGTTATTCTTTATTTTGATGGTGAAATTGTTTCAGGGAGTCCCTTCAAGATAGTTCGCGTGTCCTCTTTGGACATGTCCTCGTCATGACTTTGGTGCTATGAGATATCATAGGACCATTTTGTACTTTACCAGCCATAGTTCTGAAATCAGCCATTTGGCCGAGGGTTCCTGCTCTCCTTATTGAAGAATGATATTTAGGAGCCAACACAGGGCACTAAGAGCACTCATTGCTACTGAGGCAGCTTTGCTTCTTGGTCCTTTCAATGGGCAGGGTTAGGAAATATATACACAGCACACTTTTTTCTGTCTTTTATAGCCCTCGTAAAATTGTAAATAGATTTACCTGTTTACTTATTGTTTCATCCATTTAGCTCTGAATTTTACGAAGCAGGGGGTCTGCCATTATATAATAAAGTCAGCTCTTAGGTGTATGTTGCTGAAGTTCATCTGTAAGGTGAAAGTCACTTACAGTAAAACCTAAGTTGCTTCTAGTGACATTGATGATTTCCTCGAATCTTCCACAGATTTTAGTCCTTTATCATCCTCAGTAAGTTTAGCCCAGTCACTTTTACCTCTGGCGTTGAAACCAATTGTGGTTTCATCATCTGAGCCACAGATAGGCTTTTTATTCAATGAAATGCAGGGTTGTGCATACCAAGAGGAAAATAGAGACCCTTTCCCCTGTGTGTTCAGCAGATTGATGTCTGCCATCTTACGCTGCTGGACATATGCTCATTTGGTAGCATATCGGTAGAATATTCTACACTTCTTAAATGTCTCTAGCGTTCACTCTCTGTTTTTGTTCTGAGCACCTATAGATGAATTTAAGGAAGTTAAAAAACACTCAAGAAGCCATCTCAGTATGTGTCCAGGGTCACAGACATAGTTTTCTCTAGATAGCAGACACTAAAAAATATGTGCTCCATGAATAAATAAAAGTGTGTTTTCTGTCCTTTGGAACCTTGGAGCCTTTCCTGTCCTTTTCTTAATGACAAATTTTATGGCCCTCCTTACATTACTTCTTTTCTTTTCATTTGAGCCCTGTTTTTTATTCTTCCAAATAAAAATGATATTGGTATTGGTGCCCGAAGAGAGTGAATAATTCATATGCATTCCCACACTTGTATTCTGTTTCAAAGAGGTATCATGGACTTGGGGATCTCACTGGAACTCTGAGAAGGAGTGAACTTGAACTATTATTAAAACTCCAACGCCCTAAGAAGACTGTTTGGGAAGACAGGCAAGCTCTTCAAGCTCTATTTGAGGATCTATTTGAGTTTATTTGCTGCCAAACCTACAGTTTGTTTCCTTCCAAAACTGTCCCCTTTCATTGATGCAGCCAAAGGTCTTTCTCTAGGCAACTTTCTTATTTGCCCATTTCTGGGAATTCCACCAGGAAATACTTAGTCGGGGTTCATGGTAGCAGGAGACCGCCGACCTCAGCAGAGCCCTGCATGCTACATGTGGTGCTGCGTAGACATGTGCTCTCTTAAAGGAATAGTACCATTCCTGGCAGACAATCCCATTATGCTGACTCAGTTTTATTGTCTTTGTTTTTCACCCGGTTCCCGTGATAATTTTCTGTTCCACCACAACAGGAAGACAAGTAGGTGGCAACCTAGCCCTAGGAAAAGCAAGGAAGGTGGCTTCTGGGCAGAAGTTGGAGATGGTTTAGGAGAGCTACTCAACGATTGTTTTAATTAATTGTGCTTTGCTGCTGATTAGAAGTTCAGAACTCCTCTCGAGAATTGCCTCATTGCTACGCATCTCTCTGCCAACACAGTGTGGAAAAACAAATTGAGGAGCATCACCCATGAAATGCCACAATTCCTATTACAGTTTAGCTGATCCTCCTACCATCAACACCACCCTATTGTTTACCCACTGAAAATAAACAAGAAGTGAGGTGTCAAAGTCCTATTCTGTCTCTCTGTCCGTTACCAGCCTCGACTTCTCTCAGAAGACAGTGTAGCACAGAGGCTGACAGCATGGGTTTGTTCCCGCACAGGTTTAATATCATCTCACGATTTGCCCGTTATTGTGTCTAAACATTCACATGAGATATTTAGCTCATTAAGCCCTACTTTCCTTATCTATACAATAGGAGTAGTAAAACAGTAAAGCCACAGCCTACTCATGAACCCATGAGGTATAAATTGGATGTGGCTAATGTTGTCATTGGAAAACCCTTACATAACCCATAAAATGGATTCCTCATGGTTTTATGTATACAGTTATACAGTATGGGCGTATGCAAATATATAATAGTGCATATAGTAAAATACACTCTATAAAATACAGGGCGTATGTGCAAAATATAATTTTATGGCATAGTAGATATGCCGTTAGATTTGCCATTTTTATTTTTGCCCCCCTCCTCTTTTTTGCCCAGTTCACATGGTTGAATTCACATATGATACAACTCTAGTTTATCTCATGAAGTTGTGAGAAATAAAGACATCATGACTGGCAAATTGCTAATTCTGTATTAATGATAAAGCGGTCATGATGAAGGTGTATGATGGAGATGATAGTGATGATAAAAGTGTTGAAAGTGATGAAGAAGTTGAGGATGAAGAATATGACGATGATAATGAATAGTGATGATTTGAAGATTTTTACCATGTTAAGTTTCCTTAGAATAATGTTTGTTATTATAGGATTTCCCACACTGAGGGGGGAAAATTTCAAGCATCAGACAATATTCTTTCCTTTAGTCAACAAAATTAATGTAACATAAATGTACACAGTCTAACTCAATATATAGAAACCTGGAACTCCACCTTTAATTTCCTTCTGCTCGATGGCCTCACGAGCCCAAGGATCTGTCACCTGTGCTTCCTGACACGGGCAAGGTTATACCTTAACCATGCATACCAGTGTGCTTTGGTCTCTATCGATGAGAGAGATGAGTTAGAACAACATTATTTTATGGTTATAAGACATCAAACCACAGTGAACTTTAGCTCCCTAAATGACTCTTTAAATATTTAATATCATGTTAAAAAAAACATACAGACGTTAGATCAGAGAGGGGTTGCAGGATGGGAGAGGGAACCTCAAAGATTAAGGACGAGCTCTGGGCTCTTCGCAGGACGTTGAGCATGGTCACCCGGTCCTCAGAAAGCAAATCACATGGTCTATTATTTGCGCCATCTTTTCAGATAATAAACATTATTCTGCAAAAATAAAAATATGCATTGTTTCAGTCAGATGAGAATTTTCTTTTAAATGAGTTAATCCGGCCTTTTGAAATTTCTCATTTAACTCTAACTTTTTATTATGGAAATGATCAAACATGTACTAAAGTAAGGAGAAAAGTACAGCGTTCCCCTTTGTACCTCATTATCTGGCTCCAACAATTATTATTGACATTTTGCCACTTTATCTTTGTCTCACTAATTTCATCCTATCTGCTTTTCTTACTGGCATATTTTAAAGCAAATCCCAGGCATTGTATATTTTCATTGTAAAGTATTCAAAATATATCTTTATAGAATAAGCCTTTAAAAAAGGTAACCATAAATTAACGATAATTTCTTAATACCACAAAAAATCAATTGTATGACTTTTTAAATAGTATGGGGTATTTAAAACTATCGAAACCCTTGCCTTTGGTACCTAATCTATTGCGGTAAATTGTCGCAGTGGCAACTCATTTAAGGCACTCCACTCCACCGTGAGTTTGGCGATACATACTCTTGAGCTGTCATCTTACAAATCACATAGATCAAGATCAGCAAGCTTTTTCTGTAAAGGACTTGATAATAAATATTTTCAGCTTTGCTGTCCATGTGGTCTCTCTTATGACTACTCAACTCTGCATTCTATGTAAAAGCAGCCACAGATAATACATCAATGAAAGGGCATAGTTGTGTTCCAATAAAACTTTATCGACAACAAAAGGCAGGGCACCCTTGGGCCACCATTTGCTGACCCTGGCTATAGAAAAAGTAATCCAACTCCAACCAGAGAGGGTTTGCAAGCCCTGGAGTCAACAGTGCCTTGGAGAGTTCGTGTGTTGTGGTTGAACAGTAGCGTATTAGGATCCAGGGCCCAAATTCCAGATCTGTCTCCATCATGGCAAAGGTCTTGAATAGGCTACTTTTGGATTCATGATTTTTCATTTGTTTGATGAAGATAGAGGCCTCTACTTTTCCTGCTGAAAGAGGTTATTGCAGGGCAGTGGGATCGTGGATGTAAAAGTGCTTACGGAGCTGTAAGATGCTGTTCAGATGGAAGGCAATGATCACCCACTTTGCAGTGAAATCCTGGATGGGTCCCTGTTGACGATTCTTAATGACATTTTTATTCCTCACCTTTCATCTTTCTAGATGCCAGACACGTAACAATAAAAATCAGACTTACATTCACTGGGCACTTTTGAGTTCACGTCGAGGACTCATGCTAAGGGGGTCTGCACGTGTGATCCTGTTTGGTTAATCAGGTGTATTGTCTCAGTAGAAAGGAGGCTGAGACCAAGAGGTTAAGTACTGGCCTAGCCCCCACTGGGGGGAGTGGCAGCGTCAAGAGTGCCCCGTCTGACTCTACAACCTTGGATCTGTGCCTCTAATGACATTTAGGGCATACTGTCTGTCACCTTTCTCCTTTTTGCAACGCCACCAACTAACCCTTTTGCAGTATATGTGGTGCTTTTCTACCTACGTGAGTTCATTTAACCTTCCCAGCAGACACTCAGGAGCTCACTCAAGTCAGCAAGTGAGATCATTTTCAAAGATCTAGCTAGCTTCACTGTCATTTCCCAAGGGAGACCTTTTCTTTCCCCCCAAACTAGGTCATGTCTCTGCATTCAGTGCGTTCACTGTTATATCCTAGTATTGCTGTGCCATGTGCACTTCACAGTGGTAACTAAAGAGTCATCGTAGAGAAAACTCCACAAAAGCAAAAATGATGTCGTTCTTGTTCACCACTCTATCACCACCCTTGGCCCATAGGTGCTCAGTAAACACCTGTTGAAGAAATGTTCCTAAAATTAATGGGAATGGGAGTTGTTTGCTTTTAAATGAAGTTTGCATCCTAATGACATTCATGACATTGTCAGTGGAATTGGCTATTCCAGCAGGGAGCCTGTTAGAAAAACAATGCATCAGCTCCACACCTGGGACTGTGGTCTCACAGATATCTGGTCTACCACCTACTTAGGAAAAGGCAGCAGTGGAGGGAGGGAGGGGGATGCTTATGCTACAGTGCCAGTGCCTGGGATGGGGAGAGGTTGGTCCCGTCCCATTTGGGAATGTGAAAAGTATGTGTGTGTGTGTGTGTGTGTGTGTGTGTGTGTGGTGGCTAAAGATGATCTCCTAATAATGTATACAAAAGGATCATGGGAAAGTAATTGCAAACAGAATGGTCTTTAGAGGCAAATGGGTGACATGAATACACAAAGAGGGATTGGTGAGGTCCTTAGTGGTCTGGAGAGTGTGTGTTCTGCTGAAAGCTATTCAAATTCCTCATGTTAAGAAAATCACTTTGTAGACAAACAAGACGTAGGCCGGCACAATGGCTCCCAAGGAATCCAACTTTGCAATTCCCAGAAGATGGAGAGAGGGAGGACGTGAAGCCAGCAGGGAGGAGAGGATGCAGCACGAGAGAAATGGTTCCCGGGCAGGTGGTGAATCTTGGGGTGATCCCTCTTGAGTCTTCGTCCCTTAAATCAGTGTAGATTCCCTTTTGGGTCTAAGATGGCGGTGTGCAGGCCCCCACCAACAGTGTGGCGTCTGGCAGTCGCTCCATCATGAAATTTTGGTTCTAATGCACAATGAATGACAGGCTGGGTCTGCCCCAGAGAAAAAAGAGCATTTTCTCTTTCTTATCTTGACTTCCTAGGATAATTCCAAACTCAGGTGGCTGACTTTTAGTTTATCACATTCTAAACAGATAAGTGGAGCAATTTTGATGTATCCAGGTGCTTCTATTCACAGGTTTTCTTCCTTCTCATAGTAATTTCTGATTTGGCTTCCTGGGTAGGTATAGGCCATTCTGCTTCTATTACCTTTAATTAAGGTCTTTGCCATTTTTCATCAGCAGAATCGGGGCAGGTGATGCCAAGGTGACCGAGGGCTCTGTATGGGCACCTGGGTTAATGCGTGGCCATGCTAGAGGCATAAAGTGTGCAAGAGTCACTTACGGGACCGGACCTCTGTTTTATGTTTAATTATCTTAAACATTGCAAGCTCAGCTCTTCGCTTTGCCATGGTCTGTCGGGTAGAGAGAACATTGATGGAGTTTTTTTTTAAATCCCTCCAAAGGGCCAAAGGTTAGGCCCTTATGAAGCTACTAAGACCAAGGGGGCTTGTAGCAGGACTTAGATTACAGACATGGGCAGAATCACCATCTCACGCAGCATTTGATTTTGCAAATACGTCCGGAGGCAGGACATTAATTTTACCAACTGCTCAGAAACAGGGATATAAAGCAGGCGTGAAACCAACAGATGCAGATGAAATTTCGGAATTGGTTTCTTGTTCTGCATGTGAAGGAATGGGTAAAAAAGAAAAGAGACAAATGAATACAGAAGTCCACTCCTCCCTGGGTAGGATAACTATGGCTTAGAATAATAAAATCCGGGCTGGAACGCACCATTTCTACATGTGTCCCCAGCAGTTAACAGCAAGGCGGAGGAAGAGTCTTTCTCCAGGAAGAAAGGGGTAGGGCAGGAGAGGCACTGGGGCTTCGCATGGCAGTTTTCCTGATTACTGACACTCACACGCTCCTAACAGCCCACAGAGCTACAGCCACCAACTCCAGTATTTGTCACTGTCACTTCCCAAGTGCTTGGCATTGTTCAGGAAATTATATGTGTAAAGCAGAGCTGCCTGCGTCCAGCTTCGACAAGGGGACAGCCATGCAAGGGTGCTTGAAACCGAAACAGGCTTATGTGTCCTATTATGGGCCCCAGCAAGAGTCATAAATAATTGTGACAAGTTTTTTTCCCCATCCCATGTGACAGTCCTTGACTCTGCCTCCTGTCTCCTCTCCCCTCTGCCTCATAGACTAGACCTGCCAGGCTGTGGGATGATAGATGTTACCGGGCAGCAGATGACAGCTGGATAGATTTTTTAGTTGGTGCTTTAGAGGGAATCAGATATGCTGTATAAAGCAATAAAAAAAGCACACACACAAGGTGGATTAAAAATAGCTGGCGCAGCAGTAACCCACTTTGTTGTTTATCAAAAGTTAAATCTCACATGGTAAGTCCTAGTGATGTGTTAATTTTTCAGCCGCTTGTCAGAGTGACACTGACGACAGCCACCAAAAATAAAAAATAAATAAATAAACAAAAAGAGCAGGGGGGTAAAAGCAATCGACTACTTCCTTACTATATTTTTATTTGCCTAACAGACAAAAATATTGTCTTTAAACCATATCTAAGAGGAGAAAGGGACTCCTGGTGCTGTGCCATATTGCGGAGGTTTTTGTTCTTTGTTTTTTTAATTCTCTTGAATTTGAAACATAAGATTGAACATGTGGATTATGGAATTATTCAGCTCTCGTTCAATTAAACGTTTTAGAAAACACTGCTCGGTCTCCTCCACGCACTCTATTGATCTCAATTCCCTGTAACAAACGGTCTGGGTTTCCAGCTACCTTGGCAATGTCATGTAGGCGTCAACAGCACTACTTAGTGTGTTTTTTATAAAGAATTACAGCCTTTTCTGGATGGCTCCGACTTTCATCTCGGGCAGGCTGGCTTGGCTACCTCGGGTCTCGGTGGCTGTGCGGCGGGGCTGGAACATAATTCAGGACCTGCCCCACTCCCCAGTTCACCGACGTGACAGGCCGGGAGGTACTTCGTCACCGCATTTCCGTCTTCCCCGGCCCCGCAGGGGAAGTGGCTGTGTGTGATTTAAGAGCTCTCAGGACATGAGATCACGACTATTTTCCCCCTTGATTTTTTCTGATGAATCACGTTAGGAAGGCTGTAGCTTTCACCTGGCAGCGTGTGGCGTGAGGAAGGAGGTGGCGCAAAATGTTTAGTAAAAAAATAGGTCTTTTGGGTTGGGGACCAGGCAGAAGCGATGATTTGAGCTGTGCCTCTACGGCTCAGATTTGGGGATAATTCGATGCGGATGCAGTTGCATCATTTCTAGCAAAATCGGGTTGTGCGTGTGTTCTTGGGTAGCGTCGATTATTTTGATTGTTGTGCAATGATTTCCGTAGAATGATTTCCATGCGAGAGCCTATATTTTATGGCTTCATCACTCAGTTCAGTTTCGTTTTGTGTTTTATTTTCCAGCAGATGTGAATTGATGAGATGTGAGTGGAAGAAAATGTAATGAAATGGTTGAAGGGCAGGTTGGGGATCCAAATCCCATGTTGTTTTCTTAGTCCCTGGGTGACCTGAGGTGTGTTGTTGGCTTCTCCGTGCCTCCGTGACTTTACCTGTAGACGGGGGCGGATCTTCATCCCCTAGGAATGATCATTATCTCCTGGGGATGATGAGGAGCCCCCCGTGGTAGGCTGTTTTGAGGACTGAGTGAAATAATAGACAATCTCTGACAATAGGTGTTGACAAAATATTCCTTTAATTATTGTAATTATTATTTAGTTGTTGTAATTATCACTGCGACAGTTTTTTTCAGGCCTCCTGCATCTCCTTACTCTGAATCTTTCCAGATTTGATGACCTTGTGTTGGACGAGTGAATGGAAAGCTATTTTCGGAACAAAGCCTTCTTTGGGGTTAAACGAACAGTAGCGTCTTGTATTGTTTGACTCGGTGTAAGTGGTCTTTGATAAGCCAGCCCTCCAAGTATAAGGGATCATAGTCGGTAGATCACTGAAAACTGCTTTTTGGGTGAATTCCATCTCTTTCTCCTTGGAAAAGAACCTTCCATGAGATGCTTGACACGGACGTTGTAGGGTGCCTGAATTTGTTGATCCGTCATTCGTCTCCTCGTTCTTGCTCACCATCCAGCTCCTTTATGGCATAGTACCATAGACGTTCTTGAGTTGCAGTCATCAGATATAGGCAGGTTCTAGCCTAGAATCATTGAAAAAAAATTTTTTCCGGACACGATTCCCAGTGAGGACTACGATCATCGTGGCCGGGGTGGGCGCACATGCATGGTGTACCTGTGTTAGGCTGAAGCCAAGGCTCCATGAAACACTGGCTATCCTTCCCACATGTGACATATGCTGGACTTTTTCTCTTCGTTTAATTCTTTTAAAAAGTGCTGCTCTAGACCAGGGGTCGGCAAACGTTTTTCCGCAGAAGGCCACGTAGTATTTTTGGCTTTGCCTCTACTGACCTCTGTGACTGAAGAGTGAAGGCAGCAGAGACAAGACATGAACACACGGGTGTGGCCGTGTTCCAAGAAGCTTCACTCTGGACACGGAAATTTGAATTTCGTGTAATTTTCTTGTGTCACAAATATAATTCTTCCTTTGATTTTTTTCCTCCAACCACTTGGAACCATAAAAACCTTTCTTAACCTGCAGACCATGCAAAAACAGGCAATGGGCTGGGTTTGGCCTGTGGGCCATCGTTTGCCATTTCTGCTCTAGGCCACCAAGTTGATTTTATGACCTGAAGTTTACAAAACACTCTCCCCGAGCATTTCCAAAAATGACTCGGAAGAGATGCTATTGGCAGGAGTGCAAATAGCTGCTAATGGAAAGAAGGCCCGTCTCTTCAGATAGGTTTGTGACACACCAGAGTGAACAAAGGTGTCTGTCCTCCAGCAGAAAGTCTGACTCTTCTAGCCCAGTACCAGACTTTATGATTTCCTAAGAGGGGTACACCCTCGCCCACTGTTGGACCACAAGGCTCTTATTTCCTAAAACATCTCCATGACTTGGGTTCTGAGTAATACCTTTGTGGGAATCCTATTTCGAAAGCTCGAGTCTGGAGATGTCACCCTCTTTTCACGGTGGCAAGCACTATGTGAAGGGACTGAGTATTTGTGAGTGACCAAGGCCTTTGGCAATAATCGGTCTCCCAATAATGTGTTGAGGAGCACATTTCAGAGCCTATTATGTGACTACACTAAACACATGGAAGCAATGACGTACCCAGTCTCTATTTTGGGGGGTTTATAGTTGAATTCCAGCTTCATTATAGGCTACACGTTGATGAGCACAAAGTGACATGGTCTCATGCCGAGAGCAGCCCCAACTGTTGCTGAGATCATAATACGGGATCGTGATTACGATAAAACATACGAGCATTTTATAATTTTCTTGTTTTTCTGTAAGTCATTGTTTTTGAGTCTCACAGCAGCTGTTTGAGATGGAAGGACCAGGGGTCACAGGTCCATTTTACACGGAAGGGAATGGAGTGACTTGTCCAAAGTCACAGCTTCAGCGAAAAGTAAGACGATGCCATCAAATCCTTTGGCACTGGGTTTGAAATCAGCCTGAAATAGTGACGAGCAGAAATAGCGCTCACTGTTGGCCTGTCCCCCCAAAGACAAATTGAGCAGCAAGTGTCTTTATGATTCTGTGTCCCCTCAGAGGATTTTCATGGAGATGATTTCGTTTCTCTTTAAAGAAAACATTTTAGCAGCTGCGAAAAAGAAAGGTAATGTCATTCAAGAGGATATAAATCAAAGAGGGCCAGTCAGCCCGAGTTTGTAATTTGAGAAGGCCCCACGGTTCAGACTCCACCAGCACTGGAAAAAGAAAGGAAATGACTGAAGGTCGTGGCACTGTTTCAATTAGGACAAAACCCAACCCTGCTTCGAAACCCTGTGCTGAACATGGAAAACTCGTGCCTCCCGGGGAGCGGGACTGGGTGTTCCACCTGCACCTGGAAACGGGTAGCGGTCTAAGGCGCAGTCGTGCTTTCTAGCATATGCTCATCTCCTGCAATTCTGATAACGGGGCCAGGGGAGTCGATTGCTTTGTTTTCTGCTGTTTGGCAGTGGAAACCTAGGGATTCATAATGAGGGGTAAGAACAGCTGTCCGACAGGATCAGCGTGCTCGGGATGCGCAGGTGAACAGTGGGCTGTGGGTGAACAATGGGCTGCGTCCCCTTGTCGGTCAGGTCTCACAGGGGTCCCTCCCGACAGCTCTATCCAGAGCAACCGCCACCCTTGAGTCACTCTTTCCCGCATCGTCCTATTTCCTTTCCTGCACGTCACTTAGAGTCACCTGACGTTGCCTCGTTTATGCATTCCCATATGTCTTTCCTGTCTGTGTCCCTTGCATAGCGTCGGCCCCATGAGAGCACAAGCTTGGCTTTTACACCTGGGGTCAGCAAACCATGGCCCGTGGGCCCCATCCATTTCGCTGCCTGTTTCTGTGTGGCCCGCGAGCTAAGCATGCTTTTTACGTTTTGAAATAATCGAGAAGCACTCAAACAGATCAGAGCGCGTGGCGTGTGACCACGACGCGACATTCGTGTTTCCGTGTCCAGGTGTAAGCCTTTCCTGGTGCACCGCCACACCCGTGTGCTCGTGGGTTGTCTGTGGCGGCGGCGACACACAGCAGCAGAGCTGAGGCCTTGTGACAGGGACGCTAGGGCCCATCTGCAGAGCCCGGAAGGTTTGCTCCCTGGCACTTGGCAGACCCCTGCTGAATGCCCAGCACAGTGCTGAGCATCTGCGAGTGCCCAGGAAACGTTGCGGGGATAAAGAATAGAGCTTGGCGAGAGTTATTTCCAAAGGTCCCTTTCCCGTCCCTAATAAACAAGTAGTGCGAACAGATGAATCGGAATTAAATGTTGCCTCCAGGCTCTGGAACCATCGCAAGACCAAAGCTGGGGGACACAAACGGCTGGGCGGAGTCTGCTCAGGAGCCGCGTCTATCGTTTCTTTAAAAAAGATGGTCAAGGACCATTTCAGTAATGACCAGGTGTCTGAGGTTCCAGCCTCTAGAAGCTGGATGCTTTCAGCTCCCTCCCGGCCTCATGTATTTTCTCTAACCCGGCCTCTGCCTCCTGCTTTTTATTTGCAGCCTGACTGAAGATTGAACTCCGGTTCCTGCCGCCCCAAACTCAGTGAACCTCCCTCCCTCCCCCCCAAAATGTCGGCCTCTTAATCCTCTTAATGGAAAGGTCCATGTAACGCGGAGAATACATTCGGAACGGCCCACGGTACAAAAAGACGGCCTGGAAATAACAAGGGGGAACACTGGACCCAACGCATCTGCACACACACGGAGTTGCCAAGGAGACATGGCAGCTCCTTGCAAACTGCCAGCGCTGCTGCTTTGAGAAAGAATTGACAACTGACCTTTTTCTCTTCTTCCCCTGCCTGCTTTGTACCAGGCACAGAAGAGCCTTGTGGCTTGAAGGATGCTTTTGATAAGGCAGATATTTGGATTCTGCGCTGTCTGCTGAATGGAGGGGGTGGGGGGTGGGTGGGGGGGTCCTGGTTTCCAACTCCTCTAAGAACCAGAAAATCTTTTATGAGCGTCGCCTCCATTATGACCCAGTCCGTGTCATTGAAAGGGGCGTTTTCACACTGCGATTTGGCTCGTACAGTCCCGAGGAGAGAAATGACATATTTTGTTGCATTATTTAAATATTCCTGCTGAACGCCAAATTAAAAATATCCATTAAAGGTTTATTTGATATCTTCCTAATTATTGCCCATTGCGCATTTGACAAATTATTTACACATTTTAATAATTGCGACTTTCTTTGGAAGTGACACAAAAACAATTACTTTTTCGAAATTCCACTGTGTATATGCTTTTGAAACTACATAGCCATTAAAAACAGTCTGTCGAATTAAAGGTTGGGCAATTAATTAAGTGCAAATTCTGTAAAACTGGACCAAGGAGAAAATTCATCAAACCTATGAAATATGACCTATCTTGTCCAAAAGACAAATATGTTTAAACAAAAGATGAAAATTGATGACAAAATTACGGATAGCAAAATGCACACGGAGCAAATATAAGACAGCTGTACTTGGTCTCAGCGTGTTGGGTTTACCCGCTCAGAATTCATGATTCATTACCTTCACCGTCTTGTAAAACTTTTTGTAGTTAATCTCCAAAGTCCTGTATCTGGGATAATAGAAGTTCTCACGCAGAGCTGGGGAGGCTGTCATCCGGATGACCCCTGACCTTTAGAGGAGCCCAGTTAAATGCAACCCACGTTGGGGATGGCCGCCCCGGGGCACGTCTCCCCAGGACAGTTGCCATCCAGGTGGCAGGGGTGGCCTTTTTCTTCTGTGTTTTCCTGGATTTTCATGGTCTCCCTGCCCTCCTCATGCACACCGGTTTCAGCATCGACTGTCCCCAGGACACTCCCATCTAGAGAGGACTCTGCCCATGGTGAAACGCTGGTCCTTACTGTAAGCTGCGGCTGCTGTGTTTGGGGTGCACATCGGGGGCCCCCAGACGGCAGGACGGCGGTGTATGGGGGCTGTATCTGTCATGGACACTGTACAGGTGTCTCGCAAGTGCTGGATGTTACACCCAGGCGTTCAGGTTCACGAATCGACATCCACGCGGCTGCAAAGTGGGCGGCAGAGGGAGGTGCTGTGCGGGCCGTGGGGGTTGTTAAGAACACGAGGCTGTTATTTCCATGTTAAAATGTAATGGTCTCATTAACGTTAAAACCACTGTTAAACTTGATTGAGTAAATTAGTTAATTAAGCATAGCATCCAGCACGTCCCTCCAGGGCACACCTCTGTTCCTCAAGACGCAGAACAAATGCAGGCTCAGCGGAGAGCATCTCATCCAGGGTAGGATGATAACGCTCCGCTCAGGCCGACTTAGTGCTGATTCTGTTAAAAAGATCAAAATCCAGAGAGTGAGGGAGTGACTTTGTGTTAAAGGAAGATGGGAATAGCTGCTGATGAAAGAAGGTGTATTTTATTTTTAGGCTGAAATCTCTGAAGATTTTCTTAATTAAAAAAAAAAATCCTGATAAGCGATTTGTGGGGTGAACTATTTTAACCAACAAAATAAAGGTCTTTTCTTTTCTTCTGTTTTCTTTTATTTTTTCTTTTCTTCTGTTTTCTTTTTTTTCTTTTCTTCTGTTTCCTTTCCTTTCCTTTCTTTTCTTTTATTCTGTTTTCTTTTATCTTTTCTTTTCTTTTTTCTTTTCTTTTCTTTTCTTTTCTTTTCTTTTTTCTTTCTTTTCTTTTCTTTCCTTTCTCTTCTCCTTCCCTTCCCTTCTCTTCCCTTCCCCTTTTTTCATACATTCTACCTTACTTTACTTTTTATTTTTATTTTTTTTATGTTTAACTATGCAAAGATATCTCCATGGGATTCATTGGAACTTTTCAAAAACTTTTTTGGGGGGTTGAGTTGAGGGTTGCGATGAGGGTTTTTTTGTTTTTTTGTTTTTTTGTTTTTTTGTTTTTTTTTTTGGTGCACTAGTGGATGGATGGAGGAAACATCTCACATTTGCTGTCCAAAACTTAGTCTTGCTGTGTTGGTTTTTATTACTGGCTGCCCATGACACAAAAGGCCAGCCGAACCATTTGAGATAAGTTCGTAAAATTTGAAAGAACTCGGCTTAATACCTAATGCATCTTCGTTTCTGCAAATAAGAAATAAAATAACAATAAACAGCTACCTCCTAGGGGCGTTGCAGGGTTACAGGTGTAAATACACGTTAGGTGCTTAGAATGGAGTCAGGCACAGAATGAGTTCCCAGAGAGCACTGGCTACCGCTTTTGCTGGCTGCAGAGAGAGGAGGATGAGGCAGGGATGGAGAATGGTCCAGAGTAATGCAGCCAGGGTCCTCAGGCAGCCCGGCACCCCCAGAGAGGCTTATTCGTGGATGCTGCACCCACTAAAAGGGGCCGGGGAACCTCCAGACACTGAGTAGCCAGGAAAGCTGGGTTTTATTTGACTCACCTTTTCATCTGCCTTCCTCTAACCCAGTGCATTGCCTGATCAGAGCCTGGAGTAGACCCTGCTGATGATGCCTGTATGAAGTTTGACACTTAGAAAAACAAGTCTTATAAGTTTCATCTTTAGAGGGATCAGAAACAAATAATAAACCAGAACCTGGACTTGGCCGGACTAATTTCCTTATCTCAAACATACATAAGGTAGTAGCTACGTATTTTGAAAAATACGTATTTTATATATTTTATAGTTGTTTGGTTTCCTCCCTAAAGAAGATCTTGGGGGATGTGAAAGAAGACTATTATTTGGGAAGTTAGGGCAAGAAAGAGAGAGAGAC
Source organism: Cynopterus sphinx (assembly GCA_030015415.1). Lineage (NCBI taxonomy): Eukaryota > Metazoa > Chordata > Mammalia > Chiroptera > Pteropodidae > Cynopterus > Cynopterus sphinx. Next base: position 89,778,539 of record CM057389.1, read on the forward strand.
AGAGAAAGTGACATGGAAAAGGAAGAACAGCTGAGATGTATATTTTTAAAAATATATAGCCGTATAAAATGGATTCCAAAAAGTAAATCAGGTCAAATGAGTTATTTTCTAAAACTATAGTTTTAGAATGAAAATCAGATATCAAGATACTTCTTGAGTTGACAGTCGGCCAAATCTGTAAAAAAAAAAAAAAAAAAAAGGCAGCATTTTTTGGGCACGACATGAACTCATTTCAGTGACCCGGGATGAAGGTGCTATTGTTACCCCCATTGTGTAGATGATGAAACCGAAGCACGGGCAGCTTACAGGTCTTGCCCAAGGTCACCGAGCCAGTAAGTGGCAGGTTAGACTTTGCACTGAAGCAGTCTGAGCACATATTCTTACCCCTACACCTGTCTCGATTCCATTCTTCGAAAGCGACCACGCCGTCTTCCTTCGGTGCACTGCGCTTACCAGTGTGGCTCGGAAGTCAGATGGCCTTGGGTTTTGGTTCCAGGTCTTTAATGATCATATGTATGACCTTGGAAAGCATTATTTCTCCTCTCTCCGTGGCTCACCTCGGAAGTGCGCTGTTGTGCAGGGGACACCCCCTGCACCTGCTGATGATGGCTTCTTCCCCCAGAGACCAGCATCTCTCTGCACAGCTGGGAGGGCTGGAGGTGATGCCCCCCAGGTGCGACCTCCCAGTGATGAGGATGGGAGTTGGTACATGAGCATCCCAGCTTCTTCATCCTCCAGGGGCGCGGCACTGAGTATGCCCCACACATCCCTCACAGCATCCTGGCTTGGCCTGAGTTCCAGATACCCCAGTGGCCACCAGCTTGTGATAGCCACCCTGTTGTCTTTCCTCCCTTCCCCGAGTCGCTTTCCCAGCCCTTCGCTGTGTTCCGGGCCTAACTTCTCAAACGAATGACTTCTTTTCAAATCTTTGAAGTTCTCCTTTGGTGGGGGAAACCCAAACAAAGGCACCAACCAGGGCTGTTGTGAGAATCCACTGAAATGAGGTCTGATATGGCGTATGTCTGGCATGGAGCAGGCACCTCAACGGCTGCAAGTGTTATCACCTATTAGTACTTCAGTATTTGAGAATCTGATTTAATTGCGAAACTGTGAGAAAGGGCCAGACTCTATTTTTTTTTTTTTCGACGTTTGATTGATGACAACTTTTAAGCTTCACTCATCCTTCTCCTTCTGCTCCACATCTGAGCAAGCTGACAAAACAGCCCGGGGGATTCCTCCTTTGGTGTCGGCAGGAAGTTGAAACCACACGTGAAAACCCTCCTGCGGGCCCAACTGTGAACCCCCACAGAAACCCGAGTCAGTCTTCTTTCTCAAAAAGCCTTATTGTACAAGCAGTGAACCTTTTCATCCCCCCCTGGAAGGTGTGTAGTGTCACCAGTCTTGACATCTGAACTTGATTCGGGGTGAAGGTCCCGCCTGTTTCTGGGGAGTGAAGTCAGTCACAAGAGAAGCAAGTCTAGTCTTTACCACAAAAGGCACCATTGCGTTCTCCAAGACAACAGCATCTGGGAGTCTTAAAACTTGGTGTTATTTCTTTAAGGAGGTGTCTCTGGGCCAGTGATGCAGGTTCAGGGCAGGGGTCTGAAGCTCAAGGGCACAGAGAGAAGGGACGAGTGAGTCATGGAGGGCTGCCAGGTGGAGGCATCAATCCAGGGAGTGAGTAAGCTCACCACTCCCCACCAGCAGGAACGAAGAGATCTGGGATTCACATGCAGCTTTTGCTTAAAGGAAACTATACTTTTTTTGACCTTTGGGAACATTGGACCATTACCAGACCTCATGCACTGGGATTTTCATCAGCATCAGTATTCTAACTCAAAGATCTGCATAAAAATTTGCAAGGAAAAAAAATTAATTTGGGGCTTAGGCCAATGAACAGGCTAGAAATACTGATGCTTAAAATGTAACAAAACCAAGACTGTTCTAAATTCATATTCCATCGTTTGTAGGAAAAAAGAATCTCCATTTTGGTTTCTGCAATTTCAGAATAGGCCGCCCAAATCCAGGGCACTGAATCAGAATTATATAACTTATCTCTTGGCTTCTCCAGGCCTCTATTTATAACATCAAGTGTTGGCATGTATGTGAAAATTTAAAGGGAAGTCTGCTCGCCTCCTGATCTTGTGATCTTTAATTTTTACCTTTAATCTAACAAACACTTCCTCATGATAACTTCTTAATGAACAGTGAGGGAGAATTCTTTTCAAGACTGTAAAACCTTAATTTCACTCTATAGACTTGTTTTAACTAATAAATTCTGCTCTGTATAAACATTTACATGGGAAGGATGTTAACAGTCAAGAATAGTGCGCAACTGGTTGCTGGAGACAGCATAACACAGATTTATAGCTTTGGTGAATCTGCATCCGTTTAAAATGTGAGGGGAGTTAGAATGTCGCAGTTAGATTTTTTTATTTTAAAAATCGCTTTCACACCATATAGGTGACATGGTGTAGGCTCATTGTCAACGTGCAATCACAAGGAAGGAGCGTTTTGCAAAGGAAAAAAAAATCAGCATCTCGAGATGCTCCAATTCTGACCTCCTTGCTGTGATTGGCAGAGCTCACTGGGCGAGACAGAATTGAAGAATACCTTTCTTTTCAGTGGCAAGGAAAAGGGCAGAGGTTGCGATAGAAGGCACAGAACACCATTCCCTTCTGGGACCGTGGAGGTCTGGGTCCCCCTTCTCATACATGACTGGTGTCCCGATGCAAAGCCCGTGACGCTCAGCCTCAGGGACTGTGCTTCTGGGTGGAGTCGGTGGGGAGAGACTCCCCCTCCTCCCCCCTAATGGGAGACTTTCGCGTTGTGCTCTGCGTCACCTCCCAGAAGCCTCAGTAGACCCCACTCCCGATCACCCACAGCTCATTCCCTCACCCTCTAACGAAAATCCTCATGCCCCTCCCCCGTCTTCATCGTGCTCCCGGGATCACCCTTCATTCACATCCTCATCTTGGGGTCTCCCTCTGGGGGGAGCACCCTAAGCCGCCTTCCAGGGATGAATTTGCTTGGTGTCCATGCCTTGCATCCGCCCCTCCTTTCTTTTCTCCTTCCCTCCCTCATGTCTTTAGTACCAGCTGTGGACAGGCACGGTGATATGGGCTGGGACACGTCCAATGACATGGGTTTTGGCGAGAGAAACAGATGTTATAGTTGATACTGAGTTTCACAGTAGTGAATTTACATAAAGTTCAAAAAATAAAAGAGAGAATTACTGAAGTGGCCAGGGCTGCCATTGTACTCAATAAGTGCAGACCCCAGCTGGAATGTGAGGTGGCGATAGGAAGCTGGGGTTCTCTCCGCGAGCCTTAGGGTGCACCTGTCTGTCACAGAGCATCTTGTTCGCGTTCAGTGTGATTCTTGAATTTAAAGATTCAGCATGGTTCTGTTCTTCATGCAATGTGGTCCTTAAACGAAAGCCAACACGTTTCGAGGTGCTTCACCAAAGGCACAGTGATTTTTTCCCCCCAACACCGGAGGAAACACTAGCCATGACGGACTCGTTGAGGAACTGTAGGTCCCTCTGCATCGCGAGATCTTGGTAAGGGATTCTGAAAACTAATTTTTTCTTACATAATCTTTGCTCCAGGCCCTGACTTTTCGACCCGATTCTCATAAGTGAGACTCCACGGCCATCGCCATGTGGGATCAGTGGTTTCAGAAAAATGGGCACTAATGGGCCACTGCGGAGACTCTCAGGCAGACAGGTCCAATGATGGCTGGTCAGATGGGGGAAGATTTCTCAGGGCAAGGAGTGTTGGAGCTGGGTCTTAAAAGATAAGTAGATGTTTGTCTAATGTTGCACCGGAGGATATAAATACAGCTCTTAAACGCCTACCGCGAAAGTGTCAGCTTTGCCTTCCTTAATCCCCACACACAGATCTTGAGGCTTTTACTTTCGTCCACAATGAGACTCTCCGTACTGCCCTGCTTTGGGGAGATTAGATGGGGCGTCCGCCTCTCTGAGATTTATCCGAGACAGTCGGTGCTCGGACAGAATCATCTCGTGGGACGTGTTCTGGCCTGTTCATCTCGTCTCCGAAAGGTCCACCGGAAATATCAGGGTGTGAGCTCTGGGTCCTCTGAGAAGCGGGTGTGAGGCAGGGCAGACACAAATGAGCTCGTCAGGGGAACAGCTACGGAGGATGAGGGGGGAGCATCCAGGCTGTGGGGTGAGTTCGATCCTTGTCAACGAGAGGGGTCGGAGTGCAGCGCAGTCCTGAGGGTGTGGGGCAAGCCTGGGGAGCCACAGCGGCCTGTCGCAGGAGGAGGGTATCCTCAGGAAGGCCATGTCTTCTTGCCTCGGTAGCCAGCAGGCCTCGGCTGCCGGCTGGGAGCAGCCTGTGGGAAGCGTGTCCCCCGTGAGGACATGGTGATGCACTTCAGAGCTCAGCATCTGGGCGTGTCAGTCGTGCTACCCACGGTCAGGAATCTGAGGGGACCGTGTTCACGGCCACCACCATCCGCGTTTTCTCAAATGTGGGGCACCTGAGACGATCTTAGTGAGCACATTGAACTGTGTAGCATTAAAATCCTTCCCTTTACAATTCTCTCCAATTCTGGTTCGTGAAGGAGAAAAACCCAGGTCGATGCGATGGGGTTTTTGCAATCCCCCCACTTTTACCGGGAGGCCCGCCTCAGGGTTACAAAGTTGAGCAAGTCACAACATCTAGATAAAATTGGACCCTTTTTATTTGTTGTTGTGTTTTCCTGCTTATTTACCACCATGGGGATTTGCAATTGATTTTTTATTTATGGCGAATGACACTGGTTTTCAGTTTATATCACTCAAATCAATTTTTTGACCTTTAAAATAAATTTAATTAAGGAAATAAGTGGGTGTCCATTTAAAGAAAATATTCAGGAACTGAGCAGGTGGTCATGGAAAAAACAAACAAACCTGTGACAATGTTCTGCAAGTGGCCAGAGAGCCTGTGACCCTGAGGTCACCTGGAAGTGGCTTGCTCCATCCGCGCCGGCTCAGTTTTCCACAGGCGTCCCCGTCACTGCCTCGCTATTTTAAGTCACGCATTTTCCTGCCCAACGGGTCGCAGGAGGGACTGTCCAGTCCCACAGTGTGGCTGTGATTTTCGTGGCGGGAGATGTTGTTCACTCCATTACTCATCCTTTAAACAAATCCCCAGAGGACAAATCCAGCTTGAATTTAGTTCTGGGAGGATAAAAAGTCTTGTCTGGGAATGAAGGTGTGTACTTTTTCCTGTCAGAAAAAGACAAGGAGACCTGTCAGGATGCTTGCGTACCTTCTAGAATCCTCGGGGCTGAATTTACTGCTTTGTGTGTTCTCATCGGTTGCCATCTGGCACCTGAAAGCACGCTCTCCTCCTCGTTCCTTCAGAGGACTCTGTTATTTAAAAAGATCTTTACAAGTCTCTGACATCCCTGGGTCCCTCAGCTCTCCCGTGACACCCGCGCGGACGGGCGCAAGCTGCCTGGCTTAGCCGGGATAAGCTAGGCCGTGCCGCGGTAATAAACAAGCCCTGGCTTTCAGGGGCTTGGACACATCAGGGCCTGGATTCTGGCTCCTGCGTTGTGTCCATTTCAGGTTCGCTGGGGCCTCTTTCTTAAATCTCACCGAGAAAGTCTGGCTGACAAGAGCTTTTATTTCCTGCATGGTGGTTGGTCGTCGCAGCAGGGGGAGGAAAGAACATGGCTCTTTATATCCATTTCCTTCAGAGGAGATCCAACCCCACGAACGTGACACATTCCACTTCTCATAGTGCCCTGGCGAAAGCAGGCCTTAGGACCACGCTGAACGTGAAGGAGGCAGGGGCACACTCAATTCTACCATTTTATTGGAAGAAGGGGCATGAAAACGTTGGTGAATAGCCCTAACTATGACCACACTGCCACACTTTATAGTATAGGACAGCGGTCCCCAGCCTTTTTGGCACCAGGGACCGGTGGTGCCATGAGAATCTAACGCCTGAGGATGTGAGGGGGAGCTGAGGCGGGGATGCTAGCGCTGGGGAGCGGCTGCAGGTGCAGATGAAGCTTCGCTCACTGGCCTGTCGCTCACCTCCTGGTGTGCACCCCGGTTCCTAACAGGCCGTGGACCGGTGCCTGAGGGCTGGGGACCCCGATGTAGGAGATCTTCTGACAACTCCTTCTCGTCTGTGAGGCCTTCTGAGTCATCCTTGGCTACGGTCTGTCTGTGTGACGTGACCTGTTTGTAACCGTTACTCGTCCTTGCTGCAATTGTCATCTCATCCCGCTGGCATGGGGCGACATCTGTTTCCTTCACCCACCGTCCCGCCGAGACATCCTTAAGGCGATGTGTTTGTTTGTAGGAGAACCGAATCGCTGGTTTGGGGTGCCGTGAAGGAAAATGACGAGCCAGGGTAGAAAGCCACCTCCAGCTGTTGAGGGCATGTGCAGTCTGGGTACCCGTTATCTTACTGACCGGCTGCGCGTCCCGGGGGTGTAGAGCACAGCCTGGCGCGGGGAGCGGGGCTTGGTAAATATCTGGCGAATGGAGGCATTTCAGTAAAGTCAGCGACCATCGTGGACATTTTTAGACCCTTTCCTGCCACCTGGAACTCCCTGCAGCCCGACGCCCTCTGAGCTCCTGGCATGCTGCTCGGGATGGTCTTCCTTCTCTCCCCGCGTCCACATCACATCCTTTCTCTTCCAGACTCGTGCTCACCTCGCGGCCTCTAAGGTCGCCATCAAAGGACCACCATTTCCTTTATTTTTTTCCTTATCTTAAAGTATTTAACCTTTCTATGTTTTACTCCTGACTTCCATACAATGACCTGAAAAATCCTGTTTTCGTGCTCAAAGGGCCCTAACAAGGCAGTTTCCTAGGTTAAAAGAAGAGTTGGGGGAGACCTTCCTTAGGATGAATTATGTCACATCTCTTGAAAGCAGAAGCAACTGCAGCCGGTGCTTATTTTAAATGATACTCGTTGCCTTTTTGTTGCAGTGTATTTTAATTTGAATCCTTTGGGCTGAGTTTTTCCAGAGCAGGTGCATGTATCAATAAATAGTTCATTAATTTGTATTGTTCATTGATATCCCATTGCGTGGACAACACCACGTTTTCTTTATCCTTTTATCAGGTGATGTATATTTGGGTTGTTTTTATTTTTTGGCTGTTTTAGATAATATAGCCACATATTTTAATTTTTTTTCCTTAAGATGAGATTGCTGGAATGCATGATGAGTATGCACGTTTAACTTTTTGAGGAACTTCAGCTCTGTCTTCCTAAGTGACCGTATCATTTCACATCTGTACCGGCAATACCTGAGGGGTCAGGTGCTCTCCATTCTCTCTGACACTTGGTGTTGTCAGTCATTTTATTTTAGCTATTCCGGTGGATTCATAGGGTTATCTCATTGTGCATTTAATATGTGTTTTTCTAATGACTACTGATGTTGCATATCTTTTTATGTATTTTTTGGTCAATATAGATATATACATATGTTTATATATTTTTTAATGAAAGAGCTACTCAAGTCTTTCATTCATTTTTTATTCTGTTTGTCTTATTAAGATATTTACATATTCTAGATACAAGTCTTTTGCAAAATGTATATTTTGCAAATATATTTCTCTGATACTTTATTATTTTATTCCCTTAACTTTCTTAGAGTTTAATTTGCTCTTATTTGTTTAGTTTCTTAAGTGAAAGCTTAGACAATTGATTTTAGAACTTTCTTATTTTTAAATATAAGTGTGTCTGGCTATAAGTTTTTCTACAAACCTCTTTTAGCAGCATCCCACACATTTTAACATGTGTTTTCAGTAATGATTTCTAATTTAATTCTGTTATGGTCAGAGGACATGTTTTGTGTGAATTTAGTTTTTGAAAAATTATCGGGACTTTAAAAATAGATTTTTAGTTTTAAAATGCATTTAGATTTGCAGAAAAATTGAGGAGATAGTACGGAGAGTGCTCATATGCCCTAGTCCCAGTTTCTCCTATTATTAAGATTACACATAGTGTGGTATAATAATTATAATTAATGGATAAATATTAATACATTATTATTAACTAAAGTCCAAAGTTTATGAAAATGTCCTTAGTTTTTATCTTTTGTTCTTTTTCTGCTTCAGGATCCCATCCAAGATACCACATTACACTTAGTTGTCATGTCTCCTAGACTCCTCTTGGCTGTATTAATTTCTTAGACTTTCCTTATTTTCGATTACCTTGAAAGTTGTGAGGAGTATTAGTCAAGTATATTTTAGAATGCTCCTTGATTGGAATTTAACTTATTTATTTATTTTTTTTGTGATAAACCTGGGATTATGGGTTTTTGGGAGGAAGAAGATAGTGATAAAGTGTCATTTTCACATCATATCAAGTGTGTATAAGGTCAACATGCTTTACGACCTGTTGTTTACCTTGGTCACCTGGCCAAGGCAGACTGTATCAGGTTTCTTCAATGATGCCCCCTCCGCACACACCCATTTCATACTACATACCCTTTGAGAATAAGTCATTGTTCGTAATCACACCTAAGAACTGGGGAGCTACTTTCGCAGGACATAGAATTCTTGGTTAAGTGTTTTCTTTTCCCTCTCAGTATTTTCGATACGTTATTTTAATATCTTCTGGCTTCCATTGTTTCTGATGGGAAATTGGTAATTGACATCATCTTAGTTTTTCTGTAGGTAACACGTCCTTCTCTGCTGCTTTTAATATTTTCTTGGAGGTTTTGGTCAAGTATTTCTGTTAAGAAAATGTTTTATTTCTTCCAGGATCACAAGTTCCTATTCTCTCTTTTTTTTTCTATGCAACTGATTCTAGCTCCCTAGCTAAGGGTGCATTTGGCAATGCAGACAACTATGCGATGGTTTGACTCCTAACTGCCTCTTATTACTCTGACCACAATTTTGTCCGGTCGTTGCCACATGATCCAGTTTTGTCAAATGAGAGTCACATTCAGAAATGTTGTCTCAGTCTTTGGAGAAAGAGAAATTCCATTTTTCTGCTGGATTTGAAGATAGGATAACATAGCCACGTGGCTTCTTCAGCCATCTCGCCATCGCGCAGAGCCTGAGGAAGAAAACCTGTCTGAGAGCACGGGGGGGTGGAAGGAGTCGGGTCTCAGCGAAATTATTCAAATCCTGAATCAACCCAGTTTGGAAGCCAAGTGTTTCCTTACACTGTAGTTACGTGAGCCAACAAATTTCTCTTTTGCTTAAGTCAGAATGAATAGTTTTTTTGTCTCTTGCAAATGAAATAGCCCCGACTAATATAACCTTCTTTCTCTTTCCTCCATTGAACAAATCTCAGCAAAGTCTTCTTTTGGAAGGGGATTAAAATGAGATTAAAGCAATATTCTTTGATTTTTTTTTTTTACACTGCACTTTAAAAAGTAATGTCCTTGGACTAGTCCTATCCTTTCTCAGGATTTTGACTTTCTCTTTTAGGAATAAGTTCATTTCTCTATAAGAAGATTAAACTATCTTTCTAATGGTCCCCTTCGTCTTAAACTCTCTGATTTTAGAAGTCTTTATTTCAAATTACAATGTAGTGACTCTAAGATTTAATAGAAGTTAAGCCTTTGAAGTCAAACACACATTCATTTGAAACCTGGCACTGCCACATATTAGTTATATCACCAAAAATAAGTTTCTTGATCCGTTTACATTTCAATATTTCTAATTATAAAGGAGGATATATATATAATTCATAGGATGGTTGTAATAATTAAATACAATAATGCATATGTAGTCATATGTGGTAAGGATTCAATAAATAGCTACAATTATTTACTACACCTTCCCAGTGGTATTTTTATCTCAAAATAGCATTTCCCAGGATATGTTTGGTAGGGTAAAGCCCTGCAAATGGCCTCACTGAAAGGATTTTGTAGTCAAATACATTTAGAAAATGCTTATGCTCTTCCTTCCCCTGGTTTCAAGGCACATTAGCATATTAAAAGCTCTAAAAAGTTTTTCAGTAAATAAAGCGGCTTAAATTTGTTGATCCAGCATCTCAAACATATTTGACTACACAACACTTTTTTCCTTCACAGGTGTCTACTTATTAACATATATTAATACAAAAAGAGTTGACATCTTTAGGATGGGATTTTAGACATTCATCAATGTGTGGAAGCATTTTTTGAGGGGAATTCCAGGTCTTCCCAGGTTTCCCCTCGTTAGAAAATCTGACTTTATTCAAAATTTTAGCTTACATCAGAGGTTGGCAAACTATGGTGCATGGGCCAGCCACCTGTTTTTATAAATAAAGCTTTATTAGAACATTTATGCATTGTTTATAGCTGCTTTAGAGTTACAAAGACAGAGTTGAGTAATTGTGACAGACACTGAACGTCCTGCAAAGCCTAAAACATTTACTAATTGGGCTTTAAAAAAAATTCTGTTGGCCCTGGCCCAACGACCAGATTATTTCTGTAAGAACTACATGAACCCAGAGTGGAATTTTTAAAGTCCACCTTAGTAAGTTCTTGTTTTTATACAGTTGATCGAGTGAGATGCTCTCTCTTAATATTAATACGTCTAACTTTAGAAAACATACCCAAAGAACCCAACAACTATTTTACTAAGAGGGAGCAGAAGGAGAGGGAAATTCCCCTAAACATCCCTCAGCTATCCTGGTTCTTAAATCTGAACACAGAGTAGTTCTCAAAGCAATTGCATCGTTGCCCATTTCCTTATGACATTTTTTTTGTGTTTTCCTCCCGTTGCACCCCGTTGTCCTTTTGAATAAATGATATCATCGTGAGATATTGGTAAATCTTTTTATCATGTCTGGTAAGTGGCACTGTGATTCCTGTCGAATTACTTTTGGGCTGGCAATGTCACCGAGGGGAAAATAAACAGAGAGTTCCTTTCGAAGTGGTAAAGAACAGCCGACTTCGGGTCCCGTGGGTTTGGATTCATGGCTGGTACCACATCAGTGGCTTTCAGGGAAACGATCGGGATTTCTGAGAAGAGACTCTCCGCTTCCTGATTCGCATCACATCGTAAGGCCTTTTAAGCAGCTCATTTAAATATCTGGCCAGGACTTCTCCTTTCCAATCTGTGGAGGATGGAAAGAAACTGTGCCTTATCGTACAAACTAGAAATCTAGGTCTCACGGGAAATTTTCTCTGTGGATGCAGAAATTAATTTTGAGCTCTGAGTTTTAAGAGTCTCTGTCCATCCATTTATTCAACAATTCTCTGAGAACCTGCTTCGTACCATGTACTGGGTAGCAAATTAGACAACATTTTTGCTCTCGTGGAGACCAAAGTCTGGCAGGGGAGATATACAACCAAAAAGCAGTCAGACCATATCTAATTGTCACCTGTGATACTCTGCAGTGGCAGGTGACAGCAGGCGTCACTTAGCTATTCGTGTGGTCCAGGATGTTTTATCTTCAGACTTCTCCTGAACCCTGAACGACATCACAGAGCCAGGTCCACCTGGGAGAAGAAAAGGGCATTTCAGGTAGAGACAGCAGCATGAGGGAAGGCTTTTAATCTGGTGATACATTTTGGAAAAAGATCTTAGACCGTCGATATTAATCCTGACAGATTCTTAAAAAATTAGTTTAATTTCAAGGAACTTCACGATTCTTGGCCTTGGCCTCCTTACCTTCTCATTTCTTAAATGGCAATGGCAACTTCAACACAAGTGCTTTCTGGAAAACCATGGGACATCTTGCTAATATTTTGATCAGAGTTAATGGGAGAAAAATGACTTTTACGTTACTATTATCTCATTTGTTAAAATCTTCGATAACAATGCCGGAGCAAATCTTAGTGTCTCAAGCATTCCCACTCTTGTGTGTAAAGATGCAGTGTGTGTGTCGGGAGGCAGAATCAGAATAAAATTACAGTTGTATTCCACATTTTTGTAATTCCAGTCAAAATGCCCATCTGAGGTATTACTTCCTTTTAAACTGCTAGATGGAAGAAAAAATTCCCAGTGATATTTATGTAATTTATTGTGAGTTTTAAAAAGTAATATAAAATAAAATTCTTTATTAAGCAATTTCCCCCCAAACTCAACTGTACTAATTAAGTCTCCATGGATAAATATACTCATAAATAGTCATGTTTTATCAAAGTCAAATGCAGGGCAAATACTTGTGTTCATGCACTTATAAACCCGACTTATTAAATAAAATCAGTGCTGTACTCTTTACATTAAGATTCCATCCATTAATAAATGTTTAATAAAAATGTAAAGATGGAAAATTATCTGAAGAAGAAATACATCTCCAGTATTTCCAGTTGAATCCAGCTCAATGAAATGCAAATTTTATAAATTCCGATCCATCAAATAGAAATTTTACTATAAAAGGTTTTCATGGAAATAATAGCTGTCAACTATCAATTAATGCATACAGTCCCATTTTCCTTAAGTACGGTATTGAACTTTAATGAAAGGTTACTTATTCTATCAAATTGCTTTATACTTTATAAGATTAAACTTAACTAAAAATTAACATCAGTATTCCACGAAGAGAGCATGCAAACAAAATTCCCCTAAATGACAGGGGAGCCTAAATGTTTCTGTTGCACGCCGAGAAATATGCTTCCAACACGCCTTTTAGAAATGCAAAGAATTCATATTTTAAACCCATGCGAACAGAACATTTAACCCTTTCTCGACTGTGTGTCTCTCTCCTGTATTTCTGTTGAGCCACGTATGGCCTCTGTGCATTGCTTTCGTGTGTGCCAGTAGGGCACAAGTTTAACTCAGCAGCAGACACGCAGTATGGGATGTGGTAGTAAGACCAGGGGCTTGTCCTCAATGTATTTGGGCCCATATTCCAGGTCTGTCATTCACAAGGTGTAGAACCCTGATCTAGCTGCTTAGTCCTCCTGAGCCTAACATTCTTTGTCTGAAAAGTGAGAACAGTAAACTTCTCTTTGAGGATTGCTCTGCATGTTAAGGAGAAGAAAAGTGTGTATATATATACCCAGTGTGGAGCACTGCGGGTGTCTAATGGAAGCCATACTTATTATTAAAGAACTGGCACGAGATCAGGTAGGGATGTCCATGTCCTGATGCATAAAGTCACCGCCCACCCAAACTAGGTGTGCATAGAGATAGGAAGATCGAAATGCGGTTTTGCAAAATAATGCTTATTCAGATCTGCAGGGCGCCGACATGCATGTGCTGTAACGAGGAGCGGTCGATAACGATGTGAGGAGCCAGGCATGCTCTCTGGCCTTTGAAAGCTCCCTAAATGCCAGGTTAAAATTTGTCTTCCCCAAACCATGTGTGTATGTATTAGTGTGGAATGGCATGGGGTGATGCTAACTCAATAAGCAATATCGTAGAATCAGATTTGGATTCTAGTCCCAGCTCTGACACCAAGCGAATGCATGTCCCTGGACAAGCCTTCCTCCTCTCTAGACACGAGTTTCATCACCTGGAGGATGAGCAGTGGGCAGGTGTAAGTGGGAAGGAATCTACAGTGGGGGGAGGAGGGCTCTGGCCAGAGGACACACATGAAACTCGCCATAGGGACAGCCTCTACTCAGCTGCAGCTGCCTCCTGCCCGAACTAAGTATTGCTAGATCTACGAGAAAAGTCAGACATTCAGATTTGGTAAATAACTAAAAATGATGGTTTTAAAAAACAAACCTTGTAGTCGTCAAAGAAAACATATCTGCAGGAGGACATCCTACTTGTGGGCTGCCCGTTTGTAACCCTGGGCTGGATGCTTTCTCCAGATCTGCAGATTTTTAATTTTCGGGAAGTCTCCTTTTTTTTTTTTGTCTGATTCTCTACGCTATAATCCTGAAAAATGATTTACAAAACCCAAATAGGTTTTGGCATGAACTAAGCTTAAATTGACTGCTTTCTATCACAAATTAATATTAGCCAGAGCTTGTCAGATGCTAAATATTTATTTTAGGAATACACACAGCCTTGGCTTTCATCTGGGTTAAGCTCTAATCTTTGGCCTGTCAGTTCCAGGATGTAGCGCTGGATAAATCACGCTCTCTTGAATAGATAGATGCCAGGGTGGTTGTATACAAATGGAACGATGTGTCAATGAACACCCGAGTTTGGGTTACATCTACTATAAACATCGACATTCCTTTGCAATGAGCCCACTTGCTGGTTAAGCAGTTACAGCTTTAGAAGGTTTGATGTTTCTGTGCTCAGTCAGGTTCTAACGATTTCAGATATTTGCAATTAATGAACCATTAGATGAATTGGTGGAGCTCCATCCGAAGGGTTTGAGAATTGGGTCAGAACCACCGACAAGCTGTTGCCCACAGGGATGGCAATCACTGGAGACAAAACAGTGAGAAATTGAATTAATGATTTTGTTCCTGCCTCCTCATCCCTCCCTCTGCACACATTTTCTTTCTTGGTAAAATATTAGCCCTTTACGAGTGTCTAAGTGCAGCAAACACAGAAAGGGAGGAGAAAGCTGAAAGGAAAAAAAAAGAAAAATGCTCGCCTCCTATTTCTCCAGTGAAATCTTGATCTTCTGAACTCTGAGATGCTCACCCATCCCCCAAAATGACCCCATTTCTCAGTGTTTGCCCGAATCTTCCTGGGCCTTCGTCCCGAGCTCCTGCATTTTATTAATTATGTCACACGTTGACCATCTTAAGAAAATGATTAATGGGACTTTAGAAACATGGAAACGAATAAGCCACGCTTCAGGATGTGGGTATATAGGTTTGACGCAACCCCAGGGTGGCCATCCTTTAAGGAGCATGTGTGAGGGGTTGAACACCTGCCTGTCACCGCGGTACTTAAAGTCTGGCAGTGCCATGAGTCATTGCTTGGTGGTGGCTGGCGCTTTAGATGAATTCGTAATTTGAAAAGTTAAATTAATCCTAAAATATGGTATTTGTTGTCTGTTTCCCTCTCAGGAAAGAGACCTCGTGTGAGCAGACTCTCGCTGGCTGGTGGGAAGGTAAGCTGAACTCAGACACTTGATAAATTTGTGGTAGCTGTTGTTTCTCATGGGACAGAAAGTCAGTTTTTGAAGAAGGACTTTACCGCCCCGGAAACATATTTTCAGTGGAAATGCTGGGGCTTTCGTCATAGTTTGTGTTGTCGTGTGATGCTTCGTTGTGCGTTTATTGGCTTATGTGTTCATCTTTGGTCTCCCCTCTAGAATGTAAGCTCCATGAAGCTGGGGTTTCGGTCATTTAGTCCACGGAGCTATCTCTGCTGGCTGTAAGACTCCTGGCACACGGCAGGTGCTCAAGAAAGACTTGTTGAATGAATGCAGAAACGAGTTATTTGTTGTCACAAAAAAGTGACTTTGGAATTTGTGTGGCCCTGGAGGAATATGGATTGGCCCAGGCAGGGACCTTATTGCTCATGGGCAGGCTCATTTACTTATTTATTCAACCAGTTTTCATTGAGGACCTGCTATGTGCCAGACCCTAAATAAGCATCGCAGAGATAGCAGTTTGCTACGCACAGTTCCCTTACCTTCTTGTGGGGGAAAATAGAAAAATCTGCATGTAATTATACCAGCGATGAACTTAGGGAAAGGTTAGATAACTACTTTGAAGGAAAAAATGCAGGGACCATGAGAACATGTGATAGGGAGCCTACTTTAGCTAGGAGGGACGAGGAAGGTTTCCTTGAAAAGTGACATTTAACCTGAGACTTCAAGAGTAAACAGGAGTTGGAGAGTATTGGGAGCAGAGGAGGAGCACAAGGCAAGGTTCTGAGTGGGAGCAGCTTCACCTGTAAAATATCAGAGTGAACCATTGAGGCTAGAGCAGAGAGAGGAGGAGGAGGAGAGCGAGGAGTGCAAGATGGGCAAGGAAGCAAGCGCTGGGCGAAGCGACCGCGTTGGGGAAAAGCCACACCGAAGGTGTCTGCCTTTATCCTTAGAGACACGAGAGGCCATCACAGTGTCCCGAGTAAGGTGATCAAGTTTTTAAATTTTAAAATTTTATTCAAATAAATTAGAAATACAGTTATTTTTACATGGTGAGGAGTCCAATTTTTAATTTGCCTCAGGTTTCCTTATAAGAAGGAGAATAACAGACTCTTAAAGTAGAGTAACATAATGAAGAGCTAATGGTTGGGGCAAAAGGCCTTACCTCCAATTATCCATGCATTAATCGGGTCCTCTCCAGAGACATTTTTGTCTTAACCTGTTTCTAAAAGTGACACAGACTTCAGAGATTTAATGAGACTGGTTGGTCTCGTTTTGAATTAAATAAGAAATGGCTCAAGTGCTAGGTGTTCCAAATGTGTGTTCCCCCCTTTGCTGAACTGGGCCTAAGTCGTTACCGTCGATTCATGAAATTATTTGATTGATCGATTCTTCCTTCACACGTACAACAAACATAGTATGAGCACCTTGCCTATGTCATGCCTCAGTTGCCAGGGCTAGAAATGAACGTAAATATCTTCTCTGTCAGTCATGGACGTGGTGCTCAACAAGGGTTGGATGAATGGCTGAATGATAGACAGGGTGTCCCCAGTCAGGAGTGGAGACATAAATAGCACGCTCTCGCCCCTTGTTATGAGATATAAGAAAAGCACAGTGCTCTGGGAGAACCCAGGCCTACTTGAGCATAAAAAAAAAAAAATAGGAGGAGATCAGAGAAGATTCCAGTGAGGAGATAACATTTGATTCGGGCGTTGAAGGACCAATAGGAGTTTCCAAGCAAAAAGCATAGCAAAAATAATGGCCAGCATGCTGAACTGCCTAAATCTTAGTCATTGTGCGGTTTATCCTCTTGTATACCCTATTTCTAGTTTTTGCCATGACCTTTTCCTTGCTGTTATTTAATGAATATTTCTATTTACATAGACTTAAAAATTAAATCTTATCCTACATCGTAAGAGCTATGAAAAGATGGTTCGATATCCTAATTTTAGGGTTTTTTTTTTTAATGATATGTATTTAAAGAAATAATCATGCCATAGATTGTTCATGCAACGTCCGGTTGCTTTATTTCTGGGCAGCTTACCAGATGAGAGAATAGCAAAGGGCCAGATAGTAAATATTTTAGGCTCTTCGGGCCAAGAGGCAAAAATCAAAGGTATCATACACATATTCATACATATAACAAGAGGCAAAACACATTTCCACAAATTATTTATTGACAAAACTCAAAATATAATAATAGTTAAAAGAGTATAATTTTTCGTAATAGAGATTCATAAATAAGAATGAGATTTTGAAAGTGTTTTCTATCACCAAATTGGTTGCGAATATTCATCCGTAGAAAACATTCTTGATCTGCAGATCATACAGAAACAGACAATGGCTCAGGCTTGACTGTGGTCTCTAGTTTGCCAACCCCCATTTTAAGGCATTTTTTGCTTTAAAATTCTTATTTGTCAAATATTACTGTTCACAAATAATCTCTCCTATTTGCAGCCAAGGGCATTCTAATCGATACACATTAAACATTAAAATAAAAATTCCTCTAGGAATCACCCCAAACCATCTGACGTCTACCGAAGGGAAGATTAGCCAACTTCGGAAAATAATAGTTTTTCATTCATTAGCTACTTATGTGCCTGGTGTTGGATTCTAAATATTTTATACATACGAACACATTTAATCCCTAAAAACCCCGTCAGGTAGGCATTATTTTCATTGCCATTTTGCGGGTGAGGAAATTATGTCACAGAGCATTTAAGCAGTTCTGAAGTGCGGAGGTAAGACAGTGCCACTGCGATGCTTCGCTGTGGTCCTTTATCTCCATTTATGTGCAAATGAACCATATACATAAAACTTGCTTCTGATTCGAACTTCCCAAACTAACTGGCGCATCTCAGAGAAGTCAGATATGGAAACAGATGATGCAGCTTTAAAAAAAATTATCATTACATTTTTTATGGCTAAGGAGCATCTGGAGCAATTTAAGAATTTAGAGGGAGAATAAGATGCTTTACAACGTAATATGCCCCAGGACTGCCATACAAGGGGGAAACGTGTTAGTGGAATAATGGCTCGTGCCTTCCTTTTTCGGTGTGCTTTATCCAGATCTCGCGAACATTACTGTCGGGAGGTTAGCTCTTTATTTAGTTTTAAAATTTTGCCTTTAATTCTAGCATTCCAGGGAAGAATGCAGCCCTCCAAATAATAATTCATACTGAGAAATCATACCCTTCATGGGGGAGAGAACAAAGAATAAAAATGTGAATCATTAAAAAGAAAAAAAAAAGGACTGTAAATAAACCCCTGTAATTATGCATCACAAAAGGGAAGTCAGCTCCAAATGGTTCAGTAACCTCATCATCAGCCTCACTGATAATCATTGCGATATTCTCCATCTCTCCCTTAAGATAATGAGCAGCACACACTGCAAAAAAAAAAAAAATGTAAACACGAGCAACAATTTCTCATCCAAATACATAACAAAATGCAATAACTCACCTTAAGGTTTGCTTTTGAGCCGTAGTGCAGAGAATTTTAATTTACAATCTGTCCCTTCTTTTAAAAGGTCAGCCAAGGGAGAAATACAACAAAATTATGAACGTTGCCTTTCTAACTAGACAATACATTTCACCCTGACCTTCCCTGATGGTGGTCCCATCCGAAATTCACTCCGAGAATGAAGGTTTCAATAATTAACCGCATTTAAAGACAATAATTAGTAAACATTTTTGTCACCCTTAAAACGATACTGCTGCCATTAAGATTTCTATGGTTCTCCAATTACATTATAAATCAAAAGTAATCCAAAAAGACAGTGCAATCACGAGAATGCACAGGCTGCACCAGAAATCCAGATATCAGCATCTTCCTCCCTCTGCCATCCTTCTGTTAATTTATTTTATTTTCCCAAGCAATGCAGCCGCAAACACATCATCATAATAAATACCCCGTTTACCTCAGAAAATGATTCTTACTAGTTGTGCCAAGAAACAATATAGAATATAGGTTTTTTTTTTTTTTTTTTTTCCCCAACACACCTGCCTTTTCTTCTTTAGAATTTTAAAAGACCGAAAAAGAAAAATCTTCCCGGACAGGAAAGAAAGGACTGAAAGGACATTATGCAAAACAGATGTAAAACAGCCTCCATGATATTGCATGCTACTATTGATACCTTATCGCTGTCTTTTTTTTTGTTTTTTTTTGCCTGTCAAGGCCATCGATAGAGTTCAACCCCAGACTCCTATCTTTATGTTTCCTCTCAATTATGGTCGTTCAACATAAAACTGGATCATCTCAAATATCCCGACTGGGATAGAGGAGGGAATGTGTCAGATTTTTTTTTTTTTCTTTAAAGATGACGTTTCATCTGCGGGAGCGGGTTAAATTGCTGCATTCTTTGAGTGCATTCCATTTTCTTGCTCCTTCAAGAAACCATTTGCGGCTCTGCTTCTTGGACGACGTAGCCCCCTTCGTTGCAAACAGAGTGGCTCTCAGCTTCGTTGCATATCCATGGGCTTCCGAGGGCTTAGGTGTTTGTATATCACACACGCAATTCAAGGGCTGCCTTTGGCTTGCTGGGCAGAGCAGACCCATTCGAACGTCCCATCCCCAGCCACCTGGATGTTTATGCCAGGATGTCATTTAGGCATAGCTGATATCGATCACAAAGATTTTAAAGTCCATTTAAAAGGTTCAGGAACGTTTTGCCTCCTGCACACACACATCCCCCAGTGTGAGGGATCTCGGGCATCCGCACCTGGCACTGGGTGGATTTTCAAAAGTGAAATCTCTCTCCTCTCTCTCTCTCCCTCCCTGCTTCCCCCCTCTCTCCCCAAGGCTCTAGCCCACTTTGGAGCTCCAGGACTATTTTCATTAAGTGCCTTGGTTCATTAGCTTATTCAGTAAACACATATGGAGTACTTGCAATAGACAAGACAGTGTTCTAGAAACTGGAGACACGGCAATGATCAGGATGGAGAAGACACTGTGGAGCTGGCCGAGCAGAGGGAGCTCCTAGAACAGGCACTCTCCCAGGTCTATGCAGTGAGGATCCGTCTCTTTGCCCTCAGTGGCCATGGAGGGCCAGGGGATGTTCGTAGGAATGGAGGCCAGAGGAGCACCCCCAGTGCGTCTCCTACCAGGGTGACCATGCACCTGCAACTCTATCTTCTTGTCACCGTTATTTTGCTTTTTATATATATTGTGGAAAAGAGATGTTCTAAGCCTCTGGGCTCCCTGCTTTCCAGGAAAGGAAAAAAATATGAGTAGAAGAGCTGGCCTCATCCCTCACTCCTTTCCTTCCTTCCTTTTGGGCATTTTATTATATTTTAAGGGCATTGCTAAAAAATGATTTTGTCCTGTTACAGAATTAATATACGTTCATTGTAGGAAATTTGGAAAATAGAAAACCCTAATATTCTAACTCCTCAGAGACAAGTGCCATTAATATTCTTTGTCCATGTTTGTGTGTGAAGATAAAAACGGGGACTTACTCGACATGTTCCCCCAGATAAAATACACAGTACCCATCTGACATACGCCCAGTACGTGAGTTCACCCAGTAAAGAAGTGTAAACCATGGAAAGGGAAAATTGCCTCGGAAACGTCCACCCTGCAGAGATAACCATCGAGAACAGCTTCGTGTATGTACTTCCAGATTTTAAAGATATGTTTGTGCAAGTATACAGTTTTCTACACAAATGTCAGTACATGCCATTTTTTTCATTCTTTTAAATTTCAGCATAGTTTTCGGCTGAATGGACGTACTGTAATAAAATCAAATTTCCCTTTTAGTGGACATGTAGGGTGTTTCTATTTTTTAAAAAAAATTATAAGTCAATTTCGCATAGTTGTCCAAATAGTTCTTTAAGGTAAACTGCTGTCTCTGGGCCAAGAGGTGCCATTTCGAACCCACTGGAAGGCAGACCATATGGGGGGCAATCACGTATTAAAGAGAGAGACCGAAACCAAATAAAATAAGTAAATAAAAAACCAGACCCACAGTATTGGGAAGGTCCGAGGTGAGAATCAGAATCAAGGATGTGAGAGGCTGCTCCTGAAGATGACAAAAGCCCCAAAGAAAGAAAACCCACAACTTCGTTGCACAGGGGCATCTACAGGTGCAGTGGTGGAGAGCTTACAGGAAAGCTTCGGTCTTCACCAGGTTCTTGCAACATCTGTGAGGGAGGCACGGAACTCACTGCCGTGTGAGACAGACTTTCTGGTAGGAATTCCTGGTCTCATGTGCCCCTTGGCAGAGCCCAGGCCCTGGGAGAACGCTGGCTTTCGTGGGTGAGGCCTACCCTGGAGCCAGGGACAGGTCGCGCTCTGGGAGACCAGCATGCTCTGAAAGGCAGATGGGCTCTGCTTCACGAAACCCCCAAATCCGTTCATTCTAACTTGAATAAACCGGATAGGTGTGGACGGGGAGCGATTCTGGTATCAGAGGACTGTTTGCTTTTAAGGCATTTAAACCAAAGCGACTGTTCGCCTGGCAAGCCTTTAACCCATCTGAAGGATGACTTGATTTTCACATCACGCGCACGGGATCTAGGGCTTGTGTTTTCAAGTGCTCCGCTGGGCATGGGGGAGTGGCACGTGGCCACCACTATGTTCTCTGTGGGCGAAATGGAAGATACGAGTTTGTATTCTGTGTCTTCTTCCTTCTTCCCACCCAGGGTCTAGTCATTCCCTGAACTGTCTTAAAACAGCTGCAAATAGTATAATCAGAAATCGGTCCCCATCAATTGTGCTACTTTGATTTTGCGACCTCATTTAAAAGTTGAACGAAGTCTATGCAACAAGAGCCTTGACAACGTTACTGCTCGATTTCGTCCATGCGTCACTCGTACCCATCCTTACACACCTGAGCGGAATTATTCTAAGCACACTGAAGCCGTGTACTCTCCGAGTCTCCATTCATTACAATGAACTCCAGGAAAAAAAAAATACAAAAGAAATATTTAAAAAAAAAGAAAAAAAAATTCTGAAAAATTTTAAATTATTTAAAATTTAAAATAATTTAAAATTTAAAAAATTTAAAAATAATTTAAAATTTAAATTTTAAATTATTTAATTTATTTTTAATTTAAAAAAAATATTAAGAAATCCCTTTTAGCGAGTGGGGATCCAAAAAAAAAAAAAAAAAAAAAATCTAGGAACATCGGCATTTCCAGAACTGCAGAAATATTTTCTAAATATTGTGAGTTCGAAAAATCTCCGAAGCCCAATACGGATCCGAAACACACTGATAGGATTAGAAATAGCATTTTCAATTTAAAAAAATGCAGAATGGAGTGGGACATGGAATAACGCATTTCTCTTTGAAACCGTGGACGTGTACCATAGTTGTCTGGAAACGTGGATGTGAAATTTAAACAAGGCCTGCAGACATCCATCCAATTTTTTTTTCTTCTTTTGAGTTTGTTCTCAATTGAAATTCCACTCCCTCAAAGTTTGTGCTGCCAGCTCCCAACTCCACACTCTCCCTCGCTCTCGTTTCCCTCAATTTCCTTTCCTTTATGACCCTTTTCGGTTGTGCCCCTTGATTTATGGTCATTTGTGTGATTGCTCTGCTTTGCTTTATGGCGGTTTATGTCATGCTGGTCTTGTCATAAATGACTACCATAAAGTGAGGTAAAATATCATAAAACATTAGTGAGTCCCTGATACTCAAGGTTCTTCAGAATAAGCCCTGACAGGTACCAACCGTAAAAAAACAGATTTGGCCGTTGGAAAGGTGCAGCATTTGTAAAAATGATCAAAGTAATAACAACAGTCGTGAAGGTTTCCTGAACTCTTTTCTGGGTCCCAATCCCTGGGTTAAGCTCATTTCAAACATTATCACATCCGATCCTCGTTCCTTCTGCATCTGGCAGGAGCAATGATCACCCCTGCTGTGCGGACGGGGAAACCGAGGCCTGAGAGGTGCAGCAGTGGGCGATGGAACTGCCATGCGGTCCACCCTGACTCCAGACGCCCATGCCGCTCACCACCACGCGTTTGGGTGCTGCAGCTCCCCCCCGTCCCCCACCCCGGGGGCAGAGAAGGGGCTGAGGTGATTGACACGTGGAGGTTAGCGTCTGCTGGACAATTCCCATGCCCTAAAGCCCTCGGTACCTGTAGTGCGCCCCTCGTCTCCTCCCCTTCCCAGCTCACAAGCCCCATCCAGCGCCCTGCAGTGAAGGCCAGGTGTGCCTTTTCGGACCTTGCCATGGTTCTCCTGTCCCATGGAGCCACTCACTCCCGAACTTGTCCTTCAGTGTCTCGGCTTTGCCAGGGCTCCTCCCATCGGAGGCCCGAGTCGCTCTGATTCCCTCTCTCGCCACCTTGCAAGGCCTGGCCTTGCTCCCTGGAAGATGCACCTCGCACCTGTCCGTGCTCCTCCGTTTCGCCTTCCAGAAGTTTGGGTCTGCATGCCGCCCTCATGCCTCTCCTACCTGGCAGGGAAGGCTTTCTGCGGACACTCCCAACACCCTCTCCTCTGTGCCTCCGTGGGAACAAAAGCCTTCACGAGACATAAGCTGTGATCCTTAGTCCCCAGCGATCACTGTCACCAACTGGCTTTGGGGCTTCACCTGCCTCCTGCCTCCTGCACGGTCTTGTCTCGCACCCTTGTCCCTGTCTCACTGGCCTCCCGCCCAGCCAGGAGAGGTGTTTCCTAACCTGGGACCTTCACGCAAGCGCTCGCCTCTGCCTAGAACCCCCCACCCCGAACTCTGACCCCGTTCGCTTCTGTCTTTGCAGAACAAATAGAATCTTCGTCGTTTCCTCATCAGGTGGATTCTCCTCCCACTCGTCTTTCATTCTCTCCTGTTTCCTCCATTGTTCTGATCATATCGTTTAGCGATTTCCTGCTGATGGTCTGTTTCCCCACCTATACTGTAAGCTCCATGAGGACGGGACAGAATGCCCGTCGGGTACCCACAGGACCGCTAGCCTCTGGCACCGGGGCCGGCACGACAGCACAGTGGGACGGGGTTAGGTGGCTGCACTAGGACTTCAGGTGCGTCATTACCCCCGAACCGGGGTGCCAGGGCTGGGAGGACAGACGCGTATCTTCTGTTCTTTTAAACAGGCCATATATATATATATATATTAGCACATTTTGATTAATGAAGAAAAAGGGGAAAAATAGGAAGCGGGGGGAAAATAGAATAAGTGTATTTCTCTCTCTCTCTCTCTCTCTCTCTCTCTCTCTCTCTCTCTCTCTCTCTCTCTTGCCTCCTCATCTTCTGTTTTTTCCAAAAATCTTTCTAGGTTTCTTCTGTCACATCCACAGTGAAGTGTAAATTATAGTTTCCAATATAGATGGCCATTTTCAGTGAATTTTAGCAAGGAACAAAATTTCGTTTGAGCCTGAAACTTGGCACCGCTTGCTTCTTCGTGCTGGGAACTATTTTTTGTCTTTGCAAAACGCGGAGAGACGTACGTCCTGTTGCTTCGATTTCTGAGCGGTTCGGCACCAAGCCGAGCATGGACTGGGAGAACAGGAGCGTGCCCGGTGGGGGCCAGCCTCCGCAACGCTAATTTACAGCGTGTGCCATACACCCAGGGCGAACTCAAATCAGGGTGCTGGAAACTGGGAGGCTGTTTTTGATTGTCCTTCCTTCCAGTCCTCTTCCTCTCTCTGCACATTTCTTTCCTTCCTGGCATTCCCAGCTAACTAGAGTGCCACCCAGACAAGCCTGCTGTGCCCCACAGCGAACACTTGATGCGACACCGTTGGGAAGTCTGGCAGCTCACCGTGCATATGGACGGTTCCAGATGGGTGTGGAGGGATGACTGGCTCAGGGATCCTCAGGGTGGAAACCACTATTGGAGGAGGCCAGCTCTTTACTGCGTGGGACTTTCCTGAGCATGGCGACGTGTCTAGCATCCCTGGACCCCTGGCATCGCGTGCGAGGAGACACCTCCAAGTCACAGGGACAGATAGAAGGGCCTTTTCCCTAAGTTCTGAACACCGCCTTTCGGGGAGCCTATCTGTTCTGGCCGAGGACCACCAAAGGGATATTAAAATGTACCCAGTGGTTACGAGAGAGGAGAGGGAGAGGGGAAAGGTAGGGAGGGGGGAAAGAGGAGAGATACCAGCTCACCTTTGCTGCAAAGCCTTGCGTCATTGAGGTTGATGAAACATTTGAAAAGTTAATCCGTCGAGGGAACTGGGATTCTCTGGGCACACGCCAGCCCACGGCCAAGAGGTCTACGAACGTCAAGGGAGCGATAAGGTTCGGGGGGGAAGGTTTGCCTCTACGTTCGTAGGTGGATGATGACTCGTGGGTGGACCATCTTGACTTAGTCAAGGCAAAAAGAAAAATAATAAGCTCTGGAGAGGACTCATTTCAGACACATCTTCCCAGGGAAGACCGCTCTGATGTCCTTCCTGCCCGTACAAGGTGTCAGGCTGACTTTCACCCCATTCCCCTGGGATCTTCTCCCGCCCTCTACGTGGCTTGTCCTCCTTCATATCGCTTTGGGTTATACTGATCTGTTTGCTCATCTATCACTCGGCTGGGGCCTGGGGTCTGTGTCTCATTCATCTTTCTACCCCCAGCCTCTCAGCGATACCCTCCATGAAGCAGGCACCCACTAAATTGTGGATGAGTGAATGAACAAATTCACTCTCAAGGCTTACCCCCTGTACTTCTTCAGAAGGGGGAAAAGACTGAATTTTAGCTTGAATACAGGTCGTCTTCCTCAAAACGCATATTGATAAAGGACAGCTACTGATTTCTTCCAGGAGAGAAAAATGAGAGAACAGTCCTCCGTGCCATATTTCAGAGTTATGTCAACTTTTCTTTAAAAAAAAAAAAAAAAAACACGCCTGTCCACCAGCTCTCGTATCATTTTTCAGATTTCATGTCGTCCATTTTCAGATGCTGCCCATCCATCATTTTTGGCAAAGAGTATCCATCATGATAGAAGCTAAATAATTTTCAGAGCTGTCAGGGAGCGGACACCAAAACGGTCCCCATGTCATCTGAACGAAACGATCCAGGGCTGGCAGTGGGGATCCTGCTGGGAATGGAGAGGTGGCACCCCTGGGAGGGCCTCTCCGATTGGTTTCAAACAGAACAAAGAAGAAAATTCATTCTCGAAGTGAGACCTCAATTCTCCACATAAAATGCACACAGACACCCATCAATATCCTGTGTAAGAGTTTATTTATAGAGCAAGGTTTTAGGCAAAAACAAAGTCTGTTTTTTTTTTTTTGAACTATGCTTTCCTTAAAAGATATTTATATACAAAATACAGCATTTTCTCCCTTTAAAAGTAAATCATGTTTATTTGCAAAATGTAGAAAAGTATCAACGAGAAAATAAAATTCATGAAATGTCCCACTGAGGAGATAACCTTCATATTATTTTTGGTGCATTTTTCTTTCAGTCACCGACACACTCACACGGTGTATACACCCACCCTTATTTGTATATATATATATATTTGTGTATATACTGTAGCTATTTATTATAAATTTGGTATTATATTTTATGGAGTTTTATATCCCACTTTTCTCACTAAATTATATCTTAAACGGTTTCCTATGTCATTAAGTATTCTCTGAAAACATGATTTTTCAAGGCTACTTCATATTTGATTTTATGAACATCCCGTAATTTATTTATCTCTTGCTAGACATGCGGACTGTCCTGGCTTTTTGCAATGTGCTCTTTTATTTGCTCCATTTTTCCTGTCTTTCAGCTTTTCGGTGTTTAGCATCTATATAATTCTTGAGAATCGTAATCTTATCTTTTTATTAGAATGTCAAAGATAGGTAAATGGATTTTGTTTGTATAACTCACGGAGCTTCCACCTACAGGAAGCGTTGTGGTCGTCCCTTAAATCAGTAAGAGCTATTGCCTACGCTCGCTTTTGTAACATAGATTAAATTCTGTCAATTAAATCAGCGTGCTCGTATTTTCCTCCTGCTTCCCGATTTGTCGTGAGCTGATGTGTACAGGTCCGCGTTTTGGATCAGGAGCAGCTGCAAGTTTGTTCAGAATGGATACCCAGCAGGTTTCTTTGGGGGAGGGACTGAAATGGGGGCGTGACGCTTGCGAGGCCACTCTTAGCTGTGTCGCTTGTTTGCTGGCTAACCTGGAGCATCTTTTCGGCCTGTGAGAACCTCAACCTTCTCAACTACAAATTTGCAGGACACAAGAGCATCTAAGACTTTGTGGGTTGGACATGGGGTTACATGGCCTAAAGCACGTAAAATACTCAGTGTGGGCTGCCATGCACAGAGCGAGCCTGCCCGTCACAGAGAGGTTGCTGTTATTTGTCGTGGTTTCTATCCGAAAGCAGCTTAAATACTAGATGTTTCTTCTTGGGACACGGATGGAGAAGTGGCAGGGGCCTTGCCTTCTCTGACCAGGCAGTCAGAAACAGTCCTTTTTGAGGAACCTGTTACCTGGCTTTTCCTTTCAATTTTTCACAACTTGATCGAGGTGCGATTTGCACACTCTAAAATTCACCTATTTAAATGTACAGATCATAGGTTTACACAGTTGTGCAATTACCGCCACAATCCAAATGTAGAGTAGAGGCTGAGGGACAAGGTGAAGGGGTTTTTTTCCAGCAAAAATGTAAGCAATTCTCTCATTTAGTGAGGGGAGCTTTAGTGGCCAGCCGTTAGACCCTAGGAGGGTCATCCAGAATATACGATCGGACATATACGATGAACCTAAGTACCGCTAGCTAAAAAGGGAACTAGGTCAGGCTGACTGTCTTCTTATAGGCATTATTTTGATATAACATTTGACGTAAAGAAAAGAAACAAGAATTGGACACAGTATCCCCAGGCAAAGGTTACTGGGATTTCCCAAACATTAATATTTTACTACATTTACTTTTTTTTTGCCATAGACATATAACCTCTGTATTTATCTATAGTTATCTAGATAAATGTGCAGACAGCTAAATGTGCATACATATATAATATATTCTATATAAATCATATATATGTAATAGTTCCAGAACTGTTTTATAGTCGGTTGCAGGCCTAATATCCCTTTAGCCCTGGATTCTTTAGTATACATTTACTAAAAACACATTCTTTGATTCTCCTATAATTATCATAATTGGAAAACTAAAACTGATATTACTTTCCGATGCACAGACTTCTCTCAGATTTTCCCAGTCATGTCCTTTTTAGTCAAATAAAATCTAAACTGACGTGTTCCCTTATAGCAGAATAAAATCTACGATCAAGTATTAGGTTGATGTCTTGGAAGGCTCAGTTCCCTCTGTACCTGGAAAGCGGATCAAAGGGCATGTCAGCTCTTGGCTGTATTTACCCACTCACACAGAACTCGTTTAAAAACCTTCCGTGGCGATGTCAGATTTAAAGCGACCCTTCTTTCTGTTGGGCCAGTCAGAGCAGAATTCCCTCTTGGTGGTCTCAGAGGCTGGTCCTGTTGCCTGGTCTGTGGTGGTCAGTGCTTGCTCAGTGTTTGTTAAGCAACCAAACTTAGAAAGAAAGAAACCAGATTTAAAAGTCGTTCCTGCATCATCTGAAATTAGAGGTATTTTAAGCCTAACTGATCTGAGTGTCAGCATTTCTCATGGAAAATCAGGGACCTAGCAAGATGGGTAAAAATGTCTTTCTCGTACTTGGCACCGTCGCGTGAGCTGTGATGTTTTTAGTAGCAATCCTTACAATAACGTCCTCAATCTCAGCAGTTCCAACATGCTGATGGCATTGAACGGATTTTTTTCTCCTTATCAGAACCAGTCCTTTTACTAGAATCTGAAAATGGCCCTCGGATTCTAACGGAGGGTATTTGAAAACTGTAGCTGCCCAGAAGGGTTTGTGTGCGAGTCGTTTGTGTGGCAGGTGACCCCAAGAAGCATGGGTGGGAGAGTAGAGCAGAGAAAGGAAAGGGTAGATGGCAGGTGGAGGGTGAATGATCTAACGAGTCCTGACCGTGAGCAGCCGGGCTCACCCGCACTGGATGGCACAGGGACAGTGTCGAGCAGAGTTCTGCAGTTAGTCTGATGGAGGGGCAACAGAGCCAGGGTGTTTATCCACCACATGCCCTCAGTCTTTGGTTTAGAGTTGCTCCCAAGAGGTATTCGCTCCCAGCATGTCCAGCCCAGCCCAAGTGAGGGGCTGATAGGCTCTGGCAGCCTTCAGAAACCCTCCTGCACGGAGCTCCAGGTGCTCAAAGGTGGAATCTGTCACGTGAGCACAGGCAGGCCAGGTGCCTGCCCAGGGAGAGAGATGGAAGCCTCGTAGCTTCTGCGACACTCTCCGTTCTTATGGAGAGTTTAAGGTAATGAGGGAAACATTTTCAAAATAGAAAACATGATCTATTAAGATCTCGTCTGTCTTTTCCTTTCCTTTCCTTTTCCTTTTCCTTTTCCCTTTCCCTTTCCCTTTCCCTTTCCTTTTCCTTTTCCCTTTCCCTTTCCCTTTCCCCTTTCCTTTCCTTTCCTTTCCTTTCCTTTCCTTTCCTTTCCTTTCCTTTCCTTTCCTTTCCTTTCCTTTCCTTTCTTTTCCTTTCCTTTCCTTCCTTCATGACATGAACAGGTAAAGACCCTCCTATGGCTAAGCCATCCCAGCCTCCACTGTTCCAACAGGAAGGAGAGTGAAGGTAATTTCATTACGGCTAACTCGCAGTAGAAAGAGTGAAGCTCACTCCAGTCGCTCGAGGGAAGAAGTAAATTAAATGCTGATGACATTGACCAAGCAGCAAACTACATTCATTGATTATTTTAATTTTCTCTCTCCTGCGCTCAGGGAAACACCAAGAGCAGTGGATTTCAAGGTAACTAAAAGGTTGTTTAGCACATTTTTAGAAGGGTCACAAATAAGCAGAACAAAAGGATGGCTATCAAACCAAAGAAAGAATAGGCAAACTGATGCGTATTCCATGCTCATGGAGGTACAGGAGTAAGGATTTCCTTTCACTCAGGTGTGTATGTTCAGCAGATGATGGTACCCGCGTGTCCAATAGAAGGTGAAAAAAAGAAAGTTAACAATTAGAACATTTAAATAAAAAAAGTAGGAAAGTGCATACCTTAGCCGAGTCTAGCCTTATCTAAAACTTGAAAACTATCGCATTAGATGGTAGGAGAAAATAAAAACTTCAGAAGATAATGGTAACATGAAAGGAAGAAAGTGTGTTTCTGTCGTTTTAACCTCTTAAATGTCCACTGGCTTTATCTGAGGGAAGAGCTCACCCTGCCTGAAAGTGTGGACTTCATCACTGAAACAAAGTGGTTGAACGATATTTTCAAAATAACCAGCTGGTTGTTGAGTTTGCATGGGGATTGTACTAAATTGGAGACTTAAATAAAATGGTTAAATGATAAGAAACTGGTTTGGGTTGTGGTGAAGGGTCTTTTCAAGAGAAAATAGATCTGACCAGATGCCACGTAAACGGACTGTTCTGTTTTCACTAGCTAACAGTACGCAGGGGTTCATTTATTGAAGGAATAAGGCTATCGCGTGAAACGTGGTTATCGGAACACAAAAGTTTATGCTTCCTGAAGCAAACTGAAGAATTGATTGACCCATCATTCTGGTTCCTGAACTTTAAGAAATAGGAGAAATGTCTAAATGAACCTCTGGCACTAAAGAATTCAGATGAGAAAAATGTTAATGCCAAGAGTTGCAGTGAAAAATGATAATGTACCTGTACCGGCATGAAGCACTTCCATCCCTCCATGAGACGTGCAAACACATTCCAAGAGGTCATCCCACTCCTCTTTGGGCATCCGTTTTTAAAGTCCTCGGAGCAGTTTGGCAGGGTGGAGACAGCACGTTTTAAAATATGGGGCTTTCTCCGTCCCCACAAGAAAGATAAGCCTTGATGGACTTTCCCTTAAGTTCACCAGACTCAGGGCTGCTGAATCTCAGAATTCCATGTTGCCCTGGACCGGAGCATGAGTCCTGTGTAGGGGAAAGTGCCTGGGATGAGGAATGCTGGAGACAGAGCACCCGCACCCGCATGTCCTAGTGAACTGTGAGGATCATGGGGGCCGGTGCAGGGGGATGTGTGGTTTTGTGTCCCGAAGTTCACAGAAACATGGCAAAAAAGTGCAGACTCTTCTGCCCTATCCATGCCTGATTCGCCACAGAACCCAGCACCAGCACCTGCTGAGTACTGCGTGGCAGGCTGGGACTTGCACGTTTTTTCTTTGCCAGTGATTCCCCAATTTTTAAATTATTGTATTTTGTACACTATTAGAACAAAAAACAGTGTGCTAACTTGTTAGAGTTGTCATGTGAGATTCTTAAACACGCACGCACACACACAACACACGTACACACTATCCATCACCATAATTTAAGTCTTTTTACCATTACAAAAAAAAAGAAAAAGAAAAATATTTTACTTAAAAAGCTATTATGAAAATTCTGGCAAGGGTAAAGGAGAAAAAAACGTTCTGCAAATGTACTACATTAATACAAGATGTAGATAATAGAGAAACCAGATGCATGAGGCGAGAGGAATGAGAGAATGCTCTGTATTTTCTGATTTTTCTGTAAACCTGAAACTGGCTTAAGAAGAACGAAGTTGAAAGACTTCTGTAAAATGATGCAAGTACTATGTCAAAGCAGTTCGGTAGGTCCTCAGAAAGTTGGAAATAAAATTACCATATGACCCAGCAATTCCACTTCTGGGCTTGTATGAGGAAAAATGAGAACAGGTATCCAAACTAATACTTGTATGCAAATGTTCATGACAGCGTTCTTCCCAAGAACCCAAAGATGGAAAATACCACTGGAAGATGAATGGATGAACTAAATGTGTGACATTCAGACAATGGAATATTACGCAGCCGTAAAAAATAACGAAGTTCTGATACATGCCGTAATACGGTTGAAACCTCAAAATAGTTTGCTAAGTGAAAGAAGCCAGAAAGTCACATATTGTATGATTCTATCGATATGCAATACCCAGAATAGATGGATCCATACAGGCAGAACATAGAGTAGCAGTTATCAGGGCATGGGAGAGGGGCGAATGGGGAGTGATTGATTTCTAGTGTGTATGGGGTTTCCTTAGAGGAAGATGAACATGTTTAGAATAGAGGTGATGATTGCATAATTTTGTGAATGTACTAAATGCCCTTAAATTGTATACTTTGAAATGGTTAATTTTATGTTATGTAAATTTAATATATAAAGAAAGACATTCTACAAAACAGCTGACCAGTAGTCCTCGATATTGTCAGGGTCAGCAAAAGCAAGGGAAGTCCGAGATACTGTCACAGCTCACAAGATTCTAGGGGGACATTAAAACAAACTGTAATGTGACATCCTAGGTGCGACCTGGACCACAAAGAGAACATATGGTAATAAAAAGGAAATTCGAATAAATATAGACTTTAGTTTATATAATGTAACGACATTGATTGATTAATTATAACGAATGTAACACACTAGTGTAAGATGTTAAGAAGGAGGAAAACTGGATACAGGGTACATGGGAATTCTCCACAACATCTTTTCAATTTTTCAGTGAATCTAAATTATTCGAAAATATGAAAAGCTTCCTAGGTTTGCCATAACAAAGTACCACAGAGTGGGTGGCTTCAAACAGAAGAAATTTGTGGCCTCCCAGTTTTGGAGGCCAGAAGTCCGAAGTCCATGCGGTAGGTTCCCCGGACCCTCTGAAACTGGAGAGAGAATCTGCTCTCACCTCTCCCTCGCTCTGGTGGTGGCATGGGTCCTCAGTTTGCTGCTGTTTCATTCCGGTCTCTGCCTCCATCTTCCCATGGTGTTCTCCTGGGTCTCTGTGTTCACGTGGTTGTTCCTCTTCCTGTGACCCCAGCATATTGGATGAGGGTGCACCCTAGTGACTTCATCTTTAACTTGATTGCATCGGCAAAGACCTCATTTCCGAATAAGGGCACATTTACGGGTACCGTGGATGGTTAGGACTTCAACATAATTTTTTGACGTGACACAGTTCAACCCATAACACTGTATTTATTTCCTTTTCTCGAGGAAAGACATTTTCAGAGACCACAGTGAGCCTGTTGATTGGCAGTTGGGATGAATGACATGGGCAATCTTTTTGTTGTTGTTGATCTTCACAACTTTCTAAGTCGGGACTCTATCCATACTCCTTGCCCTTCTAATTTTGCAGATGATGAAATTGAGACATAATAAAGTTTAGTCATTTTTTTCCCCTAGGTTCCAGAGTTAGGGAAGGATAGATCCATAATTTAAATCTAAACTATACTAAAAGTTTTTGCTCTTTCCACTAATTACACTGTGCTTTATCAAATCGTTCCCGGGCGAGACGAGTTTTTAGTGAATCAAATCAGGAAATTGGAAGATAATAGCTTGCTGGCTGGAGGTGATTTCCTGGAACATTCTTACATTCTTCTGTATTGGTTTAGTCTTTTCTGCTTTCATTTTTCCTGTCACTGCCCTTGTGGAAATGAAGGCTTGCCTCACACCCTGGTTCGTAAGCCTCTCTCCCTCCACTCTTCTGGCTTTCGAGTTTGATTTACTGATATCTACTTGTCTAAATGATAAAATCAAGAAAGCTTTTACCAAGTAAGTTTATCATAGAAATGTAACTATTACGTGTATTGTGTAAAATGGTTTTTTTTTTTTAATCCAGGCAAATACATTGGAGTCATTAATTTGAATACTAAGTACAAGGTTCTGTTTAAAAATCCACAAGATGAATCACAAATCATAATTCTGGCACGGCAAAGGCATTCTTCAAAGCCATCGTTTTTATAATCCGTTGAAGACACTATGATAGGAGCTCGTCGATGTCAGATTTAGAGTCTAGCACATGTGCCATTACCTTTCCGGGGGGTGTGTTTTATGCGTTCTCACACTGCAGGCAGCTCCTGGCTCCGAAATAGATTGGGTTACAAAAGTTCACTTGGAGTGTATTCTTCGAAATCCAGAGTGTTTAGCATATCCATATGACACGCCTACTATGCGCCTACCCTGTTTGGCTCTGGAGAGGAAGCAGTAAAAAGCAGCAACTGGAGGTCTTGCTTTCAGAAAATTTAAACCTGAGGGATGTGGCAGATTACATTATTACCTTCAGTTCTTCAAGCCCCCCCACCCCCCGTCCACTCCAGCATCCCTTCCATCCCTTTGCTAAGTGACTCTTAGTCCCCCTACCCAGGCTGAACGTCCTTGCCCTTTCATTGGCTACAAGGTTGGCCATGTGACTTGCTTTTGGCCAATGGGATGTTAGCAGGTGCTACAAACCGGAAATGAAAAGGGCAGGTTTCCCTCTGCCATGGCAGTGAGGAGAGCATCCTCGGGCGTAGATGCTGCCCCTTCAGTTAACACCTGTGTCCCTTCTCCCAGGCGGTGCGAGGACCTGGAGCGTGATTACAGCCACCCCAGTCAGCCTACGGAAGCCTAGGGAATATGTCCTTCTTGCTCAAAGCCCCTGAGTTTTGAAGTTGCACAGCATTTTTACGGCAATTATTAAAGGATAGATGAGGGGGGTGTGGGTGACTCCCGTACTACACTAATGGTCCCCCATCTATCTGTAATTATTGTGGCATTGCCTGGGACGTGGAGGAGCCGGTTTGATGAGTGCATTGCTCATTCCACCTCAGCTATCACCATTCCAGTATATGCCCCGAGTCCTCCCGAGAGCATCTCAGGCAAGGGGCTGGCTGGAAATGTGGGGCGTTAGTGTGCCGAAAAACAGCCAACGAGGGGTGTCAGTTGGAGGATAAATACTCCAGCTTCCTTGCTCCTGTTCTACCCTGTCTCTTGATTGAGCCCCAGCCGCCCTCGGTGTCAGTGTGCTTGATAATACGCCCATGCAGCTGCCTTCCCCTTCCTGTTCTAATTTTTTGCCCCACTACCAGTGCTCTCTGGGAGCATGTCCCCAATGAGTTACTTACACTCATATCTTCGTCTTAGGGCTTGTTTTTGGGAGAACCTGACCCAAGACAGCCACCACATTAGATAGCGGTTGTATATTTCCATTGCAAGTGACAGAAACCCCAGCTCAAACTGGCTCAAGCAGAAAAGAATTTATCGGTTCATGTAATTGAACAGTCCGGGCTAATAGCTCTGGCTTCAGGCACCATTGAATCTGTTTCTCTAAACGATGTTACCAGCACTCTGTTTCTCTTTCCATCTCTCTGCTCTGCTTTCCTCTGCATTGCCTTCTGTCTCAGGCAGGTGCTCTTTCCAAGAGTTTATATCATCCCAGGTTTAAGTCCAGAAGAAGAGAGCATCTCCCTCCAGAATATTCCAGCTAAGTCTTAAGACTAGAACAGATTCACTCTGACGGGGTCGTGTGTCCATCATTGAACCCTCGCTGGGCCCAGTGAGCTGTATGTGGGTGGACTTGAGCCCCAAAGCCATCGGGGAAGCTGGTGGTCCTGTCAGCTGCACCCAGTCACAGGAAGTGAATGTGGGTGGTGGCGGTTGGCCAAGGAAAACTCACCTTTTTTTTTTTTTACCAGAAGAAGAGATTCATTGCCATACAGTTTACACCCACACCTTCTGTCTTGCAATGCTTCCTCTGAGAAAAAGTACTATCTTCTAAGAAAAAAACAATCTACTTCAGGTAATTTTAAGAATAACATATGTCACGAATATCTCATTGTCGCGGACACTCAAATGTGGAAAAGAAGTTCCTAAGAACCATAAAATAATTGTTTCATAATTCATTAATCATCCTATATTAAGTTTTTAGTTCTGTTTTCCAATGGGAATATGGGAGATGACAGAAAAGCACATAATCAGATGTTCAAAGGGTAGAATAATATCTAAGAGGACAATGTGTACCTGTTGAGAGATGAGGGGAGCTGGAAGCGGCTGGAGTAGTGGCCCTTTCGGCCAGTTGATTTGGTTGTTCTGGTTGAGTTTTCACATAACAGAAAACTCTTGAAGCTAAAATGGACATATTTCATTTCTTCCCTTAAAACCTTGGTGTTTACCTCTTAACGTGACTTTATTTACACATTTCAGAAGATTGAAATGTAATAGCTTAACACAGGGGTCAGCACACTTTCTATAAAGGGACAGAAAATAAATATTTTAGGCTTCATGGGCCAAGAGGCAAAATAAGGGTATTATGTAGGTATTTATGTAAGAAGAGAGAAAACAAATTTTCACAATGTATTTTTTTTTTTTTTTTGGATGAGATTGAAAATACAATAATAATTGAGTTCACAGTTTTGTAGCACAGGTCTACTAATGAGAAAAACATAATTTCTTCTTCTTTTGAGGGGGATAATGATTTCCTTAATTGGGATTCAAAGTTAGTGTTCACTATCACCAAATCGATTGCAAATATTTATTTGTAGAAACCATTCTTAGCTTGCAGCCCATGCAAAAGCAGATAAGTGGATTGGCTTTGACTCACAGGCTGTAGTTTGCTAGCCCCCAGCTTAAACATAAAGGGGATTTACTGACTCATAGAGTTCAAAAATTTAGCAGTGTAGGCGTCAAGTGAGCTAATTCAGGACCCCAGTTTCATTCCTTTGGGGTTATCTTCATTCTGTCCTCCTGCCTGGGTTAGCTTTATCCTGAGCCTGGATTCCTTCAAAGCTGCCCTTAGAAACTAAAATTGCCTTTTTCCTTATTCACATCAAGTGGGGAAGAGAGAATTACTTCCTGGGGCCGCTAAACAAATGTCCTGAGCTTCACTCTGATTGGAGCAAATCTGAGCCAATCTTGTGACAAGGGGGTGGGACCAGTCAGAGAACTGCCCTGGGTCCAATCTCATAGCTGCTCTGCAGTGAGGATGACATGGAGTTGGGTGGGGTGTGGGTGGAGGCAGAGCTTGTTTAGCAGAAAACACGAAATAGGCAATTTTTACAAAGTAAATGTATTGGAAACGTATCTCTAGGTTTCTGTATCATGGAGGTCTTCCTACTCTGAGGTATCTGTATAGTTCTGCATCTTTTAAGAATAAAGAGTAGGAAATACTAAAGAATAATTATGGCAGTGTTTTATGAGGCCCTGTCCTCAGCATCTCGTCTTGCCACTTGAACTGACTTGTCCTTAACAAACCCAGACATTCTCCTCAGTGATTCTGCCAGTCCTCCATTCTCTAGCTCTCAACCAATATGTTGTATTGCTTCCTTCCTTCCATTTCAAAAGGGACCCCTGAGAAGATGCATTCAGATCCTCGGCAGAATGATTGAGTCATGGATCACTTTATTTTTTTAGTGTATAAGCATTATTTCCTTTTATCCATGCCCAGCCCAGTACTTCTGATAAATCGTAAAGCTCATAAAAGAGTTTTGTGGTCTATAGATCAACGTGTGCAGTTATTAAATTCATAGACCACCAGTCCATGGGTGGACCCAAATTTGTCTTAGGCTAAATAGGTAAGACATTCACACGTTATATATGACTGCTTTAAAATGTAGGCCGAGGGCTTGGTGAGTCATAAAATATAAATTCATTTAGCAAAACCACCCCTAGTTTCAGAGTAGCTTTTTGTTATTATATAGTTTCTCACTCAGCAAATATTTAAAAGCAAAACCACTGTTGTGTAAAGTTCTGTTAATTTTTTAATATTAAAAAGGAGTTCTCATGTAATCATTGGGAAACACTCGGCTATGTACTCGGGACTGTGGAAATTAGATAACGACTATGTCAGGGCCTAAGGTCTTAGAAAGCTCATAACATAGTTGGGGTAAAGGAATGTAATAGACAGGACTCTTTCGATTATAAGTGTCAAGAATTCAATTTAAACTGACTCAAGGGAAAACAGGGAATGCAGAAAGTTGAGAAATGCTTACCTACACGTGCCTAGATCCAGACTCTCAACTATATCATCAAAATGTCGTCTCTCTCCATTTCCAGATTTTGCTTTTCTCTGTTTTGGGTTCACTCTCATGTGTTCCCCCAATGCAAACAAATACTGTCCAGGGTTACCTTACAGAAGCTCCAAACACCTGCTAATTCTAGCGGGAAGAGACATCCACCTTTCCCACGGTTCCTCTGAATGAACTCTCATTGGTTCAGTTTTGCGTGTGAGCTAATTGGTGTGGCGAGAGGAATGGAAGATGGGGCAGAACTGGGACATGCGTCTCTATGCGTTTTGGATTACATTAGGACCTTTCGAACCACATGAATTGGTCGTGGAGCCTACGGGATCTTCAAGGAGAAATGGGAACAGTATTATGAGAAGATGGGACAATAAACGTCGGAAAGGCAGAAAGAACTCAAAGCAAAATCAACACCCTCAAGGAAAAAAATAATGAATGACACAAGACACTCATTTGTTTATTCAACGTTTTCTTTAATAGATATCTATTGAAATTTTGTATTTTGCCAGAGGCTGTTGCCTGCCAGTTTCTACTCCCTACCTTTCATTCTTTCTGATGGAGTCATTTGGACTCCATTTGCTCAACTGTTCACCCCTTTAAGTGGTCATGTCTTTGAGAAGAGGCTACTCCACCTCCGAACCCAAGGGCAGGTTTCGATTGTCCTAGCCAACCACGTCAGTCCCATTCCTTTGGCTTCGTTGAAGCCATAAGCATGCATAACACTTCAGGCAATGAAATAGAAAGGGACGTCTCTAGAAAGCTTCTGGGAAAGCCGTTCCATCTTTTATAAGGAAATACGATTAGGAGATGTCTTAAGACCTCAAAGGAAGGTAACCTGTAGACCGGGCTCACGTAAAAGGAATATTGAAAAAGTACGGGGCCCTGGATGATGTTTTAATGACTCCAGAAGTGACCCCAATCTAGGTGTCCAGTTGCATGAGGAAATCACTTTCCTTATTTCAAGTTACAGTGGGCCCCAGGCCAGGGATCGAGAATAGGAAATGGGTAGGGTATATGCCCTCTGCTCATATGCTGCTTACTGTCCACTGGGGTAGAAGTTGTCATTTTTCTTCCAGTTAATTCATCCTCTTTCTTTCTATGAACATAGTTAAAGTATGCAAGGAGAATGGGTCAGGAAAAGCTTGAGGTTAACTCAACATGTTGCACTCGAAGTGAAAGCGGTCCCTCCCTCATCAAATGCCATGGCCCTGCTGAGAGATCCAGGGATCCTTGGAGAAATACCTCGTCTTTGCTGGAAACAAAATTTAAAGTGCACGGGCCTCCACTGGTGGGTCAGGCCTGCCATCCTCACAGACAAAGGAAAACATGTACTTCTCTATTTCCACTTTTAAAACCCCAATTATGGGCACGATGAGGATCTGTGGAACCCCACCAGCACTAACAAAAATAAAGCACTTAGCTCATGCAATCTTGTCTCTTTATTTTCAATATCACTTACAATGTAAGCTTTTTACAAAATCAAATTCTTTCTCACCAACGATATGATTTTCCCCTGAAAAAGCTTTGAAGTATCCCGCCGTTATCACTTCTGTACACAAACATTAGCAGAAGCCCTGCCAGGCAGGAGGACAAAAATAATTGTTCAGCCTTCATTTTAATTTAACCTTTTGCAAATTCCTACTTTAAAAAAGTTCCCCTTGACTTACTGGCATCATATTGAGATAATTTATGAGGCAGTCCATTCTTGTTCAGACAGCAAATCTCCATGAATCTTTTCCCCATGAAAGACTGCCCAGGACCCTTCACCCTTTTAATTTAGGCATCTTGCTCTCTTTCTTTACCATTTGCTTGGGTCCCTTTGTCACCTTAACACTCTTGTCTAATGGTTTCTGTACAATTAAGGCATTATGGAGGTGAACATTAATATGTCTCTGGAAATTTACAGAGGCCATAGATCTTGATGTTGCAAAGGGATGTGCCAGGAATTGGCTGTGAATGCAGGTGTGCAGCTCTTCCGGCGGGTTGGAGGGACGGCGTCCGTCATCAGGTGTTTGTGTTGGTATTTGGACTAAGCGGAGACCACTGTCAGGAAGGCGCGAAAAGAGAAAAGAGGTGAATCAGCAAGGAGATGCAGGTTTAAGCTATTTTAGCGTCAGTTTTGGTAGGAAAGTAGTCACAAATAGGGGCTTTGTATTCAAGTTGCTTTGTTTCTAGATTCTTGCTCAAACATTCATTGACCGTTTGTTTTTTTTGCTGTAACTTCTCTAATCTTCAGCTTTTTCCTTTGCCAAACAGAGGTGCCTTTAGGATGCAACTGTAACTCCTCCGTAGGGCTTTGCCAGGGTCTGCTTGGTCTGGTCCCTCATATCAAGCTGCCAACTGGGATTCTGCCATCGTGGCTTCCTTCAGACACTCCAGTGTAATAGCTGCTTCCTACCGCAGGGCCTTTGGCCATGCTGTTGCTGCCTCTTCCATGAAATACTTTCCTCCCAGACGCTCACAGGGCAGGCTGCTTCTCTTCCTTCTTGGACCAGGTTAAGATCAGGACCTTCCTGCAGTAGGTCCTGATCTTAAACCAGGCTCCCCAAAGGCAGACTTGAGGAGTTCATTTGGGACATGATTGGGTTTGGTCAGTTTCAGAATGGTAGAGTTCCTGCCGTAGGGTTAGTGCCTTTATAAGAAGAGAGAGACAGAGTCCTCTCTGCCTCTGTTACGTGAGGGCACAGCAGGAAGGGGGCCATCTGCAACCCAGGAAGAGGGCCCTCACCGGAACCTGACCATGCTGGCACCCCGACCTTGGACTTCTGGCCTCCAGAATGGTGGGAAATAAAATGTCTGTCGTTTAACCACCCCACCCCCGGCTGCTATAGTTCGTTTCAGCAGCCTGAGCTCATTAAGACCTGTCCATTGCTCTGAACACACTTATCATAAGTGTTAATCATACCTATATATGTGTGTTTATTATGTTAAGATGTTGTGGGGTCCAGGAACACAGGGATTGTGTTAGTTGGTTCTCAAATATTTCTTTGGTGATCAGCAAAAAGAGCGACATTCAAAGTATTTAAACCCTGGTGTGGCTGATTATTCAAGCTCGCCCACCCTGTGCTAGATTTCATTTCTAGCCATTGAATGGCTCTATTTAAGACACGAGGTGTTTAAAGTAGGTCAGGCCTTTGTTAGTAAAAATTTGCGATTCTTTATGGACCCCAAAGAACAGGTTCGAAGTGCAGTAATGGGGGCAAATTAAATTCTGAGGGTCTCAAATGTGAGTGTCTTGGTAATGAGCACAACAAAAATGTTTTAGGGCAACATAAGCGAGACGATTCTGAATATTTAAAATGAGGGTGCGTGAGCGTATGTGTGGCGTGTGAGTATGTGTGTGTGTTTTGGGTTCCACTAAAAGCCCATTTAAAACCTCCTTGAGTGCTTTTTCATTTGGTTTATAAGTATTCAGAACAGCAGGATAAAACTTCAACTTTTGGCAAGCTTGCACCCTCTCCAGCCAGGAGGTATGACTGAAACATTAAAAGAGGAAAACTTCACTTTGACAAATGTAACACCTACATGGGAAATATGCAGACGAGTTTCTCCCTAAAAGGTTAACTAGAGACAATAATTACTTTCTCCAGAGATCACCCAAGTGACACGCTGCTGTCTTGATTTCATCGCTGTTTGATGATGTGCATTTCTTGCCACTTATAAATGAAACAAATGAGGTTAGATGGCAAAGATTAGGAAAGGAATTAACAATAATGAGCCTGGTAACAAAAAACATTATTATAGAAAATTGAGTTGACCTTACTTTCATAATTATTCACCTTAATTGTTTTTTTTTTTTGGTGTGTAATTTGAATGAAATTAAATAATACTCATATCCCCCCCTGCCACTGACTAGGAATTTCATGTAAAGATTAATAATTTTCAAAACTCAGGATTTGGCTGCCATCTTTCTGGAGGTCACCTTTGCTTTTCTAGAAAGTTATGTGTCCTCAACATGATCACAGGCCTCCAATATCCTGAACATAATTTACTCCTCAAATACCTTGGTCCTATGGCCCTGAGACACGGGGCCTGGGTGGCTACTTCTCCCCTTGTGGGAGTCACTGCTCTCCTGACCCTGGTCCTCAGGAACTTTTCCCAGTTTTGCCCTCCAGAATCTCAGTCTTGGTGAATCCACCAAGATTACACTAATGGGCGAGGGAGCCAGATCTTTTCAGTCGATTGGAAGGGTATAATTTGAATCTGAAAATGGAATTTTTATCAAGACACTCCTTTAGGGCATCCCACACATAAAATCAGGATTTGAAAAATGGGTGAACAGACGCTTTCCACCTTTTCAAAGTTTTGGACAATAGTAATACGAAGACGTTCGGTCCTGGGCACCGAGGTGGGTCACTCACATACATTATGTGGCTTAGTCCTCTCTGTAACCCTAGGATGTAAATGCAATTGTCATCTCTGTCTTGCAGACAAAAGAATTGAGCTTTAAAAGCTTAAGTAAGTTGCCAAGGTCAAAGCCGGGTCGAACCAGAATTTGAATTCTTACATCTGACCCTTGATCTCTTAGCCAAGTAGGATAGAATCAAAGAGGGCCGGCCAGGCAGCAGAAACGGCGGTTCCGGCATGCGGTGTCGCTTGTGGTCCATCTCGTCTCGCTCACTTAACACCTCTGCCTGTAGCTAACTTCTCTCACTGTGAGTTTGCGCTTACGAAATTGGAGCAGCACCGACGTTGCTGAGTGGCAGTGAATGTTAAATGTGGAGCACAGCAAAGGACTTGAACATGCATGAGCTATAGGGGCGCGCCATCAATAGTCAATTCTGCCCTTTCTCCCCAAGGCCCGGAAAGCACTTAGCTCAGTGCCCAGCCCATTGAAGCCAAGCAGTGATGTTACCAGCGGACATTTATGGGGCACCCGCCACATGCTCCATGCTCTGCAGGTGACGTCAGTCTAATCCTCACAA
The DNA here is from genome assembly GCA_030015415.1 of Cynopterus sphinx. NCBI lineage: Eukaryota > Metazoa > Chordata > Mammalia > Chiroptera > Pteropodidae > Cynopterus > Cynopterus sphinx. The sequence continues at coordinate 89,821,047 of CM057389.1, forward strand.
CTGTCTTATGCCACAGATTTTGTTTCGTCCCCATTTTTGGAGAGAGTGGCTGGGCAATGTCCACCTGGTAAGCAGTGGGTCTTAGGGATTAAGGCAAAGAGTCCAAGCTCCGAGTCAGTCTCCTGTCGTGTCGGCTACCACAGTTCATTGTAACACTATTTTACCTCTGTGAGTCTACGATTGGCTTGTCATATCTCCTTTCCATCTCACCTAAAACAATAGCTCTCTTGTCTGAACTCCAGCAACCTTTAATGTGTGTCTGAATCAGCAGGCAATAGACCATGCCCTTGGCTACCGTCTGGCCTCCCATGCTTTTCTGAAATGTGTAAATCACTAGGGCCTTTGTTCATTCGTCGAGTCAGTCGCTCAGTCACTCAGCAAACATCATGCGTATCTGTCATATTTTAGGCGCCGTGGCAGGTACAGAGGAAAACAGAAGAGACATGTTGTCTCTTAAGGGGAGAGCCAGAGTTCATGGGGACCAAACCTCCAATTGGAGGCCCTTCTTCTTCTGCAAAACGACATTAAATTACATACACAAAATGAAATGAAAGGCCTCAGAGGGAGCCTGTGCAAGCGATGGGTCAGAGACTTGAACTCAGTAGCTTAGTGGTAAATTCACTCCTGCTTCCTATTGCTATGGATTTTGGAATCAAGGTCCTGGTGAAACCGAGATATAACAGGGAGGCCTTGCGGCCCTGATCACCACCAATAGATCCAATCAAATAAAAAAAGAACGTAAACGTGACTGCAGACCTTGAGGAATCATGAAAATCCTTGCTTAGCTTTCGTGGAAGGGGCTAACTTAACAGCTAAGTCTACCCAAGGTGCCATATATAATGTCTTCTGAAACTCTTTCCCCCCAAAAAATCCCAATCAGTAAAACTGCTATTACCTCTCACTCTGGCCTCCCACTTACCCCCACTCACCTAACGTTCTCCAAACCCTCCAGGTTCCCCCCAACCACTGTACGCAGATCCGCCAAGGCAAAGGTTGTTTTTTACTCTGAGGGCTTCTGTGGAAAGAGCTAGAACTCACCACACAGACAGACACATGTGCTGCTGATGACGTCACTTCTCTACTTAGCTACCCTCATTTCCAATGTCCCCCTTTTGTGCATCATTTCCCAGATTAGAGCATAAACTACTGCGTGGCACGAATTACTTCATACTTTTGCAATTTATGGCAAAATTAAGTTCCTTCCCCGCAATCACATTTGAAAATTGAGTTAGTGATTTTTGAATAACAATTGTAATGAAGAGGAGTTGGCAATTCTATATTTTTTATTTTAAAAATTATTCGTAAGGCTTAAGTGTCCATACTTTGGTTAGTTATTAAAGGCAGGTGAAGGCTCCAGAGACGGTGGGGATAGGGGATGCAGGGAAATGAGACTGAAAAGTAAATAGCATCTTATGTTAATGCTGATGTAAACTATATGACTCTCAACCCGGGAGACACATGACAACATCTGGAGATATTGTGAATTGTCACAGCTAGAGGTGGGTGGTGCTGCTGGCATGGAGTGGGTAGAGGCCAGGGATGCTGCTAAACATCCGCAGCGAATGGGGCCGCCGCACCACCAAGGGTTACCGAGCCCGACATGTCAACAGTGCTGAGATTTTTAGACCCCGAGCCAGAGGACGTGGAGAAACAAGTGGTACACTACATAACTAATGAGACAATTCCCTAAATAACTAACCAGTGAGGTCACCAACTAACAAATGATGTGGACCCATTTTGAAGGAATAGACTACCCTCCCACCCTGAATTAATTATTGGTCAGTTTGAGGGTGGAAAAGACTGGTTAATTTGCTGATTGTCCAGAACTGGCCTCTCTGAAGTGTCCTGTGTGGTTGTCTGTCGGGTGCAGCGCTGGACTCTGCGTGGTTTGTCTGGGTTAATCCTCACCACAACACTGTGAAGACCATTAATCCCACTTGGATGAGAACCTGTGACTTGTCATGGATTTCACAAGCCCCGGTCGGTGAGAAGAGCAGATAGGGCTGTCTTGGCCCCAAGGCCCTGGCTCTTGGCTAGGGTCTCCAGCAGATCGGTCACTCCACCCCCTCTTTCATGATGTTTGCTCTCCCCATGAGACCCCTGCATCATTATTTTCCTGATTTTTAAACATTTAAATACATTTAACCTCACTCCTAGCAGGGATATCCCGGCATCATGGTTCAGTGCTTGGCATATGCTATTTTTCTAATAAATTTTGAGGACACACTGCTCTACAACCACGGTGCTAAACCATCACTTGCCAATATCAAAATTAATTTCTAATGATCGAGCACTAGATAAGTGGAAATTATTATAATAATGGATTAATCAATCCCCGTGAGGGCCACGGAGCACCCTCTATAAGAGGTTTGAATGGCTAAATTAAGGTAAGATCAGCAAAATAAAGAGTGATGAGAAAGGAAAAGATTAAAGAAACACACGTTGAAGGGGCTCCTGTGATTAAACGCAATCAAAAGAGAGCTAATGGGTTAACTCATTTCTGCCAAACACAGTTACACGGTGTTCAATTTGATAAAGGACCCTGCAGTGACTTCCAGACGGGGAAATGGGAATTAGTAACATTCCCTCTCCAATTACTAATTTTACGGAAATGCAAACAGCTCAGCAAAGGGACACAGTGTCTATCCTATAGCCTTCTGTGAGCAAATATCTCGATGGCTAAGAAGACACCCGAGTAAAACAGGCCCTGATTGTCGACGGGCCCTCGAGTTCTTTCATGTTGCCGTCGATAGGTTTAATAATTGACTGGGGGGGAAACGCAGCAGGGTGAGAACGGTACCGGGGTGATCTCAAGTGTTCTAGAAGAATGATTCGCGTCAAATCAGGTGGGTATTTTTTTTTTTAAATTTATTATACAGTGCTGTTCACACGTTAAATTCTCATCGATTCAACCCCTCTCTCCCCCCTCCACGTGGCTGGGATAAACCCTTGTGGCGAGTCTCCTGTGAATAAAATTGTCAGCCTCTCCGAGGAATGACTCAATCTACGTGTTTGTAGACTTCGCATCTGAGTGTGGCCGACGCGGTGTAAGGAATACAACTGCCAGGATAAACGAAAAGGAGGTGGATTTTCCTCCTCTTCGCAATTAATACGTGTTTCTCCATCTTTCTTGGCCCAGATTTGTAAATAGTGACTCTTATGGTTAACCGAAGTGTTTCCTGCGTGTGCAGCCTCTGTCGTGCCCACGTAAAGAAATGCTTTGGTGGCGTCGATGCACAGCAGGCTCGTCTTTTATAACCCCCATCGCTCTGCGGCCTGCAGCAGCCTTACAGCGCAGGAAAGAGGCGTGTCTTGGATTTCCGCAGTGTCCCTGAGATCTCCTGACGACGCTCACTGAATTCTGCTGAGATTTACTGTTCGTTACGGGCCTACCCAGCTTCGTGTGGCCTTGTGCGAAGCCACCTTTTCTGGGCTGTAAACATAGCAGGTGTTCAATAAGCGTTCACGAGATAAAAGAACTATTTATTCTCTCCCTCGGTTCTTTCTCTAGGCGAGTGGTTTTCAGTAGGGGGCAGTGTTGCCCCTCAGGGGACATCTGGCAGCCTCTGGAGACATTTTGCCTACAGCCACTAGGGTGGGGGTGGAGTCCTAGTGGCATCCAGCGGCCTGGGGCCTCTTGGAGGTGCCAAACGTCCCACAGCGCACAGGACAGCCCCCAGCGATGAATCCTCCAGCCCCGCATGTCCGTGGAGCAGAGGAGCCCTGCTCTGCAGATGTCTCGTAGGAACCTGGAATGGAAGGGGAATTTCCTGTGACGCTGAGAAAGCTGAAGCCTCTCGTTCACTTATACCAGCTCTTCCAGGAGGCCCCATAGCAATAGTCCTCGCATGGCCATGTGTTGTCGCCCAGTTTGCAACTGCAGGTGGCTCCTGGGGGCTTTAGGATATGGCTCAAGGGAAGAGCTGGGAATTCATTTAATTCGGGGTTAGTGGCATGTGTGGTTCTAGGTCACCGTGTCCATAGTTAAGTTGCTGCTCATCGTACTGGTGTGGGGATGGCATCTACCATAGTCTTCGTTCCCGCTTCGCCACCTGCCCTTGCATGGTGACACAAAGATGTAGCCTAGAGGCTCTGTAGGGACATGGAACTGGGTGTGTGTGGTAGTGGAAGAGGCACAAAGTTTAAAATATACGAAGCCAGAAGCAGAGGATTAATTTCTCATTGATGTCGTGACAAAACCATGTCTTTCCTGCCTGAAATACACTTGATAATGCTCTGTATATGACTGTAAAGGCACCATACGTTTTTATTATTTTTTTAAGTGATGTTAAATAAAATTTATCAAATTCCTGAATTAGGGGACATGAACATAATAAAGTAGTACAAAGGCAAATACATACATATATGGGGTCACCTATTTTATGTATTCCAATCACCAGTAATATGAAACCAATTTCAATTACCCATGTTAGAAGTAAGTCTGATTACATTACATTTTAATGGAAAATATTTTAAAAATTGTTGTTAGAAAATACTACCAAATTGCATACAGCCCAAAATGTGGAAAAAAGATTTATCACAGAGTTGCATTGGGGAGTTGATTAATAATAACTGTTTTGTTATTTTGCTGGATCTTGTGGGATTTTCAGCTTTTAAAAATTTGTAATTGGTTGTGGTTTCTTCTTCACACATATTCTCCTCTGTACCTAATTTTTTGTTCTTGTGTTATTGTTCTCAATCAGGGTTCCCAAATTGTATAAGCTCCCGGCTTTACATAACTCAGACCCTTCTCTGCCTACAGCTTTGTTACATTTCTATCTCTAGCTCATGCATTAAAATCTCTAGACTAGACCTTTTCCGTGAGCTCTTTTCAGTGCTAGACTCACAGTAAACCACCTTGACCTCAGCTTTGGGGCACCTGAGATTTCAAAGGCATCTCCAAACTCAACGTGTCTAAAGTCAGTCTCATATGTCTCTCGACCCTATAACTTTCCTAAGACCATTTATTTTTTTTTCTGTCTCCACCACTGCTACCACTTCTTTAGTCCAAGTCACCATCATTGTCCTCTTGGACTCCTGAGAATCTCGTTATTCCTTGGTTTCACTCTTGGCTCCCCTTTCACGCCACTCTCCGAAGAGAGCTCAGGGTAATCTTTGCAAAACACGAGTCTAATCATGCCAACTCCTTGTGCAAAAGCTTCAACAGCTCCTCGGTGCCCTTAAGCTTATGAAACCATCAAAGACTTTAAAAATGTCCTAAAAAGAGTTGCGTCTCCAGATTTATCTTTCATCTCCTGCTGGACTCACCCTCCCTGTCTCCGTGCTTTCTCCCAGTGTGAGATCTTTGCACATGCTCTACCTCTGCCACCTTCACCTTGTATGTTCCTCGTTCGTGCGTCGATTTCTGCACGAGCATCACTTCCTATGGGAATCCGTTCTTGACTTCCCGACGGGTTCAAATCCCCCCATTCTGGGCTCTCACTACAGGGGATTCATTCAGAGCAGTTGTGACAGTTGCAATCTCAGGATGGCATTTACTTCTCTTTAATGAAAGTCTCCTCTCGAGATGGTAAGTCCTTGAGGGCAGGGACAAAGTCTGGTTTTGCTCATCCCTGTGTAATATTGGTACCTAGTTGCTGATCTAGAAATACCTTCTGGAAAAAATAAAAAGGATCTTTGCAGATGTGTTTAAATTAAGGATCTTGAGGTGAGGTAACCCTGGATTACCCACTTGTGGGCTATGACAAGTGTCCTTGTAAGGGGGAGAGAGGGAATTCGATGTACACACCCATATATGCACACGTACACACACAAGATGGCAATGAGAAGATGGAGGCAGAGATTAAAGTCGTGTGGCCACAAGCCACAGAATCGACAGAAGCCTCCAGAAGCGGGAAAAGGTAGATAAATGGACTCTCACCCTGGGCCTCTGGAAGGACCATGGCCCTGCGGACACCTCGATTTCAGACTTTTGGCCTCTGGAACTGCGAGAGAATAAATTCCTGTGGTCTGAAGCCACCAGGTTAGCATAGTTTGTTACAATTGCCACAGGAAAGTAATGCAGAAAAAATCATACTTTTTATTGCATTCATATTTCTGTGACGTTCCTTATCCTTAAGGTGATAAGAACTTAATAGCCAACGATCAAGATTGGCTATTAAGGAAAGGGGCCGAGAGGAGACGGTGGGCCTGCTCCTTCTAGGGGGTTTTAGGTCTAAAGTCTTGATTGTTAATGACAAGTACGTCTGCTCAGAGGGTTTGTTATGAACTGGTAGGCGATTCAGGGCTCTGGGCATCTTTACTTTCCCCCACAGCATTAATACCTCATACACATAAGGGATCAGTCATGAGCAACTTGAAATCTTGGGGTCATAGATGACAAATTAGAGAGCGTGGTCAGCCCTCATTAGGTAAATGATATTTGGGCAGAGAACGGAATGAAGGGAAACTACGAGTGACAGAGAAACGGGAGACACAGAGACTCCGAGTCAGGAACTGCCTTGGCTGATTTAAAGACCAGTAAGAAGGCCAAAGAATTGGGAGTCAGGGAGGATATGTCATGTTGTTTGCTGCACATAGGTTTATGATTATTGCATTTTCTATTATTACATCACGTTCTTCTTTATCCTGTTATTACTTTAACCTTAAATTCCACCTTGTCTGGTGTTCAACATCGACTTTCCTTGTTGGTGTCTCTGTTCTCACCCCTTTATTTTCAGTTAGAAAACCCACTTTGTTTAAATTATGTTTCTTGAAAATAACAAATATCTAGGCCAAATTATGTCTCATCTCTCCTATTCTGAGGAGTCAGGAAAATGTGAATTCCATTGAGAACGATTTCCATCAAAACTTCTAATATAAAAATGTCTTGGTACGAGGGAGACACTTTCATTATCTGACCATAATTTACATATGCAAAGTAACACATTTCCTTCCGAGTTTAAGCAATCGAGGCATTGCTGTATATGTCATTCAACAACTCAGAATGTGAGCATCTCTCTTTAAATACATGAGTTTTTAAAAATAAAGTCACGGCTCCATTGATCCATGGAATGCAGTTAAAATTTAGAGAACGTAGGCAAAAATTATTAATTTATCCGACCAGTATGTCGGTCTTCCTTTGTGTCTGAGGTCACACCTTCAGGACGGCCTGTGCTCTGAGTTGATTCGACAGCAAGACGGAGTTACTGCGATTCAGCAAGGCTTCATCAAATGCACTCGTGACCAGTACGATGCTCCTGGGAGGGGACCAGCTGTGGTGCAGGCCGCAGCCTGTGACTCTGGGAAGGAAGCATCAAGTTTCAGCCCATGAGGGAACTGAACCCCTGACCTTGGCCTCATTAGCACCATGTTCTGGCCAACTGTGCTAATTGGTCACACATGGCAAAAAATTTGGAGACATGTCAGAACACAGGATTCTTGGTTTTAATGCGTTTGCTTTGATCTGGTGGCAAAACCCTTCGACTTTGGAGTCAGAGTGGGCTTGGTTTGGTCTTAGCTCCCCCTCTCGATGGCGGGGTGGCTTTGCTTTCTGAACAATGTGGAGAATGATGCCAACTTGGGGAAAAAATGTAAATGTCAGTGGAAGTAAAATAATTTACATGGGAAAATCTGGCATAGACTGGAGCACATAGTCAATAAATATTCTCCTGTGGTTTGGTTTCAATTATTACAGGGTGAACTGAGGATGCAGATAACGAGAGAGGTTTGTCCCTTTGCTGGATTAGCCCCGCCTTTGTTCACCCTCTATCACTTCCAGTGACACAACTAACGTGCAGGGCACCATTCAATTGCAAAATGAAATATTAATTGTACAAATATAAATGGCTCCAGGGTAGAGCAGCCTTGTTCAAGCATTCTCAGGCCATTTCACCCTTATTCTGTCGAGCGCACTGGGTGGAGGTGAATTCAGGACCCCGCCGCGCCCCGCATGTGCTCTTTTTTCAGAGGGGCTTAGAGCCCCCGCAGACGTATTGGAACAGCTCTGTGACAGTGTGCGGACCGCACGCACAAGATGCTCATCCTCTTTGTTTCAGGACTGAGTCTATCATGGCAGGGTCTTAACGGGCTGATATTCGGGATCTCAGCCCAACATCAGCCTTGGTCCTGTGCCAAGGATGCCTTAACCCCTGGCTCTACCCTTTAGCCCCGCGTCCATCGTCCTGTTTAATCTTGGCATCCGTGGTGCCAAACGCTTGCGGAATCCACAGAACCACCTTCCTCGTCGCCTCTCTCGGCTTTTCATAGTCAATCGCTGACATTTTCCAGGTGTTGCTCGTGTTGCGTATTTTCCAGGCTGAGCCATTCTTTTTTTTTTTCCCCCGAAACCGTTTCTAATTTATTCATTTTCCTGCCAAAATTTATTTTTCCTCTGGATCTTTCACAACGCCTATGTTTCCCATTAGTCACCTTCGCCCAGATACTTGTACTGAGCCTTGCAATTCCCCGTCCTCATTCGCATCGTCTCTCCCTCCTTCTCTCTCCGAGCCCCTTTGTCTCCATTTTGAGTGCAGATGTCTTGGACTCATTGTCTTTTCATCCGCAATGGTGACGTTTTAAATATTGTGGTTACTTTTCCCTCTGCTATAAAAAAAAAAAAAATTCTCAAAATCAATCCATGTAATTAGTACGGAGGGGTGAATCTCAGTCAGGGGCGATCTTGCTCACTCAGGGATATTTGTTCACGGCTGATTGTCACGACTGTATGGGTGCTCCTGGCATCTCATGGGTGGAGGCCAGGGATTTATTCAGCACTCTAAGACCCTGGACGGCCCCCCAAAGCAAAGACTTATCTGGCTCAAATGTCCATAGTGCCGAGGCCGAAACACTCTGGTACAGATTATAAAGTGTATTCATCTTAAAAAGCTAAAACAAAATAAAAGACAAAGCGGTCATAGAGTAGTTAACAATATCATAGCAACGAACACCCCTGCCGCGTCTTGTCTGCGCCTCATCGTTCCCCAGCGAGGTGGGAACTATGACAAGCCCCATGGCAAGTGGTACCACTGAGGCCCAGAGAGGCTGAGGAGTGCAGTCAAGGTTGCACAGCCAATTGAGTACCAAGCGAAGGTCACAATCTCCAGCAGCCGTGGGGAAGGCTGCTTTACCTTGAACCGCTGTGGTGAGTGCTCACGCACCGCGGCGTAGTCGCGTGCCATGTGCTGCCGAGCACGGACGTTCAATCTGGGTTCTTTTGGATCGGCTTTCAGGAGGCCTGGGAACGCCCTGGGAATACTCAAATAATCACATTCTCTCAAGGGGATTTGCAGCCAGCACTATGTGGGAAATCCATGAAAATTTTGTTTTTGACTTTCAGGGAAAGGGGAGGGTTTAGGGCCCGGATAAGTCTGCCTCCCCGGAGAGGTATGATTCTTCACTAATGGACTCAGAAGCTGCCAGGCCCATGGACCCCATCACCGGTTGAACTTGATAAACGGTCCAGCGGCACTGGACTTCCAAGGACTCTTAAACAAAGGACACGAAGCGCGTTTGTTGAAGTCCTAAGGGAATGGGGTGACCTGGGATTTAGCTATATGTGGTTTGGAAATATAATGGCTCCAGCTACTAACCGGTTTCAGTGCTGACGTACTTGACGGTTGTACCACATGCCTGAGTCACAAGATGGGGCTTGCCCGGGCTTCACTGCGATTGTCCTCCGTGATTTCCATTGTTCCTGCATTTAGGGCTCACCTAGTCCGTCCCTTAAGTATCCACCTATCGCCCATCTGGGTTAATACCTTCAGTCTGGCTACCTCCAGCCTCGAGGGCTTAGGAATCACATTAACGCTTCCTTGAATTTTTTAATCGATTCTAGAGTCCAGGCTATTTGCAATGCCCACCTGACGCCGACCAACTTTGACACACTTTTTCTTTAGTTGCAATCGTTTGTTGAATCTATTTTCTTTCTCGACGATCTGGTTGGCTGCACAGGATGCTAATTGCTTCCTTTCTAATCCCCGTTCCTCCCATTTGCTTTGTGTTTCTTGATGCGTTGGCTGGGATCTTCAGAACTGTTCTGTAAAATGACAGTGATGAGGCGTGCTTGCTACGCTGCTAGCTCCGAGAGCCGTTCTTCAAAATGTTCAACACGAAGAATGATATTTGCTATCGTTGTTTACCCTTAAAAATTTATTTACTGAGTTCCTTTTATTTAGAAAACAAACAAACAGGAGGAATTGTCGAATCTTGTTCGTTTTGCATCTATTAAGGACATCAAACGGCTTTTACAATTATATTTCCAAGTTGACTTTGCGCTTTTCTGCTCTGATCCCTGATGTTCTAGTTTCCCAGTTTAGCTCTCAGAGAACAATCATATTTACAGAGCTTCGAGGTGGGAGACGCTCACTGTCACCACCCATGCGTGTCCTCCAGCTACATTCAACATATTCTTGGAAATGCATCGGCCGGAATGGAATAACCACTCATAATATTGCCAACATGACCTACTTAGACATAAGGTAGGGGAGAAAAAATATTTATCATTTTCCATAAATATATATGTCTCCAGATGTACGTGATCACAGGGAGTCTGCACAAAACGGCGTTACGACATGTGCTGTGCGGCCTCCCGGGTCATCCATCAGCTGGTGTCAGCCAGCAGCGTGTCTTCCTCATGGCCTGTCTGTAGTCCTTGAGTCTGCCCGCCACCAGAACCAGAGCGCGGGAGCTCTTTATTTTATAATAAAGTTCATTTTTCCGATAGCAGAATCTCAGCCAGGCCTTTGCTTTGCGCGATTCTGCTAAGGCTTGCATTTTAGTCACCAAATGGCACCAAGACATGATTCAGTTTTGAGCGACTGGGACATATTAACTGGGATTAATCACGTAAAATACAAACTCGCTGCTAGCTCCTCCACCCACGGATCACTATGTCAGAGTCACCCCTTGGCCGTGACCCACCACGCCCCCTCCTCAGTCCGTCGGGGGCTGGTCGCCGTGCCCCCATGTCCGGTCCACACGCAAACAGCGAAGCGGGTGGTTGTGTCGCCTCCTTGTCTTCCCCTGAAACGGTGCCATTTCAGAAAAGTGAGCAATCAAAGCAGGAAATCAGCTGGCAAAGGTAAAAGTGCCCCAAAGAAACGAAAAGCGATGCTGGACGCGAAATTCGCTTTGAACGTAAATGGAGTTTATCAAACAAGCAGCTGGCCGAGGGACGCTGATGACGCCGTTGCTGGCTCAGACACTCTAGGTGTGCGGCCAGGAGGACCTCACCGGAGGCAAACTTACCAAGAAGTGAGAAAAGCGGTCGTGACAAGGATGACGGTGTCCCCGAGAAAGCGACACTGGCAAAAAACGTTCACATTCAAGGATCTCGGCGGCATTTCATGGCACCGAAAATACAAAGATCAAAATGTCAGAAGTGGATCCAAACTCAGATTTAAGTACGACCACGGCGGGGGACAGGTGTCCTCTCCGTGTCGCTCAGTCATACGATGAGGAATGGCAGCATCCAACTACTAGGGTAGTGTTCACAAAGAAAGAAAGAAACTCTCATTCTCTATGCTTCTAGTGAGTAGAGTCTACTAAATAAATTTAGTTTGACTATTTTTTTTAAATTTCCCTATGCATGTATAGGTGACGGTAAGGTCGTCTTCATGTTTTGACAGACATTTTTAAAGGTCGTGGCTCGACCGGGATTTTTAGCCGGGATTATTAGTATTTTTTTGCACCGTTTCAGCTTCCACAGTCATTTCGTAGTCCCACGTCACTGGGCAGAGTTCGGACTGCCTGTACGATTCGCTCACGAAGAAGGCTTGGGAAATAGACCAGGAAAAAAAAAAAACTTCCATCCACGTAACCTCACCCCTCCAGGGCACTCGTTAGCCCATAAATGTATTTCTTACCAACCGGCGCCGATCGGCGTGTACTTCTTTGTTTTGCATCGTTGTAAGTATGCCGCTTAAAGAACTTTATGTCTGTGTGGACATACGTTATTTTTAGATATTTTTGCAAACATGGAAGAGAAGGTATTGAGACTTTCTATGAAAACCTCCGCCACCCCACGCCAGAGAGGCGCATTCGCTGCAACTGGCGCCCCTCCACGTCACTGTCACCCGGAGCCCGCAGTGTGCATCGGGGCTCCTTCTGCGGGTCGTGCATCCTCTGTGATTTGACAAACGTGCAATGGCGTGTGTTTCCCATTACAGCACCACACAGGACAACTCCACCGCCCCAGACCCCTCAGGGCTGCGCCTTTTCATTACTCCCTTCTCCCCGAGCCCTGGCAACCACGGATGGTTTTATTGTCCCCACAGTTTTGAGATTTCCTGTTTTGCTGTTTTGGTTTTTCCTCTCTGTGGGGTTGATTTCAGAAGTAACCACTCTCAAACCAGTCGTTGGTGCATTGCATCCAGCCCGCAGACCAGTTCTGTTTGTCCAGCGTCCTCGTTTCAGTGTATTTTGTTTTTAGTGGCAGACAAATACGAATTTTCTGTTTTCCATGAAAAGCCAAGAGATCTGTTAACAGCGAGTCGATAGTCCCACACGTCGGCAGGAAGCGGGACCTGAGTGGCTGCTGTGTCTTTAGAGGAACAGCATCCACACGCCCCTTCGAGCGTGTGAGTCCGGTGATTCTCGGATGTGACTGTGGGACCTGGAGCTGTTGTCATCTTGTCCCTCTGTGGGGATGCCCTGTCCTGAAGGAAAGCTAGCACCAATCAGAAGGCGACGCTGAGAGATGAAGGGAGATCGGTTCTGGGGACAGCGTTTGAGCATCTTCATCCCGCCACGTCCGAAGCCATCTCCCTACGCTCCACTTAGTGAGCCCGTGGACACCCTTTTTCCTTGAGCCGGTTTCTGTTTGTGCATCCAGAACTGTCGCGCTGGTACAGACTGGATGGGCTGATGACCAGCGGCACCTCGGCTGTCTGAGAAAGGACTTGCCACTCCCAAACAGATGCTCCACGTTTCTCTTCCAAGGGACACGATTGGGAGCATCTGCTTACGGTTTCACAGAAACGAGGAACAGGCGTTTTCAAGTTTGCGAGCACAGGTTAAAGAAGTAATTGGAAACTAAGTAAGTACAAAAACATCTTCCATCAAAGCAGCGTTTCGCGAGCTGAAACATTGTTCGTTTCGATGATGGCGCGTGTATATCTTCATATATAAACCTTCACTCTCATTAGGCCGTGTCAAACAAAATAACAAACACACCTTTTTCAATCTGGTTATAAATACGTGAAGTGGAGCTTAGTTCACCAAAGCTTCACATGCTTCCAGCTGATCATATATCAATAAAAACTCTCACTCCAAGATGTCATTAAAGCCACATTTGTTCATTTCTATTTATTATACGGAAAAAAAAAAAAAAGACCCGAAATGAAAAAAGTGGATTTGAGTCATATTTCCTGTGAGTTCATCACTTGCTGGCACCTAACACTTGTGAATTTTATTCAATTCATTTAAAATGATTTCTAACGTGCAGCCAGAAAGTTAAGGGCAGCAGAGAATTCAAAATGATCAGCAGGCATCCAAGATTTCTCAGGAGACAGATTTAGCATCACAGCGAAGGTATGTTTTCCTTCAGCAACCGTACCTTAGAAAAATTATCTCTAATGAACCAGAATTTTTTCTAATAAATTCAGCTCATTTGTTTTGAAATCAGGAGACTCAGAATGACCTTCTGAAGATCAGGTGTTTTTTTTTTCTTTCTTTCTTAGGAATAGGTCAGATACAGGCCAGAATCCACGGTGCTCATTTCAGACGCCCCCAGAATTTTTCTTTTCTTATTTATTTTGTTACTATGTGTGATCACAAAGAAGTCAGCTGGACTAAAGCAACGAGAACTGATGTAAACCTTCACCCGGAATTTGAATAAGACCTTTTGGAGGCTGAGAATACTCAGCTCATTTTCAGAAGAGAATTAAAAAAAAAATAATAATAAAGATCCAAACCCCCAAAATACCTAAAACAAAACAAAGTGAAAAAGGCTTGCGCCTTCTTTAAAATTTCCCAGCCGTCCTTGAGAGTTGAAATGCTACAAAAACCTTTTTTTTTTTTTAATTTTTGGTAATGATTCTGTCCTTTTGAGCATATCCTTCTAGGGATCAGGTATCTTAGAAGGTCACTGTTCGCCTCTAACTCGAGCTATCCCCGGGGGATGGTTAGAGACCTGGGGATTAGTAGCGGGGCCTGTCAGTGACTCAGTCTGAATGGATCTGACCCCCTGGCACGACTGATTGTACTCCCCGTGAGCCGGATGTCATGCGCGTCTTTGGGACAGATACCTGGACCCAGCTACAAAGGGTCCCTTTCTCCCTCCTCTTCCAGGAGGTTAGAAAGCTCCTCTCAGCCCCCCTTGCAGTCAGAGATCTGGGTCAGAGTTAGGCTCTGTGCATCAGTTGCTCTCGTGGGAGATCCGAGAGGTGGGAGCTGGGCAGATCCCCCCTGCGACAGCCGTGGTTGACGAGCGAGTGCTCTCAGGATGACTCTGTGTCCGCCCCATCCCGTGCGCCCGCGTCTAGCCGCCAGTTCGGGTGGCGACAGTGACAAAAACAATGCTCTGATCTGCAGACCGATAGTTCTTCTTCCAACCTTTCCAACCACGGATAGGCAGCTTCTAAGTCCCTCTCCTAAGGCTCCAAGTCCTAAACCTCTTCGCATCTGCCTGTGTTCTTGCCCTGTACAAGACCAGCAGGGTGACCCGTGCACCCCAGTTTTCCCAGGACTGTCCCAATTTCAATACCAAAAACCCCTCGGATTCTGGAAAACCAGAATGGCTGGTCACCCTCAGACGCTGCCACTCTGGGTGGGCCGTCCTATCTCCCCCAACCGTTGCCTGTGGGCCAGCCATGTGACTTGCTTTGATCAAAGAGATGCTGTCAACATTACCCAAGGAGAAGCCCTTTTGCTCCCCTGCCTTTGCCAAGAAAATGCCGGGGCCCTCCTGCTGGAGACATACGCAGTCAGCCCCGCTGCACCAGCCAACAGCAGGACGTGGAGTGGGCCTCCCGTGACCTGAGGACTGCTCGGCCATGCCTCCCTGCATCTCTGAGCTCCAGATTTGAATAAATGCTAACTGTTGTAAGCCGGTGCATGTGCATGTGTGTGTCTGTGTGTGTTTCAGCATTATCCTAGTCATAGATGACGAGCGCATCCCTCATACCCAAACTAACTCATTCTGTGCTCAAAATACCTCTGGTCATTTCTACTTCGTGCCCTGGGCCCTGATCGATACAGAACTTTGTACGCATTTGCTCCTTTCGTCGTCACACCTCCCCGATGAGCAGGCGTGACCGCTGCCCCCATTGTGCAGATGAGGTTCCTGGGTGGTACGTGAATCATCCGTGTCCATGCAACTGCGTCATGTCGGAGCTGGAAAGCAAACCGGCTCCGCTGGACTGCAAAACCCCACATTCCTGACTGTCAGACCTCACTGACAGACGAACTAAGTCATGTCTGGGGAGAAGAATTATTAGCCCATTTCCGCTGGAAAGAATCTGGAAGAAGACAGGTTTACAAGGTTGACGTTGGATGGGGGTGACAGGGAGGTGCGGCTTTCGTGCGGAGACTCTCAAGCGAAGGATGCTCGCATAGGCCAGGGCCGGATTCTTGGAGGGTTGTGCAACCTCTTCCTCTGATACGATTGGATGTGGCTCTCTCTCCAGGTTTCCTCATTTCTTCCCTGACAGCATATTAAATGACAATCTCCACCGAAGACCCACTCCACGAAGGGGACACGCCTCGCTCCGGCCCGTCTGGGACGCATCCCCGACTGATTCCCTTTGAACGTGTGGACCCAACAAAGGGGAGATAGATGCTGCCGAGCTCGAACAATGCCCTGGCTCGTTCACCGAGTGCACGGGGGGTTGTTGCACTGCGGTGACAGTGTTAAAACGGGAGACGCGAAGCCGACGCAGTCACAACTGAATCGTCATGGATGAGATATTTACAGCAAAGCTGTTAAAACATTGAATAAAATATGGGAAGAGCGAAAGCAGATGTGTTTTTATTCTTCCGAGTTGAAGCTTGTAAGGTAAAAAGATCGTTGGAGTAATAATCACAGGTTCTGATTCACAAGGCATTAATAAATA
This sequence comes from Cynopterus sphinx, assembly GCA_030015415.1. Lineage (NCBI taxonomy): Eukaryota > Metazoa > Chordata > Mammalia > Chiroptera > Pteropodidae > Cynopterus > Cynopterus sphinx. The sequence goes on from CM057389.1 coordinate 89,837,039, forward strand.
TTCATATGCCATCAGCCGCCGAAACTTTCCAGATACAGAGAGAAAGTGCGAAAGCCTGCGCTCGCCTCACGCTTTGCTAAGTTTAGATTTCCAGGCGCACGTGTCAGTATCTCCATGAGGGTCTTGTAAAAGTTTTCTTTTCTAGAGCCTTCCACGTCTCGCTGGTGAAACTCTCGTCTTGCCTTTCGTTTTTCCCTCCGATGTCACAGTTTCCTCCACCGCAACCGTAAGGAGAAAGAAACGACCGTCTATTAATAAAAAAGAGGCCTGTGATTGAAGTACAGGCAGAGGTGGGAGGAAACGAGCACTTTGCTCTTTAGAATGAGGCGCAGGTCAGTGAGTTTTGGAAGCTCAGAGTCCCAAATGGATTCGAGTGGTGAGACGGACGCGAGATTTCCCAAGATCAAGCACAACGAGTTTAAGTGGGTTCTCCCCTTCCTTTTCTCTCGTCTCTGTTTCCAGGGGGGCAGGGGAGTTTCTGCGAGCACAGAGGCCCCTTCACCCAGATCGGGGGCCATTTGGGAAACATAATTGGGGGGCACGAGTGTGTTCGGATTCTGTGTTCCCTGCATTTCAGAAAAGCAGTGTTGGGAGGAGGGAGGGAGAGGCTCGGCACAGACCCAGCTCGGATTTTATGGGGGAGGAAGGAAGAGGAGGAGACGAGGGGCCCAGACAGCCCTGGAGGGGCGGCCTCAGTGCTCCCCCTGTGCATGCCGCGTGTGGGTCCCGGTTTTCCTTGATGGACGACCAGGAGCGCTGCAGTTGGTGGCACGATGGGACTCGTTGAGGTTGCTATGACATCCTTTGTTCCCCACTTCCCTGCCTTTATTGGCGCACGTGTGTACCTTGGCTTGGATGTGGATCCGCGGGCTTCTGTGCCGCATTTTCATTTTTCCTCGGTTCTGTGAATGCTGGTGTCTGTCCTTTTGTCTTCCCGCTCGTCGCTGCGTCTTCTCCTCGGATGGGCCTGGAATCTCCCCGAAGGGCCCCATTCTCCGCCCTCCCTCAGATTCTCTCTCCGTAGGCTCCCGATAAAAAAAGCGTTCATTGCTTGCCACCCCTCCTTCTTCCCCGCCCTGACCTTATGACTTTTTCACCTTCTCGACGAATGCTCTCCCCAGGCACTCAGGTTTTTCATTTTCTTGTCCTGCTGCGTCGTCTCCAAAAACCTGAATGTGATGCTCTGGCCTGTTCTCTTTGGTCTGGAGTAGTTCTGGTGCGAGGTTCCCAGCTGGGGCTGGATGGGGAAGCCTCTTCTCTGCAGCATCCTCCTCCCAACCGACAGACCTTTCCCTGTGCAGAACCCCTAAGCGAGCAGGCCTCTCAGGGGTCAAGGCCTAGGCTGCTTCCATCTGGGGGGTTCCCTGGTGTGTTAGATGATGACAAGGTACCCGGGGAGGGTTATAAAGGTTGTGATGTACTTTGAATAGGTGCGGTTAACAAACTGACACTTCTTGCCCAGATTTCAAGGCTGTGTCATTGTGCTATGCGTGGAAATATTTGTGCATTTTCCAGCAACAGTCAGTACGCACTACCGTTAGCCTGGCAACAAGGTGCTGAGGAGACCCAGCCGTTGGAGGTGATACCTTAGAAAGCATGTGATGCTCGAAAGGTAGCAGCAGTTGGTGCACTGGCTGAGTCCTGAGGGAGCTGGTTGGTTCCCTGATCATGCTTTAGTCTCTGGTTGCTCTGTGCACAGTTAACAAGGCCTTTATTGTCAGTGGGGGGACATGTACGTTTGAGAAGGTACTTTCTCCCCGCCCCCCATCCCCGCAGAGCCATTAATTATTACTGTGCAATCATCTTTTTATTTTATTTTATAAAAAATAAAATTAAAAGATGATTCCGAACATGCTTCTTGTCTCTTATCTCTTTAGGTTTTTTTTTTTTTCCCCTTGAAATTGGACCGCCTAAATGTTAACTTTACTGGAGCGGAACATACTGTAACACTTAACCCAGGTGAAAAATGACTGCTTGCCAATGACGTTTACATCTATATTAAGACTCTGCTGGTTATATAGCACGGTTAAATATAATATGTTCGAAGGCAGAGCGTAGGGTAGGTCTAGGTGTTAATGATATGCTTCCTTTGCAAACAAAGATTTGCAGAAAGTGAGCCTGGTGAGGCTACTCGGAAATTCATCCGTTGATGGACACTTTCTTATTTGTGCAAATAAGAGAAATATAGTTATTACTTTTTTAGGCATAGGTCTACACCCTCCGTTGAGTTTCTTTATTCATTAGCTCATCAAGATTTTCAGCTATAGGTGGGGGTTTGCTTTTTTCTTAGGTAATTGGTGAATGAACAGAGCCAGGCCCTAATAAGTAAGTGATGCCTCTGATAAATGGAATAAATACATGATTCAATATTATTGGCATAAACTAGGCAATAATGTTTTTGTCCTGTTTTCAATCTTTAGCATACTGTGCTCCTAGGACCTCATTCTTAAGAGAAGGCTCTGCCTTTATGAATGAGATTGATTTACAGACAACAAGGCATTTGGCTGAGTTGGGGGCTTATTCCTGATCGCACAGCGAGTCTGAATTAAGACTGTGTAAGAGGCTCTAATCCATGGTCCAGCAGTTGGACTCTTCTCTGTTAGCCTCCTTCGGAATTAATTTCTCATTACGGATAAATGTGCTCTGCACCACGGGCTGAACACACTGATGCTGAGCACATTTCCTAGCAGATATTTCAAAAATATGTATCTATATATTCAAAGAGGCTTTTGCATCTTCCCCAAAGCAACGCGAGGGACGTTCACAGCAGCTGGAGGAAGGGTCCTTTTGGCAGGCAGAGGGGATGCAGAAGTTCTGCTGGATTAGGTTTTCCTGGCCAACCTTGTCTGTCTAGCTCTGGTTAACACACACACACACACACACGCTCGCACGCACACATCTACCGCCCAAAACTGGGCCCATGGCTCTGACAATGAACCTGACAACCTGGCCAATCAGATCCAAGTCTACCATGTTGCCAGGGTAACTAATACACAGTCACAAAACCAGAATGATCACAGTGGGGAAAAACAGACAAAATGCAGTATATGTATGTATATTTTTTTGCTTAGAGAAAGAAAAAAAAAAAAAACCTAGGTCGACATCGGTAACAGGAACTGGTACCTGTTTCTCCCTTCATGCCCCATTGATTTGGGACAACGTGCAAAATGTGCATGTTTACACACACGTCTGTATCCACATTCGTTGAAAAGATTTGCATCACTTCTGGGACATTATTAGCGAATTTAATATGGCAAAACGATATGGTTGGAGGTAGAAAGATCGGAAGGCACAAGGAAAAATTTAGCATCTGACATGCCTTCTGAGCAACTTCTGGGCTCACTTAACTCAGCGATGGTCCCTCCTTTCAGCGTGTGTCTGATGCTGCTGCCGAGGTATTAAAAGCCACCCAGGCTCTTCACTGTCTCCAGGCTAACTGGTCCTCCTGCTTTGTCAGGGGCCCGCATGTCACAGATGCCTGAGCGATCTGGAAAAACTTAAGTCAGATCACGTCCTTCGCTGGCTGACAGTCCCTCCCTCAGCTTCTAGTCACAGCCCGAGTGGCAGGTGGCGTTCTCACCCTGGTGTGGCCGGCGAGACCCTGCCCGAGCCTGCCCCTTCCCAACCAGCCTCCTTTCTTCCTCTCTCCTCCACACTCCTGCATCAATGCTCATCCTTCTGGCCCCTGAACAAGGCAAGCTTGTCCCCACCTGGATTCATTTCCTAGGACTGCCCTAACCGAGGACCACGGAATGGGTGGCTGAAACCACAGCAACCTGTTCTCTCGTGGTTCTGGAACCTAGCGACCACATCTTCACCAGATGACATCTTCAAAGACCTTAATCCTACAAAATAAGGTCATATTTACAGGTAGGGGCTCTCCAACTTTAAAGGTGCAAGAATCACCGGTCACTCTGAACCAGGAGGTCAGATGTTTCCTTGGTCCTTGGATGACCTTCTGGCTTCCCGAGGATCCTAGGTTTATCATTCATTTCTGTATTTACTGCAGGGCAGATTTTGAGCCCCAAGATACCTCCTGAGTATTTGGGGGTGCAGGGCAGAGAGGCTCTATGGCCTGAATCACCCCCTCTCTGTACCTCCTAAAATGAGCATCTGTCGCTTTGCTTGCCCTGGGCCTCCTTCCGGCAGCAGCAACTCAAAATTCCCCTTGGGGAGTCATGGTTTCCCTGCCATATGACCCTTGAGGTTTGGAGAGATGTGACTCCACCTCTGACTCCACACGTGATGATTGACCCACACATGGCCAGTGATAGTGATGCCAGGCACTTCGATAGGCCCTGCTGAGAACAAGAAGCCGCCTTTTCACTAGGACCAAGGGACCCAGAAGATGCACACCTGGTGCTTTGTTACTCCAAAAGGAGAGTCAGCTCGGGAGGAGACATGAACAAAGAGTCCTGATAAAATCTTGGCACTGCTGGATCCAGCCTGGCCTGAAGGTGGCCTTACCATCTAAACTCACATAGTATTTAAGGCAATAAAAGCTGCTTTTGCTTAAATCAGATTAAATTAGGTTTTTGACACTTGTTGCCAAACAACTCCCAAGGACAACATCTTCAGACAAATTCCCTTTGTGATCAGAAGAATGTCCCCCAGAAGCTGGATTGGCTTGATGGTATTTCATACTAAAGTGTGAATGACTGGAACTGCTAACTCAACCTTTAGGATGGTTTGAAGATTAAATGAATATTTGAAAGTAGCCGAAGGGCGACTGACAGTATGTACTTTAGACATATTCTGAGTCTTTATTAAAATTGAGTATTTTCTTTTTAAATATTGGAAACTATGTACTTGGCCAGTTGCAAATACATGTCTAATTTGTGGACTAGACCTGGGGATGTTTCATGTCACAAAAAGTTCTTGTAGTTAAGAGCAGGTAATGGCATCTGCGAATCCTCATTCCTGGGCACAGTAAACTGGGAGAAACCTCAATAAGCTGTTGGCTCGAGGGAATCAGAACTTCGCTGCGCCCCGCCTCCCCACCCCACCCCTGGGTTGTAGAATTCTCATCTTCTCTCAGAATTCCTGCAACACCCCGTGAACCCCGCAGACAGAGTAAGACAAGTGTCAAGCTGCTTATTAAACTATACTAAAGCTCACTTTATTTCTTAGAGTTAATATGAAAATAAGTATAAATAGAAGGTCTAATGTGTTTTATTTTCCTGCCTATTGTCTACTTTGAAGGCCCTGCTCCAGGCAAAATCAGAATCTACTTCCTTGCCCCTTGCCAGTTAAAGGCGGGGCTGCTTCTAGAAAAGACACAATCCCTGGTGATGACACAGCCCCAGCACCCGGTCTCCTGAAGAAGCTCCTCTTGAGGGGTGAAGTACAGGAGCTGCAGGAGGTTGTGTCTTGTAGGAGGTAGCCTGACATGCAACGTTGTTAAATTAAAGCAAATGCAGGAGAGAAGCTGGCGATAGCTTAAATAGGTTGGGGGAGGGGTGTTCCGTTGCTTTAGGTGGAGACTACATGTTTTGAGGAATGTTTTTTCATATATTAGAATATCTGAGGCTTTCCTCTCTGCCGGCCTTTGTGTTCTTGCTGTCTGAGGAATCTATAAGAAGCGATAAGCCACCTTGTAAACGGAGCCGGGATGTGAGATGTTCTTGTTCCTTCCTTGCCAGGGGCCACTGGCTTTTTATTCCTGAGTTGATGCATCAATGACCAGGCTTATTGCTCCCAGAATCCATATTAAAACACACAAGCGGCAGAGATTTCTCCGCCGTGCTGTGAACTCGATCTGGACTTATCTCAATTCTGGTTACATAAATTCAACTATGAATCGCGGTAAAGATATTAACGGCAATGCTAATATTAATTCTGATAGCTGAGAGCTACTCGGTGCCGACTGTTTGCCAGGTGCGGTGCCAGGTAGTCATGCAGATGTAATTTTTAGTCCTTAAAACAGCCTTGTGAGGTATATGTGATCATTTTTTCACCACCCGTGAGGTTTAGAGAAATCAAACAACTTGAGTAACAAAGGCTGAGCACAGGAAGGACCCATGTGGTCCGCCTCCAGGGCTGCAAGGTTAGCGACTTCTATGTATATAGTATTAGGAGGTCATAAGGGCAGCTGGGGTCGTAGGCAGAATTCTAAGGTGACCCTCGGTGAGCCTTGCCCTCGTGTAACCTCCTCCCTTTCAGCATGGGAGGAACCTGTGGACAGGATGACATATCACTCCTCCAAGAGAAAGAATTTTGCTGATGTCAATTAAGAGGCCTAATCCAGTGGCCTTTAAATAGGGAGATTCTCCTGGGTGGGCCTGACCTAATCAGGTGAGCCCCTGAAAGCACTCAGACTCTTCCTGAAGAGGCTCAGAGAATGAGAGACATTCGACATGAGGAAGAGTCTCCATTTCTTGCTGTAAATATGGGGGTGAGGGGTACCTGGCAAAGAGTGTGTGTGTGTGTGGGGGGGGCGTGGGGCATGGCTTCTATGAGCTGAGAGTGGCCTCTGCCCAGAGCTAGCAAGAAAATGGGGACTTCGGTCCTACAAACTAAATTATGTCGACAATCTGAATGGGCTAGGAACCGAACCCTCCCTCAGAGCCTCCGGACACAAACACTGCTCAGCCCATACCTGGATGTCAGCCTTGTGAGATCCTGAGCAGGGAACCCGGCCATGCCACTCCTGAACTTCCAGCCGACAGAACCGAGAGCTGACAAGTGGGTGGTGGCGTGAGCTGCTTCACTGGTGGCAACGTGTCACACAGCAGTAGAAAACTCACTTACACCATGCGTGCCTTTTCCATGCTGTAGATTCACTAAAGCGCCATAAAAGTGCTGCTTTCTTTGGTTTTAAAAACCATCTCCTTTGCATTGTACTTCGCACCTAGCGCGTGCTGCAAATGTGAGCTTTATGGGGTCAGGGATGCAGGCTCTAGAGCTACAGAGCCTGGGTTTAAACCCGGCACCACCCCGTCCTGGCTGCGGGACCCTGGACAAGTTACTGAGCTACCACGTGCGATGAGAATGAGATGATCGTGCCAGCTGATGAGGCTAGGATGTGGGCAAAATGGCATTTGCATGCGACGATCCTGATGCACAGTCTGAACTCAATCAATCGTCAGTTATTATTGCATTTTGTGAATTAGCAAATGCATTTTTACTGCTTTGGAGGGAAACTTCAGAAAACATCCCAAATGTGTCTCCACCTCCCTAAGAAGAGTTTATGGCATCCTTTCCCCGCTTTTCTGGGCGACTCGTTATCAGATGACGCAGGTGTCTGTGCTGCAGCGATGTCTTCGGGCGGCGTGGAGAGCTTGGGCCCTGCTCTAAACGGTCCTATTCCATGTGATTCTTATTGGAATTCCTTTGGGGACAGGATTCGTACTCTTGGAATGAATTTTGCAAAACTTCCCATCCACATATTGAAATATCGTGGTGTCTGCTGTGGGAATCGTCGTCGTCTTCACTGTTCTCAGCTGTCCCTTCGGGGCACGGCCACGCGCTGTGTCCGACGATAGTCATTTCTGGTTTCTTCACACACCGCAGACTGAGAAAACCACAATTATCCATAAAGTGTGCCCGATGCCTTCTGTTTGCCCCTCAGATCTGATGGGCACGCTTCCTCCCAACAGCCTTTCCACGTGGCGTTTCCTCTTCGTGCTTCTGGAGCTTCTTCCTTCCCCTGTCCCAAGGGGCTCATGGCAGGTAACAGACCCTTCGACTTCCCGATGCCAACCCTAATGCGACAGTGCCACCTGCTTCCTGATGGGCTCCCGACCGGTAAACCGAGATGGTAGATATTTACTACGGTTGAGTTCACGTCCACAGATTCTTGTTGATCCTCATTAGTGGAGAGGCTGAGTTTGGCAACATCATTTTGGCCATTCTGAGGGCCATTTCTTTTGCTTTTTGCTGTTTTATTTATTTATTTTTTTTTGGGGGGGGCGGGTTCGAGATGATGAAAATTAGTAGAGAAGCGACCTCTCTGTGAACGAGGGATTTCAGAATGTTTTGCTCTTAGGGCTTCTCTCTCGACTCTGTCGCACTTTGAAGTAAGCTCAGGTCCATGGAAATAAGCGCTGGCATGATGAAGGGACAAATCTTCAAATAAGACACATTTTAAAGGTGGTTTCTGCATGTCTCCAGCAAAACGGAATTGTCCCTTGAAGCCCATTTTCTGCAGATTATTTTGGAAACCTTTGAAAATGGAGAGAGCATTTGCTCTGATCTGGAACACTTCTATTTTGCATATCGACATGCATTTTAACAAGAAAAAGGTCAGCGTTGGGGACAGCACCGCTTGTCGGTGTGACAGTCGACATTTACCTGAGCATTCTTGATACGCTGCAGTTTAAAATAATTTAGGAAAATAATTGTTGTGATTGATTTTTATTTTCTTTTTGGACCCAGAGTTCACCCTCACGGCTCCAGGGCTGGGTAACTTGCAGTCGCTTAAATTTCCTTTTGATGGAAATTCATTTCTTAAGTTCTGGCTGGATGACAAACTTTGATTAAAGTCACAAACTTTTGCAATCTGTTAGTGAAAGCTGGTGAACTCAATCACTGTTGACATAGTCTTTGGCCAGCATCTGTTCATCGAGTGACATTGGAGTGGCAGAAAATGCATGGTGGCGCGTTTGCGAGCATAACCTTCTTATCGGCAAGTCACATGTCTTCTGAGGGTGTCGGCGGGGGCCGTGAGAGAAAGGTGGGCATTTAAATATTGTCACCACAATAGCTTTCCCTAGTAATTCTTTGGCCACCAACAGGATGATCATATTTTTTCAAAAAAAAAGAAGAAAAAACTATTTAGAATGGCTTGCTACTTTCACTGATGAGTTAAAAGGGATGTGCTTGAAGAATACGCACAACTCTCAGAGCAAAAGAGAGGAAGAGATGCCTACAAAGGGGCCTAGAAATATCAGAAAAAATAGAATCCCAGTTCACGTGGAGAAGTCTTTATTGATCACCTACTGTGTACCCTGTGCTCTGTCTGCCTGGTGTTGTTTCTCACAGAATCCAACAAGATAGAATCTGTGTTTTATACCAACCTGCTTAGCATCTCCCAGGAAAAAAGGAGCAGAAGGTTATGCACAGGACTATTTAGCGTCTTTTCCACTCTAAAAACCATTCCTCCTTCTGGTTTTCCAAGGTATCAGTCTTCTCCATTGTCACCCCATTTTACTCTCAACCCCAGGGGTAGGCAGGTGACCAGGAGGGCCCGATTAGCACAGCAAGAGGTTCAGATGAGCTCAAGTCTCATGACAATCTTTGATCTCACCCTTGAAAGAAACCAGAGGAAGATGAACTTTTATCTGCGGTACTTATATCTAGTAGTTTCTCTAGGTAATATGATTCTGCAGTTTCTGGGGGCTACCACACAGACAATGCTTGTCTGAAAACGAAGCCAAGCACCGTGGAGATCTGAGTTCAGAGAGGGACAAAGACCAAACTCCTAGGATGACATTTGGGCTCCTGGATCCAGCCATACCTGAAGGAAGTCATTAACTTTTGGTCTGGCCAGGTATATACACCAATACAGCCTCCCCTTTCACTTAAACCAATTTGGTTGGATTTCTCTTATTTTCTCTTTAGAGACCAACACACTTAATTATTATTATACCAGCTGTTACCGGTTGAATTGCGTTTTCCGAAAAGAGAGATTGGAATCCTAACACCGAATACCTCAGAATGTGATCTTATTTGAAAATGGTGTCATTGCAGGTGTAATTGGTTAAAGTGAGATCATCCTGGAGTAGGATGGGCCCTGAATCCAATATGACAGGTGTCTTTAGAGAAAGAAACGCTCAGGGAGAGGCCCACATGTGAAGGTGGCAGCAGAGACTGGAGAGTGGCTACCGCCAGCCACGGAATGGCTGGAGATACACAAAGTGAAAGGGTTAAGAGAGGATTCTCCCTTTGAAGCCTTCAGTGAGAATGTGGCCTGGCCGACACCTTGGTTTTGGACTTGCAGCCTCTAGAAATGTGAGACAACACCTTACATTTAGATCTTCCCTGTGATCCTGAGTCCATACTCAGACCCACCTCCTCGTGTACCAGGCACAAACCAATATTTCCCCCGCCCTAAATCAACCTTGGCCCGGGGTACCAGGCAAGAAGGGACAGCCTTTATGCCCCAAAGCCCGGCAGCATCATTCCACCCAGCAATCCCAAGCTGTTTCCCCTGCCCCGTCTGCCCTTTCCTGTGCAAATCCAAGTAAAGGCTGTGGCCTAAGCCTTCCCTTTGCTTCTTGCAGCCCCCCCGACCGTAAATGCTGCCCCCTCCTGTGGCCCTGCCTGCTGTGTCGGGCCTTCCATTTCTAGGGGAACCGTGAGTAGCATTAGACTTTCCTTTCAGTGGCATTGACCTCTCTGTGACATCACTCAGCCACCTTTATAAATGAAGACCTGGGCAAACATCAACCACCAGACCAAATCCTAAACAATACAAGGAAAGACACGATAAAAAATAACAATAAAACCCCACAAAAACTAAACCACAATTTCAGAGTATTAATGATGTGAAGTAAATACGTAGGGTGATGTGACACGGGGTGGTCAGGTGAGGGTGGAGTCAGGATTTGTTCTGTGGTTGACCGTTGAGCTTAAACTAGATGACGATGAAGAGGAGCCTTTTGTGTGAAGGGTGGGGCCCATTGGGTATTTCAGGCGAAAGTGAGGGGGTGGGTGAGAGCTTTGTGAATTAGAAGGCCAGTGTGATTGGAGCATCAAGGGAAATGGAGAAAGATAAGGTCAGATGGTGCCTGACCAAGCCAGAGAAGTGAACCTCGATTCTATATCCTGTGGGAAGCCACGGTGGGGTAGGGGCATAAGAGGACGTCATTGGCTCTGACAAGCATTTAAAGTGATCTCTCTGGAAATTGCTCTCTTGGGCATGTGAAAAGCCGACCCAGGAGATGGCACGGTCCCATTCTGTCATGCCAACTTCCAGGGGTCCCTCCTGGGGCCTTCAAGATTAAATCATCGCTGACGACGAATGTTCGTGTGAAATACGATCGAGAACACCAGAGCGAAGTTGCCTGTTTGTTTTTTGGTTGTTTTATTTATTTTTTTTTCCTGTGGTTTCTACATCAGATCCAGCTTTCTGTGAGGCTGATAAATACAAGCGCTTGGGAGTGTTTTATGGATCAATGAAATATTAATGGACCTGGAGGTGCTTTAAGTTTATTTATAAAGGTGGGTCATCTATAGGTCAAATACCATTATAGCAAATGCAATTGTAATGAATATCTTTGATAAATTTGGTTTCTAAGCCCCAACCCACGTCCTACTTATTTCAAAGGATATGTGCCGTAGGCCCGCAATTTCTTAAAGGCAATTCCGAAATCCAAAAACCACCTGAACACCAAAGTTGGTTTATTTAAAAATTTTTAATAATTCACTTAATGGCCCAAATGGAATTAAACGAACGTGACTGTAGATACAGTTTTTATTCATTCTGGTGAGTGAGGAGACTCGTGTGTTTCACTGTAGAAATGTTGGGTTTGATTATAGGGATCTGCCCCAGTCCCTTTCTGAAATATTATTTATATCTGCACTGAATTACCTGGAATCCGAGTAAGGCCTGAATTCCGAAATATATTGGGCCTAAAGTGTTCCAGAAATGAGGATTTGGGGCCTCCACAAGCATACGGGACCATTTCTTCAGCATGCACGAGAAAGGCATTGGACTTGCAATTGTTAATTTTAAGAAGTTGGGGGAAACGTTTGAGAGGTTACAGATTGAGAAGTCACACGGACCCTGATCAATACTTACGTTTGCCCGCCCCACTAATTTTACAAACCGTTTATATCAGAAACATCTATTTCCTCTGTGGATGGTGATGGAGAGTTTTTTCCTCCTATGGGCTCTGTGAGGTCAGGGTCTAGGATGATCGTTTTTATCATCGTATCCTCCTCGATATGTAATTGAGCCTGATAGATAGTAGGTGCTCAAGAAATATTTGCAGAATGCAATTATTCCATCAGTTGGGAATCCCGGGGACCAGAGTTTGGATGACTCACCCATGTTCTGAGGTCAATGGACTCGAACCCAGGTCTCCAAACGCTGACTCCAAAGTTTTTCCCTCTACACAATAATCCCCTCTTACCACTGACCTGTGTGATTGACCTTGGTCAACCACGGTCTGCAAATATTACCTGAAAAGTTTCCAGAAGTGAACAGTTCATAAGCTTTACACTGTGTCCTGTTCAGAGTAGCATGATGAAATCTTGTATCGTCCTGCTCCATCCAGATCCATCCCACCTGGAGTCGGGAATCACCCCTCTGTCCGGCTTCTCCACTCGGCAGACACTCAACTCCCGATAGCCACTTAGGGTCTCTCTCAGTTACCATGTCGGCTGTGGTGGTATCGCGGTGCTTGTATTCAGGTCACCCTTATTTTTCTTACTAATGGCCCCAGAGCACAGGAGTAGTGATGCTGGCTGCTCAGACTAGCCAAAGAGAAACTATGAAGTACGTCCTGTTAGTGGAAAGATGAAAAAGTTCTAGACTTCATGAGACATTTGATCACCTCACATCATCCCAAGAAGAAGCGTGAGGACACTACAGGCAGATATTTTACTTTTATTACAGCGTAGTCTTATAGTTTGTTCTGTTTTATTATTAGTTATTGTTGTTAATCTCTTACTGTCCCTCATTGATGAATCAAGCCTTAGACCAGATATATCTGTGTCTAGGGATAAACCTAGTATATGTGGGGTTCGGTACTGTCCACGGTTTCAGTCATCCCCTGGGGGACTGGTAGCCTATTTCCCATGGATAAGGGGGGACTCCTGTACCATCTCGAGCTTGCTCAAGTGAAAAGACATTGAAGCCGTTTCCGAGGCCATTCAAGGGTTAGAACGTGAAGAAGGCAGAGCAATGCCAGCGCTTCCATTCCAGTCGGACAAAGCGAACAAGTCTGTATAGGTAGCCAAGGTCCTCGTTTCTAGATGAAAGAAGACTGATTAGTCTAATCCAGTAGCACCATGGGCAGTGAGAGATTGCAAAAGCAAAATATTCCCTCTGAAAAATAAAACCCGTCCAATTCGCGGCCTCGTGATTTCCTGCTGGGAGACCGTGGTACCAGGAGTTCAATCCCGCTGTGTCTACCGTCCTTGTTACGGACGGGGTTTCGTTTTACCAGATGAGATTCTAAGAACATCAGGTTCCGTCCCGCTCCTCATGTGAAATGACTCGCACACGTCTCAGGATCTGTCCTTGATTTGTCTCTTTCCTATTCCCTGTATCCTACTTGGAATATAGGATAGAACCGGCTAGTTCTATCGAGGACACCTCCAAAGAGACTGTGTCTGTTCACTTCACAGTCCACGTGTCCCCACCCGGACACCCCCTGCCGCTGTTTGTTCCTGATGTGGTGGGCAAACTGCTCCCTTAAAAGACAGAAACTGTCTTGGGGTGGGGGGTGCTTCCCAACAGCAGACCCTGGCAGGAGGATTTGAGTGAAAGGCAATTATTAAGAAGTGTTCCCAGAAAACAACCAGAAAGGGAGCGAGGAAATGGGGCCAGGAAAGACAGGAGATGGTGAGTCCCAAGAAGATGACTTGGGCTTAGCCCACAGGAGCCCTTCGGAGTGCAGACGACACCTCAGCTTTCCCCAAGCGGGAGCAAGGGAGCTGGCACGTGGATATTCCTAGTTGTTTGTAGGGACTGTGGCCAGGGGGCCTATAATCCCAGTCAGCTCCAGCTCTGAGGATGCAGGAAGAAAAGTGTCCTCACAGCAGCTCCGGGAGATAAGCACGATGGTGACTTCATTCTCCTGGAAGGGAACTGAGGCCCAGGGCGGCGAGGTAAATGGCCCACGACCACACAGTCGGGGGCTGTGTGGACAGGGTGTGAGCCTGGAAGTCTGGATTCTTACCCAAGGATTCAGAGGATGCTGCAGTGTCTCACACGCAGTGTCGTTGTGGCAGACATCTACAGAATCACCGGCTTCCAATTTTTCTCAGGGTCAAGGCCGTGAAAGCCAAGGAAAGACCAAAGAACCGTTTCGGGCTGAAGAGGATAGAGAGTGACATGCAATGGGTGATGCCGAACGTGATCCTTCTGCTACAAAAGACGTTTGTTCTTAGCGTCGTCGCAGAGCATGAATGGGATCTTGGAATTAGGTGACAGGCACATTTCCTATTAGTTTCCTGACTGTGAGGGCTTGATTGTGATTATGTAAGAGAACATTCTTGTTTATAGAAAATAGACAGTAAGATGCTTGAGGTATCAGGTCAGCCTACTCTTATAATTCAGAGATTAAAAAAAATCTTTTTTTTTTTAATTTTCTGCAATTTGGAGATGGCTTCGAACAAAGGAAAATTAAAAATCTTCAAGCAACACTCATTGGATAATTATCTTAATTACAATTCTTAGCTTTGAGTTGCAAAATAAATATTTAGTAAGAACATAGTCTTAGAAGCCAGGCTTTTACCGGAAAACACTGTTATTCTGGCTTTTTCCCAAACTGGGCTTTTATGTTTCAGGATCCAAGGTTTGGAGGGCAGACCACAGAGTGAAACTTAAGAGTGGAAAAGGTGTGGTCATGAATTTAGGGAAATTTCTGCTCACACAGGATGGGAAACACCCTCGGGGGCCAGAAGGAGGAGCCCGGACGTGTGGCCGGGGCAGGGAAGAGCAGTAATTCTGATGGAGTCTCTCGGTTCCAGAACTTTGAGTTTCGAGCACAACTCGTTGCTTTAAAGTCTGGGGAGGATGGAGGTCCTTCCGAGAAGCACTGTATTGGGCACAAATGTGCCCCTGACATGGCTGGGAGCGGGATAATACCCTTGCTCAGCCTGGGCAGCGCACAGAGACCCCTGAGCCCCAGTGTGGGGTGATATACATGCTGCAACGGGGAGGAATCAGCCACTGCAGTGAGGAGGGTGTGGAAATGCCTGGCCGAAGACTGGGTTCAAGAGAAGTAAGTTCAGGTGCCTGAGACTTTATGCGGTCATGGTGAGATCCATGATAACTGACACCTGGGGCCAACACGGGGCCAAAGGAACAGGCGGGTTCAACTCCATCTTGGTGGACACCAACCAAGCACGGAGGCCACGCTATGTGGCGGGGGTGACAGTAAGAATGGAGGGTGGTGCCCGAAGGCCATGAACAAGAGAACCCAAAGCAAAGGGGGCTCACGGGCCAGACACAGCTTCCCAGAGCGGTGAGGACACAACCTTTTCCTGGTACCCCAGGGCGTCTGCGGGAGGGGGCAAGAACCTGAGACGAGAGAAACTCCAAAAGGCTGGAAAATTACCCGAAAGAAAAGAAAGAATTTTTTTTTTTTAACAGAAAGTATAGTGATGCCCTTCATTGATGAACTAAAGGATTTCTGCTATCAGTAGGAATGAAACGAGAACAAAAGGATAATATGTTAGAGCGATGATGTGTATAATAGGCCTCCCTCCTCCCCCCATTTTTATACACTGGAATCATAGTCATAAGTGTCAGACTTCGTTACAGAAATGATGAAGGGGATGATAGTAATTAGAAGGGATGAAGGTGAGGTCATGGGCCTTCTTTGATAACATGTTCAGAGAAGGCTCTTCCAGGACTGAAGACTGGCTCAAGAGAAGAAACCAGTGATGGAAAAGTTGCGGGGAAAAGTGCCAGAAAAAAGAGCGAGTTCAGGGAAAGGCCTTGGAATGGTATTAAGCTCGGCATGTTTTAGGGCACAAAAGGAAACAGCGGGCCTGGAGCTTAGAAAGTTAGGGGTGGAGAGACCGAGGATGAGATGAGGGAGGCGAGGCGGCGGGGACCAGACCAGGGAGGGCGTGACCTGTAGGTCTGGATTCCAGGATGAGTGCTGCGTGATTTAATTTGTGTCCTAAAGTGATCATTCTGTCCTGTTGGGTAGAAAATGGAGGCTGGGAGGACAGCAACGAGGCCGTGGCGATGAGAAACCAGAGATGGAGGGAAGCGAGCGGTTTCAGGATATAAATTAGATGTGAAACGGTCAGAACTCACTGCTGCATTGGCTGTGGGAAAGCGGAAGAGAAAGAAATCAGTGGTGGTTCCCAAGGTTCTGGCTTGGACCCGTCCGTCCGTGGTGTGTGTGTGTGGGGGGTGATGGACCCATGGACTGACATGGGGAGGCTGGAGCAGGGAAGTCGTGGGGGGCGGGGGGTAGGGGTTGGGTTGCTATTTCACTGACAGTTTGTCTATTTACTGAGATTTCAGGGAAGGCTCACGAACACGGGTCTGTCAGACTGTAATCTCTCACGAGAAGGAAGATGACAACACGTACAGCACATCCAACAGAAAACCATGTCCACGGCCATGTGTTTTCAGCGTGAGGTTTTTATTTAGCCAGGAATCTGTTAATGGCGCTGTTTACATTTGTACTTGGATGTCTTGCTCTAATTAAAATAACTCCTAAATTTATCAACGGAGCCCAAATGAAAGACCTGCTAAAGGCTTCCTGCGATGGAATAAGCCTCCATATTCTCTTCGATATGAGCAACCGTCTATATTTTTCAACACATGTAATGTTTGACATCCATCAAAAAAAAAAAAGTACAACAGAAATATTCCATGTTTAAAGCAGAGCTGGAAAAAAAAAACGACGAAAAATTCCATATTGCATCAAAGAAAGAGTTAGATTGCCACCAAAGTGAAAGGAAATCAATGGGACGACTTCGGAGACCCATTTCAATCTGTTGTTGACATTGTTTTCTGGTAGTAATTTTCTCCAAATGCTAGCAGTATTGAGTTTGCCTATTGATTCTATTATTTTTGACCTTGCATTAGTGTGGGCTAATCTTGCATGCCACATAAAGTTCCTTTCACAGCTAAAATTATTGTATGACTCTGGAGAAAACCCGCCATCAGGCCAGGCACCCACCCCCCTCCCCAAGATTTGGATGAGCGTGTGAGCAGCAATAATGAGTTATGTCGACTTCCAATACACTTTTGCGTTGTTTACATTTTATTAAATGCTTTAAGCAGGGTCTTCATATAAATGATCCACATATTGACTGAAACACTCAAGCCTGAATGAATCGGAGGCCACAGATAGCAATGAACCCGATTGGTCAGCTTGACTGTGCGTCAATAGCAGAAATACATGTTTGGCTGCAGAATCGAAGCCAACTTCGTATTCATTATTCCGAAAACCCTGCTGAATAAATAGCCACGAAGTACGCCACTGGAAGATGCATCATCTACACACCCAACAGCCCCCCGTCCAGAGCCAAACAATCCGAACTGGGTGAATTCAGCAGGATGCGGGAGAGTTGATGAGGCTGGAGTGAATGGGAAACTGGGCGCTGGGAAAAGAATAGATTTATTGCTGGCGCTAGATAGGGGAAATCGGGCAGCTGTAGTTTCAACGGGTTCCTGAGATAGAGTCACAACACATCGTTGACATTCCTTTCCTCTGCTCTGCACCCGGCCCTCCCGCGTGTCTGCACAGGAGGTCGCACCACCTGTGCACGGGGACCCCAGCCCCAGCCCTTGCCTTGGCTACTGCAGTTACTCCATCCGCCTGCAAAGAAATTTCAGGCTTTACTGGCACGAGGCTAATGGGTTTGCCAACAAATACTTAGCAGAGTATTGCTAGAGGAGTTAATTTTCCTCTTAATGATTTAATTATATGCTACAGCTCTGTGGCACGGGGAGAACAAAGCTCCCGACGCCCGGGCCGTTGCTGGGGCCGCTGCTGGGGCTGCCGATTTTGGGGACTTTCGGAAAAGACTGGCATTTGCTCTCCTTTAGGGACAGGATGGGTGAGTCCCTGGGGAAGAAAGGAGCCCCTTGTCATGCACCCACCATGGCACAAGGGGGGCTATCGGGACGGCAGTGATGACCACGTTGAGACGTGCTGGGATTTTTATTCACGTGGTCTTGATGGATGGACCCGTTCAGAAATACTGGCTCTTTATTTTCATATAAAGTTCAGTGAAGTTGCCTGGTTCGCCTGGCCCGGTGGTAGCATGTGAATGAGCTAGGGGTCCAGTCGAGGCCTTTTTGACTCTAAAACCCACCTTTCTGTGGTTATAGGGTCTCACCCCGTAGTGCAGTAGGGTGCTTTGGAAGCAGACCCCGAGACAGGATTGGAGGCTCAAGGTATTTATTGGGGTTGAACCTATAAACAGAAGAGTTGGAGGCAGGAGAGGGCAGAGGCAGGAGTCGAACTGAAATGCAGGCCCCCCGGAGCCTTGCCAGCCCCGCCGGGAGCTCTGGGGCTGGTACGGCCTGTCGCAGTGTCCCACGTTGGGCAGAAACGGCTGGACATTCAGGCCTCCACTTCTCTGTACCTCTGTGCCATCTGCTCAGAGAGCAAGACCTGGGGTCAGGTGGCATTTAGGAGCTGTAGCAGCCCCCCAATTCAAGAAGAGACAGCTGGTGCCAAGGCCTTTTCCGGAGGGCAATCTGGGCGTCCACCTCTGTGTACAGCACTGTTTTCAGGTCTGTCTCCGGGAACTCTAGCCAGCAGAGGCCCAGAAGAGGGAGCAGAAAGACCTGGGTTCTGCACCCAGGTCCACTTCTTCCTGGCTGGGGCGTTGTCGTAGGTCAATTGACACTTGAGATCACTCCCTATGTAAAACTGGCGTATGGCTGTATTTTATTGACTTAATGATGAAGACTAGAAATAATTTCTGTGAAGTGTCTTTGGTCAATGGCTCTGGAGAAAGAGACCACGCTCTGGGCCAGCCATCCATCTCCCAAACGCCAACCTAAACATGCCTCTTCCTCCCGGGTATCAGCTCAGGGCTCCCTCACATCACCATAAGGACCCCCGAACCTGCAGCTGGATGGTCCTCTCGGCCCTTCACTGCAAGCTCTCACCTCAGAGGGGCTGGGAATGACCTTGCAGTCCTGTGAATGGTCGCACCGCTAATGCGATCGTCCCTCCCCCAGACTGATGGCAGAGGCCCATTCCCAGACCAAGGGTCTCTCTGCTTTGCTCTGGGCTGCGAGGGAAGCCAAACATCAAGGCCGCTGGATAGAGCCTGAGGCCAGAGGTGACCGTGCACCTGGTGAGGGCAGGTGGGAGTCGAAGGATAGACACTACCGAATGCTTACTGAGCGCTCCTTCTGTGTCGGCCACTGAGTCATGCCTTTTGCACGCATTTCTCATTCCATCTTAACAACAACCATCGTGAGTGCTGGAGCTCAGAGGCGAACTGGGCCAGCCCGATGCCAGGCTCAAAGTGTGAGGCCGATGGGGAGGGGGAGGCCGGGGTAGCACGTTCACTTCTGTGGAAGTCGTGAGGTCTTACAGCCCCTGGGTTGGGTTCACTGCTGGGGGACCTGGGTCCTTTAGAGAGAGCAAGTCCCACTTTCCTATTCCTTTCACCACTCCTGGCTTTAATCCTGCAGATTAGACCTCGCCCAGATTCCCCCGCAGGTGCACGCATATTCGATGTACAAACAAGAAGCCACGTTTGTGACTGCAGAAGGCAGGCGGGGATCTTCGCCTACTACCTGCAGCAACCCTTCCCTATCTGTCGGACTTTCCCCCCGGCTGCTGTCAGGTTTTGTGTGTTCTCTGTCTCCTGCCTGACGCCGAGTGGGGTAATTCTCAGCTCTACCAAGACGATGTTTCTTAGTTAAATTATACTTAAATTCCGCATCCGGCCGTCGCTGTAGAATTGTAAGGCCAGACTCGCTCAGGTTAAAGCTCCCAGTTTCGTTTATGAGCCACCTTGACCTTGCTCAGTTTCTTCGGCTCCACTTCTTAAACTTTCCCTCTGTAAAATGGGATGATGTTACGGATGAGGCTGCTCAGTGAGGTAACGAATTTAAGTGCCTGGAACCTAGTAAGTGCCCAACAAGTGCTTATTACTCTCATTACACAGTTTTCCACCAAGGATAAGGGAACTGATTTGAAGATGTATCTTAACTGCACAGCCGGGTGGGTTTGATTCTTTTTTTTTTTTAGCTCACACACAAAAAAAGGGCTTAGGAAACAGCGGGGATTACTGAATATACTATTTGCTTCTTGGTCCCAAAGGGTTATTTTTAACAGCCAGTGATCCTCAGTCTCTGAGGGGTGGAGTTGGACAGCTCTTGACACCTCCGAGCGGTCCAGGTGGACTCGGCTTCTCAGGGAGAACAAAGGGACTTCCTTCCTCAGTGGCAGAGCAAACACCCTCTTTGGAAATGTCCCTGAATATTTGTTCCTGGAGGAATGTGCCTCGGGGAGGTGTATTGTTCGAAGCTTCTAGCCCCGAGCATAATATTTAAAAGTAGGAAACACAGTAGCTCCATTTAACAGTCCCAGGTGCCCCCAAGCTCTGCTCGAAAGGTGATCTCAAGGTTCCTTGAATACCGCCTCAGAGCTGGAGGCGAGTTATTTATCTCGTCGTGGCTGAGAATGGATTCCTCTTCCACTCCCCAGGTCAGTCCCTGCCATCTTCTAGATGGGGTCGCCCATCCCAGAGATGAGAACGAGCAGGATAAAGCCTGAGGCCTACTCATGCGCAAAAATGTTTGCTTTGCGTCAGGGACATTGCCTTCCTGGTGGCCAGCTCCATCCTGCTCCTGTAGGGCAGGTCAGTCTAGGTTCCCCCAGGAGCCAGCTCTGAGGCCAGGATGGGAGGACAGTCGTTTCGGTGGGGATGAAGCCAAGAAACCCTGGGAGGGGTGGAAGAGTGAGACAAGGATGGAAAGGAATGCCATTGCAGGAGTCACCGCTCTGGACCACCGAGTCTATTGGGCTGGGGAGCCTGAGGGGACAGGGGAGCCCCCACCTCTGAAGTGTCTACGCCGGGGTGAGGGAGCTGGGGAGTACGTACCAGTCACTAGTTGAGAGTTGCTGCCTGGGGGCTTTGATGCTCTGGCACTTCGGGCTTGCCATGTAGCGGACAGGGTGGACTTAAGGGTCAGAGGAAGCCCTCGGGCATGAAGGACATCGGGGTGTCTGAAGTGGGAAGGGGTCAGCCGATGGGGGCAGGGCACGCAGATGATAGCGGCTACAAGGGCTGCCGCGGGTACTTCTTTGGCTTCTAATTGTCTGTTTAGGCCCTGTGCTTGGGGACGAGGTGACACAGGTGATTAAGTTCTGCCTTTAGGTTTCTTACTATATAGTGAGGGGGTTGAAGGAGACTGGCAAGTGAATAATTTTCAGCCAGATGTATTAGTATTATATATTATTATGTGTAATAATATATAAATACACAATATATTTAATATATTGTGTTAATAATGACTATATCAATATATTAGTATTCTACAAATAATTATATTAATTGACATAACATATAAAAATTAATATATTCATATATTTTATATATAATAAATATAATCTAGAATGTATAGTATACGTTTATGCTATAGTGAGTGTGTGTTTGTGCCAGGCTGTACTCTAAGCGCTTACCTAGATTAACTTATTTGGTTCCTACAGGAACCCTACAAGGCAGGTGTTTTATTATGTGTTTTAGAGCTGAGGAAACACATTTCCAGGTTTGCCGTTAGTGTGTGGCAGGGCCAGAATCTGAACTCGAGCTACCTGGCGCCAGAACCCTGCTCGCATCCAGCACGCTATACAGCAGGGCTTCTCAATTTTGTCGGCATGGACATTCGGGGCTGGATAACTCTTGGACATGGGGGATGTTCTCTGCATGGTGGGGTGTTTAGCAATATCCGTGGCCTCGACCTGCTAGAAGCCAGTAGCACCTCCCCTCCTCTGTCCCCACCTTCTGAGCTGTGACAGCCAAGTCTCTCTAGACTGTGTCAGATGTCCCCCGAAGTGCAGATGGCCCCAGCTGAGAACTACCGCTCCCTGTTATAATCCCTATGTCCTGGGAAATGTCTATGGACCGCAGCTGAAGATTCCTTCTTTAATGCTTAATTCTCCTTCCTACAAAATAAAGAGTAGTATTTCAGAGCCGATTGCATCTGTCACTCAACAGCCAAATATCTTTCGATGCAGAGAAAATGGAAGTAGAAATCAAGTTATTGAAAAGTAAGAATTTGGGGGCGTGTGAGTTGTGAACAAGTTTTCTTGCCCTTTTCTTTCTGTTGCATGCCCTTCGAACAGGCTCTTTGCATGGCCATTTGGTTTAAATCTCATCTTACAGCTTGATTAACTGAGACATTAGCGGAAGGACCATGGAATGGGAACAGACAGTGAGCCTATATGGGACTGTGCTTTATTCTTTTCCATTTGTCTTGGGCTATTCATGAATTTTTTTCTTTTTAGAATTCTTTCTTGAAACCCCCTCACCCAAGTAAATAAATCTCTCTTCTTTCTGTTACAAGCCTGGAGATCCCAAGCTTTATTTTTCAAATCCTCCAAACCCCATTTTATCCATGTGGCTTCTGAGAGCCGGTCAAGTTTGAAAACTGATCCTTGAGATTTGGGGGTGCTTTGTGTGAGGACAATAGCCGAAACGTCGGTATTAACATGTCTTTATTTGTCTATTTTCTTTCTTCTGGCAAAAACACTCTTCGATTTAGTCTGCACCAAATGTGGCTGTATAGCTAATCTATACGATCAGAGAAGCTGCCTTTTAGTGTTAGGAGCCTGGAGAATTCACTTTTTAAATTTGTCACGGAAACATGATCCCATACTATAGAAGCATTCTTTATAACATAGCATTCCCCTGTGCCTTTGGACAACTTATTGAACAGTGCCTCGTTAATCGGCTTACAGTTCCCTAGGACCAGTGCTTTTGATGATCCCTGCCCTGCTCATTATTGTAATTACCCAAATTCTGCTCATAAACTATTTGTGAAAGGGGAAACACCACCGTAGTATAGTGTAGACTCTGGAGTCAGGTAGAAATGGATTTGAACCCAGGTACCACTGCTACTGTCTTTGTGAGACTGAGCAAGTGTGGTTAAGGATCTTGAGGTAAAACATTACCTTGGATTATCGGGGTGGGCCCGGTATCACAGTAGGGGGTCAGAGTCAGAGGGACAGAGAGATTGGGAGGCGCTATGCTATTACTGGCTTTGATGATAGAAGAAGAGGTTACCTTTGTGCCGAGGAGTGCAGACAGACTCTAGAAGCTGGAAAAGGTAAGGAAACGGATTCTCCCGTGGAGACTCCCAAAGGAATGCTGTCCTCCTGACACCTTGATTCTAGCCAGCGTGACTCGTTCTGGACTTTTGACCTCTGAACTGTAAGAAAATGAATTTGTAGAGTTTTAAGCCATTAAGTTTGTATTAATTTGTTACAGCAATAATAGAAAACTAGTATAGTGAGCAACCCAATTTCTGGAAACCATTGTTTGGTCATGTGCGAAGTAGAATAATAACAGTATTTATCCCATTGGGCTATTGTGAGGTATGAACGAGAGACGTACTTGGTGCTAGGCCTGGAGTAGAGCATACGGTTAATGACACTAAATTAGTCACAGGCTTTTGATCGTGCCATTTAGTAGCACCTCACCTAGGATTAAACTTCCCAAATACCCCTCTGTGATGGTTGATTCTATGTGTCCGCCTGCCTAGGCCCTGGTGCCCAGTTGTTTGGTCAAACACCAGTCTCAAAGTTGCTGTGAATTCCCGGCACCTCTATTTGTGGGTGAGATGAATATTTATAATTAGTTGACTTTAAGTAAAGCAGATTACCCTCCACACCGTGGGTGGCCCTCATCCGATTAGTTGAAGGACTTAAGAGCAATGACGGAGGTTTCCAGGGGAAGAAGCCATTTTGTTTCAAGACTGCAACGTGGGAGCCCGGCCTGAGTTTCCTGCCTGCTGGCATGCCCTGCAGACCCCGACTCCAGATGCAGGATCAGCTCTCACTTGAATGTCCTTCTGGCCTCCCCTACAAATATGGGAATTGCTAATCCCCACAATCATGTGAGCAAATTTCTTAAGAGAAATCTCTCTCTCTTTCTGCCCTATCAGATCTGTTTCTCTGAAGAACCCTGACTCACGCACCATCCAAACCAAACGCAGCTCGCCGAAAGACTTAAGAGCTTGGTAAGGGAAGAGCTAGTACTGACAAATGCATAATACTAAAGTTTCTTTCTAGTTCGCTAAGACCTCTGCCTTTCCTCACTGACATTTAAAGGATCATACCTCCGTTGTTTCCTTTCCTTCACCTTTAAACCAAAAGTGCGTAATCGGGATTACGGTAATAATAAAATCGCTTACCACAAAATATCACAGCAAAAGAATTGAGATGATTTTGTGACATCCTTTATAATAGGGTTTGACCTTGAAATTAAAGTGGAATTGATAGTCAACAAGGATCACTGGTACTGCCTTGCCAGTATGGATATGGCTCCTTCTCTAAACCCCTCTGTCCTGGTCACCAAGGCCTCTCGTGGCCAAGCAGAAAAAATGGCTAATATTTGCACAGGGCAGTGCCTGTTCTGGTTGGTTCTGGTTGATTGGTGCTGGTGGTATATAGCCTATTGCTCTTTTTTGGTATTGCTTCTGCCTAAAAGTAATGAACAAAATAGGATGAAGATGTGTCCAATTGTTCAAACTGTAATTATCTATAAATGAGCAATTTCAACATATATTATCAGTTTAAAAGATAAAATAGGTGAAACATCTCTATCTTTCATTTCTTTTCTTGGGGAAAATTTTGAATCTTCGTTTTCAAGTCATTTTTTTTTTCTTAGAATTAACGTACTGGATCTCTCGTTTTCTTTTTTCTTTAACAGACAGGAGACAAGTGTGACTATTTTCAATTGGACAAATATTTAGATTTTTCTCCTTTTAAGATAAGTCTCACTGTCTCACTTGCTGATTCACATATAATTCTTCTGTGTAAATTATTTTGTTATTGGCCTTGGAAGAAAAGACTAACTCATTCATACTGTTGGACTTTCTTCCCCCAATTTCATGGAGAAAGTCATTTGCCAAACACAAGGATTTGATCAATAAACAACTTGCAATCCCTAGGAGGCCTTTAAAGGGATTTGGCTTGTCAAACACTGACTTAAAATTTGTTCTGGTAGTTGTTAAAAATTACATAAACATAAGTTTTTTGTTTTTTTTTTTTTTAAGATTCAACCAACCAACGACTAGGTAGTAGGAGAAGAGAAGATAACCTCTGGTATTGATTAGTTGCTATAGATACGCTTCCAAAGAAAGTTAATCAACAAGGCGTCGACAGTATCATCCGTGTCTTGCATCTTTCTTGGAAATGGTTGCTTACAATTGCAGAGTTGTTCCTCGCCACTCTTTCCTGCCAGGAAGCAGGAGGGGCGACTAGGGGCGAGCTGGTTTATGCCACCCCAAATTTTCTAGGCGCCTGTAGGCCCTTCCTGTCCCTGAACTAAGTGCTGCAGTGCAGGAAGGCAGGACTCCTAGGCCGGGAAGGGGAAGGTATTCCCTAAAGAACATTCCAAACTCAGCTGCTCGACGGGGAAGGTCACGTCCATCTCCTTAAGACCAGATTCCCCGCACGTAGGATAGTACTGGCTCGGAGTGCTCCGTGAAGATAGATCTCAATATACGCCGAGGTTATGTTCTAAAACAACATGCGGGGCAGGGAGCCAGGTGTCTCTCCTACATGTTCAAGTTACATCACAGGAAAATGTAACATACTAAAGAAAAATGTTATCAATGGGAATTATTTAGTCCTCGATACATGCTGAGGGTGCGTAAGAAGAAAACACATGGCAGAGAAAAAATTTACACACAAGATGTAATTTCAGGGGGATTTAATGTGAAACGAAGGGGCACAAGCCTCATTCTCAGATGTTGATCAATGTAATGCGTCACATCCACGAATACTGCCCCTATTCGTGTTAAATGATACTTACGGTAAATGACATAAATAATAAAGGAACGATCTTGTAGAATCATTTGCTCTTTTAAAAGGGCAACTCTGGACTTCTGGATGGTGAGGGGGGCAGTGGTCACAGGAGCATTTAACTCAGACATCAAAGGCAGAAACTGTGCAAGGAGGTTCCCGAGAAGGAAGTCATGCAGGTGAAGAGGGGTGAGTGGGAGGGAAGCTCACAGCCTGGTCTCTCGAGTCATGCTGACATTTGGGGGATGGAACCAGAAGGACAGAGAGCAGTCACAACCCACTGAGGTCTGAGTTTCTGTTGCCTCATCCTTATTTTTCAAGTAGGAAAGAAAAAAATAAAGTATGGATACTTTATATCCATAAACAAACAAACAAACAAACAAACAAATAAATATATATACACACATACACACATGTGTATATACACACACACATATATATACATATATATACATGTATATATAATATATAATATATTTTATATATATGTAATATGTAGTTTATTATAAATCTTGACTTTTGGTATTTTAAGGCACTATGGCTTCATTCTCTTCTAGCCAAAAAAGATCACTTTTCAAAAACATGAATTATGGCTTAAAAAGTGAACTATGCCCTTTAAAAACGTAGTTCTATAAGTACAAAATGAAAAGCAAGCAATATTGGATGTGATTCTCCATTATCTGTTGCATTCATTAACAAGGAATTGGTAATTTTCCAATTCACCTCACAACCCCACCCTCTTAAAGATTCCCCTTTTATTTCTGATAAAGTTTTTGAAAGTTGGTTTTTTCTCTTAGTCCCTTTCTTATTTCCTCCAGCATTTCCTCTCTTGTTCCCTTCTTTCTTCAGGCTTCAGTGTCCCATTCATGTCTTCAAACATGCTAATTAGTTAATTAACTATTTATCCTTCCATTCTTTCAAGCCCTAAGAGTGAGGCCTTCTTAAGCTTTGCGTTCTACTCACCTCCCTCCCTTGCTGTGCCAGCTACAGGAAGAGTGAGAGCCACTTACTAGAACCATAAAGGCAATATGACGTTTTATTACAACGAAATGGAAAGAGGAGCATTTTAACCTGATGGGTTCCTATTTCCAGAGATAAAATATTAACATTTCCTATTAAAAAATTAAAAACAATTTAAATTTGCTCTCTGTGTGGGCAAAGGCTGTTTAAACTTAAAAAAAAAAAATTGAAATATGTGCAACACCTGGCACAAAAGGTGTAAATACATTTACTGTTGAAGAATTCATGTAAACCAATTTTTAAAAACTAAGACCTATGGGGGAAAAATGGGCAAAAGACCCAATACTCTGTTCATGTAAGAGGGAACACAAATGACTAATAAACATTTGCAAGTGTTCAACCCTCATGTGAAAGAAATTTATATTAAAACAGATATTTTTCTACCTATTTGTAAACAAATATAAATGTAAGTCTACAGCCAGTGCTGGCGAAGGTGCGGTCCGCCTCTGCCAGGTCATCCAGAGATGGGCAGTTTCTGTTTCTCACCATCTCCTCATGACAGAATCACAATTGGCCTTTATCTCTCTTCTGATTTGGCCACTGGGGACACCAGTTTATCCATCGTAATTTAGAGGACTTCATGTTAAATTTTCCTTTAGGGTCTCTTTGCCTTTTCTTGCCACTGCGCCTTGGTCGAGACCATCACGTGCCACCTCCCCTGACAGCGCTCCCTGACTTGGACTCTCAAAGGTCCTGGTGTTTTATGCGCACGGGTCTGCTTCCTGAACTTCTGCCCAGTTTCCCCCGAATTTCCTAGCTTTAGCACTGAACATCCCTGTGAAAATCCTTTAGAGCTGGGCAAACTGGACCAACTGGTCACCCTCCTGCCATGTGATGTTAAACAAAAATCCCATTGCACCATTTCCCCGGCTCGTTAGTGTTTGGGGGCTGCTGTAACAAGTTATCACAAACTGGGTTTGAAACAACAGCGATGCATTCTGTCACAGCTCTGGAGGTTTAAATGTGGGATCCTGGGCTCAGCAGGGCCACGTCCTCTCTGATGGCGCTAGGGGAAAACCCTTGCTTGCCTCTCATAGCTTTCGTCGATGGCTGGCTGTCCTGGCTGGTGTTTGGCTTCGTAGTGTCCAGTCTCTGCCTCTGTCATCACATGGCCACCTTCTCCCTGTGTGTCTTCCCATAATCGTCCCTCTGTGCAAAGTCTGTGTCCAAATTTCTTTTTCTTATGAAGACACTAGATATATTAAACTAGAACCCATTCCAATGACCTATTCTCAACTTGCTTAAATCTGCAAAGACCCTGGTTCCAAGTGAGGTCACGTTCTGGGGTACTGAAGGTTAGGGTGTCACCATACCTTTTTAGGGGGACACAATTCAACCTATAACACTAGGTCTTGAATTCTTTGGTTTTTGTACGATAAACTCTTTAGTGTAAATCATGGACGGTTGTAAGTGCAGGGCTGAGACATCTGTACTTCATCCAGTGGGCATCAACGAGTCATTGATGGCTTCTGAACAAAGAGGTGACATACTCTAAGTGTCATTTTAATAACATTAACATGGAAATGGTGTACATGATGGATGGGCTCGTCATAAGAGCTGGTTATTAAGATCTTGAGAAATCTCCTGGGCCTAATACTCAGCTACATCACTACCATCCTGCTGGGATCGGCCTTTTGTTCAGGGGACTTCTCACCCTTCTCACACCAGAAGAGGTGTGCAAGATGAAGGTTAGATGAAGACATCCTCTCCAGTGATCAGTTAGATCCTGTCAAGCTGTTGCTAAGGGACCCCATCCTGCTCACCCTCTTGTGAAAGGCTCCCTTATCAAATAATAGGTAAGAATTCCCTTTCCTGCCCATTTCCTCATGTTCATCTGCATAAGTCTTTCTGTGTGTCTTGGATCTCTGAGTGTCAATATTTCCTTTCCTCCCCATAACTCATTCTTGCAAATATACTCGACCACACTTGGGCCTGGACTATGTCTGACTTCAAGTTGGGACATACTTTCTGCTTGCTTGCTTTCATTGAGACTGATTCACATTCCCCTCCTAATCAGACTCCTTTTACTAGGACCTTGGCATCTTTTTTTCTGTCACAATGAAAACTCCATAGTAATGACCCGGTGGTGGTGGTGATGGTGTTGTTGAGGTTCGGCACCTACTTGCCGTGGTCTTTGGTCTGTGTATGGCCTTGGCCTTGCTGCCTGCCATGTGAAGGAGCTTCGCTGCCCAGCTCTCTGAGAAACATCAGTCAGGAAGCTCCTAGAGTAATGGCAGAGGGCAGTTGAAATACCTAAGGTCCCATCATGTTCGCCCATTCCATACCTTGTTCTTAGATGACCTGCCCTGTTTATGCCTTAGAAGATTTAGTTCTAGGAGGCTGCTCTCTAACCCCAGCTGGTTGGACAAGGATCAAATATCCAAACGAGATGGTCAGATCAGATGACTTCTCTCCCCAAATCGACAATGACTTAGAGACTAGGTTAGCTAACTGATGTATAGCCCAAACTAGAGCTTCCTATAAACTCAGGGTCTTAAGCTGACATTTTGGACTATCCTAGATGAACTACCTGTAAGAGCGTTGAACAAAGGCATCCGTCTTCAGAGAACGAAGAAAGAGATGTCTGTTTGTTTGTTTGATGAATATTGATTGAGAAGTGTCAGCTCCAAGGCTCTAGGCTTTGGGGATGTGAGAATGAAATGGCCTCGACTCTGAGAATTTGCTTTAGAGAGGCGGGAGAGAGACAATAAATAAATAACACTGCCTGGAACTATGTTACAGAGTTAAAAGCTATGAAGAAAGAATAACAGAATAAGGATGAAGAGGACAATGGTGGGGGCTACTGTTTTAGACAGGGTGGCCAAGGAAGGTCTCTCTGAAAAGGTCCTATTTGAGCAGGAACTTGAATGAAGTGAAGGAGTGAGCTTCATGACTGTTTGGGGGAAAGAAAACTCAAGGCAGAGGAATAAGTACAAGAGCCAGAGATGTGAGGACCCTTGTGATGGCAAGAAGGGCAGAGGGAGAAGGTGGCAAGATGAGGCCAGGGACCAGATTAGGGGGGTCCTATGGTCATGATAAGGACGAGAGATTGTATTCTAAGCATGATGGAAAGCCATGGAACAGCATGATCTGATTTAGGTTTTAAAGGAATCACATTTGCTTCCATATGGAGGAAAATGGGGGGTGGAGTACAAAATAGAAGGAGAGGGAGAGAGAAGAAAGAGATCTTGTACATCCTATACATCCGGGAAGTCCTCACCCTGTTCTCTTTGGTCTGAGAAATTCTTCTGCATACTTAAGACGTATAATTCTTTACTTGGTCAAATTGAGTTGGTTCCAATTAATTGCAATCAGGTTTGCCCCTGGTGAGGACAGAGCTAAGAACCTGAAATATGGTGGAAGTGATACGTAAGGGGACTAAAGGAATGGCTATAAAACATTGCACAGTGATTCATTTATAGGACTTAATAGTGTGCGATTTAGGTAACAAAAGCATAATTCAGTTCATGGAAACACTCATCCTACAACAGTAGTACTCAGCTGAGAATGATCCTGCCTTTCAGGGAATGCCTGGCGATGTCCGGAGACGTTTTTGATTGTGGGTGGTGGCGGCGGTGCTATCGACATCGAGTGTTGAACATCCTCCAGTGTGCAGGACAGGCCCCAACAAAGAATTTTCCAGCCCCAATGTCGACAGCTCTGAGGTCGAGACACGCCGCCGGACTACTGTGGAAGCAAAGGTAACGTGCTCAATCCCGAGGACGATTGTTCATCAGGGGGGCTTTCTGAACCTTCAGTGGACATCTAAGTTGGAGGAAGGAGAAAGCGTAATGAGAATTGCACTTTTGGGTTTAGACGTATGGCTCTGTGAGGTGAGTCAGCTGACCTGACCCTTCCTCTCTGGTCCCCGTGACTTGTCTTGAAGCTGGAAGCCAATTTGCCAGGTGAGAGGAGAGAACTCGCCCAGATACAGAAAGTGCATTTTGAGAATGGGCATCTTGCAAGCGAACCCTTTTCTCGTCCTTACGCCTTGTTCTAGCTACAGTTTTGCAGGTCAGCATCTAACTTACCATCAGCGTTTCCCGCAGAAGGTGTGTGTAAACACAACGCAGTCCGTGCGACGCTCAGTAGTTATTGTTAATCTGCACAAATGGGTGGAAGAAAAACGCCGAGACGAGCTTAACCATTTTCCCTCTCGGCCACATCGAAGCCTTAACGTCTCCGCAAGTTCAATTCAGTAAATAAATGTTTGTTAAACTGAATTGCAAATCAATCCGTTTTGATTCTTAACAAAGAAGGGAGAGAGAGAGGGACTGACTGATGAGCTGGGATTCAGCACGTTAACTACTCCAGAGGAGAAAGGGTCAACAATGGCCAGGATGTCACCATGCCAGGCACAGTTCCCCACCCTACTGGTTCCAGAACCTTCATTTTTTGTGTTCGCTTGAGAGAGAATTGGCATTGCCTCACCACCTTCAGGAACCCTCTGGGAAGGGAGGGGGACTGTTGCCTGGGCATATCTCAGGAGGGTAAATTTCACAAATCCCTGTTATGTGTTATCGTCATCGTTCTCTTCCCACTTGTCTCCAGGTAATAGCCAGGTATTTGACAATTACGTATTGAGCACCCACCATATCCCAGGCACTCCTCTGGTACGCAGGACACAGCGGAGAAGAAAATAGGCAAAGCCTCCTGATCTCAGGTTTACCGTCTAATCAGTGAGGCAGACGATCAACCACATGCTTGACTGAAACACTTGTGTTTAAGAGAGTTAAGTGCCAAGAAGAAAGTGAAAGAGGGAAAAAAGCAGGAAATGAGTATGGGAAGAGAATCGTTGTTTCTGATAGGCTGGCTAGGGAGAGCTGCCCTGTGGGGTGGCCCTTAAGGAAAGACTGGGCACGAGGAGGAACACTTCTGAGGTGGCCTGAGAGGAGCACGTTCCAGAAGGGTGAAAGAGCAAACGTTAGTGCCCTGAGGTGGAAGCACGGCTAGTGTTTCGCCAACCGTGTGTCTGGTTACTGTGCCTGGAGTAAGTGAAGAGGTGACAGGATGTGGGGAACCCCGTCATCCAGGTTTTGTAGGTTCTGAGGGGATGTTGACTTGTTTTGAGCAAGTGTCACAGAAGCCACATGAGCGGGGTGTCTCCATGCGACTTGTGTTCTAACAGGGTCATTCCGGTGGCTGGGAGGGACACATGGATCGTTAGTTCATTGTCATAACTCAGGGGAGAGCTGTCGGTGGCTTGGCCTAGGGAGCTGGGCATGGATGTGCTTGCTCCCTGGCAATATGTTTTCCTTCGTTTACTCTCATGTCTCCGTTTCTAGCAACAGCTGCTAATTCACACTGCCCGTGGACACGTCCTGCACTTCCATGAGTTCCTTGAGTCCTGTCGGTCCCCCAGTTTCATTACCATCCAGCAGCTCGGCTGTGATGCACCGCTGAGCTCCCCCTCCGTAGTGATTTCATTTCTGCGTGCATCGCCCACATCTCCAGCCTCTTCTGCGCAGTTCCCGCTGATGAGTTATTTGCAAACGACAGGTTTTCATTATGGGAGTCATCTTTAGGGTAGCGTGTGTTGGGCAAGGCTCAGGTGAAATGTTTGTTCAATTCCGCTTAGAGCTTTTTCTCCGGAAATGGGATTTGATGGGCTTCTTTGAGTCCGACCACTGTCGAAATAATTACAAAGCTGTTTTCTCTTATTTATTTGCCGATCAACTGGGAATTGGGTTATTGTTTGACATGGGAAATGTGATTCCAGCAGTCACTCCTTTTAAATGAAACGATAAACGTGCTACATTGTGATTACGTAACGTGCCCATTACGGAATAAGGACCTTGGTCTCTTGAGCCCGGGTTCCAGACTGGGTGGGGATGAGGTGCCTCTCCTCAACTAGCCCCGAACTGGCTACCAGAGGTCTCTTGTTTATGGCAGGGGTTGCAAGTTCAAACTCCGCCCTGGACCAGGCGGCTGATGCAAGCAGCTGAATGAGGCAGGTGTGAGAAAACAGATGACTCTGCCACATTCGAGTCTCCAGTGATGAGCCGGACGCAGTCCGATTTGCTTGTCCTTGTCGGAATGTGATCCCCATATCGACGGATTTCCTGAAGAGAAACAGAACCTCTGGGCTATATGGTCATGCAGACCTTGCATTTCTTTTCACTTTCTGAGAACAAAACAGGTCCTTGCACTAGACCGAACCTAAGTGCTCAGGTTTGTGCCTCCTGGTTCACAAGGACACCTTGGCACGTCAGGTATGTATTACGCTGCTTTTGCTGCTCTCGGGGGTGATGACCATGCAGGATCCCATGGAGGTGAGGCCTGTCAAACCAACCATAGGAAATCCTACTTACTTACAGACCTACCCATTCTTGAACAGCTGAGTAGACTGAGCATCGAACCCTGGCTTGAATGGACTCTCAAGCTCTTGATTCTGTGTGTGCTGCCCGCCCGCTGGTAGATGACGTTAGAAGAATTTGAACTCAGGCATTGGACACCAAATCTCATGCTCTTTCTAGAGAACTCCCCAATATCACTTTGCAAAAGAAACCTTATATGCAAAGAAGATATGAGTCGAGACTTGGGCCCTAGACTGACCAATGTTTTTTTGTCTGTTCATTTAAGCAATTTATTTAGCCTCTACGAGCTCTAGCTCCCCATCTGTGTAATGGGTTATTAAAAAGACTGCTGCTACTACTAATGGGTTAATAATAAGACCAACTGCATAGTTACGAGTTGCTCTGAGATGATATACACAAGGGTCCGACATAAAATTGTGCTCACAAATTCACCTGTTGTCCTAACACCCACTCATGTCGTATGAGAAACCCTGCCTGGAGTCTGTCTACACTGAGAGGATCATGGACATGATTTGTGGCCACGATTAGACACCCTCTCGGTGGACATCTGCCCCGACTCCTCCTCCCCCGTGAGACCCATAGGTGAAGTTGACTCAAGGGTTTAAAGAGTCTAGTCTTTTCTTTAAAATCCGGAGAAATAATCCAGCTGAGTCTAACTTGGAGTGTTACCTGGTTCTCTTCACGTGCCGTGTAATGATCTTTAGGGATTTCAGCTCCAGGTTCTTGCTAAAAATATTAGGGAACTTATTCATTATTTAAACTTGACCTTATGTTTCATCGTTTCTTCCTTCCCACTCTTTCGTGTGTGTCATCTTCCTGCAGCACAGATCTTCGGTAATTTCCCTGCGGTGTATCTCCAAGGCAATCAAAGAGAATCTGTAGACGGCAGAGTATCTGATTCCTGACATATTAGACAAAATTCGAGGGTAGTTTAATTAGGCACAAGGTCCTAAATTTGTAATAATTTTCCTTCTAGAGCCACTGTTTTCGACTCTACGGTGTTATTAATGAAATCTAACGAGACTCCGAATCTTTTTAGGTGAACTATTTTAGCTCCACGGTGGATTTTCAGATTATCTTTGTCTTTTGTTCTGAAATGTCGTCATAATGTATATAGAAATGGGTCTTTGATTTTATTATTGTTTTTATCTCACTTGATATTCAAAAGCCCATTCAACTTAAAGATGTTTTTCTTTCTTCGGCTCTAGGAGATTTTGTTTTATTATTAGTATTAGTATTATTAGTATTAGTATTAGTGTTAGTATTAGTATTACTAGTACTAGTATTTCCCTCTCTCCTTCTAGAGGAATAATAGAAATTCTGGATGTACCTTCTCCAGTCTCTGCATCTGTGGTCGAATTGTCTTCTCCTCTTCTGTCTGTGTAGAACCTCCCTCTGCCTCTTTCTTAGAAGAACACTTCTTACGGCGTTTAGCTCCCACTGGGATAATCCCAGATCATCTCTCCCTTGGAAAATCTTTAATTTAACCACATCGGCAAATCTGCTTATCTTCTTTTTCTTCCTGTTTCAACCCTTCCACGCCTCCTAGCACGTACTGCTTTCCACTTTCCTTTCCCTTCTCCTTCCTCTCCCCACTTCTTCACTCACCTTCTCCCCTTTCTCCTTCTCTTTCACCGTTTCCTCCATCTCTAGGGTTTCCTTCAGTCCAGGACCTCCTCAGCTCCAGCCACCTCTTCTCATCCCCACCATTTTAAGTATTTTTCAGCGTTTCCAATTTGCTGGCATTTTTTTTTTTCTACTTGCTTTCTAGTACCATGATTCGTTCAAATATTCTGAAAAAATTCGTTTCTGGGATTTGACTTCGTTTTTGGAGGGAGGAAGAAGATGCTTTGCCATTTCAGTCCCTGGAAATCTCTCTTTATCTACCACTCTTTTTCAGACCAGTCGCTTCCAGTGGCAACTGCTGTGTCTTATTTGTTTATATTTACTTAATGCCTGACACATGGTGGGTCCTTTCATGTTTCTTAAATACATGTCGTTGCGGATTTTGTGCAATGAATTGCCTATAGTTTTCTCAACTTATTACCCAAATTGATTAGACTGTCGTTTCCCCCACACGGAGAGGGTTCTCAGAAGCCAGTGACTGTGTAGACAATAACTTGTAAAGAACCTCGAGTTTCTGTGAGTCCTAGTGGGTCGAACTTGAGAGTGTCATTAACCCTTTCTCAGAAGGACAGATTGGAGATAGGTAGCAGCTTCGTGGCTTCTTGGCATGCAGCTGTTCCCTTTCGAAACTTAATTTAAAAACAACAAAAAAATGTACCTTGAAATCATTTTGTCTCCCTATTTATTTGATATGATTTATTCTAAATGCATTTCATATCGCCATAATGGTTCGGAGCTCAGCCACCACCTGTTATGCTGCAGGAAAATAAACAAGACCTCTCTCATCAGATGAGTTAATTACACTGACATACTCACTCCTCCCCTGAGATACCATAAACTAAAATGCTGCAAAGTCCTAATTCAAACAAGCAGCCTGGAAACAAAAGCTACGCGGTGGTTCGTTTTCTTTGGGAGAATCAGGAGCTCAGCACAGACTTGATTTTGGAGGGCGAGGTAGCCTGAGTTTATCAGATGGAGGCCCGCCTAGGGTCACATAACTAGTCTGTAGGTGAGTCGGGCATGAACCCAATGCTCTGTATTTTGACATTGTTTTCCAGTCTTTGTGCTTCTGAGCATCATGTGGCCGTTTTCTTTACCTGCTTCATCCTGGATACCTCCCTCCTCTCCGACACCTGCCTGGTGATAGCTGTGCACACAGAAGGCCATGGCAAAGCAGCAGTAGTGGCCACACTGGCTTTTAGGAGGGTGTGTGATGAGGAGGCTGTTCAGGGGGTCTCAGGTGGATTCCCCAGAAGCAGAGCCCCAGATGAGGATTCATGGCAAGGGATTTATTGAAGACATGCTCCCAGAACTGTGTAAGGAGACAGGAGTTGGGGTTGAGGGGGGCGGGGACCGGAGAGGGAAGGGCAAGAGGCCAAATGGGGTGTACCCTCAGCCTGCTCCCGTGGGGGCTGTGGAGTACAAGCCACACCTCAGAGCGTTTTCCAACTGGCAGTCAAGGGTGGGGCTCTCCTCCTCCACCCCCAATTGGTCACTGGCTAAAAGCCAGTTGAGAGGGCCATAGACACCCATGAAATTCTGGTTCCCTCTCATTTGGTGAAGTAGCCCCCATAGCCTGTGGCTGTGAGAATGACAGGAATGGGCAAAGCTCGTAGAAGTTGGGGGGAGCATTGGGGTACAAGGCACAGAGAGACTGTGAAAGAGATTGAGGGGACGTGAGAGGAGCACAGACAGCGTCTGCTGCCTCGGGTTGCGAGTGCCAAGGGTTCTATGTCTGGGAGGTGGGGGCTGGGAGAACGAGATACCCCCTCGCCCGGATTCAGGGCTGTACTCTGCACACAGGGCCTACAACCCATCTACTATTTAAGGACCTCTAAAATAGTTAACAATCCCCAGCAATCAGTTTAACCTATAAAAAATTGAAAATGATTAACTTATTAACTCAACAAATATCTACTGAGCCCGTACTAGGGTCCCTTCTGTTCTGGGTGCTGGAGTTATTACAGTGGGTGAAACACAGACAAACTGCCCTTGCGAAGAAAGTAGGAAAATAATAAACAAGTAAGGGATAGAGTATATCACGTTCATAAGCCCCGTGAAGGAAACAGGCAGGGAAAGAGCAGTAGGGCACGGGGTTGCGGCGGGAGCAGAGGGGTAAGTGTGCTTTCACACAGGTTGCATTTGAGTGGAGGCCTGAGGGAGGGAGGTGAGGGGATTTGCCGTATTTGCCATGAAATTTCACGAAGAAAAGGTATTCACAGGGAAGGGATGGCAAGTACAAAGATCCTGAGGCAGGCGGATGCCTGACATGGGGAGAAACAAGGAGTCCCGTGGGTGGTCCAGGGAGGAAAGCATCTCTACTCCATGACGTCATCCAGGGCCCCAGGCTCCTTCCCGCCTGTGGCTCTGCCAGCCTCTGAAGTGCCGTCCTTGTCTGCATCCTTGACCTTCACTAACCAGCTCCAGGTCGTAGCAAGAAGGAATGAGGGTTCTGAGAGTCATACATCTCAGGCCTACCCACATCTAAATGAGCAGACTTCAAACGTGGCAGCACATAAAGGTACAGAAAAGCCTCCAGCTGGACGACTCTGTGTCTCCCAACACTTAGGCGGGTGGGGACTGCGGTTCTATTACTAAAATGGAGCAGAAAACGGACCCTGGGGACCATTAGCATTCTCTGCCATACATAGTAATTACTGGGAACTTAGGGCCTAAAGTAAATAAAATGAGTGACTTATGACTAAATGAACAACTTTATAAAAATTATTTCTGTTCTTTGTTTACCAAAAAAAAAAAATTAAGTTTCATTTGGAGAGAAAATACGGCTCCTTATTGCACAACTTCGGGGAACTCCATTCGCACCTGGTGCTGTGCAATATGGCACCCCTGGAAGTGCGTGTATTTTAATGTCCTGGATACCTGGGGTGGTGACCCCTGCAATAAGTGCTCAGGGTTATGAAAGTCTTAAAACAGCTCTGCTCGCTCCGGTCCCGTCGTAGTGCCCAGGTCTACTGGCCAGGTGTCACCTCACCCTCGGAGACGTGGTGTTTGCAGACGGACCTCGTGGGCGGTGGCCTGATAAAGCCGCACCCCGGCTTCCTCGCTGCCAGCAGGCGACACAGCCGGCACCATAACTCAACCAGTCTCTTTCCCAGTATTGACTTACCTGCGAAACCAAATTAATTATCAGAAGGTTGCTCTGCTAAGTATGGAATTAGAAGGAAAGGAAATTGGCTGGTCTTAAGGGATTGCTCTCACAGGCGTGGATAAGCCCTGATAAATTGCCCTTAAAGGAAGAGGCACGGCCCGTTCGCGGAGAGCCTGGCTCAGCCCTCAGCACCTTCTCCTTGAACTCTGTTGTTGACCCAAGTTTGTCATCCTGGGCTTTTAGCTTACACTTGTCATTAGTACATTACCTGATTTTTTTTTATTTTAAATCTAAAATCGTATTTTACATCAGGGCAGTTTTGTGAGCGGTGTTCCGACTGTGTCCCGGAAGGTACCTTAATCTCGTGGATAAATGGTAATCTTTCATCAGAGATAATTTCCTCTTTTTGATCTTTCTCTTTATTCTTTGCTCTGACTTCAGGTCACCCTCCCCATCCCCCCCTTTTTTCTCATTGTTATAGCATACATCTCCAAAAGCTGGGAATAATATGCAGATTACAAAAAAGAACGCTTTCTTTGACCGTGGTGGGTTCTATCAGGACTGGCTACATCGTTTTCGGGGTCCAGTACAAAATGAACACGTGGGGCCTCCTTTTCAAACATGATTAAAATTTTAAGATGGCAACGGCAGAGCCTTAGTCAGGTGGGAGGGGCCCACGTGACAGCACGGGCCGAGTGCTTGTGGAGCCAGGCCTGGGTTCTGTTGGGGAGAGAAAGGACATATCGTTGCTTCTGCAAATCCTTTCCACATTATGCCACTTGGGCATGAAGGCAGAGCCTGCAGCCCTCGGCTGCCCCCATTTGCTCCTGGGAATGGGTCGTGCAGCTTCTGGTCTTCATTCTTCTAGCCAGAGATGGTCACAGGGTCGGGAAGTACTGACACCAGGCCATTGCCTTCTGCCTGTCCTTCCAGCAGCAAAACCAAAGCCCCCGTGCATATCTGTGGTTGGAAAGAGTTGGAGTGTGGGTGGGGACAAGGTGCTGCTCTCTCCGCGGCTGTACCAGGGACCTGTGAGACTCTGCTGGCATTCTAGGGGTGAAGAAATTTGAGAAAATCGAGAGGTTCATTTTTTAAAAAGCATAAAGAGCATGACACATGTGTCAGACTCCTTCACTTACAGGTGCTAGAAAAAATCAAACCGTCTTAAGTCAAAGAGGAACCCTGATTGCCTTATTTAACCAAACCATGGGAAAGATGGAGCAGACTGGTTTCAGGCACAAAAAGGTCCAGGGCTTGGACCAGTCTGAGCTCTCACCAGTAGCGTGTCACGCCTGCTCCTTTGACTGGCCATGGCTTTAGATCCGGGGCCACTTCTGGACCAACCATGCTGGCCAGGGACTGGGGTCATTAGTCCACCTCATGTCCATCCATGTGGTCAGGAAGGGGAGGGATGCTGTGACCAACATCCTTCACCAGAACAGGTGGGAGCCTGGGGGAGGAGCCATTTACCCCACGATGGGGCCGCCGCTCTGGGTAGAGCTCTCGTGGCAAAGCCATCGTTGCCCAACGCAGCCCTGTGCAGGAGCGAACCTGGAGGCTGGCAAACATGAAGCCTGATGAAGGCAAGGGCGTGTGGTGCCGTTTGAGGCTATCGGTGTGTTAGGTGATGGCACTGGGTGGATGCTGATGTTGCTGTCTTAGCGGGACGAGGGAATCCGGAGGAGCGGAGGTAAATCGGCAGGGCCCTGCCACCCTTCGAAAGGCACAGACTGATCCAGTGGGCCGTGTTCGCGTTTCCTCGGACGTGGCAGGTCCTGCCAGGGGGTATCAGCGCCAGGGTGTGCTGAGACGCGTTTCTGTTTCCGAGCTCACCATGTCAGAATAAGTTTCCCCACGATAAAGATGAAAGCAAACTGTGACCTGGGAGTGACATCCGTCAGACCGCTCTACTGCCGGAGTCATTTATGGCATAAACACGTCTCGTGGGAAAAAGCGAAGATGCAAAGGACACACACGCGTTCTGAAAACTGGCCTTCCTGCCCGAACCGGTGGCCCGCAAGTGGTCAACCCAGCGAAGACGAAACATATTTCTACTTATGTAGGTTCTTTGTTTTACACCAAAGTTAGTGTCTTTGCAGGAAGCCCGTGTTTGTCCTCTGGACCCCTCATACAGAGGGAGCAGATGAACCGGAGGTTCCCAGGGTGTGGAGGGGGTCGCTTTCTTAAGGGTGAGCAGACCATGAGGTGTCCGATTTGCTGTGGTCCAGTGGCTCCTTAAAATCTGACACCCCAGCCTGTCGTCTGAAAGGGTGTCTGTCGATCCAGGCTCGGCTCGTGACGCTGAGGCTGAAGACTCCTGCGTCTTACACACCAAAGCTGTGCCGGATCGCCTGTCGCAGCACTGGGGTCGCCGTTCAGGTTAGCAGAGAGGGTCCTCGACGGTACCCTTCCCTCAGAAACGGCTCCCTGTGCCCTTTCTTGTTTTTTTTTTTTTTTTTTGCTTTTTTGTTTGTTTGTGTTTGGCTCTTTGGAGTTCCCCATGGATTAATAAGACAAACCCATCTCCCATGCACATTTTTTTTCCATCAAGGACAGGGACAAGCGGTATGTGTTTGCCGAAACGTCGACAGCAACAAATGTACTTCCTGGGAGTGAAGTTGGAGGAAGACGTGAAAGTGCCAATTGGCTCTCGTCACTCTCTTCCATCTTCGCTAGGATGCGCTCCCTGTGGTCACGTGCAAGGTCCTTTTTGGTCCTCTCTCTACCAGTTTCCCTCTTTCTTCTCCCCAAGCTCACCTTTGACCTCTGAGAACTTTGGTTCACTTTCGGGCCCTTCTAAATGCCACCTCCACCTCTTACCCAGCTCTACAGACTTTAGCTCAGACTCTCCTTCTTCGGGAGGCCTTTCCTCACCCAGCCTGGGGAAGAGGTATCTCCTGGTGTCCCCACAGCAGCAGGGACTTGCTGCAAGGACACACACTTCCTCTGAATTTAATCGCCTGTCCGCTTGCCTTTCTTCGCCTGCTATTGCCATTTCTTGCATCTTTCATTTCCTCCCTCCACGCCCACCCCCTGCCATCTCTTTCTCCTCCTTCTTCACTTGAATTCATTCTCCTTGTACAAAACCAAAGCTTCCCAGATAAAGAACGGAGCCCTCTCGAGCCATGTATCTGATTTATTCTGTTTGTTTCTCTGGATCCCATACCAGCCTCCCTGGGAGGCTGCGTGTGGGTCTGCACCCATGGGCTCGTTGCCTTCCGGTTTCCTGTTGAGCCTGGCCATTAAGGTCACCCAAGACCATCAGAGGGTGGGAGAGTCTGGGGGATCATTCCTCCCTCCCTCCCTCCTGTGCATCTACACAGGCCGCTTCTCATTCTAGCAAAGGCCACAGGTCCTTTCAGTGTCCTCCGTCATACAGTCACATCTCTGGGTTCTGGTGGCACCTTTTCTTCTTGTCCCCTCAGGGCTGGGGTTGTTAATGGTTCCCACTGTCACACTCCAGACGTACAGCCCTGTCCCTTGCAGCTTTCCTTAATTCCTGCCTCGGTCTGGGTAAGCTGTCTCTTTCTTAAATGCTCCTTACACTGCACCGTGGAAAGGTGCCCCTCTTTCCGGCCGAGACCCTGACTGATTCATGCCCTCGCTTCAGTCCTGGTCTCTGTCCCCATCCACAAAGGTCACCCTCGTCACACGGCCGCAACTCCGGATGCTAGCACAGGGCGTCGCACACACGGAAAAGGTTCGATAAGTGCTAGCTGAATGCTGCTGTTGACTCTTGAGCTCTCGGGAGAAGATGGGTCAAAAGTGGCTAATTCCAGGCCAATCCTTGTTCCTTCTGCACGTCGTAAAGATGAGACAAGATCCCGGTTACTAGACTGGAAAATTCCTGCATTGTTGTGGCAGCAGACAGCCATTACGAGTGCCGATGAAAGACTCAGGAAAGGGTGTAAAAATAATCCACTGTACACCATCAAAAACTGAAAGCACATTCTTTTCCCTCGAAACGAGGTCGGCTTTTGGAAGCTTTCACTCCAGCACCATCCATCTAAGCCTTCTCTCCAAGGACAGGGGTAAGATGCAATTTGTTTCATAATAAGCCTCAGGAGTTTGCTTTATAGACATGATTACCCAGAAGGCAAGAGCGCTGTCTACGGCTTCTTCTGCTGCAAGAATATTTCTGTCCTAGGGAAAGGCAGGAGAAGCTCCCCAGTTTCCCTGGAAATTCTGACGTGTGAATTACACAGAAAATAAAACGTTCGCGTATCTGTGATTTATCCTGGACTGGACCTCATTCCCCCAATTAGGGTGCCCAGATCAGGAGCAGAAGCATCTTTGAACGTCAGTAAGTGCGCAGATGCAGAGCGTGGCGGGCCCGCCTCGCCGTCAGACCCGGCGTAAAGCTGTCGGCCTCTTTCAAAGCCATCCGTGGCCCCTGACCATGAACGTCGCATGTCTCATCTCCCATGAGCTTCCGATCGGCCCCGTGACGGGGATGCTCTTAGCAGCTCCACCTTAATGACGCCGACGCTGAGGCTTAGGGAGAGAAGGGGACGTGCCCAGCTGAGGGGTGGGGACGGTGCTTCCTTCGCCAAGGTGCCCGCTGCCTCCCACGTCCTCGCCATGCGTCTGGGTGGAGGCAGCGCCTGTGGTCTCAGTCTCGTTTCCCAGCCCCACGTTCTGCTGAAGGAGCAGGAGGGCTTTGCCCACGATCCTTCCATCGGGATTCGATGGATGCCGCCCTCTGGTTTGCTATCGCACCGTCTCCCTGTGTCAGGGGCCGTGGGGCCTCAGGACCACGTCTGTGCTGCTTCCCACTTCACTCAGATGAAGCAACCAGTGAGTCCACGGACATCTCCGTCTTCAAGGAGAGAAGGTTGATTCCGAGTTTTGTTGCTTTTCTCAAATCTCAGTCCAGGAACAGGGATGAGCGATGGGCTTCGAGATGAGTAAGCTTACCATGGTTTCTAGGTAATTAGTGTAGAACCTTAAAAATGTCCGTGAGGGTAGGTCTGCGTTCCCTGCATACGTCTCCTGGGTGGGAGCGGAGAATTCCACGTACCGTGGTGTTTCTTAAGAAAAGGAAACGTAATGCTGAGTAAGGCTTGGGGCTGCATTCACTCATCGTTAAATTACACTGACGCTCCTGGCGAGAAGCATTTGGTCATTGAATTCCCATTAGGTTCTCCTGCTCAGGTTGGGGAGAAGGTCTGACCAGGCCCTAGCTCCGTCTCTCAGGGCGCCTCGTCACTCGTTACTCCACCTTCATAACACAGGCCAGGCTCAGGCTAAGTCTAGAGAGCCATTAGTAGCATTTGTATGTTTTTGCTGTCGTAGAGTCAAGCTGCTTATCTGTTTACGGCCAGAGTTTCACATTTATGGTTTTCCTATAACATTTCCATTTCAAGAAATTTACCTGCGTAAAAGTGAAAGGAGGGCTGATTGACAGAAAAGTATTTCGTGTCTTTTATAATGGTTTCTGCACAGATACGGTAAAAAGTGTGCATGAAGCACACGGATGGGCGGGGTTTGAGAAATACTGTCATAGCAGAACTGTGATGCACGTTGGATCCCCCGTGTCTCCCTGGGGAGAACCAAGGCTTCGAAAAGGTAAATGACTTGCTGAAGGCCACCTGACAACCAGTCCTGTCCTCTTCTTAACGGTCACGAGCTGATACCGTCATGAGATGGGCAGTAGGAAGGCCCTGGCATCACGGGGAAGGGTAAGGAGGCCTTCTTTCGTTCCTCCAGTGGTCTGGCCTCACGATACCAGCCTGGAGTCGATCATTGCCAGGTGGGGCGGTGGGCAGCCTGCGCTTCTGAAACTGTTGTTTCTGGCGGATGCTCCTCAGCACCTTCCTGCTATGGAAATGACGACTCCATACAAGAGCCACTCTCTTCAGCTGCCCTAGTGTGCATGTCGTGAATGGTCTGTTTCGGCAGGTTCTCCGTGGAGTTGAGGTTATTAGGATTTGGTTTTGGTGGAGGAGGACTCCTGGCTTTGTGTGTCTTAAACATTTTCAGGCCATAAAGATTTGGGCTCTGCTAGGTTATCGTGGGTCTTGACTGTCTGTTCTGTGTCTTGGGTGCAGATTTTGGGGGAAAAATATGGATATTCAGGCTTCGGAACTGGTTTGCCCCCTGACTTCTGTCCCAGCTTCTTTTTCTGGTCGTCTTCCCATCACTGTCTCCCTCTCAGCTCCTCTAACCCTCTAAGAATGACATCCGATCACAGGTTATAATAGAATCAAGTGACGGAAAGTATCAGGGAGTAAGGAAGCTTGGAGAAAGGGAAGGAGGCAGTGTGTGGGGAAGGGACCCTGGATCCTGGCGGCCACGCATCGTCATTGTGGAGACAACGGGTTAGAAAGTGGAGTCAGAGGATTGCTTGGTGGTAAATTCCTTGGTGGAGAAGAATTCCCTCCCAGTAGTGTCCAGCCAATGGGCGGGATGCATTAGCCCAGAGGTCTCTACTGCGATTGCAAGGACCCACTGTGGCTTGGCCTTAGACAAGAGAGCACTTCATTTTCCCTCTAAGTCTGGGGCCGCTGTCGCAGTCCACGGTACCCGTTGCCCACACGCCTTCCTTCTTGTTGTTTCTCCATCGATAAGACGACTTCGGTGTCTGTCTGGCTTAAAACGGTTCCCTACCTCGTCCACATTCCTGTTGGGGTCGGGGTGGGGAACAAAGGAAGAGCAATGGGAAAGCCATCCCTTTCAAGGCCGTGGCCTAGAACTTGCACCTGTTGTTTCTATTCGCAGCCCTTAACAAATGTGCACCAAGCGCCTCGGCCCCGGGCACCAGCAAGGAGGCATTCCGGATGTCTACCTCTAGGGTAGAAAGTGCCAGCTAGCTTTCCCCAGGACGTATGAGCTTATTTCCGTGCCAATGAATGTTGGTCACATTTTCAGAAAAACAACCACA
The DNA here is from genome assembly GCA_030015415.1 of Cynopterus sphinx. Taxonomy (NCBI): domain Eukaryota; kingdom Metazoa; phylum Chordata; class Mammalia; order Chiroptera; family Pteropodidae; genus Cynopterus; species Cynopterus sphinx. The sequence goes on from CM057389.1 coordinate 89,881,640, forward strand.
TGGGTTCATGGTTATGTGTGAAGAACTAGGCTGAGTGCCGAAGTGACAGCCGTGGACGGGCAGACAAGGTTCTCCCCCTCGTGGAATTTGCAGCCTGCTGAAAAACAGCCGTGAGCAAGAACATGAGCAAGTTAAAAATGGATTCCAAATTGTGGCAAGGGGTTTTGAAAGCAAAAATGTGAATGCTTGCGTAGAAAATACCTGGAAAGCGTATCCTTTTGACCGATGGCGGCCAAGGCTCTCTGAGAAATGTCATCATAAAGCCAGGTAAAATGCAGGGGTGTGGGACGACATGAAACGAGGACTAAATTACGGGGCGCTGGAGTATTATACAGCAATGAAAAGTGAAAGAGCCACAGCTACACGCAATGATGTGGATGAATCTTAGCAGCATGCAGTTGTGTGATTAAAAACAAATCTCCTAAGACTGCACACACGAGGGTATCATTTTTATAAAAATCAAACACGAGCAAAACTAAGCGACATGATTTAGAGATGTATACAAATGCGATAAAACCAAGGGCAAACAGGCAGGAGAACGATGAACGCAAAATGCAAAATAATGTATCCCTGAGAAGGAGAGAGAAAGAGGAAATAATGAGTATTTTCAAGGTAATATTCCAGTTTGAAAGTGAGGGGGCAGATTCATGGATGCTCCTGTTGCTCCGCTTCTTAAATTGCGTGTTAAATGTGTTTTTACTCTATCAAACATTGCCCAGAACAACAGATTTTTAAAACATAGGGGAGAGGGCACTTTCATTGCCTACAGAGTCCTGGCGGGCGGTGTAAAGGGGTAAGTGGGCTGGGAGGCTCTGGGTGAACAGCGAAACACTTGCCCCGCGGACCGGGGGCGCCACCACTCAGCCCAGCCCCTGAGGCCGGGCCTGCTCGCCGGCCTAAGGCGTCCGGGACTGCCAATTTTTCGTGAGAAGTTTTCACACCTGCATTTTTTAGGAACACTATCCCAGTTTTTAAATGTTGGCAGTGATTGCAAATCTTAAACCCCCTGTGGGGCTCGTGAAAACGTTTGGGGGGACACACTGAGCCTCTGGAAGAGACAGGCTATGGTGGCGGCGCGCATCGGCTCAGTGTCCATTCGCAAAGAAGGATGCCCAAGTTTACTTCCCCCACAGTCTTCTCGCCGAAGGCAGGGAGGAACCCCAGCCCCCTCCGCGCATCCCCAGAGCGTGCTATTTCCAACCTGTCGCCGGGCTCGCTTCTCTCACCTGGCGCTGTCGCCTCTAAGTTTGGAACGTGAGAAGGCGGTGCGAGCGCAGCCGAGATGGGCAGGCAGCTGCTGGGTCTGCACCTCTGCACCCCCTCCCCGCCAGGGAACATTTCAGCAGTGTCTGGAGATATTTTTGATGGTGACAACCGTGAGGCATGCTTCTGTCATCCAGTAGACAGAGGCCAGGGATGCTGCTAAACATCCTACCGTGAGCCGGGCCGCCTCCCCCCACCCTCCACCACCTCAGCAAGGAATTACCACCCCAGAACGTCAGCAGCCAGTATGCCCAGGCCCAGAGTGTCTGCTGCCCCGTGCCCTGCCCACCTCCCCCAACGACAAATGTGAATAGAGCCACAGGCTGGGCCCTTCCTGTGAATTATGAAAGGGGCGTGTGTGTTTCTCTTTGGGGGGTGGGTGGCTATGGTGAAGTGTGGAACTAACATGAATTTATAAGGCTTGCCCTTTAGCTAGAGCTGGGATTTGTGGCCACTATTTCGGTTTTTATTAAAGCATAATGCTCACAAGCAGAAGGGGAGATTTGTTATTCTAAAGACAGTTGCACACCAAAGCATGCGATTGTATAATCTGCCGTTTTCCCCACCAGGGAGCTATGCTGCATTACTCACGAGTGACAGAACCAACGAGCTTCATATCCCATGAGGCTAGTGCATCCATTTAAAGGGAGCAAACGCGATGCAGATCCTCCCCCGCCCCGCCCCCACCGTGCGGAGGGCAGGGTGAAGGTGAGCATCTTTTCCGTTGCTGCCAGGATGAATCCGGCATGGATTCCATGCCCGCCCCCACCCCCCAAAAGAAGGAGTCTAGTCTCACTGGGCTCTAGTAGCCAGACCGCGGGACAGGAGGAAGCGGCCTGCATTTTGTTCTAGGCTCCAACTCGGGAAACGCCATCAGGGCCTCAGTTTCCCCGAAGCCCCGTGCACGGTGGGGCTAGGAGCTTTGGGGTTGGTCAGGCGTTGGTCCAGGCGCAGGCCCAGCACTCACAGCATGTCTCATTGGGTCCTGATGTCTCAGAGCCTTCGTTTTCTCATCCAGGGAGTGAGGGTAGTCATGCCTGTCGCATAGGGCCGCTGCGAGGCTGAGAGAGACAGGATTCCAAAGCCCCCAGGTCTCACCAGGTGTGTAGCAAGGACCCAGGAAGGTGCGCTACCAACTCACCATCCTACTGTCCAAATACCAAGTGAAGTCAACGTGTCTTCCTTTTGTACCTCACACGACAGTAGTGAGTCGAAATGAGACAGTGGGTGGCAGAGAACGAGGAAAACCTTTAGATGCTGTATCAGTGTAAGCTGATGTCAATGGAGGGTGATGGAGTCAATATAAACCTCAGTGTGAACCGTTATGTTTCCTGTGCTGAGCCTAAGAAAATAGAACGGTCATTTATGACCCACCTTAATGATAGTGGGTTAGAGAGGGACAGAAATCAGGGTTGCTTCCATCGTATGAAAAAGGGATGAACGGATGTTAGTTGCACAAGTCCCACGAACGCCAGCCCGGCGGGTGCTCCTTGCACTCCCCATGAGGTTAGCGTGGCGTCTGGCCCCCTGCTTCTGATGGAATGTCGCTGATAGACGGTCGTGATCCTCCCTTTCTTCCTCTTGGAAATGGTCCAAACCTCGCCCCAGGTCGGCGGTGAAGAATGAGATGATGCAGGTAAAAGGCCCGAGATGCGGGAAGTCCTTCAGGAATGGCAACCGTCACGGTGCTTGTTCATGATGATAACTGAGGGGCCATGTGTGCTGGCACCTCTCCAAGTAGCTCACGTAAGTGAGGGCCCGACATGTGTCCACTGGTCTGGGGCTACGAGCATACCTTAGTGTCCTGAGAAGCTTGGGAAGGGGACTTTAGCTTCCCCATGAAGAGGCCTGGTCCCAGCACGCCACAGGGGAGGCCCCGGACAGGCTAGCAGCATCCTTCGGTCGTTTCAGAAACGAGAGAGCATCCTGCTGATCCAGAACTCTGAGAGGCGTAGAGTTTCTCAAGCCAAAAGCTTTGCTGCTCATCTTGTTTGGGACTTTAATGGCCTGTGAGCATTTAGGGTGAGCAGGGGGACGCGTTTGGATGGCCCCAGAACTTTGTCCTGTGTCAGAATCATGGGGAGGGCGTTGGACCGCCTCCTCGGTGGATCTGGGTGGAGCCCCGTGTGCTGCATTCCTGACAGGAGCCCAGCCGATGCTGCTGCGCATCACTGTCCTAGGGTAGCATTGTCCAACCCAGGATGGGTGATGCCTGGGCATGGACCATTCTCCGCTGTGCCATAGGAAGGACGTTTAGCAGCATCTCCGCTCATTACATGCCGGGGACAGTTGTGACAACTAAAAGGGCCCCTAGACGTTTCCTAATGTCGTGTGTGTATGTGTGTGTGTGTGTGTGTGAGAGAGAGAGAGAGAGAGAGAGAGAGAGAGAGAGAGAGAGAGAGAGAGAGAGTCCCCTGATTGACAGCCGCTGCTGTAGAGTGAGGTGCTGTACGATGCAACCACAGTCATCCTCATGACAGTGGTAGGACCACAGGGCCCGGAGCAGAGCGAGCAGCTAACGTGTCAGTTACAACTTTTAAACGCCTCGTATCGTACCTACTAAGTGAAATGTTTTGTTGTTATTGTTGATGTTGGGTTTTGTTTTGTTTTGTTTTTCCCACCAAAACATTATCCCATAGAAGCATCAGCTTGGCTGATGATCGGAGTGGAGAGTTTGAAGACTCTCATCTGGGGTCAAGCAACTTCCAGAAAGCTTTCTAAAAAAAATGGCCATTCAGGCACAGGACTCCAAAGCAACAAGGTCCCCCCCAGAGCTCTGGAGTAACATCCCGCCGTTGTCTTGGTGAACAGCCCACCCCCCTTCTCTGGGATGTGGGAGGCTACAAACCCTATTCCAGTTTGATGAGCCCACCTCCTGTTTGTGTAGGTTGGCACCAGAAGAATATCTTTCCTTTTTTTTATCCTTAAACACAATAATCTCATCATTCACATTTTTTTATCCAACTTGGCATTGGAAGTGAACTTTAGGATGGGGAGTGTTACCACATTTATTGTGAGGTCCCGAACAACCGCGGTTAAAGAGGGCTGCACCCTGGCACACTCGGGGGATCACGGATTTTGCCTTGGCTGTCAGCTCTTGAAATTACCCAGCAACCCCAAGATGAATTTTCACTAATCTGACAGTTTTGCCTCTCCTGACATGATGTACTGTCTATGCAGTGGTCAGCGGGGACGGCTTAATTGCAGTTAAGCCTGAGCTGCTCTCTGTGGCATTTAAAATAGAACAGTGTGTAATACGGTTCAACTTTCTGACTTCCCAGGCCCAGATGGGTGGGTGGAACTCAGTGTTTTTGTGGAAACTTTATACCTGGGAGCACTTAATGCTGAACCCGGTTCTACTGGCTACAGCTTCAATTCATTCACTTTCAAGATTTACCAATATTAGAATCAAAATGAAACTCAAATCCCCTTAGAAAGGAGAAGGGACCGAAATATCAGGTGAAATGGATGTTTGGTTAAAGATGGATCAAAAACTTAACAAAAAAAAAAACCAGAATGATATGACACATAACCCATTTTGAGTACGTGCCACATGCTGGGCGGTTTTCAGGAATTATCTCATTTTTGCTCTTTAAGCATCGCAAAAAAAGCAGGGACGGTTTTTGCCCCCATTCTACAGATGGGGAAACTGAGGCTCAGAGACGTGAAGTGACTTCCCCAGATCTGTGGGGGCCTGGGCAGAGGCAGGGTTTGAGTGCGGGTCCGTCTGCCGGCGGCCTTTCTTCTTCAGCACCGCACTGACGTCCCCTGAAGAGGTTACCCAGGGTTGAGCTTAAACTGCCCATTTTACAGGCGGGGAAACTGAGGTCCACACACTTCAAAGTGGCTCGCTCAGAATTAAGCTTCCCCAGACTCAGAAAATTGACCTGGGGTTTTTCATAAACCTTCGCATTAATAAGTTGAAGCTTATATCTCATCTACTATCTCACATTTAGTCTTGGTTTTCAAACATTTTGTTGAGTGAACTGATAACTCAAAAAGAAAAGAATTTCGTTCAATTTTTTTCTTTTTTTTATAGTTGAGTGGAATGATATTTATCTGCAAGGTGGACGCAAAAATGCTACTGTGAGGCGCCTGTGAGCACGTGGAAAGTAGATTTAAATGGATCCAGATCCGCAAATACCATGAAGCTCCTCAGATGCGCCAGGCATCATTCCGGGGGTGCGCAGTCTAGCAGGGAATGAAAACGGTCCAACAGTCCCTGCTCTAAGGGAGCTTACTTCTAGAGGGCAGAGGCACGGAATTAAGATAAATCAGCAAAAAATAGAGGATGTTACGTGAGAAGCAGCGAGAGAGCTGGAAAGAGGAGAAGGGAATGCGGCGGGAAGGGATTGAACGGACAAGTCAAGAAGGTGATATTTGATCCAAGACACAAAATACGCGAGGAGCAAGCTTCTCGACCCTTGGGGGAACAGCATTCCACGCAGAGGGAACGGCAAATGGGACGGCTCTGAGCCGTAGCTACAGGTGTGCTGCGTGTAAGAACAGCGATGAGGCGAGATGGGCGGGAAGTCCGAATGGTTTCGGTTATTGTTCTCAGAGCCCACTTTTAAAGATAGAGACATAATTAATAACCAATTGTACATGTGAAGTGCTGCCGTTGGACGTGTATAGGCACGTGAACAACCATCATCACCATCAGGCTAACTCCATCATCTCCAGAAATGGCCTGGTGCCCCTTTGTACTCTCTTCTCCCTCTGTCCCCTCACACTCATCCCCACACAAACACGGATCTGCTTCCTGTCCCTCTAGCTCAGTTTGCGTTTTACAGGACTTTGCGTGTTTGGCATCCCGTAATATGTACTTTTTATAAATTTTTGGGGGTCTGGTTTCTTTCACTCATCATGGTGATTTGGGGAGTCATTCATGGTGCGTTGCGTATCGATAATTCATTTCTTTTTGTTGCCAAGGAGTGTTTGAGTGTATGGATAGTCCATAATTTATTTTGTCCGATCGTTTGTTTGGACCCTTTCCCGTTTGGGGGGAGGATGGAGATGGAAGCTCTGTGAGCATTCAGGCACACGCCTTCGTGTGGACATATGCTCCCCTTTCTCCTGAGTAGATAGATGCCTAGGAGTGGGATGGCCGGGTCACATGGCACGTGTGTGTGTACGTTTTTAAGGACCTGCCCACTGGTGTCCACAGCGCCTGTTCCTTTTTACACTCCCGCCAGCTGTGGGCGAGGGTTCTAGCTATTCGACATCATCAACACTTGATATGATCAGCTTTCTAATTTGAGATGTTGGAATAGTTCTGTAGTGGTACTTCACTGAAATGGCAATTTGTATTTCCATGCGGACTAGCAATGTTGACAGTTTTCATGTCCTTATTTGTCATTCTTCTATGTTTTCTTTGGTGAAGTATCTGTTCAGATCTTTTGCTCTTTCTTTTCTTTTTTTTGTTTTCGGATTATTGAGTTTTGAGGATTCTTTGTGTAACCTGGATACAAATCTTTTATGAGGTACATAATCTGCAAATATAATCTTCCTAACGAAGACTTGTCTTTTCGTTCTCCTAACTGTGTCTTGCTTAATTTTGATCAAGGCCAGTTTATCCTTTTTTTCCCCCTTTACGGATTGTGCTTTTGGTGATATAGCTAAGAGATCTTTGCCTTTGATTATTTTAAAAATTGATTTTTTTTTCTCATCAAGTAAGAGAAAATGCCCTTTCAAGTTCCTTTAAGTATATTCATATTACTTATACAACCAAATTATTAATCAATAAGTAACCACTTGTAATAGTTTGTTGATTAAGGAATACAATTTTTCTCACAATCTTTCACCTATTTCCAAGACTTCATTCCTTTCCTACAGGCCCATCCAGAGCCTAAGGCCAACCTGGAAGAGGGGTGCTACGGTGGGAAGGGCCTTGGTGGCCTTAGTGACAGGACACCTGGGTTTTTTTCTCCGCTCTGCCACTGATCAGAAGCTCCACTCTGGGCCAGTTGCATTCCCTTTTCAATTTAGATTTCTAATGGCAAAACTATGGAGTTATACTAGGTGTTTCCGTGTTCCCTGCTAGTCCTAAAACTGTATAAATGGGACATTGACCGTAGATTAAAGACCTTCAACAGGTCCCGGCCTAAGGAAGGCAAGAGATGTGTCTGGGGCGCAAACTTAAATAGACACTCTCAGGGCTGGGCAGGTGTTAATCTAAGGAAGAGGCACTTGCCCGACCGCGGGGGTGGGGCCTCCTTACCCTGCGTACCTCTTCTTGCCTCACCCTAGTGCTGGCCCTGACCTTCAGTGAGAGAAGTGGGTGATGCTCAAACACGGACTATGGTGAACTAGCTAGAATGATGCTTCTTACATCTGAGTTTGCATTCAAATCACCTGGAGCTTTTGCTTTCTGGACAAGAATCATTCAGGTCTGGGGCCTTTCTAACAAGGTTCCAGGTTACGTTAATGCTGCTGACTCAGGGATCACATTTTGAGTAGCTAGACATGAGAATAAGCTCATACAGGTTTTTATGGGTAACAAGCCGGTTTGGGCCCAGTTTCTCAGTGCCTGATTCTTACCCCAGAGGGAAAATGGTTGTGGATGACACCTGCCTCTGTCTGTTTCATGCTTCTCCCCTTGGTTTTTGACTTCATGGACAGAAACAGTAGATGGAGTAAGCTGAATATTCTCTGGGTAAATACAGGCTTTTAATGCTTCTTAATGCCTGTGGCATATTATCACTTCTAAACTCCCAGGAAGCAGTTAAGTTCTCATGATGGATGGATCACCAGTTGGAAACGATAGAAGAGAGGGCTATGACTTAACTTCTCCCCTATTTTACTTATATTTCAATATCTTAGCAGAGCTATTACGTGAAATTGATCCCCCAGTTTTAGGAAACAGGATGTTGCTGACACTGTTATGTGCTATTATATAATGTACCATTATCTGTCATTTTGCCATGACATCCAGCCCAAGCTTCTCTCTTAATAATAAGCCTCAGTTTTGTTTTGGGTGGCAATGTGCAGAGATCCAGGCAATGATAATGACTATAATAGCTATCACTTAAGTATTTCTTACTGTGTGCCAGGCACTTGTCTAATCCAGACTCTGTTCTAAGCCTTCAGTAAGGGTTGGCTCATGTCTTTATTGAAAATTAACTGAGGGAAAGGAGAAGGGGGACATGCAGAAAATTATTTTATGATTCAGCGAAGCTTGTTCCTAATCAATCTCCTGCATGTCATGGGCTTCTGCTCCCTGTTGGCCCGAGAACTTGACAAGTCCAAAGTACTTTTAGAGCGAAATATGGGCCCCATCTCTAGAATCTGTGAATCTCCCTCTCAGGTGGGGCAGCTTCTTTGTGGCTCAAATTAGAAACAACCCAAATATCTGCCAACTGGTGAGTGGGTAGGTGAAATGCGGCACATCCACACAATGGAATACTATTTGGCCATAAAAAGGAAGGAAGTCTCGATACACCCCCTACAACTTGGATGAATGTCCAAAACATCATGCTAAGTGAAAAAAGCCAGACGGAAAAGAACACATGTTGCGAGATTCCATTTGCATGGATTATCCAGAAAAGGCAAATCCACTGAGACAGAAGTTAGGCTAGGGGTTGCCTGGGGTTCTGGTCATGGAAGGGGGTGAATCGTAAATGTGCATGAGGGACCTTTTTGGGGCGATGAAATTTTCCATCACTGGATTACGACGACGGTTGTACAGCTTGGTAAATTTATGAAAACACATTGCAATGGGGGAAATTTTATATCAATGACAACCATCAATTTTTAAAAAAATGCTTTGTGGCTGAGCTAAACTTTGAAGCTTCTAAAAGTTCGTGGCCAATGGTCAGTCCTTACTTTGAAACAGTTGATTTCTAAGACGCTGAGTCTCTGAAGTTAAATGGAATGTTAGCCGTTCAGCGAAACCGAGAAGTAGTCACTAAGTTTCCTAGAAACACCCGATATTTGAGGAAGACATTAGACATTTTGTACCATGGCTGCTCCTAGGCCACCCCATGTTACAAACGTACTTTAGAGAGCATTATCTTACCTACCTGCAGAAATGCTCTCTTGAAGTTATTATTATAAAGATTATTCAAACAGAAATCCATATTGTGGTATCTTGTCTTTAGTAGAGCCTTATTTGGAGCCTTATGAGGCTGCACGACATCCCCAAAATATAGATACACGTGGAAATGTCTTTGAGGTCATGAAAAACTTAAACTTCTGGTACATTTGTACGTTTGCCCCTGTGATGCGGTGTAAGACACACAGTTAAATGTTTGCCTTCTTGTCTTTGCCGTGAGGATAGGCAAAGTGAAACTCAGCGGTCAGGGTAGCAGTCGGTCTGATGTATGGCGGTGACGCTCATTGCTGTTTTAACTGTTGCTTTCCCCAGGACTCTATATAAATTGTCCCATTTATATTAGGCTCAGTTTAGTAGGCTTCCTCACAGTTTAGGCAGTGGATGGACTACAAATAAAATTAATAAACACATAATTTTGAACATTGCACATTATCCTTTGGAGCTTTTTTTTTTAATTAACCAACATGGGCAGCACCATTTGACGCTGTTGTCACACACACGTACATATGTCCATGCACGTATGTGTTTTGATGGATCGATAGACAGATGCGGATGGAAACACGAATTTTCAGCTGAAAAATGTGGGCATGCAGTGGAAGTTTGTGGCCACATTTAAATCTCTAGAGACTGGAAATGTTAACGCAAGGTAAATTCTACCAGGAAGAACTCGGCAATATTTCTTGCTACAAACCATAAGGCATTAGAAAGGAGTTACGTTGAGATTACTTTAAGATACTTGTGGTTGGAGTTTTGTGACTCAGAAACAATGGCTTCTTTTGAAATTACTTCTTGTGACCTCTCTATAACTTCAAGGACATATGATGCCTAAGGAATCAGATCAAAGATGCCACTTGAAATTTCAAAATTCAATACTCAGATATTCCACTGCAGGCTTCTGGCAGCAGATACCCGGGTTGCATTTCTGTCTTTGAAAATCGGTCTTGCCATCTCATAAAGAACAGTGTGAAATTGAACTTGCAATTAAAAAACAAGCTTTGCTTGGTCCCCTCCTCCCCACAACCAAATTGAGGGTCATCAGGCGACAGGAGGAAGAGAACGCGGCAAGATTTCAAAGATGCCTGGTAGGAATATTTCTTAATTGAGCCATGCTTTCGAGCTATGTGGAATTGTTCTTATTAAAAATTAAATATGAACAGCAGAGTAGAACATGGGAGGCTCGGTGAGATTAGAGCTTCTTGCGATTTACTTAAAAGGCTTTCATTAGGCACTGGGGGTTCTGCAGCATATTAAAACCTCACCTATACAAAGTCTGTGGTCCTTGAGCTTTGAGCCCCCTTTCGCTTAGAAATACAAAACACTGGCTCTTATAATGAGACCAGGAAACGGGTATTTTCACAGTGTTCTTGGAAATAAGGTCTGTATTTGCAGATTGCTGAATGATTAGCCCTTTCATGCTTTCTTCCCTCACTCTTTCTCCCTTCCTTCCTTCTTTCCTGCCTTTATCAATGCCGGTTGGCACAGGTCTTCCCTGTGGTCTGGTTCTTTGTTTTCTCGTTATTTTTTAAAAATCAATTGTTTTTTTCTGTCTTGGGCGAATAAAGAAAAGGCGTGCCGCAGCGCTTCGCAAACTTCGGTGTGCACAGGAATCACCTGGGACCTTTCAAAATGCAGGCTTTGATGTAGTCGGTCTGGGGTTGGACCTGGGATGCTGCACGTCTAAGAAGTTCCCAGAAAAAGCCCGTGCTGCTAGCCCCTGGACTATTCTAGAGCAGCAAGGAGCTACCACATTCTCGAAATGAAATCAGAGGAATCAGATTTACTCAAATATAGGGGATGGGCTGACTGGGAGAAAAATGAGGATTAAAAAAAAAATAAAGAAAAAGCGGTGATAATGAGCAAAAAATAGAAAATCCACCAAGCACACACATATAAACAACCCGATTATTCACATCAGTTCCGTGTGATGATTTATCGTCCTTGAGTGGGTGATGTCTATAATGAAAGTTTTGTCCTGTCTTATAATGCAGCTTGGTTTTCGGCAGATCAAGTGGAGTCCAAAGGAACGAGTCTTTGGGACACTGACTGTGGCACACGCACGAGCACGTGACCACACACACACACATACTGATTTTCCTCAAGAATACAAGGAACCGGTCATGAAGCATAACGACAGTTTTGCTGTAGACACGCAGGGGGTTGAGACTTGGGACATAACAGAAATTTCAGCCTTATGAAGTCCAACAGGTGCCTTGGCCGCCTACCTTATCCTGGGACCCCAGGTTCAGGGGGAATTTCCTCTCCACCAAGATCGAAAGAGAAGGTTCATTGGGGGTACTGAAATATTGCAAACTGTGGGGTGTTGGATAAGTGCAACTTGCTATTGAATTTTTCCTATGTGGGTTTGATTTTCTTATACTTTATTTTATTTAGGAATACCCTTTTGAGTTGTTGATGGTTCACGCAATTTGTGCTGATTGTCTGGCAAATTGGCAGTACGCATTAAAGCTAAAAATTAAAAGTGATCATATGCCCTGGTCTAGAAACCCACTGTTTGAAATAAATTCTATCGAAATACTTGTGCAGATGTGGAGAGAGGTATGCGTGAGGATGGTCCCCATGTTATTACTTAATAGAAGAAAATCTAAAAATGCCTAAATGCCATTAGCGGGACTGACTCAGTGCGTGATGGTGCACCCCCGAGTGAGTTAGCTGACACCCCAACACGAGGTACATCTGAGGTGTGAGCATGGAAGGATGTCATAAATATATATCTAGTTACATTTAAAAAGGTAAAAAGTAATAATAACAACACGTCCTGAAGTTGAGTTGTCTATGGAGCTTTCTCTTACTTGCCTGGTAAAGCTTTTGGGAGGGAAACAAAAAAAAACACACCTACACTAAAAGGTTAACAGTAGCAATTAGAGGAAGAATTATAAGGAACATTTTCTATTTTCAATATTATTGTTTTTTCTTGCTGTAATTCTGAAAACAGCATGGGTAGAAAAGGAGACAGAGTAGGGAGTGAGACGGCTTCGATTCCTGAGGGACACTGGGCAGCTTCCTTAATGACTCTGAGCGTCTGTGTCCTCTGATGTATGATATGGACGGTGACAATACCACCGCAGGGTTTGGTTTTGGCGTTTTTGGGAGACTGAAGTGTGTCAAGTACTTTGCCCTCCATCATGAACCAAGAACGTTCTAGTTTCTTTTTCTTGCTCTCACCTTTTCAGTATGATTTCCAGGCCGGGCGCTGGGTGCCAACACTGCACATAGCTCAGCTCACCCAAAGTGGGGGAGGCGGAGCTCAGAGTAGCCCCGCCCACACCTCTCCTTGCACTTTAACCCCTTCCCAGATGCTTTTCCTGTCTCCAGGGGAGCCCCCTAAAAAGTCAGGGATCCTTACATCGTCCACGTTTAAGCTTTTATATAAGCATAAGCCAATGTGCTCTTTTTTTTGGGGGGGGTGGGTAAGGCAACCCTTGGTTGACCTCACAGATTGCAAGGACCTTGTCAGCTTACAATCCTGTATTTTTTATTTTTTCTGCCTCCAGCACCTGGTCTCCCTAGGTGGTCTCCCATCCAAGTACTAACCAGGCCCGACCCTGCTTAGGTTCCGAGATCAGATGGGATCGGGCTTGTTCAGGGTGGCAGGGCCGTAGACAAGTCAATTGTTCTTTCTCCCGGGACCATTTGCTCTTGTATCTTACTTTGTAGTATCTGCCAAAGGATTTTGTGATTTTGTCCCACATGAATCTTAGCCCCAAGCAGACAAGCCCGGAGGAATGCGGGCAGGCAAGATTCTTCCTGGGGTGTCTGGAATTACATAAAACAGAGCTTCCCAGCTGTGAGTCACTGACAGCTAGGGTTGCCCATCCATGTGGCTCATCTTATTTTGCTCTTGGCTTTCTTCTTTAACTCTCTCTTAACTGACTTAAGACGTCTGTTGTAAAAGGAATAGGAATGGAAAACCCATATAAAATGTATACATCGATAAAAAATAGAAATAGAACTCATAAAATGTTAAGAGGTCACCTGTGCCTCACCTAACGTAGTGCTGGGTGTAAAGGGGGTACGTTTGCCTCCCTCTGTACAGCAAAGGCATAAAATATCTGCGTTCACTGTGACGAGTTTCTCTTAGCATTTTCTCAGCGGACAAGAGACCAAACGTATGAAGACCTCGTATATTGTGGGGACAGAGCGGCCCTGCCGATGCAGGGTGAGACAGCGTCCTCCCAGAGGTGGGAAGTGTACGCTCTTCCCTCCTGTGTCCCCAGCGTTTCGTGCCTGGCAGAAAACAGGTGCTCACTTAATAAAACTAAACGGAAACATGAATGAAGGAGTCCAGTGCTTCTCATTCAGCGCTGGTGGCTTTAAAACCGAATTTTCAGCTAGCTTCTTTAAAAAAAATAACTCTCCGTTGTCACATGTCAAGTTCTTTTGTCCATTTTGGAATATCACGTATTTTTAAAGAGCTAAATTCATTTCCCCCATTATTACCAAGCTCGAATTTGCACAAAGAACAAGAGAACCGAGGCTACTCTTAGGCCGTTAATAGAATTTCTGAAGGGAGAGAATTAACTGGACATCCTCTCTATATTTGTAATAATGTCAGGACTAGATGCCTTTTGTTCTTATTTAATTGTTGTAGAGTCTGCCCGACCAAAGTGCTGCGCAGAAGTTGTCAGTTATAAAAAATCAAAGGACCCGAATCCTGGCATCCTCAGAGCTGTCTAATTTAAGACCCTGGAAACTCACATATTATTGTTCGTTCTTACCATGTCTCCACAGTGTGTTTTTGTTGGATCCGAGTGGATCACAGGCTAAGACCAGGGAGGAATGAAGAAAGAATGCGTACATGTGTGTCACACGTATGCGCACACACATGCACACTGCTGTCAGCCATGCCAGAATATTCTAGTGTGCGGCAAATGTGCAGAATAAAAAGACGAGAGTCACCAAGTCTTCCGGATTCGGAGTATTATCATCTCTTTTTTAGTATAACTGACATAATTATTGTTTTCAATGAAATCAGAGATTTTCTTTATGCAATCTATTTTTAAGAAAGAGATAGATATGTGCAAGCTTCCCGCACACACACACGCCTATCGTATAATTATGTTCTTTCTGAATCTTTAGACTCTGCTGTGATTCCCTTTGTGCCTTATTGGGGCTTTCATCGAGCAATCGAATGACTGGAGAGAAAGAAATAGAGACTTTTTTGTCACAAATATCAGCCTGGCTGGATTTCAGCGACCTCATATACAAGCAGAAATTTGTTCTGTGCTTTCCAGCCTGCATTTCCAGATTCTGCTGTCTCCCCAGATCTATAGGTTCCCTGTAGGTTGTGGATATTCAGCTTGCAGTTTCTACAAGTTGTTCGATTTTGAAGATATGAGATGTTAGAAAGAGGACATCTATGAGTGCGTGTGTGTTCTGCACTCCCAAGCATCCATTCACCAGTTTTCGGTGAGACGGCCCGAGAATAGAATTTCCTTTAATAAATCACAGCTCCCACCACCCTCTCAGCTCAAGGTTTTGGGTGTGATGGGTTTCCACTAGGGTGGTCTCTGAACGCCCAGTAAAATTTGAATTTCGGATGTACAATGCATTTTTTTTTTTTAGTACAAGTGTCTCCCAAGTACTGCCTGGGGCATATTATACTAAAAATGATTCATTGTTTATCTTAAATTCAATTTTCACAGGGCGTCTGTGTTTTATGTGCTAAATCAGGCCACCCTCACCCCAGCCCTGGGCACCGGGGCCTGGGCCCTGATAGGTAGGTGTAAGCTAGATGAGCGTTTCCCACGGTCGCTGAGAGCCACAGCTAGAAGTTCTGTTGGGTGCCTGAGGAGGAGACACGGCTTCTTCCCCTGGATTTGGGGCTGAGGGCGTCACTGTCTGGAGCTGTTGCTGCAGCCACATTAGGCCACAGTGGGACACCCAGCTCGGAGGGGTGGCCCACAGCGCTAAGGAGAACTGCGTCTGCGTTCCAGGCACTGCTCCCACCCAGCACAACGTGTTAGCTCGTGACTCGTCTGTTGTTTCGTGCTTGTCTGTGAAGATGAAGGTCAGGGTTAGATTGACTATGCTGAGCCATGGTGGTTTTTCTGGCGCAACCTGGCAGTTTTCTCTCACAACCAGGCATGATGGCTAAGTGATGACAGCAGGAACCTGGGCCCCTTCTACTTTGCTCATCCGCCATCCTCAGCAGGTGGTTTTGATCGTCGTGGTCATGAGGTGGCAGCTACAACTCCAGGCATCTCATGTCAGAATGGGGGGCAGGGGGGAAAGTCAAGTGGTCTTCTCCTGGGAAGGTTTGTCTTCTATTAAAGAGGGCCTCCCCCAACACTAAGCAAGAAGCTACATTTTTAAAAAATATATTTGTATTCTTGCTACAGTTATTGTCCTATTTTAGCAACAAAGCACCCAGAACATAGTAGGTTACCTGTTCCAGGTCACACAGTCAGTGTGTTAGGATTTTTCAGAGAAACAGAGCCAAAAGGATGTGTATTTTAAGCAACTGGCCCACGAGACAACGGAGCTGTCACGTCTGAAGCATGCAGCAGGAGACCCAGGGAGGGGGTGATATTGCAGCTCGAGCCCAAAGGCCATGGGGAAGCAGAATTCCTTCTTTCTCAGGGGACCGCCGTCTTCTTTCTCTTAAGGGCTTCAACTGATTGGACGAGGCCCACCCTATTCTGGAGGGTGAAGCGCTTTACTCATGGTCTGCTGATTTCAATGTTGAGCACATCTGACAGACGCCTTCACAGTGACGTTTCGATTGGTGTTTGGCCAAACACCTGGGTCCTGGAGCCTAGCCAAGTAGACACCTAAAACCAACCATCCCCGCTCGTCCCAGCGAAACTAGAATCAGATCCTGGCGGTGCTGTCACGGGCCAGACTCTCTCACTAGGTCTCCATGTGTGGGGCTCCCTGGACTTCCCCGAGGAAAAAACATCCCACGAAGGGAACACAACTGCTCTCTTTCATAGCAAAGCTGAATCGTAAAATTCTAGTCGACCTACACATGAATCACTTTTTTAACATTTTATTTTAAAGTAAAACACAGATGCTGAAAAATAGCTAATGCAATGATATCAGCTGAACACCCTCTGAATAAGCAACCATTCTGCTCAAGAGCTCTGCTGGTCACCCCAGAAATCCCTTCAGGCATCCTCTCCCAGCCCCAATTCACTCTGTCTGCTCCAAAGGAACCACAGTTCTGGCCAGGGACTAATCTGCTGTTATTATGAATAAAGTTTTATTAAAGCGCAGCCACGCCCATGCGTTTGCTTCCCGTCTGTGACAGCTTTCATGCTGTAACGACAGAGTTGAGTCATGACAACAGAGACAGTCGGGCCCTCCAAGCCTGAGAAATGTTTACTGTGGGAAATTTGATGACTCCTAAGCTCGAGTTTCATTGTGGTAATTTCCTTGAGTGGATAAAGACTTTCATCACTCACGTGCTCATCGCTGGTCATGGCCTGTTCCTTGGTATGTCTTTTAAGGCTCTTTTAGAGAGTCGGGATGCTCTACTTTTAATTTTTTTCCAATCAGTTTTTGAGATGCTGCCTTCCTTCTCTAGAATCCTCTAGAGACCATTTCGATTTATTAATATTTTTAATGTCATTTTAACCAATGAGATATATGATAGCTTTCAATCCATTGCCGTTATTATCTCATTAAAGCTCAAATTATCCCCTTTTTGCCTGTGGGAGCCTTTACAAATTGGTTCTCGAGTCCCTGTGTGACTCGGTGAGGTCCTTCACTTTCGGGTGTCGGATGTTCTGCAGTCATCTTCTACAATTTGTATGGCCCCAGATCTGGAAGAAGACTCCCTCCCCCAGCTCCTTTCAAATGGTATTTCAAGACCAAACCTGTGTGCATGCTCGTTTTCCTTGATTGGTCATTGCTTTTAGGTTTTTCCATAAACAGAGCCAAGAAGATACTATACCATGTGAGTTCCTACTGATACCTCCAACTCAAATTCAGGCCTACAGGATTTTTTAAAAACTCTTTCTAGCATATCTGTGTTTTCTTCTCTTCCTTGCTGAAACTTTGTTTGGTTTCATAGGGGAATGATAAAATTAGACTATTTCATAATTATTCATCTGCTTTACGTCAGATTACATGCCAACCTCGGAAAAACAATACTAATAACACGACCACCAATACGATCGCTGAAAACCATTAAAAATATTTTTCATGTTTTCCTCATTCAACTCCCCTTTCTAGGTTTTTAAATGATTATTCTACCAAGTCCACATGGTCTGAACACATGGTCATTACGTACTATATTCTCTCCTTTAACCCAGCTTTAGTCTTAAACCTCTCAGCACCTGTATGTTTGATTTCCACCACAGTCTTCTCATAAATGTCTCTCATTATTTTGATTGAATCTCATTTTCTGGTAGCTTCTTCAGGAAATGCTTAGGTTTCTTCTATCCTCAAGTCTGTCAAATGCCCAGTTTCTTTCCTCTGCTTCTCCTGCATACAATCTGATACACTTAGGACTCGTGGCTTTTGCCCTGCAAGCTGGAGCGCGTGACATTTATGGAGGTTTGATGTTTTCTGCTGAGTTTTTGCGTGTTGATCATGGTTAGTGCCCTTGGAAGTCAGTTTTGCTGGATATAAAACCCTTGGCTCACATCTTCTTTCCTTGAATATCTTAAGTGCGGTGCTTCATTTTCTTCTGGCTTAGAGTTGCTGTCAAAAATTCTGACGACTAAATTTTTTCCTTCGTAAACAATTTCATCGTAAGTGTTCAAATGGTATTTCGTTTGCTGTCAAGTCCAATAAGCTCATTTGAATGCATTTTGGACGTTATCATTGCAGGTTACTATTCTCAGATGCATGGTGTGTCTTTTCAATATTAGTTTCAAACACACACATACACATATATCCTTTTCAATTTCAAAAAAGTTTCCTTAACTTGGTTATTTTGGCATTTGTTCTATTCCCTTGCATTGGTTTTCTTCTTTAGGGACTCCTTATTTTTTAAAATTTTATTTAAGCCTTTATTTATCTTAAGGCTTTGCGTATTGTGTTAATTCTTGTATTTATTGTTTTAATTTTATATTTTTTTAGTTTCATTTTTAAAATGATATGTATTTGAAAACGATTTATTGTGTTCTTTTACCTCATTTCTGAATTGTCTGATTTCGATTTATGCTATTTTTTTTCTAGATCTTGTATAAGTTTATTGTATAATGTATTAAGCTACAGTTTTGAACTGTTTTATGGGCATGCCTTTCTGGCATATTTTTTATCTCCATACGGATGTTCTCGGTTTTATATTCTCTTTTTTTCTCTTGTAATATTTCAAGGGACCTGACCTAGGCACTTTTGTCATTTTTATATGAAATGACACACACATTTTTTATCTGAACCTTCAATTTTGATTATCTTCCCAGCAATTTCTCCTGAGTGTGAATCCTGGAAGGATCTACACTGAAGGTTCACGTGGCCCTGCAAGCTCCTGCCTCTTTCAGGACTCACACTGGCCTCTTGCAGCCCTTGGGTCTTAGAATGGTCCCAGAGTTGCCTCAAACTGGCCCACTGTGCTTTCCAGTAAGTTTCTGTTGGCTCTTTAGAATTTCTCCTATTCTCAAGTCTACAGATGCTCCATTTCTTCCCTCTGCTGCTTCTGTTCAGAGTCGGACCCCACGCTCTAGTCCCTACACTCTCGCTTGAAATTTGGGGTTTCTACAGGTGTCACATAAGTTGCCCATAGTTTTTCTGTTTAATTGGTCTATTTATTTTTATGTAAGGATTTTGGGGGGATTAAAATAAATAGTATGTTGTCGCTGCTACCAACACCTTCCCCAAATCTTCCCTGTATTAGTTACCTATGATGCCTAAGAAATTATACAAATTTAGTAGCTTAAAATAACACCTATGCAGTTTCTAAAAGTTCTGTAGGTCAGAGTCTGTGTGGGCTCCGTGACTAGGGAATCACTGTGTCACCTGGGCTGGGGTCTTATCTGGAGCCCTGGGGGGAGAATCCTCTCATAAGCTTATCAGGTTATTGGATGAATTAAGTTCCTTGTGGTTGTAGGACTGGTTGTGGCTGCTTTCCTGCCGGCTGTTAGCCAGTGGTCACTTTGCATCCCAGGGGCCACTCCCAGTCCTCTCCTTGCTCTCTCCATTGGCGTACGCATACAGTGGAATATTATTCATCCTTTAAAAGAAGGAAATCTTGCCATTTGCAACAACATGAAAAAATCTGGAGGAAACGATGCTACATTAAATAAGCCAGTAACAGAAGGACAAATAGTATGTGATTCCCCCTCCATGAAGTATCCAAAGAAGTCAAACGCATAGGAGCAGAAATTGCACTAGTGGTGGCCAGAGGCTGGGGGGTAGGGGGTGGAAGTGACGAGTCATTATTCAGTGGATATAAGATTTTAGTTATTCTAGCTGAATAAGTTCTAGAGATCTGCCGTTCACATAGTGCCTATAAGTAATTGGACATGTCTATGACTGACTGTTGATCGTGATGATGGTGTCGTGGATGTTTGCACACGTCCAAACTCATCAAGATGTGGCATTAAATGAGTGTGGTTCTTTTCAATTATACCTCAGTAAAGCTGTTTAAAAAGTCAATAAGGTGCTGCACATCCCTCGTTTGCATGGAGACCTTCTGACTGCCCATTCCATTCTCAGCCATGGAAAGCTCTCTACTTTCCAAGTCCTCATGTAATTAGATAGCCCAGATAATCATTTTAACTTATATTAGCTTTGATTGTATCTGCAAAATCTCTTTACTATGTAAGGTGGCATGTCGTGGGAGTGTCACCAGAAGATGAAGGGCATGGGCCCATTGAGAATTCAGCCCACCACATCCTCATTCACTCATTTTTAATCCCCAAAGTTTACTGAGCCCCTACTATGTTCTAGGCCTTCAGGATACAGTGGTGAGCAAGACAGGCACGATCCTGCCCTCTGGGTAGAAAATTAATGCTGAATGTTTAATGAATGGGTGGGGGGATAGACAGATGTATAAAGGTCTAAATGCACATTCAGAGAAAAGCAACAGAAGATTAAGGCTCAATATTATTGAGTACGTTTTAAGGGTCCATGTATCATCTGGAATGGAAATATTGCTCAACTTCTGATGAGCAGCCTAATACATCAATATCTCTGTTATCATTGACTGATGACCTCGCATAATAAAAGATCTTGACTTGCGTGTATGTTAACAATTAATGGAATGTGTAATGCATCACACAGAGTATATGGAAGGTAATAAAGAGGTGTAAGTGATAATTACACGGGTTAGTTGGTGTCATTAATGGCCCTTTGTTCTGGTGGAGCAGCAGTATCTTATTCAGGAGACAGGGTTGCGGTTCTGGTTGCCAAAACGACTTAAACACGCCAGTTCAACTATGATCGGTTCTTTAAGAGGATTCCCCACTGCAAAAGCCCCTCTCTCGGGTACAGTGACCACCTGTCTACTTGTGACTTCCTCCTTATCTGACCCTTTCGGGGACGTTAGCCACAAGGAGACCCATGTACTTCATCATCAGACTATTGTTTCACTTCCGTAATTATTTGTAGGATTTTGTCAGGGTTCTTTATTTCCCAGAAGGTTCCTAATCCCGTACCCAGCTCCTAATAAAATAGAATCATAGTGATCACTTTTACAATAGACATTACGACACAGGGGACCCCATTTATTTATTCAGAAACGGATGTCATAAAGATTGAATGAGAAGCGAATATTCAGAGCTGGGAAAAGCAATCCTGTATATTAGGAAGAATCAGCATTTGTTAGCATAAGTAAGACTCTGAGTCTTGATTATAAGTGTCAGTGTGTTAAGAAACATTGACTAAACCCAGTGTGAAATTACAAGTCTGTAATGCAAATTTATTTGGGGAAATGCAAACACATTTATTCGTGCATTAACGTGTTCACTCAACAGAAATTTCCTGAGCGCCCAGCGTGTGTCGAGTGCTTTCCTGGGTGCAGGGGACGCAGTGGGGAAATGCAGAAAGTAGCTTCGCCCTTTGAGAGCTTCCATTCTAGGAATTAGAAAAGGCACAAAATAACGACATCATTCCATTATCATTCATTCATAGGCAGCAATGATGTAACTGGTAGCAAAGACGTTTGGTTGAGACAAACTCGCAGGGTTTGCAATAGAAATCTAAAGAGATTTGCACTGTTTGCATGTGTCTTTTTCTCTCTTCTGAGGACGTCGGTAAGCATCGTTTCATCTGGGTTGGCTCACACACTCTCCATGTTCACTTCAAGATGCAGAGCCGCCAATTGGCGGAATTTGTTTACATCGGCACACATTAAATGTTTATGGAATGCAAGAATATTACCGAGTTACATTTTAATTCAAAATCATAATTATTAGAGTCACTGGATTTTATAAATATTTTAAAATTATGTGCCTGTAATCTTACCTGAGATTTCGTGAATGATAATAGTGTCGGCACGGCTGACAATAACTGCTACAATTTCATCTTTAGGTCTTGGCTTAATTTTCACTTCTTTTGAGAGGTTTCCTTAGCCATCCTATCTACCAGGTATGTAACTGTTACCTAACACCGCATCTCTTTAGTTGCCTTAATATTTATTTTCTCAATGCATGTATATACTTTTTTATGTATAATCACTTACTGTCTCTTTTCCTTACTAGACTGTAAACTCTGGAAAAGGAGAAGTTAAATCTCTTTAATCAGTGTATACCCTCCAGGATGACTGACACACAATAATTCTTCAAGAATATTTCTTAAATAAATGAAATCTATTCACCTTCTTTCTTCTCTTCTCTCTTCCCTTCTTTAACCCTCCTTTCCTTCAATTTCCTTCTATCCATTCACAAGTTATTTTATCTATTCTGCAAACATTTGTAGAACTAACAACAATGACAGCAGCTTATTTATTGAGAATTTATGATGTACAGACACCATGGAAGAAGAATAATGGTAATGCTAAAAAATGAAGGAAAACTAATCCTTACTGAGTGCCTACTCTAGATCAGGTGCTGCCCATACATTTTCTCCAGTTTTTACAACAACCGTGCACAGTGAGCGTTGTTGTCCCGATTTGACAGGGGAGAATCTGAAATTCTGGGAGGGCAGGTAGCGTGCCCAAGATCACACAGAGAGAAACGGGTAAGAGCAATCTCTCCGCTTTGCCCTGTGTTCTTCGACTGCTCTTTGCTCTCTCAAAGCAAACACACAGTTTTTAAAAATGCAAGTTGTGAGCATTAAGTGGTATGCTTGGACTACCAGGAGTACCGAGGTACAAATCGACATTGCTCTCTCTCGTGAGTAACGCTGCACCTTTGGCTCCTACATTCTTAATAAGGACATCATCCCAGTCATTGGATTTCTGCAAATGTAGAGGGCTAAGTGTTCCCAGAGGGGTTAGAGGATGACACTCGGGGCTCCAACTGAGTGCAAGTGCTGTGACGGCTCCCCACTTCAGATCGTTAGACACCGCATCTTTACCTGCCCCGCTCTTTTCTTCCAGCAAAGTGCCACCTCCACCTGAGGACTCGCTCTTCCCACAGGCTCAGTCCATATGTCCTGGATAGGGGTTCCTCCTCAGCTCTGGGGGCAGAGCATATCCTTCAGGCTTAAACCAACCAGGACATTGCGTTTCTTCAGGTACAAACAAGGACGAGCTTAACTGCAGACCCAACCATAGTAGGTCCTGACCCCTTCCTGAGTACCTCCAGGAAAGGGACTTTTTGCATTTTTGCATTTTCCGATGGGAAGATAGGATCCGGAGATGCTGCAGTTATTTTGTCACTGGGAAGAGCCTAGGGCTTCTGACAGTCCCCAATGCACCCCGAAAGCAGAGCCCAAGACCTGGAGCCAATGCGGTTCCTACTTACACTGTGTAAGCTCTGCATCCAGGTGTGCCTGGACTCTCTCTTTTGCCCTACCCAGTTTGAGTTGGGGTTTCTATAAGCTGCATCTTGTAGGATTCAAATAGTATAGCCAGGGATGGATGATTGGATATGTAAGGACAATGCTTGCCAATGCCAAGGTGACAAGTAAACCCTGAAAATATGGTGGCTTAATAACAGAAAGGTGTATTTCTCACTCGTGTCACAGTCTGTTGGGGGTTGAGTGTATCTCCTACATGACTGTTCCTTGAGTATTGACTCAAGTTCTGACTGCTTCCATGTTTAAGCTATAAATCTGGCATATTATCTCCTGAGGGCACTGTGGCAAAGAGAGAAATAGCACTGGAGGGTGAAATGGCTCATTTTTAAACACCAGACCTCAGTGGAGGTTACATCCTTTCCAGGAGGATTCTACTGCCCTAGTGGGGTCACATGGCCCCAACCTGAGTGCAAAAGTTAGGAAGCTTCCGCGATCACACCGATCACATCGATATCTGGTGAGCAACCGTAGCTTTGCCACTGCCACTTTCTCGAGACCTTCAGTGGTTTCTGGGTTTTCTAAAGCTGTGGCCAGAAGAAAGGTTGTTATATGTAAGACTCACCAAGCCACCAACAGATGCCCCTGGGAGAGCATGCAGGAAGCTGTCTTCTCCTGTGATGGCCAGGCGTTTCCATGAGGTCGCCCAGAAACAGGAGGATGCATCACCGAGTCACGCCTCATTGCACCTTCTCTTCCATGCAAAGAGCTTCTTTCAGGGTCTCCTACGTGAGGGGGGATTTAGCCTAGCTCACAACTGCTGCTTCTTAGGTAAAGAGTCGTGCCTAGTTCTCAGGATTCTTCCATGTGACAGTACAGATTTTCTCTGTTATTTGTTCTGGTTTCATAGGCTGCTCAGCCATTTGTCTCTATTTCCTCCTTCCTTCCTTCCTTCCTTCCTTCCTTCCTTCCTTCCTTCCTTCCTTCCTTCCTTCCTTCCTTCCTTCCTTCCTTCCTTCCTTCCTTTTTAAATCGTAAACTAGTGCAGTGTGTATGGCTAATTCCAAGATGCTGGCATTTTCTCCTTTCTTGCCTTCCTACTCTCTTGACCTGCAGAGTTAACCTGCATAGGTTAGGACTCCGAACTATATTCCAAACCCACATCTGAAAACAAGATTGCAAAGCCCCTCCTGTGCCTCCATTACTCCCTGCCTACAATTACCCCCTTGAACTTTCTTCTCCCGACTTGCTTTTTGAGCTGGGTGCCTGCTCCTACCCTGTAATTCTCCTTGTCTCCTCCCTGCATTCTATTTAGAGATATCTAATAGCAACTGACTGGGTTTTTATTAGTTTTTTGGGTACATTTTCCATTTTTCAAGAATCTCTCATCAGGGGTTCTTGGCTAGTAATTACTGTAACACCGAAGACGTGAAGGAGCTTCTTCTTAGCACTGACTGATGGGATTTCTTAACATGGTTGCTTTTTTATTTTTGGAGGGGAAAAATTAAATTAAATGCTCTCTTCCATACCAGGCTTATTTAGTCCGCAAAGACATTGGAATAATTCTGTTAAAATGAGAGGCCTGCTCAATCATTGTTTAGTCCTTTGAAAATGAAAAAGCCTCTATGTTTTATATTTCCTGAAGTATATTTGCACAAAAAGGGTCACAAATGCACTGAAAGGACACATGTCATAGTCAGGAGCAGTGATATTGAGGACAAGCCACTTACAAGGGTATTACCTTGATTAGGGGGTCAGCAAACAAGGGCTTTGGGGCCAGATGCAGCCTACCACCTTTTTTTTTTTGTAAATAAAGTTTTATTGGAACACAGTGACGCTCATGTGTTTACACATATTTTTATAACTGTTTTTGTACCGCAACAGCAGAACCAAGTACTTGCAACAGAGACTATATACCTCGCAACGTCTGAAATATTTACATTCTGACCCTAATACTGAAGAAAGGGCGTCAACCTTGATGAGAAACCCTGGTGAAGAGATGCATTTTTAGGAATTCTGCATATCTAATTGTTTTACCTGGAAACGCTCTGTTGACCCGCATCATCGCCAGGCTTCATGGTGAAGTTCAATGTAGGGGAAAGTTCTGTTTCCAAGTTAAAGTCCCATTTAAACTCTTTCACTCACACACCTTCCTCAGTTTAAAAATGAAACAAAACAAACCCAGGCATGAAGAACTAAACCATAAAGGATTCTTGTCTGTACTTTATCTCACCCCCCGTTTCCGATCCTCCAGAAGACCCCTAATTCTCACACACAGGTTGGAGATTACCTAGGGCCAACATTGAGAACATAGTTGATTTTAATTTACCTGAAGTGATTTTCCCTCCACTGAAAGACACTAATGTAATTTTTCAGGCTAAAATCTCTCCAGCCTCTGCTATCTGGCACTCAGCAATCAGCCTAACAATCACGTTGAAGACTTACCTACCACTCCACGACTATTTATGTTAAAAACATGAATGCTTTAAGTGAACATCAGTCACACAGTTAGATAATTGATGTGCGTGACATTCATCTACTGTTTTGTGTAGAAATTGGCTTGAAGATGCAAAAAAATAAAGATTTTCTTTTTCTTTCTATTTTTTTTTTAAAGAAGGCAAATATTGAAAGAGTTCCTTAACACCCAAGTTATTTGTAGTGGGACGTTAAGAGAATTCACGGGCCTTGAGCTCACCTGTGGGAAATGATGTGGCAAGAGATATATTACTCCACAGTAGCAGGGGGGAGAGAGAATATCACATGGGGAGGGGGAAATGCCTTTTCGTTTAAAAGAGTTAAAACTGATATTCAGAATGTGGAATTATCTGGGCCATAGTCAATAATGATAGCAGTCACGGTGGGCTAACATTTGCTGAGCTTTTATCGTGTGCCAGACTGTGCTCATGGTTTGCATACACGTCTTCTCCCCCCCTTCCCCCAGAATCCCCCCATACTCTTTAAGGTGTCTGATATTTACCCTCATCTTACAGACGAGGACATGGAAAATTTGAAATTTAAACCAGGTCTGTCTAATTATTTTTAACTGGAGATGATATCTGCCCCGCTTCCCCCCTTCCCCCAGCCACCAGGGGACACTTAGCGATGTCTAGAGACATTTTGGTTGCAGCTGGGGTAGGGATGTGCCACAGGCGTCTAATGGTTGGAGGCTGGATGTGCGATAAACACCCTGTGAGATACGGGATGCCCCTACACATATACACTCAAGACATAGGATTATCCAGCCCCAAATGTCAATATGCCAAGACTCAGGGAACTTGGTCTATAATTAATAGAGTCTCTTAAGTTTCTAGATTCAGAAGATGTCACTAGGGGGGGGTCTAGCTTCTCCTCCATCCCAGGGGAGCAGTTTACAATTCCCTCCATCCACCTTTCCTGAACTGCCTTTTTTTCTGCCTTAGAACAAGTCTTAGATGAGAAAAGTGCTATTTTCCCAAAAACCATCAGTTGTCTAGAGATCGCTTACCTTCCTCCACGTGACCTTCCACGTCCCTTTCAGGGACTTTCAGGTTGATAGACACAGGCAACGACCATCAGAGAACAAACGCCGTTGCTGTGATCCAGTCCGTCATGCTTCTCTATCCTTCTGTTATTCCACACAAAATGTCTTATCCTGTCAATAGCATTTCCTGCCTACACAAGTGAAGACACCTGGCAAGGAATGAGAAACCAGAGGCCAGTTCTCCTCAGACCCAATCCGCGGTTCTGACCGGGTAGATGGTCTCACACGCAATGCAGTAGTCCACGTTGATGTTGTTCTCTTTCCGCCCCGGCTTAACTTTCTCTGTCCTCAATCCTATTATCCACTCTCGACCTTGAAACCTCCCATCGCGTGAACATCTCATTTCTCCCGGGCCGTGCCAAGACGCAACCTTTTCCTCGTGGGCTGCTCTGAGCTGCCCCTTCAGAGCAGCTTAGCTCTAAATCTTTGATCTCCAGCCAGAGCAGAATTTCGGAGGCGACGGTCAACAGTGCATCAAGCTTATTTCACATTCCGTATCCGATTCTACTCAAAGCACGGTGATTTGGACAAAAAAGGGACTTCCAGGAAAGAAGCTATTACAAAACGGTCTTAAAAAAAAAATCTCTCTGACTTGCAACTCCTCTACTTACCTAGTCATGAGGCCACTTGCGGTTTCTCTGGCTCCTGACAAGGACGTTGGTGTGGCCTCTGCAGCAGGTCAACACATAGAGCAGCACCGTGGTGTGGAGCAGGCCAGGCACCGTGGGGTGGGGGAGATGGATGCCCCGCAGAAACACAAAGAAACTGCCCATGGGGGTTTTACACCATGATGGGGGAAATGGGATATATACGCACACGAGAAAAATGCAATACCTAAGCAAGAGGTAAATGATGGTATTAAGCAGTAGTTCAAGAGGTGTATCCCCCAACCTTTTTTAAAAAAATAATATAGCCCATTGTTCAGATGGAATAAAATTTGCTGGGGCCTGCACTGTTCTGAAGTCTTCATGCAGAAGATGGATGAGAGTTTAGAGAGAGAACATATTTCCAGAAAAATTAGAAACACTGCAGACTGTAGACATTAAGGCTGAAGAGAAAAAATTTCGGGTGGGTTCAAGGTGTCCTGTGCCGACCAGCTATAGCATAGGGACCACCAAGGACTGCGTAGACATCAGCTTAATGGGGTTGCAGGCGCCGCAGGCATTTAGGGGGCTGTAATGCCATGTGTTGGAATTTGAGCTTTATTCTGTAGGCCATGGGGGGTCATGGAACATGGTATCCTAATTAGAGCCGCTTCCTAACTAGCTGGGCTTTCATTTATGGCCCCCTTCAATCCACTTTCCTACAGGCAGAGGGGCTTACCCTTCTACAAGGAAAATCCGATCACATTGTTCCCTCGCTTAAAGCCCTCAGGGAGCTTCCCAGGCACTTCCATGAGCCTGCATTCCACGCTGCAGCTTCTGCGGCCCTGTGTGATCTGGCGCTGCCTCGTTACAGGCACCTGTGCCCCAGATCACGATGCCCCGGCCACACGATTAGCTGTACGAATCTTGTTTCTGCCAAAGGAGGCCTCTCCTGGGTAGGCCTCCGGCTTGGCCCTGTCTTCCTCTGCATCTTTCGGGGTCAGTCCCTTCTCTGCACTTAGCTCTCAGCTCGCATTCCAGTCCGTGAAGGGTTGCGGTGTGACTCTGCTGTACTTTCTCCATAGCTCTTATCACGATCTAAAATTGTCTTATTTGTATACTTTTTTTATTTTGGTTCCCCACGAGCACCACTCTCTGGCCTAATTTATCATGAGTTCACCCTAATGCTTAGTACAGTGCATGGTCTAAGTTTCAATAAATATTGTTGAGGGGACGGATGGGTTGGGTAGAGATTGACACAGGAAGATAAATTATAGAACTGTTATAATATGAATTCATTCATCAAGTATTTATGGAGGTCTTCTTTCCCGGTATCTGAGGATTCGGTGCTAAATGAAATAGAGATATTCCCCGCCACCATGGTGCCTACGAGTAAGAGGACCAGGATTTAGCAAATGATGCCAACTGTACTGAGTGCTACACAGAGGAGGTGCAGGATGCTAAGGCAGCACACAACAGGAGAAGCTCTCCTTCGCCGTGAATTCATGGAAGACTTCTCTGAGACTCACATTACGAGTTAGGTAGGGCCAGGAGGTAGTAGGGAAAAGGCCATTCTAGGTAGAAGGAAGAGCAGGTGTTGGGACAGCAAGGTGAGAGAACGTGGACGTACCCCAGTCATCAGAAGATTGCCATGGTGGCTGGGATGGGTCAAGGATAGAGAGGGTCATACCATGAAGTCATCGAGGATCAGATTTTGAAGGAAGCATGAAAAGGACTTTACATTTTATCCAAAGAGGTTTAGGAGGCCACCGAAGGGGCTTGTGATCAGATTTGGGTTTTTCAAAGGTCCTCTCGGTTCTTGTGTGGCTTGTGAATAAAAGGGGAGCAATATATAAGGCTGATTCGTTGGGAGGCAGTTGCGATAGTTCACGTAAGATCTTACTAAGGTGGTTGTGCTCATAGTGATAGATGAAAACATTCATCTTTGGGAGCTCTTCGCAGGTAGACTTTTTCTTGGTGGTTATTTGCGTGTGGCTGGAGAGAGAAAGCGAGACAAGGTGTTTGCCTTCTACCTGGGCTTACGGTGCCTGGGAAACGGACGGACAGGTGGTACCATTCGTTGAGATCAGCACTTCCCTGGGAGGAAGATCAGTTCAAGGATTTAGATGAGTGGAATCGAGATCCCGGGAGATACCTGATCGTCACCATTTGCAGAGATGTCAAAGCAGAGAGTAATGGTCAAGGAACGGAGTGGTGGTGCTTGGCTCGATGAGGCGGCAATGGGAATGGCAGACGAAAGGTGCAAGGTTCGTTTTCTTTCCCAAGTGCTCTCACATAACCTTCTCTCTCTTTTTAGCATTTTATTTTATTTTATTTTATTTTATTTTATTTTATTTTTAATTTTATTTATTAGTTTCGAGTATACGGTACATTTGGTATAGATTTATATAGTTTATGAAATGATCCCCCCAATTGCTCTATCACCCCTCTGGCTCCACACATAGCCATGATATTCCTCCAACAAAATAACCTCCTCTATACAGCCTCCCCTCCTCCCCCCACACATGCACTAAGGCTTAGCTGCAATCCTAGGTATTAAAAATGTAGATAAAATCCCAATTTTGATGAGGCTAATAGGGGAAGGAGGGAAATCCTGAAAAGAGCCCGATTCAGTGTTCGCATGTGCACCAAATTACTGTATTTAAAGGGAAAAAATATGATTTTACAAATTATGAAAAACATTTCAAGTGTCCATTTTAAGCTGTAATAGATTCTGTACTCCAAAGAACATTTTTGCTCTGCAGAAATTAGTATGAATGTTGCTGTTTTATGGCTCGGAGAGACGAGGAGACCTGGTGAGCCCGGGACTTTATTTAACTGGACAAATTGGGGAGGATGTTTCCTACTATTAGAAATAAGTGACTGATCCTTTTTTGATGTGGAGATGCTAAAAGAGAACGAAAGCTGCAGAAATGGCTTAAAACAGCTCAGTGGTGCGTTTGGCAGGAAGTTTAGAATGCTCTTCCCCCCACCGCACGGGGAAATTAGAAGAAAAAGGTAACTTTTATTGCTGAAATTAATTTTATCGCCATACTAACGAACTCTCTTCCTCCTCAGTCCCTGCTCTCAGACAGAGAGCAAAAGCTGGAGAGAAATGCCATTTCAGACACCATGGCTTCTCGTAGTGGCGGAGGATGCCGGCAGCCGAATGCCGGGTTTGTAAATTTATCCCAGAAAACGGCAACGCTACACACAGATACATAAAGAATGAGGAATCTGATTAAGAAACGAGCATTTATATTTTTACTGGGTTTTACTTTTAACATAAAACATCTTGAAAAAAGTTTTATGATTTAGCATTTATGAATGACTAGATTTTAAGAGAATTGTAATATTTTTTTAGGGTATTTCAGCTCTATGAGTTATTTCTTGTAGATTCAGATAATGACATTATAAATCTTTCTGTGGAGGCAATTACTAAGGCAGAAATGGCCTATTCCCCATTGGCTTTTAGGTTCAGCTTACTGACATATTACAAGCAGGCTTACCGTGGTCATTAAAACTGATCTGGGATTTATTGTACCTCTTTAAACTCTCAGTACTTTGAAAAGTATTGAACGGAAAGGAATACAAAGTGAAGTTACAAAGAGGGCTAGCAAGGCAATCAGGAGAAAAGCAGATTTAATTTATCCGTCCACGACCACCGCACGTATCGTGCAAATATCTGCACCTGGAGCATGAGGTTTTTAGCAGAGGCAAGGACACGCTTGCTAAGCACAAATTTCCACCTGAAATAGTTTTAAATATGGACTTAGGATTGAGAGTTAAAGGGACATTGGTGTCAGATACTGCCCCAAAGAGGAAGTTGGTGTTTAAATCTTTATTGAGAAGTGACCCACCTGGAGACATAGAGCACTGCAGAAGAGCAACAGTCTCTGGCCACACACACACAAATAAAAAAAAAAAATTAAAAAAAAAATAAATAAAATTTTAAAAAGCCACTTATGGAGTGGGTAGAAGGAAAGAAGAACTTTCTCCCAGCCCATCTGGATTCCCTCATCATCTGATTCACTTGGGGTCACCGGTCTTGATCTTTCTGCTTCTCCTCAAACGATATGGAAATACCTTTTCTGGGGAAAGACATTCCCAGCGATGTTCTGAGCAGATGTGTTGAATAAGCATAAGGACACGAGGTGAGAGAAATCACAACTGGGCACAAAGCAAGAAGAACAGGAGGCTTCCTAAGGAAAGGAGGGTTTGGCTCGAAATGTTAACCGCGAACGTCAAGGCAGTCACCCTGGGGTGCATCGATGTGTTTCTTCCTTGCGAAGTTGCCGCTGAATTATGTGCGTCTCTTTTGGATGAAAATAGGGAAAGAACTTGAGAATGCTTTTCCCACCTTGCACAAGGAGCAAGCTTCAAGTCTGGTGTGGGCTTATTTCCCCCCTTGAAGTTTTCTGAATGTTACAACCCGTGCACTTGTTCATCACCTTTAAGGTAATACTCGACTAAAAACGAACAAAAAACGTGATCGTGATTGTCAGGCCGTTCTGTCTGTCTAAAACGCTTTGTTTGCCATGACTGGGGTCTCCTCATCACTCTCGGATTTCGACTCAAACGCCACTGCTTTGGTGGGAGTCCCTCCCAGACCTTACATGCAACTCCCCACTGCAGGCATTTGCTCGATCATTCTTTTTGTTTCTTCTCAGAGTCAACAACGTTCTCCTGTGAAGGCTAGATAACAATATTTTAGGCTTTGGGGGGCATACAGTGTATGTCCCAGTTGTTCAACACTCTGTTGTGGCACAAAAGCTACCATAGGTGCCTGAGGGCCATCGTTTGCCAGCCCCTGCTTTAGGAGAACCTAAGGTCTGAATTTTTTTGATGCTTTATTTTCCAGATTTGTTAGAATTTGAGAATCACGAGGCCAGCAATGCGATCTAGTTTGTCACTGAGGTCACCAATATATCCTGAGCACGGAAAGGCCAGCACGTATTAGGTGTCCAATAAACACATGCTGACTAAATAAACTAAAGCTCCCCCTCATGTGATGATTGTGCTATTTGAATTACGAAGCAAATCCACACCTTCTCTGGAAAAAGGTATAAAGTAACTTTAAAAAAAAATAACCTTTGGTTTATTTGTAAGAATGAATGTTGGCGTTCAAGGGCCTTGAATTAATCTGGGGCTTGCCTTACGGTGTAATTCAAATGCTTGGTTCAGTCTGGATTGAGTCCGATTTTAAAAAAAGTTCAGTCCATGATACATGGTTAGTTGATAGATTTCATGTGAACATTATAACTCATGGAATTGGGTTTGCCGTAGCCTGAATGGTCACCTGAACACGTAACCTATGATAGAGTCAAGGGACACCCGACACTGTAGGACGTTAGGAATTCTGGTGGACCGAGCCTCTTGCTGAAGGGTTTCAGTTCATTGCTTGTCTGCACAATCTGCCAGCTGGTGCACACAGTCAGCCTTGAAGCCCCAACACAGCCAGTCGGGTGGAGTGGTTCTGTTTCCCGACACTCTGAGGTATGAAAATGCTTCCCGCGGTCTCAGACATGCCTTGTATCCCCCATCCTGGCACATGCAGAGCTCCTGCTGTGCCCTTTTCCAGTTGGACTCCGGAATGTGCGTGCTGGTCGTGTTGGGTGGGTGGGGTCCTTTGCAAGGGGTATCATTCCAGCAGAATCAATCTGCACAGCTCCCTGGCTGGAAAGCCTTGTGGAAATGCATTTATTCGTACTATTTGTGTGATCTTCATTTGTGAGCTGGTTGGAAACCAGCATTTGGCACTCTCTTTACGGCAACTTTACCAGACTGGAGTGGTTGGGATGGGCTTTTAGCAGAAATCACATCAGCTAGGTAGTCAGATACCCCCCTTTTTCCTGCACCCAGCTCACCACTAATAAAACTAAATTCCCTGGAATGGAAGAGGGAAGTTTTACCGAGCGTCAGTGTCATGGAACCTGCAGATTTCGCTTCCCTCTAAGGCTGAATTCTAATTCCAATTAAGGACTCAGAAGTCCGTATGCATTGATTTACACTTTTGCAGTCATAAGATTTTGCTATTGTTGGTGTCATCATTTTTTTTTTTATTGACTTCAGACATTTGGGAAGTCACCGGCAGGACACAGAGAACTGAGAATGGAGGGGCGTCTTCGGTGTGAGCTCAGCCCCCGCGTGACAGCAGTGGTCATGCGCTGACTTTCACCTCCGATCCTTCCGTTGCGGGGTGAGCGTGGGAGTGGGACTGACCTCTCTTTCCTCGGGCCTTGTGTTCCGGAGAGTCTTTAAACGAGGATCTCCCCCTCCATGAAATGTGACCCAGAACGCGTCTCTCATCGTGGGATGCGCTATCTGATATGTCACTCTGCTTGGCATGGACTCATTGGCTCACCTGTTTCGAGTCTTCGTGGAGTTGACAGGTTGACGTTGAAGAGAAGAAGTTCTCTTCCCACTGGGGTGGATGAACTTCAACGGCGCATCCTAGGGAGGAGGGAGGAGGAGGTATGGGTCACCTCCTCGACCTCGTTGAAGAATGCGCCCAAGCAAAGGGAAGCAGAGCCAGAAATGGAGGAAAAGTGAGAGCTTGGATGCCACTGATTGGCCTTCTGGACCCAGGCTTACCTGGTAACCCTACTTCCCAGCTGAATGGGCCAATCCATCCTCCCCTTTTTAACTGCACCCTTTGATTTGGGTTTCCTGTCATTTCCCACAAAAAGAATCCTGATTAACATGGCTGTTCCATATCATTCCTAACTTCAATCCTTCTAACCCACAACTCTATTATATAGACTTTTGCTATAGGAAATACTTTTGAAGTAATTTAGAGTTGAATGAATGTTCTGTGATTTAATTCTACGTACTCATTTTGGGGGATCGATATAACACATAAAAGCATAGCTTAATTGCCCACAAGAATCTGGTATTTCGATAACACAGCTTCTCAGTTAGGGAGAGATGCCGGAATTTTCTTTGGAGACTGATTCATTTGATTCATTTGGAGTATACCAGGTGTGTGCCTAAAACAAAACCAAAACCTCCCCGGTAAGCCTGGTTGAGAATCACAGCTCCATAGCTACGAAGTCTTATTTATTAATAGGATTTTTATTGATTCCTGGGTTTGAATCTTACGAATTATGTTTGATGTCTCTGTTGATAGACAAAAGGCTCAGAGAGAACTCAGCTTGGGTCATGAGCCCATCAGAAAGTATGCACTGTGGCCAGAGGGAAAAGAAACTCTATTTGGTGTGACCTAGGAACAGAAAAGATGTGGTCCACCTCTCGCCTTCCCCCCTCCCCTGTGAATTGAATAGGATCTCTCTGTGGGGTGAAAGGGAGCTGTCTGCAAAGAACAGGATATAAGGTGCTTAAACTCAGGACTAGCCAGATGGAAGAGATGCCTAGGCCGAGATGTGGGGGAGAGGGCGGGAGCTCCCATGCCCTTTCCAGGCACTCCACCCTCCCAGCATCTCCATGAGGTCACCGACCTGGGAGATCTCTGGACCCCTTCCCTTAGGGTTTTTATGGGGGCTTTGTTATGCGAGCATGACTGACTAAATAATTGACCACTGATGCTTGAACTCAGTCTCCAGCCCCTTTTCCCCTTCCCTGAAATTCAAGGGATAAACCCAAAAGTTACAACCCTCTAACCACAGAGCTGGTTCCCCTGGCAACCAGTGCCCCCATCCTTTGGAGCCCTCCAAGAGTCCTCTCCTTAGCATAAATCCAGGTGAGGTGAAAGGGGCTTCTTATGAATAACAAAAGATACTCCTTTCACCCCCGTAGCTGCTCTTATCACTTATGAAAGCCCAAGGGTTATGGGAGCTGTGTGCCAGGAACAGGCACGAAGACCAAATTTCTTATTATAAATTCCAGGATCAGAGTTTGTAATGTAGGCTCAAAACCTAAGTGTGGCCAATCACACCCATCTCAGACTTTTGAGCCCAAAGTGTTGAAAAGAAGAACAATGTAGACCCTTGATTGCATTAGCCAGTAAGGTAGAGAATCCTACAGGAGCTAAATTTTGGATTCTCGGGAAAAATAGAGCTGCTTTCTGCTCCTTGAAGTAATTCTGGTCTTGTCATCAGTATAATCACTGACAAATGATCAGGAGCCCCATGGCTTATGGGCTCTCCCTTTCAGGAATTATTATTTTAAAGTAGGAACTCTGTCTCTCCATCAAGTTCATCCCTTAACTTTACCTCCTGGTATGTCACTGGGACTAACCGATAGCTTCATGCCAGCGTTTATTTAGTTTTTCCTTTTTATTATTAATTTAGTCTTGCTTTGTCTGCTACTATTGATTTTGCATATATATGAGAATAATGTACATTCTTAACAAGTCGTTTTCTTTGACCGAATGCTTCAGGATTTTGGGAAGAATAAATTCCATCAAAGATGCCTAAAATATACTCTTCTGTACGATTCATCCAATTGCTCATTCATGTCATGATAAATTTGGGGAGTTATTCAGTAAGGGGATTAATAGATTAACAGATTTCATCATCAACTTTGTATACAGGGACATCAAGAAAGCGAATAATCCCTTAGGGTTCTAGAGAACCAGGTGGGAGGATGGGAGGAGACCGCACATTTGCAGAACTTCTCTGTTCTCCCTCGCTCTTGTGCTACCTGCTTTCTTTCCTCTCCAGGTGGGAGAGATTTCTGTTTTGGACTCTCTCTCACGATCATTTAAAAGAATTGAGAGCAAGAGAGAGAGACTCTAAGCCCCTAGAGCAGCGCTTAGTATCCCAGCATCCTAAATCGCATCTGCAGAATTATCGCAGTCTCCATTTATTCCACCAACATTCATTTGATGCCACTTTTGTGGAAAAATAGCGGCATCCCAGCCCTCATGGAGTAGAGCAACAACCGATGAACACGAGACAGTCAGTGACGTGGCTGTGAACGGTGCTTACAGCCGAGAAGGAGGCAGACAGGATGTTGAAGGAGAATGGTGGCAGGGGATGGAGGGGCGTGATCAGGGAGAGCCTGTGCCAGGACGTGACCTTTCCCCCGAGACCCCTCAGTTTAAGAGGAAGAGCAGAGCATTGCAGGCAATGAAAGGACACGTGAGAGGCCACCGTCCGAACGACAGACAGCCAGGATGAAGGGAAAATTCCCCGAGCCTATTCTTCAATAGCAATTGCAATCAGGTGGCGCTGATGGGCTCAAAGAGAAGGTGGCAAGAGGTCTGGAGACTTGTCCCGACAACGCCGGCCTTCTCGGGGCCGGGGTGGGCGCACCTGCGTCTGAGCAGGCAGCTTTGTTCCCCGCTCCCTCATTTTCCTCCTGCAGCTGTCGCACCTGAATGCCAGTCGCTAAAGGAGGCAGCAATTCCGGATTCGGGAAACAAAGGGGAAGGTTGCCATGGTAACAGAGGCCACCGAGAACAGCTCCTCCTCCTGTCCAGAGTCCCTCCTGCCAGGGGAGGCTGTGGAGACACCCTGGCCACAGAGGGCCCTCCCTGGTGGCAGGCAGGGCCATTCCTTCTGGCAGCTTTTAGGAAAGTTTCGGGGTCCGTAGTTACCCACCAAGCACAGAAGGGAGAAAGGAATCCGGTTCGATGTTTCCACTCTGCATACATTCCTCTGGCTTTATTTCGTATTTCTGCATCCCTCCTGGCCCCTGCCTCTCCCTCATCAGTCTCCAGGCATGTAAAACATGCATCGGCTTGTGCTGGGGACATGGTACCTCACCCCGTTTACTGAGCAAAATCACAGCGTCCACTGCAGCACTGTACCAGGAGCGGTTGCCCCAAATCCTATGGCATTCTGCCCTTCCCACTGTTGGGAAGAGTGATTTTGTGGAATATTCATCATGTTCGGATCCATTTGGACAGATCAGGGAATCTGTAAAAAGGGAATACGTGACAGCAAATGAACTGAAGCTCTTTTAATTGGACTTAAGTTCCCTTGTGAGAATTTAGTTTTTTGTTGTTGTTGTTGTCTTTTTTTTTTTTTTTTAATTGAAGTTTCCAGGAATCTCTCCCAGGTGAATTGGGGTCTCCTATGAGATGCCATCCTCACCTCCCTTTGCATGCTCAGAAATTATTAGTATTTCCAAGGGAAGCTAAAGTCTTACTTAATTTATACATTTTTTTTTCTCCTTTATTCTAGTCCTTGGTCATCTTGGAAGCTTCCCTGGAATGTTCCATATGACGTCTCGGTCCATCATTGCTTGTGTTTTTATTTGTGTTTGAGACACAGTGAAAAGACGCGGGTTCAGAGCATCGAATCTGGGGCCTGGTG
The DNA here is from genome assembly GCA_030015415.1 of Cynopterus sphinx. NCBI lineage: Eukaryota > Metazoa > Chordata > Mammalia > Chiroptera > Pteropodidae > Cynopterus > Cynopterus sphinx. The sequence goes on from CM057389.1 coordinate 89,919,089, forward strand.
GGACCGCATTCTAGTGCCAGTGCTGTTTGGTGTTGACCTAGACCAAGTTACTTACCTTCTGACGAGCCTCAGTCGCTGCCTCTGTAGAATGGGTACAAAAGTAGCATCGATGTCCCAGGGCCATGGTGGGAATTAAATGAATCGGAGCGTCTCAAGTGTTTAGTCCAAAGCCAAAGCCAAGATGGTGATAAACGTGAGGATGCTCACCTTTTCTGCCCAACAGCACCTTAAGCTTCCCAAGGACAGGAGTGACCCCCTCTTTCTTCTTCCCCCTTCTCCAAATAGCATGTGGCAACAATAGACATAGATACGTAAAAAGCAATGAAAAATGTTGCTCAGTATAATTAAATTAATTGCATTCATGGAGCAGCTTATTTCTTCTTCATCCCAATTGGCTATTTATTTGTCTCTATGAATGAGTGAGAGAGTGAAAGAGTAAGCGAGAGAGAGACGGATAATTCAACCGTAAGAGGCAAACCTAGCTGGGAATAGTAGGCCTTCCACGGATAGGAATTTTAAGGAAGTTCAGTAATTTGGAGTGTGGCAGCCGCACGCCTGTGTCCTCTCTGCTTTAATCAGCAAAGTGCTTTTTTCCTTTCCGAGTGTCACTAACACAAGGGCTTCTCCTGCTGGAAACAGATGAGGATTGGGACTTTCTTGACGGAACGTCCTGATACCGCTTGGCTCAGCAGTTTTGAATGTTCTTCGGCTTGAGTGAAAAGTGATGCCAACGTGTACGTGAGTAAATACGAACGCACAGGAAACAGTCTCGATCGAGTGTCTTCTTTGGAAATGCTTCAAATTCTTGTCTGGCAGCCCTTAAAAACAAGGAATCCTCCTTCGAAAGTGTTCTCAGTGATGGCATTCGTAAGAACTCCAGGGGGGCACCAAGATGTGTGGGCTGCCAATCCAAGGTGAGATGGCCTTGTGGAAGGAGGGCTAGATTTACCTGAGCACCAGGCGAGAGGGACAGTTTGGTCCTTACAGATCCCTGTGACTCCGACTAGGGTTCAGGGGCCCCCAATCGCTCTGCGAATGTGTCCTCTGGATTGGAGGGTTCCCGGATTTGAGATGTGGCCCTAGTAAATGAAATTCCCTTTGTGGGCAGGGCATGGAAACGCGTGTGTAGTCGTGGCAGGCAGTGGGGGCATCATACTAGGGGCCATAAACATATCGCTTGGATTTGTTTTCCAACGCGAAAGAATGATACTTTCTTTGTTATAATTAAAACTGAATAGGTGTAGCATTTATGCGAAGCCAAAATAATAGAAGCTAACATTTGAGTCTTCGCTCAACTCCCTGGCACTGTTCTGCGCTTTGTTAAGAAATGCCTACTCAAAGCAAAACACACTGTACTGTTCAGTGAATCCGGACAAATGCATACGTCTGTGTAACCAACACCCTGCGCAGAGCAGAGACGGACAGACTGCCGATGGGTGTGCTAGCGTGGCCTACGAGCTAAGAAGGGCTTTGACATTTTTGAAGCGTCATTAAAAGAACAAAGAAGAATATTTAATAAAGATTCGATGTGGACCTCCAAGGAAAAAAATATTTACTACCTTGTTCTTTACAGAAAACCTTTTCGAACCCTATCAAGAACTACCCTCACCCTAGAAATTTCCCTTATGCTCTGCCTCGTCCAGAAGCAAAGACTACTCTGATTTCTACCCCCATAGACTACTTTGAAGTTCATTAACAAGAGGATCATGTCATACATCCTTTTCAGGAACTTGATTCTTTCTCTGAGCTCATATTTTTTAAATTCGCCAATATTTTTTCTGAGAATCAGTAGTTCACTCCCTTTTATTCCTGAGTATGCTCCACTATCTGAACACACAATTTGCTTATCCAGTCCGCTGCTGGTGGCCATTTGGGTTGTTTCCATTTATTTTATTTTTAGTATGAATAAGCTATAGTATATATTCTTGTACGAGAATTTTTATAAACATAAGTCTTCATTCCTGAGGTCACGGGGGTTAAAGAATCGCTCTCAAGCATGCAGAGTGTGAGTTACTACGTCATGCTGTCTTAGAAGGCCCTTCCGGTGAATGACAGCACCGCACTGGACGCGGTGTCCTGTTGGCAAGTGCCACCTAAGAGAGCAAAGGCTGGGACCTCACGTTGGTGCCCTGCCTGGGTGCTGAGTGGGGCTCAGCCCCTCATGCAGCCCCGGATGGGACACCCTCTGCTGATTTGCACCAGGGTCTGCGGCACTTCCTGTGCCTCTTTCCTAGGTGCCTCAGTTCGCATTAGTTAATACCTTCCCTGAAATGTCTCTCTGTTGGTACGATTGTTGGAAAATGAGGTCTTTTTTTGTAGCTGGTAATAAATTCAGAAGGAGTCCAATAGCAGAGTAGCAAATCCCATTTTCTCATTAAGGTCGATGACTTTTTATTTGATTATTTATCCGTTTATTTATTTTTATCGAGGCATCATCATGTAAAATTAACCATTTTCAAGTGAACAATTCCGTGGCATTTAACTACCACCCCTATCTGGTTCTGAAACATTTTCATCACCCCCAAGGGAGATCTGAACCCCGTTAATGATCGCTTTCCTCTCCTCTTGCTCCCCGACCCCCCTTCCTGGCTGTTGGCAACAACTAATGTGCTCTGTGGTTCCATAGATTTACCTTTTCTGCATGTTTCACATAAATGGGATCACATAACATATGGCTGTTTGTGTCTGGCTTTGTTTACTTGGCATAATGTTTTCAAGGCCCATCCATGTGGTAACGTGCCTCAGTACCTCGTCCCTTTCCATGGCTGAGTTATAGGCCATTGTACGCCACAATCTCATTATCCATTCGTCAGCTGATGGGCCTTTTGGTTGCTTCTACCTTTTGGTGATTGTGAATTGTGTTGCTATGGACACGGCCATACGTGTGTTCGTACAGGAATCTGTTTCAATCCCTGTTTTCCCTTCCTTGGGCTGCGTTATAAGGCGGATGCTTTTGAAACTGCTGTGTATGGAGATTTATAAAGATATTTCATGTTGGTGGTGGTAGAAGGTTCTGGAAATTCCTAGATTTGAGAGCTGCTCTGTATTTTCCTGACACAAAATGCAACAGTAGAAAAGTCTTTTTGAGGTTAATATGAAGGAAACATTTAAAACTTGCTTATCCATGTGAGGAAAAAGTGACCAATAGTTTATTTCAAAGCTCAGTGAAGCTTAGAGTAATCTGCTGAATAAAAACGCTCCACGGAGAAGCACAGATGCCAGAAGCCTTCTACAGACGGTCAGTTTTCCCGAGCTTTGTGGAGTGTTTTTTTTTTTTTCCTGATGTTTTATGTAAGGCCCTCACTGGGGCAAGCACACCTCCTTCCCACCTTCCTTTTAAGCTTAGAGTTCCAGATAAAATGTAAGGCATCTAGTTCAACTTGAATTTCAGCAGGCCACAAAGAACATTTAATATGAGTAGGACCAAAATATTGCATTATTTATTTTTTATCTGATATTCAAATCAAACTGGGCATTCTGTATTTTTATTTGCTAGATTTAGCAATCTTCTTTTTTTGTTGTACGGAGAGGGGGTATCCAAATGGCAGAACTGTAGGAGACACTCTATCAGCAGAGGCTTAGCTCACTCATTTTCCTCGGAGAGAACCATTTCCCGTTTTATATAAATAATGTAAAAATTTGGAGATAAAGTATGTGGGACATAAGGAAGGAGAAATGGAGCCTTTACAATGCAAAGTGCTTTCTCTCTGGCCCGAGTTCATTAGCGGTGTCTAGTGATTTAAATTACCCAGCTAACCTCTTCCGCCACTATGAGATGATAAATCAAGTTAGGTGGCTACTACCTGAAGGAGTTGGAGGGTCTTTGCAGGAGGTTCTCATCAGGCTAAGAGGGGCAGAAAATTTCCTATTACTGTGTTATGCATAAATGGTAATGCTTGCACCTCCACTTCCAGCACATTACCTCTATGCGATTGACTTGCTAAAATAAAAGAAACAAAACAGGGGCATATTCACGACTCGGCCTTACAGAGGAATAAATGTGATAGTGGTAGGGAATCTGTGCAAATGGGCTGATGCCATGTAATACTCCCGATGGTTTCAGAGAGAGGCAGGCTCGCGCCGAGACAGACGAAATATTAAAGGCTTTTATCCGTCCGTCTTTCTCCCTCTGTTTTCGTCTATCTCCATGGCTCCGTTTCGTGTGAAATTTTGGGAGATGAATTCCATTTTCTATTAATTCAATGGCTGTCATACTGCATTACCTCATGCCGCTCGGATCACAACAATGAGATGTTGGGGTTTAAATGAACAATATTGCAACACATCAGTTGATACAGCAGTATGCTTAATCCTATCGAACCTGCTCAGGTAGGCTGACTTCTGCCCGATGCCTTGAACCTGCAGATTGCGGTGGGATTATCCAAGTTCAATTGCAAACAACCTATAATTGTGTGGCGAGTACTTGAGCCTCGTGGTAGAAAGCATTAATTTAATAATCTGGTGAGACTTAACAGATACATAATATATATTATGTATTATAATATATAATATAATATATATAATATATATAATATATTATATATATTATATATTAGTATGGGGCAGGGGAAGAAAGGGATCTGTGGTTTATGAGCAGCTTTTTCGGTACTAGAAATACACAAGCACACACCTGTTCTGTGTGGAGTTGCCTTACAAGCTGTGTTAGCTAGAACTGCAGGAAAATGGAAGCTGAGGGTGGGGTGGGGGATGGAGGGGGAGATGCAGGCAAGTTTCTTTCAAGGAAATTATGACCTGGTGGATTCAGAAGGCATTTGCACCGATACTAACTTAAGAGCCCCTGCTCCAACACCCCACAACCTCAACATGAAGACGGAACCCAAACCCGTGCAGGTTTGCAGGTGAATCACGTTGGATGCCCAGTCTAAAGCACTTCAAAAAAATATTCCTTACCCAAAGCAGATTGTTCTCACCGGGCTTTTTTTTCATGTGCAGATGCTTTCACTGTGAAAACAAAACAAAACAGAAAATAACTACGCATTTTAAAAACCAAGAGAGGCATTTTGGAAAGCCCAAGGATTAGCCAGCGGGCACTCAGAGGGAAGGGGAGCCAGCCACAAGTGGGCTGTCCGTCACAGCCTTCCTCCATCGGTCCCCGGAGCTCCCTGGAGCCCCTGCCATCTTCCTCAGGCCTGGACATCTCCGAGCAGCACCAGCCCTGGCTAAGCAGACAGACAGAGGACTCGTATGTGGCCTTCATTAAGGTGGGTTGCCAATTGTCACATGAGTTTCTGCCCGACCCGCCGAGTGCGAATGCAAATCCGCCACCCCTGGCGCTGCCTCATTTACAGCTATTGATTCATGTTTGACTGCGAGCTCAGAAAAAGTCGCCTTTGAAGCCTCGGTGTCTGCGCGTGGCTTCCCGGGTCCAGGTGGCTCCAGGTCCCTGGCAGTCATTTTGATCTCTGTATTCCCAACCCCAAGGAGGGTCATTCCAGGTAACGTAAAAGCCAGATACAATCGGGAAGGATTTGGAAATGAAGTCTTTGCCTTGTCACATTAATGCGGCCCTATCAAGTGGCAGTTTATCAAGAGCCACCTCACAAGGTTTTAATGAGCATGCTGCCTGTTCTCATACAATACTAATTAATCCCATTTTTTTCACACTGCCGTGATTGCTTCATGAAACACACATTGTTTTATACTCAGTGGCAAAGCGGCTCTTACTGATTAAATCTCCTTGCCTGCGATGGAGCCTGACAACTGAATTATACCTTGCTCAAAATAATAATGGGTATCAGCTAATAAATACGGTTTAACACACACAAAACTATGCAGCCAAAATCACACCACAAAATAGGAGTTTGACTTATAGGCTCAGCAGTGTTTCATTAAACATCTGTATTATAATTCACTGGTTTTCCAACTGATGTAATAACTTAATTGATGAGAACAAAGACAAGCTTATTTATTCACCCAATTGCTTGCTTCTTGACTAACGTTTTTCCTGGGTGTTATTGTGGAAATAAATATGCAATATTCTTTTTATAGAAGTCTAATTTAGGTCCTTTTTTCCCCCTATTGAGAAGTCAGCATCACCATCTATAGCCGACAATTTCTTGCTGCTTTGCCATGAAAGCATTTGGATAAGGTGGGTCCTGGCCTTTTCCTTGAGGTCCAGGCTGGCTGGCGGAGGTGAGAGGGGCCCTTTGGAAGTTACATAAAAACCATCCGCTGAATTTCTTCACAAGCGTGAGATGCATCCGCGGGGAACGCGTGTGTGTGCACACACACACACACACACACACACTTTAAAATGTCATCCAGGGCCAAAAATTAACTCCACGAAGGTCGAGATGATTCTGTACAGCTCATGAATGACATGGGCACTTTCATCTCCTGCTCGTTTCTCCCGACCTCCGTTCACGTGGCACCAGGGACAAGTAAATCTAGTGACAAAATCATGTGCGGCCTTTTCCTTTGTATCTTAGGAGTATTGGCTGGAGAGGGAAGTGACAAATGACACGACTTCATCATCCTTTTAGCACTCGGTTCTGTGTTTCAGGACAATCTATTTAACAAACATGCACAGAGAATAAATGCTCGTGTTTCTCTTTCTGTGAGGTAGGGGTGAGACACTAGCTCTTCCTTCCCCATGACACGTCAGGGTGTCACTGTCCCTACTCTCCTAGCCATGTGACATTCTCACACTGGCTGGCCACACCGATTCCACCTGTCTGCTCCGTTCCCTGCTCACCTGAGGCTGTGAGCTCTGTGAGGATGGGCGCTTTCAAATAATGTTTATCGAGAACTTAACTTCAGGAACTGGTCTAAACCTTAAGGACACCCTGGTCAACACAAAAGAAGACGTGCTCGCTCTTGCGACGCTGACATTGCACTCAGGGAGACAAGCAAGAATCAAGCAAGGGAGCACATATATGATGTGCAGGTGAAATCTGCCATTGCCAGGTGTGACGAGGGATATGCTGCCCGTGTTTTTCACCTAGTAGGCACTCGTCAACACCAACTTCGTTATATCGGTTCCATATTCTGTGCTGTGTCGACTCTTTCCTCATGGTGTGGTTCGAGAAGAAGAGAGACTTTCAAGAAATTTTCCTTGAACACTTTATCATTCCTTTCGCTTTGGCTTCCTCGGGTATACGCTGATCATGAGCCTCCACTGCGAGCGATGCATGTCTCCTCTGACCTCACTGTCAAGTTCCTCCGAGAAGGGATGACTGTCTCCCTGTCCTGTCTTTGCAGCACGGTATAGGACTGAGCAGTTTTCCTGTCTGCATCTCCTGCTTCTTACACAAATCCGATGTCCTTATTTGTAAGGGCCGGATAGCAATGCGGATACTCCGTTGTTCTTTTCTAGAACAATTTTCAACGTCGATCTCCTGCGTCACCATTCCCCAGCAGCTTCCAACACAAAACCAGCATTTTCCCCGAAGCAGCAAGGGTTCCTCCACAACCTCTCATTCTTCTGGTCATGGGGATTAGGTAACCCGAAGCCAGTATGACTCCGTATAAGTCACTTCCCTCTACTTCTCAAGTCATCCTGTCACCAGGTCCTATTGCTACTTCTGTTCATCGAATTTCCCCCCTTTCTTTCTATTTCCTCTGCTTCTAAGATGACCAGGACTTCATTATTTTGGTCCAGACTTAAAACGCATTTCTGATTCTAGCATCTTCTCCCTTAAATGCAGTCCTCATACTCCTCCTAAGGCGCAATGTTCAGCAAACCTCTCCCTTGCTTCAGAACTAATGACTATGGAGAAACATGACCCCAGGGTTGGAAAACGCTCTGATTTCTTTTAAAACTCAGAAATATGGATTTATGTGTGAAGTTTTATGAGTTTTGAGTGTTGGCGAGTCCTGCAAAATATTTTAAACCTTATGTAGACCAAACAGAAAGCTTGGCGGGGCCGCCGATTAGGAATCTTTGCCCTAGGCTCTTGTTTGTCTTGTTTTCCTGTCCTGAACTTGTCGTTGTCATGCTTCTCCGAACTCAGCCACCCTGTTTGGTGCTCATCTCGATTTGTTTAGGAAAGCTTTACCACGCTCATCCTTCCTTCTGCAGCCATTCGACCTAATGTCAGGTCTCTATAATGCTCCTTGTAAAAGGGGATCACATTTTATCCTTATTTTGAGCCATTTACCTACCTGACCCATAAGGAAAGGTGCCAGATGGGAGAGGTTAAGAACTTGAGTTTTGAAGTCTAGAAGAGTTGAGTTTGGCCTTGGCTCTGCCATTTACCATGTGATTATGGGTAAAGTACCCTCACCCCACTAAGCTTCAGTGTCTGTGTTGGCAGTTGCACTCACCTGGGTGTTTTATAACATGTACTTCACCTCACAAGGCTCTGCAAGAATTAAATGAGATAACGGCACGTAAATGAACATGCACAGTGGTGAGGAAGAAAGCATTTATTATTAGCTATTATTAATATGACTATTGGTATTAATTTACTACAGAATACATATGATAACTTTGTTTTTCAGATGATAAAAATATGTCATGACCTATGTGTATCCTGTATAAAGGATTTACAAGCAAGAGAATTCAACCCAATGAACAATAGTTGGACACTTATGTTGTACAAAGAAGTACATCTGGCCTCATGTAGAGCAAAAGGAATGGTCACAGTTTTCAATGTAGGGAAACAGAGGAAATATAAATCCTCTTTTGACACAGGGAATTATTCACCTTTCCATTTATTTTTATAATTAAGAATTACAAACACACAAAAAGTGGAATATTGCCACAAATGTCCATGCACCTAGCACTCAAACTCAGCAATGTTCAACTCTGACTCTGTCTTGTTTTATCTAAATTTCTACCCACCTGGGATTATTTGGAAGAGAATCCCAGCTACGTTAGCATTTCATCTGTAGCTCTTTCAGTCTATATATTTAAAAGGTAAGGATTCTTTATAAAATAACAATCATCACACCTTAGTTAGTTACTAATAATTGCTGAATACCAGCAAATAGTCAGTATTCATTTTATTTTTAGAATCTGTTTATATCAGGATTCAAGAGGGCTTCAACAGCCGAATCAGGAAGAACAAATAAAATATCATCAAATGAAGAAATAATAATAACAACAACAGCAGCAGCCCCAAATGGCCTGAGATTTAACACTTACTAAATACTGCCCTAAGCATTTTGCAAGTGTTAACTCATCCAATGCTTACTACAGCTCTGTAATTTATCAGGTAAGTTAACTTAGGCACAAAGCAATTAAGCTTCATGCTCAAGGCCACGTAGCTAATAGGAGACAACGATTCAAGGAAATATAAGGTAGAGTAGGATGTTAATTCGCACAGACAGTCCTCTCAGAGGCAGCCTTGTTATTTAGGGTCAACTTTTCAGATGATTCCTAGACAAGATTGGTTTCCCCATGGCCTAAGAGCTCCTGTCGGTTTTTTCCCTGATAACTATAAGCCCCATAAATGGCATCCGTGAAGTAGACGAGGCTGCCCAAATCACACACTGGAAGTGAATTTGGGCTCATACGCATGGCAGTGTTTTCCTTAGCATGTGGATTGTAATTCCTTGAATTTCCAACAGATATGATAACTTATTTGATGAGACGAAAGGCTAGCTTTGTTAGCATTCATCCATTCACTTAATTCTTAATAAAAGTTTTCTCCATCATTATGAGAAGAATGTGCACTGTTGTCGAGGATTTAAATGCTGAGAATGGGGATTTCGATTTATTATCTGCCACGACTATACCTCAGAAGGAGTATGAGGTGAGTGCTTAAAAAGTTAGCAGCAACTAAGTCATGAAATAACAGAAATACGAGATCATTTCGTCTAGCCCTCTGTCTCCAAAAGCTCCGTTTGCTTAAGACTGCTCAGACTGTAGAGCTGCACTCATTAATCAGAAAATACATATTATATTTCTCTTGCCATGAACCCTGGGAAAAAGAGTGTGTTCACCTAAATTTGCACTTAACCAAGTCAAAAATGTTAGAGAAATATGTGACAACATTTGATGAACTTCGGGGAGGCAGCAATAAGCTCCTTTTTCCCTACGGGTATTCTTCTCATTTTTCAATTTAGGTATTCACGTTATCTGTGCACTTAAAAAATCAGACTTCAAAGTCTTAAAGGCAAAAAGAGCTTTTTTTTTCCTCCTTAGGTAGTTGGACCTGTTAAGAGTATCTGCAAAATTTAAAAGAGCTACGTGGAAATTATCCAAAGCACCCATCTATATTATTACAAGCTTTAATCATTTCAAGTTGTACTGTTGTTCAAAAAAAAAAAAAAAAAAAGGACTCTTTCATTGTTCGGATTTTTTTCTTGAGTTTTGTTCGTTGATTATAATTATGATGTGTGAAGTAATGAGCCTATACATGATGGACAAGACAGAAAGATGATTTATTGTTTGGGGAAGCTTTATGCAGGAAAAATATGCAGACGACAGGGAATGACGTCTCAGAGTGTAATTTATTAGACAGGATAGGGATGTGGGTTCTTTGCTTTGTCAAGGCGCAATTGCCTTCTGAATGAGATGGGTCCATTTAGAAATTTTGAGGCTAAGTTGTATATGTATGTATATGTATGTATCTGTGTACATATATATGTATACACACATACATATACATGTGGAGGGATGTTCAGTCTACTCACATAGGTGCCAAGGACAACCTGAGACTTTTGTAAATTAGAAAAGGACTGACTAGAGGTCTGGGGAGATGTAGAAATTGGAAAGTAGATTAGGGAGAAGCTAACATGTCTCAATTTTATTGAGAAATCGCACGGTGTCTATGATTGCTGTACTGTATTTGGATGCATCATCCACTAAGTGTCCACACAAGCCGTGAAATGCAGTTCACGCGATGCTCATCTCTTTTCTTTATTAGATTCCACTGCCACGTGGTCTACAGGCGAATGAAGGCCCACGTTGTGACGCGAGGACATGACTAGGTGTGATGGGTATAAATCACTCTCAGCAGCCAGAAAGTGTGCCTTTCCCGCTTCTCCTTCCTCCCTTTGCACACCATTTAAAGCATTTTGTCCCTGTCACCTACCACACCTGTGTGAGTTTGAAAATAATTCAAAAGACTCCTATTTCTGCTTTTTGAAAATAAGGCAAAACAAAGACTTTCAGTCTCATAACGAAGGGGACTCATCCCTGTTGATTACCTGTGGTCCCCACGAGTGGCGTTTGCTGATATTCTCAGCTCTCTTTGTAGTATTCTGTTTTCACTAACTTCTGTCCCATAAGAAATCCATCTGGGGTCTTATAAACCCTCATACTGAAGTGAATCGCAGAACCTCTTCTTCTCTCCTCTTAAGCTCCCAGCTGAGCTCTGCTTCCTCTCTCGAAGCTCAGTCATCTACTTGACACGTAGCAGCTAGGACCATGCTGTCTTATCCAGGGTCACCCAGGTCAGATCTGAGCTAGATCATGTCAGGCCCCTGCTCAGGACGCTACAACTGCTTCCTGTTTTAATTCAAATAAAACCCAGACACCTTTCCATGGCCTCTGAGATCCCATAAGCTCTAGTTGCCTTTCGCCTCTCTCAACTCTCCCCCTATAGCCTTCCTCTGAATCTTTCTCTTCCAGCCTCGCTGGTTTGTTTCTGTCCTGCCAACACCAACCTTCTTAATGTCTTGGGGATTTTACACTTTCTGGACAGTTAGAATAGTCTTCCCAGGGCTGCCTTCATTTCCCCATTTTTGTTTCAATAGAGACCTTTTCTGACCAATCAGTCTGAAATTTCCCCTCTTTGATTACCCACATCCCATTAATATGATGTTGTTACGTGTTCTTAGCGTTCTGAAGCAGAGTCTTTGGTTGTCTTGTTCATTGCTTTACCCCAGAGGTAGAAGTGAAGCCAATTACATGGTAGGGACTCTGATATCTGTTACAAGGAGGAAAGTATAAATCTAAGAGATTATGGAAAATCATCATTCTCAGGCTATTCTAATACATGGTGGCCTGTTGGGAGTATGGAAACATTTCGACTTGAATTTGATTCTTAACTCTGCCACTCAGTTGCCATATGCTACCTTGTTTAAAGTCTCTGTGACAGATTAAAAATGGCCACAAACCCTTTGGCACACCTCTCAGTCAGAGACAAAGTCCCTGTTCAGATTAACTCTGGCCTTGGCCCTGTGGCTTGCGTTAGCCAGTGGAACATCATTGCTCACTGGAATGGGCTGTGCCAGCTTAATTAGCACTTGCCCATGGCGGATTGCTGCGCTGGAGCTCTGCCCTGAGACCACCGTGCTAAACGAAAGCCAACTGGCTTACACGAATGAACACATGGAAGAGAACCAAGGTGCTCTAGCTGATAACCAGCAGCACCTGCTGGACAGACGAGTGAGGCCATATTGAACATTACAGCACACTTGCCCATCTAGCTGAATGCCCTTGAATGAGTAAGTTCCAGTAAAAACTCCAGAGAAACTTCTGCCGACCCACCATTTCGTCAGAATATTATACTGTTTTTGATTTAAATCACTACATATTGGGAGTGGTTTGTTATCTGGGATTGTTGGGAGACCAAATGAGATGATAAAATTAACGTTCAGTGCATTTTCAGTTCACGATAGAAACTCAGTCTTTCTTAGTTCCCTGTTGTGTTCCTTGTTCTGAACTTGACTGCCACACTTTTCTTAGTCAAGAATCTGAGCATGCCTTCTGCTTTGACATGACCATCTAGACTCAAGGTATTTGCAAAATACATGTCTGGGGATTGATCCAATTATGCATAGGAAAGGCAGGCCTTTAGATTAATTAAACTCACTCTATGACCACTTCTTAGAACCAGTAAGGTGGGAAATCAAAGCACTAACCTTGTATGCAACGTGAAATAATGACTGCCATTATTAAGCACCTGCTGTGTGTCTAGAATCATGCCACAGGACTGTATTTACGTTGCCTGGTTTACACTGACATCAACTGTATTGTGCAAAGAAGAAAAACGAAATTCACATAGGTTAAATAATTTGTCCGTGGTCTCACAGGTGGTAAATGGCAAAGCTGGGACTTTGACGCTGGTCTGTCTGACTCTATAATCACCGTGAAAAGCAGTTTTCAAAAAGAGGTTAGAATCCTAATGTGGGAATGAGGACAGCCCCTGGCACAGAGGTTTGACTATTGCAAAGACAGGTAACTAAGGCAGGTGGTTAATAAACTGCCCAATAAACACTGTATCAGTTGTAAGTATTGGGAAAATTCAAATAAAGCTGATTTAGTCCAGTAGTTCAGGCAAATTTATGCTTTCTGGAGGAAGGCGGACTACGGAGGGCAGGGCCCTGCATGACCTATCGTCCTCGCTAGCACATACTGCGAGTTTGGTCCCTGGGCTTAGAGTGTCATATGCATCCTTTATTTAGTTCTCACTCTGTGAATTAGGAATGGTTGTGATTACATTTGCAGATGGAGAGGGATATCAAGGTTTTCGAAGGTTAAGTTGCTTGCTCAAGATTATAAATTTTTGGCGGGCCTGGGGCTCCAAATCCTGGTGATCTGAATTCAGCACTGTGGTACCGATTCACCCCTGGAGAGCAGTGGCTGCCTCCAAAAGATAACCAATGTTTAGGAAGATTAGAGCAGCACTGGCAGGGAAACAAATGGTGGGTGCGTGTGTGTACTGTTTGCCTGTGTGTGTTTGTGAGTAGCTAAAGGACTGGAAATCATTATTACTGTGGATAAATAACAATAGTTTAGGACAAAGTCGAGAGAGAGGTGTTAAAACACAAGTTTAGGTTTCTACGATGAAGCAGCTTTGAGTATACAAAGAGCCTTGCAGCGAGCATCTCTTGTTGTCGCCTGTCCCATGTTCATGTCTTGTTCTTTTGGGGCAGTGCGCGTGCTGACCCCTTGAGAACCACATTTCCTCTACTCTGAGCACCTGTACCTGGTTGGGATTTAAAGGGTGATTCGTATCTGGTCAATCAGAGCCCTGAACCCTCTAGGCTGGAGTTATTAGTTGACAGCCAGGCCCATGCATTAATTAGACTAAATCGTGTCAGTCTCCTTTCTGTTGGAATTAAACAGGCTGAGATACAGGCCTGGAGAGGCTGGCAGTCATTTTGATGTCATCTGGAACCTGGGAGTAAAGCCACCTTGAAGAAGAGCTGTACTGAGGGATGGCAGGTTTCATGTTTTCAGGTGCATAAGCCAAAAAGGCCTCATTAATAATTAAGCCAGCTTGAGGTAAATGTTTCTGTTATTGGCCACAGGAAAAAAAATTTGATGTAAGATTTATTCTAAAAATTTAATTTTTAATTATTATTATTTTTACAAATAAGCTAAAATATTTACCCACAAATCCAACTCAAAGAAGCCCACTTTTAAACATAATTGGGGAGCAGAGATTGGGTAGCATTTAAAATCGCTGGCTTTGAAGTCAGCAGACCTGAGTTCTAGACGTGGCTCTACGGCCTTGTTTCAATGATGCAGCCATCTATTAAGCCTCTGCTGCATGCCTTTCTGGATGCTAAAAACGTATTCCACTTGAGCTTATGACGTAAAAATAAAACCACTGAAATTATTTGCTAAGTAATTGAGGGCAAGTTCCTTTCCCTCCCTAAGATAATTTTTTCATTTATAAAATGGAAATAATAATCGCAATAACCTCATCATACATGAATAAATAAATGATCTGAGTTCTATTTTGCCTTTTATAAACATAAGATCTTTGAGGGAAGGAGACAATAGTTGGGAAACAAAGGTGCATGAGTCCTGGTGTATAAACTCTCCTGCCGATAAGCGCCTGGCTCTGATGACTCTAAAGGTCATCCCCAAGCATGCAGCGTTGTTCAGGATACAGAAGAGGTTGCTGTTGTAACAGATCCAAAATTATAATGGCTTCATTAAAGCAGTCACTGGCATCTCTCTTATGGAATGTTCTAGAAGGCCATGTAAGATCAGAATGGCAACTCAGAAATATCAGGGATGTGGCTCTTTTTTATCGTACTGTTCTGCCACATGTAGGTTGCAGTCCTCATGCCCATGGTATCCATGGCATCCTCATGGTCAAAGACGGCTGATGGGCATGCCTGCACTCTGGCCCTCAGGAAGACAGGAAGGAAGGAAAGACGGTGGCGGATGGTAGGACCTGCCTTAGCTATTGAGGATATGACACGAACTTTAGAAACATCCATTCTGCTCACGTCTCATCGGCCGGAACGCAGTTATGTGGTTACACCGACGTGTATGAGACCCCGGGGAATGTAGACTTTAGCTGCGTAGCCTTGCGCCAGACCCAAACTACTGTCACTATTGAAGAAGGGGAGAATAAATATTGGGGGCACCCAGCATACTCTGCTGCATCTATTACCTCGTATCAGAAGGAAGTGGCCGCATGTTCATTAGCTCCAAATCTGTTCTCGGTTCTGGGTTTCAGCCATTCTTTGAGCAGCCAAGTGGGCCCACTTCCATCTGGCCTGTGCTGTGAGCCCTCTTCCCTTTGCGAAGAGTATTTCACGCGTGTGAAGCCGAGAAAGCCACGGCCACTGGCCTCTCGTGTGTGTGTGTGTGTGTGTGTGTGTGTGTGTGTGTGTGTCTAAAGTCATTCTGTGGTAGAAGGCTACCTCTTTGAGAATAACAATCCCACTTATACTTTATATTAGCTTCTGCCTTATTTCATAATTTTTTAAAGGAACCTCTCCTCTCATGCAGGAAAATCTAATTATGCAGTGACAGCAGTTGGCTGACTCGGGCACAACACAACATGTCAATTTTCAGTTGCTTACACGGTCTCACAGAAACTGTTAGAAATTGTTTTGAAATCTGGCATACATTTCAGTCATGTTAATTCCTACAACTGTGCCAAACTTGATGAAATTTGGCTCTTCCATACTCCAGGGAAGGTGGGGGACTGAGGAAGGCGAGGTTTTTTTTTTTTTTTTTCTGGCAGTGACATCATCTCCTCATCCTCCCCTTATGATGAGCAGTGCCCTCAAACAAGCCAAGAAGTAATATAACTTTATATTTACAAGACTCTGTGACAGAATGACTGCAAGAGACTGGAGCTGTGCTATAAAACGATTGAAGAAATACAGATGGCATAATGCGTTTTTTTTCTTCTTCCAACAGATTTGTGCCAGATGTGTGAATATTGATAATTTCTCTGGGGCTCAGCTTAAGGCACAATATAGATTTCTGTTTGATGGGGGAACGGGAGAGCGAGAATCCATCCCAGGGATGGTATTTACAGGAAATGTTTTGCCTCCTCTTCTGAATCTGTCAAAGCAGAACCAGAAATCCCAAATTTCCAAATGAGCCTCTGAGTCACCCTTTGTTCTGGACCCAATTTTTATCTCCCCAGTAATTGACAGACTGGAAAATTCATTTGTGAAAACATGTGATAGAATTCTAAGAGTGGAGCCTCTCAACTAGCTGCATCTGTCTTGTGCGCCATTTTAGAGCATGAGTGTAGCAAAGTCTTAGAAAAACATCTCAGAAAGGTATCTGCTTTGTCATTACAAATCCTCCTTATAAACTTAGTAATAAAAATATTTTAATGAAATAATAATTTTTAGCATTTACAGTGGGAAAACTTGAAAAAAAAACTATTTCCAAAGCTTTTCTAGATTTTTATTTTTTCTATTATTCTACTATGCCTGAACTCATTTTAAAATGTACTTCTGGGAGGCAGAAAATTTCAATGAAGTTCAATTTTTTAATCCAACTTTGATTTTTTAATATCAGAGAAAATTATTGAAAATATTTCAAAAGAAAACGGGCGTATTTAACATTCCTAGAAGGATTAAACTTTGATCAGATAATTAAGCAAGTCGATTTCAAAATCAGCGTAAAAATGTTTTTGTATTTATACCTTGGCTCTTCTGTGAAGTGTTTTAAATAGAGAGTATTTTAAACTTCAAATAAAGAAAGACATAATATAATGGGGGAAAATGAGTAGAGAAATAGAGAAGGCGAGGAAAAGACAGAGAAAGTCAAGAATTATAAAATGATAAATGGAAATTGCTTAGGACTTTGGGAATACCTGTCGTTGAAATGTAAATTTGCCTTTGAGCTTCTTGGTAGCCACAGTGAAAATGGAAACCTGATCGCTTACATAATTTTCTTTATGAGAAAGAAGGGACTATGTCCGCTCTGTAGGGGATTAGGTTCTGATGCTAATTCTCAACTGACAGTGATGTCCTCTAGGGACATTGGCAACATCTGGAGACATTTTTGGTTGTCATAGCTGGGGAAATGTTATTAGCGTCTAGGAAGCAGAGGCCAAGGATGCTATTAAACATCCTACAATGAACTAGATGGCCCCTGGCAGCAAAGAATCATCTGGCTCAAAAGTTCAAGAAGCCAACGTTGAGAAACGCTGGGTCACGAAATCAGTCTCTCATGTAGATGTTCATCATGTTCTCTGAGAGATTCCCACTACACATGGATTTGGAACAAGGTGGATTCGAGTTGAAATCCATGTTTCACAACTGACCAGCTGTGTAACTTTTGGCAAGTTTGTCCACCTCTCTAATTCTCAGTGTCCTGGAGACAATTAATAAATCTCACAAGGTTGTCGTAAGGATTAGCAGGAACAATGTTGATGGAGCCTCTAGCACAGTAGTTGGCACATTGTAAAGGCTCTGAATGTAAACTATTCCAGTAGTCCCAGAGAGGGGAACACTAAAGTTGTTTTTCTCCTCAAGGTGGTGATGGTTTGAGAGGGGCCGTGCAATGAAGCTCTACTGTGAGCTGTTTAACCTATTGCTAGACTTAAGAAAGCCTAAAATCGCGGATGAAATGCACGTAATGACCTACCACCAATGCCACCCATGTGACAGTGTGAGGCCGAGCTCTCTGCTGAGAGGTCAGAGGCCTGCTTGTCTAGAGATCAGACAAGCAGAGATCAAACAACACACGGAGATCTCTTCGTAAAACAACAGCAACAAAGAAATCTGGAATTCCAAACTATGAAAAAAAACCAAAACACAGTAGTTTTGTTATCATTTTAAGGTGCGAGTCACTTTATTGGTTGAGTATTGCTAGGTTTTGAAACCACTTTCAAAATGTCCATGGTTGAGCTTAGCGGAAGTGCATTATGCACACATGCAACAGGCTGATGTTGGTGTTCACCGTTGGCACGTGGACTATTTTCTCCCAGGAACTGGATCAGAATCCAGGACTCTCTAGCTTGTGGCTCTATTATTCGCTGCCTCAGAGTCCTCATTGTCTAGCAAGGAAAAGAGGGAGACAGTGAGAAGACTTACAGACATAGAACCCCTCTCTGGACTGGATGTGACTCATGTCACATCTGCTCAGATTTCACTGGCCAGAGCTTATCATCTGGCCATTCCTGGTTGCAAGGCCAAGAAACAGAGCCCTAGCTGGCCAGATGCCCCTGCACGGGAGGGGAGAGGCACCCTTAGTGGACAGCACAGCCTCTGCCATGACCGCCACTCATGTGGTTTTGTTGATCAACTTTTGCTCGGCGAAGCCTTCCCATTTTGAAAGCCAGGATCAAAAACCCACATCTAGAAACCATCCATGAGATTTCGTCCAGCCTTTTCCTTTTCAGCAGTAAGAAAAATGTAAAAAGTGGATATGTGACAAGTTTGATAGACTGGTAAAACTCTAAAAAGGCCATTATTCAAATATTTATGGATCCTTTTAGCTAATGGATTCAAATTTATAATGCTGCACTTGTCAACAAGATAATTTTGCAAAAACATTAAAGGCTGAGCAGTTCGGTCGCTTCTAACCCTGAGGCCTCTCTTTCCCGCAGCAAACGAGCAGCTGTTCGCAGGGAAAATGGGACACCCATGCTCACTGTGTACTTGCGAGAACCGTCTCTCAGCTGCACTTCAGGCGGGAGGCGAGGACGTCATGAGATGTCCAGGGCTGGGCGAAGGCCTCCATTTTTGCAAAAGAAAGAAAGGCAACATGGCATTGCCACAGATCCCTGGGACAATAAAGAGGTAGGTTATTATAACTGTGATTGGATAGTAAAGCACTGCCTGCTATCCCCCAGAGCATATAGGTAATAATAAAGAGAATCTGATTCAAATTTTGGTATAACATGTGAGCACAATATACTGTATTTTGGCTACTGTTGGTCATGAGGGGACAAATAAAAGAGTTAAGTAGTTTTTGTGGAAAAACGGACCTTACAGAGAGGTTTGGTAAGTAGGCTCATGTGTTTGAGAATATGTTATATTTGGCTTCAATAAAATGTGTTGAGCCAATAGAATTAAATAAAGTTATCTCAGCGCGTGTGATATTTTGAGATGCCAGATGCTTAAAGGGGAAGGGATCCTATCGTGGTGCTACTCTGGAAATCATCAGAGAGAAGGAAGCCCTGAGGTCATTTGGGAAGAGTTTGTTCAGAGAACATGGAGTAAAATTTGTGTGTCGGGGGGTTCTTGAGTCGAGAAATATTCGGAAGCTCAAACTAGACAGCATCTCAGATGCAGAGTCCTCCTGTCACCTTTTCCCTGGGATGACAGCAGCATAAGTTCTTAGAGGCCCATGTGGTCTGGCCAGCCCTGCACCATCAGGAAAGCCCGATGCTGAGAGATGTCACCTCTGCTGACTTCCACGAGCAGTCACGGCCCGTAGAGAATGTGGTTGTGATTACACGAGCTCTGGCTTTGGGCTTGAGCCACCCTGATGCCCCCTTGTTCTCCCTCTGGCTGAACTGTATGACCACGAACAAGTCATTTTACCTGCTCCCGCCCACGGTTCTAAAAATTTGTTCAAAAATAAAATACTGAAACATCTCTCTTCTCTCTGAAAAACACAAAAGACAAAAAGAGTTCTCATTCAGTAATCATGTAGAGAAAAACTCTATGTCCAATGAGGGAAAATGCTAAGTAGATGAGGGTACATCCATCAGATGGGATATTTTACATTTCAATTCCATTTACAAAGAGTTTTAATAATCTGGGGGAATTTAAATCATTTTATTGTACTATTAAATGAAATGATCAAAATAAGAGATTGTATAACCAGTGTGAATGTAATTACACAAAAATGTTACACACAGATGAGATTCTGGTGGACTTCTGGTTAATAGGGCAGATTCAGCTGATACGTGAAAACTTGTCCCACTTCAACATAGAAATGCTGGAAGGTATATATTTTAAATAGATAGCAAAGCTTGAAAGCAAGAAGGAGAAGTCCCTCGGAGCTTTAAGCAAAGTGTTTATTTAGAGCTGGGGATGCACAGGGCCCTAAGGGAAATGCCTCTAGGGGCTCTAGCAAAGGCTGTAATGCTGGGTGTGTAATGACCAGGTGGGGGTGGAAGATGAGGCTTCACGTTCTGGAGCCAGAAATAATCTTCCTGCACAAAGCCAGAGGCCACCAATCAGAAAGAAGAACTCAAGAACTCCCCCTCCCCAATCTACCAAAGACACTTCGTAAATCTTATTCTTTGCCCAGTATCGTTGTTGGATGGAGTCGACCATGAGAAACCGACATCCCAAGACTGCATCGTGCATGGAGATGGAGTTCACGGTCACACTCGCTATTGGATCTGAGACCCAGAAACCAGAAATTAACGTGGACTCATCCAAACTGGTGAAGGTCGCCAGAGCCCTACAGAGGCACGTGTGAGTCCACCCACAGGGACATGCCCATGATCTAAGGAACCTCTTGCCCTCACTTCAAAGTGAATTCAGAGTCAGGAATGCCAAACCAGCACAAAGAAATGAACCACCATGAGAGGTAAAGTGACAGGATTTGTTTTCCAATAACTGTAGAAAAGAGAACCGTCTACAAGATTCAAAATAACATATTGAAATATTCAAAGCGATGAAGTCCCGTATAGAATTTATAGTGAAATTTATGATAAAAGAATGAGCCTCGTTAAAAGGAAAAACAACTAATAGAAGAAATTTTAGAAGTGATACACGATTATCTATAGTTACTGCGTTAGTTATCCAATGCCGTGTAATAAGTGACCCCAAAACTTAGTGGCTTGAAAAACATACATGTTGATTACCTCCTAGTTGTATAGGTCAAGATGCTTTTATAGATCAGCAGGTGACTTAGCTGTGAGATTCCAGCTTCTGGGCCTTTCATGAGGTTACAGTCAAGACCTGGCCTAGGACTGCGTCTTGGAAAAACCCCTCCTACGAGGGCTCGCTCAGAATGCTAGAAAGTTGGTTCTGCTTGTGTCAGGGAGGACTCACTTTCTCCCCATGGGTCACTCCACAGGCTGCTTGAGTGTCCGCTTTCCTCGAGTGACCGTCCAAACAGTTAAGGCAGATGTAGCTCTGCCTTTTGTGGCTTGGCCTCCCTTGGAAGTCATGTACCGTCACGTCCCCTCCTTCTTGTTTGTCAGAAGTGAATTGTAAGTCCAGGTCCCATTCAAGGTAAGGAGGATTAGGTTCCACCTTCTGAAGCGAGAAGTGTGAAAGGGGTTGTAAACATTTTAGAACCACCACTTGCACTGAAAAAGATATTTCTTTGTAATAACAGTGAAGTAGGTTTGGGTGAAAAATTAAATGTGATTTTTTCTTTTACTCTTTTCTGTTTTTTTTTCTTTCAAAATTTCTGCAATAAGAATATCTTAACTCTTATAATGAAAGATGATAAAATATATATAAAGGAGAAAGCCATTAGGAACAGGATTATTAATATTTTGGGGTACTTACTCTGTGCCAGGTAATATTCTTTGTGCTTTAATATATTAATTCATGTACCACCACGAGGACTCTGAGAGGTAGGTAATATTTTTATCACTATTTTTAAAGGGGAAAGCAAAGCGCAGTTGGTAGAGATGTCTAGGATAGAGACACAATTCTTTCCACTTTGGAGTCCTGGGTATAAACCTTTTGTCAAGCTTCGAGGTTTGTAAAGCATCTCACTGAGTTCATTGGAGTGTCTTTTTAATGATGTCACTTAATTTGCTTTCTGCTTTTATAAGGCTCCTTCCTATCTTCTCCTCTGTGTAATAATAAAGTGTTCAGGTGCACTAGGGGGATTGTATTAATTACCATCAGCCCAACATGAAGAAGTCTTAGAATTACCCAAAAGGCAATTGAGAATGCTCACTCTGTTTGTAAGGGCTCCCCGACTGGGTCCAATCTTTCCGAGATTAAACGTATTGAAATTCACAAAAGGATCCGTAATTATTTATTTCTCTAAACAGGCAGAATAATTAAAGAATAACAATGCGGAATTAGATAGGACTCCCTTTTTCCTCTTGTTATGTTGACTACAAAACGAAGCATCCTTGTTTCTCTTCTCTCCCAGTCTAATACCAGTGCCTCTTGATTGACATCTCATTCTCACCTGAGGAGTACACCGGAGAAGGAGACAAACTCTTTATTCATTCAACATACACTTTCTAAGCTGCTACTATGTGCCTGGATCCTGCTAGGTACTGAATATATAGAGGAAAGAACACAAATATGGTAGCTTCCTTCATGGAACCTATAGTCGAGCAAAATACTGATAAAGATTATTAATCAGATAGATTGAGGACAGGCAACTTCCAGCTACACAGACAATCAGAATATATTAGTCAAAGAATGCGATTTGACTTGTGATCAAACCTGCGTACACAAGGCTAAGTTTTAGGAGTAGAATTCTATTCTCTCTTTTTATGTTATTTTGTTTATGTTTTAATAAATCCTCTTGGTTCTCCTTGTTTATGATGATTAGGGACTGTTTTATTGATATGTGAAAATCTTATTTTTTTCTGTTAAGGAGAGAATTTACGATATTACATTGTGCAAAAAAAATGCACAAAGGCCATGTAGGTACATACTAAAATATTTAAAATTGTTATTGGAAGGGGAATGTATTTTTCATAATTTAAAAGCTATTTGTCCTCATGGTTTTCTGTGTTTCAAAAAAAAATTGTTTTAAACAAACCCTATATACTTGGCTTACTTTTTGGTAAAGTGTGTGGTTATAGAGATGCCAGGGATCACACTTGTGGGTCTCCCTTTCCGAATAAAAGGATTTGGGTTGGAGAACATCTGCATGGTCTCAGGAGGATGCCCTATGTCCACCCGTGACTCCAGACAAGACAGCAGAATCCATGGCAAATTGAACACTGCTCTGAATTAGAAGGTGAAACAGGAGTTGGGCCATGCAGAGGTGACTGCAAAGGGGAGCGAGAGGATGATGCGATCTGATAGCGGACAGTTCACGTTTTGACATACCGACAGACTGTGTGTGAGTTTAGAGAGTGGCCATGATATAGGGAGAAGTTTAGATAGGGAGCTTCATCAATAAGTAATGGCCACGAGGGTTTAGACAGTTTCATATTTAAAGAGATATTTATGAACTATTGCAAGACTCGGAGCGGCTCTCTGCTCGTCTCTTCCCTTCTCATTACAGCCGAAGGGGAGACACGAGGTCTACAGCAAAATGCAGACACGCGCAGGACCACATCCGAGCCTGTTCATTAAAAGTGAATGTAAGACTTAGCACAAGTTCATCCGAAAAAGTTCATTTTTACCTCCACCTCCAATCGCTGCTCCGGGGAAGTATCCCGAATGGGAAGTCACGCATCCTCCCATGGAGGCTTTTGACACGGACGCTGTGCTAGGCATCTCGATGAGACTTGCACATACCCCTCACCCAAAGCCACCTCTGTTTCAGGATTCCAAGGTGTTGACGAAAGAGAAGAAGCGTAGAAGCAGCACTCAGCCATTACCGTATTTGCATGTTTTGTTTCACTCTGTTTGTTTTTAAATTAAGGCTTGTTGACAGCCACCCTGAGGATTAGCCCCACGAACGATTATTCAATCCTCCCATTTCTGCTTCCACGCATTATCCGAGCCCACCCAGAGTGCAATCTACAAACATACCTGAGAGCCTGGAAGTGCAAATACAGACCTGCATGTGTACGCACATTTGTGTGTGTGTGAAATGAGGTTGTGTAGCAAAATTCCAGAGAAGGAACCGTAAAGTCGGAGAGAACTGACCTGTTTTCCTATGCGTAAAATGCAAATAGTGATTCCTTCCACACTGGGTTGTCGTCAGGATTAAATAAAACAGGGTATGTAAGTGCCCAGCGATGTACCTGGCACATAGAAAGCATTCACTACGCAATATCTGTTTTTACCATTTACTTTATAGAGACATGCACCAATACAAACAATTCTTAATGACTGTGAAAATAGTAGCAAGACCTGGATTTTCGGTTTATTTTGTTATATCTGCATTCTCGTTCTCAAACAAGCAAATGGCTTGTTCATATGTATGTTGATCTCTCTCCCCACATTCCCTTGAACCCATTTTATAGAGTGAGAGCTATTTTTTTGCATTGCCCTGACACAGGATTCAGATTCCACGTTGGGGAAGAGTCCAGAAGGGAGACAACTCTCTTTCTTAGATCTGACAACCTTTCTTTTTTCCCTTTAAAAGGGGAGAATTTGCCTAACACGATGAGCAAACATCCATCTCTGCCCCCAACCTATCACAGTGGATGCGTCGTAATCCCTCTTCCAGGCGTTTGAGACACTTGTATTTCATCAGTTATCTGCAGACAGGTGTCTTAGAAAAGTGCCTTGGCTTGAAATTGTCTGTTCCATCATCCTGTCCATGGAATAGTACACAAAAAGATTGTTGAAGGGGCACACACACTTTTCTTTAAGTAAATTAGGTTTTCTTTGAAAGGTGTTCTCAGTCTTCCCCTTGACAGGCGTGACTCCCCAAAGACACCGAGTCCTCAGAGATAAGTGAGTCCGTTCAGTGATAAACGTGGGTCACCCTCTGAGCACCTGCTGGACCACCCGTGCATGAGAGTCCCCTGAGTTCGAGTATGGCAGACTGAGAGGCTCCGTGCCTCACCCCTGCCCCGCCGTGTTGGCACCCCAGGCCCGCTAAGGATTAGGCGGTACTCCGGATTCTCATGCATGTTTGTAGATTGCGCTTTGAGAAAATCAGAGTATTTTTCTTCCAAGGATAGCTATAAAGGCAAATGAATTTGTCTACAGAGACTAATAATGATAAAATATGGCTGGAGCCCCTGGAAAGAATCTCAGGCCAAATCGGCTTCCATTGTGACTCAGACGTAAGCTTCCAATCTGTTTACAAAATCAGTTCAACATACACAGTTTTCCGGAGAGGCTCGCTTTCCACACCGGGGTCTCTTATTAGGAGCAAAGGTGCTGTTAGGGGTCCTAGGCATCCATGTGAGACAGGAGCTGCAACGCCTATGTGAGGATTGTATCGAAAACTGTACTCGCCGTCTTTAGGGGAACGAGTAGGAGATCATGGGCTCAAGCAATGGCAGGAGTGATTTCTTGAATGAAAAAAGGAGTACGAGGAAGTTCTTGGAAGGAAGGCTTTGACCTAAGATGGAGGCGTGCAGAATTAGGCCACAGTCAAATAAGTGAACAAAGAGGCTTCACTCGGAGTTGAGAGAAAAGGGTAAGAAGGAGGTGATGTTTGGGTCAGAATACTAAATGTGTGCAAAGAGAAATAGGATCTATCGATGGCTTACTCTGTGTCCTGTTGAAGTCCACATACGTAACCCTACCTCGCTAGGGGCTGATGGTAGACGTGATCGGTTCCTAGTTTCTGTGACTTAGGACTGATCAGCTTGAATGTAAATCTGCCCCATCGAGCAGTGGGTTTATGTGTAGAGAAAAGACCGAGGATAAGGGCAGGAAATTCTTACAAGTCTGGTTCTAAAACTTTAAGTTATCCTCAGGGATAGTCTTACAACAGGTGTTTTTGTCGTCTTCGACATCAGAGCCAGATTAATTTGTGGACTCCGAAAG
Source organism: Cynopterus sphinx (assembly GCA_030015415.1). Lineage (NCBI taxonomy): Eukaryota > Metazoa > Chordata > Mammalia > Chiroptera > Pteropodidae > Cynopterus > Cynopterus sphinx. The sequence goes on from CM057389.1 coordinate 89,944,730, forward strand.
TCATCACTGGCAAGTCTACAACTTGAGGAACAAAAACAGCCCCCTCTCTTTTAATAATTGCATTTAATTCCTCAAAACCCTATACATACACATAAATAGGAATGTTAGCATTTCCTCATATCCTGCCTCCCACGCCCACAGGAATTGTACCTGAGTCCCAGGAGCTGAATTCATGTCACAGCCTCACTTTTGCTTCACAAGCCAGTTGGAGGGAGAAAGGATGAGCTGGGAGATCCGAAAACCCACCTCAGGGCCCAGCTGCTCTGTTTCTGGTGCTTCCACAGGGTGTCACTGTTGAGAACCGGTCCCATGCAGCCTAGGTGGCCTTGGCCTCTGCTGCCAGGAGTCCTAGGAACTGCTGAAGACCTCAGCTTTAACCGGGTGGCATCCCACCCTCAGGGTCCCATGGGTTAGCCCACGTCGGTTCCGCTCGTGTGCTCCGTGACCTCTGTGAGGCTGCCCACCGTGCTGGCATGGCAGGATCTGAGCTCTGTCTAGCCTAGTCACATGGCGAGTGCTGGACAGGCTTCTCCAAAAGACTTGTAGGATTCATGTGGATTCTGGGTCCCCAGCCAGGGTGCCCTTCTCTCTCAGTATGTCCCCTTTGGGACCTGTGCAGAGCTCTTAAACAGGAATACCTCGGTGAATCAGAGACGGTCTGAACATGGCGAACCACCAAAGGGAAGGGGTCAGAAAACTTTTCTTTGCATCAGACACCTTGTCCCCGATGTAAATTGACCACCTCTTCCGTAGTAACCTGATGGCAAAGAATACTGGGAGGGGCAGCCAGCTTTTAAAATTCTTTCCTATCCTCCCCTTCACGCACACGAGCGTCTGCCGACCTTGTTTGCATGGCAAAGCGGTGCCTCTCCAATCACTCTTCCTAGAGCAAAGAAAATCTACAAGTTTGTGTCTTCAGAGGCAGAGCTGCAGCTGGTAGCTTCTCGGGCAGGAAAAAATAAGGGCATCCACCCGTTGTCATTCTTCTACATGACTTTTCATCTTTTCCAAACCAGAAGTCAAGGTCCAGAATGTAACCGAGAGGAATTCGTCTTTGACCCCTTTGGGCACTGAAGGCAGAGCTGCCCGGTCCCAGGGAAGGGTGCTCGCTTGGCAAGTGTGTGTGACCCGAGTCGATGAGAGCCCAAGCAGGAAGAGAAGTTATGTTGTGATGTTCCTCCCCAAAGCCATCCAGGAGAAAGGACTCAATGACTTATTGCCGATGAGGAGTAATTAACCTTACGGTGGGTTGTGAAATGCTGAATCAGTTATTCAAATAATATTGGTAGTAGCCGTTATTTCCACGCTGCTTTTTATCTAGACACTGAACGAAAAAGAAGAAGAAGGAGGAGGAGGAGGAGGAGGAGGAGGAGGAGGAGGAGGAAGAGGAGGAGGAGGAGGAGGAAACCCCTATGACATATGGTGTGTGAAATGCATGTGATGTCCCAAAGAGAAGAGGAGAGGATGAGTTAGAGTCATCAAGGCAGGGCTTTCTGAGAATGGGACTGGTTATGCCGGTTCCCATACCGAGGACGACTTTGTCCCATGGGGGGACCCTTGGCAATGTCTGGAGACGTTTTCGGCTGTCACGTTGAGGGGACTGGGGACGTTGCTACTGGCGTCTCACGGGTAGAGCTCAGGAACGCTACTAAACACCCTCCAAGGCGCAGTACAGACCCCACAGTGGAGACTTCTTTGACCCCGAATGTCAAAGCCGCTGTGACTGAGATGTAGGCCATGAGGTGGGAGGTGGATTCAAGTCAGGTGACAAGAGGAGACCATTTTAACCAAGGAATAACCAAAGGAAAATGCCCTCAGACACGGCATAGTTCATTCCCACTGATAATCCTGGAAATGAGCACAGATGTTGACATCAGGGCAAGTCTGGGGTTGTGTTTGGAGAGAGACTGAGCCTAGGTGGGTAAAGGAAGTGTCAATCACACGTGCCTCGAGGGGACAGGTGATAAAGGACGGGGTGAAGCCGACTGGGTGTCAGCCGGGGAGGGAGATGGCAGGACGAGAGGGCCTCCAGTCCCCCAGCTGTGCCGTTCGTGGCCATGAGAAGAAGCAGACAGGGCTGCTAGACATCCTTGGTTCTCAAGAAAAGCCTGCATCCTGAAATTGTACATCTTGACAAGTCCTTTATTTTAATCATTTCTTAACTCCGCTAAGGAGAGAAAAAAAATCACGCAGGTGAAACCTGGTCTGCAGAACCTACGTTTGAGATGCGGGGGTCAAAGGTGCGTGGAATCGATTAATTCCCACGTCTCTAAAGGGACGCGTTGGGACGTTTCGCGCCCCACGTCCTTTCTCAAGCGCGGGGCTACTCTCTGTGACTGCACAGAGCGGATAACCCAGGTCATCCCAGATTCCGGGTCGTCGACCTGCCGCGTTTGTAAGGGAGGGAGGTTCTTTCCTCCCACCCCTGCCGCCTCCCCCCCATCTTCCTCTGTGCCTTCCGACCCCGCCAGCCGAGTCCCAAGGCGCCTTCGCCAAGACTCGCTGAAACGAGGGGCAAGGGAGAGGCGGAAAGTCTCCCTGGCTCTGGCTGACGGGTGACTTTGCCTAGCACTTTGAATATTATTAAGTGTTTGAATTCCTTCCTGTGTCTTTTTCCCCGAGATGACTGTCTTTCTGTTTCGTTGACAGCCTCTGCAGGACCAAATTGACAGCTCTTTAAAGGCGGCTGACGAAAAGCAGCATTAATTAAGTCATTGCCGGACTGTAATTGTGTTAAGAAGTAAAAATCTAATATGAGAAAAGGTTAGTGAGTCCTCTCTTGTGTCAGATTTTCTACTCCCTATGAATATTAATGTGCTTAATGAAGACAATCTTTGCCTCATCAAACCGTTGTTCTGCATTCAGGTGCCAGATCCCCGTGCCATTGATTTGTTTTTAAAGAACAAATATGTCAGGAGAGAGTGACTGTCCTGTTTCTTATCAACATCACAGAGGATGCCTTTGTGTTCCCGGGAAGAGGGTATGGATTTTGTGTGCGTGTCCGGGCTCTTGCAACGGGGAGCGGGGCAGCGGTCAGGTGCGGGCGAGGTAAATGAGTTACAGTAATTTAATATCAGGCTTGCGTTGGATTGCATTAGCTCCTTTTCTGTGCGTGTGAGCAATATTCAGACACTAGCGGGGTGACGATCCGCCGTTTTAAGGAGAAAATAGGGATTCTCTCCAGCAGGAGAGAGACCTGCAGGTTTAGCATGGAAATGAGCTCCAGGAAAGAATCTGATGCTCCCCGGCTGATGACCCTTCTCCTCGGGGAATGATGACGCGGCTGAAGGATGGATGCTTCTTAAGCACGTCGGAGGTCCTGAGGGGTCCAGCCGCACAGAGGGATGTCGTGTGCCTTTCTCCTCTCCTCTCCCCGCCGCCCTCCCCCACCCAGTCTCCCTTATTGTTCACTCACGCCTCCTTCCATCAAAGGCGGGACCTCAACTCTCCTCTCTAGAATTCTTGGCCAACAAGGGGGGTCACTCCTTTTGGGGGGCTCGTTTGGATTTCTCTGTTCTAGAAAGTCCATGGTGTCTCGCTTTTGCAAATGAAGCCAGCACTGTCAGTGTGCTTGCTGGCGTGAGCCGGGGAGTCAATGAATTGAGTTATGGAGCTCACTAATTAGAACCTGTTAACAGAATTGGTTGGGCTCGGAGGCGTAGGGAAACTCCAAAAGAGTGACTCAGTCGTGGGGAGTGTTGTTTGCAGACACGAGGCCAGGCCGACGTAGTTTTTCCGTGACGGTGAAGGCTCCAGGCTGTCTCCATCTCTTCACTCATCGTCTCTAGCCCGGTTCTTGTCCTCATGGGCCAACATGGCTATTGGTTCTCCCGCCATCACGTTCACTTTCAGAACGGTAATCGGGCCCCTGCACATCTCCCAAGAAAGAAGGGGGCCAGGACACATGTGCGAGGCAATTTGCCTATGTTATTTCACTTAACTTTCATGTCACTATGTAAGTGTCATTTTATGTCGCTATATAAAGTGTCATTGTCCGTGTTAGTTTTCTATTGCTGTATAAAAAGTTTTCGTAAACTTGGTAGCTTACGAACAATGCAAATTTCTATCACAATTCCACGGGTCCTCTGCTCAGGGTGTCACCAGGCTGAAATGAAGTGTCATTGGAGGCTGCGATTCTCGTCCAAGTCTCCGGGCCCTCTTCCAAGCTCACTCATTTGCATGGTTCATTTCCTCGCGGCTGTATGACATCTTTCTTCCCTTGCTAGCTATCAGTCAGAAACTGCTCTCACCTCCTGAAGGCCACGCGCAGTTCCGTGCCAAGCGGCCCCCTGAGGCAGTTCACGACGTGGAGGTTCAGTTTCTCCCAGGCCGGCAGGAACCCATCGCTCTAAAGCGCAGTCACGCTCTTTTAAAGGCTCCTCTGATTAGATCAGGCCCACCCAGAGTAACCTCCTGTTGATGACCTCTCAGTCAATTAAAAATCTAATTACAGAAGTGATAGCTCGTCATAATCACAGGTTCTGTCCATCCTCGAGGGGTGGAGGTTATCGACAGCGTGTAACACGAGGAGGCGAGAATCTTGGGGGTCATCTGAGCATCCTACTTACCACACTGACCCTTTCTTACAAATGTGGAAATCGAGGCTTAGGAAGACTAAGAAACTGGTCCAAGTTTTTAAGCAGAGCAGTCAGGGATTGTATCTGTATCTTAATGACTCCGAATCTCACAGATACGATCATACCATCCAATGTCAATATACCCAGGGGGCTTAACCATGCTTTTGATTTTGCACAACGTCCTTGAATCAAAGGTCTTTCAGATGGAAAATATTCATTAATTCATTCAAGAACTGTTTATTGCTGATCTTCTATTTGCTAAGCACTGACCGGGAGAGACTGTGACACATGGACATGCGGTGAGGGGGTCCTGGGGCCCCCTGGAGCTGGCAGGCCAGGGTGTGAATAGCGACTCTGTCGTATATTGGGCATGTAGCCCTCTGCAATTTGCTCAACCTCGGTTTAGTCACCTGTAAAACGGGTGCGACACCCGTGGGACTCAGCTCCCAGAGTTGTTGAGATGCCTAGCGTTCAAGCAACATTTGTCGTTATCATGAAACGTGTATGTCCACACTGTCTGTTTCTGATTTCGAGCTTTGGAAGGAAGGGGTGGAGTCTGGAAGCTTTCTCCTTGTACTAGCGAGACTTCCATCAAGTACCAGGCCACATCAAAAATTGATCCTTCTTACGGAGGACGCTGGTAGCACATGTCTGCCATGAGGCAGACTTCCCCCATCTTGACACACACACACACACACACACACGCACGCACTTGGGCGTTTGGAATAGAGGAAAAAAAATTGCACATTTTACTAGTTCTCTCCAAACACGGTGCAGACTGCTAAGCTGTTCCTTCAGCGGGGAAGAAGCGCATTGGCTCCGGATCCCTCCTCGGCTGCCAGACCGTGGGAAGTGAGAGAGAATGTCAAAGCTGGCAGTTGACAAACAATGAGATGGTTCCAAAATGAGGAGGGTTGGCCTAAGAAATATCCTTCACAAGTGTTTTTCTCAGCTTTTAATGAAGAAGGAGAAAGGGAGGAAAAATTCCACAAATCCTACCAAGAGAGCTGGAACGCTGGAGTCTGCAAATCTCTCTCGAGGCTAGGAAGGTACCAACTTCCAGTGTCTCGGAGAGGAAAACGTTCGCATGTGCGAGTACCACGCGTGCTCTAAGAAGGCTCCGAAATGGGAATGAACAATAAGAGCAGGACTCCGTCCCCCTGGCCCTGTCCCATTTTAGTCCTCCTTTCCCCGCAAGAAACCACTCTTACGAGTTGGAAATATGGCCCTCCCACCATTTTTGCTTTTAAATCAAGTGCATGAGGTTATGTTCCCCGAGATAATACATACATGTAATCATTTAGTCACTTTTATGCAAAACACACAGGAATCGCTCGGTGTCCCTTCTATTTTGATGATAATGTCCACACTGTTCTGCACCTTTCTTGCTTCCTTCAGCTTCTTTTCAAGGCCTCCTCATGTCAATACTTATGGATCCTGCTGATACCTTTTAAGCTGCTAAAAGTCCTGCATTTCATTGATCTATTCCCATGTTGACAGAATAGATTGTTTACAATGTTTGGGTAACGTAAACAGTGCCTCAAGGAACATCTGTTTGGAAAAACATGACGCCTGTAGCTCGCCTGTCACTTTTCACTTGGTCCTATGGTGTCAGAAAATCATCTCTTAAAGGTTTTCTGTTTTTTGTTTGTTTGTTCGTTGTTTTTCTTTTCCAAATGGGCCAGTTGATAGAAGCTTCATTTATTCCTTCAAATATGGTGCACTAGCAATATGCCGGGCATTGTGCAAGGTATTGGGGATGTCACACCAAGTTAGCTGGTCCCCCGCTGCCCGCAAGCAGCTGAAGTGAGACGTTCCATGAGAAGCCCATGGACAAGGGGCTGTGACGGCACACAGTAGGGTATCGAACCCAGATGGCAGAGTTATAGAACGTTCCACAGAGGCCTACGGCCATGCCAGCCTGAACAAGCCTGATCCCATCTGATCTCAGAAGCTAAGCAGGGTCGGGCCTGGTTAGTACTTGGATGGGAGACCACCTAGGAAGGCCAGGTGCTGGAGGCGTAAAAAATAAAAAATAAAGGATTGTAAACTGACAAGGTCCTTGCCATCTGTGAGTCAACCAAGGGTTGCCTCACCTAAAAAAACCAAATTAATTAATTAATTAATTAATTAATGAACAGTTTCATGGAAGAGGGGATTTGATTCAACTCTCAGGAATCACCCTTTAAAAAGAGCACGTCTTTTCTTGAATTATACCAGGTAGGACATTTAGGCAAATTCCCTAATGTATTTTGTATTTTATAAAAGTCCTCCCCATCCCCCCACCATTTGACCCTTACCAGTTGATTAGGGTGATAAAAAATATAGAGCCTCCAAATAATCCATTTTTATTTTCAGGAGGATTGTTTTTTCTTTTTATTGTTCGTATCGGTTTTTCCTCAAGGGATTAGTAAATCCTCGAGGAGAGGCACTGAAACCGCACATTTCAGGAGTTTTACTGCCTGCTGCCTACTAAGTCCTCGCGACATAGGTCCCTTTGTGAATAATAAACGAATGCGAAAGTAACTAATGAATGAAGACCGCGTATTTCATTATGTCGTTCTGCATTTTTAAAAATCAAACCTTCTGTTTGTCTTTGATCTCACCCCAACAGTGAAGGTCATTCAGGTGACGTCCTGGTCATCCATCCTTCTGTTCCACCTGTGCCAGGCTAGGGAGGGCAGCCCCTAGAGTTGAGGCAAAATTGCAAAGCATCCCCGGTGCGATTCGGTGTCCGATTGGGTTGGTGAAAGGGGTGTGCAAATGCCACTCCAGGGCCGGGGGGTCCACTTTCATCCCATGCTCGTCTCCTCTCCCAGTGCTTTAGCGGGTTTCCACGGCCTCGTAGAAAACCTTGGCTCGGAAACTTACCACCTCTTCTCTCAGGTGTGAACTGTTGTTGCCGTGGTTTTTGAGTTCCCGTCGTTGCCAGATCAAATGTGATGTCGACCAGGGTTTCCCAAATTCCGGTTTGCACGTTGGTGACAGTCTGTGACAAAGTCTTTACAGATCTTCAGTGAAATCGAGGAAACGCGAAACACATAGCACACATTTTACAAGCCGAATGGATGCAAGGGAAAAGGTGGTTTTTGTAGAAATACGATTTTTTCTTATTTTGGGGAGTATTTAGCATGCCTTCGCTTCCGTGCAGTCATGTTTCTTATTGATGGTGGTTACATTTTATTCCCTAGTGACCTTGCCACGTGAAACAAAAAGGCGGCCCCCATGCTGGTCTGCATCTGCCTCTTCTGCAGCTTATCTGTGATGGAAAACAATTAGCAAAAATAGCGAAGACTATGATAAAAAGGCAAGTGAATCTGATAGTAGATTTTCTGGAATGCCAGGGAAAACTGGGCAGTGCTCACGTACATTGCCATCCTCTTGGAAACCCAGAGAGCTCCCTGCATTTTAACAGCTCAGGAAAGTCTTCCTGCAAAGGCACTCTTCGCTTTGCGTACTATCGCATTTTCTGAATCCGTGGTATCCTAATATTTTCTCTACATACTATGTATTTCTTCCACAGTGTACATTTTAGGAAATTCCACCACAATGAAGGAGGATACATTCACGTGTTGGGAGTAGTGGGAGTGAGAAACTTGGATGAGATTAGTCAGGAGCTTTTATGGAGGCAATGCATGTGGGGCAAGCTTATTTGCAAAGGGGCTTGGCTTAGCTGCAGCAAGAGGCTACGAATCAGGGTAAAATTAGTCTCTGCATCCAGCTGCAAGCAGAAATGCCAGCAGGTTCCAAGCGGCTAACCCGAATTTGTAAACCAGGCCAGGGTCGATACTGGGGAGCGGTGGGGAGTGTGGCGAACTGGGGCGCGCATGCCCTGGAAGGAGCGTGTGGTGGCAAATCTTTCAGATTCTGAAGACAAGAAATTGTTCACCAGAATGTCTCCGTTTCTAAAAGATGACAATTCCAAGCTAAAAGCACAGTGAGAACCACATATAACGTATGTGTCCATGTGTATCATACACGTGTGTGTGGAATAAGTATGCACGTTCACATATATCTGCAGTTTCTACGACATGTTCATAGGTTGCTGGTTTACGAAGTATGATCTATTGTCACTGAAATTCTTTGATGTATAATGATAAATATGGTAATAAAATGCACCATATCAAGAATTACACTGATGTTGGAGCAGAGGGCACTCTAAGCAACCATGAGTGTTTAGGTTCCATATCCAATTTGGCCAGTAAAGCACGGTTCTGCATTTCCCGCCTCTCGGCATGTGCGTATTCATGCTGGGTCCTTTTCGTGTTGAAAGAATCGAATCTACCTAAATGCTGGCCACACTCTCTCTCCACTTACTTCCACCTGGATCCTCTCAGCAGAGAGGGTCACCCAGGTGCATCCCCCTTGGCGTTGCAGCTTGTGGAGCGTCAGCTGTGGGCAGACGGGCAGGGTTAGCTGGGTTTTCACGAGCAGCAGAGAGAGGATTCGGAGATTCCTCATCACACCTGACCTACGAGCTGGGCTCTCAGGCCTGGGATTGCATTTCACAGGGGAGCGTTTAGACGAGCCACCACCACAATACCCCGACTCCAAAGAGGGCACAGGACTCTCAGCCTCGGATTAAGGTAAATGAGTTTTAAAAGGGCATGCCTGCCCTGGAAGCGAGAACGAATCTCCGTAACGTTCCTGGGAATGGCCACATGGTCACTCTTAGCTGGCCCCTACACCACCTGTAGGCGAACATGAAAATGCACATGGGTGACTTGAATGGAGAGGTGGCCTATTGAGCGTTAGAGCCCTCTGAATGTTCATGTTTGAGAATATTTGCTTCCAGCGTCTAAAATTTCCCCGGAAAGAGGAGGACATTTTGGTGTGGCCAGTATGTCTCAAGTGAAGGTGGTTTTGCTCCCTCCTCCCTCCTCTCCACACGCCTCGGAGCCCTTTGGCAATGTCTGGAGGTTTTGATGGTCATATCTGGGGGTGGAATGCGACCGGCATCTAGTGGGTAGAGACCAGAGATGCTGCCGAACATCCCACAGTGCACAGGACAGCCCACAAAGACTTCTCTGGCCCCAAACGTTGATGGTGCAAGGCCGACAAACCCTGGCTCATGCCATTGGCATTGATGGGACGCTGCTTTGAATGACCATCACACCCAGGGCGAGTTACCAACAAAAGTGGCAAAGGGATGACTTTCTAGAAGCACTTCCAGATCAGCCGGCACCCTACAGAAGCGCCTCTGCGTTTCATCCTGGAACAAGTCTTGATCAAACAAAAACAGAAAAAACCGGGTTCTGAAACTATCATTTCAAAAGTCTCACTTAAAAAAGTCTTTGAAAAACTGGCACAGACACAACATAGCCTGCACTGATTCCTCCTTTGACTATTTACTAGTATCTACTAGGTCAGACCCAACGAGGGTTAAAGGAGGCAGCAACACACAGACAGACAAGTGGAGCCGCGAGCCGTATAGTCCGGACCAGGGGTCGGCCAGCGCTTTCCGTCAAGGGCCAGACAGTGAATATTGTAGACTTGCATCCTCAGGGCTGCCACTGCTACGTTCACGCAGCCACAGGCAGCATAAGGGCGTGGCTGGGTCCCTACAAACCTGTATTCACAAAAACAGGCCACCGGCTAGATTTGTCCCACAAGCGTGGTTTCTCATCTCCGGTCGGTCTGCCCTATGAGACAGACGTCCATCAGATAAACACCTGATTCCTCATCCCTCTGTCTGGCACTCGATTCTCCCGACTTTTCGCACGACAATTCCTTTGTTATACTCGGATCTCAGTTTAGCGTCACCTTCTCAGGGAACTCCCCCCAACTACTTATTTGAAAATCCTCTATTAGTTTGCTATCACCCCACCCTGCCGTAGGAGCCTCATGGTGCGTAGAAACCAGGTGATCTTGCTTCTGTGTTTGTTCAATCTTTTGTTCTCCTGTGCAGGAAAGCAGAGACCTGGTCTGCCTTCACGCCTGTGTTCCCATCTTCTGGGGCGGTGCCTGGCGTGTAGCAGGTGCCACACTCCCCCGCCCACCCCATAAAGAAGTTTATAAGAACGGACTCAATAGTAGGACTTAAACTAGTGGGGGAGGGCCGGGTGCTCTCGTTATAGACTTGGTTCCTGTCCAGACTAGCACCGAAGTACCTACTCACACCAGGAGCTGACGCTAATTGATGAGGGTCAGGTGCCAGGCACTATTCTAACCATTTATGTGTGTCTGCCATTTTACGTAGAATTAATATTATCACCCATTTTATAGGTGAGACAAGAACTGAAAGATCAGTCACTTGCCCGAAGGTATTAGTGAGTCTGGAACTAAAACTCAGAAGTCGAATTCTTGCTCCTAAACACCATAGTATACTGCCTCTACCGTAACCCATACCCACCAAAAAGGAAAAAGAAAAAAGAAAAAAACCTAATTATACTAAAAAAAAAAAAATCTTCTTTGGTAACATTATTCTAGTATGGCAGAGAGAAGAACCTAGTAAAATTTTAAAATGTGAATTTTCCCCTTTGGATTGATTTTGGGAAATGAGAATCCTGGATCGCCATGCGCTTGGGGTGAAACTGGGCGTGTTGCTGTTCCGGCTGGGGGTTGGGGTTGGGGGTTGGGGGGTTGGGGGTGGGACATGGGGCTGGGGGTATGGTTTCTGCAGCCAGGACTGCTGCTCGACATACTGCGGGGCGGCAGCACATCTTTCGGGTGAGGAATGAATGGGGTGAGAATGCGGCTTTACGGGGCCGTGCAACAAATGCATCAAATATTTATTGCCAAGAAATATTTATTGCCAATTACACGTACATGAAACAAGACCTCGTCCCTGACCTCAAGAGCTATCAAACCAGGAGTGGGGTGGGGACAGGCTGCTTTGCGGTGCAGCAGGGAGGATGAAGGAGCAGGGAGCCTATTTAGAGGGGACAGGGACTGGGGCGTCTGTCAGCAGATGTGGCCCAAGACAGGTAAGATGATGACTTCATGAGAGGCAACAGGAGAGGGGGATCCTGCAGGTCTTGAGTGCCACTCCTGAGGTGCTACCTGGGTGAGCCCCAGTGTGACCGTGTCCAGTCTTCACACTCGGAATCTGATCATGAGCGCGCTCGCTTGGCCTGAGGCACCCCCCCAAAAGTTGTGCAAACCTCCTTTCCTCGTGTTCTCCCGAGGAACCTATTTGTTGTTGTTGTTTATATTATTATTGTCTCCATTTTCTAGATGAAGACACTGAGGTGTGTGGTATTCAGTGACTTTTCCAAAATGACGCGGTAGCACCGCACGCAGAGAACTCAGGCGGCCTGGCTCCAGCTATGAGTGCAGCCCCACACCCGGCCTGATGCCCACTTTGCAGATAGAGAAAACAAGCCTTAGAGAAGGGCAGCGGCTTTCTTGAGATTCGAACCTGGATCTGGGCCCAGGTATTTCTGACGGAGAGGCCCGTGGTCTTCTCCCTAGGGTATTATCTGTGCTCCCAAATCAGCTTCACCCGGTATCCCTCGGTGGGGCATCTAAGATAACCACCTCTGAAGAGAGGCAATGGAAACACACCTGGGTTTGTCGTGCTGGAGAAGAGTCAGGGAGTAGAGATGTCTTGTTGATTAGACCCAACAAGACTGTAAGACTGCCTGGGTGTGGCCAGGAGGCATAGGGAAGGGAAGGTCTCACTGGTAAGGGCCTGGTATCTTGGAAATGACATTTTGCAGAGATAAAGGAGGTCATTAGAAGCGTTTGCAGAATTAAGGCAATTGTATTAGTAGTATTAGCCACCATAAATAATTTCAAGCAAGCGTCTTCCTCCCCAGAACTAGCTGCTGACTCCTCGGGGGTCGTCCCTCTGCCAGTTACAGGTCACATCCAGTATTTCGAGTCACAGGGCATAGTATTTGGATCACAAACCCTGACCTCTTGTCTCGAAGACGTATGCTCTGAATTTTAAAAGGTTTCCCCTGGAAATATTTAAAGCCAACCATTTCATTAAATAAGTCCCAGATATCCAGACGGTACGGCCGGGAGAATACGAAGTTATTTATAAAGATGCCTGGTTCCGAGATGATTATGCTAAGGAGATGGGAATCACGGACTGTGGCTGGAGCCAGTGTATTTCAGACGTATCGGAGGAGGGTGAAAGGTAAAGCGGATCTGGAACCGCAGGTGCTCCGCAGGCCACGCTGATGAGGCGACGCGCTGTCTGTGGGTTCCAGCCTTCGCTTAGGCAGCAGCAGCGGCAGCAGCACATTCTCGTCTCGTGACTGTTGAATTTTGGGGTTTAACCCTGGCTTGGTTCATCTTGTGTAGCTGAACCGTCTTTGATGTGGGGCTAACGAATTCTTCCCGTTTATTTAGATGTGATTTTTTAAGCAGGTAAACGTTACGGGGTGCTTATAGGTGAATCGGGATAGGATCCATTTCCCTTTCCAAACCAAGAACTCTCTTCATCTTACCTTGGAGCAGAAGGTCTGAGCAACCGTGCTTTGCACTGGTCTTGGAGTTAAAATATTCACGTACGTTTACTGGCTTTCGAGGCCTGGGAAGACCCGGCCCCTATTTGCCGTCCCAGTTTTATCCCACTCCTGTCCTCTCTGGGGTCCAGCCACATTGCTGTCTTCCACTTCCTCTGAACCAGCGTAATTTCTTTCCGCATAGACCCTTTCCTCCTGCCCAGTCTGTTCCGTACCATCCTTTCCCCAAGAGCCTGATGTTAGCTCCTCCGAGAAGCCCTCCCCGACATCCTCCTCCTCCTGTTAAAAATTATTACTATATTCATTTCTTCTCTATAGAACGGACTTCAGTTAACATTACATGTGTATCTGTGTTATTATTTACAAATATTTATTTTTCCAATAGGCTGCACACTCCCTTCGAGCAAGATGTCAAGGCCATCTCGGTGCTTACAGAAGGGCTCACACCCAGTAGCTGTTCAGTGCATAAGAGAATAAATAAGTGAACAATGAATGAGTCAATGAATGCTTGGTTAGTCAGTAGCCTCATCCCATTCACTGTGATTTGGGGATGTAGCAGGAAGGCAGCTCAAGGTCTTCAGAACTCAGGTTCTGAATTCAGGTACTTAATTCTGAGGTTTACATAAAATGTCTACGTTATTTTATGTAAGCATTTTATGTAGACATTTTATGTAAGCGTATCTTCTATTGTTTTTTTTCTCGATCTTAAGAAAAAAAACGAGTTAAACCAAATGTTCTGAAACCTATTGAGATGCTCCGCTGTTGCATAAAATCTATTCATCAAAAGCGTAACGTGCCCTTGAAAAATCAGAAGAAAAATTAATTCTGGCAGCGTTACTCAAAGTGTGCTTTGTGGAGCACTAGTTTTTCTGGATGTTAGAGTAAAAGGAGTCCCGCGATCGTGGACAATGGGGAAATGTAAAAAAAGATGGATTTTGTTTGTTTCAGTGAAAAACTTCTAGAGTCTTAAATATGCTAATATGCATAATGAAAACCAGAAAGGAGGGTTTAAAATGAAGTGTTTCCTAAATATGTTTGACCACAGAGAATTGCCTGGTCACAGACCATCGTAGGTAAATGCTGATATGTGTAAGAAAAAGCAGGTTAATATTTCATGTTTATGCCTGCTTTGGGAGAAAGAACTATATTGATTTTCTAGAGAAACTCTACCTCTCCCACAAACCAAATTTTAGAAACTCTGTTCCCTCCCTTGCATTGGCCAGCAACTTTCAATTAAACGTCAACCCTGTTTTATGGATTCACCATCAATAATGACTATCATTTGAATGGAGGCCTGGAGTTCCCATTGTCACATTCCACGCCGAGCTCTCTTTGGGAGTTGGGAAGGGCAGTGAGCTTAGGGATATTTAAGAAACGAAATCGGTGTTTTAAACGACACTATCGGTGGGGGAATAGAAGCAAGGAGAAGCAATCTTAAGATCTGGGAAAATAATCAGACTCTGAAATATGGCCTCAAAACTGGACGAGTGAGAAAAGCTTGCAAGGGTTCGCTTCCAGCAGGAAAAATAATTCAGAAGATCAGATCGAGGGCGTATGTGAGCATCGGTTCTGATTAAAAAAAAAGAAAAAACAAATAACTTCAAAATAGTTCATGTCTGAAGCCCAGAAGAATAAGAGCACTGCTAATATGAGCTTGTTAAACTCCATGTGAATAATATTTCTGTTATATTTAATGACTAGAGGGCATGACTCACGAATTTGATGGTGAACAGGGCAGTTCTGTAGCCTCAGGTATTTTTAACCGTCTAAGCAGAAAGGGGAAATATTTAGGGTATGAAAAGGACATGAATTTTGTAATAAAAATAGCATGAACGTTTGGTGCAGGGGGTTTAGGCATCTCCGTGGAATACAGAGTTAAACAGATTACCATATGTTCCCTTCAGGAGGGTTTGAAAAATGAAGACCAAATGTGTTTTATAGAATGATGTTCTTCATAATGCAGATAGCCACTGATTTGAAGCTGCGGCTAAAATAAATACGATACCTTTTGAGTGCTATTCACAGACACTGGTGACCTATCAATTTCCCTATCTCGGGAAAAGCGAACTGGAGGATGACAGCTCGCTCCCAGAAGAGGGGTTGATATACGTTAAGTGGCTGTGCCTCTGCTTCTGATTATTAATTGTGGCTAATATAAAGCAAGCAGATGTCCCCAGACTGTGCAGACGCTTCTTGGAACGGGGAGGTCTTCAGGCATCCTGCAAAGAGGCCCCGTTGCAGAGCTCAGGTCCGGGTTTCTGGCTGTGCTGATGTACCTGGAGACCAAGCGTGCCTAAGCGTCAGAGACTCTCACATTTTGGGCCCTGGGAGGAGCCCTGCCGGTGCGTTGCCATGGAGATGTGTATCTATAACATCTGTGAAAGTAAAATGCTTTAAGCACAATTGCTTAAGACGCTGTCTTTTCCACTCCATTGTCCCTTCTAGCATACTTTCCTTTGAGGGAGGTGTCGTCGGGATGGCCATTGGCCTCTTTAGGTCTGATTATAGGAAATATAAATGGGGGATTGATTTATTTGGAGGTTAATATGATATATTGGCGTGTTCCTTTATCGCTTTCGTTTGTAGTTCAGGTACTGCTCGTCTCCTGGTGTAGCAATGACTTCTAGGAATATTCCTACACTGTCTGTGTCGATGAACCCAGAGCTGTGGTGCGCGGATGCAAGGTCAACGGCAGCGCTGCAGTGCGAACTTAGGATACTAAAGTGTCTGCACCACCAACGGGTGGTAGAAGAGAAACACGCTTGGGAACATAAGGAGTTGGAAAGTAGTCTGTGCAGTCATACCCTTCTGAGCATCAGATATGTACACTAGTAAGTGGAGGATTTGAGTCTCATCAACACTTAATCAAGTTGGAAGTTCTGTTCTCTCAGGAATATCCTAACGAAGGCAGCCTCCACAATTATAAATGTATCATACATTAATTCTCTTTTTTGATGAAAATTTTAAAAAATTATCATAATCCCACTGTTTAAAGTTCCTGCTGATGTGACACAGAATCCTAGCGTAGCAGAAGATAACAGAAAACTTAGAATACGATATTAAATAAAGCATCAGTGACAAACATAACCGGGGTCCAAGTCACCACACAAAAAACTTGAAATTTCCCTGAAATTCTATCATCACTCACATAAGGAAGAAACTACCCAAAATTTGAGAACTATCTTAAAAATGTATAGGACATTACCGATAATGAGTTATAAAGCTCACGTAAGTATTTGTAAACTACCGATAATAGAAAAGATCTCTAACAACCATGCTAGGAGAAAACTGTTCTTTTTCTATTTTCTCTATAGAAAAACATTTTTTAAATCTCTGTCATGATGAGATAAATAGCATAAAGCAAAAAAAAAAAAAAATTAAGAAAAATCTGCTAGAGCTATCAGGCTGTTAATAAAATATTAAGTCATTTTTTAAATGTATCTTGCTTTATTTCCTCATTTCAAATAAATATTCGCTTTCTTATCAAATTTTGTATCACTAATTTGAACTGGCGTTTTTAAAAGGAGAATCCAAGTTGAATAAGTTGTAGGATCAGCAGGACCTGGATCTATCCCTGCAGCGGTGTGACACTGAATACTTTATCCGTGTCAGCCTCGGTTTCCTTAACCTGCAAAATGGGGAGGTAATAACAGAGTGGCTGGGAAAGAGTGCTGAGAGGACAAGGCACAGACAGGCCAAGAGCTTGCAGAGTCCGCAAAGCCTGGGGACGAGATCTAAGGTGCCTTGGGAATTCCTTGGCAGTTGCCTTCGAGCTCATCCTTCTTCATTCTTGCTCCACCTGGCAACTTCCCAGGAAGCAGTGGGGGTGAGGCTGAAGTCGCACCCCCGGGCTTCTGTGTTTTTTTATTTTTTATTTTTTTTCTGGGAAGCACTGTCATGGGAGATCTAGGTTTCCACGGTGGAATTCAAAGCAGCCCCGGTATCCGGACGCTGGTTTGGTGAGTGTCAGGAGGCAGAGTATGGAGCGCCTGTGTTATCACCAGCACAAACATGGCAGGTGCGGCTCTGGGGCCAGCCGTTGTGCAAACAGATTCTTAATCAGGAATCAGGAAGCGGTTCTGGAGCCAATAGTGACAGTGGCAGCTTCTCGATTCGTGGTATTTCTGCTGTTTGCAGAGGTAGCAGCTCCCTGGCAAGTCAGCGTGCAGTTCCAGAAGTCACCCCTAGAAGGTGACCCTCCAGTCCTTCTAAGGACCGTCCTCTGCAGCCGAATCTGGACTGCTAGGATGAAAGGCGGATGGTGCTAAGGAACCTTTCCCATACTCTGGTGTCAAGTGGGGGAAACTGGAAAGTTCCTTCCAGCTAAACATGGCATGGAAGTGGCAGGGGTCGCAGATGGGGCCTTGCACATCATGGTAGCTTTAACTCTCGTGACCAAGACTACACCTCATTGCACACCCGTACAGATAAATAACAACGACCAGTGACTAGAAACCCAGTCTCTGGGATTTAAGGCTTGATCTCAGAGGGAGGGAGGAGGTGAGATCCTGGATCAACTAAGTTGGTTCCACCTGGTGAAAAAGGCTTGACAATGAAATTGTTTAGGATCAAAAAATAAATGTATCGTTTGCACTCCTGAGTGTATGGGATGATAGAAGCCTACTATAGTAGTCCCCCCCATTTTCCGAAGGGGATATATTTCAAGACCCCCAGTGGACCCCTTAAAACTACAGATAATACCAAACCCTGTGTATACTGTGTTTTTCCCTCTACATACATACTTATCATAAAGTTTAATTTATAAATTCGGCCCATTCACAAGCGATTCACAAGGATAATTAATAATAATATAGAACAATTATAACAATCCACTAATAAAAGTTACGTGAATGTGGTCTCTCATTCAAAATATCTCATACCCTATCCACGTTTTCACTTAAAAGAAGCGTTTTCTGGCCTCATGGGCTTGTCGGAATTGCCAGCATCACTCCTCTGGTGCTTTGGGGTCATCGCTGAATAAGAAAAACACCCTTATTTGAACACAAGCCCTGCGATGCCACGACAGACCTGGCTGAACGACTCCCAGGCACAGTGTGGGGAGCTGGAGAAAAGGGGTGGCCGACACCTGGAGCAGATGAGGAGTCAGCACGAGATTTCGAAACAACGCGAGATTTCAGGACAGCGTGGGATTTCCGAACCGGGGCCATTTAAAGCTTGTGAATTGTTTGTTTCTGGAATGTTCCATGCACTATTTTGGGACCACAGTTGACTGCGGGTAACTGAAACCGCGGAAAGCGAAACCTGGGGTCCGTCAGGGAGCTGCTCTGTAGGATGAAGCCACCGACGTTGGTCCCCACGCCGGCTGTGGAGCGTCAGGTGCTTCCGAAGCAGTTACCCCACTTCTCGTGACAGGCCGCTGAGCGGGGGGCTCTTGTCATTTCTGTTCGACATCCGAAGCAATGACGACGTGGGTCGGACGAGTGACCTGATGGCCCACGGCGAATGAGGGTCTAGTGAGGACTCAGACTCGGGATGTGCTCAAAGGGCGATGGGGAGAGCGTTTCCCAGGGAGAAAGAAGCTGGAGGAAAAGTCAGATCTGGGGAGGGCACCAGAGATGGCTGGCTCTCGAATGGTCGCACTCAACGTGCCTCTGTCGCCTGGTTCTAAGAGAATCATGAAGGGAGAAGAGACCCGCATGGCTCTCTGGGTGAGCACGATGTCATCCCCTCTCCTTAGCCCCCGGGTCACGGTGGCTGCTGTGCAGACAGACCCCTTTGCTCCCATCTCCTCCCACGTGGGTGCTCTGAACAGTCCCCGGGGAGCATGGTTGACCAGGAGCAAATAGCGCACCTCGCTGTCACCTGTTTTGGGACCCATCACCTCAGAGAGATGCTCCCCTGACGGCCAGGGAGAAGGAGCCACAAGCAGAGGCAGTGGGCGGGCTGTCCAGAGTGGGCACTGTGCCACTCGGGCCAGAGAGAAGCAAGAAGCAGGACAAAGGTGAGGGCCACTCCCAAGCATCCGTCCCGGTTCTGCCTCCCGCCCAGGAAAGGCCGTGCCTCGCTGCCACTTAAGCTCCCCTCCCGTGGCCCCTCACTCCCTCCTTCACCTGCTCACTCACACCAGACCCCAGGCTCCACCTGGGCGTGAGCCCAGGTTCAAACCCTTCTGAGTCGTGCCGTCTCGGGCGAAGACTTCGCCTCTCCACATCTCAGTTTCCACATCCTCACCCGTAAGCTGGGGTGGATTTTACTCCTAGGGCTTGTAGGAAGATTCCAGGCGTTAGTACAGGTCAGGTGCTTACGTGGTGCCTGGAACACAGTGGAAGCTCACGAAATCGTAGGGGCTTTTCCCCCCTGTTCATTTTTGAAACAACTGTTCCCAAGCCCCACTCATTTATTAGCCGATTTCATCCAAGTACCTTCCGTATGTGCTTGATAGTTTTATTTAACCCAGAGTTTCCTATGATATCAATGATATAAAGGATTCGATGTGACAGTTAACATATTTCTCATGATGATGTCACCATTCCTTGAAGACTGAAATTAAAAGTTAACTTTACGTAGTCCTTAAAGTGATCTCGTCTGCCATCCGTGGGATGGACGTTACACCTTAGGAAACACTTGGGTGAAAAATTGTCTTCACACTCATTTTCACCTATTTTATTATTCATTTACTAACTTACTAATTGCACTAGTTCCTTATTCAATTGCTCAACTGAGTCATTCATTGTTTTTCAACAGCCGTTTCCCGAGTACCTCCTGTGCCCCAGCCCTGTCCTGGATGCGGAAGGGATGCGAACATCTCCAGGTAAGAGCTTGCTCTGGGCAGTTGGCAGTCTGGGAGGGAGGGAGCTGGCATAAAACAAGCAATTACAGCCCAACGTACAACTACCTGAGCGAGGTATGTGGGAGAAGTGTTGGGCCTATGGGAGGAGGACGGACTCATTTTTCCTGGGAGTGGGAGTGAGGGACAGGCGGTGTCCCAGGCTGAGGCATCTCAGCCTGTGGAGGGCTTGAGGTGGGGTGAGAGGCCAGGCTTTGAGAAATGCAGCCCCCTCCTCTCCGCTGGCTCTGGGTAAAAGATGTAGAAGGAGGAACACAGGGAACAAAGCTGGGGAGATGTTCAAGATGACCTGGGTTGTTGCGGGTAATGTATGGTTCATCTTTACCCTAAATGTAACGACAAAGGCCTGACGGTTTCGTGGGGGGGGGCTCCCATCTCAGTTTACCCGGGGAACGTTACTCTGGCTAGCGTGTGCAGAATGAACTGGCAAGGACGTAAACTCGAGCTGAATTAAGGGTAGGAAATGGGGAAAAGAAGGGTGGGGAGAGGGATGAAGCAGAGAAAACATTCCGAATGGATTCTCTAAACGAATTAATTGCCAAGGTGATCCCCTGGAGACCACGAGGGTCAAGGGCATGGCCGAAACGGACGTCACAGCAACATGTCGGTTTCCTTTGAATTCCATGCTCCGGGAAGAGCGTGGGCCACGGAGTAGAGCAGACTGAGGTTCATAGCCTGACTCTTTTTTTGTGGCAGTTTGACCTTAATCCCTCAGTCTTCCATTTCTCTATGTACACAGTGGGGATGATAACAGCACGGCCTTCGTAGAGTCATTGTAAGACTTAAAACAAAAAAACCACGCAATTTCTGGCACATAGTGGGTGCTCAGGAAAATGTAGTCTGGGAGGAGGAGTGCATTGTGTTCCGTTTTCCAGAAGCGCCGCAGGAACCAAGGTCCCGTGTTGGTTTGGCGACGTCTCCTAGAGGAGCAGCCATGCTGTCAAAATACCCTTTCTGATAGGCTGCACATCACAGCGAATGGCATTATTCATGGGCATGTCAACGCCATAAAATAGGAGATCTTGAGGCGATCACAGCTGTGAATGATTAATATTTTCTTCCCAAGATGCCGGGGAGGTGGCGAGGCTGTGTTAATTACGACATGCCCGAGCCCCGTCCGGCAGGCTTCCTCCCCGAGCGCCTGTTAATTTGCTCAGATGCTGTGCAGCTGATGAGACGAGCGAGCTCCGCTCGGAAAACACGGGGGCTCTCCGGCAGTTTCCTCGTGTCCATAATAAGTGCTCTGTGCTTCTGCGGAGGGAAGGAAAAAACACCCTCCCGTCCCGCAACAATGATGGGGTTTAGACAGAACGTGACTAAAGAGAGGTTTTGTCAAAGGTGGTTTTGAGCTGCTCTTCTCTTCGCAGTTTACTTAGCGTTTTCTTAATTTTCTCCTGAAAATTTCAAATGCTGCGTCGAAATCAAGAGGACCTTATATGCAAACACTATCATCTTTTGGATTGTTTTCCATTGGTTTCAAGCTTAAAATTTCTCAGAATAATCTTCCTATTGTTATTTAAGATGTATTTTTACCCGTATCAATTGTTTTCTTTAAAAAAAAGTGGCTGCATTTTAGAAGCAAGAAAAGCTACTCTTTGTCCGTAAATATTTGTTTAGCTTTCTGAGTTTTATCTCTTTCTGTTGAGGATGTTGATTTTATACCTTTACTTCTAAAACCTCTTTTCAGAATATATGTGGATTAAAAAAAAAAGGAAAAGCAAGGTGTGTGCTCATCCTCGAGGTGAATTTGTGAATTTCCCTGAACCCTACTGTGCCCTGACACACCGAACCGATTCTTCCTGCACTTTCTGTAAATCTCTCTCTTCATATACTTTCACTGGGATCAGTCTCTGTTGAAAAATCTAGTTTAAGCTGCCTGGCAGTCTAAAAAGAGGAAGATCTATTAATCTAATCATTTGTATGAATCATGTCTAAATGATCTCAGCAGAGAAAATGTGTTAGCCATTTAAATCCCATCATTACATATTATATAATAATTACTGCTAATTCTAGTTTGGATGGGCCACGATTTGGCTTTCCAGCCCCCGACGGGGGGTGGGGGGTAGGATGACCTCACCGAGTTTAGCCATCTCCAGCCTCTGAGCCGCCTTCCGTCCTCCCCATCATGGACTGAATGGCCACCTTCCCATCCAGTGTCTAGCCACCTTCAAGTCGCGTTTGGTGCTCGTGATTAGTATTCACTTTGTGAGCGTGGAGTTCACCCTCGGCCTGAAACGGGCCTCCGTGTTCATCACCGCTGCGTCTCCCTCCCGGTGCCTGTGATCCATCAGCACCGAGCGGCCTGCCCCATACCTAATTTTTTTGCCCGAACCAGCCAACTAGCACCTCCACATCGGCAGTGTCAGAATTAGAAACTTTTGACAGATCTGTAATCATGCCGTTCTCATCAGCTCGGCGCATGTTAGTCATTTCATTTCCACATTCGAACAGTTAATATGCCTTAATTTCTCTCACTTTGTGAATATTTAATTCCTCCCTTTTCAACATCATTTTTAGGTTGTGTGAATCATTTTCAAAGCCTTTGCTCTCCTCCCCGCACTATCATCTGCATATTTTATGAAATGGCACGCTCGAGTCTCGAAGGGGCTCTTGATAAAAATGGAACTGGCAGCCTGCTCATTAGCTGTTTACCTGGAGCTGTGTGAGTCCCCGATAATGGCGAGCTCCCATTTGGATGTGCATGAGGGTTCTCTCACACATAACAACGCGCAGCCTTTCTCGGGGAGGTCCACTTGCCTCCCAGTGCCCTCCTCTCCTCTCATCTCAGATTGCTTCTCGGGAACTTGCTTTTGGGGCCTGTCCTGGGCAATGGTATACCCTAGCTTCAGAGACGGTTTAATTTTCGAAGTGGAGAGCCAAGTGGAGACCCAAAAGCTTTAGCAAATTAGCACCTCCAAGGAGAGCAAAATTCCCCTGAAAGGACACATTCGAAAGGTCAGGTTATTTGACCTTCTGGAATTTCTCGCAGAGGCCAGAAGCCAATTCTTTGCGTTAACTGGGGGGCCAGCAGCCCCATTTGTCAGAGGCTGGGGTTTCCTGGGGCATGGGACTCACAGTTTTGAAATTAGGAAAGTCCCAGGCTCATGAGGATGGGTTGGTCACCCTCCCCGTGACTAACCCCAGGACTTGCACAATGTTCCAGGCCTCAAAAGTAGATGAGAAACTCTTGGAAGGATTGTGGAGATGAGCCGCCTTTGTGTTTACCTGGGAGCCCAGGGAAGGGCGCAGACCTCAGATCTGTGTGGATCTCAAGCTCAGCTCGAACACCTCAATCAATGATCGTTATTGGCTGGTAGCCTGCATTTTAAAATAAGGAGATTCATATATAAAAATTCAGGATTTCCACTTTTCTTGAAAAACCAAACACCTGGTTATACCAAATCCCTGTTTTTTATGGAAATGATCGATCAGCTGGAGCTGATAGCGACTGTCCTTTCAGGTGGGGCATCTGTTTTCCAGTCGTTATAAAGCTTTTTGCCTCCCCAGCTGGCTCCATTAACTCTGTACCTATCTTGTCTCGGTTTGCATTTGATTTTCTTTCGCTGATGAAACTTAAGAGTGTTAGCTTTGCAGTACGTTAAAGTCTCGGTTCTATTATCTCCTAGCTGTCTCACCTTGGGCAAGATAAGTAAACACACTGGGTCTATTTTCTTACCTGAAATTTGGGGATGACAGTAGACTAGCATAATACTGCGTTGGAGAAGTATTAAATAATATGTACATTGAGGAGCTTCATTTCAACAACTTAGCATGGGCCTGGTATAGAGTAAGTGTTCATTAAAAGTACATGTTCTTTTCTTATATTATCTTTAGTTTTACATAAAAAAAAATGGAACCCAGAATTCCTGGCAAGCTACTTAGTGCACAGATAGAAACAATGTGAATAAAACACTAACTTCTTATTGGCATTAAGAAGTTATTTTATAACCTCTCTTGAGGGGTGCCCTAAGCCGTTCCAGGCGACCACCTGTGCGGTGAATGATGCCATTAACTGCCACAGGAGATGGAACATTCCAGTCTCGAGGTTCCTCCTTGCAGTAGGAAATCCTCTAACACCTTTCCGAATTCAACAAACCTATACTTTTTATACCAAGTGAATTCCTTTGTAGTAGACTCTGTTTCCTTAAGATTTTCTCCTGCTGAAAGGTTTTATCCTATTGTAGCCTTGTGTCCTGGGGCTTTTATCACCGTGCAAAAATGATATGCTATTAATACCTTGGATTTACATAGCATTTTTCTTCTGAACAGTTCAAAGGTACTAGATAGTTCTCAAAGAAAGGGTATTAGTGAAGAAGAAGATGTTATACCACAGGAAATGAGTATTTAAAAAAAAAAAAATGCCCCCCTCCGCTAAACAGATTACTATAATATCACATACCCAGACTCCTTCCCAGAGAGATATTTAGGAAGTTCTCTGGTTTGATGGAAAGTATTTTTTAAAATCTTTTTTTTTTTTTTGCTTTTTATTTTTATTTCTTGTCCTTCCTTCCATTTTTCTTTCTTTTCTTTCTTTTCTTCCTATATTCCTGTATTTTTGATTCTAAGTTGTTGAGACCTAGATTTGAAGCTCTCATCGGTCCCAGAAGCTGTCTGGGCCTGGTAGGCACAACATGCATACTCTTAAGAGAGTTAAATGCAGGAACTATTTGCAAAGTTGTGGGCAGGGTGCAGGGAAACCACTAGGAATAGTGGAGGACCCGAGAGCTACGACTGTGGGAGCTCTTTTACTGCTCTGACACCTGAGGAAGCAAGAGAAAGGAGAGCTGGCCAGATTCAGGAGAGGGAGGGCTGTGTGGAGGGGCCGCTTCTGATAACCGGGTCCTCGTCAGCTTGTTATGACCACTCATAGGGGGAGCTGAGGGAAACATTCTGGGATCTCTTTCTTTTCCTTCCCTCTGATTTCCTGGTGGAGTTCCCCTTGGCCAAACCCAACCAGAAGCTCCTGGAGAAGAACGTTCTGTGTCAAGGTGTCCTGCCTAGCCTCCCAGGGCACAGAGAGCATGGAGATGGTGCAGAGGGAGTCAGGAAGGGACGTCTAGCTTCTCTGAGACCGTATTTCCTTCTTAGGAAGACAGAGGTTCAGAATACCTACCTCAGAGTGTTTTTGTGAGGATGAAATGACATGACGCATATAAGCACCTGGCGCAGTGCCCTGACACATAGTAGGTCCTCACCCGAAGGATGAACTAGACCAGTGCTTTGCACAGAGTCATTACATCTACAAGGCTACATAAGCCGAGGGGTTGGGTGCTAGAAGTTTTGTGGAGCTCTATAAAAATGAGCCTAGAAAATAGAATTCATGGTGTCAAAATATTAAATTAAAATCAATAACAATAGATGAATTCTTAACCAATGTTATAGAAATCATAATATATCAATGACTAAAGTTGTAATTAGTTCTTATTTAGTTCTATATAAGTTTGTTTAGAGTGGGGTGTGTTTGATAGGCCTATTTAAGACTTATAAAATTCTCAGTTATTCTGTTTTAAGTAGGTTTTCCTGGGGAATATGCATTTAAAAAAAATTTGTTTTCTATCTCCTCAGTGTTGTTGGCCAAATAAGATAATCAAATGTTAGAGCTAAAAGAGGTACTGGAGAACAAACAGACCAGGCAGAAGTGGAAAAAATAAATAAGTAAACTGGTGGCCCCTAGATTAGAGGTCCCCAACCTTTGAGGCACCAGGGACCTTATGAGAATCTAATGCCTGATGAGCTGAGGGGGAGCTGAGGTGGTGATGCTGGTGCTGGGGAGCAGACGCAGACACAGGTGAAGCTTCGCTCGCTCATCCGCTGCTCACCTCCTGCTCTGCGGCCTGGTTCCCAACAGGCCACAGACCCGCGGGCTTGGGACCCCTGTCCTAGATCATACTCAGTTTTCTGATCCTTCCACTATAAATTAAATGTGTGAAAGCATATTTTTAATTTAAAAATTCTAAAAAAATTATTAAAAAAAATAAACCTAGTAGACATCATCGATTCTAGAAACATTTTTTTTATTTTTCAGATTTTAACTTTTCAGAAATTAAGGTGCATCTTTAGTGATGGCATGTTAGACGTGATGAAGACAGGGGTGACCAACATTTAAACACGATGAGATTTTAATTCAGCTTCTAAAAGATGGAAAACTCCTCACCCCTGGGTACCTGCAGCTATGGTGTGCTGAGCTCTTGAAAGAAGGCCGAGGTGCTCAGGTCCACCCTGCCCTCCCCCTTCTGTGCCCTTTGGAGTTTGAGGAGCTTAGTTTAGTGTCTCCTCATCTGGGCCTGTAGAAGCCCAGAAGAAGTGTGGACTGATTTTAATATTTTAGGGTAGTCATGGGCATTTTACCCCGAGTAAATTAATACATGAAGTTGTTGGTTCACTTGAGTGTAGTAATAATGGTTAGCTCCTAATCAAAATTCTGATTGGCAGGTAATGAGCAAATAGCAATTATACTAAAATCAGGGGTGAGGGGCAATAGGTTCATTATGTGGTAAATGAAGTGTGACAGAAGAGAGTGGGTCATTTGGGATGGGAGGGAAAGGGGAGGGAAGAAGGAATTCTTGGCAGAGGAAACATTAAGGAAATGTCACTCCGGGGACATGTAGTGCCTTGTCCGAAAAATCACCTGCCCAGCTAGCAAGCGGCTGTTCTCCTGGCTTTCAGTCCAGTATCCTTTGCTTTCAAACTGCATTCTAACTTTGCCGTCCAACTTACGGAAAAAGTATATTCAAACTGCACAAGTGGATACCTTCTAACAAAATGGCTTTCAGAGGAAAGACTTTCCCAGTTGTGTCCAGTACGTGCCAGTAAAAGGTCTGACTGAAAATGGCCTGCTATATCGTTTATGTCGAATGGTCCTAATATATATTTGGGGACACGAGGGTTTTGTACTAGAATTATTATGTCTCAAAGATGATCTTTCCCATATTACACTTTATTTTATATACTACAATGTACTTGGTCTATTTATTGGAGGTTATAGACCACTTTTAATTTCCACATCTGAAAATTTGCGATTATAATGAACTATCCCATAATGATGACCAGAGATATGGATATAATATATGGGAATGTTCTTCGTGCTCCTGGAGTGAAAGACACATTACAAATGTGAGCAATTACTCAATATTATTTTTGAAAAGGGAAATAGGCCATCCAGCTCTTGCAAATAAAAGATAATTTCGCAGAGGATGTTCTTCGTGTCACCTTTCTAGTCTTAAATACTTCAAGTGAAGAAGCTTCTGGGCCTCCACTTGTATGACTGTTCACAATCTAATTGATCTCACTGTCTGAATTGTCCTTTCTTAATTTCATCGCATTACTCATTTACTGCTCTCGCTGTTCAGATATCTGTGAGAGGTAGCAGGCCTCCCCCCTACCTTAGTCAATTAGACAAGCTATTGTTTCTGATTAAGATATCACATCCCAGAGAATAATAGCAATTAGAGTTGGAGCGGAGACCCCGTGGGTCGCACAGCCCACTTCCCTGCCAGCTCAGGAGAACGTTTTACATTGCGCTGTAGTTTTGTGTGGTTTTCGTAGTGCTGGTTTTGAAAAATCCAAGTACCCGTCAGTGTTAATTATATCCCTGTCCTACATCCCTGCCATGACTTAATTTTCTACTTTGCATTGCTGATTCTCACAAATTGGCATTGAATGATGGCTTCTTGATGATATCATCTCATGGAAAGACAAGGACACGGTGCATTGTCTTTGGAGCAGAGAAAGCAATTGCTCCTGTTGGGTTTGGTTTGGGTTTCGTTGGGACTTGGAAATGCATTGTATTCAAATATATTCAAATATTGCCAGGGTTCCCACGCTGCAAAATGCTTGGAACGCAGTAGGCGAGGTGCTTTTTATTATTATTATTATTCTTTTTAAAATCAGGCATCTGCATTGCCCACTCCCCAGAAGGGTTCACATACAGGTGTAGAGAGCGGGGTCCCTAAGAAAGACACTGGAATGTCTCACTAGCCCTTTTTTCGAATCAGCTCTTCCTTTGCTTTGCCTTCAGGAGAATGGTCTCATTAGGGAAAAAAAGTCTCTGAGTGTGGGAGATATACGAAGAGGATAATGATGAAATTATTGTGATCACTGTGCACTTTTGAGCCCTTACTATACGTCAGGCACAGCGCCAAGTGCTTTCCAAGCATTATCTCATTTAATTCTCATAGCTAATCAGAGGTAAGAACTGCTGTGCTATGCAGAGTAAGAAAAGAAGCCAAAGAAGATTTAAGACCTTCCAAGGTCACTAAACTAGTAAGTTATGGAGATAAAATAAAAATAATAATGATGATAAAATTTTATAATATTGATAATATTTGATACTTATAGTTAATTATACTTAATAATAATTGGAAGCCTTTCCCACCTCACAGGTGGCTATCTAAATGGGAAATGGGGCTGTGGTCTTAGAGTTCGAGACTTTCCAAGCCCAACACAGCATCATAACGATCTGCCCATTGTATCGTGCGCTACCATCTCACAGTAAACCTTTTATTTGTTGAAATCATCTGATGTCGACCCACCTCAGGTGATTTACTAAATAACTGCTTTGAGCATCGTCATGAGTTTTGTTGCTTTTTGGTCACTTTACAAATAATGCAAGCACATGATTTGTTTTAAATGAAAAACAGTGCGGAAAAAAGTGAAATGATACAACGGCCCCTTTCCCTGCCAATCTTCAGCCTCTGTTCCAAGTCCTAACTATCACCTGCCAACAGTCTCTAGGTCTTCTTTCGGAAAGATATTATAAATATTTAAGTTTATACATTTCGTGTCAGGTTTTTTTTTAACCTAAATGGGCTGACACGATCCATATTGTGCTATAAGATACTTTTCTGTCTTAATGCATAATAACAATGATGAATGTATATTGTGTTTAATGTGCATCGGACATTGTTTTAAACCCTTTAGGTGGATTAACTCATTTAATCCTCCTGACGACTCTATGAGATACACCTCTTCTTATCCTTGTTTAACACATGAGGAGATAGAGGCAGAGGGAGTGTAAGATGCTGAAGGACACGAGTTACTGAGGGGATGAAGCTGCAATTAGACCTTGGAGATCTTTCAATTTCAGGACGTCGTAATAAACCTCACTCCTGTTAACTTCTGTATAATATTTCACCATTAACTCTGTAACTCTCCTAGAGAAACATTTCCAGTGTTTACCTTGCTGTTTTAAACTCCGTTGAAAGAAGAACCTTTAGGTGCACACACGTAGGCGAGCAAACATTTCTGATTCGAATTCCTAGAAGTAGAATTCCTTGGTCAAGGTCACCTGCACTTAAACGTTGACACATAAAGTGAACCTATCCTTTAGAGAAGTCCTTCTGATTTCCCTCCTTTTCCTGAAGGCTCTGACAATTTCATTCTTTATCTTAAAAATGTCCATTTTTTAAAGCTACGGGACTGAGCCTGTTTTCCTTAGCTTAGGCTCACCCTCATTGTTCACCCTCTTTCTTTTGGGAAGCCCTGCGTTCCAGCTACTCTGATCCCCCTTATTTTTGCCGACTGAGCCATCCTCTTCTGCACCTCTTTTCCTGAACTCCTGCTGTCCCCGCCGCCTAAAATTCACTCCCCACCACCTTTGGTTGGCACACTCTCACTTACGTTTCATGACCCAACTCAAATATCTTCTTTCTATTCCCCCCTATACAGACCTCGTCATCCCAGTCTTCAGCTGCCACAGCAACTTGTCCTGTAGCAAGTCCAAATGCTGACAGTCACAGACTCTGTAGACTTATTTTCCTACCACGAAAATAAAAATTTAACTGGAAGGCCCTTCTTTCCACTAATGACTGAAAACTCTTAATCTCATCACCTCTGTCACTCTCAAATTAAATCTCAGTAATCGTCAAGATTCCCCACCTGTCCTGCCTGGCTCCTTGGTTCTGTCATCGTTGAGGCATTGCAGTGGGATGAGAAAGTCGAGTGACATTAGAAGAAAAGATTCCCGGGCTGACAGCATCCTCTGGCCCCACTGGCCTCGACTGTGAACAGGTTGTCCCCTCTGAAGTTTGGGGTCCATGTTCTGGGATCGCCTTCTGTTCAATATTTCTACAGTTCCTATGTTCTTAGTCCATTCTCCACTCCTGAGCACATGCCCTTGGCTCCCCGGCAGCTCGGGAACTCCTGGGTGGCTTCCTCACACCACACCGGCACGGTCAGCACTCTGCGACACTGTCTCTGGGCCCCAGCGTCTAGAGATGTCCCTCCGCCCTTGCTAATAGACTGCCTGGGGGCCATGTTTCTCTGAATGGCGGAGGGCCTTCTCAGAGGCTAACAGGCAGACTGGGCTCTGCCAGAGGGAGTGAATTACAGGTCCTCTGGACCCAGAATTTTCCCACACCTGTCTGAGCATCTATCCCACACATTCAGCTTTCCCCACCAAAGGTTACTCTTCATGGATGAGGGAGAAGGCAAGAGCTTCTTATTCCATACCCACCAGTTGCTTTACTGTTGTCCAAAATTCTTCTCCCAGCCATGGTGATTTTTTAAAAAATCGTCCTTACTGGGTGGGAGCGAGACTACTGCACCATGGTTATCTGCAACTATTTCTGGATTTATTTATGAAACAGTGTTTACACAATCCCCTAAGCTCTAGCATCAATATTTGTGATTCTGATAAAACCTCCTTTTCCCCCTCTGAACAAAGCATGGCTCTCAAAAATCAAACGCACTTTAGCTTTCATGATATTGTTTGTTCTACACGTTCAGCGAATTGCAAATTGGTTTTTTTAAAACAAAATCCTAGTCTGTATCTACTTTCCTCTTGAAGATACTTGTGGGGGATATGGAAATGTGGGAAAAGGTATTTAAAGCCCACCTATTTGAATATCCACTTTTTACCCAGCAGGGCCTGCGATGTGCTGCAGCAGGCATCACGCTGCACTGCCCTCCTTTGCTTGCCCTTCGTGCCTCCTCAGGGAGCATTTCTTCCATCATCTCAGGAGCAACCCTCTTGGCAACACGTGCAAGTGCTCATTTTACCGATAAACAAACAGTCGTCGAGCTCTGCTTTGTGTAGGACGCTGAAGATCAGCCTTGGTCAGAGTAGAGTTGTGACTTTCGTGGAGCTGACGTGGTAGCAAGGAAGGCAGGTATTTGCCAAGTCATTATGGAATCCATTTACTAATTGTCGTTGTGATCATTGTTCTTCCTTACTGGCTTCACTTTGTAGTCGTGAAGGCATACCGTGGGGTTTCCTGGTTTATCTTCTGAGGAAGGGGCCCCGGTGGAGAGCCCTAAAAGCCGAGTGAAAGCTGCGTAGGCAAGGGGCGATCAGACAGAACGAGGAAGGAGAACTCTGAGTGAGGAAACATGTTGGAAGTCTCTGAGGGACGAAGGAAGGACCTTAGCTCGTCCAAAACACTGAGAAGGCCCATTTGGCTGAGGGTCAGAGAAAGAGGGAGGGTGATCTTCGTGGGGATAAACTGATGAGCAGACAGAGGCCAGAGCAGACATTTTAATGTTTATTGAATGACTAAACGAACGAACCCAGAGCAGGCTGAGGCTTTGGTTTCTGCTCCCGGTTGAAAAGCAGGGCTGCCTAGAGTCTGTAATTATGGGGTGTTACCTCCTACAACTATGCATGGTGCAGTCGTACAGCAGACTAGACGCTGGGCTAAAGGCAGAGCTGCTGGACGTCTCCTACCAATCTCCGCTGGCTGTATCTCATCTACAGCGTAGTTTTAAACACTTTTTCATCTTTGGAACTGAGCTGCCATAGAGCATTCCCCCCAATACCCAATTTGGTGGTTTCTAGTTGAGTAAAGAAATGTTTGTGAAGCAAACCATTTAATATCCAGTGTCAAAAGGTAGCGAGGCATCTCTTCAGAGGATGGAACATTGGCTGAAGCCCCAGACGAGAAGAGGCTATGAGCACCCTGACTGGTCCTCACCACTGAGAGAGCAGAAGGAGAGTCCAGGGGTACAGGCATCCTCAGCTGATGGAGAACCGGGATAAATGTAGCCAGAATTTGTTCGGGGCTGGTAGGTTCCAGGCTGAAAGGTGAAACTCCAGAAGGATCCAACCCTGTAATCACTGCTTTGAGTCAGCGACCTGGACATGTCAAGGGAAATATGGCAGATACCCTGAGTGTTTGGACTGTGGAAACCAGCCAACTGGAACACGGATCTTGCCCTCACTATATTATCCGATGGCTCTAATAAAAGTCAGATGGAAGAGCTAATCAGATCGTTCCCTTGGCCTGGGCCTTTTAAATCAGAGAGAGGTCTATTTTGGCTCTCCATGTTAAGTAGACCCAGAGACCTGACATTTTGTGTTTATTTGAAATGATAAACTTAATCATGAGCGAAATGTTAAGAGATGACAGAACTGGCCGCAGTAAGGTCACATTGTGTCCCTGCCAAACATAATACAAGCTCTCGCCTTCACCGGGTTGCCAATCCCTGCCACAAGGGGCCCGAGGCGCTTGCAAATGGGGACCAGAGTCTGTCTATGTGATAATTAATCCATGGCGTTCCGTGAAGACTGCCAAATCTGCCATATGGTAGTTTTATGACCTGGACTGCTGTTATCTCTGGAGAAAGCTAACATCATAATCTCATTTACTCGTTATCTGTGATTCAAACTTGCACATCTACGGGGGAAAAAATAAGCACGGTGAGGAGGCCCAGAATTCCAGAGCCCTGGGATGTTCCTGCTGGACTTCTGCAGCGAAAACGAGCAAGGAACGCCATGCAACTCCGACCTGGGCTCGAGCTCTGAC
Organism: Cynopterus sphinx; assembly: GCA_030015415.1. Taxonomy (NCBI): domain Eukaryota; kingdom Metazoa; phylum Chordata; class Mammalia; order Chiroptera; family Pteropodidae; genus Cynopterus; species Cynopterus sphinx. Next base: position 89,977,272 of record CM057389.1, read on the forward strand.
CTCACGCTGCCTGACCCCGTGCAGGAACGGTACCTTTGTTTTCTGTGGCCTCTCGCACGCGTGTAACAGGAATACCTGACTCGAGGAGGCAAGAGGGACCGCCTTCCCGAAACATCCTGGGTAGAATCACGTTTATTCCTCTAATATTTCTTTGGAATATGCAGGCCAGGTGTTCTTGATTATTCTTTCTTCCATCGTTATATCTACTTTGGGTGATGGACTTCCTATAGGACTTCCAGGAGTGCATTTAGACGTCGATGAAATCTCAGAAGAATTTTATTGTGAAGTAAAGCTTGAAAGTAATTCGTAACTGCGGTAACTACACATGGCACATTGTACTAGACGCTTACAGGGGCCCCACCGTGGAGAAGAGAGGCTGTGGGCTATTTCCCAGTCTGTGCACTTTGTGACAGCACCTTGTCCTGCCCTACTCGAGGAAGGACCTTGTTAGAGATGAGGCTGGTGCAGAGCGCAAGCCACAAACTCATCTTTAAGGAGAGACAACATCTCTGAGGTTCACTCTAAGTCGGCTTAATTTCTCCTGTGAGCCTGGTGGTAGAGACTGCCAACTGGAGGCGGTGCAAGGACTTTCCTAATATCGATTCTTTCCTTTCTTCGTGACAAATGTCCAATGTTATTCAAAGGGACAGTGAGCTCAGCGAAAAGGCCACACTGTGCAGCCACGTTTGAGGCCAGCAGCAGCCATGTAGAACATTCCAGTCAACGAGATGAAGAGTCCAAGTCAGGGTGGGGAAGTTAACAATGGGACATCTGACTCTTCTTTGCCTTTCGCTTGCTTCCTCTCCTTTTTTTATTTTCTTTTTCTCCTGGAATGCTGTGCTAATGTCTGGAGCTCTAACAGCCACACTGGACTCCCACAGAGAGCGCGGTAGAAGCTGCGCTAAGCACAGAAAGAAAGGAGGCTGAGCTGCTGGGACTATGTTGGAGCCCTTATACCGGCCCCAGAATGCCTACCAACGGGCTTTATTTCCAGGAGAGAGAAGTATATCTTTATCTCACTGTCAGTAGGACTTTCTATTCTATACTTCTGGACCGAATTCATGCTTCTGTTACAGACTTAGGGACCTAACTGATACGAGTTCTTGTCATCTCAAATGACGGAAATAAAATATTTCGATTCAGGGCCCTCCCCTCTTTCTCGTGGTTGTTTTCACGTTCAGGGAGGTTACATGAGAATCAGTAGTGGGTGTGGGATCTGGTCTTCGGTCTGCCTCTATTCGTCTGGCATGTTCTGACTTATCCTTGCTGTCATCTGGCCCTAGGTTATCAGCCATGCAGGTTACGGCTGCATCTTCCTTGTTCTGACCACAGGATGGCTTTTTTGTTTGTTTGTTTCGGTCTCTTGGTATCACATTTATGCTGGTTGCACAAGAAACATTCCACTGCTCCCAAACTGCTCGTGTTTGAAGGAAAATCCATAAAATTGCCCGAGGCCCATCTAACTGGATACTACTCAAAGAAACACCTTTTCTGTTATAAGTCTAGGCATCAAAGACAGAGAATCTCACGATCCCACCATGCTGACGTGGTCCTCAGCCTGCCACAGACGTGATGACCCAGGTCGTAGGTAGGCAGAGAGAAGCTTGGACCTATTCTAATTTTTATTATATTTTAGGTCATTACAAATTGCAGTACCTCCCAATTGGAAGTGATTAGCTTATAACCTACTTCACCACAGTCTGTGATGTGTAAACGTGCACCAGGGCTGATAACTGCCGGCATAAGATGTTCTCGTGATAACCTGCCAGTCCCCTCTTTGTCACTGCCTTATCACTATTCAGGGTAGAGAGTGGAGAACTCCTCTCCTAGTGCCTCAAAAGTCAGAGGCGATGAGGCTCTGCCAGCCCAGGAATCACTCTGTAAAATTTTCGGGGGTAAAAATCATTTAAACCCCAAGAGATTCTCTGCCCTGGAAGCTGCTATTCTGCCTCCTTTTAGTAAGCTTAAATCCAGGTGCACTGCAGAGCCATTTTGGGAACAAGACACAGCAGAATGGGGCTGGTCATAGGCAGCATATATATTTATATATAAATATGCGTAGTTATACATACATATATCTATTAGTACATACTAGACATATGTACCTTGCTTTTTTACTTTTTTATTTATTTCCTATAAGCTCTTTTTCAACATATAAATTGAGGTAAAATTGATATACAGTGAAATGCACAGTTCTTAAGGGCATGATTCTGTGAGTTTTGCCCAATGTATACCATGCAAGACAGAGAATATCCCCATGGCTCTGGGCCACTCTGGGGTGACATATTAAAGGGGCTGTGGAGAAGCCCTAAAAATGTGTGCAAGCCTGTCGCCTTTAGGATGGACGATGTCCCACTGTCCACGGGGTCTTGGGCTGCGGGTGTCTAGAAAGGAAGGTCAGAAGGTCACGGCTCACAGGCGGTCCTCAGACCCCTGACCTTTCTCTTCTTGATCCTTTGTGTGGTCGTTCTTATCGAGAAGTTATGTCAGGCTGTTTTCCACGAAAATATTCTGCTTATGTGAGCCAGATCCTTTGGCCTGCAGTAAGTCGCCGTCATTGTCCCTCGGTGTTTTGAAAACTGATGAAACCACTGATTCTTGGCTCTTTGTATGCAAATGATGAATTATAGATGGGAAATTGGAGAAAGAAGGTTTTCCCTGGTTTGCTGGTTTGAAGCAAAGTGGATTAGAGAAAGCAGAGCTACTCTTGACGATTTATTGTGACATTGCTTAGAAAAATTCAAACCCCAGAGGTTCCAGATCCCAAGGGACATTGTTAGCCTTCTGCAGGAATTATTAAAGTGTACAGAAATGTAGGCGCTGCACTTTATAATAATTAATCAGGGCCTGTTGATTAATAAAGCTCATTTTTTAGTCTCGATGATTCCAAGTATCATACAAAGGACAGTGTCCTTGTCATTTTGATTAAGAAACCAGACTTTGCAGAGGAAAGAAGTACAGGAGCAGTCGCACTTCCTCTGTCTCCCCATAAAATAAATATTGAATGAGAATATTAACTCGTTAACCTTGACAACAATTTGTAATTTTCATAAGGGGGAAAAACTCGCATATTCAGCAAATAAATCGCTGCAGGGAATTCAGGAAAACAAATTGGAGAGAATGAAGAATGTTACCATATGAATTCTGTCATTTTTATGGGCCAGAGTGATTAATTTGTTTGTTTAGGTCCCTCAATTAAGGCCACGCATAGTGTAAGGTGTTGGGAGCAAGTTAACTGTTACTCTGGTACTGAACGATCAACTTCAACTTGGAGTGAGAAAGAAAGGTCATCTGGGGGAAGTGGGCAGCTTGGCCCCCAGTCCAGAGCCGCCATACCCTACCAGAACCACTCTACCTGGGGTTAGCTGCTGAATCTGTAATTTCACTCTATTAATAGTTTAAAGCTTGTTTTAACAGATAACCCCTTTCACTGAGCAACGACGCCGGAAAATCATTAGGTGGAATTAGCAGTACCAGTCACAGCTTTTCCAGGGTTATCTAATTATTTTGAACTCAATTTAACCAGGAATGGAGATAAAATAAATAACCCATGAACTATTTACCTTGCCGATTAGAAGGCTTCTTTTGTCCATTAAAAAGAGAGAAGAAATCCAAAGCATTTGAGGCCAGAATCAAAGCCCTGTGTGTGTTTTTTTTTTAATTTTGAAATAATATTGAGGACCTAAGATACATTTCTTCTCTCCCATGACCTTTTAGACTCCTACCCCTGAGGATGTCATTTGTTGAGAGAGTTGCCATTATGCGTGTACTATTTCCTCCCAGCAGGCTTGCTTAAAACTTACTGCCTAGGGACCTTGGATAATCCTCATTTTTGTTTGTAAGGTTTGTTTGTTCTCCTTGCTAGCTCCCACTGTCCCCTCTGGACAAATTGAAAATTTAATATGGTTATTTTTATTCTTACATTGACTTTTTGAAGGAGAAACAAAAATTAGTATGTTTGTGGTATGGTGGAGAGAAAAATTAGGTGCAGCGTGTTCTCTGCTCTGCTTAGAACAAAGCGAACAAGTGGCAGAAGAAATAATCCTTCAAGTCAGAGGGCTGATGGGAAATTTTTCTGCAGCACCTGGCGATCAGGTCTAATCTGGCTTTGCTCCTTGGTAATGACAACATCTTGGTCAAGTGACTTTTCTCCTAGAGTTTATTTCCTGTTTTGTAAGATGAGGCTAACGATAGTACCTCCATCAGAGGGTTGGTGTCAGGATTAAATAAAACGCTTTTAAAGTGCTCATCACAACATGTGGCATGTAGTTAAGTATTCAACAAATATTAGCTGCTGATAACCGTGACGAAGGAAGATGTGTTGGCAGGTAGAGAATGACAGAAGACTAAAAAGACGGGAGAAGCAATGGGATAGTTAATGGAGTTAGTCTCCGGATAATAGGAAGAATACCAAGAAGGGAGCCAAGGAAACTGGCTTTGGATTGGGGGAGGCATAATGACAGAGAGCAGTAGTGAAAACAGGTATGCAAGTTTGGAAATGAAGGGGAAAGATGAATGAGTCCTCTTTCCAGATACACGTTATTCAGAAGAACAAAGTCCGTGCTCAAAGAATGGGCTTAAGGAGTAGGCAAAAGATAAGAAGTGGACACAGGGAGGAATGAGATGGGCAGCTGACCTGGAGGTCTGGACAGCAGACTAGGGAAACCTTGGGATCTCAACAACGAATCAGTGAATGAGTGGCTGTTAGAAATCTCTCCCCCAGGAAGACTTTGCGGGAAGGGTCATGTAAGACAATCTTCGGGCACAATGATTCTGTGATGATATCAAAAGCATTTTGCCCCAAACAGATAACAAGAAACAAACAAACAAAAAATGGATGGCCAATGGCATCATTAGCTGCTAAAGAAAGCCATCTCGTTGTGCACAGTAGGTGCGCAATAACGATTTGTTGAGGATTGGTTCTTCACAGTCTCCAGATGTCTCAGTGATTGGGTTGGACCGTGGTTTTCCCCGTCCTTCTTGGTATGCAAGAGCAGATGGTATGAGCAAAAATAAATAAATAAATAAATAAATAAATAAATAAATAAATAAATAACCATACACAAAGTAGTATTGGCCTGGAGTATAAATATTCATGAGACCCTAATGATATCAATGATCGAATAAACAAATAAATGGAAGAGAATAGGCAAGTATCCCACATAGAAGAATCCCAAATAATTTATGTAGATGCTCTGCACTCAAGGAGTGTAACTCCCCACTCCTTACACAGAGTACAGTATGGGAAGGCGGAGAAAGAGAAACTTCAGAGTAGAACACCTGTCCAGCTTGACCTCAGCCAGGTGGTCCAGGCGAATCGCAACAGTGATGAGTGTGTTGTTAGGATATACCCTTGATAGGCCTGGTATGAATGACCTCTTTGGTCTCCCTACACCAAACTTATAATCCCAGTCTAGTCACAAGAAAATCATCAGACAAATCCCATTTGGGGACTGTTTTACAAAATACCTGACCAGTAGTCCCCAGAGCTGTCAAGGTCATCAAGAATAAGGAAAGTCTGAGTCGTTATCACAGCCAAGAGGAGCCTAAGGAGAAGAGATGACTAAGTGTAATGTAGCATCTTAGATTGGGTCCTGGAACAGAAAAAGGACATTAAATTAAAAAAAAAAAAAACTGAGGAAAACTGAGTAGGGCATAAACTTTAGTTCATAACAGTCAGTTCCTATTGGCTCATTAATAGTGACAAATGTACCACACCAATTTTAGATGATAAACAGGGATGGGGTAAATCAAACTCTTTATGCTGTCTTTGCAATTTTTCTGTAAATCTACAATTATCCTAAAATTAAAATAGTTGTTTTTTTAACAACAAAAAAATAATAATGGTAATTTTTTATAGAGAGTGATAATGAGGAGTGAGGCTCGGGATTAGAATAATATTATATAGTATATAAGAAGGAAAGAGTCCATCTCATAAAGGAAGGTCAGAAGTGTCAGTGTTTTACAGTAGTTCTCACTTTTTTCTTTAACAATATAATTCAAAGCATGTTTAAAGGAATAGACCCAGCATGGGTAAATTATCCTTTGATTGTGAAAGATTTTGGAGGGTGGTCAACGTTTTGAATGTCTGTATAAAGCTTTGGTTAACATCCTTGTGTATGAGTGTTTGCTTCTCTGATAGCTTCCCTTGGATAAATCATCCAAAGTGGGATTATTATGAAGTCAAACATACATAAGCCATTTTAAGTCTCTCGCAGGGTATCGTGAGATGGCTTCTAGGTGAAGATTAAATCACTCAGTGATTCCACAGGTAATATAAGATGCTGCCCTTCAGTGGTACATATATGCTTTTGTCTTCCCCCCTCTATACCATAAACTCTTTTCTGTGTTTAAGGAATCCCCTTAGTTCTGAGGTAGAGGTTGCCTCCCTCCATGATGCCTAAAATGGCCATATGCTTGCTTCTCTATGCCTCCTCGAAGCCAAGACATCCTCAAGACACTTCCATTGGGATAGCCAGGCCTGCCCAGTATCTGAATGCAAGCTGGAGGTACAAAGAAGCACGGGGCTGCAGAGACATCTCCCCGGCAGCTGTGGGGTGCTGAGCTCCAGATTCAGCTCCTTGGGGAGCACTGGCAGGGGGCTGAGGGAGCACCGAGGTCACAGGGTACTGAAGGGCAATGAAGCGGCGATCGTACTGGACCAGTTCTGTGTGCCACCTGAGGCAGTGAGCAGAGGCTGTTAGCCTGAGAGGTAATTCTCTAGCTTGTCCAGAAATGTTGTTGGTGACCAAGTAGCAGGACAAGAAATCGCCTTCTTGCTAAAATCAGCCTGAATCCTCCCTGCCACTTGCAAGGAAGGCCCTAATGTTTATGGACAGCATCTTATCACACCTCCAGGGCCCTGGGTGTTAAAATAGTTTTCATCTCTGTTCACATGCCAGGTGAAAACCAGGTTCTCCTCTGTTTAACGCTCGCTGTTGACTTTGAATCTCTTTACGTGTTTACTTGCCAACTGGATTTCGCACTCTACTTTTCCCCCGACAGAATATGCTCGCATTCTTTCCTCATAGTATGTGAAGCTGGAGAATCTCAACAAAGGAAGAGCACACAGAAGGATAATGTCAGCTGGACAGGGGTTGTTACTTCTTCTTTCACTTTTTGGTATTTTTTTTCTTTCTTAATAGTAATAACTGATAATATTTCGTATATAATTTCTATGTGTTAACAAATTTTCTAAGGGCTTTCCATGGATGCATTATTTCATTTGATCCTTCAGAAACTCTGTGAGATAGTCACTATCCACATTCCATGAGTAAGAAAACTGAGCAGCAGAGACTATTAACTCATCTAAGGTTACTAATCTGGCAAGAAGATTGCAACCCAGGGAGCCAGGAACTCTTTTTCCATTTTACTAGGCTTTATATGATTTCCATGTAGATTAAAAATTACCAACTATCATGAAACCCTATGAAGAATGACCCTATAAGCAAATCATCAAAATTGCTAACCAGTCATTACCAGAATCTGTTTACTGAGGTTGTTGTTTTAACATATCTCTAAGCAAAGAATTGCAGATTCTGCATTTGAGCTGCAATTCAGGATTTTCTGGAGATGAATGGAATCCACAACTTTTCATATATGTTTTTGAGATATTAAAATGAGTCAGTGGGGAAAACGCCGAGGGAGGCAGCCACTAACGGCAGGTTTCACTGACTGATGCTGGCTACGAGTCCTGTTCTGCTTTTGTTTCTCAAAGTGCTAATAGCAAGATTCTGTCCCTGCAATCCTATTACTGGTGGCAATGGAATATAATCAGGCAGTACCTGCAGGATAAGTCAAAAGATTAAATTAAGTTGGGATTTGAATCCCCACTAAACACAGAATCAAACAAAGATTAGATTTCTGGACCCCGGTCTCAGAATGGCTTTCAAGGGCTTCTCTTCAACAACAACAAAAATATATCATTATTCACTCTGACCACCGGCATGTTAAAAACAAATGTGAACAAAGAGAGATGGGGGAGAGAAGAGGTGGCAATAACATGGAGTCTCATTCTTTCTTCCCTAAGTATGTCCGACTTTGCTTGCGGGTGCTTCTCACCGACCCCGGAGAAGTCGTGGGTTGATTTCACTTTAGACGACACAAAGGATTCCAGGTGGAAGGATGCATATTTCCACCCCTCGGATCCTGACAGTCTCGTTTTGAGCCGCTGTTCTGCTCCTGAAGAGGAAGTCAAATTAGCACAAGGCTCTTTAGGAAAAGCTACTAAATGGAGATTCTGAAAAAGCTGCAATTTAACTAAGCATGGGCAGCAAAGATGCAAAAACTCAACAAATAGGAGGAGAAGAGAGGGTTCTACCTTCCTTAGCTTTTCCTTCCTCCGTTTTATTGTTTTGTTGGTAGTGAAACTGCGGTTCCTAAATATACTAGACGATCTCCTTTTATAAGCAGACCAAGCTGTCTGCAGCTGAATATCGACAGCGATTGAACTGGGAGTTTGTTCATGTGCCGGGCGTTCCCCTTGATGTGCTTCCATCAAGAGCACCCTGCTTCTTGAAGGCACCCCGACAAACCGCCCTTTACAGCTCTCCCAGAGATTCCATTCTGTTTATGGTCCTGGTTATAAAGGAACAAAGGTGTGATCACTTTATAAGATTAGAGGACATGAACACCACGCGGGAGCGAAGGGACCCGTTGGTGCCTCGGAGCCCTTACAAACGTTTGAACATCAATACCCTTCAGAACCACGTTTGACTCTGATAACCCCCAGAGCCTAGCTAGTGCATAATAAGTATGAATCAATAATATCAGTTATCTTAGGAATAACTGAAATTTATCGATCACTTAATGCATGGTAGGCCTTCTCAGAACTTTAGATATATTAACTCATTTAATTTTTTTTGTCTCATTTAATTTTAATAACAACCTGATGGGGCAGATTCAATTGTTAAATGAGGATGGAGGAACCCGTGTGGAGAGATCACCTGCCCAAACTCACAGAGCTGGCAAGCAGAGTTGGGATTCAAACCCCGATGGTCGCAGACCAGGTCCTGTGATTCTAATGATGACATGACACTACCTCTACAAAGGGTGCTAACAACCAGTTTATACTACAAATTCTTGTTCTCTGCCCTTGCGTCATATTTACAATTTAAAACAAACAAACAAACAATTTCCCTCTTTGGTAGTAGACGTTAACATCCATTTATTTGAGAGTCAGACCTCCCTGGTCGAGTTTTAGGAGCGTGACTCTAAATGAAGACTGATTAAAATGAGCGCCTGCATATAGCCTTTATGATCCGCCGAGTGCTTTCCCCATAGGCTTTCGTTTAATCCTTGAGACCCTACAGCAGGTAGAGACTCTGACCCCCTACCCTACAGCAGGTAGAGACTCTGAACCCCTACCCTACAGCAGCAGGTAGAGACCCTGACGCCCTGCCAGGGGCATGCCCCCCAGGCCTTGTTTTGGCCTCCTCCCTCTCATCACTCAGGGCTCCGCTCCCACACCACCTCCTGAGGAAGGCCATCCTGACCAACCCATGGAAAATGCTGGGCCCTCTCCAGCCACTCCCGACCCCTTCGTTTTCCTCCTGCCTCTTATGACTGCCAGGAATTATGTTCCCGTGGTTTCTTGTGTCTTATGTTACCCCATTAGAATGCAAGTCTCTGTGGCGGTCTTGTTCACCTCGGGGTTTTCAGCACCTTGTGACTGTTCTTGACACAGAGCAGATATTTCCTAACGTTTGCTTAATACGAAAGAATACACTTTTATTATTTTATAATTCTGTTTACAGCTCTGGAACCGCTGGCCGTGCCTTGGTGATTAAGTTACTTCACCTTGGTACGTTTTTGTTTTTTTGTCTGTTAAATGGGGACAGTAAAATGACCTCCTGTTAGGGTTGTTACTGAATGTAAGGGATAAAGCACTAGCTTTGTGTCTAGTTCCATCCAGTGAGTGTTCATGGGAGGGGCAGGGGAGCAGACGCTTATGGGAAGGAAACTCTTTCATCCACTATTTGGACAGACTGCATGTGAATCTTTATTATTATTATTATTATTAACACGCAATACATTTGTCTCTTAAGTCTAAAATGCAAATCGTATGGTCATGGGCAGAGTCAGAAAATGAGAAGTGGAATATGTAAAATCTGATGTTTAACATCCTGTACTGACGTAAATTTACTGTGTTCGGACTCTTTGGTTCCAAGTGTGGTTCCCCATCAAGTGACCTAAAGCACGAGAGAACATCCACATCGCTCAAACAGCCAGGGCCATTCTGGCAGGGCTTGGTTCAGTGGCCGACAGATATTGGCAGGATGTGTCTCTCTCTCTCTGTCGCTCAGCTTTGCTTCCCTCTGGGTTGGCTTCACCATCAAGCAGGCCATTTCTCTGCATGGCCGTCCCCTGCAGTAGTACCCTCACAGCCTTACCAGCGAAAAGTCCTGGTGAAATAGGAACACATCTTCCACTGTATTTCCAGCCAACGGCTCAGAAGCGTGTCTGCTTGGCCTGTTTGTGTCACATGGGCATCTCCGAACTGATCATGGTAGCCAAGGGGATGGATCGCTCTCCCAGGCCAGGCCTGGGTTGTTTGTGCGAGCTTCCAGTAAAGGGTGGCGTCAACCACTTGAACCAAGAGTGGAGAAGAAATGCCCACCCGCCGCCCCACCCCCCAGCCAGAGGAGAACTGGGATGCGGTCACCAGGAGGGAAAGGGGGAGACTAGGCGAGGCAGTCGATGGACGGCTGCTCCATTAGCTATCACTGATAGCTCTGAAGCAGGTGAATTCTGATGGCAACTTTAATGATAGAAGAGAAGAAAGTGTGACAGGTGGGATAGGACAACTTGTGTGAGATTCCTCACCTAGAAATAGGGTGACTCTGGGACTTTCAGTGCCAAAACTGAGGCAGCTCCAGGAAACCGAGATGATTTGGGTTTAGCAGAACCATGCCTCAAACGCTGCTTGGTGTGGTCTTGCCTTTCGTCTCTGACCCTCAGGCCACAATCACTCACCAAGCTTGTTCCGAGCACTTCCCATGGCTCTGAACTAGGCTGGGCTCTGGGATTCACAGGTGAAAGAGCGTCTTTCTGCCAGAGGGGTGAATACTTAATAATAACACAGTAAGAGTTTTAATGGGGTAAGTTCATCACAAAATGCAGTCCTATTGGAAAGTGACTCAGCCCTGATGGGAACTGTGTGTGAGGTTGAATATTCCCAGAGAAGATAACCTCCCATGTCACTTTTGGAGAAGGAATAGGGTCAAGCCCACAATTCCCGATTTCAAGTAAACCGTCTTCCATTGAGCTGGACTGAAATGTGTGGATGACATCAGCAGAAATATGGAAAGATACTTGGTTCTCCCCAGAAGTGACCTCCTCTTGACTGACAGTTCAACATTTACAAAAAGAATGAGTATGTACAGTAGGAGATCTGGACACAACCCTCAGAGAAATCTGAGTTTTTGTCCATCTGAATCTTCTGTCCATCTGAATTTTAGAAGACTAATATCTGACTATGTCTGATCTTCCCCCAGAAATACAACACATGTCTTTGCAAATTTTGGTTCTAGCTTACTCTTGTTGAGCCTCCCACCTACCCCCATCCACATAGCACTGTCGCACCCACACCATAAGGGCTTAGGAGCTCTCCCGCTGCCAAGAACCCCCTGTGATCTTGGCTTCTGTCCAAGAGCAGATGAGGATGGTTCTCAAGACAAGCCCTAAATATAAATTTAGCCCTGAAACACACACACACACACACACACAGTGTGAAAATTATTCTAAACCCCCTGCTATTTCTAAGAGATTGTACATAAAGGAGAGTTTGAGTCAGGGAAAAAGCAAAGCATTTTGTTTCATAAATAGAATTGGCGTGGGAGTTGATTGTTTTCTCTCCTGAGGGATAAACATTTTAATTTAATAACAGTCAGTGCCTAAATGTTCTTGATGGTGTTCCTAGTTCCTAGGAGGGCAGGATCTATTTGCTTGCTGAATACTTGAGGTAAGGTATTTCATCAGAGTGTTACTCAAAAATACCAACCTAATTTTTCTAAGTGTTGAATTTTACTAACAAAAGTCCTCATAGTTATCAGTTCATTGGGAAATTTTTACATGTGGCAGGTGCTGCATATATGTTATCTGACTTATTCCCCATGTGAAGCTTATGGAGTAGGGATCTTTATGATTCTAATTTTGTTTGTGGGTAAACTGAGAGGTTAGTCGACTTGCCAGTAAGGGACAGAGCAAGAATTCAAATTCAGGTCTGTCTGTCTGGCTTCAAAGGAGTGTTTGTATTTGTGTCCATTGCCATTTACACAGCAGGTCTGTTTGCAACACCTTCCAACAGCTCCGTCTAAGGCGGGACACAGATTCGTAAGAGAATAAGTGGCTTAAAAAGGAATCAAAATAGAAAAATGAGTTTACATAATATTAAGAGGATGCTACCACAGCTGAGCCAACAGACAGTGAGGTGGCCAGGCCAAGGAAATAAAATTATATGTGTGAAAAAAGTAAACGAGTGTCTTCGTATAAATACAATTTGGTCATATTTGGGGTAGACTGCTTGTTTGTTGCTAGACCTTAGTGAGGAATCTGGTTGCTTTTTGTGCATGTGTATGAAATAATAAAGGCTTAGAAGAGCAAAATCATAGCAACTTCCATTTCGTCTGCGGCAAGTATATCTTGCCTTCCTCCTCTTGGCCTTGGTCCATAGCCAGAGATACCCTATCCAAGACAGTTTTCATGAACCATTAAAATTCAACCACCAAATAAGGGGCTTGCCTTTAATAATAATAATAATAATAATAATAATAATAATAATAATAATAATGATGCACATTATTTATGGAGGGCTTATTCTCTACCAGGCTGTCAACTAAGGACTTTATATGTATTGGCTAATTAGAATCCTTACAAGAACTCCATGAGGAAGGTACCCTTATTGTCCCTATTTTTAGAAGAAGAAATTGAGGCACTGAGAGTTAAGTCACTTACACAAGCTAAGTTAGTATGAAGGCTGTGATTCAGACCCAAGAGGTCAGGGTCCAGAGCCTACGCCCCTAACTATCACACCATATTACCTCTAGATCTAGGATAAAAACACATTTTCTATAAAGGTCCAGATTGAAAATATTTCAGGCTCCGTAGGCCATATTGTTTCTGTTATAAATACTCATCTCTACTGTACAAATATAGCTACCATTTTAGTGCAAAAGCAGCCGTAAGCCATATGTAAATGAATGCATTAAGCTGTGTGCCAATAAAACTTTATTTACAAAAAGAGGCAATGGGCCAGATTTCTCAACCATGGGTCTAGATCATACGAAACTCCATACAATGTCTGGGATTCTGATTCTGTAAGTAAATTTTCTCCTACGTCTTTTGGCTTTTCTGCATTTTATTTCTTCCACTGACAACATTTCCCTTTCCTTTGTTAGGCTGATGATGGTAACATTGATGATGATGGTGATGCTTGCTAGTGTTGACTGAGTGTTGCTATACGTTTGGGGGAACTGAGATAAGAGAGGGAAAGAAACTGCCATGTAGCTAGAGTGGGAGCCGAGCTGAGACTCAGAAACAGAAGAGTCTGATTCCAAAGAATCTCATCTCACTAATCACGGTTTCTTAGAGTGTGATTTACGGACCAACTAGCACCAGGATTTTGGGAAGGAGATCGTAAGCCTGTGTTTTAACAAGCTTCCTGGTTGAATTTTAAGTGCATTAAAATACAGTGAGCACAGCATCAACACTATGTGGTCAACCACATCCTCCGGGATGCTCTCTTAGACTCTCAGGCCTGGATTAGGGCTGCTTCTGGGTCTCTCCAACCCCCGTGATTATCCATCTTACTACTATTTACCCTCTATAGGTAATTACCTGAACACTTGTCTGTCTCCTCCATTAGTCAGTCATCCTCGAAGGTCATAGTGTCTCTAGTTAACTGTTCTACAGCTATCGCCCGTCATGTGGTGGGGCCTCCATGTATATTTTCTGAACAAATGCATTAGTTACTTAGGAAAAGCACTAACTTCATAGGTTTTACAATAATCTTCATAACTACATTTGTTATGTCCACTGCCTGGTTTGTATGGTTTTTCCCTGGATCCCCTTGTGTTCCTTTCTTTTGCTATGAATCCATGTGTTCAGTTTTCAATATATTTCAATAACGCGTCTGCTCTCCCACAAAGTTGTAATTTTATTTTTAATTTGCTTTATGTTAAATATACCTGAAGAGAGCTAGAGGAATATGGCTGTCTTATAGGGAAGGTATCCTAAAGATGGCTTTATTTATATGTCAATCGATTCACAAGCATTTGTCAATACCTGTGATGATCCTAGTATGGAATTATTGAACCAAGTCCTTATCTTCAAAGGGTTTTTAATTTCGTTGAGAAAGACCCAAACCTCTGTAACATGGCAAAAAATACGTGTAATTCTGTGCTAAATCACATTATACAGTTATATCCATTAACACATAAGTATTTGTAGTCCCCAGTCCAAGTGTCAGGAATTCAGGAGTGAACAACTGGGGTCCATGAAACTTACCTTTTAGCTCCAAGAGACAAGACCCTACACCAAACTGACAACATGTGAACAAGACCATTGCAGATGGTGATGAGTGGTGAAAGAAACTGAAACAGGTTGAAATGAGAGTGACTGGGAGTGGAACATTCTGGATAGAGTAGTCAGGAATCTCTGAGGTGAGCCTGGAGGGGTAAGAAGGAGCCGGAGATGTGAAGACTGAGGGCCGGATGTGTTCTGGGACATCTCTGGAGCACAGCGAGGGACGGGACGTGGCAGGAGATGAAGCTAGGAGGTGCGGCTCAGTCCTGCCAGGGGACAGGGTAAGAAGCGGAGGTTCTGTTCTATGTGTGTTGTAAAGCCATTGGTGGGATTTTGGTAGGAAATTAATATGATCTGCTAAATTTATTTTTAAAGGCAATTTTTGCTGCTGTGCAAAGAGGATTGTTGAGAGACAAGCATAGAAGGAGAGGGACAGGCTAAGAAGGCAGTCACAATGATCAGGAAATGTTGGCTGGTGGTAGTGGACGTGGAGAGAAGAAAGCAGATGAGGGATAGTTTGTGGAAGGAAGATTTACTGATGAATGGCGTGTGAGGAAGGAGGCCAGCAGAGGTTTCAAGGACAACTGTCTATTCTTCAGCTGGAGAAACTGGGTGGGTGGTATTAACCAAGGCATGGGAGACTATAAAAGAAAAAAAAAATCAGTGGAAAATTTAGGAAGTTCTTTTAACGGCATGCTAAGTTTGAGATGCGTACGTGCTCATCCAAGTGGAGAAATCAAAGATGTAGTTTGGTAATGGAACGGCATTCAGTGAAAAAAAAAATCACACACAAAGAATTAAAAACTAGAGCTTTGATTAAAGTGTGGAAGTTACGAGCCATAGATGACATTTAAAACCATAGCACGAGAGGAAGTTGCCTCGGGAAAGACTGCAGACAGGGGAAAGCAGAGAGCAGGAGAACCCCCTTCTGAAAGAGGTCAACCTATTGAGGTAAAGCAAACAAGGGAGAACTGGCACAAAAGACAGAAAGAGATTGACAGGGAGACAAAGAAGAAACCCGTAAACCATCATAAGAACAATAGAAAGAAAATTTGGGCGGATGAATGGGGCACCTGGTCAACTGTAAAGTGCTGCTGATGGGTTGAGTGAAACGAGGCTAGAGAGATGAGCTGTGGATCTAGAAACATGGTGGGAATTAGTGGGGAACAGTTTGAGTGGGATGATAAGTAGAGAAGCCTCAGTGGAAAGGGGAGGAGAGAACAGAGCCTTCTCTCGAGGAGCACAGCACGGTGGGTGAGGAATGGGCCTACAGCAGCTTAGCAATCTGCACAGGAGGTAAGAAAATAGGGAGTGATTACTCCGGTTCACTGAGGAGTTTTGCTGAAAAGAAGAGCAGAGAAAAGGGGCTCATTCTGGAGGGCATGGTGGGGGCAGGGCATCAGCAGTTTTGGTTGCTTTGTCTCTTTTACTCAGGAAGTGGTTAGGTCTTTGCAAAATTTCTCCTGTCTGAGCGTCAACGATCATGCTACAAAGAAAATTGTTATGGCCCTCAGAAGCCAAGACATTAAACAATACTTAGTGTGGTGCTTCTGAGGGCTTTGAACTTCCATTTGTCATCAATTAAGGAATCCTCACTACTGTTCATTTCACTAAATTTATATTTTTGTCATGACGTAGCCCATCTTCTGCTCCCAGCTATGCGTATGAGGCATTATTTTGCTGAAACCCACCATATATGCTTCTGCATACACATTCGTGAAGGCCACAGGCACACATCCCTCAAAATACATCCACCAATTAATTCGGGAAAATAAAAGGAAAAAAGTTAGACACAAAGGACTACCCTGTTTTCATATAAATCAGCCCAAAGAATGCTCACTTGATGTGCTAAAAGACCCTAATGAGGACAGCAGCCATCTGGCAAACAACCCATTTGATTGAAACAAAAATGTCAACACAAGCAAAATATGTGACGCTGTTGACCATTGACAGCCTGCTGATGGGCACCTATTTAGCTTTCAAAGCAGGCTGGCACATAGATTAAAAAAATCCATCAGACCTGAAGCGCCTTTAACAGGCCAGATTTCCCTGGGGGGCCTTTCTATATGGTACATATCATTTTCAGAGCACTGATAGCTCTGACTGTCTCAGGCATCATTAGCCTAAATAGAATAATGATGCCGATGTGGGGAGTCATCTCACACGTGTAATCTGGGGTGTGTGTGCGCGTGCCTGTGTGTGCATATTGCGTGGTTTCGGCTCTGCAACTTGGAAGGTGGTGCTAATTTCCATGGTTTCATTCGAGCTTTGCACTTGCTAATTATCCTCCTGCCATCACCAGGTCCCCTCCCGTAGGCACGCAGAGGGAACGGGTGACCTCGGTGTCCATTCGCGAGGCATGAATTCACTGTCCAGAATCTCACTCCAGCATCGATCAGCGACCACCTTCTGCTAGGAAAACAGTCCTCGTGCAGTTTCTTTGCCGGATGAAACTGTTTCCATATTCACTTGGCTTCCTAATTGGGCCTCGTACTTTTGGGGGAAAAAAAAACATATCTGAGATGCCTCCAGCTTGGCAGAAGCTGAAGTGAGAAGCCATACAGATGTGGTTTCTGAAGGAGCAATTGATTTGTTTCACACACCACCTACCTTCTTTGAAAATTAAAAAAGCTTGCCGACAAAGTGGCAATTGGTCAGGACCTCGGGAGGGCAAAAATACAGAAAAAAAAATTAATTTCAAACTGTGAAACTCAGCCAGCGAGAGCTAATAGCCCCACTCCCGACACACAGCGTTCACTTTCCGGTAAACGCAGTGGAGCCTGGGTGTGTGTGGCTTTGCTGATTTTTCTTTTTTTAAGTGGGGGATATCTGTGAAGGCGTATGTCTCTCACTCTGATTGTATCCCTCTCGCTCCACGTACTGAAAATCATCACTAATTTCTTAAAGGAGAGTTTGCAAACCCGGCCCCTCGGTGTTTCCTGCACCAACAGTTCCACGGTGGAGCAGACTGCTGTCACTCCCACGGATCTCCATAACGGTGGAAACAGTAATTAACCACATCCCTCGAAATGCTGGCGGAATGGCTGGCCCCTAATTTGTATACTTTCTGCAGAGGTTTCAGTGTCTCGTAAAATTTATTGCCATACTAAAGTCACCTTTTAAATTATGGATCACGGTATTGGTATGCTGCTAAAAATGTTCACAGCATTGTAATTTTATGCACTGGCAATAAACATGAAAAATGCATTTTGGGGTTGTTTAACATTAAAAATAATGTTTTGGAAAATAAATTTTAGGAGAAATTTAGTGCTGGGGAAAAGGACCATATTCACAGTCCTGAAGACACAGATCCATAATCTGAAGGGTGCACTGGATGGGGACCGAATGTGCATCCCAGCTAGGTCAACAGCCAGGCACCACGAGGGCTGTCGCCTTCACGTGGGTTGGCTGTAGACGCGAACCACATCTTCCTGCCAACTCTCAGCCATCAAGGTCCCCCCCTTCCTTATTGCTCTCTAAAGGGTAGCAGGGTTTATCTGCAGAGCCGGCAGTTGATTGCTAGGCAGCTGGCAGCGTTACAACAAATCACCTTGTTCGGGAACAAAAGAGATATGGCAAAACCTGGCTTTCTGAAAAGCACTTTTCCTTGGTCCGCCAGGGGCAGAGGCTCACGGACTTAACGTTACCTGGAGAGTCCGTTCAGTGACGGGTGTCACAGCCATGGCGCTTGACTCTCCCAACAGAGATGGGGCCAGGGATCAGCAAAGGGCAAGTCATTTTGAGAGATGTGAGTCTGGATAGCTAGGTCTGCATCCCTTCATACATCTCGTGAGCCGTGCGACTTTGGGCAAGTTACTGGTACTTTCTCTTCCTCTACTTCCCCATCTATAAAATGGAGGTAATGATAGAACATAATCCTGAGGTCGTTTGGAGGATTAAATTAGAAAAGACATGTAAAGGGACATGTGCAAGGCATAGAGCAAAGAACTAACAATGTTGTTGATGATGATGTTGGTGATGATGTTGGTGATAATATTGGTGACGATGTAGGATGTTATCCCACATCGCATTACATGAAAACTATATAAATCAGATGGTTTGAGAAGCAGCAGCCATGGAGCCTAGAAATAATGAATTTCCTTTCGATTTCACCCCTCCTTTCTCTACTGGTAAAATTCCACTCATCCTTCAAGGCTTAGCCTAGCGAGTGAGAATCTTCTCTGTAGCCTTCCCTTACTTCTCCCACTACCTTGCCAAGGAAGAAGAAATTGCTCCTTCATTGAGTATTTCCGTAAGTTTTGCTCAGAATTCATTTTTATTTCATTTTGCACATTATAAAATATTTAGTTGGTTATATGAGTCTTTAATATCACACTGTAAGCTGATCTACACAAGGAACATATTTAATCTATCTCTGTGCCCACAGTGCGTAGTGGAATTGCATGAAGAGTTGGCTTACTGTTTACATGCTATTTAATCCTAGTGGGAAACAAATAGGAAAATCAAGGTGTCTTAAGAGTGTCTGCCTTGACCCAAATTGTTTCTCGGGTCTACTGAAAATCAGGAATGGCATTGGATTTCCTTCACATTTAAGACACCTGTAGACTCCATTAAGATACCTGGTCCCTCGCTATATTGGGGAGGAACGTTAATAAAATGACCCCTTTTAATCACTGTCGGTTTCCAAGTTTCATTTGGTTTGGGCTATGACTTCCTGGCATTACAGGCTCAGAAAAAAGTTCACAAGCACAGATGTCAACAAACTCTAGAGAAAGAGGATATATAGAAATAGTCTTATTTCTTTTGTTCATGACACATATCTAAAGAGCCTGAAACATATTTCAAAATCACAGGAGCATTATTTTTATTAAATGAAAAAATATTAAGATATACAAGTGATAAAAAAGCCATACAGTAATATATTGAAAATCTTAATGTTTGGGTGTTGGGCCAGATGAAAAATGATGGATATGGTAATTCAGTTCGGGGAAGCAAATGAACATCATCTAATATCATACTCCAAACCAAGTGTGTGGAAGGTGGACCAACAATGGTTCTCAAATTTCAGCAAGTAGCAGAATCGTCCATGAATATGGTATGGAATTCAGATTTCTGATGCCCAGCCCCCAGAGATTGTTTCAGGGGTCAGGGTGGAGCCAGGGGGAAATTTTGAGCATGTACAACAACATGTTATTTATAACTTTTATTCACATGCTACTATGCAACATCATACACATTATTAAAATTTCACAAAATAGAAATTGTAAAAGTTTATAAAAATAAATGTCATTGTTTACACTCCCAATAGATATTCTTGGATACCCCCTGGAGTAAATGCACCCGCCCCCCCAGAGATGAGTGCTCCAAAAAGGTGCTTTTCAAATTTTATTTATTAATTTATTTTGCTTTTCAAATTTTCATGGGCATATAAATAACCGGAGTTCTTCTTTAAATGTAGATTATAATTCAGTATGTCTGTTTGTTTTTTGTTTTGTTTTTGTTTTTAACAAGCTCCCAGATAATGCTGATGCTTCTGGACTACGAGCTACGCTTTCACTAGTGGAGGTCTGTGCAGTAGCTTCCCTATTATTGACCTAAATCCCAGTGCAAACTGAGGTTTTAACTGATCAAGCTCCCTTGACAACATTTTAATCTAGAAGACTTTCTGTAACTCTTAAGTTTTACTGATGTGAAACAGGGGAAAAGCGCCCTAAATAAGCCCGCCTCATCCCTATCCCTTTATGTACTTTCCTAGAACGGTTCTTTCAGCTTATCTCTTGAATTAACAAGCTAGTGCTCCCTGAAGTCATAAACAATGACTTTCCTGGATGCAACAGTGGGCAAGATTATTCTCCCTGATTAAGCCTTTGACAGGCAGCATCTTCGCAGCAAGCATCATGCCAGGTTTTATTAGTAAATTGGTCCCACAAAGTTTTTTCTTACCTGCAGATGCCCTAGCTCAGCAATCCTTCCCATAGATTGGAATGAACACATTTAAGAATGTCATGCTTGGTGGTACCAAGAACAATAATTAGACAAATTTACAAATCATAAGGAGATAAGTAGAATGCACTAATCTGTAGAGATTATTAAGTGGAAGTAGGAAACTTAAATAATTAATTCTTAAAATCATCCCAAGAAGGCTGCGTTTTTCCTGATGTACAGACACTGCAATTAGGTTACCGTGACAAGCCCATTTCAGATGAAACAGGAATTCTTCAATGTGCCTATTTAATGGAGCTGAAACATGTTATAGGGAATGATTTCATTACCGCATCCTTCCGACCCGAATGAAATCAGGACTCCAGAATATGCTGCCTTTTGAGTGATTCCACAGCATCCCGTGGGTAAGAGACAGGGGCTGGTAGTCCAAAAGATCTGACGTGCATAAAAATCACCATCAGATATCCCATTAATGTGTTTTAATAAAACAGGAAAGCACTATGCTTTTGCATGAGTCACCTGCCTGTCACTGATAAATCAGCCCTAAGAAGCAACAACACCCTTTGAGAATATTGAAAATCCTGCAGTGACATAGTGGTCGTGTTGTTAATGTTTAGATATTTATGTATTTCTTCTTTAAAAAAAAATAGCATGTATTAATTGCCCTACCCAGCCTGAGAGCTCTTGTTTACCAAGGCTGCTGCCTATTGAAGCCTACCCGAGAAGCACGAGAGCCTTTATTGGGAAGCTGCTGTTTTTGGTGTCTAGTGACCCAAATCCAATACAGCTTGATCACTTTGGCAGGTCTCGTAAACTTCTTGTGGGCTCACTTCCTTCTGTGCAACGGGAAAGTAATAATTATTGTCCTGGAAGATGAGATTCGAATACAACTCATTTTAAAGAGTTTAGCACGGGGTCCTCAATAGAATAGCAATCAATTGGTTTGCTTCTAGATCCTGCATGGAGTGTCCCTGCGTTATTGTAGGAATATTTCTATTCTGTCTCTGCAACTAGATTGGGCTGAGAATGCAAGAGTGGTCAAAAGGGAAATCGCTTTAGTGAGACAAAGTTCCCACTGTTCACTAAGACACATAAACTGAGTTCAGTTAGCAAATGTGGGTAAAATGAAATGCTTGAAAAGCCATCGACTGGGGTTGGGGAGGAGAAACAGGCCAGGCGGGGAGAACGCCCACAGACTCGAGGTGAGTCCAAGGACCCCTGGCCTCTGAGCAGAGAGCAGAGTCTCCATGTCCCAGGGGCTGCCCATCGTCGACTCAGCCACCCTGGTTTCCTTAGCAGTGGGCCCCTCTCTAGGTCTTGGACCTAACAATTAGAATATTCATTCGCCAGTGAAGTCAGCAATAAGTAGAAAAGCCACAACGTGTCGGACGAGGCTAGCTGCACGTCGGACAAGCAAGGTGCAAGGAAGCAGTAGGAGAAACCACCTACAACCACGGAAAGGGCGGCGCTTCGGAGAGTTTAGTGGCATTGCTCGTCTCCCCAGCTGACTTCAGTGGTGATGAAAATAAACCAAGTCATTTGCACATCTGCTTTGCCTGACCTGACTCTCAGGATGTCCACCCTTCAGAGAAGGACCTGGAACAAAGGACGAGAGTCTGCATCTGAGGAGCAGGTTGTCTTACACCTGACTGATGTTCAAATATTTGGTGATGAAATTGTAATTAGGACACCGGGTCACCGGTGCCTCTGAGACGGTGTTTTTGAAATTCTCTTTTGTTAAGCCTCGTCATGCTAGAAGGCATGCTACCACCACCACCACCACCAACAGAAAGATCCATAATTAAATAAGCTGAGGAACGGCTGCTTTCCATATCTCCATATTAGATATTCCTTTTATCAGCATATCAAAAGATCTGCCCTAAAGAAACTTGTTTAGGTTTTTATTTATTTATATTTTTGGTCTTGAATTTCCCAAATACAAATGAGCACAGACCACATTCATAAAAAAAAACGACTAACTTTGATTTATGGGAAGCTTATTTCCCGGCTCTGTCCTCACTCCCCTCTCTCTTCTGTTCTTCCCAATATCCGCCTTCCCCCACTCTCTTCCCCCCTCCTTCTTTCTCTTCCTCCCTCTTTTCCTCAACAATTTCTCTATACTTTGAGGATTGAGAGAGTCAACCCTGTAATATCCATTCTTACCAATACACTTCGTACAGAAAAACTGTACATTTAGGAAGGATTTCTGCATACGGAGCCTTAATAAACAGGATGTTCCGGACCTCTTGGTGCTAGCATCCAAGCAGCATTCCCATCACATCAGATCAAGAGAACATGCTACCAGTCTGGCTTACCCTGTTGACATTGATCTTGAACATTTGGCTTAGGTAGCATTCGCCAGGTTTCTCGGCCATAAAGGAACTCCTCCCCCACTTTCCACACTGTATTCTTTGGGAAAAAGTCACTCTGCATAGCCTAGGCCCAAGGAGCAAGGAGCTGTGCCCCACTTCCTTGAGGGTAGAGTATATATTCAGAGTTCTTCCACGTGAAAGATTGGTCACTTCTTCCCCATTTGTGTGTGTGTGTACGTATGTACGTGTGTATATATTTACCCATCCACTTATGTATTTATATCAGAATGGTTATTTATTTTATACTTTGGGTTATAATCCAATGCTACTTAATTTATGTTGTTGCTTAACACATCCTAACTATGGCCATGAGGCTGGAGGGGGTACAGTGGGGTGGATTCCCTACCGCTGACTGGGATGGGGTCTGGCAGAGTCTTTTCTCCTGAAGAGTAAGCCATCCTTATGGAGGGCAGGCTGGGCACATTTCACAAGGATTGCTCTTCTCTTCCCCCAGCCAGAGCCAGGAGAGACTCTCTCACAGGTCTTCACCATGAGCACCTATTGTTCTTCTTGTGTTTCTACCAGTTTCTGGCTCCTGAAGCTTTTTCTTAGGGGTAAAGAGACCTCACCTTTGACTCCGCGTTGCCTGTCTCTCCAGATTTCATGGTGGTCATCTGCCCTGTGAGGTCGGGGTCCAAAATTAGCTTTTAATTTGTCCAGGTTTTTCTTGTGGAGGGATGGGAATGATGATTTACACATCAAAGCGGAAACTGGGAGTCAAGCTACGTGTAATTGTATTTTCTGAACATGAAAATGATCAGGTGAGAGAATATGAGTTCATCAGAATGAACTTATTACACTCGTTAGCACAGGACGAAGTATCTTTTGCCACGCCGTGAAAGATGGTCAACCAGCAGCACTGTTTTACTGGACACTGAAAAGTCACAGGAACAGCAAAGGCCCATGGCTATTTCAGAAGAGAATGTGTTATCAGACGTCCTGGCTGGGTTTCAAATGTGCGTGGAAGCAGGTGATGCAATTTGATGAGCTGTAGCACCAACGACTTACACCTAAGCCCGAAATTTGGGAAAAGATACTGGGCCAACCAAGAGGTGGCAGAAATAAATATGCCACCTGTGCAGGGGGCAGGTATTGCTCCTCTGAATTTGCTCGGCCTCCTGAATTAAACAGCCACAGATCTGAAATAAAACAGGAATTCTAGAAATTTCTTAGAAAAAAATATTACTTCGTAGTTGGGAAGTATACAGCATTAAGTGGCGAGCTCGTTTTATTATCGTCATTGCTGAGGTTTCTCCTAGGTTCCAATACTTTGAAAATTATTTTCTACTTTTTTTCCACATCCACAGGCCTCTTCTACTCGTCGTCTCTAACTGTTTTTCTCTAAGTTTCTTCTAAGGCTCTTGAAACTCAGATATACTTATTAAATGTGAGCTCATACCGCAAGACTTTGATGCTCCAGTTAGATGGCTTATTATACGTTTTATATATATATATATTTTTAAATGTAAAGAACGTAAAGGTGAAGTACATCCACAGATGCGCTGCCTAAATATCGTCCAGTGTGGTAACAGGGATGCAAAACTTAGAAAAGCAGAAGATAAGTGGTAGCAGATTGTTTAGTTGAGAGCAAAAGCTCAAGAGGGTGGACAAGACAGGTACTTTTACTGGGTGGATATAGAGACCAGAGGGAAAAAAAGATAGTTCTGTCAATAAAGCCTGCTTGGTTGGAGCTTCAGTGTGTATCTTGGGGAGAGCTGAGTTGGGGTATCCCCAGTTGAGATGGGATCAATGCGAAGGTTTCCATGCTACTCCATGTCTGTGGAAAAGGTCGATGAAAGGGACACTTAGTAAACCTTTCCTCGTGATTTTGCCCGAAGCTCCTCATGCTGGGGTCTCTGGTACTAGGACAGCTGTGGAGAAGAAGAGAATGTCCTCCAGTGGCAACAAAGACAAACATAAATGGGGATTCAAAGCAAAAAGAGATTTGGGTTAAGGTTCTCTGCCCCCTTTTGGTCTTTCAAAACTGGGCTCTAAACTCAATTTTGTTGTGAGCTCCTGGTTTTCCTGCGAGCAAACATGAGTTACCAAGAGTCTATGACTCTCCATTTCTTTTCTGTTCAATAAATATTTATTGAGCACCTTCCATCTTTTAGCTTTTGTGATAGATGCCAATTACACTACAGTGAAAGAGACAGACGTTGTAGTTCATGCTATTTTGGAAGCTATAGTCAGAAAGACATGATAAATAGTGTTTTCTCTTCTAAGATGACAGGCTGAGGACATGCTGCATATCCAATAATTCTGCATTAGACCCATAGAAATGGTAGGAAAAAATATTTCTTAAAGAAATGAATTATGTAGTCTCATATAAAGATAAGACATAGTTTGCTCTTCAGACCGGATGTCCATCATGGGTGCTCTAGGCCCAGAGGCGGAAAAGGCAGGAGTGAGAGAAAGGCCATGCTCAGTCGATGAGGGAATTCTCTGGAGGGCCAGGACGCGATGGCTGACCCCTGCAGCCCTCCTTTTACACCAGGCACAGCCAGGGAGCTGTCTGCCTGCAAGTTAGAGCACAGCGTGTGGGAGCCTGACCTGGAGTGGCAGGGGAAACGTGAAGTCACCCTGCTCCGAAGAGCAGCCACCGAAGGGCCCCCACTCCCCACTGTTTACCAAAGTTATGGGGCCTGTCTCAGTGGGCGGTGCCGACAGATGCAGGATCTCAGCTACAAAGAGAGAACAATCAATAATCACTTGAGAAATGCTGAAACCATAAAAGAAAGGCCAGCACAGCTTGTACCGGGGGGAAGAAACGAGAGGGACTAGATCAACGAAAAAATGTTGTCAAATAAGCGTGGTAAAGAAAACGAGGGAAGATGGGGAAGAGGGTTCTAGGTAGAAGGCATGGCCTACGCGAAGGCTCCGAGACAAGAGGGAATGTGACTCCGTGGAGGTGCTGAATGTTCTCCTGTGTACCTGGAGTAGGAAACACGAGGAGGAGATAGTTGAGAGGTGACCTTAGCAGGGTAGGGAGAGGCTAGTTTGTAGACCTTTTAAATCATGTTTAAAATTTAGACTTATCCTGGGACAACCGAATGTGATTTAAAGACTTTAATCAAAGAAATGAGAATGGCCTGATTGACCTGTGACCAAAGATCATGCGTTAGCAAACTTTTCCTGTGAAGGACCAGACGGAAAATACTTTAGGCTTTTGGAATTATAAATTCTCTGCACAACTGTTAAATTCTGCCATCGTGGGATGAAAGCAGCTGTGAACAATACTTAAATGAGAGTGACTATGTTCCCCCAAAGCTTTATTTATTCCAACAGGTAGTGGGCCGGACTTGGCCAGTTGGGCCACAGTTTGTTAACCCCCCATGCAGAAGCAGTAAAACCAGAAAGAAAAGTGAATAAACTGTTTAACTCAGTTGCTTTAACTTAGTTAACTGAGGATACAGAAAGCCTTTTTTTCAAATTCTTTTCTCTTTTTTACTGAATCTGAAATGACTTGCATCAAAAAGGTTGGAACTGTGATTTTGTTTTTTAATTTCTTACGGTGACAGGTTTAAAACTGGGGAAATCTTGCCTTCTATATATCTTAGCCTCATTCCCTCCTGTCACGCGAGCAACATCTCTCTCACTGCTGCCAAAATGGCCACGTCTGCTGCTGGGTCAGACCAATTATTTCCTAAATGGTTCGTAGTTACCTGCACTTCAAATGCACAACTTCTGGGGGGGGGAGGGGGGGTGGTGCATAACAGTGGCTGGCACGCATCGTGCTCCACACATCCGTTATTCCAGCAACACATCAGTCTGCTCAATTAAAGCCATGACTACAAAGCAGCTGTGTACCTGGTATCACTGCTCTGCCACAGCCCCTATTTAAATATCTGACGTTCAGAGCCCTTTTCTGCTTAGCTACGTACTTTATCCCAGTTTAAAACTAAATTGCAAGAAAGCATCAACAGTATTCTTAAAAGTAAATCTTTCCATACCCCCTCATATCACTGCTTCATAGAAAATGTTTTGAAATAACTTCTCTGTCTCTTGAGTCTTATTTTTAAATTACCAAGGAGACCATTGAGCGTTAGGATGAGAGTCAGATCTGAGGAACGCTGGCACCGTTAGTTTTAGAAACTGGTTTCTCCCAATTTGGGGAGAAGTAGCAAAATGATTATAAAAATAGTAATAATAATAATAGTTAACACTGATCGAATGTGTAGTCAAAACTCTTCTAAAAATACTGCATTTAATTCTCACAACGAATCTATTAGGAAGTTACTGTTTTTCACCTAGGAAAAATGAGGAATTGGCAGAGCCAGGCCTCGGTTTCTGGGTGGGGGACTCGGGAACTCATGCTGTGCTCTGGCTGACAGTATCATCCCCACATCGAACACCTCACACAGTCCTAACACCTGGCTCACCCACCAGGAAATCTTTATTATTGATCACATGATTAGATATTAATTATAAAAGGGATACTTTGTTTCTGTGTCCGACCATTCGGCCTCACACACATTGTCACATTCAGCCAGATGAGCCAGGTTAAAATAGAAGTAAAGAGACACTGCAAAGGAAAATCATAATTTTAAAGATGAGAAAACAAGTGTTCCTGGCCTCGCAGGCTGGAACTAGCAGAGCTAGGGCCTCAGTCTGGGCTTTTTAACACCAGGCGGAATGCTGCTTCTGGGTACACCTGCTCCTAACAGAGTCTTCCTCAGGAGTTCCCTTTCCCCAGGGCATTTGATGCTTCCCTGTGATTAAAACACAAATGATTTCAGAAAGCTCTCGACGGCAGAGTCTAAAGGTGGGCCTGACCCCCGGGCAGGTATTTGGGGCTGTGGAAACATTCTGCACTCCAGATCACAAGGCCTGCTTATACGAAGAGCTGATCTGTGTTTGGGAACCAATTTAATGTACTGTCTGGATATTCTGAAAGAATATCTGGAAGTATTTTTATGTACTGACTTTATATATTAAATCTCTTGATAGGTAGGAAGATTATCTATCTATCATCTCTCTATCTATCTATCTATCTATCTATCTATCTAAATTGTGCCTAAGATTTCTTTCTGGAACCCTGAAAAGATTATGCCATTACGCAAAGAGGGATAGACAAGTTAAAGCCATCTATAGATAAACATCATATTATACTAAATTTATTATATTAGTCATAACTGTGCTATTTATGTCATAGTCCTGTTGTGATCATCTCGCAGATTGGACAAAGCTGCCACCCAAGATTTGATTCACATATCGAGACTGATGATGCCATACATGAGAGGATATGAAAGGTTTATAATTCACATAATGAGGCTTTCTGGGAGAGTGTCGCAGATCCCAGGCAGGTCTTAAATGTCTTAAGAGAGCAGAGAGGGACAGCTGGCTTAAGGTTTAGTGGGGCTGAGAGGTAGAATTGGGTTGCCTCTCACTGTCGGGGCTTGCATGGTTTGAATTTCCTGCCAGCACTAAACGAGGGAGCCCCCAAGCATTCTGATTACCATGCTCAGGTGCAGGACAAGGAAGGAGGAGAAATTGTGGGGCCTGAAGATCATCAATGGTCAGGTATCAAAAGTGGAGTCAGATTCTGCACGATAAACCCCCTCCTACACCCTACTTATTCCTTGTATATCAATAGTCAGGATTGGTTGTTGTACCTTTGTTTCAGTTACTTCAGTTGTGTTGTGTCCACACAACTGTGAACTGCATGGGGCCATTATTTATCAGTTTTATTCATTAGTGGATATGCAGAACTGATCATAACACCTGACATATATATAATAGATGATCAAAATAGTCGATGGAAAGCAACAGGTACATGGAAAAGTGTTGATCACCAATCATTAGGGACATGCCAATCAAACCCACAATGAGATATCACAAATGGGTATCATCAAAAAAGATAAGAGATGACAAATGTTTGCGGGGGTGTGAGAAAAGGAAGCCCTTGTGCACTGTTGGTGGGAATGTAAATTGTTGTAGCCGCTATGGAAAACAACGTGGAAGCTTCTCAACAAGTGGAAAATAGAACTACCGTACGATCCAAACCAGCGATCTCACTTCTAGGTACATATCCAAAAGAAAGGAAAACAGAATATTTAGGAGAGGTATGCACTGCCATGTTCATGCTCATTACAGCATTGTTCACAGTAGCCGAGATATGGAAATAACCCAAGTGTCCGACAATGGATGAATGAATAAAGAGGACATAGAATATATATATAATTGAATATTATTCAGCAAAGAGAAAGAAGGACATCCTGCCATTTGTGACAAAATGGACGGATGCAGTTTGAAGGCCTCATGCTGAGTGAGATGAGTCAAACAGAGAAGGAAAAATACTGCATGGTATAACTTGCAGGGAGAACCTTAAAAAAAAAAATTGAAACTCATAGAAACAGACAATAGAGAAGTGGTTGTCAGGAGCTAGGCGTGGGGGTGGGGAATAGAAGTTGGTAGAAGGGTCCAAATTTCCAGCTATAAGACGAATAAGTTCCGAGGGTCTAATGTAAAACGCGGCGACTAGAGTCGATAACACGGTCTTGTGTAATTGATGTTTGCTAGGAGAGCAGAACTTAAATATTCTCACCGAAATAAAAAGTAAGTTTGTGGATGCTAATTAACTGGATGGGGTAACCTTCTCAATGTATATGTACGTCACGTCACCACAATGGACACTATAAGCACTTTACGACTTTCTGTCAATTATACCTCATTGACGCTGAAGTTAAAACAACAAAAGCAAACAAAAAACAAACAAACAAAATAGTCATTGTATAAATGAAGTTACAGGTGGCTCGGTGCTAGATGTCGGGTGTAGAGCAGCGTCAGGTCACGGTTCTTCCACTGAAGTCCCCAGGTTTTCTTAACTGTCAGGCGAAGTAGTTTAGCCCTAGCTATGTGGCTAGAAGGCAGGAGGAAAGATAGACAAGTAAACACGGCAGGAAGGCATGACAGGCACCACCAAAACATGCATGTTTCTACCTTACCCCAGGCACCGCGGTCCTGCACAGAAAGGCCCTCAGACTTTTGATCCATGCATGAGGTAGACCTGAGTGAGGGGCCTGCAAAGTTGAGTTCCAGTTTATAGTGGCTCTTTATCCTGGGAAAACAAACCAGAAAAAAAAAATCGGGCTCCTTAGGAGCCTCCCAGGAATTTCTGAAACTCCGCAAGCCTTACCCACTTTTCCCCCACCGCTTCACACCACCTCTTATCAGACACTTACTGCAAATAGGAGGCGTGAAACAGTCAAGCAAACCAGAAAAAAATGGGGGCGGGGGAGAGGGAAATGCTGACAAAATCAAATTTTTGTGCCAAATTCTATTTTTTTAAAGTGCCTCTTGTTGCTTCTCACTCCCCATTTCAAATCTTCCTTTGAACCTTCCCCTCACTCCGGTGTTCTCTGGAATGCTAGTTCCACGTATGTCCTGCGAGGGCTTGGAGTCATCGCTCAAGTAAGCGTGAGGAACTGCTAGGTATTCTAGCTCTCCCTGCGAGAGCCACAATGCCCACAGCATATTCCTAGCTCTGGGATTCTCTGAATTTTCCAAATCTTCCCAACCACTGAGCACGTCCCCAGGACACTTTGTAAGTTCCCAGGGAACTGGTGTTTGCAGAACAAGCTCTGGGACATACTGGAGTGAAAGACAGAGTCTTGGCCCCTGAAAATAAGCCTTAGATGATTTACTTTTCTGGAATCTTCCAGCTCCTCCAAGTTCATCATGACCTTCTTTCCTTTTCTTTCATCTCTGACCTTTGGCAGTGAGCTGCTTGTAGATTTTAAGTGACAAGGTTCTCCCTTATGTAGCTAGGGCTTGCTCGTGGCTGCCTCCTCTGCCTTGTAGTCATAGAACCTTGGTTGCGTCTGGGATGGTTAGCCTCAGTTGACTCATAAGTAAAGTAGAGGATTTGGCAAATAAATGATCTTTAAGATCCCTTCACACTCCATTTTATAGCCATCTTGTGATTTTTTTCTCCCCCGCAGTCCTTGGGTGTGTTACTTCCTTTCTCTAAGTCTCCCTTTCTTTATCTTCATAGCTGGGGGAATAACAGAACATACGTCATATGATTCCGTGAAGATTAGATGGAATGAGGAAGGCGAGAGCTTGCTGTTATGGTGTAATCAGTAGAACTTGATAAAAATTAATAATAAGATCAAACTACCGCTTATAAGAAAATGATCCCAACATTACCTAGGGTTGGTCTTGCTTGAGATTGATACATCCTGTGTGCTCTCTGGCTTTGAAAGCCTTTTACGGATGTAAAAATAACTCTTAAAATGTTCTTAGCAGTGTAGTTCAAAGAATGTTAATGTGCTCTGAGGCCAAATAAAGGGAAGCTCAATTGCTATAAACTTAATTTTTAAACACCCTAAATAAATACGTGTTTTCCCTAATGGCAGAGAGTCAACGCTCGTCAGAATCTTGAAGGGCAGAAAGTGACGGGACATAGATCACGGTTTCCCAGGAAACTAGGTAGAGGAGCCCAAAGGCCTACTAAAATGATCTGACTTTGAGAATAACTTTTGTACACAGGAGACTTTAACTTGACACTGTAGTTTTCCTCCCCGATTTTATTTGGTGCTCAAAGAGGCAGGTGAAGGAGACAGAATCGTATTATCATTACCTTCGGATGTGCCTCAACCCCACATGTCCAAAGCCAAACCAGCCAGCTGCCAGTTGCGGACTGGACCCTCTTTCTGCCTTGGTGTCTGACTATACTTCCCAGCCAGTTGCCCAGACCCCGTGCCTGGAGTTATCCTCTGCTCCTTCTTCTCTTCTCTTCACTTTCACCAGTCTTCAAGGCCCCTTGAGTCAATCTCTAAAGTCTCTGCCAGCCAGACTCCTAACGTTCTTCCTGAAACCTCCTTTTGAACCCACCCCATCCTAGTCAATGGCAATTTCATCCTTCAAGCTGCTTTGATGCCAAACATTGAAATCAAGCCTGATCCCTTTCTTTCCCTCATTCTCATGTCCAGTCCATCGTCGAATACTGATAACTCTTCATCTTCAAAATCCGTACAGAATCTTACTGACCCACACCTTCACTCCCAAATGGGTCCAAAGCACCATTTCTCAAGCCTAATTTGTCCTTTCAGCAAGTTTTTAGCTGGTCTTCTGGTTATTGTTCATATCTTCCTATAGAACAAACTTTTCCAAATTTGGCATTATTAACATTTGGATACAGATCATTCTTTGTTGTTAAGGGCTGTCCTGGACAGGTAACCCTGGCCTCTACCTACCAGATGCTAGTACCATCCCCTCACCCCCATCACTTGTGGCACTGAAAACCTGATAGTAAATTCTCTATGCCTTAGAGGAAGGCACCACCATCACCCCCCTAATCCATAATCTACCTTTTCCGCCTTGAGTATGTTTCTTCATCCACACTGGCATGCTGGCCTTTGTCCTACCTCCAAAGCTTTGCGCTTGCTCTTTCTTCCACCAGGAGAAATTTTCCCTAAATATCCACTTGGTTTGGTGCTTCATCTCCTTAAGGTGGTACCTCCATGTAGTCATATGATATTGTACATTGCCCCCAGCGAGATTATGCTTTAAAATAACATTTGATCCCTGGGGTGTATGTTCCCAAAATATTGTTAAATAACAAAGAATGACCTAGAAAAAAATGTACGTTATGACACCTATTTTGCTAAGGGGAGAACCAAGTACATATTTGTACACATATTACTACTAATAAATACAGAAAATACACCGAAGGACAGACACACCTGTGTTAACACCTGTGTTTATCTCTGTGCAGAAGCTACATAACCAATTTGTTCACCGAGTACTTCTCTGTATTGTCCAAATTTATATTATAAAGATATTTTATTTCATAAAGAAAAATAATGAATACTATTTTTAAAAGGGAACAGCATCATAACCCTAAATGTCTCCAAGATCCAACAACCAGTTGGGAAAATGTGGAGATGTGGAGCGAGGGGAACTTCAGTGTACCCGACCTTAAACTACTGCTAATGAAGACCAAGGGCATGCATTTAGAGGCTTTAAGTAAGACAGAGAGAGGAAACTGAATTAAGTGACCTAGAATGTTTACATTTATGGGGACCTTGGCAATCATGGAATATGACATCCTCTTCTTTAATAAGGCAGGAGCTCCAGAGAAATCAACCAACCCAAAGTCACACAATTAAATAGTCGCAGAGATGGGAATGTTCAATTATTTTTTCATCAAACATTTATTAAGTTTCCACTCTGCGCTGGGTGCTAGGGATGCCATGGTGAGCGATAAATGCAAGCCTTGCTCTTGAGTGCAATTGGGAAGAAACACAAATGCACATCCAAACGCTATAGAAATGAGCCACCTCGTATAGAAGTCACTCGCCACATGTGGCCCTCGAGCACTTGAAACGTGTCCGGTGAATGAGAAGTGCTTTAAGTCTGAAACACACACTGGATTTACATAAAGAATGTATAATATCCCCTCAATACTTTTATATTGATCGCATACCAAAATGGCATGTTCAGTTAGATAAAATATATTATTAAAATTAATTTTGCCTGTTTCTTTTTACCTTTTTTTAAACATGGCCACTAAAAAATTTCAAATTATATATGTGGCTTGCATTCTGTAACTTTCGGACAGTGCTGCATGTGCATTTTGATAAATATTTGTCAGGCCCTTAGAAATGAGAATAGAGGACGAGGAGATTTAAAGTTCCTTTCTCAGTCTTGGGGACAGAGAAAGCCTAGGAAAGGAAGTGCCATATAAGCTGTGACCTGGATAGTAAGTGAAGTTTAGGCTAGGAACAGGGTAGGGATAAGGTGGGAGATGAATCAAAGGCAAACCAAATATTTAGCGAGGGCCACCATTTGCAAAGTTTGACTCTCGTATTCTCAAAATATTAAATAGCAAGTTGCAATCTTTTTTATTTTTTTAATGGATTTTCCCTTCACATGGGAACTTTGACAGTCCCTTAATGCCAGGCCTGGGAGTGACCGTGTGGACCTCAGGGACGCCAACTCCACCAGCACTGTCCTTCCTCCCGTATCTTCTGAGATAAGCTCATTTCAGGGAAGGGCGAATTCTGCCTAGACCAGAGGAAAATAATGACATTGAATTAGCTAGATAGATGGCAATGAGTAATCCGCATGAAATTCGTAAATTTGGATTGGGAAGGGAGATTCAGCATTGGTCAGAGTGCCTCTGATTATGCAATTTATTCTCAGCCAAGAAAATGAATGTGCTCCATAAAATATTTCTGGAATAACCTTTTAGTGAAAAACAATAGAAATTGTAAGACAGATTAAGGTTTAGTGTCGCCAGAGATTATAGTGTGAACAGACTGTCCTCATAGGGTCTGTTTAACGGGTGACAAGTTGGAGGAGGGGAAAGCTGTAAGGATATTTGACATGAAAAATGTGAATTTGCTCTCTGAGTGTTTACTAGCGTTCACAAGTAGCAGGAAATGAGCCGTGAAATGTATTGTCAAACATTCAGTGCTCGAAATATAATGCATTGCTTTAAGTTGGGCTTTTTGCTTCCTGAGATCCTTATTCTCCATGTGCCCACCCCTGGGATAGAAGAATTGGCCTTTGATTGTGTCCTTCCCAAACCAGAATGGCAAGCCGTGGCAGAAATTGGGAACTGGCTTTCCGAAAGCCGTTGGTAGCGCCCTTGTCCTGCGCCTGCCTTGATCGTAGAGACCTGCTGGCCTCTTGCATTTGGTGGTGGTCATGTGACTCGTTTTTCTCCCAAAGGGATTCGAGTGTTAGTCTCCAGGGAAGATTTCTCTTTCCCCATAAGAAAACACAAAGCCCTGCTCAAGGAGACCCCTTCCCCTCTCCTCCTCCTTCCGCCTGACTCCTAGAGTAGGAGTGACACTGGCTGCTACCACCACAGATACGGGGGCACCGTGGAGAGGATGACAGAACACTTCCATGTGGGTTGGTCCTCGGATGGGGAGAAACCACAGTTGTGGAGAGCAGATGTCAATGATTTCAGACACCATTAACTGCGTCAGTATTGCCAAAAGAGCTGATAATTAGTGGACACCAGGAAGGTGCATAAACACTCTTCGAGAAAAATCAGAGCTAGAAGGTTTATTTCCCAACCTAGAGAAATTCACCTGCTAACTAGGACTGATGTGTAGTTCGCATACGGCATCAAAAGCTGGAAGAATTCCAGAATTTGTTCCAGTTTTGTTCAAGCATAAACTTCCCATTTTCATTAAAAATCAGTTTCAGGTAGAAATGCTCATATTTTAATCACCCTCACTTTTTTTGGAGGGGTGGGGTACAAACTAAAAACGGTTTGTTAAGTAAATTTAGCAAAATCCATAGTTCGATTCGGTTCGATTGGTCAGCTAGATGGGATGCCAGACAAGGTGTGCAGAAATACCAGGTTTCGATACTCATCTGCAATTTCTTCACTGAAATGTAAAAATCGCTCCACCGAATCTCCCTGTTCAAAAGCTGGGTACGTGGCTGATTTGGGTCTGCTGTTCTCTTAGCATCTGGCAAATGCCAATCCAAATGTAGACATGTGTATGACGTATCCAGTGTCTACTGTAAATATACGTTTGGATGTAAATGGATAGGTACGTGCCCACATACACACGTGTGTGTGATGTGTGTTTCATACATGCCATCTGCCCGCGCATCGCGCTATGTGTGTGTATGTCCACACACACTAGCTGTTCCTGATTCCGCATCTTACATTTCCAGCCTCGCAAAGTGTTTCTCTTCTGCGTATGGAAATTGGTAAGAGTCCCACCTCCCTTTTGCTGTCAATCTCTGGTCATTATTTATAGTTCCACCTCATAAATGTCTCATGTGCATAAATGATTTATGCTTGACATTAAGGGCGCCGCCAACGGCCGACCACTTCAGGGGCGATGGCATCCGGTTTGCTAAACAGCTTCCACTCGTGGGCCCTTAAAACCCATCTCTTCCCTAAGCCGTCGCCCTGCCCCTGTGGTGGGTGGTTCTGGGGTCGAGAGGGTGGAGCAGAGAGCACTAGGGGATTCATCTTTCCTCTGTGAGGGCAGTGCCTGCTCTTGTTCTCACTAAAAAATTTTCAAAGTTAGGAATAGAAAACAAATGAAATGTAACCTGGCGATAAAAACATCAAGTGTTAATACAACGCTTTATGACAAACGAGGCGTTTTCCTACATGTGAATTCATTGAATTCTCATAAAAACTCTGTGACAGAGGCAGAACGACAATCCTGATTGTCCTTTTCCAGATGCAGGAGGCAGATTCCGCGACGTCACACGACTTGCTTAAGGTCACACAGCTAGTAAGTTTCAGAGCCAAGAAGAGAAATCCAACCTTGTACTAACTCCTCCTCCAGCAAGTTTTTCACTTTGTCCTTCACGGTGGTTTTTGTCTAAGCAAAAGGCATATTATCTTTCCAATTGTTACCCTAGTAGCAAACTTACTAGCCTCGTAGCACATTCTGAAAGCTGATGAAGTACCATGTCGTAACTGGGTGCAGAGTTTTAGCTTCTAGGAGCTCTGTAGCTCTACCTGCTCATTTAGTCCTTTCATTGTCCTCCTGCTCCAGGAAAGCCAGTCCCCCAGTGAAGCTGCAAATGAGAAACAAAGCACTGGCTTGCATCTAGTCCTAATTCTCTGCCGAGTTTTGTGTCCTGACTGAAGGCATCACTCAACCACATTCTCTCCTGTCCATTATCCATCGCCTCCCTTGATCAGGTCCCATTTGCACTGTACCACAATACATCCCTTTGTCTTTCCAACGAGGCCACTGGGTAAGAGGGGATGTCAGCATGTAGCCAGCTCCACTACCGTGCTCCTGGCTGTCTCTGCTCCTAGATTTTTCATCCCTTTCTTTCCTGCTTAGGCTTAGATGCAAACATCCATCCAACCTGGGAAATAGTACTCAGAGTGAAGTTAAGGAAACATGAGAAAAAGGAGCAAGAACCAGGAGCCACTGAGAGCAGAATTCTTTGAGGGCCACTGTAGTGACCGGCACAATTTTAAACACTGAAAAAAAAATCCGTGTCAACTGGGTATCAGAAATGAATTTTAAAAACCTCACCCTGCCCAGGGCTGCCAATAGCAAAGAGTCCCTCAGGGCCAAAGCAGTTTCGCCTACAGTGCTCCCTGAGCTAAGAAAATCAAGTGTCTAAATCCATATCTTCACCTTTCCTAAAGATGGAAAGCTACAAAAGCCAATTTCTATTTTTGGTCAACCTGCAGAAGGCGGCCAAATGCGAGCTCCAGTTTTAATGTAAGATTTCTCCCAATTAAAAAAACAAAACAAAACATGCTTCTATGGTTATCAGGTTTATATGAACCCCGTAATGTTAACACTATTGAGCATTACTTATTCAAGGCCGATCTCTACCGAAATAAATTTTGGAAAGTCAGGCTCTAGTGTTTTGGGAGCGAATTCCTAAAAATTACTTTCAAAAGGGAAATGAGCCATGCTCTTTTTGAATGAAAATTGAAGATGCAAGTTCGTTCGTGTTGACTTCATCCCTTGGCGAAGGTTTCATTAAGTGCCGACGTCCTGCCTGTTACCATTAGGAAGGAGAGGGTGTAGGCTTCCCCGCTTCACGTGGGCTCTCTGACTGTTGGGAACGGGTAGGTTTGCGTCGGTGCTGCTGACCGCTTTGTCCTGGGTGATCGAGATGGGGTCAGTGATCCAAGCTCCTTCTTCAGCCACCACGGGACGAGTACGAGCTTTCTCCTTCTGAAAGTGAGGCAGCCTCAGACACAGTTCAGACCCCTGACTCCCGGCCTTCTGTGGGTTTAAACGTCTCCTGACCTTCTCGCCTTGTATGCCCACTACCCTTACCTTGATCTGTCTTTTGTCTTATTTCCTCAAGACCTTCCTCTCTGATGCAATTGATCTGATTAATTGATTGGCAACGATGGCTTACAGACACCAGCTTGATGGGCTGTCCCACCTGCCCCGCCCAGGCACTTAGCGGGTCTGTGTCAAATCCTGGGAGTTCTCTTGCCCTACTGCCCTCCATTCAGCAGCAAAGGCCTTCACCTGAAGGCCCAGCCATCAAGTCAGGGACGTGTCTCCATCCCTTGCTCATAAAATTTGAAGCTGCTGCTGCTGCCATCTTCATTTCATTGTGAGTCACTTGAATTCTCAGCATTTACCTCTTGGTAATCATAAAAATTTGGTGAAGTCAGAAGAATTTTCCCCCCTTCAAGAAATGAAGGTGAATAGATCCTTTGATAGGTCTTTGAAAGTGAATAGATCCAACGATCGACGACTGGTAGGAATTTCAAAGAAATTCCACATTGTTTTTCTTTCGCAAACGTCTAGAGATCTATAGTTGCAGAATCTTGTATTTTCCCTCCCCCTCCTACTTCTTTTTATCAAGATTCTCATCTTTTGTGAATATGCAACAAGGTCTTCTTGTGGCTGGAAAAAAAATAGCGCTGAATTTGAAGAGTCAGGAAACTCCAAGTCTCCTGCTGGCGAATGACTATGGACAAGTTATTTAAACTTATCCCCGTTTCACAGGTGTAGAACTGGTATTCAGAGAGGTTTAGTAGTTTGCTGAACGTGGCACAGCTGATAAGTGGTACAGCTGGACTTTGAACACAGGCCTCCTGGCACCAAATTTCATCTCTTAATCACTATTTTCTCATGAGAATTAAGTGGGGTAATAAGGACTGAAAACCTGGACTCTGAACAAGTAACACCTAATCTGTATTGGAACCCACACACCTTCTCCACTGAGGTGTATTCCCAGGTGTGTTTCAAAGCCACCCTTCCTGGCCTTTCCTACACCTGGTGTCACCTGAGCACTTGCATCCCTCTTGGTTCGGTGAGTCTTCATCCCACATGCACTGTCCCTTAGTGACTACACACAGAAGAGATGGAGCCCACGGCACTTGGGAAGCCCTTCATTTCAACCCTGATGTGCTCACTTTCACCTCTTTGATCTAGTGGGTTTCTACCCCAAATTTGACTTGAAGAAAGCCAGCTGCTTCTTACAAAGCTCCTCACTCACACCCATTTGCATTTGAAATTCGCAATCTTTGGCCAACCCTTTTATGTTGTTCACTAAGGACCTAGAGGTAACTAGGGAAAGCGAGTAGGATTTAGGAAATAGGACTTGTGTATGTCCCTACAACAGCCAAGGACTTGGACCAGGACCAGAACCGATGCCATCTGGGGGAGGGCCGGCAGAAGCAGAAGGAAAGCACTTCTGGACGGCAGTTCCAGATAGATCTTGCTTGATAATGACCCGCACCGGCTATGCCAGACAGAGTGATCATTTCAGTATTTGAGGAGGGTCTTTCCTGTCTATGATTTTGACTACATCCATGGCGCACGCCTTTTCTTTTATTCCTTTTAAATGTTTGAAGTGACTGGTTGCATTCTGGAGAAGAATAAGAAGCTCCAAGCCATGCAACAGTAGTAATAATTACAGTTGATCATCACCCTAGCATCACCACGTGGCACAGTCATCTCGACTCAGTTCCCCAAGCCATCCTGACACCGGGCCACTGCCGAATCAACCGTTCACAGCCCTGACTGAGTTCTACAAACTCACGAGACAAAGTTCTCACATTTTAAGTAAATACTTGTCCTTCTCTTGACAAACTATTCTAGGCTCTTACTGATCCCATTAACATTCAACAAGTCAGATGTTCCCCTCTCTCATATCAACGAGTCTGGAGATAGGTGGCTTCTGACCCTGGCTCAGCTCTTCCAGGATACCTGATGTGAGGTCAGAATTTCTGAAATGATCTTCCCCTTGCTGGTCTTGACTTTAAAATCGTGGTCACAGGTCTAGGCAGCACCCCCATTCAAGGCAGCAAGAGGGGACACGGGCTCTCTTACTTATTGTCGGTGTGAGTTATTCTCTGCTTCATACTGCACTGGGCACCCTCTGTGCTCCCGTGTTGCGGTTGATAGGCTTTGCCCCCAGTATGTGCAGTAGAGGTCAGTTTTATACTTGGATCGACACGTAGCAAACCCATTGATGCCCCAGGAAATGACTGAAGAACTGGTCCCTTAGGCTGTAGTGAACGTATAGACGTGGTTCACTCTGAAAACAAAACAAGCAGACACCAGGGAAGACCGGGGGTTGCCTACCTGGTTTGAACATCGTTGCACGAGTGGATGCTCTGATCCCAGTTCTTACCTTCCCCCCACTTCAGCACCAGCTTGCAACACTGCACTGCTTCTTGCCCAAGCTTGTCCCTAATGTACCGTCTCTACACTGCCTGAAAAGCGCTCCCCCAGACTCAGACAGGACTGGAACTCCAGTGTGCATTCTCAGCTCAAATGTCACCCCTCTTGGGAGCCTTCTGTGACCACACCGTCTCCATTTGCCCGCTCCCAGCTCACTCTTCATCACCCTGCTGTGTGATTATCTCTCCGTCGCACTCACTTCTCACCATCTGCTTGTTTTCTCTTGGTCATTCGTACAGGATCTAAGTTCCGTGACCACAGAGAGTCTGTTCTCTTCACCACACACCTGGAAGACGTAGGTGAACACCTAAACAGGTGTTACCTTCACGAGAAAATGAGCCAACAGTAGTCATCAGGAGGAAGCCCAGGGTTTTCGGTGATTTCGGGGAAGGTGAACGACTTATTAAAGGGGACAGTTTCTTCATGAAAACATACGTGACACCCGCAGGCCGTGCAGTGTGACAAAGGTCTTGGCTAACCCGCCGGGTGGTGCGCGCTGGTCAGAACATGCATAATATGATCTCCTTCGCAGGTGGGGGTGGAGCCGGCCTATTATTTCAGGGTCCTTGTCCTTGGCAGCTTATCTTGTGCGTTCATGATTCAGGACAGAATGGCAAAGCCATCTATTTGAAAAGAAAAAAAAAAATCCTCTAATGCTCTTTAGTGTATTGTCTTCCAAGAGAACCCTAAGTTTTCACTACCTGCCAAACAAGGGCTCCAGCCAAAGAGACGTGGAAACAAAAGTCCAAAGAAGTAGTGGGAACAAGGGATTTGAATGGAGCAGCATTTCCTGCTTATAGCAGTGCGGGCACAGGCTTTTGGCCACTTCATACTTTTCGATGAAGACAACAAGGGACTGAATAAAGACGCTGTGATTCATTGAAAATCCAAATAAAATGGCAAGTCATTTCATCCGCGGAACGGATTATCTGGCCGAAGGATATCTCCCCAATCACAAAACTTGTAAGCATTTCCCACAGCCAAGTGAGCTCCTGACAGGTTTG
Source organism: Cynopterus sphinx (assembly GCA_030015415.1). Classification (NCBI taxonomy): domain Eukaryota; kingdom Metazoa; phylum Chordata; class Mammalia; order Chiroptera; family Pteropodidae; genus Cynopterus; species Cynopterus sphinx. The sequence continues at coordinate 90,018,192 of CM057389.1, forward strand.
TTACCCGAGCTCTTGTCCATTTACGGGCCCTTTCCGAGAAGAACATGTGCTCTGTTCCTGTCAGCATGCCAGAAGGAAGGGATGTGCCCCTGCGCTGGAGCAGAAGCAAAGATTATTGGCCATCTTGGAACCACGGAGTTATCTAAGAGGTGGGGACTTATTAGTGTTTAATGTCTTCCTGTTTTAAAATGATTGAGCCACAGGTGAGTGGCCTTGCCGGTGTCCACATGTAACAAAAAGACAAGACAAAGCAAAACAACACCCTGTCCCTTGATTTTATTTCCCCCTTCCCTACCCAATCAATCAGCTTTCAGCCAAGAGCACTTTACGACAAAAGAAGGTTCTACACCAAAGCAATAATAGCAGGGACTGAAAATATAATACATTAGCTCACGTTAAGGAAAAATTCTTAAAAAGAAAGTAAAACAAAAGCCAAACCAAGTCAGGGCCAAGAATTCCCAAGGCGAGAGCACTTCTTGGGTAGAAGACTCAGTAGGAGTGACCAGCTGGAGACATGTGGCATTTCTCTTGTCCTCCCCTCACCCCCTTTCCAAAAGGTTGTTCAGTGGAGAGAAAACCAAAGGGAACGAAAGTCACTCAGGTCTGGAGCAAGAAGGTTCTCGTAGAGGTTGGGCAGCCCAGCAGTGGCGGAGAGAAGTGGCAGGTGAGAACAGGACTCCTCCCAAATCTCCAAACGCTTGAGGTCATCCAGATTTGAACTTTAAAAGCTTTTAAAAAAGAGCATATAATTCTGAGAATATTATTTTTAACCCTCTCGCACAGATGTCCCCGTGAGATTTTGTAGCCTAGGGAAGGAAAACAGAAATTGTTATTTTACCAGCTGCGGATTCTGCTGGTAATTTGCTGATAGAAACAAAATGCGCTTTGTATGCTTTTTTTTTTTCTTTTTTTCCATTGAAAGAAAGAAAATCCATCTCTCAATGATTGTCATTGGAGGAAAGTGGCGAAGGAGGGGGCAGAGGCGCACGGGCCGTTTTATTTTCTTAGCCACTTGTTCTCAGCTCCTATTTTTCTTCTCAGAAACACCAGTCGGGTTGTGTTCGGATGCTTGTCACTCCACATTCATCAGGTGACAAGGCCGTGCTAACACATTCAGCCCTGGACGTGTAGCTTGAAGAAGGCGCCGGGACCAGAGCGCTCTTTCTGTTTGTGTTGGAACCAGGGCTCGGCCCCCCACCTACCAGCCCCCAGATCTTCACGCACCCGTCTGCTTGCGGTATCTCATCTGGCCGAGTCAATATAAGAATTCCTAATAGCTGTCCAATCCACAACTAAAAGTGTGCCACTTTAAATTTTCGGCAGCGAGCTGGCATTTTGTCATTTAATCATTTCACATCATTACACTGCAATCTAGAATGTAATGCCATGACGCTCGTGAATGACAAACACTCGGTCTCCCCTATATGGGAAGAAGTAATGCAAGAGGAAGCAAATTATATCCTTAAAGGGTTTGCCAGGGTTGCACTCCCACAATTTGGGATTGAGATACCGAGCAGATGCAAGGTGACAAAAAGAAGAACTTCTCCTAGAGATGTCCTGGGGAAGACAACATGATGCGTGGATTGGCTCTGTCCAGAAGTGGACAGAGCGTTCCTGGCATTGTCACTTGTCCTTTTGTTCCCCGGACAGCCCTGCAGAAAGCGTGCACAGAATGCCTTCGTGTGTCAAAGGCCTAGCTGAAACGGGAGCCAGGAGAGACACTGTGGTTCACAAAAACTATTATATTTTTTTTCAATTCTTCTGTTATTTGCAGAAATTAATCAGCCCCTGCTTAGCGATGGTTCAAATTTCACACTCATCACAAAATGGCTAATGGGTGTTTTGCAAAATGACCACCCCCAGTTAATTACCCTCATCCTTGTTTAAGTTTCTTCCTCGCAGGGCCCCAAACCCATCTCTCCTTTCTGTATTGCCTTAATCTCCCGTTCAGTGTGTCCGATACAAGCTCCTAATTTTCTAGCACAAACTTCTCCTCTAGCGTTCACTCTCTGGACAAATGAGGACACCAGCCATCCAAACTCTTAAGACCACCCCCCTCTCTGATCCTTCCAGAAACTACAGGTTGAACACTGGTTCAGCAAGGACACCAGCTGTGACTAGTCTTGCCCAGCTGGGGTCTGTGGCCAAATCCCTCACCTGTCTCACCCTGTTGGTTCACTTTTCAAGTTATAGTCGTTCTTCTACCTGGCTTTTTCGGACCCTCCTCACCTAAGCACCCTCCTCTCCCATCCGAGTTTATTCTCTGTCACGCACCCCACGCCTCCTCCCGCCCCCCGCCATTCATTCCTCGTCCTGCAACTAGATCTTTGCAGAATTCAGACGTCACCTTTCCCTGGATGGGCAGAAAGCGTCTCCACAGATGGGGTAAGGAGCAGCTGGTTCCGTGGGAACTGGGCACCGCCTAGTTGGCCGCCTCTTGCACTGTCTCACCCCGCGTTTTCTGTGCTCCAGACCTACTGACGTTTGGTTTTTCTCCGTTTCTTTTATTCACCTTGAAACCTCACCGCAGCAGGCTTTTGTACCTGCTGGTCTGTTTGTCTGGAGTTCTCCCCCCCACGTCCCCTCGCTGACTTTTGTGTGTGTGTTTAAGTTCCCAGCTCAAGTGTCACCCCCAGGGGAACATGATATGGGTCATGTTCTGTGGTTGTCATCTCTTAGCACCTCTGAAGCAGATAATCTCAGTTCGTAGCTCCGTAGCCACTGACATAACTATTTGGTTAGTGTCATCTTTCCAGCAGACTGTACGTTCTGCGCTTCCAGGAACCACGCTTAGTTTTGCTTACTGTTACGTCTCCAGCTTTGGCAGAGAACCTGGCATATATTCGTCACTTATCATTTCCGTCAACAAATATGAAATATCTGGTAAAGGGATGGATGAGCAGAGGGTCCAGGGTTAGGTCCCTGGCTGGGGGGCTGCATAGTCGTGTTCTTCTGTTGGAAAGTGTGATCTGCAGCGTAATTCTAAACCGAAAGCGAATTTCTTCAGCATAAAGAGGCGTTGAGGTGGTGACCCTTCCTGCATCATCCCATTAAAAAAATGTTCCTGGTCATCTCAGCTCCGTAGTTTGTTATTAGCACCTTCACGCCGGGGAGCAAGTGGACCCTCAAAATGGGCAGGTGTCGTTGACCTTTGGCGTGTGACGGGAGGGGAAAGTGATCAGTATCTCTGAGAATATAAGGCGGTTCTGAAAGTTAGTTACTTAGAGGAAAAGCCTCACTGTGACTTGGCCGTGTGGATTATGGTGATAATTTAGGGCCAGGGGCGATGGTCATCAGTGAATGCATAACGATGAACTGAGTGAGGGTATACGCTTGAAAGGCCCTAAGAGGGTGACAACCACAGGATATGACCCCTGTCATGTCCACCTGGGAGGACAGGTGAACTGAGAACTGAAACATAAACATGAGTCACCTAGGCAGTGTCAGGGGAGAGTATTATTGTTCTTCAGGAGACATTTGGGAACATCTGAAGACATTTTTGGTGACTGCGACTAGGTGTGTGGGGGGAGGTGCTCCTGGAGTCTTGTGGGTCAAAGCCAGGGACGTTGCTGAACAGGGATCCCAAACACCCCACAAAACCTGGTCAGTCTTCATCCCAGAATCCTGTGGCCCGAAACGTTGTGACTGTTGAGGCCGAGGAGCCCTGATGTGGAGCGTTTAGAGACTTTCCAGCTCGCTTCGAGGGACCCGGAGATGCTCTATGGGGAAAGCACAAAAGGCCTTTCCTCTCCACATAGACCTGCCTCTTCCCGTCTTCAGTATCAACAGACATGAGCACAGGGAGGACACAGGAGAGAGACCAACAAGGAAAAGGCCGGGGGCAGAAGAGCGCTTTGTAAATATTAACCCAGCTGCAGAGGCCACAGAGATCTGTGAGTTATGACCTGATAAAGGTTTTGAGGGCTTGCCAACTACACGTTCGAGAAAAACACAGAAAAAATTGAGCCGATGATCTCCTTGATGCGATTTCCCTTTAAGCACAGCCTCATAAATACCAACTATAGAGTCCAACTGAACTTATTGGAAATTTCCCAAAAAACCTTGGAAAATAGACAAGTGCAGGTGGTAAGATATTTACTGAAATGAACTGTCGGTGAATGAAAAATATGTGAGCAAAATAGATATTTTATCTGTCATTTTATTCACAGAGAGAGATCCATTAAGTTTCTCTATTTCATTCTGTTCCTGTTTGGTGTGAAAGCACTTTAAACTAGATCTTCATTTTCTTTTTTAAAAAATGAGTATGGCAAACAGAGGACTTGGCACCTCCCTGCTGCTCCCCCCAAAAAAATCAGTGATTTTTTTTTAAATCTTGGAAGCAGGGTATTCTAAAAATACCAAAACATGTCTCATTACTGATGCTCAATCTCATAGAAAGAGTAAGAGGCAACTTGCTGGTAAGATACGGCTTTAGGATCCTTTGACGCTTCTCGGCAACTCAAGTTGGTCCCTGCATTTTGAGAGTCCACTTGCTCCCAGAAAGTCCTGCAGTGGGGTTCATATCAAATAGTCATCTATAAATATCTACTAAATCAGCAGTCTTTATCTGCAAAGTGCTCTGCCTAAGCAAAGGAGATCAAAAGATGAGTCGAGTATGGTCTCTGACCTCCAAGAATTTCACTCTATTTTTGGAGAAGGGGCATTTATACAAAGCAAGTTAAATTGCCACGCTATTAATTCAATTTTCTGTCCCAGTGCAATTTAAATTAAAATTAAAGATTTAGTTTCTCAGTTACACTGGTCACATGTCAAGTGCCCAGTGTCCACATGCGGCTGACGACTGCCATACTGGGTCACCCCGACAGAGTGACATTTGCATCTTCGCACAAAGTTCTATCGAACAGCTCCATTCTGGATTGAGATTTTATTTCCCCTTGAAAAATCTGGGTGTCTAACCAGGCCTAAGCTTGCGACATCCTCTTCCCCCTAATTTCTCAATGACATAGATAGCAAGGAGGCAGTATCTTGCAGAGGTCAAGGTCATGCGTGGGCTTTGATATTGTTCAGACCTGAGTTTAAGCCCTGGCTCTGCCATGGGTTATCCATTTGACCTTTGCCATTTCTCTCATCCAGCCTAAGCTCCACTGAGCTCATCTTTAAGGGGGAGAGAGAGTGAAAGAGGGGGAAGGAGGGAGAGAGAGAGAGAAAAAGAGAATAATAGCACTTACTCTACACGGCTGGTATCAGGATTAAATGAGATGTTACACACAGAGCATTCGGTCACAGGCAAGTACCGTTGTTTCTGTTATCGCCAACCGTTCTAACTCACCAGTGTGGCTGAGACAAGAATGCTCTCCCACTAGTCCACCTCCCCCTCCACCTTTCCCAATGCCTCGGCAGTGAGGCCGCTGATGTGATAGGTGCTGCTGTGGGGACGGAACAAGTGCAAGGTGTCACTTCTGGGCTGAGAAGTGCAAAGCCCTGGGAATCCTCCATGGGCTCTTGTTCCCTTTGGTGAAAGTAGAAAGGCCATTAGCTCAGCAGCCGGAGTCACGGGGACGAAGCACCTTGGACCACTGAGTCATGGCATGGCATGTCCTAGAGAGTTTCTTGGCCTTCACAGGACTTTGTGCGCATGAGAAATGAACTTTATGGGCTAAGCCACTGAGACAGAGACATGGTCACTTATCTACACTGGAAGGACTGAACTCATTTGAGGCAGTTAGGTCGACGCTGAGCGTGCCTTCCTCTATCTAGACCTTCCCAGTTAGACCTACTGAGGCTGGATAATATTTTGTTACATTAATCGATGCACTCTTCATTTGAAGACTTGCCTTTTTATCCTCATTCCAGCTAGACCAAGAAGCCACCACTCCTCAGAGAAGAGTTGTCATCATAGAAATGTGGGGAATAAGCTCTTCCACGTTCTAAAATTCTGGACATTGGGATATCTAAAAAGCTCAAAGAAGAGGGCATGAAGTTTGGTTATAACTAATTTACGGGGAATGGTAGATGAAGAACCAGGGTACCACATCCTTCGGCTAGTTTTAGACGCTCCGGACTGTGATGGGGAAGAGAACAAGGTGGCAAAAGGGTAATAGGCCCCCCAGGAGGCTCGGCTCCCTAAAATCTGAGTGACCAGAGGCAAGTGTATAATCTCTCTGAGTTTCAGTTTACTCGGGTGAAAAACAGAGAATGAGGACATCACAGAAAGTTCTTAACACGCTAGGCGATGACATCGTAGACCAGCTGTGGTTAATAGAAAGTTCTGTGATGGCGAAGATGTGGTCCCGTATGACAGCCACCAGCCACATGAGTCTACTGAGCACTTGAACTGCGGCTAATGCAACTGAAGCACTGAATTTTTCATTTTAGTTCATTTTAATTCGTTCCAGTGGCCACATGTGGCTGGCGGCTACCATCTTGGACTTCAGAGGTCTAGACTAAATCCCCCATCCCGACGTCTATGCCCTGCCTACGTCCCTGAACTTACACACACAACTGTGAGGTGGCTGAGGACTCACGAGTTGGCTGCGCTTCTTTCTTCCAGCCAGCAGCAAAAAGGCTTGATATAAAAATTAATTTGTTACTGAAAAATAACACTTCTTTCACACTGGGTGGGCGAATCTTCCGTAGTGCCTTAAGATAGGGACCTGTTTCCTTCCAAGAACGATCTGGAGCCTGAATAAATTAGACTGCTGGCTTGAGTCCTCAGCATCAGGATCCATAGTGGTAACTTCCCCATGAGCCAGGAAGTCTGTTCGTAAAGCGGGATGGCTGGTTGTGGAGAAGGAGTCCCTCCTAGTGATAACAGGTGGCCTCGGCAGTCCACGAGGACTGGCCTGGAGCCATTTGCCCGGTCCCACCCCTGGGTGCATGGTGGGGCTCTGGCTCTTTGATTAAACTGTCCTTCTCTTCTTTCTGCAGTTTGGTCTTCCTTCCACTGGCTTGTTCCCTTAGATCTGAGGCAGAGAGTAATTGTCTGCCATGAGTCACTCTTCTAGGAAAAGGAAACAGACAAGGTGGGGAGAGAGGGAGATGCACGTGTGCTTGTTTCTGAGTTCTCCAGGGCTGGATTACAATGGCTCACGGACAGAGAGAAAACGTTGCCTCTACGAGCTGTCGTCACTAAGCGAGTCTCTCCGTAGCAGGCACATTGGAGACGGCAGGATAATGGCCTCCACTCGCCCAGGCTTGGAATTCCCTATGACAGGTCTTGGCACGCTCTTCCCCTTTCATCAGTAACAGCATTTCTGAGGCCCCGCCTCTTCCAAGAAGTCTTCCCCCCGCATCGAAGAGCAAGAGCAGCCCCCCCACCCTACCCCCGTTTGTGTTTGTGGTAGATTACAGCAATTAATTCTCTTATCTACCAAATAAATTAGGTCTCTGCATTTGTCTCCATCCACACTCTTTGAAAGCTCCCAGAGAGAAGGAGTATATTTGTAAACTCTCCCTGTGTAGCACTCCATTAGATAAGTGGATTGCATCATCATTTTTCTTGCCCCAGCACTCCTGATGGATTATATACATTTGCGATGATAGACTCTGATTTTTGATGCCTATCCCTGCCCCCATACCCATAAAAAAAAGACAATCTGCAGCTGAATAAACAAGCATTTTTAAAACGTGGTATTCATAAAAAGTGCATTATAATAAGTAAGGATACAGCACGGCTAGGGAGGACTCTGGGTTATGTATCGTCCCCCTGTGCTAAGTACCTGCTTACCTGTTTCTGTCACTGAAGAAAGTACATCAGGCGAAATGTAGGGTGTGCAAACTCGGTACAGCTGTAAGAAAGAAAGAACAAAAGACAGAAGGAGGGAAAGAAGGAAGAAAAAAAGAGCCATAGTGTCATATGTGTAACATTTAAACCCCTCAAATTTATAAAAATTAAAAACCACGCACAAACGTAAACATTTTAGCAGCAGTAGCACATTATTTGCAATAGGCCATATGACTGTGATGTGGTCACGTGTTTCAGAAAATTAAAAAAAAATCTATAAGTGAAAGAAAATAAGTCATGGCTTCAAGTTAGTAAGATCTTGAGGCCCGAGGATGAGTTTTATTATTCTTTTAGTCCCCTGAGCCTGTAGAGTCCGTGGTGCCCTGTAACCACTTAGTAAATGTTTACCAAACTGGTAAGAATTCAGCTAAGTCGTTGACACTCTTCGGTGACTACTGTGTGAGAAGCGACGAAGTCACCTCCAGTGTCAAGGGCAAGGACTACGGCTCTCGTTTCAAAGGTGGGGAAACCCAGGTGTCGGGAGACTGGGGCCCTTGCCCTGTGTTTTAAACCGAGTATGTGGAGGAAATGAGGTTGGTTCTGGCACTAACACCTCCCGAATCCACAGGTTTCCACTTTGCCTTGGAAGCTCAGAGGGAACTTCTCCCTGAGTAGCCGTACAGACCTGTCTGAGGCTTTCCGGTCTCTGACGCCCGTGCAGGTAGTTGGGTGTTCAGAGAGGGACAGGTTGCAAGAAGAGTCACGATACCCCGCACACGTCCATTTGGAAGAGGGTCTTCGCCGATCCTGTTTTCATCAAAATGGGTTGTGTGCTTACCGAAGAACTGCCTTATCAGACAGGTGGCCTGTTAGAAGGAGTATGTTGACCTCACAAAGAGTTGATTTTACCTGTTACTTGCTCTTTGATTGCCAAGTTCCCTTTTATAGGTTTAATCACCATTGTGATGTGTTCGATGCCCTGAATGAAAACAGTTAATCAGGCAAATGAAGAAAATAAAGTGAGTTGAGGACCACAAGCACAGAAACCTGTGAAACTGGCTAACTCCATCACTACTGGTGGTACTCGAATGGCTAACGTATCTCTGCATTGCATCTGTGTAAGGATGCCTATTCATCCCCTTCCCCCAAAGTGCACATAGCTTTATTGGGAGAAGTCGATGACACGGGTAATAAAGGCCTGTCGTTTTGTTTTTAATACAGTGGTATGTAGAGAGGAAAGATAACATCTTTGCCCTCAACTTCCCCTTCCTGCCCATGAGGAAAAAATAACTGTGAGCAGTTCCCATATATATCCTTGACTCTTTATTGATTTCTACTGCAAGGATAGGGAACTAGCATTTTAATAAACTTGCTCTTTTCCTTATAAATATATCTTAAATATTTTAAATATGCCTCCTAAATAATAGACAATGCACGTTTGTACACGTGTTTGTGTGTATGCATGTGTGTGTGTATATGTGCATGAGCATGTGCGTGTGTTTGCACACAGATGCACACACTTACATACAAACACGTGAGCCTACAGGCTTACAGACACCACAAACAAACCTCCACCCACATGTGCCAAACCCACATTCATCCCCAAATGATGAGCATCTAGGTTATTGTTCAATTCTTCTACGTTACAAATTTTGCTGCAACACTCGTCTTATCCAGCATCCCCCTTAATTCATGGAGAAGATGTTCTCAAACCTCCCCCCCCGCATGTCTGAAGCCGCAGACAGTGTTGAACATAGCGCCCGCGTCACTACGGTTTTTCCTGTGCAGACATACCAAAGTCAAGGCGCATGTATAAATTAGGCGCAGGAAGACATCAGTAGCAACTCCTAATAAAATAGGACAATTATAACATATACTGCCATAGCAGCTACGTGCTACGATCTCTCTGTCTCTCAAAATATCTTACTGTGCCGTACTCACCCTTCCGCTCGCGACGTGAGATGACCCGATGCCTGTGGGACGCATAGTGTGAGAGGAAGGATGCAGGTGTTGTGCGTGGTGTTAGGGGACCAGAGCACATGCATGGTGACGCCGTGGTAGCTGATCTGATGACCAAGGTGGCTGCTCAGTGCCCAAGGGTCAGATAGCAAACGGACGTGCGGGCAACAGGATGATTCACGGTGGGATGGAGAGGGGCAGTGAGATCTATCCTGCTGCTCAGAATGGCATGCAATTGTAAACTTTTGAATTATTTCTGGCATTTTCCACTTTATATTTCGGGTTGCAGTTGACCACAGGTAACTGAAACCATAGACAATGAATCATGGCCAAAGAGAGACTGTGTAAATATATTTTGATGCAGCTGCCCTTTCTCTTAGGAAAGTTTCCTGGGAGTAGAATTTCGAGGTTTATTAATTTTATTAATTAAACTGTTTAAAAATTAAATATCTACCTCTATGTAGCAGCTTAGCGATAAACCGTGAACCTTGCTTCAAACATTTAAATCATAAGGTTCACACTTGGTGAGAAAACCAGTTTTTACACCAGAGAAAACAGAGAAAAGGTACGATATCATGCCTGGCATATAGGAAGCTCGCAAAAAAGAAAAATTTTGTAAATACAAACGAGCAATTGTCTGAACGTGATGAAGCTCCTTGTTCTCTTTACTTCAATTAACTCCGGGGGAGGACTCATCAGGCAGCCTGGCTCAGGGGAAACCGCAAGATAAAGTGAACCCCATTTATCACAGCCCCACCCCTGCCCCGGAGCTGCCGGAGACTCTGCATCCCCACCCAGCTGCACACAGACAGCTCCGACAGGTGCCACGCGGAGTTTACCTTTGATGCCAGGAAGGCAGCAGCGAGGGGCAGCGTCTCTGGATGATGGGCCTTGAGTTTACATCTGTGTACGCGGGGAGGGATGAGAGGTTTGGGGTATATTTGTCTTGCTTTTCCCAGCAACCATCAGGCAGACATGCCAAGGAAGTACGGGCATCTCGCATGTGCCATCCAGGGCTATTCTGGAAGTGCTATCCACCCCGTCAGATCAGCTCCAAGGAAAACAGAGTCGACTCTTGCCCTGGGCAAAATAGGAAGACGTTCATCTCCATGAATCCTTCCTCTCCTGTTTTGATTTTCATCTTTGCTTTCAGTGATACCCAGACACCTGCAGCCCAGACTCCAGGTCTCGCTCCCCTGCAAGCTCAAATGTGTTCCATTTAAGTGGGATCGCTGTGGGGCCAGGCTACACTGACAAACCAGCTCGCGAGCTGGTCCCAGGAGCAGAGAGTCGTTTGATGGGTCGGCCCTTTCCAGGCTAAGGGAACTTGCCCTTATCCTGGGGTCAAAACATGAAAGTGATTTTAGTGGCAAATTCAGGATGGACTCTGAGATAGGAACGAGGGGCTTTGATCACAGAACTACACACTTCGAGCATTTCTGTCCTTCTCTGTTTCCTGCTCGGGGACGCCTTGGGCTGGCAGCATCACACAGTGGAGCAAACGCAAGATGGGAAACCAGGACAGAGGCGGGGGCTCTGCCTTTGCCCAGTTTTCAGTGGGGCTTTGGGTAAATTATCTGAATTCACTTGAGCCTCAGGATCCTCTTTCCTACTCTTGTTGTGTCGAGGTGACTGGGTGGGGGTTGGCTTAAATGAGAAAGTGAATGTGAGATAGTGTGGTTAATATGCAATGATTGAAAAGTATTATTTTATGATTATTAAGATGGTGATAATTATTACATGAGCGCTTAAAAACAAAACAAAAACAAAACCATAATCCATGCTGGCAAGAATAATTGTTTGACCTATTTCAAGCAAACACTGGTAAGTCAACCTCTAGAACGTAATTCTGGGAAGAACCTGTGAGATGCACACGTGAGAATGAGAATGATGCGAAGCATGGGACGAATATTAGGGCAGGTTCTTTCTTGCCTGGGTCTTTAAAGAACCATTTACTGAATTTGGTCACATGTGCCAGGTGCTATGATGAACAATCTGTGTGTGTTAGGCCCGTGAGTCCTCGCACCAGCCTCATGAAGTAGACACACGCCTTCTCCCCATTGACAGATGAGGACAGAGAGGCCCGGAGAGGTGAAATCCCTGATCCCGGGTGCCTCGACGTGTGACAGTTCTGTTGAGATGATGTGTGGCTCTTGGTACTGCAGCTCAGGGCTTGATCCGATGTCCCTGCTGTGGCCCGTGTACCCATCTCACACACGTTTCGGGGAGGTCTTTGTTCCGGGCACCAGAGCTAAGGCCATCTTTGCTTTGGACCCTCCTGGGAAGCTCCCGTTCCCAGGGTGAGAGACGTCTCTCTCCCGTCGGATGCGGAGTCGGGGAGGACGCCTCGTCCTGAGCAGATGAACGGGCTCCTCTTCCGGGGCTTTGATTGCCTTCTCAGCCCTGTCCCAGAAAGAGTGCAGGCAGCTCCCTCCCGTCAGTCTTGTAGAATGGCAACCTTAAGCAGAGCTGACACTACAGAAACAGTAATTGGCGTCATATTTGTGAGGAGCAAGATGGTCATTTCCTCAGGCACCAGAAACGCAGAACCCAGTTCTGAGGTTCCCGAAAATGATGGCTGGAGCGACCTGAAGTCTGCGACACAGAGGCAGCCCACTGCTCTCCTTCCGATAGCTCTAATTCCCCACATGAAAGCAGGCATAACTCTTAACTGTGATTTCCGATGACATCCTCTTTTTAACTTTCAGCAGCGTTCTTTAAACATTTCTCAACTTTCCCGATTCCTCCCCGATACCATGCCATGAATTTGCTTGTCACGGTAAGCTGTACACAAAGAGAGACACACACGGCGAGCACAAAGGTATCAGGAAGTGGTTTTCCTAGCAACAGTAATCATCGGAAAGATCCCAGAACATCCTTTCTATTCAGACAGCATTTCGTGTTTTGAATAGTGCTGACAGGTGAAGTGGATTCATAGTATTTAATACAAAAAAAAAAAAAAATATATTGCCAGGGATTGGAACCGCATAAAAGCTCAAACATCCATACTATTCACAAGCAGCTGAATTCACTGTTTTTATATCTCTCTAGATTATTGAGGGAGGCACAATTGCAAAAGCAAATACTCATCTGCTCACCGAATGACTAATCCGGGGTGTATTATGGAAAGTCTGATTCTCCAGGCCTCATTCAGGCAACTGGGACACAGCCCTAAATCAAGCCCAGCAATCTCCATACCAGCCCATCTCCAGCGTAGTCTTGAATGATAAAGAGACATCCCCGCTGCCAGGTCCCTCAGCAGAGGTGTCCAGTTTAAAATAAAAATGAGTCAATACCGTTGACAAAAGCATCCACCCCCCCACCCAGGAACTGTATCTGGGGACTGCCTGAACTCGGCCGGAAATGCTCGCGTCACTCCTCCAGTCCTCTCACAAGTAACATCCAAAACAAATCTATCCCTGAAGGCCAAAAAAGGAAAAAAACAAACAAACAGCATTAACAAATAAACCCTTGAGTTTCATCAGAAAGAGAGAAGAGAGGAAGGAGGGAGGAAAGGAAGGAGGAAAGTGGACATGATGCCTTTTGGAAATGATTCACATTCCAAAGAATGTATGTGTCCCTCTTTTTTAACTCATGAAAAGAAGGCAAATTTTATGATTTATTAAATACATATCATTGTCCTGCTCATAGGAGGGATTGCAGGAGCGCAGAGGACAAAGGGAACAGGTCACAGAGCAGCCCGGGGCCCCACGAGATAGCAGAGTAAGAGCAGAGATGGCACCTCAGTGGGAAAGAAGGAGAGAATGAGATTCAGTTCCATTAAAAAAAAACCCATTGAGTACAAAACGGTGTCGTGGTCCCTGCATTGGTAAATGCCAGCCACAGAGCGGGCTCAATCAGACATGACGCTGCCCTTAAAAGCTCCCGATCAAAACCGAATGAGTGAGAGGACAGAATTAGATCAGTTTCCAGAAGAAACATGTCAAAAGGAAGGACTTCATGACATGAGGGTTCAGGGCAGGGGGCACCGACCCAGTGGGTTCACAGAGAGTGAGCGCGGACGATGATCTGAAGGGGATGAAAAGTGACCTGAGTTTTACTTTTTGTTAATTTTATTTTCTTAGGCGAGGCAACCCTTGGTTGACCTCCCAGATGGCAAGGACCTTGTCATCTTACAATCCCTTATTTTTTATTTATTTATATATTTTTGCCTACAGCACCTGGTCTTCCTAGGTGGTCTCCCCATCCAAGTGCTAGCCAGGCCCGACCCTGCTTAGCTTCCGAGGTCAGACGGGATCGGGCTTGTTCAGGGTGGCCAAATTTCCCATTCCAGAGACTGTGGATGGAGTTGGCAGGGGGCTGGGATCTGAAAATCTGAATGAAAAAGGAATGACATCGGTACTTTGAGAAGCCCTTAACGGATGTTTAGTATTCCCTTCCATGATTAATTTAAGTGCCAAATTCAGGAGAATTAGCAATCTCTGCGACTTTGTTCACCGGTACGAATTCCATATTTTTGTATTCCGTTACAGTTGTTGCAGATGCTGTAAAATATCACTTGCACTTATCACCACTTCAAAATTACAGTAGTTATTAGACCTTCCACTACATCTTGTTATTTAAATCTTAATAAAGAAACACATTTCTTACTATGCTACATTTAAGAAAATATTTTGATAGCCAATTATAGTGAAATGCACGTTTCTTTGTAATCCTATGTATTTTCTATCATGCATTTGATAAGATTATTTTGGCTTTCACACACTGCCATAGGGATCCATGGAACAAAATTGTTAAGAACCCCTGCACTGATCAAATAACAACCAAAACTGATTTTAAAAACTGCAATTATGCCAAGTACTGTAGAGAGGAGAACCTAGCTGGAGAAGTGACGGAAGGCTTCCTCAAGGAGGTAAAGTGTAAGCTGGGTTACAGAAGAAAGTAAGTTATCACTAGAAAAATGGGGTAAAGACACATTCTAGGGGAAGAAACAACATGGGCAAACATGTCTGAAGATGGGCTGGGCTACAGGAAACCAGTGATCCTGCTGCAGGGATGCTGGTACTGAGAGGCCGGTGAAGGAGGGATGCTGGAGTAGAGGTGCCGGCATGGATGCTGATACAGAGATGCTGGCACGGGGGTATTGGCACAGGGATGTTGGTGCAGGGATCCTGGCACAGGGATGTTGGCACAGGGATGCTGGTGCTGAGATGTTGGTACGGGGATGCTGGTGCAGGGATGCTGGCATAGGGATGCTGGTGCGGGCATCCTGGCACAAGGATGTTGGCACAGGGGTGCTGGTGCAGAGATGCTGGTACGGGGATGCTGGTGCAGAAGTGCTGACATGGGGATGCTGATGCAGAGATGTTGGCATAGGGATGCTGGTACAGAGATCCTGGTGCAGGGATATTGGCACAGGGATGTTGGCACAGGGATGCTAGTGCAGAGATGCTAGTACAGGGATGCTGGTGCAGGGATGCTGGCACAGGAATGCTAGTACAGTGATACTGGCCTAGGGATGCTGGTGCAGAGAGGCCAGTGAAGGGGGGATGCTGATGCAGAGATGCTGGCACAGGGATGTTGGCACAGAGATGCTGGTGCACAGATGCTGGTGCAGGGTTGCTGGTTCAGGGATGCTGATGCAGAGATGCTGGCATGGGGATGCTGGTGCAGAGAGCCAGTGAAGGGGGGATGCTGATGCAGAGATGCTGGTGCAGAGATATTGGTGCAGAGATGCTGGTGCAGAGGTGCTGTTTCAGGGAGGCTGGTGCATGGCGAGTGAGAGGCAGACAGTTGTGAAATGTGGCTGAAGCACTGGGCAGAGGTACAATAGTGCAGAGCAGAAAGCAGGTGAGTGAGACACGGAAGAGGGCCATGAGGTGGTATGTACGGGGACTGCACGTGGCTGAGTGTAGCTGAAGTCTAGACCCATGTCGGAGAGGGGGCTGCACAGGTCTGCGGGGCTCAGATCACTGCTAGCCTCGAGTGGTCGGTGCTAGCAAGGGCACACACCTTACCGTAAGAGGAGTGGGAGCCACTGCACACTTTCCTGACTGGCCTGCCTTTAGTGAGCCCACACTTGGTGAGCTGGTGTGTCCCTCAGAGCTTTTCAGAGAAATAGAATCTGTGTAGACAGACATAGACATGTGTGTGCGTGTGTTTGACTCTCAGGTTCTCGTTATTGGGATAGTCATATTCTGTAAAGTTGCCATGAACACTGAATTAGCAACATTATTCCCAAGGGACACACAAGCTCAAGTTCTTGTGAGCCTTTGGTCACAATATTTTCATTAAGGATCAGTGTGTAATCTTGTTTTATGTGCGTTCCTGTTTAAAGACACCTTATTTAAAATATATTATTGATCCATTAACATTGAGCTCACGGCCAATGGCTCTATAACTCATGCTCAAACAAGGCTTATCTAACATGGGTGTTTTCCCCACAAGGCACCTCACAACCTGTTTGCTCTTGGGAACTCTAAACAGCACTTCAGTCCTATGCTTGGGGCCATTTTAAACAGTAAGATGACTGAAAAAGCACCAAAAATGCAAAAAAAAAAAAAATGTGGCAATGAATAGATTGCAGAAGGACACATTTCTAGTGTGAGAGCTGAAGCGAGAAGGCAGAACATCTCCTTGCTGGACCTCAGCTAGGCACGTGGGCAATGGACAATTCATTTTTTTCCCATCTGTACACATCTGCGCATGACTGAAGCCATCACGAGTATTGATTTAGGGTTACAGATAAATTTTAGTGAACAGGTGAACTCATAAATGTGGAATTCATGAATAATGAGTTTCAACTGTATATAGATAGATAGACAGACAGACAGACAGACAGACAGACAGATTCTGTTAAGGAATTGGCTCACGTGACTATAGAGGCTAGCCAGTCCAAATACTAGAAGGCAGGACAGTAGGTAGGCTGGAAACCCAGGCAGGTCCTGGGGGGCAGAATTCCTGTTTCCTCAAGGAAACCTCAGTATTGCTCTTAGAGACTTTCTGCTGATAAGAGGAGGCCCACCCACATTATCAAGAATAATTTCCTTTGTTTAAAGTCAATTGATTGCAGATGTTAATCACATCCACAAAATTCCTCCGCAGCAACACCTAGGTGAGTGTTTGGATACCTGGAGACTAGAGCCAAGCCACCCTGACACATCAAACTAGCCATCACCGATGGTGTCGAGGAGAGTGAGGTGCAAGCTGCCAGCCATTTGAATTGTTCAGGGGCGGTCCTTGCTCTCCACAGCCATCTGTCCCTTCAGCCCATCTGTCCCGCCAAGGCAGAAGCAGCCACTAAATTTTGAGAAGAAGGTTCAAGGACACTTGTGGCAGATTTCTCTTTGGCCTCTAAAATCCTTCACGATTTCTTTCTTTTTTAATATGGACTAAGTCTGAGAAAGTAGATGCACTGCAATGTCGTTGGGGCATTTTCCGCTGCAAACAACAGAATATCTGACTTTGAGTAACTTAAAAAGCAGTTCTGTTTTTAAAATCATATTCCTTAATAAGAACTCTGGAGATAGACGGTTGCTGGGCTGGTTTGGAGAAAGGTCAGCAAAAAGGTCAGATCGCCCCCCAGGCTATGTTTGTACAGCCCGCAAACTGACAAAGGCTGCGAGAAATGAAGATGAGGATGGAGAATATGCAATAAAGACCATGTGTGGCTCACAAAACATAAAACATTTACTGTTTGGCCCTTCACACCCGACAGAGGTCTCCTGATCCCTGGTTTACGGCGTCAGCCAGGCCCATCGAGCACTCAGCCTCCCGCTGCCCTCTCTCCTCGGCATGCTGGCATCATCTCCCACCATCCACAGCTGTCCCGGCTCTAAGCGCCATGTCTACAGTTGCCTGGCTGAAGAGGAGATAGAACTTTCCCCTCCCATATCTGTCATCAGAAGGGAAGACCTTTCCAGAAGCCCCCAGCAGACATGCCCTCAGCCCCAGTGGCTGGAACATGGTCACATGGGGTAGCGGCAGGGAGGCCAGGTGTTTCCAGACTCCCTGTGGGAAGACCCCTTCCCATCCGGGATCAGGGGCTGGGACTGCCTACTGGGCTGGTGCCCACCAGCATCTGCTCACGGGGAAGGTCTCACCTGCTCGGAGCTATAGGTAACAGCAGCCATCCACCATGCAAGGACAGGGACACTTCCCTGACTAGATGCTCGTCAGTTCCGATGCTACTACCCTCCTCTCTGTGGGATGCAGAAGCAAGAACCTCTTCGAGCGGCTGCCCTGGGTTTAAATCTCAGCTCTTGGGCACGTTTTATACATCTGTACACACACAGCAATGATAACTAGCATAGACTGAGTCCTAATAAGAGCAGCGGGTACTTCGTGAGGGTCAGCGAAGCACATTAGGGACTTCCAACCTCTGTCTCAGGCACCCGAGTCCCAAAGGAAGCTCTGTCCTTCGTCTCACATCTACTCCTCGTCGGCACTTTTCCTGTGTCTCCTGGATTTGCAAGGTCCTCGCTGAGACACAGGATTACTCTCCAGCACAGAATATGTGGAGTCTCAGAGGCAGGGGAATGCACCCCTCTCTGCGGCATCTTTTTTTAATAATCAGTAGGCTATTTTTGAAAAAATTTTAAACCCTTGTAGTGGTGACTTTAAACGAGAGACTTTTAATAACTTTCACCCTTGCTTTTCTGCCCAGAACACAAGGGGCTAATTAAAAGTAGAAAAGTTCTTGTTTGATCAGAAATTCTTGTGTTTTGGAAAAAGCAGAGAAAACTACTCTAATATTCAGAAAGGGCTTAATTGGCTTTAAGATCACGACGTTCCCTTTTCCTATTTGGGACAGTGCGGGTGAGCCTTTCTTTGTGAGCCCACGTGGAAAAGGGAAGGTAATGGGACTATTGTAATTAGGGCCCTCCGCTGAAAGATGGTCTTTTGATGTGAATCTATGGGATTTTCTTTCAACCTAACCCGATACGATTCCTCTCTGAGAACCTCTCGCCCGTCCTGGTCTTTTGGCTGACTCCTCTCCATAAATGCCTTTATTACGTGAGCCATAAGCTTGTTTATTGGAGAAGATGTGTGTGGTGGTCCCTAATGGGGCATGTCAGCATAAGAGCCCCGTTAGACTGAGGCAGGCCTGGGTCCATCCATTTCACGCCGAACTCTCTCCTGGATGTATTAGAATTAGTGCAGGGAAAGTGAGTGCTCTATGTAGCATGGCCCTTTTGAAACTGAAGTGTCTCCACCTCTAGAATAACCTAGAAAAAGAATTCTCTGGGCTCATAGACGCTCCTACCAAGAGGAACCATGGAGCTTGTCGAAAGGCACACAAAACAGCAAAATGATGTATCTGTGGAGAATTGACAAATGTTCTTTCCATGGCAGTGACCCTCAAAGTCGGCGCGCCTGTTGGTGAGCAGACTGTTTGCAGTTCTCATCTGTCGATAAGTGGGATGCTGAACATGATGGCACCAGGAAAACAGGTCCACCCAATGCAATGTAGTGTTGGGGATATTTTTTGTCTTATACCGTGACTCTCTGTAGACTCTTGCCAATTCTTGTTTAATAATTAAAGGGGAGACTCATTTATCCACGACCTGGGACAGGCTTGCATGGAGGTGTTTATTGATCCAGTGTGTCATTGCGGAGAACACATTCCTGCTGCCTTCCCTGCACATCCGTCAAAGAGGGCCGGATGCTGTCGCCTCAGAGTGAGACTGGGGGAACGATGACGAGGGCGACTTCACGGTGGGGGTGGCCGGGGCTGTGAGGGTCAGGGAGGCAGGTGTGACCCTGAGAGTGAAGTACAACAGGCATCGTGGAGGGCTGGCCCCTGGTAGGCCATTTGCGCTGATCCTGGTTACATCTCTGGGAGGCCTGTGTGATCACCTGCTGAATCTTTGGAACGATCTGTGAATAATGGATGAGGCACTTGGGTTGCCTTAGGTGTAAGATGTCTTTCCTCAGAAGGAGTAGGGTGTATGTTACTTATTACCCATCAAGACGTTACATATTCCCCTGAAATGTGTCAGTATTTTTGCTGTGTTGCTGCCCAGCGCGAAGATTATAAAGTATCACCTTAATAACTAAGATTTCTGGGTTAAGTATGAGAGGTTCTTGGTCATAAGTGCTGGTGGATGGTCAACTAAATAATTCAGGAAGATCTTATGGCTCCATAAAATGAAGGACTGCAGCTCTTCTGTCTTTATCCCTGTCTGCTGATCATCAGTAGCGTATAAATAAGGATTCTGTTTGGTCGTAGGTGATAAAAATCTGCCGGACACGGCTTAAGCAAAACAAAAGGGATTCATTTAAAAAAAATATTCAATGTTTCATGGGGTGCAAAGGCAGTAAAGCAGCTGGGTGTTAGGAGGGCTCTAGAACTAGGTACTAAGAGGCTGAAGAGTATTTTGTTCCAGGTCCCAATTCCGCCCCTCTCGGGGCATCTGATGCAAAGTCAGCCAAGCAAATTGGGCTTATACAGTTAGGTTCTTTTGGGCCAATGTCACTAACCCCCATCAAGTAGAGAAAGGTGCCAGCTCTGCTTCTGCTCCCACAATTCACAACCAGGTGCCAATGAAAGCAAATCTCTGGCCAAATTTGATTTGTATGAACAAGCAGGGACAGAACAGGCGTAGTCTCTTCTTTAAGCCTGATGAAGACTAAGCTTCCCCCTTTGAGGTACCCCAACAGCATCTTGCTTGAATATTCTTCCAGGAGCAAAGGTAAAGGTATGTAGCCCAGGGACTGGCACACTTGCTCCTATAAAGAACCAGACAGTCATTTTTTTAGGCTTTACAAGCCCAATAATCTCAGCTATAATTACTTAAGTTTATCTTCATGTAAATGCAGCCACAGTCAATGTAGCATCGGTATATTCCAATAAACTTTAGTTTAGGCTGAAATTTCATCTAATGTCCACATGCCTAGAAATATCATCTTTTTGCATTTTTTCCCCCCAACTACTCAAAACTGTAAAAACTTCTTAGCTCATGGGCTGTGCTAGAACAGGCGGTGAGTTGGGCCTGACCCGTAAACTGTAGTTCACCAGTCTTTGCTCTCGTAGCGTATTTCTAAAGACAGTGGGGTGACCAGGAGTCCACCAGATATAATCACGGAAGCATTTACAAATCAAAGTTCGGGCAGCCTGGTGACAAGATGCCTCTGCAGTTGTTTTTTCACAGGGCTTTAAGAGGGAGCGCTAGCTACCTCATGCCTTCAGCAGACCACCACCTCGGTAACATAATGACGGCTTCCCAACACGTCTGAGAGCCTCCCCGACTTCTAGCCAGCGTCCAGATCTCTTTGAATTAAATTTCCCCTTGACCTAAACCTGGTTCTGAGAGAAGGGACTTTGAGCAGTTGCCACTGCTGGACCAACACTGTGGTTAGGATGGGGGTGGGACCACAGTCACTGCATAGAGTTCCTGAGAGTCCACCCCTCTGGTTTGGAATAGTGCGGTCACCAGGACGGTGGCCTTTGAAAACTGGACAGACAACCCAATAGTTGTCCTGCAAGGATGTGTCTTAAAACTATTATTCTGGTGCTATGTTAGGAATTTCTGTGAGCCCTGAGATAAAGAAGCCAATATTAAAAATGTTTAGCATCAGATACCAATCAACCAGAATACACCCAAGACGTACACAGGTGGCCGAGCCATGCAAGCACATCCTCTGGTAAGGCAGCATGAGCTTCTCTGAAAAATATAAAGATCACGACTCCTTCCAGACTTAATTCTTTTGTGAACCTGGACAGCGAACAAGGGTTGTTACAATACAGAGGTCGGTATGATCCTGGGCAAAGAGACAGACAGGGAGGTAGCCAGTCCGCCTTCTCACAATTTTGCAATTTGTTGCTCTGGCCTTTTGGAGTCTGTCACATGGTGAGCCACCAGGCTGCTTTGTTCATCAGGGTTCTTGTCAATCTCCGGGAAGAAAGCACGAACGAGCGCACAGTCTGAGTGTTGTCTTATGTGTCTGCTTTGAACAGGGGTTTCCAAAAATACCTTAGAGCTAAATTGTAATGTCAAGGTTTAAAACTTCCCACTGGATGAATGACATTCCTTGGTCTATTCTCTTCTCAGTTGAATACGTCTAACTCCACCATATCCATCTGCTTTAACAGTCACCGGCTCCCACCCCAAAGGGTGACACTTCCTGAGCCCCATGACCCCTGCTCTCACGTGGAGGAGGGGGGAGGTGGGATGTAAGCCTCACGGGACAGAAGGAAAGGCTGGGAACCACTGAACGAGCTAAACAGACAAATGTGCAGTCTCACATCAAAGCACATGGAGGTTTTCTACCTTTACAGCGTCCTGCTGGTCTGCACTAGATATTTATTAAGCCAAATTGCATAGAAGGAACTGGCGATATTTGAAAGAAGAGAAAAAAGGGAAGAAGAGGAGGGGCACTGGGGCTGGGAGCAACGTATAAGGATTTCTTTCAAACACGTGAGGGGTGTCATACCGCAGAGGAGCAGAGCTTCCAAGGGATACCCAAGGCTTCCCATTGCCCAAAGAATACC
Source organism: Cynopterus sphinx (assembly GCA_030015415.1). NCBI lineage: Eukaryota > Metazoa > Chordata > Mammalia > Chiroptera > Pteropodidae > Cynopterus > Cynopterus sphinx. The sequence continues at coordinate 90,040,289 of CM057389.1, forward strand.
CACCAAACTGCTTTCCAGGCCTACAGGGCTCTCTCTATAGGCGGTTCTCAAAATCTTTACAAATATGTTAGAGCCTGGACTCACCATGGGCCCATCCCTGGGATGGGGCCTGAGCATCAGCATTTTTTGCATGCGCTCCGCCTGGAACGTCTGCTGCTGTGATCTAACTCCGGGTTACTTTCCTAGGCTCGTTTTCTACCATTCCCTCTTTGTTCAGAGCGCCTGTACCACTGGCCTCTGGTCCTTGAACATTTCGAGCTCATTCCAGCTTCAGGGCTTTTGCTCTGCCTGATTCCTGTGCTTAGAAGCATCTCCTTCCCAGGTGAAGCTGGCGTGTCACCTCTTGGTGGAGCATTCCTTGACCCTCTGTATTCACTTCCCAGAGCTGCAAACGGGGTGGCTTAGGATAACAGAAATTTATTCTCTGGAGGCTAGAAGTCCCAAATCAAGGTGTTGGCAGGGCTGTGCTCTCTCTGACTTCGAAGGGAATATGTGTCCCCTGCCTTTCTCTCAGCCTCTGGTGTTGCCAGCAATCCTTGGCCTTCCTTGGCTGGTAGGTGCATAACTCTATGCTCTCCGTACATCTCACGTGGCATTTTTCCTGTGCATCGCCTTGTCTTGGCGAATGTCTCTTCTCCTCTTTTGATTAGGATACCAGTCACTTGCCCACCCTAATGACATCATTTTAATTTATTACATCCACAAAGACCCTGTTTCCAAATTCATAGGTGCCAGGGGTTAGGGCTGCAACATATTTTAGGAGGAACACAGTTCAACCCATAAGAGCCTCCATTCAAAGCACCCTACCATGCTCCTTCTGGCTGTTATTTCTTCACCCTGTCTTGACCAGTTTATTTGTGTGCTGGGTGTCTCCCTCACTGAGTGCAAACACCGTGAGAGCATAATCCTTGATTACTTGGAATGCCCCTAGGTCAACCATGCCTGCAAGAGTACATAGTAAACATTGGTTTGAGGGAATGAAACAAAACTAATAAAGAATAAAAATGTCAGGGAAGCAGATTTTAGTTCATCAGGTGGAACCCTTTTATATAATCCAAATGATATAGTTCCTTCTTAAAAAAAAACAAACAAACAACTTTTCACTGTTTTTGAAGGAATGAGTTCGCAGTCATGGGAGGAGTTTGTACCAAGGCTGGACATTGTCTTAGAGGGGATACAGGGAGGGGCTTCACCTTTCAGTTCAGGGATGGATTTATGACCTCTGAGGACCCTTTAAATCCAGAAGTTCAATAATGCTGCCTTTGAACAGAGCCTTTTTAGAAACACTGTGCCTCAAAAGCATAACTTGAATGGTGGGAACTGACGGCAGGTGTCCATCTCCTGTCACCGTCTCTGACAGGTGAAATCTGATGACAGCTCTCCAGTCGCATTGCGCCTGTAGCCCCCTTTATGTCTCATGAGTGTGCGCTTCAGCCAAGTTTGAATTTCTCCTTCTTTCATTTGTTTATGATTTTTTTTTTTCTGGTGGGCCCATTTCATCTAAAAAGAGGGGGAAAAAAGGAAGAAGATATAAAATTTCTGTTCGGGATCCCTTTAATGTCTTAACTCAGCCCCTTACAATGAGATATTGTTTTACATTGGCCCTGTCTTCAGAAAGAAACACCTTCTCTGTTGAAAGATCTTGCTGCCGGGGGACTCCGTGTCACCAGAGCAGTCAACTTTGATTTGTGTATCAATAATGTCGTGTCAGTAGCCAGAGGGTATGGCATCAGGGCGTTCCAGATGCTTTTATTGGTGCTTTTGCTGGAGGATTATTTCAAATTAACTTCAGTCTCTTGGAAGACAGTGAATAGGAGAGTGCTATTTCCCATTTGTAAACAAAATGGTGAATAATTATGGGAGAAACCAAGACAGGCGGATTTCTAGGAAATGTCACATCTGCAGGTCTTAATTTTCTCCAAGCATGGATGCCCTGCCCCTCTCTTCCTGTTGCTCATCTCCTCCCAGGTACAATCCTGCACACTACCTGGTTCCAGGGCAATTGGTGGCGTCACAGCTGCTCGACCAAATAACCACAGATGCTTCTGCTCTCACGATAATGGAGAGATTGGCAGACTGGGTGGAGGGGACAGAATGGAGCCCCTAAAATATTATAAAATTTTTAAAAAGTGTTTGGTATGTGTTGGCAAAAGTAATAGTTTTTGTATAAATTTTAGAAAAGATTGAAAAGCAAAGGGGTAAACATAAAAATTACCTGCTATTCTATCACCCAGAATAACCATTGTTTATCATTTCAGTATATTTACTTTGACTATTTCCTCTCTCTCTCTTTCTCTATGAAATAATATTCTTTTCTCAATAATACCGAATGAAGGCAGCAAGCCTCTTCTGCAAAAAGGCCGGATAGTGAGTATTTTCAGCTTTGCTAGCCATACGGTCTGTGTTGCAACAACTCAGCTCTGTAGCTATTGGACACAATCAGCCACAGACCTCCAAACGCGATGGGTGTGGCTGTGTGCCAACAAAACCATTTACAAAAACAAGTGATGGGCAGGATTTGTCTCATCGCCATGGTTTGCCGCATTCAGGAGAGCGAAGGTGGACACGGTGAGACTCCACTGTGATGGGTGAGAACTGGTCAGCAGGTTCTGCAGCCAGCAGGATTCACTGCCGATGTGGAAGTGAGGCATGGGAGAAAGGGAAGTGCCAAAGGTGACAGCAAAGATGTTGGCCTGTGCAGCTAGAAGCATGATGTTCCCACTTACTGAGATGAGAAAGACCCATTAGAATAAGTGCAGAACAGATGCTTTGGAGAAAGAGCTTTGTTTTAGGAAAGTGTAACTTAGATGCCTAAATTTTAGATGTTAATCACCTAGGTGATGGTATCAAGTAGAGTTCAAGGGGAAATTTCATCCTGGGAGTGACATTTGGGTGTCAGCAGGATATGGTGGTGTTTACAGACACAAGTCTAGATGAGGTCACCCAAGGTGCGTGAAGAGGGAAGAGAACGTAAGTCCCACTATGTGCCAGGCATGAGTCTATCTCCTGGAGATTCAACAGGAGCAACAGAAAGTGCCTGCTCTCGTAGAGTGGCTCATCCGGCTTTGTGATGTCACTGCAGCTGCTTGGACATGGGGTTGAAGTCCGCCACCAACCGCTTGGCTCAATGACTTTCTCTCTTAGAAACTTCAAAATGAAGCACAAGCAACACATAACTTCAGGAATGGGGCAGCATGCGCTTCGGAAAAAAGAAAACCATTGATTCTCGGGAGAGAGAAATGAATGAAAGATGCACTCAAAAGGAACACAAGAGAATACTATCAGTTGATTTAAGACAACTTTCTCGGTTCTTTCTGAGGTCCTATTACACTCATCGTCTGTGGGTCGGTTCCAAGAGATTCTCCTGTGTGTTCGCACTAAATTGCCCAATTCGTGAGCTAGCTTGAAGGAGGTTCTGGTACTCACAAGCGGATAAAAACATCCACCGTCAACAGTAATTGAGATGGGTGAAAGAAAATAGAGCACTCCAATTGAAATCTTAACTGCGAGAGCGTCTCCTAAATAATCCTTTTCATTTTCCCAACTCAAGAATTCACTTGTTACTAAGAGACAAAGTTAAAAATAAAAAATATCTACAGAAGCGGTATGAGGCCCTTACTCCATTTCGCTGAGAACCTCGTGTCTCTGTATACGTTGAAAAAAAATTTTTAGTGCTTAAATTACTTCTGTTAAAATACATTGGTTTCCCCATAGATTAATTAATTCAAAATATATCTATTAAAGGGGCAACATGAACCTAATCGATTAAGAGAACTGAATACCATTTTTGATCGGCCCAACTGTTTTGAAAAGCAGCGTCCCCAGGGAAAACGTCCATGAGAAATGGATGCACCCCCTCAGCATCGCAGACACCTGGCACCGCATCTTAGGGTCTCCTCGAGGCCAGGCCTTTACACAGGCAGCCAGGACGCCTGATGCAGTCCACAGATGTCCGTCCTGTGGCCCACATCAAGTTATAAAAACTGGCTCTGACATTTAAAAATCTGAAAAAAAAAAATATATATATATAAAACTGGACTGGAAAATTCCAAAACTAAGGGAATTCAGAAGATCTGACAATCGTGGTCCCTAACCCCCTTTAGCAGCAATCGCCGGGTCAGTGCATTCTTTATAAACAGGGACCACGGCTTCCTATCTCAGTGTGGCCTTTGTTCATTTACACTGGTGGTTCCCAGCCGGGGGGGACTTCACCCTTTAAAGGACATATGGCAATATCTGGAGACATATTTGATGGTCACGCAGGGCTGGGGGGTGGGTGCTACTGACATCTAGTGGGTAGAAACCAGGGATGCTGCTAAACATCCCACAGTGCACAACACAGACCCCCTCAACCAAGAATGACTGTCCTGAAATGTCAGCGGTGACACAGCTCAGATACCCCGGTGCTTACCTACTCCCGGGCCGCTCTACGAATGTGAATTTGCAATTCCAGCAGTTTCTCTGAAACTAAGCAAGAATAATGTAAACAGTTCTGAAAACGCTATAGCCTTTACTCCCCTATGCTCCTCTGAGTAGGTGGGACAAGAAGACTCAGTGATTCAAATGTGGCAGCAACATCTAATGTTTGAATATTTATCATGTGCCAGACACTAAGCTAAGTGAATTTACAAATACGAACCCATTTAGGCCCATAACAACGGAATTAAAATTACAATATTACAGATGACAGAAACCCCTCTCAGACAACGTTGGGACAGGAAGCTCTTTTATTGGGGTAAATACTTAGATGCTGGGGAAACACAACCTGGATTTGAATCCCGGCTCTGCGACTTGCTGGCTCTGTGACACTGAGTAAGTTGTTAAACCTCCTTGGGCCTCCGTCTTCTCACCTGAAAATGGAGTAGTAGTGACACCCAGCTCATCGGACCATCATGAAGAAAAACAGTTATCGCCCGAAAGCTCTCAGAACAGTGTCTGGTCCAGAATAAGTGCTCGGCAGAGGTTCGTGACTGTTGTTTTTCTGCTGTTTCTGGTTCTCCTTTCTCTGTGTCTTCTTCTCGCTTGGCTAAATGAATGCTCAGGGGGTGAATCGGAGTGCCGGTTCCGAGAGTTCAAAGCTTTTCCTCAAATCCCCTGCTCACATCCTCTCTCTTGTTCTCAGCTTTTATTTCCTCTGCTTCTATTCTTAGTCACTCCCTTTCCTGAGCGGGGACAATACGGCCATGGACACTCCCTGTCCATAAGCTGGGAGCTTAGCTAGAGCAGCACGTTCCAGAAAAAGTCTGGAGCTGGTTCTCCTTGGTCCTGTTGTGTCATCCTTAAGCAGACCAGCGCCACCAGGAGTGGAAGAAGGACCTGAGCTGAGCATCCACCCCTGGACCCGGGAAAGGAGTCAACGCCCTTCGCACCACACTGACTGGGAGACGACGGCTGACTCTCCGACAGAAAATGCAGACTTCGTTTCGAAAAGAAGACCTCGGCAGGCAAAACGAACAATGCTGTGATTATTCCCATTTTACAGAAAACTGCCTTAGTAAGATGACACAGTTTTCACAAGGCGACAAAGCAAGTAAGGGGAGTAAGAAGAATCCAAATTCTGGCTTTTTTACATTCAGAAACAACACAGTATTAGGAAAACCTATAATAATAGATCAAAAGAAAAATGACGGTGTCATAGATGTTTGAGAGCTTTTAATAGGAGTCAATATTCTCTCTTGATAGATAGTCCATTCTAGCATCAAACTGAAAAAGGCAATGGGAGGGATTTTTAAGAAGATGACTTTAAATTGCTTTAAGGGACTTAGAAGAAGACTTTTAAAAAAATAAAGATTGGCATGATTTTCATATTTTTATAAGTAAATCTATATATTTAACATGATTTCCGTAGAAATGCTAACAATTTTTTAAACTAAAAGATCTAATTCTAAAATATAATTTAAAATATACAAATAAGAGTTGGGAGAATTCTGCAACATATTCTAATATATAGTAATTAAAGCCTGATGGTTCTCGTGCAGTATAAACAGACCAGTGTTGAATAGAGTTCAGAAATAGGCACAAATAAATATGGGAATTTATTATATGACAAGAGTCTTATTTAAAATCTGTTTGGAAAAGATTGATCCTTCAATATATGATGTTAAGGCATCTGAATAGCTATCTGGAAAAAAAAAGAAAAAGAAACCCTGCCTCACACTACACAAACTTATTATGCCAGATGTTCAAGCATTTAAATGTAACCTATTAAAATGAATCTATTATTTCCCAGAAAATGTGGAATAATTGTTTTCATAGTCGCTGAATGGAAAGGCTTTTCTAAAGAAATGATGCAAAATCCGAAAGCCATAAAAGAAAATTTTAATAAATTTGACTATATAAATATTATAATTGGTTGAATCGACGCGCTCAAGTCCTACCCCCTGGTATCTATGAATGTGACTTTATATAGAAAGAACGTCTTGGTAGATAGAATCAAGTTGATCAGGATGAGCCCTAACTCAATGACTAGTGTCCTTGGAAGGGGAGAGAGATTTGGACACACGGACAGTCAGAGAAGAGGGCCATGTGAAGACAGAAGCAGAGCCTGGAGTTATGCTGCCCCAGGCCAAGGACCCCCAAGGGCTGCTGGTAACCACCAGAAGCTGGAAGAGCCAAGGAAGGATTTTTCTCTAGAACCTTTGGAGGAAGCATGGCCCTGCCAACGACTTGATTTTGAACTTCTACCTCCACTCCTCCAAAGTGCGAGAGAATAAATTTTATTTTTAAGCCACCCAATTTGTGATCATTCCAGTATTCCTAAAAAACTAATACAAATATTTAAAAAAGAATTTGCATGGGGGAAAAATACACCAAAAACAGAATGAAAATACAAATGGAGAAAATATTTGCAACTCATGTGACAAAGGATTAATTCCCTTCACAAGTAAGAAGCTTCTGTAAATTAGTATTTTTTTTTTCAAAAAGCCAACTACTTGATAGAAAATGGGCACGTGGAGTTCTGTAATAAAGTTCTTTTAGCTATGTTGGGAGAAATTAAAGAAATAATTTACGTGTAACTCAAATACGGTGACTATCTAATGGGTAGCCTCAGATTTCCCCTTTGATCCACTTTGAGGCTGTAGGCATTACCTTGTATCCTTCCTTATTGCCCTAGTGACTAAGTAGATGTTATTGAATATTTTTTAGGGTATCGTATACCATGCGGCCAAACATCATTTTAAAAATTGCTTTTCCAATACGTATCTATCCTTTCCTCAAGCGCCACTCCAGGCACCAATATCTTCTAGTTCTCTCTGTTTTTCCTTCAGTCCTAGGATTCCCAGCCCTGCCTCTCAGATATTTCCTATTCCCCTAGAAACTTAGCTCTCCGCCTGTATAACAGCCAGCAAAACTAAAGCCCAGCAGTTGGCTGATCCAGCCTCAGAAAGTGTTCAGGTGCCAACCATTGAAGACCCCATGGAGTTCCTCAACCCGGGCACTTTGTCTTTCCTTGGAATAGGGAACGAGGGAAGGACTTTGCTGCCCCAGATGGCCACAAATCAGGCTGGTTTCATAGAGGTGCAACCGGGGAACCTAACAGGACCCTCACTCGGGAAGGCCCTACAATTCACTTAATGCTTTGCTGTCACTGTCTGGAAATTCCCATAATTCTGGAACAAGGGGCTCCACGTTTTCCTCGGCACTGGTCCCCACGAAGTATCCAGCCAGGCTATTCAACCGAGGGATATTGTTATCATTCCTCGAAGCGCAAAGGATTTGTCCTCTGAATGGTTCAAGAGACAGCATCCCAGAGCTTGATATTCCAAAATTTAATAAATAATAAACAAATAGAAAATAAAAAAGCACATGGGGAAGAGAGAAGAAAAAAAAAAAACGAGCTTCATGAACTCCGAAGCCAGGAGAGCTGGCACCGTCGCCTTCAGCAAGATGCTATGTGACATCGTTTGGCTGAACGCGTCCTTTCGTGGGGTGATTAAACAGCAAATATCTCGGAGCAGCATAATGTTTATTAGACGTTACTCTGTTAGGGCAGCTTGTGTTTTCCCTGTATTCTGTTTCCATGTTCGAGTGTGTACAATTTGTTGATTTAAATAAAATTTAAAACAAGCCGTGCTGCTTGAAGAGCTGCTGACAGTGCCTCGCGGAAAACTTAGATTTTTTTTTTATTATTATTATTATTAGGAAACGATCCTGTTTCTGTGTCATGTTTTTCTGCATCATGCTTCTCCCCCAGCCCCTGCCCTGTTCTTAGCAATGCAGGACAGCAGGCTCAAAACCAATATTTTTACTTTGGGGAATGTTCGTTCAGCTCTCTGAGACACTTTTGCACATGAGGCAAGGATTCTATCAGTCCCTCCCCTGTCCCCCAGGTTATTAGAGGGACATGAGGGTCAGCTACATTTGAATGCCAGGCGTCACACGCATCATAAGTTTTAGATTTTTTGGAGTGCTGGTTTTCCATCAATATTTTGATTTTAAGAATTAATTGATGGCAAAGTATGGAGAAGGGAGTCCTCTTTCAGTCACTGGATAGAAGGCCAATGTCTCTTTAAAATAATACACCTCTCTGCCCTTGACTAAGCAGTGGCTTCTCTGCTTATGCCCTGAAGAAACCTTCCCATGAGGATACGAGGGGATATGTGCAAGGATGTACATCACGTTCTTCAGGGAAGTGTAATAACCAGGAGCAACCGACGTGTCTATCAGCAGAGAGATGGCTCTGAAGTGCGGAAGAGCAATCTTCGAAGGTTCAAAAGAATAACAGGGATCTCTCTGTGCCTACATAAACAAATCCTCAAGACATAGTTTCGAAGGAAAAAAAAAAGCAAGTTGCAGAACAGAAACGTCACTCACCACCTGACGTCTTTGTTAACAACCAAAAGGTTCGGAAAACACGGAACGATATTCTGTGCCTCTATAGCTGCAAACACGTGCGTGGACCTTAGGAAACAGAAGGAAAAGCAGCAGATCGATGTGAAGGTTTCCACAGCCGTGGAGGCGGGTGCCAAAAGGGACCTCAGTTGTATTTGTGAGGTCAGGCTTAGTGTGAAATTTTATGCGTTTTTAATTGTTTAATGACACATATTTCTGACCGACACAAAAATGCGCTATGGAAAGTTGACTTTACCTAAGCAGTTCTCTATATTAAATGTTTTACGTATCAGCTGTATGTGATGGGCACGTGGAGTTTATACGGAGTATTCCTGTATTTCTTCATAGAGACTTTCTGAAGGCTTTTGGAAAGCATTCCATAAATTTAGAACTGTCGGAACAAATGCCCAGGGTAGGACAAAACCTGCACTGGGCTATGGAGCAGCGCGATCACCAAGCAGGAAGGTCCCTAGCCTCATAGAGCTTCTAGTCCTGTGCATTTCTTGACAAAATGTGGCCCCAAGACCACTCACCGGAGAAGCAGAATTTGCAAAAATGAGCCACAGAAACCAGCCGTCATATTCAGTTTCCCAGGAAATTGCCATGTACAGCAGGTGTTCTGAAGCCATCCCCGGTGGGAAGAATTCTCAGCTCGAATGCCCTTTCCCTACCCCCTAATGAATTATCCTATTTTGCTTCTGCACAGATTTGCCATTTTCTGACTAATGTGTTCAGTTGTTGATCTCTCCATGGCCCATGGACTCTCCATGTCTGTATTGCAGTTGGCATAGCCCCAGCGTCCAAAAGCGCCACGGCAGGTACCTTGCTACCCAGCAAACATCCAGATATCCATCCGGTGTCCAATGAGTATCCCTTACATGCATGGGTGGATGAATAAAGCTGGATGGACTCATCCTCTTTCGTCTCCTGGAGGTGGAGGTCCTGTATGGATGTTTTATCGCCTCCTGCCATACCAGAAGTCTAACTTAGAGAAGAAAATAATGCAAATAGTTAGAATTTCCACTTGTTAAGGCCCTGCTATCTGCTCCCCGCTTTATAGGATTTTATTTTCCTAGTGTTTTGTTTTTTCTTTCTTGTTACTGTTGCTACCTAACGAACTACCCTGAGATTTAGTGCATGAAACAACCATTTTCACCTTCCGTCAGAGAGGAGGTGAGGAAGCTGGACAGAGCACGGGGAGTGGCTACGTTCTGTTCCATGGGCACTGGGGGCGACTCAGTGGTTGGGAGATGAAACTATCTGGCACGTCTTCTCACGTGGCGGAGGGTTAATGCTGTCTGGCGGCCTGGATTCAGCTGGATTTGTTGACAGTGACACTTACGTGTGGCTTTCCCACCGGGCTGCTTGGGCTTCCTGTCAGCATGGCAGCCTCGGGGCGCTCCGGCTTCTTGCTGAGGGTCCACATGTGAGGGCCTTCTGTCACAAGGCAGAAACTGCGTCGCCTTGTATGCCTAAGACTCGAAGGGGTTTCAGAACCACATCTGCCCCATTCTACTGGTTACCTGTGAGTCAGGGGCCTCCCCAGATTCAAGGGAAAGAATATTAGACTCTATTTCTAGACTGAGCAGTGGGAATGTTCTAGAAATCGCAGGACAGAAAATACTATCACCGCCATCTTTGGAAAACACGATCCCCCACACCTTGATAACGATCCTGCAAATAGGTGTGAATAATCCACTTCACAGACAGGGGAGCAGGTGCAGACCACACACGATTCGCCCAGAATGAAACCGTAAGTGGCTGAACAAGGATTCGAACTCAGGTCTGTTCGTCCTCAAAGCTTTCCTTCCGCACCCCTCGCTGCCGTCACATCAGGTGGAGATTACATTTACTTGCTTCATCCTTCCTTCGTCGTTTATCAGGGAGACATAGCCAGATCCCAAATGTTGCCTTGTGTGGAGTCTTCTTGCAATTTGCAAATGGCATTCCTGGAGCAGTGAGCTGCCCCTCTGTCGTCAGCAGGCAGGCATGAACATGAGCCCCTTCAGAAGGTCCAGAGAAACTGCTGCTAAGAAACCAGGGTTGGCGCAGAGCTTGCCACTTCAGGATGGCAGCTGATCCACGGAGATCGTTCGCTCCAGTGAAAAACGATCCTTCGTCTCTGGGACACAATTATTTGGGTATTTACCACAAAGGCCCTTAACTGGGCCCTTTTCGATCAGAAAATCCGAAATAAGCTGGGGGGGGGGAGCTAAATTTAAATGTAACTGCTCGCATTGTTTTGTCCTTAGATGGATGGCAGGTCCGCCTCATTATTCACCAAGCACAGACATGCTACCCAGAGTGATCTGGCAACTTGTGAAGATAAATCACGCCCAGGATGGCTGCCATCACTGTCACAGGGAGAGCGTGGCTCTGGGGGCTGACAGAGCGTGGGAGCAAGGGCACACCCCGGCTCCGCTGGTGCAAAGGTAGAGAGAGGAAGGACCCAGAGAAAGGGAAACAGAAGAAAAGCAATAAAAATTCTATGTCTCCCCCCACGTCGGTCCCCAGTGCCATGCTTTTGAGAGAACTAATGTTTCTGTGAATCCCCAACAGGTCAGAGAGAAGACAGATGGCAGGTTACCGAAGTGGGAGGGGAGGGAGGTTATGAATGTAACCATCCAACAAGAGGAAAACACCGATTCAGTATGTAGCTGAGGAGCAGAGGGAAGAAAGCATCCAGACACTCTAAGAATCTGAAGGGAGTTGTATTTTCGGTATATTTTTAGATAAAATCTTCCACACATGGCACAAAGCTGAGATCCTCCCAAATTATCTCTGTTTATGCTATTTTTATACCCTGTATTTTGGAGCTGATAAAAGCAACATCTTCTAATAATATAAATTTGAACAAATACAGAAAAATGCATAAAACTCTATAATCTTTTCCTCCAGGAGCCACCAACATAAATATTTTGTTATGTAGCCTTCTGCTTTCTCTTGCGACAGGACTACGCGTATCGCAAAAGTGAGCTTACGTAAAGCCGAATATTCTCTGACTTACCACATTTTTCATATATATCATCAGTATCTCAGTCGTGTCGATAAGTAGACATTTATGTAATCATTTTTAATAAATGAACATTTTTCTATTGTAACATTATTTCCTCAAGCCACTATTCACGGGATATTTAGGAAACATCCTTGCACGTAGATCTTTGCCTGCTTGTTTCCTTTAAATACATTTCTGAAAGTGAATTTTTTCAGAAAAGCGAGGCACGTTACTAAAGGCTTTTATAAATATTGTTAAATCTTGGTAACTTGTGCCAAGAATTATGTAAAGTCAAAGGTAAAAATTAATACGATATTCATATTTTTTTCCTTTCTTTCTCTTTCCTCTCTGTCTCTTCCTTCCATTCCTTCCTCTGCGTCTTTCTCCCTCCAGCAGGCGAATCAGCAGCTTCCATCGTGGAAGCAGTTTCTTTGGCTCGTGCTGCATACAGACCAGCGCGGAGGTCAGCCAGGCTGGCCCACCACCTGCTCTCCTCCAGCCCGTGAGCTAAGAATAGTGTTTCTGTTGTTAAAGGAGGGATAACAAATAAGAAATCAGACATAAAAAACATTGTGCCACATAAAATCACATAAAATTTGAATTCCAGAGGCCCTAGGTAAAGTTTTACTGAAACACGGCCACTCCCATTTGTTTCCATATTGTCCGTGGCCCCTTTGGCCCCAAAATGACAGAACTGAGTAGTTGGAAGAGACCCTGTGGCCCACAAAGCAGAAAACAGTCACTATCTGGACCCTCTCCAGGAAAAGTGTGTGGGCCCATGGAGTAGCAGAAATAATGCTTTTACCTTTCTGTGGAAGCTGGGCACTGCCCTAGGTGGGCATCACAGCAGTGGGTGAGGGTGGGGCAGTCAGCAGGCCTCCTGGGTTCAAATTCTAGCTCGGCGACTTACCCACCGTTGTTAAAACTCTCAATGCTCCAACCACCTCTCCTGCAGAATGGAAACTATATAGACACCATCCACGGCCAGCGTTGCTGGACGAAATAAAGTGAGATGTGAAAGGTTTAGCATAAATGCCCAGTACCTAGTAAAGAATTGTCGTCGTTGTCATTTGCTCTTTGCGTCTGGAAATTTGACCTACGAGTTGTCCTGACGTCTTCAATCCTGGCGTTTTCACTTCTTCGGTTATTCTTTCTCAGCTTTGAGTAATTCTGAGGTCCAGACACAAGTGGTGCCAACATCAGCAAGATAAACTTTCTGGTCTGAGAAGCCTTCCTCTCCATATTCCATTTTTTTTCCTCTTCTATGTTTCGAGCACCTTGTTGTTTACTTTTTCATACACGAGGCCTGTTAGAATAACCTACTTTCAAGTCTCAAAAGAATGAAGAAGCCACTGAACTGTCATGAATGAAGGTAGCTGGTCTCACGGAAGATGCCAAATGTCTTCAAGAATTAGGGCTAAATGACCCTCTCTGGTCTGGAAAGCACGTGACCTAGGCCTGGACCAATGCCCATAGAAGTCAGCTCGCAGCACTGGGTTCCATGTCACAGCTTTTTCCCCCCATTTACAAGGTTTTTTATGTGCTTTTCTGTGTACAACCCTGGCCTGGGCAGTTTGTGGGCATGGGGGGAAACCAGAGGAGATGTTTTCTCCAGGAGCACACACAAAGCTCTTTAAATTATCTTTCACAAACTCGACACAGAGCTTGGCTGCGTCGACAAAAAGCTCTGAGCATAAATTAAGCTCATTCCTCCTTGTTTAGAGGAAAAGCATTAAAATGAACATCCCTTAGGCGGGTACTGAGCACCTGACCTGTATGTACTGGACACAGAGGTAAAAAGGAGCTTTCTCAGCTCTGCTTTTTGCATCCTGGTTTCTTCTCATTCGGTCCATCCGAGCTCCGAGGTCACCTCCGCAGACCTCCTCCCTGAACGCCCCTGTGAAGAAGACCCCGCCATTACTTTCCAGAACAGCCCAGTGTGTTCCTTCATAGAACTGAAAAGAGGAATTATTCCTTTATTCATTTGTTTATTCTCTCGGCCCCACCCCTACCAACATTTAAGCTGCATGGAAGAAGGAGCTTGTCAGTCTCATTCATCAACGTCCCCAGCGCGTCCGCAGCATCTCCATGAATAAATATTAGTCTTGACCCTCAAAACACTCATATTTTTACCCCTCATTAAGGCGAACCTTCCTTCCTCTCGCCCTTCATCTCTGCGTCCGTCATCCTGAGTTCTTGTCACTTCCCTGACAGACGTTTTTTCTCTCTTCCACGCAAGCTGTGTCTGGCCCTGAAGCACCCCTCAGCCTCTTCGGTTCCGCTCTTACTTCTTGCCCAACCATCTCTTGTCCTTCAGGTTTCAGCTCCTGGGTTGCTTCTGTCGGGAAGCCTTTCAGGATGCTCCCCCACACCCCTCCAGGCAGGGCTGTCATTCTGCTCACCCCATATGGTCATCCTCGCTTGCTTAATCGTCTCTCGTCCCCCTTAGAACTGGCAGCAACACCATGGCTGGCACGTAGTAGGTGCTCACTTGACGTGTTTGTAATCAAGGAATGAATAGACATCAAAGAATTTTTTCTATGTGCATAAAAATAACCCACATTTTTTACCACTGACAACAAAATGTAGGTTACTCACTAAGCAGGTCATGTGCCACTTCTCCTGATATACAAAGTCCCCGGGAAAAGCCTCATGGAAAAAGGGACACAGGCCATTCACAGTCAGTTTATAAAGCATATGTGTATTTTATAAATAAATGTGTTACAAGATACTTAATACCTGACTCAAGAGACGTGTGTATTAAAGTTTTTACTAAGAGGCCATTTTTCCCTTTCCCATCTGCGAAAATTAGTTTGGTAATACCCTCGGCGAGTGAGAGAATGGGAACAGGCCTTGTGCATGAATGATGGCAGTGTAAATTCTGCAGCCTGTATGTAGGACAATTTGGCAAAAATATTTATCAGAATTACAAGTGCACTTACCCTTTGCCCCATCCAGTCCACCTCCAGGGGTTGATTCTACCCTCCCACGTGTGTGGAATGACATGCATGCAAGGTTGTTTACTTCAGGGTTGTTGATAAGGACGAGAGTTTGGAAACCCTGTACGTGCCTGTAGGTTCAGTGACCTGAATGAATAGTGGGTGCTGTAGCCACGTATTGGAGTTCATTGCCCCTGTGTATTAAAAAGAGACAATGTTCCCCGTGATCTGGTACGGAATGGTGTTCAAGTTAAAAGACTGTAGGTTAAAAATAAAGCGAGGTGGAAAATGATGTGTATAATCCATCAGCATTTGTGTAGAAAAGGTGGGAAAAGTGGCGTGTGTGTGTGTGTGTGTGTGCATGCACGTGCGTGGATGTGTGTGCATTCATCTGTGGGGGCAAAAAATATCCGGTTAATAAGAGACTGAGAGGAGGGCTGCAGGACGGTGGAGAGGCGAGGTGGGAGGGAAGCTGTTTCACTCTGAATAACTTTGAATAATTTTGAGTTTGGAACAACTGTGTGACTAAATCATCAGTTCAAACCTCGTGGGGGAAAAAGGTCGGGAGGAAAAGAAAGGCGAGGAGGTAGAGAGAGACAGAGCAAAGTCAGCCCTGGACCAAGCAGAGTGAAAGCTAAGCTGCTTATGGTAACGAGGCTAAATGTTTTCAGCTTTGCCCGCCCCTTCCTCCCCGGTGGTTCAACGAAGTAAGAAAATGACAGAGGCAACCCCAGCCTCGCACCTCTTTCCTGAACCTCCTGGATTCTCTGATGTTTCCGCAATAAGAGGCTGGTTCGAGCCTCTAAGCCTCATCTATGTGCTGACCAAAGGGACAGATCCCGCCACCCGCACAGCCGTCCAGAAAGACCCTCCTCCCTGGCACACGGGAAGACGCAGGCCCTGTTCCTGGGGACGGCCCTGTGATGTTGATTGCTGCAGCAGCTACTGTCAGAGCTCACTTCAGCAGAAAGGATTAGACTGTCCTGAATATGTCAATCAGATATCAAAGATAAATGAAGTTTGAAAAAATAAAATGTGCGATTTATTTTTAAAAAATAGTCTCTGGGAAACACCCAGAATGCACTTTGAAAAATCTAAGGGAAATATGTCACGAAAACAAATCCGAGCTCGGCTGTCCAACTTTAATTTTTCACTGATAACACCCAAGTGAGCTGCAGTCGGCCAATAAATAAAGATTCCCCGGCCCTAATGGCCTCCCATCTCCATTTGCTGTGATGGAGGGCCCGCTCCCAAAGATGCGCCTGCCCCCTCGTTCCAGCTCCCTCTACCTCCCCTTTCCAGGTGCCCTGGGAGCTGATGAGCCCTCGGGGCCTTCCCCCAAGGACGTCCAACCCTGCAGCTCCCAGGACGGCGTCCGCCAAGCCGTCTTCTGAGCTGCCTTGGCGTTGCTTGCTGGTTGGGCTTGGTGATGTTTGGGGTTTTAATTCACTTTCCTGAAATTGCCTTTCATTCACTTGGTGACAGGTAGTTATTTGTTTTCAGGGTTCCATTTGACATTTATTGTTAGCGCAAAACACTAATAATAATAATTAGCGCCTTTTTAGAGTTGTCTGGGGTTTTCGTGCTGCTGCATTATTACTATAAAACATCCGATGCTTTGCTGTATATAAGATAGTATGATGGTATTTAAATGTAACAAAGGGGTTTATTATACTCAGGCCAGATTGCAGTATCTCTGAGTCCCCCTCCCCCGCCAGCAAGCCAAGACTTAATATCCCCAAACTTGTCTGCAATGCTAATACCTACCTTTTTTTTTTTTTTTTTTAAATAAGAGGAAAACCTCAGCCAGCCATGTGTAGACGTGTGGTTTGGATTTTCCTTAGAAACAAACAAGCAAATCTAGGATTTATTCCCTAGGACGTTGCCATTCAATGAGATAGCCACTAGCCACATGTGCCTTAGATTTAAAAATACTTGAAATTAAATAAAGTACTCAGTTCCTCGGCTGCACTAGCCACTTTCAAGGGCTCAGTAGCCACGTGCAGGTAGCGGCCACCACGTTGAGCACCGCCGCTGCGGAACTTGTCCATCTCTGCAGAAAGTTCTTTGGGACAGCACCTTCTCGAGCCCTGCCACTCCAGAAGTGACCCAAGGGCCAGTGGCATTGGCTTGCCCGGGGAATTTCTTTACAAATATAGTCTAGTGAGGAGACCTAGTCAGTCACACGATTCCCAAGCGATTCATTTGCACGTGAAAGGCTGGAGAGCCCTGAGAATCTAGAACAGGCTTCAGAAAGTTTTTTCTGTAAAGGGCCGGATGGTAAATGTTCGGGGCTTTGTAGGCTCTACAGGCCTGTCACGACAACTCAGCTATGGCATTGTAGTGACAAGGACAATAGCAACTGTGGACAGTAGGTAGAGAAATGGGCACGGTCGCGTTCCAATAAAAATGCATCGACATTGGGCCCGTGACCCGTCATTTGCTGATCCCTGTTCTACAGCGCTCTTCAGATGTCCCTGGAGGACTATTGGTATTACTTAATTCACTGCTGGACCTCAAAGACTACAAGCATCTCTGAGCAAACATTCAGGTCTGTGATCTGAGAAAAGATATTTGCTTGGCCTGTCTCTTTATCTCTCCATCCCTTGTTTCTAAAGAAAGTGACCAATCTGCGCCGAGAGAGGTTAATGACGAAAAGAATGACTGTGCCAGACAAAGAGAACAAATCAATAAGCAAAGGAAGAGGGTGGGCTGCTTTTCCTGTCCACCAGATCTACCCCAGTTGAACCGTATGTGGAGAGACTCCTGCCGTGATGTACGATAAACTCCAGTTGGTCATTCAAACTCTAATTCCATGAGGCAGGAGTAGCACCTGAGGAGGAAGCGGATGGGTGAAATCAAGGAGAAAGGCGCTTTTGGTTTCTCCCAAGTTCTAGATAAGAGACAAATCTCCATTAGGCCCGTACCAGATTTCGTAAGAGTAAAACTGAGACCAAGCACCAAGGATATGCTGGGTTGGGTGGGTCCCATACGATGGGACACCCTGTATTCCTAATCCAGGCTTCTCATTTGTTGGCTCTGTGGCTTTCAACAAGCCAGACCTCACTCTGCTCATCTGAAATACAAACTAAAAATATTGCCCACCTTGGTGTTATTGTGAGGAATGAGTGAAATGGTAGATATCAAGCCACGGGCGCACAAATAGGCACGTAGCACATGCTCAGTAAACAGCTGCTACACAAAGGATGTCACATCCCCCTTGTGTTTAACGTATGTTGACCACACGAGGTAGGAGTGACAGTCTCACTTGATAAATGATGAAAGAAAGATCCAGAATAATACGAAAACAGCCTTGGTAAGAACACAGAGGTGGCAAGAGGTGGTGCCCAGATGGGACGCAGCGTTTCTGCCAGCCTCCGTGCTTTTTCTTTAGCCGTGTCACTTACCCGGGAGAGCCGCTTAAAAGATGGTTTTTATTTGTCTTTTCGTGTTTAGTACCCTTTTCTCCCATTTCTCCCCAAATATCCTGCCTGTCCTTTCAAGACTGACGTGCTAGTGAGCCTGGACATGTGCATCCCCCATCCAGGAACCGGGCATGGCCCTAGGACACTTTCTATGAGCCCCAGCTCATATGCTTTCTATGAGCACCATCTCGGATGGTGGCCAAGAGTGACCAAAAGTCAGCAGATAGGGAAATCCTGGCCATCTACTCCAAAGAGGAAAATCCTCCTGACCAACGATGAGCCTCTCTTCAAAATCACTCAGAAATTTCATTTTCCTTACACGCTGTCGACAGATTTATCATTTCATCCAGAAAAAAACACTGTTTAAGAGAATGGACAAGCCCAACTTGTACCTGCTGCTAAAAATGACGAAACTTAACATCAGGTGATTACCTGGAAGTAAAAGATAGAGGGCCAAATCGTGCTCTAGGTTTTCAAGGCGAATAACTCTTCGATCCAACGTTTAGCAACACTTTTCTGGAAATAATCAGACATGCGTATAGTTATTTGGACAACAGTGTTCGTTTCAGCATTTTTAAATCAAAAACACTTTACATTTTCCTCGTTTGGAGATTGGCAAAATAAACCACAGGATGATGGTTTATTGAATACCATACGGCCATGAGGAGAGTTAGGGAGATTTCTATGGCTGGCTTGAGCACTATTTATTAAGTGAAAGAAAAGGTGTTATAACAGCTTTCTAGTCAGATACCTTCACCTCACTCCCCCACCCAAAGCATCATCAGGCCCTGTCAGCCAGAGAGCTGCACAGCAATTCCCCAGAGGACCACTTCTCATAACAGCCATTGCGTCCACCCTAATCCAAGCCATATTTACCTCTCACACGGACTCCGGCACACACTCCCTGACTAATCCTCCTGCTTCTTTCATTGCTCCTCTAAAGTCAAGTCATCAACCTGCGCTTATAGGAACACAAACCAGATTAGAGCAAAATCCCAGTCGCCTCCTGTGTGTGGCCCGCGAAGTCCCACCTGAACTGGCCTCTGCCTTGTCACACAAACAAATTAACTCCATCTCTTTCTACTCCCCATTCCCCACATAAACCGTCTTGCTTTTCCGTGAGCTACCAACACCATTTCCATCTTGTTGCCTTTGCACTGGACGCTCTGCCGGGGTGACTCTTTTCCTAGCTCTTGACGTGGCCTGAGAGCTTCATCCATGCCACTTCATCCACTCCTCAGAGAGTCCTTTTGGGATTAAAATCACCTCCACCACCACCTCTCCACTATCGTCTTCATCCCATGAAACATTTCTTAGGCACTTATCACTCCCCATCGTTATTTTATATGTCAGGGTATTTACTTGTTTGCTCTGTCCCTTCCATCACAGTGTAGGCTCCATGAAGGCAGTGTCTTAGAGGTGCCTCTGCTTCTGCCCCAGAAACTAGTCTGTTTTATAAACAAATCTAAATCCACAGAGTCGCACATCTTTATAAATTGTGCTTATAAACAAGCGGGTGGAATTGTGACTGTTTTCTCCTTTCTTTTCTATCGTCTATGTTATCTGACCTCCAAAGAACAAAAGTTTCTCCTATAATTATAAAAAGCAATTAAATTTATTTTATATTAAATAATAAACTAAGAGACCGAAATAGATATAACCCTTCGAGGAGCCAATAAGCGCCCTTCATAGAAAACTTTTCCAGTGGAATCTCAATTGCTAACAGGTCTTCCTTTTCCCTTTAAGTCAATTTTGGACCCTTCCTCTAAGGCTATTCTAACTAATTGTTTAGAAAAAGATAATAAAGTTAGGGGTCAGATGCATAACTTCCCATGCTGAAGTTCACCAGATGGACTTGGAATGACAATTCACTCTCTTTGCCTTGCCAGGGTTTGGTGTATATTAATCTTCTTTTTTAAATAAAAAATCTTGATCTTAAAGAAATGTCTTATGGTATAGAGTCTTCTTCTTGGGCTGTCATTTTAAGTCTGCTGTTGAAGTTTAAATCTCTGTTTCAACCTCGTAAGTAGTATTGACTGCAAGACAAAAACATGATTTCGGCATTTGCAAATATTTCTGGGTACGTGAGTCCTTGTAGGAAGGAGGTGGCTGACGAATAGTCTTTTATACTTATCTGGACCTAAAGGAGGTTCTTAGAAGAATTCCAAAGAATTTCCAAGAAGGGTAAAATGACAATGACTTCATCCCGGCATTAGGAGCAGCAATTTATTGTCGAACTTTGACCAAAAGTGAGAGAGAGATCTCTCTGGAAGCCTAGAGCAATTTTTCACTAAGTTCGAAACTGTGGCACCAAAGAAAAGTTCTATATTTTACCCACCCACATGGCCACATATCTTTTTTTCCAAAGCATCCAAATTTGTAAGGATTAGTGGCAAATATTTCATCTGCTTATTTTCAGAACAGGGAGTCCATTTAAGGAAAAGTTTTAAACCAGATCTAGTGAATATTGTTCTCATGAAAGGTTGCGATTCTATGGAACCATTTAATGTGGAAAAATGGTCAATTTTGTTTAGGTATCTGAAATCATCTTGTGCATCCTTTTGAGGATTTTTCAGAAGAAAATATGTATAATATTCTACTTGATGTGCTGGTGGAAGCATAGTAGACTTTGTGTGTAACTTAAAATATATATATATTTATATATATTTATATTTATATATTTATATATATCATATCTCAGAAAACTTAGCAGCATGAAAGTTAAGAAATGAATTCAAACACTCTGAAAATATTCATTTGTTTTCTTCCCAAGTTCTCTGAAACAGTGCTCAGATGAATTATTTGACTACACAAAACCATTTATTTTTGTAGCATTTCCACCATTAACCTTAGATCATCTCATAAAGACAGCCAGGAAAGAAACAAATAAACACAGCTCATTCATCATAAAGCATGATAATAGGACATTTTATGAACCGAGTTCTTTCCATCCAGAAAGATACCGTGTAATTTTTACAAGGCACACAGTGGGTATTATCCAGCCAAGTACAAAGCATTCACCTCCAAATATTTATTGATATTATTGATACTATCATTTAAAAAAAGGTACTAAGACTTATATGAGAGACCCAGAACAGAAAGATGCTTAGCTGACCTATAGGATGATTCTTTGGTCCTGAAATTTGCCCAAGTATAATTGAGAATTTGGGAATTAAATAATCCATAAGATTTAATTGAATACTCACTACGTTCCTATTCAGTTCTAGGTAATTCAGTTGATTTAAGTATTCGGCATTGTTTCTGCCACTTGCTTGAATAAAACACCTTTCCCCCTTGCCTCTTCTCATGTCCATGAAGAGTTTCTGTTCCCTGGAGTAAGAGTAACTGAACAATGCTTCTAGAATACTTTTCTATTTCTTCAATTATAGCAACATCTAGACTTATCAAAAATCAGCGTCTTTATAAACGTGGCTGAGACTCCATCCTTCTTAAAATAGGCCACCTAATCCCAAGAATTGGCACCTTCTCTTTTGTTCTCCTCCGTGGGTGAGAAGCTAGGCCTGCCTTCTAGGTTCAGATTTGGAAGATCATCTCTCCCTCCCCTGTATCGATGCTCAACAGGTGTGAGGCAAACTTTCTTTCAGATGGCTGAGTGGGTTCCTCTAAAAGCCCATTTTTCTACTGTAGGTGGGTTCTACGCTATAGACTGAGAAGGTGTTGAAAGTCCTGATTGCATTAACATGTAAGTTACACAAAGGCAGAGATTTTGCCTTGGTTTACTCCTGTATTGTCAGGATCTAGAATCAGACCTGGCACATAGTAGGAACCTAGTGATTACCAGTTGCACAAATTATTCGTAGTTGCAGGGACAAGTAAAATTCTTCAATACATTCTATCATACTTTGATCTTCATACCCCTGAATCTAGTTTCTTAACTGGTTGTGCATTTGGTAGGAGATAGATGTGCTTTATTGATCCTTTCAATGCCACAGACCGTGAACTGATTGGAAAACAGACCTTAATGGGAAAGAAGCATGGGAACGGGAAGTACCAGCTTATATGATATTGACCATTAGCACAACAGGAATTCCATCAAAAAAGAGAGGCATCAGTGACAACTGTAGCGGCCTAGAACTTCAGTTAAGTTTCGAGATGACAGAATTATACGTTCAGATACGCAAACACACCGGAAAGTCATTGTCACTGGCTACGAGAAGGGTCCCTTTCTCTTCTTGCTGTATCATAGCGTCTAGCACATCGCAGTCATCCACTAAATACTAGTTGAATAACTGAATGAATGAATGAATGAATGGCATTAGATGGTAAGCATAAGCCAATCGGCTAAACAGGAGGGATGGAATATTATTGGAGTATGATGGATCTGCATTTGAGTCTTAGCTTTGCTATTCACCAGCTTTAGACAAAGAGTCACAGCTCACAGACAAAGAGTCACTATCCTGACTGAAAAGGTCATGGTACCAGGGCCTTAGAACCGCTTGAACATAAGAGTCGGGTCATGCCACTAGATAAGCCATAAGAGATGCTAGCTGACAGTGAAAAAAAATCTAAGGCTAGATAAGAGACGATGAGAATGAGTGGTCACTTTAAAAGCATCTCCAGTGGCAGCTGGTTCATCCTAATAATCTTCCCTGTATAAGTTTCTCCAAGACGAAGAGGCCCACTGGAATCCTAGAGGAGCTTCTCCCACAATTTCCATAAAGGTGTGGGTCTGAACGCAAGGGGTGGACTGTTGCTGACGCTGTGCTGCACCCCCTCGCACCCCGACTCAGGCCCGGAGGTCCAATTTCCCCAGCTTCGAGGGGGGATGACGCCTGATAGGTCTGAGCTCTCACTGTGAATTGACTTCAGGTCAAGAGAGAAAGCTCGCCCAAGGGGGCACCCTCTTTCAGCAGCAACCTGAGTCCAATAACTGCTGGATGAGGCCATAAAAGAGCCAGGCCCTCTTGTCCCAGTGTATGCCAACTCGGAAAGGTCAGCTCAGTTCAGAGCTTGCTGTGGGATTAGCCGAAGCCATGGCTGTGACCATGACCAGTTCTCCGTGTAGCCAGTCCTACCTGCCACCTTTCCTTCCCCCACAGGTGCTAACATCAAGCGCACCCCCAAACAAACTTCCACGCTAATCTCCGCACAGACTCTGCCTCCCGGGGAACCTGACCGGAAACCAAATTAAATGAAACGCTGTCCCTACCGTGCCTGACTTTCTAACGGAGGTTCTGGTCTTCTGCAGTTTCTAAGAAAGCACGAGTTTCGATCAACAGTCTCAATAAGACAATAGTAAGGGCCCGGTTACAACTAAATCTTACCAGATAGGAAACTAAGTATTTTACATGCATGAACTCACTGTATCCTTTCAACATGTCCACTATAATCCGCATTTTACAGATTGTAAAGGAGGCACACGGGAGTTAATTAACTTGCTTTTTAAGTCCTGACACCCTTAAATTTGAACCTTTGAACCTGGACGATAATTTCTGCCATTGTGCTTGAACTCCCTCAGAGTCACTGAAAATTTCCATCTGAAGTTATTCTGGGCAGGGATGAGGAGTTAATCATTTCGAGAAGCGTGTTCCAGACAACAACCAGCGTCTGTGAATTTCCTCATCCTTGGGAAACACGTACATCACAGGCAGGAAGGCCCTCTGAGAAATAAACTTTTCTAGTGACTTGACATGGAGTTGAGACCCCGACTTTCACTGCACGTCATCCCAGTAACAGCCGGCAGATGCGTGGCTGGCTGAAGTTCCGTAATGATTAGAGGATCAATATTTCTGCCGTTTCAGATAACTCAATGTACGGAATCCAGCTGAGGCCTGTCGGTCCTGTATGGTGCGTTTCAGTAACCAAATCAGTACGGAACGGCTCAGTAAGTGTTTAGTGAGTGTCGGCTGTGTGCTGGACATTGCACCATCACGAAGAACACGGCAGACACATTACACTCCTCACAGAGCTTTGAGTCCAAATACGTGGGTTCCACGCTTATTTCTATATTACTTTCAACATTTTTAACATATTTACACGCTGTATCGACTATAATATTTTTACCATATTTTCAAGGAGCTTCTTTTACTCAAATAAATTTACGTAAGAAGCTAAGCTCATAGCACCTCTGGAAATTAAAAGAAAAAAAAAAGGTATCTCTTGCCGTTAAGAGAAGATGCCCATAAAATGAATATATAATTATAACTTCAAATAGCTTTTTTAGATTAAATGCTTAAAACCTAAAATCATCGGATTTACACCAATAGCACCTGTTCCATATTTGGGAATCACTTGTCTCGTCGAAGGAGACAGATGTGAGCAGAAATAAGGAAAATAAACTACTTGACACAGTATAATGAACTGGTAAAGAACATGGACGCTGGAGCTGAACGGATCCGATTCGAATCTTAGTTCTGGCACTTAGCACCTATTAGCTAAGGAAATTAGCGGCAGGAAAGTGACTTCGCCTCTCTGATCCTCAATTTCCTCACCTGTAAATGGGGATAATAGAGTATTTATCTCGTTGTGTTATCATCAGGATTAAACGAGTTAGTTTAGAACTGTGGCAGGCGCATCCTAAGCATCGCAAAGAGGTTAATTGCTATTGTTACTGCTGCAACCTGCCAAGGGATGGGAAGAAGGGGTCTGTGCAGGGCAGTGCTCAGTTCTGTCAGCGGGACTCAGGGAAGGCTTCACAGAAGGGGTGATCGATCGTATGCATGACCGACGAGGGGGTGTTTATCAAGCATAAGGTTGCAGAAGGGAGCAGGAGCCAGCGATTACTCAGGCAAAGAGCATTCTGAGCTAGAATGACCTCATTTTTTCTCTCCTCTGATGGACTCGTCTCGCAGACATCTTCTGTCTTGCCGGCCTCCCTTCTTCCAGTGGTAGCACTTTGATCTTTCTTTAGAGACCTCCCCTTCCTCCACTCTTGATGTGCATCCAGAGGGGACGACTGACTCCATCCCCAGTTCCCGGAGTGGGCACGTGAGTCTAACCTGCCCAACCATTCATCCGGCCACAGAGATCGATGTGAATCTCAGGACAGTGTAGAGCCATCGGAAAGGAGAGCGTCCGAGTTTCCTAGGGCTGCAAACTGAGTGGCTTTAACAGCAGAGCTTTGTTATCTCATGGTTCTAGAGGCTGGCTATCAAAAATCAAGGTGTTAATAGGGCTGTGCTTTCTTGGAAAGTGCTAAGAAGGGGTCTGTCCTCGCTAGGCCTCTCCCCTAACTTCTAGTAGTTCCTTGGCTTTGGAACAAAACTCAGTATCTATATGGCATTCTCCCTATGTGCTCATCTAAATTTTCCCTGTTTATAAAGATATCAGTCATGTCGGATTAGAGACCCTGCTTATTTCAGTATGACCCTATCTGAACGACTTACAGTTCCCAAGTAAAGTCACAATTCTGAGGCATTATGGGTTAGGGCTTTGACCTATAAATTTGTGGGGAGGGGGGCACATAATCCAACACATAATAAAGAGGTTCTCATTCCACTGGTTTAAAGTTGATAATAGGTAAATACGATGCCTCTGGGGTTTCTACGGGGAAGAAATACCCTTCCTGGGAATGGAGCCAATTCAGAAGGAAAAAGAGCCGACAGGGGTATAGATTCCCAGTGTCATCGTTTGAGTGCCTGGATTCAGCTATGCCTGAAGCATCAGAGGCGATAAATAACATCTTCATTGTTTTTTTAAGCTAAAACTAGTTTGGATTGAGTTTCTATCATAGTGAAACAAAATGGTCCCAATGAAAGTAAACCTCAAGCCATTTAGATTTTTAAAAAAAATGTCTGTAAATTCTGTGTCGTAAGGAAAGAGAATGGGCTTACTAAAGAAATAAGAACTTTGAAACAGGCTCAAGCCAGATTTCAGGAGCCACCCCTTTTCAGACAGATGCTTTTATGTCTTGTGTAGTAACTGTTAGTAGTTTGTGACATTTCTAGTCTGTCCTGGGTGTTACTAGTACCTGACAGGTCAGGCCTGTCACCTCCATAAAAGCAATGAGCATCCATAGCAGCACACTCTGTGGTGTGGCGTCCCTTTGAGAATTACTGATGTCACACTAAATCTCATCAACTGTGTTTATTCTCTCTCCATCTCTGCTGTAGGAGGCTCTTCAAAAACAATAATAATAATAATAAAAAGTCTGATTATTTTTACATGAAGATAGCTTCTCTTTGCTCCTGTGATTTAAAAACTGTAAACCAAAGCCGAATTCCAGGGGAGTTAATTTGTCCTATGGCAAGTATAATTAAGATGTAGATCTCTCTGGGGAGAATACCTGGAAATTAAGTTTATTGTTGATATTACTATTAATTAATAATTAGCAGATACTTTTAAAAAAATATTAGCCTTTAGGTTTTGATGGTCTCCATTATCCTCATTATGTATCAGTGAAATAAAGATGAATGAATTCTCAAGCAGATGCGCTGATGATTAAGGCAGCCAGAAGCGTTCAACCCAGATTCTGCATCTAGTGGGTTTCTGTGTCGGCCCGTAGCCCTCTCTGAGCTGGCTAGATTTTGACTACGTTCAAATGAAATTAACTCTTAGAGCAGTGATTTCATGAGGAGGAAAAGTCTGATGAATAAAGGTGGGAAAAGACAAAGGCGAATTAAATCCTTCTAGTGGTATCCTCTCGAGGGTCCCAGGAGGCAGTCCTAGTGGGTGTTTGGAAACACCATTCCCTACCTTCCTCACACGCAAGAAACTTTCCTAAGAAAGCCTCTGACGACAGTGGTAAGAGCCGTGTGCATGAATCAACAAGGAACCTAGACCTCTTGGTTTGGATTTGGTATGAGAGTCTCGTGTGTTAAATAAATAGCAATAAATTATTAGAACATATTGGCTGTGTCATAACACAGGGCCTCGACAATGTCTTATGTCAGCACGCACAGCTCTGGCTCACGGAAATCCTCCATCTCTTTAATTCCAGCACTGACATCCTGTGCCAGCACAAAGCCTTTTTCATCTGAGATTGACACACGTCTAAAATTGCTTAGAGGTTGTGTTGTGCTCCTACCACTTGAAACCCGGCAAGTGAAATTCTACGCCACTGTGCGTGAACAATGCCTTGCAAAAAAATAAAAAAATAAAACCCTAGCCTGGGGGCTCGGCTGGAGGATTGGAGAAACAAAAAGTGCTTTCACTACCACTGCTTCAAGTTGGGGGAATGATGACTTCGGTTGAGGGAAAAGGGGGGCCAATTTCTAGCCCCTTGGAAAAACAGAGTGTATGTTTGTCAACTCCTGAATTCGGGCAGGGTGTCGTGTGTGGCTCCTGCGTCACGTCGGCTGAATGGCTGCCTACGTCACGGTGAGGACGTGTCAGGCATCATCTGCTACCCATTCCTGGAGGCTTTTTCTCCTTTTTATCCTGACATGCCTGGGTTATTGAGGTAACCCTCATGTGCTCTCCTTTCTATCCCTGAGACTAAGCTTCTCCAGTTGGCTTTCCAAAAGCTCTACTGGGTCTTCTGCTTCGGCTATAAACACAGTTGTATCTTCTTGGGATTGTCTCACATGACATTTCAGTCATCAAACATTGCTTAATGCACTTGAATGTCACCATGGCCCTGGTGGGGATGGGGAGCGAGTCTGGCCAAAGCTAGGACTGGTGTGGAAATCAAATCTCACGTGGTGCTTTGGCTTTTAACCTCTGATGTCCACGGGGACATCTATATATTCAGCTTCTGACAAAACGTCTTTGTTTCAATCTCAACTGTTAAAAGAAAAAGAGTTAGCTCAAGATAGAGGATCTTTTTGGACAGCGACCTGCCTGCTGGGGTGGGACAACATGGGAGTCATGATCCTAGTGAGCGAACACTTGTTAGGAAGGACTCACAGTCTTTTTGCCTTGCTTCTCAGTATCCATCATCCTCTCCTTCGATGTGCAAAACAGCTGCACTTCCCCAAGAAGCCATTCTGTTTTAAGCTGTCAAGCCTTTGTACGTGCTGTTCTGGCTATCCGGAGGGTCTTCCCTATCTACCCAGAAAATTCCTAGGCCTGCTTCCAGAGCCAGCTCCAGCTTCTCAGTGAGGGCTCTCTGGGGAGGGGGAGGGAGGCAGGAATTAGCACCCTCACTGTGCTTCCCTGACGATGAACCTCCTCAAATTGCTTACCTGTTGTTTCCACCTCCTCACATTGTGGCTTCTTGAAGGCCAAGGCCAATACGAAGTGGCAGGCTGAAGTCCGGCCTATCACTGAAGTTCTGGAATCGGTGCCTCTGGGCATCACGCCATTGAATGCACATCAGAGAGGCACCGCATGGGCTGTTATTACCCCACTGTTTAGATGGGAATCCTGAGACCCCGAGGGGTTAAGGAAATTGCTTGTATCACACAGTTAATACCTCGCGGATCCAAGACCGAACCCCCTGATGCTGACAGTGACGATGAGCCAGATGATCAATCATCGCTTTGAGATTTTTTGTTTTCTTCAAACCTGGTACCGTCCTTGACATGCGGCTGGTGCTGTGATAAACGAGCCCCTGTTTAGATCATAAAGCTCTTTGTTATGCCATAGCCCCTTCTACACTGGTAGACGAAATGCAGAACGCTGTACAGTACAATCTGCTATGATGAAGACCATTACAAACAGAGGTTATTGACAAAATAACAGTGATAATGCTAGGAATGACAGTCAACGTCTTGCGTGATTCTGGGTGCCAGGTACCGGTCTCAGCACTGCCTGGTGACCTGTGGGATGCTCACAGACACCCCAGGAGGCTGCATAGATGAGGCTCCAAAAAGAAAAGGGACACGATGAGGATTAAAGGAGAGTAAGGGTGGGGTCAGGTCTCGAACCCTAAATGACTCCAAGGCTAGCTCCCTGGAAAAGCTTCGCCGACCCCACGGGAAGCAAGCTGCCGAAACACACCTCTGCGCTCAGCGCGCTGTGCTTTGACACGACAGAAACGAGGTCCCTTGCCAGCGATGTAAATGAATCGGGTTTTCACCCTGGCTTGGCTTTGTCCTCACCCAAGAGCGGGGTAACCTGAGAGGAGCCAATTTTCCTTTTTGGCTTTGGTTTTCTTACAAATTCTGTTCTGGTTCTGAGAATCAATAAGCTCCCCGTGCGTTGCGTAACTGCTTGCGTTAGCCACTGGGCTCCTTCCTGTTTCCTCCACCGCAAGCCGTTTGACAGCTCAGGGCCTTGGCAAGCTTGTCACTCTCTGCCTCCCCCTTACCTTCCAGGGCTTCTCCCTTGCTGGCTTGCTCCTCAGGCCTCCGCTCACGGTGTCACCTCCCTGACCTCACCTTAACCTCTATGGCACTGCCCTTCTATTCCTGTTATTTCCTCTATACGATTTTCAGAAGC
Organism: Cynopterus sphinx; assembly: GCA_030015415.1. Classification (NCBI taxonomy): domain Eukaryota; kingdom Metazoa; phylum Chordata; class Mammalia; order Chiroptera; family Pteropodidae; genus Cynopterus; species Cynopterus sphinx. Next base: position 90,069,763 of record CM057389.1, read on the forward strand.
TGAAGTTATTGTAATTGTTTGTTTATTCGGTGTTTCCTACTCTCACCATTAGAGCATAAGACCGTGTGGATGGGGTTCTGGCTTCATTATTTACCAGCGCAAACTCCTGCCTCTGACAGAATTTGGCAAATAGGAGACGCATAGTAAATATTTATTGTCCTTGTTTTCAGTGATTCTAAAGAAGATCATCCCAAAGTTAGTGCTTCAACCCTCTTTATCGGTTTCTACATTTTCACTTCAACACTTATTTCCAAACACCTCTAATCACCTTGGCACCCCACCCCGTTCCCATCCCTTAAAACGCAGTCCTGTTGTTCCTCCTGAGGAGGAAGAAGGCGAATGGCTGACGGAGTAAGCAGTTAGCCACGAGAGCAGGGTTTTCGTGAGCAAGTGAGTCACCACCGGTTCCGGACCTGGGCCCGCAGACTGCAAACCACCCAGGCAACTTGGTTCTTGAATAGCCCTGCCTAACGCGGTTGAGGGCAAACCTGTGCATGGCCTCTAATTCCCTTCTGAGGCAATGCCTGCCATTTAATCAGGCTCCCCGCCCTGTCTATTGTGAGAGCCAGTGACTGTCTCAGGAAACGTAAAGACAAGAACTAGCAGTTGACTTAAGACCTACTAAAGGGCTGTTCTGCTTACCCGGCCAGCCGGCCTGCGTCTTCTTTGTTGTGGAATGGCCTTGTTTTGTTTCCGTGGTTATATTTAGAGCAGGGCACAAAGGAGGAAAAGGGAGGAAAAAAAATGGATGACTTGACAAAAACGTGGCTGATATCATTAAAAGAGCAGAAAGATGCCAGGTAAGTAAGTAGCGATGGAGGCCTGGAGGAGAACTCATCTAAGACGGAAGGGGTTCAGGCAGGAGGGCTTGGCCGCAAGCCCACAGTGCCACTTTGCACCGAGCATCATTCTGTTCACCAAGGGTTGCCAAGGGTTCAAGGTGCATGTCCTAGACTACAAGCAGTCGTCAGAAGAGGACCCTCCTGGAATCTTGCTTTGAAACTAGAAGGAAAGAGTTTTTCGAGGATGCTCTAGATAAATCCTTTTCTTTTATTTTTATTTCAAAAGTAACAGGTGCTTTGGAAAAGTCGTAGCTAACATTTACGGGAGGCTTGTACCTGGGCGCAGCTGTAGGTCTGTACATGGGGCTCACTTCATTCACACAGCGGCGCTCTGAGCTAAGCACTGTTTCTAGCCTCGTTTTAAAATGAAAAAATAAATAAACAAACAAACTGAGGCACAGGGCTGTGACGCAATGTGCCCTGGGTTAAACAGATGGGAAGAAGCAGGGTTGGCCTGTGACATCTTTCTGCCTGGCCCCAGGCCCGTTACTTTGCTGCCTCACTATCCTGCCTCTTCAGAATCATCGACCTTTTTAGAATTAACCACATGAAATTGCCCATGCCGAGTCATTTTCTACCTATAAAACAGTCGATTTCACATGTGTCAACCCAGTACAAACTCCCACAAGGTAATATCGGGAATTCCTCCCCCGCCCCATCCCACTACCCGGAAATGTGGTCTTCTAGAACTTTCCAGTGTCCCCACATTGACACACATGGACAGATGTGTTTAATTTTATATGGTGTTGTATACAAGACTGGAAAAATTCACTCCAAAATGTTTTTGGGACATCATTGCACAAGTATCCCGAGCATTCATTCGTGTTGCTCTTTCCGCAGCTGGATGTCCAGAAATAAGATGCTAAACCATAAACTTTCCTTTAGAAAGCGGCAGTTCTTAGACTTCTGCTCTCCTCAGTCATTCATTCGGATCTCCAGGTGCTCGGTTCACGGTGTGAGTGCCACCTTAGCTGACTCAATGAAGCCCAGATGCCGGATGCCGTGTTGTAAATAGCACAGGAGTTGACCCAGCAAGACTTTTGAAGACGTAACCCCACCACTGACCTTCAGTCTGACCAGAAAGCATAGATATCTCAGATTTATGAATATTATTTCCTGCCTCCAAAAGGCCAGAGAGCACTGCGAAGCCCGCATTTGTTTCCTTAAGCCCAAAGAGATGTGTTGGAGGGGTGGATCTGACATCAAGGGTCTTGGCTGCTCAAAGATGAAAGGCCTGCGTAGGTCAGAGACCTCTGGTAAGTCAATATCCCCCTCGGTGCTCCCTGGGGTACTTTGACCCTTAATGACTCAGCTGCCTGGAGCGTCCCATCCTCTTCAGACTGAGTAGACGTTGGCTCTTGGCTGTTTGATGTTGCCTTTGTCCCGATCGCCTCGCCCTTTGGTACCTGGCTGCCTCTGCTCCGTCGGGAGCTTGCCGCTGCCTGGCCCTCTGAGGCCACTGGACGTTCATCTCTGACACGAGAGCCGCACTGCCTGAACGAGTGGGTCTGCTTTGGGGCCTCTGCCCTCGACGGAGACTCTCTGACCTGGAAACGGGCCACCACCTGCACCCTGGCCTTCCGTTCCACTAGAGGCGATTCCAACCCGGCAGCAGGGTGATCGTTTCCAACACATACATTAAGCTTTGTCACTCCTCTGCTGCAGTTCCTTCACGGTTTCCTACAACTCTTAGTGAAACGGCAGCTCCCCCCGTGGCCTGTAGGGCCGCACACAATACCGCCCTTGCTCCCGCCCAGGCCTCAGCTCACACCGCATTCCCCGAGCTGTGGCCGTGTTTCTTCGACGTACGGCGTGTCTGTCCCCTCAGAGACTTTGTCCTGCTGTCCCTCCACTTGGAAAACTCTGCCCCATAATTGTGCATGGAGGGTCTCATCTTGTCATCACTAAACTCTATTTTTTTGTTGTTGTTTTTCTGTTATTTTGTTTTCCCCGATAAAACATTCAGCCATGAGAGCAGAGACCTCTTCCTTGCATTTCACTACCACGTTTAGAATGATCGATGGCCCTTCTTAGACGCAAGCTCAGCGTTTGGTGGGAAAGATAATGAACGGATGAGCGATTCCTGGGTGTTTGCATCCAAAGAGCAGTGATAACTGTTAAGTGAAGGCTTTCCTGCGGCTGTGACTTCCCCTCGTCGTCAGCAGGCGCGTTTCTTTCCAGAAGGGAGGGGAGAGAGAGAGAGAGAATGTTCGAAGGCATTCATCATCGCTTCATAGTCAAAGTGAAAAGCTTGAAAACAATGTCACTGTCCGTCCGAGGGAAGGCACCCAACACCATGTGGCATAACCGGGGTACAGTGCCCAGACTCCGTTATCCAGAATGAGGGTACCTAGACGAACCGACAGAAAATGGAGCCTGAGACTGTGAAGGTAAAGAGTCAGTTCCAGAACCCTGTGCTTGGCATCTCAGTGTTTGTTGTAACAGTGACGATGAGGATGGAGGAGGAGGAGGAGGAGGGGAGATGCGTAGCTGCATTAACACCGTGGAAGGATAGCGGGGGGAAACCGATTATCCGGGAAAGGTGCCTACCAGGAGCCCTTTTATGCTCTACTTCATCTGTTTCTAGTTGTTTGAAATGAACATGTATTATCTTCATTGAGCAGATAAAGCACTGGAGATAGACGTATATAAAAGGAGATTTAGAAAAAGCCAGTACAACGTCCATCTGGAAAGGAACACCAGAGAATGACAATTCCTAAAGCCAGTCGAAACAACGAGCCACAAACTGGGCAGTGATTTAAAAACAACAACAACAACAACAACAGAGCAAGCTTGAAGGTGACAGACGGCGATCAGACAGTCCAATCCCTCCACCCCTAGCTCCACACGACAGCCTTTCTGGCTTCAGTGGCACCGAAGAAACGTTTCCTCAAGCGAGTGCTAAGTTTCCCTAAAAAAAGAGAGCAGAGCGAACCAAGATTTTAATGCCAGCCGCAAAAGAAGCCCCACTAACTCTGAGGTCGTCGCTCGTGTTGTACGAACGCTTGGGGTCGGCCTTTCTCCCTCTGCACTGGGGGTCCCCAGGAGGGCCTGACCCCACTTGCCCCCTCCAGAGCTGCCTGTGGTGTTATTGCCGCGAGCATCTGCCCCTCGGGCCAAGCTGACTCTTGTCCATCCTTTCATTCCCAGCCTCTGACGTTGTGGGCGGAGAGGTGAAGCCTCAGCTAGGAGAGGGCATGCCGAAGGATAAACGCACATTTCAGAACAGAAACGGGGCCAGAAGAACTGGGGCCACAACGGCAGCGCCCACGCGTGGTCACTTCCCTCAAGCAAGGTGAACGTAGGTTGGATGGGGAGAGCAGCCCATATCCAATCCCATTCACTCACTTGACATGTATTTATCAGGGAGTAGATCTTAGAGGCTCTCATCTCAAGAAAAAAACATTGTAATTATGTGAGGCGATGGGAAACTAACCTGATTGTGGTGATCGTTTTGCAATAGGTTCGCCTATCAAACCATCATGTTGCACACCGAGAACTAATACACTATTATATGTCGATTGTGTCTCCATAGAACTGGGAGAATATGTTCATTTTTTTAAATAAAATTTATGTTTTTGAGCCCAGGATATGGGCGATGATTAAAACATCACAATATAGATATTAAGCTGTGAGCTGGGGATACAACAGGGAGCACAGCAAACGAGGTCCCGGCCCTGGGCGAGGTTAGAGCCGCTTGCGGAGGTCGACGCGAACCCCAGAAGCCGAAAGCAGAACTGCAAACCACGAAGGGCCGCGAAGGAAGAACAATATTCTGCGTGAATGCGCGTTGGCATCGCCCACTTCATTCGGGAGGCGAAGGAAAGCTTTCCGGAGGAAGTGCCAGTGCGTGGGGGTACGGAGGTTAAATGGGGGTAAACGAGGCAAAGGCAAAGAAAGCAGCGAGTGTGGGGGTCCCGGGAGGGTCGGCCGCCCATCGGCCTCGGCTTGGAGGAAGGGCTGTGGTCGCTGTGGCGCAGTGGGGCCTGCGTGGCGAGAGCCGGGCCTCTGAACGCTGCAGCGGCCTGGGCTGCCACGCGGGGCTTCACGGCTCTGTCTGGACGGCAGGGACAGTTAGGGTGGGTCTTCTAGGGCTTTCTGCTGCGTCCCTCCCTCTGCCCTCTCGCTCTCCTACGAAGCCACCTTCCCTCCTTGGTTTCCCCCAGTCTCACCTCCCGGGGCCTGAGTTCAGTTGCTCCCTCCTGCGCTGTTCTGAGGCTCAGGAAGAGGATTCTTTCCGCTCACCAAAGGGTAGAAAGCACACATAGCATCGCTTTTTCCGTACACGAGAGCCCGTGGGCGTAATTCATATGCGTCGATGTCTACTGACTGTGTCCCAGGGGCCAGGAACCAAGCCAGAGCCCCCGAACAGGGCACGATGCACGTGACCCTTGGTGTCACAGGGTCTTCCAGTTGTGGTCCCTGGACCAGCAGTGTCCACAGGACTGGGGCACGCGTCAGGGATGCACGTTCTCAGGCCCCATCCCGATGTGCTGAGGGCGGCCCTCAGACACCTGTGTTTCAGCGGGGTCTCTAGGTCACCCGCGTGCTGCTGAAGCTCAAGACCCTCTGGTCTCGTACACTTGCAGACCCCATTTCCTTCAGCTTTTTGATTTTCATTATTTGAATCTTTAAGATGAACTATTTCAAGTACACAGAAAATAAGGCACCAAAGTGTAGCCACTTCCCAAATATAATGAATGTTATCACGTTGTCATATTTGCTTCAGATGTCACTTTAACTTTTGAAAGAAATGAAATTTTTCAGATTCAAATGAAATTCCATTTCCCATTCCTGTCTCACCCCACCCTTCCCAAGAGATCACCACTACCCTGAAGTCTATTTGTACCGAAGCGTGGGTTCCATTTTTGCAAGTCTGTCAAGGACACGAAACGTTCACATATCAAAGTTGTCCTACTCCTGTGCCCCACCACTCAATCCTAGGAATCCTTGACAGCTAGGTTCAAAATACTTCGCGGTTCAGAACAGAGGGAAGTGGAGACAGAGGAAAATGGAGTTTAAAGCGAATGGGGAGGACTGAGCACGAGACAGAGGGAGACAGAGACAGAGAGAGGCCTGGGAAGGATGGAGTCCCGAGGGAAGTGAGGTAAAGGCGCCCCGCTGGTGACGCCGACGAGCGTCTGGGGGGCTGGGCTGGAACATGGGGCTCCCTCTGTATGTGACCATGATAACCGCACATTTCTTCACTGAGGCAAGTGCTGTTCTCACTCGCTCAGCACGAGCTTCAGTGATATAACCAGCCGCGTTTTTTAAATACTTCACTGGTGCCAAACTGTTTCCGTGATTTTCCAGATGGGCATTTACAGACACTCTCCCTGCTTGTCACGGGCCTGATTCCTGTGCCTTTGTCTTTTCAGAAAAATAATAGCACCAGCTGCCCGTTATTTGGGCTTTACCATGTGCCCAGCGCTGCGCGAACTGTATGCAGCACATGACACTTCGGTGCAGTCCTGGGGGACAGAAAAAATCGCTGGGCTCGTGTTAGCAAGAAAGAGACTGAGGGTCAGGGAGGACCAGTCACACAGCGGAGACGCGGCAGAGCAGGGCAGAGTTCAGGTGTGACTTCAGGCCGCACTCTGGGAACCGGGCTGTGTACCACCTCTTCATTCAAACTACGAAAAGAAGGAAATTTAAAATATCCCTCGCCCCAAATACCTTTTTCCATAATTTTGGCTCAATTAAGCAAAGAAGTTGCATGCAAAGAACCAGTCTTACTGGACACATTTTCCTCACTTTATTAAAACAACATGATAGATAGATAGATAGATAGATGATAGATAGATAGATAGATAGATATAGATATAGATTAGATATAGATATAGATATAGATATAGATTAGATATAGATATAGATAGATATTTCTATCTATCTTTGACTTCATCTATGACTTCACTAGATACTCAAGAAAATGTTATTGAGATAGGAGTGTCCATCCTCACTGAAATGTTAGTTTGTGGATCATTACTTCTTTATCAGGCCAGCGCTGGAAGCCACTGCTAACTGATGATCAATCAGAAAGAGATAAAACACCTTTGATGTGATGGAGGTCAATGGAAAGATGGTTTGATTTGCTGAAATTTGACTGACCGGCAGCGTTTCGGTCCGTACGTTACATAGGGTATGGCCCACCTGAAATGGGTCACCTTTAACCCCGGCTGCTTCCATTCCACGTGAGCGAAACGAGACGTTCTGACGGCATGCCTTCCTCCACTCGCCCAGGAAACCTCGCCTTCCACGTTGGGGAAAGATTTTTCCAGGGGCGTCTACGTGAGGCCAAGAATGCGCCGTCGTAGAAGCCTGTCTACCTTCATTAAATGGCTTTCAGAGCACACAATGCAACTGAATAACCTGCATTATTCAAATGGTTTTCAACGCACACGAGGAAAAGGAGGAGCACTCAGATGCGAGCGAGTTTAAGTGGCTCATCTGCACCACGGGAAATTCATTTCTCCTTTGATTCTTATGCCATTTCCCAGGACGTATATGTATTCTAGTCCCTCTGTGGTTTTGTGGGGGGTTTGCAGCCACCCCAACCGGAGACCAGTGAATAGACATCACACCTCCGAAAACACACACCGAATGCCTTGTAATTTCCCCAGGAATAATACTTTTCATGCTTCTCCATTCCGACTCAAAGGTACAGTGAGATGTTTTTACTAAGTGGGATTATTTTCTCCCACGTGGAGTTTTAGACCCTGTGACAAATGTAATAAAATCTGTCAGTCTTTCCAGCTAGACTCCGAAAACCAGGTGCGGTGTTCCTCTCTCATTTGCCAACGCTGCGTGGAAAGGGAGGGGGTGGGGGATGCTTTTCAAACGGCTTGTGGCTTGGGAGCTGGGATTGAAGGCACAGGCAGCCTCCAAAGAGATGGGCAGAGAGAAGGCCTCTGCCAAAAGAGCCCCCGGAAGCCTTCCCGACAAGCGTTTTGCATGCAGCTAGATAGACAAATGGATTCTGCGGCCAGGATTTTACAGGAATCGCACTCGATGTCTGTCACCGAAAAGATTTTGGGGCACCAGAAGAGTGACACGCGATTAAACCTCAGAGCAGAGGTGCTCAGCCCTGCGTGAGCACCAGAATCACCTGCAGGGCCTGTTACAGCAAAGGCCGCTGGTCCCCTCCCACCGAGTTACTGATTCGAGAGGCCGGTGCAGGGACCAGGTGATGCTGATGCCACTGGTCCGGGCTTCGCTCCTCGAGGGCCGTGGCCTCACAGTGCTATCCTGACGCCGAGGGTAACGCTGACCAGCGGAAGGCTCCCCCCAGGACAGTGTGCTCTTCAGATCCCCGTCTGTGCTGCAGATGCCACAAACCGTGAAGTCCCATGGCACCCCCAGAAGCCATCCTCCCGGCGAGGAGTGAGGTGAAAGCATTCTTCTCCCTCATTGCTCCGCAACTCTTAGTTTTCTGGAAGGCTTCATCCGCGTTGCTCTTTCTGCATCTTATTTGCCAAACCGTGCCCTCCACACCTCCCATCGCGTCTGCCATCTGAGGGGAAAGCCAGGATGCATTTGGGGAGCTAATGGTCTAGGCTAGAGGTACCAGAGGTGATTCAAGCCCATGAACTGAGCCTCCATTTATGACACCTGTGTTTACCCTCGGCCGATATAGTCTTGGTTCTGGCAACTCTTAACCTTTTCTCAGCATTTTTGGGGATTTACATCTGACCCCCCACGCGAGGCGTCTTCGAGCTCCACGGCTCCATAACGTGCATTGTGTACCATAGCTAATAAACATTTTACAACGTGGCAGGCACAGCCCGTGCTCCATAAGGCCCATTTGCGGGGAGCACAGCGACTGATCTTGTATTTAGGCCAGCATCTCACCACATTAAATAGATTGGTTTGTTCTTATTACATTGCTCTGCCACTCGCATTTGCATCCCCAGCAGTTCCCACACCCCAGCGCAATAGTTAGGGATGCTGAGGTGACCACAACTTCTCCCAGGCCTCGGGAGCCGTATTCGGAGGGGACAATGCCGAGGCCTGCTTTCCCGACAGAGTTAGGGCAGCAAGAGTTTATTGCCTCTTTCCTTCCAGCCACACAGCAGCCTCCCTGTTTCTGCACCTAGAAATAGCTCCTTCGGCAGAAGATGCAGGTTCGGTCTTGTCGAAGTCTGAGTGGGCAGAGAACTGTCCTCTGAAATCCTGGCCCTTTCCCATCTGCTGTGCCAAGAGCCGGCATGGCTTGGTTTCAATTTTGGCTGTTGTTCTTCGTGGTACAGAAGCCTCCCTGCATATGTAGAAAGGGTGTGTTTACGAATCTGCACCCACTGTGCATTTGTCTATTTTTATATATGCATATTGCATAGTAATAGGGATTTTATGCATCGAACGAAACTATTTCCCCAATTTCCCTCGGTTTATCGTCCTGCTGAATAATTCAGCCGCTGTGTGGACTTCACGGACTTTTGCTTGATAGATGCACTACTCTGAGCTTTCCCTTTCATTGGAATTTTTAATCAGATTGAAACCCATCACGTTGAGATCAAAGCTGGGAATAATGATGCTACCGATCTACGTTTTCGCCAAAGGATGTTCCTTAGAGCACACGTCCTCAGATCGCTTAGTTGCTTGCTAAAGTGTAAGAGAATTTATGATGCTAAATAAAACCAGGAAAAAAAAGATGTTTTAATAAGATGAAAATCCAAATGTTAAAATAATGAGCCATCTGCATGGGTGGCCCTCTCTTGAGAGAGATGCCAAGAGCTTTGCCATCTGTGAAACATTTACCAGCTGTTTCCTTCCCTTTTCTGTGAGAACATAAGAAATCCTTGCACTTGGTGTTTCTAAGTGATACATCACGGGGAAGAAAACAGGTTTGCCCAACTTCAGGGAGGCTGGACTGAGAGGAGTTCACTAAAGCATCCTTTTGGCAACCGCGGAGCTGGACCCCAGTCCGCCACCCTTTTCCCTGCATCCTCCCCGCCCCCCTTTTCCGAACCTCAGAAGAGGCCATGGGGGGCTGAGAAGGAAACGGGAAGTAAATACCACCCCACGAGGCCCTTTACACCCGAATGTGCCCGGGGAAAGTCTCTGCCTGCTCGCCGGACCGCCTGCAAGCTCCTTTTACCTTCTGAGTATTCCGGCAAGGTCTGGGCTAAATGTCAATCTGACGAAAATGGGGAAAGGTGTCTCAGGCAGTCCAAATATTTTCGAACACGTCTCTCCTCTCTCTTTCTCTTCTCCGATCACTGTTTCACATTCTGCCAGTCAGCCCCGTGCGCCCGCTGCGCTGGCCCTGACAAGCACCTTCTCTAGGCTGCCTGGCCTGTGTTCGGCCTGAGGATGCAAGCAGAGTGCCGGGCACGGATCTGACTTTGCAGCCGGCTCTGATCTGAGGTGGGGTACCCAGCAACACCCTCCTCCCCGGCTGGGGTGCTGGCCGATCACTACCTCCCCAGGTGACCGCTTTTTTTTTTTTTTTTTTGGCCTCCCTATTCCAGCTCCAGAATCTGCCAGAATTGTATTTTTTTTTTCCACCGACTGCCATCTTTTCTACTTCATTAACTGTCAAATGCATTTCAGGGAACATAACCTAACAAGAAGGTTTAGTTAATGAATGTGAAGTCTTTCAGATGCCTCCCTCAGGTGTCATTCCTGAGGGTTTTAGGAAAGCTTTGGGTCATTTTTCAAAAAATAATTTTTCTAAGGCCATATGCAGCGAGAGGGGGAAATGAATCCACGGGTGATGGCCGCTCTCGCTCCAGCGCCTCGGTGTGAAGCCAGACCCCTGGGGATGGGGATCAAGGCTCACGGCTTCCTTCTGCACAGCCCAGGAGTTGCAGCAGCGGTATCGACTGCAGCCTCTGAAGGGCGATTTCACTTATCAGACAGCAGGGGTGTGCGCGGTGGGAATCACATTTCACACGAAGTGAGGGCATAAAGGAATTTTTCTAGGTCACTCCGCGAAGCGAAGTTATCCTTGCTTTCCAGGCCAAAAGAAATTCCTGAGTGCTTTGTCCTCAGCCACCCGAGCACTGACAGGGAGCCTGCCGGACGCTGGGTGCTGTGCCACTTCCAAGCCCGAGTTCTGGGTGCAGCTACGGGCTCCCTGCATGAGTGGAGCTTTCAGAGCCAAAGAAACAAGACTTCCCATCAAGGCTAGTGCTCTGCTCCAGTAGCTTCCAACCAGGAGGGAGACGCCCCTCCCCGCCCCCATAGGCGCTTGACAATGTCTGGAGACCTTTTTGGTTGTTACAACCCAGAGGAGAAGTAGCTTCTAGTGGGCAGAGGCTGAGAATGCTGCTACACATCCCACAGGGACAGGGCAGCCCTCTCCCACCCCGGGAAGAGTTTTCCAGCTCCACCAGGTACAAAGATCACACCTGAAGGAGGACCAGGGGTGAGCCAGGCAAAACAGATGGAGGGAGGCCGCCGATGCCGGCGGCTGGTCTCTCGAAGGGTTGGTTTGCAGATGGAGTTTGCTGACCCCTGATCTACAGATCGACCCAGGGCAGAGAAAGATCAGTGAATATTTCTGAATGATTCTTTAGCTCGAGTCTCCGTAAAAACAGCATCAAGAATGAATTGAGAAGAACATCAAAATTATATAGAAATGCGTCAACTCTTCACTTAAATGCAAATTTAATATACATCAAGCTATCAAAAGCATTAAATGAGATATAGCAAGAACCTGCCGTTTCTCAAAAGGAAGTGGTAAAATTCTTACGGAGACATATTCCACATAAAAAGTCAGGAAATTGCCTAAGCTACTGTTCCAAAAGGACGCAACATGTTAGTGGCTTTATAAGATGGAAGGGAGAGAGGTCTAGACGATCCACTCTCTGTATCGCTTTAAATCCAGGCTACCCTATCCAAGGGCCCCAGGGAGGGATCGTTCCACGTCACCCATTCCTGGACTCCAGTCGGCGATGCCAACAGGAAGGACAGGCCACACGACATGACTTTATGACCAACACGGACTCGAATTAGAGTCGGCAGGGAAAGCAGCAGTTTTATGATGGAAAAGCCTTCTCGAGCACACAGCCCCCAAGTGTTCCTGAGCAAAGCTGTTTTTCTTTGTGATGTCACCCCGCTTGCTCTTGCACACAACTTGGCCAAACACCTGTGGACCTTTGCCCAGTGAGGAAATCACTAGATCATGTGTGGCTCTCCCTCATACTGCTTTCCTCATTTGTGTATGTCTTTTTTCTTTTTTTCTTGTAGCGATGTCATTAACACAGAGATGTGGCAATGAGGTTGGAAGTGCAACAAGAAAGTGCAACCTTAGGTGAACTCTGAGCTCCACTCTCTCCTCCTTTTTCCTTGGCTCAAACCATTTAGCAGTCACTGGAATGCAGCCCTCTAGAGTTCCTCCCTCTTGTTTGGTCTTTCTCTCCATTAGGTCTTAGTGACTTCAGATATTCTGCTTTTATCAATGAGACTCAACACCTTTTTCTTAAACAATAGATGTCCTCCTGTGAGCCATGCCTCCCATGCGACACCTCCCTGTGCCAGTCCTTGCAGGATTTAACGAGGCGCGAGTAAAGCCCTTAGAACAAGCCTAATGCACATTAAGGGATGGGATAGTACTTGGCCGCGCCACCAACAACACAGAGTGGGTTCTGATGTTCCCTTCCAACCCCTCCCCGCTGAGAAGAGGGTCAAACGACTCTCCTCAGGTGTCAAAAGGCACTCTCTCCCTTCTTTGGAGTAAATTCTCCACTATCCAGCCACCCTGTTCCCGTACCAGATCTCTGCACAGAACTGTCAGAAGACCCATCGCTGCTATTAAGGACACACCTTAAATCAAAGTGCACAACAGCTGTGCAGCTAAGGAATAGGCACTTCATCCGTTCCTGCTAATGCACGGACAGCTTCTCTGCCTGCTGGCTAGGGCATCATCATCATCATCATCATCATCATCATCATCATCATCTCTCTCCCTGAGCGTTTTCTCTCTCTGCTCGATTGCCTCCCCTAGGTAGCCGAAGGGACCTTTAGAGGCAGCTCCTTTTAGTACAAAGAAGCTTCCAGATGGAGACTGACTCCCATTGGGCAAGACCATGAGCGTGATGGCCCGTCCGCCGATACGTGGGACGTGCTCCCTGTCTTTGCAGATCTCCAGAGATCTGTGATTTAACATTTTCCGCATCGTGGTGATTAGTCTACGTGACAAGGCGCTGGAAACTGATATGAAAATCAGAAAGAGATGCCGCTCGTTTTTAGGTTCTTTACAATAATTTTCCAAGCTGGCATTGGCGCTTCGTTTCTTACTGAGCCACTCGGAGTCTTCAGGCTGGCCAGATGCACGGAGGCATCTTTTCCTTTCGTTGCCATTCATGTGTTGGTTCATTCAGCGGTTTTATGAAATTCGATGGGGTTCTATTCGCTGTTACTTTTTCTAAGAAGAAACGATAAGGAAGATAAACAAAGGCTTTTCTTAATGGACTTCCAAGCTGTTTCTGGCGTGCCCATCACTGCTTCTCTGCATCAGTGCCTTGGCGCAGAGCAGCTGCGCCCCTGCCCTGTTCCTGCCCAACGTGCATTTAAAGTCCTCATCCTCCAAGGGGTCTTCTCCAATTATTCGCACCCAGAGCGAGCAGAGAACCTGTCTTATCTCTTGCCTATGTCGACTAAACATTTCAGGGGGCTAGGTTAGGCACAACAGAAATCAATCCTGAATGTCTTAAATTTGAAAAAATTAAAAATAATAAAGTTCTGAGTTTTATCAGGGAGACCCAAAATCACAAAGCGGTTGAGGACCCGTTAGAAATGTGGCAACTCAGAAGCAGCCAGCGGGCAAGAGTGCCGACATCCTTTTAGCAGGACTTTCCACCCGGGACAGCACCACCCGTGTCCTTTGCTGAGACGCCCCTGCCCCTGGACACGAGGGCAGCGACTACGAATGTTCTCACAACGTCAGGGCGGGCACATTCAATAACCCTTCATGGGAAGTGAGGGCACCGTTTCTCGTATATTCTACATGCGATGGAAGATTCCTTCAAAACGAGGAAATGACCAGGGTCATTTCTGGAGAAGTGGGCCACCAAAGAAGTGACGGCGACCTCCATACCCATCGTGACTACACTGTGATCTCTCTTTTAAATTAATTTTATTATTGCCTCTCTCGCTCTCTCGTATTTGCACTGTTTATTCTCTTTAAGTGGATGTAGAATGTGTGGCCCGTTCTCCCCCTCCACTGCGTTTCTTCAGGATGAGAACCTGTGCGACTTTCTCTACATAACTGCATAGCGACTCGCTCACAGCAGGTGCTTGCGAATTAATTTACAGCCTCATGAATGCCGGGGGTTTATCATATTGACCTCCTTTCCAATATTTAGTGCTACCAATAATGGAGGGTTTGAGACTTCAGAACCAAATTCCAGGACATTTTATAATTGTTTAAAATTATGTCCATTTGAAAACATAGCTTGTGTTTACTTTTAAGCGGTAGGACAGTGCTTATAATTAGAAATAATAGAACGATTTGGTACTAAATCTTACATCTGCTGTTTAGCCACTTGAGGAGAAACAATTTTTTAACAAGTGGCAATGGTCAAGAAAGCTATGAAATTTAGGCCAGTTGTCACAGAAAATAACTTATTAGTTGCCAAGCGACCAGTCCTAAAAGGAACTCAATTCAGAGAGACAAAAATGCTTAACCAGACCCAAATCCATTCGAGAGTGGAAGGTTGTAGCTGTCAGGTCATTCTGGTGGATGTGTGGCAGGCAAAGTGATTGACAAACTGGTCTTTGCCTGGCGTGAAATTTGGCTTTGATTTCATGAATGACTGACAGGCTGGTGTCATCGGAAAATGTGGATTGTGTGCTGGAGGGGCTATTTTGCAGCAAAGTGATTGACACGTTACAGAAATTGTCCCATAGATGGAGAAAGCCAAATAGAGATCTGTTTTGACAAGCATTTCCTTTTCACCTGCTCATTTTGTATACAGAGGAGAGAGAGGGGGGAAGGCCTTGTAGGAGCTAATTGATTAATCGAGTCAATATCAGAATGGCAATGGCCACGTGGACGTGGAGAAAGAGCCCTGGACGGTGAGGCAGGTGGGAGGAGGGAGGCGTCCTATGCAGATTCTCCGTCTGGAGAATTTAAAAAAGCTGTTGAGACTCACTTCTGCATCTGCTCAACGAGTAGCTTGCAGTAAGGTTATTTCTATATTTCATTCTGACCATTTATAAGTCTTTGTGATTTTTTTTTATGGACAAATATTATTTTTCCACTTCTCCATTGTTATGCCACGGGCCCATCCCGACCCGTCAGATTTCCTAAGCCAACGTGATTGGTGCATGTGTGCATGGCCGAAGTTGCTCCGATGGGACACAACCCTCGGGTTTACATGCATGCTAGAATTTTAGCAAATAAGCCCCTTTCACTGCTACATTAATAAAATATACGTCTAGAAGTGCTGGTAGCCATCTATGCCACCTCGTGTGAGTAGATTTGCCAGATGAAATACAGGATGCCGCATTAAATTTGAATTTCAAATAAACAACCGATACCTTTTTAATATGTCTTCCAAAGATGGCATGGAATATACTTAAACTCAACGAATTTATTCCTTGTTTACCTGAAGTTCGAATTTATCTGGGCGTCCTGTATTTTTAATTGCTAAATCCAATAACCCTGCCTGTAACCAATCTGCTTAGGAATGAAGCCAGCACAGGCAAAAGTGGAACCAAGAGGTTTCAAAGAGGCAGATTCCTGGTGCCATCCTTCGAGTACCCGGATTCAGCCAGGCCCAAAGCTCGCTCTGGCCGTACTCTTCTTAGATCCAAGGGGAAAAAAAATACAGAAAACTCCTATTCTGCATGTTTATTAAACTCGTTTGAGTTTGGTTTCTCTCTCCCTCTGTCTCTCCTTCTCCGAGAACTCCCTCTCTTTCTCCTGCTCCACACTTTCCCTGCTAACGGCAGCTGTTGGGTTCAGTTCTCCCCAGAAGTGGAATGATGACATCTTGTACATACTGAGGCATGTCCTGAAAGTATATCTTACCCCCATCAAAAAGGCCATTGGCCTTCTTGAATTACAGTTTTCCTGATAACGTCTTTCTTCCTCCTAACTTCATTGACCACTACCACTACTTTTCCTAAAATTAATAATTCTAAGAGCTTTTTAAAAAATTAGCAATGTTATTGTCACTTGTCACTAAAAACATCGGATAAAT
This sequence comes from Cynopterus sphinx, assembly GCA_030015415.1. Lineage (NCBI taxonomy): Eukaryota > Metazoa > Chordata > Mammalia > Chiroptera > Pteropodidae > Cynopterus > Cynopterus sphinx. The sequence goes on from CM057389.1 coordinate 90,085,754, forward strand.
ACCTCTGCCCATTTCCTGCCTGTTTTCAAGGAAGATGACCAACTCTCCTTCTGACCAATGAAATGATGATGTATGTGTTATTTGTAACACTATCTCGGCAAGGATTTGAATCTGCTCTGAGCAGTGAAAAGATTAGGTTGTCTTATTAATCTGTGCTTTTGGGGGGTAAGTAGCAGACCTCAGTTTATTTAGCTGCCGAAAAGTCCGGTTATTTTTTTAGAAGCGTGGAGGCATCACAGAGAACACAAAAGACGGAGACCCAGCCAGGCCCCCCAAGAGGGATCACTTCAGCAAGTAGTAAGCCATCCAGTCGTTCTCCCTCCTTTACTTTCATTTCATTTCCACTTCACTTTCTTCGCTCTGGACTGTAATCACTAAAGACAGATTTCCTCTGGGCTCCATCTGTTTGGTAGGAGAGGGCTTCCTCCGATGTTATATGATCTGGGCTCAGTGATAAACTAACTTACTGTCTCCCCAGGAAAGATCCCGGGAGACAGAATCTCATTGGCTGCCTTGAGTCACATGCTCTTGCTCAGTCTGATTGAGGCCAAACACATAATCCACCCGTCGCTGCTGAGGACCCATTCCTGTGGATGGCAGCCCGTTCTCAGAGTGAAGAGAACTTCTGTGAATTGCCCGTGCGCTAGTTATTAAAGTATTTTTTTTTCTCAGCTATAAATTTCCCCTCTCTCCTGGGCTCTGTGAAGTGGAGGCTCGGGGATGGGACTCTGCAAATCACATAGCTCCTTGGCCAGCGCGACATGAAAGGGGGTCTAAATCAGCCCGGCTAACCCTGGCTGTGAGAACCAGACTGGTCGCTCAGATGCCCAGCACCCCCAGGGCTGCATGGTCCCTTGAAGTTCACATCCAAACAGGAGTCCAAGTGTCTGCCTACCGACTATTAAAGTTCAGTGACATGAGAAAGGAAATGTTTTTTAAAAAAACGCAAAGAAATCTGTACATGTGAGTTTTAAAAACATCTCAAAGTGTCTGTAATGGTTCCACGTTTGAAGAATTTCATTTTTTGAAAAACTCCCTTCCATAGCGTTCGTTTCCATGGCCTCTAAAGGAAGCGGAGGGACAACTGTGTTTGTGACTCCAGTGCTGTAGGAGTGGACACAGACAGGCCGTAATGAGGTCTAGAGCCCTCTGGAGCAGAGGTTCTGGATGTGCACTGCCTGCGTTAAACTCCTGTCCGCGCCACTCCCTAGCCCTGTGACTCTGAACACGTAACACGACCTTGACACATCTCTGCTTCTCCATTCGCAAAGTCAAGCTCACGGACGTAGCTGCCATGTGCAGCTGCGGAGGTTGATTGAGCTGGTCCATTCAAGATGGGGAGATATCTTGGCCGGCCAAGTCTTCAGGCCTGGACTGACCTAAGCAGTCGGTAAACATCCACGTCATCCTGTTTATTCTTAGTGGCCTTTTGGCTTTGGTGTGTCTGTGGGGGGGTTGGTCTCTTAAATTTGATCTCAGAGGCTGTGGGAGCTGCTCGAAGGAATGAAGCCATCGCTGCTAAATTCTTTTTGTGCATCGAGTGACCAGGACCCAGAGAAAAGACAGAAAATAGTGAGCCGAGCCCAGAGCTTAGCAAAGTCTGCTGACTTTGGCCATAAGTGCTGCTTTACGGCTGTCTGTAAAGCTGCCCATCAAAGCCTCCTGACAGATGACCTGCGGTAATGAGAGTGCGAAGGGAGCAGCATCGCAGAACATTCCACCTGATGAGGACACAGATGGCGGGAAGGGCATTCCCATAAAGCACAGAGCGTCTCTCTTCTCTTTCTTCCTCCTTCTTCTCCCCTGGCCTGGCCCCCTCCTTGCGCCTTGCCTCTCGGTTCCCGGCTCCCATTCATTCATTCATTTTATTCATTGAATCATATTTTAATTTACTCATGTATCCATGCAACTACCTATTCATCAATTTTTGAATTACTCATAGAGCAAATATTTATTGGGCTCATAACAGCGGATCAGATTTATTGGGCTCTCTCTCTACGGCAGAGTGTTTGATACGTATGATAACACGACGGCAGCGTCAACGTTTCCCGAACGTTTCTTCTGTGCCACGCACCATGATAAGTGTTGTTCATGAATTATCTCATTTTATGCTCACAAAAGTTGTCTGAGACAAGGCGCTATTATGAACAGTATTTTTACAGGTCGGGAGAAGTGTCTTAGGCAGTTTAGGTAAATTGTCCAAAGTCACATCGCTAGGAAATAAGAGAGCCGGGGTTCAAGATCATGTCTAATGGAACACACATGCTCCTACCCACTACTCGGGGCGTCCTCAATCGATCTCAAACTCCGTGTTTATCATTCTGGCTCCGTAGTGAATTCACAGGGAAAGCGCTGCTTGAACTGTATTGTAAAGTATGGACAAGGAAACTAAGAAGAAGATGACTTCAGAAGGTATCCATTCCAATCGAAAACAACATACTAAAAATGAAAACATTTAAAAAAGTGAAGCCGAAACCCATAGTATGGCCCCATTTTTCCCACATCCCTCAGTGAAGGGGTATTACTGTGTCACCATCAATGTGACAAAACCAAACGGTGAGTTAGAAACCTTTCCATTGAAAGTGACAGGGAATCCACCTCAAACTGGCTTGAAGGTCACGGAATGTATAAACACGAATCGCTGAATAGGCCAAGGGCAGGATAAGCTTCAGGTGCAGTTGGATCTAGGGTCGTCAAGAAGGAGTTTCATTCCTGGGCATGTTTCCTCTCTGCGTTCCACCAGACCACTTACTTCTTCAGGCCCCAAACGCGTCCCCACTGGCCCTTCCGTGGTCTGCTTTGGCAGTAACGAAGCTGTTCAAGTCCTCTGATCTTCACACCACACAAACCACCGAAGGTGTGTCTCTCTCAAGGAGGACAGAAACCCTTCTTTTCCCCCAGAAGCCCTAGAAAAAGTCCCCACAGGCTTTATTAGTTCTGGCAGGGTTTCTGCCATCATGATTCAAATCATGGCAGTCAGAGGGGTGGCATAGGATAGGATGATGGGCGTTAGCCAGCCAGCGTCCACCCCTAAACCTGGGGCAGGGGTCAATACCACAAAAATGGCATGGCCGGCCTTGGGAAAGAATCGAATTCCTTCCAAGGGGTGTTAAAAGTGAAGAGAGATGGTCGGCAGGAAGGGCTGGGGTCCACGACGCCAAACAAGTCGGTTTCTTTGCTAAACTCTTTAGGGCCTTCGAGTGTCGCCCTGAAACACGGAGCAGCTCCGTCGGGCACTGCCTTCCATCGGAAATCTGACCGTATGCATGGTCGTCTCGGAAGCTTTTTCTACACTAAATGCAATAACACATCTTGACCGCGAGTACATGCGGTCGTTTTTCCCTTCACGAAGCGCCCAGAAGGCCTCACTTTCGAAACGGCTTGCGTCGGATCTGTGGCACCACCCTCCTTCATATACCAGCCCCGTCTCCGGCCGAACCCAGAGGCATCGACTGCGACATTTTATTTAAATTCAGGATTGCACACGGCGCTTCTTCGCAAGGGCGGCTATTTCCACTGCGATTCTGTCTGCGCTGCTTTTCTGACAAACGTGTTTGGCATGGATAAACCGTGCTGATCACTTTTCTCTTCTGTGACATTTTGGGGAGGGGAAGGAACTGCCATGGCTCCGTGCGTGACACTGTTTGCTCCAAGTGGCAATAGAGAAATTTGAAATTCTTAAACCACTTAGCATTTCCCCTTCCAGCCACGTTCTCTATCACAGAGAAGTGATATTCTGGGGGACTCAAGCCAATCAGAGGAGAGGAGTCTGATTTTTCCCAAACAAATGGATGTATAAATTATCGCTCTCTTCTCTCCTCGCCATAAATAGAGACGCTAATAGATCCGTGGCGTGAGATAGGGGAAGGGCTGCCATGTTCGACGACAGTTTGTCTTGTCTGGGGAAGGCAGAGTCGAGAAACCTGACCGGGGAAGATGCGCAGCCGGACGTCGGCATCGTCCAGCACCTTCCGACTACGGACTGAAGGCGAGTGAGTTCCTTGCCTGGAGGAGGGAGCTCGTGTGTGTGTGTGTGTGTGTCTGAGAGAGAGAGGCCTGCAGTCTAAGGCACGATTGAGACACAAACGTGTTTTATTTTGGTCTGCAGAAAATGTATATACAACAGGGAACTCTCTACATAAAAGTTTAGAGGAGCATCTTCTAAAGATCGAGAGGGAAGACAACAGACGGGGGTCATAAGTGGTTTTGGGTTGAAGGTGCCCCTTTGAGACAGCTCGCAATCTCTCCTGTTGCCTCAGTCTCCACCATTCCCTGTTGCCTCAGACCCAGCACATTTCACTTTGTTACCTTCCCGGACACGATAGGCGGCTGAGTCTGGGGGTCTTCCTGTAATGAGAGCCACATGGACTAATAATCCAGTGACTTTTTAATCCAATGTCCTTTAAAAAATGTGTCCAAGGTATACTTAATGAGAGTCCGATTTTCCTTGAAGACTTTCTTTTCAGAATCCGGACTACTTTGTAATTTACTTCCATCGGTCCAAACGGAGCCAGAACTCTTTTCAAAAGGAAGACAACACACTTCCAACTTTTCTGCAGTTTCAGTTGCTCTTGGGCATTCTTTGGTGAATTTTCTGAGCCATGCAACTTCTTGGGAGGTATATTAAAAGGTTTAATATTCACAATATAAATCACTTCCCTTGTAAATCACAGCACACTACACATTATGTGGTTCTGGAATTTCTGCTGTAACCGCAGCGGCCGGGACTGAGCTGACTACAAATGCCGCGTCTATTAGTCACAAAAACCCTCGGCAGAGATACTCCAGGGCTAATAAATGTTATCGTGTGTGTCTTTGCCTGTTAGAGTTTACAGTGCTGTATATTTTTTTCTCATCAGAGAAGGGCAAATGTATATTTTCCCCAACTTCTTCCTGTAAGTGTTTCTAAGCTCCTTAGAGATTGGTGTCCTGGGCAGCTGCCTGGCCGACCCACCCCTCAACTCACTTTTCCAAGAAAAGCGGAAGGCGTGATAAGGGAATCACTGAGTCACATAGTGTGTGAGTTCAGGGACTTGGCACTGGGGAATCGTAAAGCAGAATTTTGAGCAGTTTGCCATGTTTTAATAAGTTTATTACACACTATCGTGAATTGCGTGTTCTTACGTTGTACTCATGTCTGTGTATAATTCAGGAGTCAGGGAGCTATGGCCCACGGGCCGACCTAGCCAGCTGCCAATTTTTATAAATAACATTTTATTGGGACGCGGCCACACCCGCTCACATGCGTATTGCTTATGGCTTCTTTTGCATTACGGCAGCAGAGTCCCATCACCGCAGCCATGGCCAACGAGGCCCGCAAAGTTGAAATACTTACCGTGTCATCCTTTAAGAATAATTTTGCCAATCTCTGATCTAATCCTCCACCAAAGTAGAAAAACGTTACTTCTTGCTCAATGCATTTTCTCTGAATGATTAGTTCCCCTGATAGATGCTCCCATCCTTCCTCTTCAGGACATTTGTGATGTTTGCATTTAACTACTCACCGGAAATCTTCATTCAAGAAGCGACTTGGGGAACCCCCGTTGGATCTGACTGTATCCGTTAGGAATGCTTTTAACAGCAAGGAACAGAAATTTTTAACTGTTGCTTAACGATGAAGAGCTGAATTATCTTACCAGCGATAAGCCTGGGCCTCTACAAGTCTAGGTTTCACACAGAGGCTCCGGGATTATACGAGTCATCAGGACCCCAGCTGTGACCATCCTTCCTACACCCCATAACCAGCTTGCTGACTCTTTACATCTGTCACCCATGGTTGCAGGTTTTCCACTCCAGCTCCAGGTGACACATCTTCGTATCTACATTCCAAGCAGAGCCGAAGGGACATGGGCATGAAGTGTTCCTCCGTGAAGGATCTGGCTTTTTAAGTAAGAAAGAGAATCAGCGGCAGACTCTCCCCTCACCCCCCGCCCCTATTTCATTTCATTAAGCAGAGTGGATCACATGCCTTCCCAACTTTTTCACTGCTCTAATTCCAGTGCTAGAACGAGATGGGAAGCTAGTGGATAGACAACAAAAGTATATCAAAAGGCAGCTAGATGTGTAGGTGGATGAGTGGATAAATTACAGACAAAACCTTTCAAATATAGTTTAATTTGGTCCCCACGACAGGAAACGGGGAGCAAACAAAGGGGTCCTTGGTAGTGACAACGTTATGCATTATCACTTTGTCTCAACCTCTTCCTTCTATAAATAGGTAAAGTGAGGCACGAAAGCAGAAAGTCAGATATCATCGCGAACTTTCACGGTTTCTGATTGTCCAACATCCATAGCACACCTTTCTGGTAACAACGCCTTAATTTTTCTTTGAAGAACCAGCTCTGTCACACGGTGTGATTGTCGCGAGGCAGGAGACAGCCCTGGCTCAGAGAGAGAGCATCTGTCCCCAAAACAGCAGTTTCCCATTCTCCTGACCTCAGCGATTTGTCCGGAGGCGAACACCCGTCCCAAGGTCACACAACCCAAGTGAGTGCAAACTTTTCCGGCGCTACAGGAATTCTTTTCCCGGTCAGTCTAGAAGGAGGGGGTGTGTTTATCCGGGGGATGAATGGTGTCATGAAGAACCTAGGTTTGGGGGCTGCTAGTTATTTATTTATTTTTTTTATTTTTATTTTTTTATTTTTTATTATTTTTGCCATCTCTCTGCTGTACTTCTTGCTAAGGCAGGATTCCTCACGGTTATGAGGGGCCTACCAGTAACAACTCTCCCCTCTTGGTTGAGTAAGCAAAAGATCTCAAGCAGGAGGTCTGAGATTTAGCTTCAGTGGGCCCTTTGCCCACCCAAGAACCATTCACTGTGCTCGGGGAGGAATGGAGCGTGCTGATGGGCTTCCGCTCCTGTGCTGCTGGGAGATGGGGCGACCTACGTACCCCGAAGTACACGACTCAAATAGGGGAGAGTAAGATACTTGCGTGGAAATCTGGGTTATGTCAGAAAAAGGAAGAATGAAATAAATGCTGGGAGGGAAGACAACGATGCCCCTTATATCTATGAACACCTAGACTTCCGAGTTATGTGCAGCTGAATTTTTTTCTTTGTCCTTAGGCCAGTTTGACTTAATTTTCTATCCTTTGCAACCAACGGGTACTTATTGACAGTGATGTATGCTGTTATTGGGAATGGAAACAGACCATCTCTCGACCACACCACCTGGCAACTCATATCCACATCCCTTCTTCATTTTTTCTCCATGCCACTTTTTTTGTCCTAAAATGCTAGATGATGTATTATTTATTTCCTATTTTGTCGTGCTCTGCTCCTTGAAGAATAAGTTCCATGACAGCAGGGATTTGGGTCTGTGCTCCCCACCTCCAGAATCTCTAACAGTACCTAGTCCGTAATGTGTGCTCAGCAAATGTTTGTTGAATGAGTGAAAGAGTGAATATGCGAATAAATAGCATCATCCTATGCCAGGAGAGAAACGGTCCTCAAAGCTCACTGGGCCCCCTCTCCCAGGCTCCTGATAGCAAGTCTGATGAGTTCTTGATGCCTCCACCCTGCATCACGGCAGTAGAAATTCCCAGACTATCCCAACCAGCATCTGCCTCTGTCAGTGGCATCATGTGTTTTCCTTCCAGTCATCTATTTTCTTCGGATCCTTGAGTGTTTACCTTTCCTGATATGAATCTTGCCTGTGTATTTGAAATCCAGTTCTTTTCATTTGCATCCGAATGAGGAAGATGTCAACGACATTTTGCCAGATTTCTCTACCCACTGAGGGACTTTGGGCTTCATCTTGGCTCTCTGCCCACATTCTCTGCCTCCACTGACATCTTTACCAGGTTTTCTGGAGGTCTCTCTCCTACATTTCCAAGCCCACACATGTGGACGAGAGCACATCCTCTTCCTATTTCAAACTGGAGTTTACCCCAGTAGTCCCCTAGGCTGACTGGTCGCAAGAGGCTCCCCTGGGCAGTGGCAAAGTCTGGATCTTAGACTCCTTCAGAGTCCTCGAATGTCCAGATGGACTGTGTTTTGACAGTCCTCCCAGGTTGGCAACCGAGGAGACACGGTGCCTCTCAGGCGCAGATGGGATCCAGGTGTGGCGTGCGCAGCTGGGCTCATCTTGGAGGGCCTAATGCATTCTCCAGCTGGAGATGGTCACCGCCCTTGTGGTCTCCTACACCCCAGCGGGATCGCTGAGGATCTCAACAGTGGTGGAGTGGGGACAGCACAAGTCCTTCATGCTCCTTCCGAAACGTTTCTGAAATCCTTACCATGTAGGGAGTTTTGAACTGCTCCATACCGTGAAGAGCATCCTGGGCGGGATATGTAATTCAAACAAGTAGCTACTACACACCACTGTGCTCTGTAAATTCATCCATCCGCTGCTAATTCAAAAGTTCCATGACGGGAAATTCGAAGTAATATAGGAATTTGTTAAAAGTACATTTTTAAAATAAGTATTCCCAATTTTAAATTTGAAAACTCACTCTGCCACCTACTCATGGCTGAAAACAGTGCTTCTCAAATGTGGTCCCCAGATCAGCAACAGCCATATCACCTGAGAACCTGGTAAAATGAAAAGCTTAGCTCCCCACGCCAGAGCTGCTAAATCAGAGATTCCAGGGAAGGCATTCAGCGCTCTGTGTTTTAACAGGCCCTCGAGGTGATGGTGACGCATCGCACGATCTGAGATCCCTGGTTTCAATGATCCGATCCAAGTTTCCTTATACGTAAAGTGGGAGTCAGAATACCTGGCCTCTTAAAGTTGTAAGGATTCAATTCAACAGATTTTGCGTGAGAAGCATTTAGCACAGTGTCTGGCACTCAGAATGCACTCAATCTATGACAGCCACAATTAATGTTATTATTATTATTGGATTTCTTTTCTGGGTGGCCGACGGATCAGTCTACGTCTCTGCACGTCTACCTGTGGAATAATTGTAGCGAGGGAAGCTATTTTAACATTCATCATTACAACAATAGCTAATTTACTGAGCTCTGTGCCAGGCACTTGGCTAATCACTTCAGGAACCTTGCATTCCATCCTCTTTTAAAAAAAAAAAAATGCTAAGTGAATGGTGCTATTATTGTCCGGCTCTTACAGGTGAGAAAAACAGCCTCAGCGACTTGCCCAGAATAACACAGGTAGTGAGCGGAAGAGCTAGGGAAAAAGACTCAGGGTGAGACTCCAAAGCCCAGTCAGTGACACACCACTCCAGCGTGGTCTGCAGAAGAGGCTTAGGGTGGCCATTTTCATACCTACCGTGTCATGCTGAGAATCAGACATTCCCTGCAACATGTACATACCATCATCGCTATTGATTAATTATAGAAAAAGGCTCCCAATCAAGTTTTTGCTTGAAAAAAAACATTTTTTTTGTAACACCAAGGGCAAAGGAGACCCTACGGGTGTCCTCTGTGAAGTCCTCCATGATTCTTAATTTCTGCCGAGGCCCATAGGCTGTGCAGCCACAATGGGGGATAATTTGCTGATGACAGAAACGAAGACAGCCCAGCATCTGTCACCAGTTATTCCTTCTGGGTCGCAGTTTGGGGCACAGATTACTGGAGCCCAAAGAATACATTCGAGTGTTCGTTAGATAAGAGCTTCAACGAGAAAAAAAAAATGCTTCCTTTAGCTACAGAAGGTAAATCTTCAGACAAAGATGAGAAAGGGGAAATGTGGAAATGTGACCTGTAATTACCGTTAAGTATGTGTTAGCAGTCATACTTATTAGTATGGGTTTGGGGCCCAGTGATGAATGCCAAATTTGTATCATTTTTTTTTTTTAACACAGCAAATTCTGGCACGTAAACTACCAATGACATTCTAAAAACAATTTTAAAATGGGTAAAATTATATGTATATCAAAGGGATTTCAGAACGGGCTGCTGAATTAGTAAAATAAATATATTTAAACACCTATCAAAATGATATTCCGGGATAAAAGATGTGTTTATGCAGCTCAGCGTCGGCTTTATCCCGTTAAGGGTACACTTAGGCCGGGAACAAAACCCTGCAGCTTTTCTTATTTGAAGGAAGCTAATAAGTTTGTCCACTTGAGAGTTTCTGCTTAAATCTTCGAAGCTGGACCTCAGAGATATTCCAGGACATTCGGTTTAACAGAAAACGTCCCCGCGCCCCTAAAAATGACAGTTTCAGCAGCAGCACCACTGAGCAAACACTAGTTTTGGCGTCTGCCTTTTATTTTATTTTTTTTCCCCTCTTCTTAGCTCCTCCCCAGCTAGCTCTTGAAAGGCCTTCTGTTCTGTCAGCCATAATGACATCTGCTGGCGGAGACAGGAAGTCATAAATCTGTAGGTCCCCTCTCAACCAAACCTTGTTAATGCTGCCATTTATCACAGGGGCTGGGGTGCCATCTCTGGAGGGCTGGACGCAGAGAGTCCATTTTCTCCCATACCCCTCTCCCAGGAGAGCAACCATTTTAAAAACAGCCACTTTTTCATCTCACATCCGCGGACTTGAAAGTCGGGCAGATGCAAACCGCACCGTCAACGTGCAGATCTTGGACAGAAGCCACGATTGCAGGCAACAATAGACTCGCCTTGATGTCTCGGGATGGGAGAAAGGCCGTTCTGCCCAAGCTCTGTCCTTTCTCCTCTTAAATCGCCCCCTAACTGCTCGTCGGAGAGGAAGGGCCATTTCCTTCCCCTCGGCCCCCGTGTGCTTTTTCAGGGCAAAACTGGCTATGGCAGGGGGAGTTGAAAGAGGATTATTTAAACTCAAGTTACTTTTGTTCTGACCTAATTCAGGATGATGTGTGGGCTTTGTTTCTGAAGGGTTTATTGTGTCCTGAGCCTTGATTCGAGACCTGTGCCTAGGCAAGATCTAGCCTAGCCTTGGCTACTCAGAGTTTGCTCCCTGGGTCAGAAGCAGAGGCAGCGTCTGTTCGCGTCTGTGCACAATGCGGCATCTCAGACACTCTGGACCCACTTGGTCAGAATCCATCTCTGAAATTAGACCCCTACGTGCTCCCTCTGCACAGTGAAGGTCATGAGGCTGTGCTCCACCCTGGCTTCTCGCCCGCAGCCCTTCTGCCATTTGGGGCTGGATCGTTCTGTTGGCAGGGCCTTTCCTGGGCACTGGATCCTGGGCAGCATCCCTAGCCTCTACCCACTAGATGCCAGTAGCATACTCTTGAGTTGCAACAATAAAAACTGTCTCCTGACACATTGTCAGGTATCCCCTGGGAGGAAAAACCACCCCTGTTGGAACCTGGGCAACTCTGAGCGTGGCCTGTGGACTCACAGCATCTGTGTCATCTAGAGGCCTGTCTCAGACCCCATCCCGGACCTGCTAAGTCAGGACCTCCTGGGATGAGGCCCGGGAATCTGTTTTAACTCTCTCGGAGATCATACTCAGGCTAAAATTTAAGAACTGAAAAGCTGTGGAGTGGGAACTGGGCAAAGCAATGTGATGCCTGGACAACTCACGTTAGAAACGTCACTGCGGCTGTAGCACCAGGGAGAGAGAGTGCTGTGTGGTGGCCGAGTATAGGAGCCACAGCCATACCAGGAGGGCTGGAACCTGGTTTTTCCTATTTGCTGTCTCCATGACCTTGAGTAACTTACCTAACCTCTCTGTGCCTCAGTTTCCTCATAAGTAAAATGGGGACAACCACGCACTTTACCTCATTGAATTATTTTAAATATTAATAAGTTCATATTTTAAAGTGTTTGGCCCCCAAGTGCTTCATAAACATTAGCTACTATTCTCATTACTATAATTTGTCAGTTTTTCCCTGGATTTTTAAGTTCCCTAAGAGCCCGGCAGGTGCTTCATTCCCGGCTACTTCCCCAGCACCCACCCCAGTGCCTGGCAGGGAACATTTCCCACGAACGTTCGTGGGAAAAGAGGGTACGTCTCCGAAGAGAAGATGGGGTTGGCAGGAGCTCTGCCCCCAATGGCTTGGATCTGTGCTCCGCTGCCTCCGTGGTTTCTGCATGCGGCTCGGAGCTGATTGGCTTCTGTACATTGATGCCCTTGCAAATGTGGAGGACTGAGCTGATGTTAGTTTTACCCCACAGCATGGATCAGATTCGACTTCAGACAGAGCCGAAAGCATTCTCTAAGCAATAGTCAATCAACAAACACTTGCAAAATGACGAAAAAGCAACAACTGTGGCTGTGCTTTCGATGTAGCAAGTGTCGTGCTAATATTAGCTCATACAATCCTCTCTGTGCCCCTAATGGAATCGGCGATGTCATTATCCCCATTTCACAGAGGGGAAAACAGAGGCCCAGAAAGGCTCTCAACTTGCCCAAGGTCATGGTCGTAGTACGGAGTGGGAGTACCCTTCAGATTCAGGCCTGTCTGATTTCAAAGCCTGCCTACCTGCTTCCTCCCTGGTCTGCACACAGTGACCTTGTGTCTGAGGTTTTCTGGAACGACCCTAATTTCAAACATTCTGCTCCTATTTTAAGCTTAAGGACACACATAAGTGTCAGGTCACATGTCTTTCAAATATGACCATGATGAGAACCTCACTCTATACCCCTGCCTGAGATATGGTGGGAAAGGAGAGACCCCTTGCCCCCAAGTGACTGCATTTGTGGGGAGAGACTGACAAAATCAGCAAATAAAAGACTCATAAGCACGTGCCAAAGGCTCGCCCATAAACAACAGGACTGAAAGAGAGAGAGCAACTAAAAAGCATGAAGCGTTTGAATACGCTGGTGTATTCAGTACCTGGTTGCTGCCACGTGCCTGGTGCCACGCTAGGAAGTGGTGACAGCGCAGGGAACGAGGCCATCTTGGTCCGTGCCCTTGTGAAGCTCACAGTTTGGGGGACTTCAATTCAGCAGCCTTTGCCTGGGTCCTTGCCCCACTTCTTCACACCCCAATGTAACTGCCAGTGCCAGAGGCAGCCGTCCTCCCGTGACTGGCAGGAGGTGGTGGGAATGTACCCCAAGTCCTGTAGCCTTCGGAAGGAATGTCCCGGAGGTGGGCAGTCATCACTGACCTCCAGTGTTCCCCGGGAGATCAAGCTCCCATCACCCACGGTGATACCCTGCTCCAGACACACAGGAGTAGGCCGCTCCCCTTCCCTCATCTGCTTTTTCATTTCTCCACCCATCAGAGTCGTCTGGGACCATCTCCCAAATGAACTACTTGTTCTCAAATCCTAATCTTGGGGAACCAAAAGCAAAACCACACAAAAGAGGATTTGCAACCGTCTCGGGCAATTCGACCATTTTCAGCCTGTGGGTTCCTTAGCCATATTGGCCTTCCTGGCGACAGTTAAGGAGAAAAGACAAGCTGTATTGATGGGAGAAAACAGCATCCGGGACAAGTCACTTTGACATAATCCTAGCAAGCAGGGGTAGAATCTCATGAAATTTTCAGGACAATAGGATGCTTAATGCCTAATCATAATAGATAAGACATGCTCCGAATAAGACGGAAAGGTGTTCTCAGAGCGAATTATATCATTCTCTATTTGCTGCTGAAAGTTGAGGGGCACCTTTGGGCACACAGACCTAATGAGTCCAGGAAGGCGAGCTTGATGCACAGTTGAGGTGGCATAAAATCTACCAGAGCCCAGAACTTAAAGGCTGCTCGTCACAGGGTTTCCGAGCTGTTCCGGTCCTTACGTTCACTTAATGTCTTCCTGTGGTTAATGAAGTCGAGCAAGGGATTATGGGGCCAGCGACTTGGGAGGGATCCTTCAGTGGCAAGACGCTGTCACCAACTGCAAGTAATCAACTCTAAGGGAGGGTGTGGTGCATGTTGAACTGAACAGCCCCCTCACGCCAGCCTGCCCACTCAGCACTCGTCCCACTTAAAACATACACGATGCTTAATTGCTGTTGCAGAATTCCACACCTGGCCAAATCGAAAGTTTAAAAAAATAATAATAAATGAGATTCCAACAACTTTTGGGGAATTTATTCTTAGGAGCTAGCTTGCCCATGTCCGAGTGTCACCAGACTTTATCGTCCTTCACCTTAACTGTGTTTAGAAAGCAGATTCCCACCGAGTAGAACAAGGCCTTCTCCTTCTTTGTCGGTTGAGCAAACCCACTGTAATGCACAAGGTGTTTTCAGGATATAAATAAATAAATTAGCATTTATCAATGGCTGGAAGAATACATTTCAAAGTCAGCATCATGACCGATGTCGTCGTCCGTGATCTAGTCCCCACCCGCCTCCCCCGGGCTGGCTCCCTGATCTTGGACCCGCCGAGCTGCATTTTTTGTGTCCTGGAAGCACAGAAGTCTCATGATTTCAGGCTCCTGGTTGGCTGGTTCATGTCTTCTCAATCTCAGTTTAAATGTTACCTTCTCTAAAAGGCTTTCCATGGTCTCCCACCCTAAAACCGGCCCTGCTTCTGCCCCTTACTCTCTGTCCCAACACCCACCTCATTTTCTGCCTGTTGCTCACCAGGATCCATCCGGGATTTCCTCTTGTCTGATTCTCCCCACCAACCTGAGGCTGTACCAGGAGTCATGGGATGGGAGAAAATCACCAAAAATTACCATTTTAACGTTTTCATAGAACACTTACTGGGAAGAGGGATACCCTGAGTGAGTTAAATGGCATAAGACAAAGACAATGCAGTATATCCTCCAGGACAAAATTAGTTGGTACACTGGCTCTCAGACTTAGCCATGTATTGGGATCATCTGGGGGCGTTAAAGGACTACTGATTGCTGGATCCTGCCCCTGAGACTGAGGAATGCATCTGGGCTAAGACCTGGGCATTGGGAGTTTTTAGATCACCCCAGCTGGTTATGATATGCAGCAAGGTTCGAGAACGCCGCGTTTTGAAATTGAGGCGTTGTGTACGTATGTAGAAGTGTGCAAATTGTAAGCCCGCGGCTGACTTAATTTTTACAGACAGAACACACTGGAGTAAACTGCACCCGATCAAGAACAATGGGGGCCCCAGTAGCCTCCGCAGGCCCACTTTCAAAGGTCGCCACCACCCCATTATCGAAGCAGACCTCAGTCCTGCCTGCTTGTGTACTCAAGTATTTGGAATCACACTCTACAATGAGTCTCCTTGTTTAGAGAAGATACGGATTAGACTTTCAAATCACATGGGATCCACCCAGGTAGCCTCCCTGAAAGAGGCAGTATTTACGGAAGGATATGAAGGAGAAAACAGACGAGAGGAGAAAGAGAGGACAGGGAGGGATGCTGGGAAGGGGTTGGGGGAACAGCCTCAATGGGAAAGAGGCACACAGGCCGAATGAGGCCTGTGGTGGATCCAAGACATTTTTAGAGAACATCTTCCCTTGCCAGCGTGCTCGGCTGGGCATTCAGTTATTCCACAAATTTTCACCAAGCTCCAATACAGTAAGTCCTCAACTAACATCGTGGCTAGGTTCTCGGAAGCTGTGGCTTTAAGAGAACCGATGTATAATGAAACCCATTTTCCCATTGGTTAATTGATAGGAGCAAGAGTTGACTTCCTTTGGAGTCTTTCTGGTCACAAAACATCACCAAACTTCTAAACGAAACCCAAACATTGAAAAAAGCAAATGTGGGCTATCCATACATTTAAGAAGAGATCAGAACAAGATGCTTATTTGCCACCCCCTCGATTCTACTTCCAGGGCACGAGAGCCTCTTCCCACGGCTCGGGGCTCTGAGCGGGAATCCACAGGCGGGAACCCACGTGGACGAGCCGGCCTTCCATCGCAGGGCGCACTCGCTCCCGGCATTTGCCTCCTGTGCCCTCCTTTGGGATGTGAGAGGAAGCCAGACGACCCAGAGAAAACCCATATAGATACGGGGAGGACTTGCAAACACCACACACTGGCCCAGACCAGAATCCATGTTTTTTCTTCATCTACATCATAAGGAAACAACATAGAACGAAATGCTGTTGTTCCAGAACCAGCTGTACTGCGTGGACTTGGGGCTCCAGAGGTATGTAGAAACTACATTTTAATTAAAAGAGAAAAATAATAGATAAATACATTAAAAAGATACTTCATAGATGTTGTAACTGCCATGAAGGATGAGAGAAGGATGGGACAGGTACGTAGGGCAAAAGGAGGTGACATTTGACCTTAGGGTGATGAGGAAAAATGGCTTTGGGGGAGAGACCTTGCTGGGGAGACGAGAAATTACAGAAATTCCAAATCTATGCAGGAGGCATCTGGTAACCGAGACATCCTCCCTCTGCCGAGAATCTCACAGGCTGACCCCATGTCCCGGAATAACAGCATCACCTAGCACATGGTAGACACTTCAAATATTTGTTTTCATCCCATTGGGTTGGGGTCCAGTGGTAAGATAGACAAACTAACTGAAAAAAAAAAATAAATTCACTATGAGATGCTTTAATGGGGGGTCCAGAGGCTCCCGTGGGTGCGGTGAGGAGAGTTCTCAGCCACACTTCTGAGCGAACCCAACAGCAGATGCCCTGGCTGTTCCCGGCCTGCAGCAAGTTCTGCTAACTTGGTTCACTTGTTGCAAAATTCAGCTTTTGTACGGGGAAGGTTCCCATGCCTGGCACCTTATTAGAATCATCTGGGAATTTTTTAAATTTCAGAATTCTGGCCCCACCTGGGGATCTAATTTAGTGATTTGGGGATGGGGCCTGTTCCATCTTTAAAAAAAAATCCCCAGGTGATTTTCATGTTGAGCCAGTGTGGGAATCAGTAAGTGTTCTGGAAGACGCACTGAGACACTCCCACCCATCCGTGCCTTTACACATCTCAGAGTTTGGGTGGTGGATCCTAGGACGCTGAGTTCCCGGGAGACCCAAACATAGAATTATTCTAAACCACCAGCTCTTGGGAGAAGTTTCCGAAAGTGTCAGAGACTGTGGTTTAGCAAAGGATTTTTGCAAATTCTAGTCTTGGCTGTACCACCTTTCCCATATTTTGCTATATCTACACCCCAACCGAAGCATCATTTCTTCTCCATCATCCCTTTAGCTATATTTGTTTTTAAAACCACCAAATTATGTCAAACTTTAGATGGCCATCTCAAATGGGGAGCAGTATCTTTTGCCGAGATGGAGGTCACCTTAAAGTGATAAATCTGATGAATAAACAAACCATTTCATACAAGTCTAGCCTGGGACTCTTGTCCCTCCCAAGCTTCTATGCCTGAGTTCTGTGGTATCTTGTTCGGAAAATAAAAGCTAGAAATCGTTAGGCATAAAAGATACTCTAGCACCAAACTCAGACCTTTTCAGACTGGAAGAGAACTGAAAGGGTTTAACCTTTTCACTACGTGGTGCAGTGTTTTCCAGTGTCATATCTGCACAGGGAACAATATTTGTAATGCATCCCACCGAGGTAGCCAAAATCTTTTTGTTAATAAGCTAAATATTCTACAATAGTAGCAGTAAAGGTTTTTTTAAAAAAAAAAAAAAAGAAAAAGAAAAAGAAAAAAAGAAAAAGAAAAAAAAGAAAAAGAAAAAGAAAAAAATCAATGAAAGAACATTCCAGAAGTATAGGTTCAAGAACGTGTTGGTAGCCAGCTAAAACATACGTTGAGCAGAGGGATTCTAGTCCCTCCACCCCATTATGTAACCAGTTACTGAGAAAGAAGGGAGAAAAGAGGTGAAATTTGGAGAAGACCCTAGAGAGAGGCTGGGAGAGATTCCGGAGCCCAGAGTCAATATTCCGACGGTCTCCATTCCGATTCTGTCCGAGGCTGGGTCCAGCTCCCAAAGCTCCTCTTCCCCAGTTCCTAGTCTTCGGGATGTCATTTTAATCATTTTAACAGAAGCTATTTGAAGATAGGGATCCTATCTTGTGCAATTTCAGCATCTCTCGAGCTTGGGGCAACGCCTGACACCTAGCAGAGTAGCTGTTTTGTTTTTCAATGAGTGAATGTAACACGGACACCAACCCAGCGGGATGGGACTTCCGCGGAGGAGGAGAGGGCTCGCGGCGAGCTGACTG
This sequence comes from Cynopterus sphinx, assembly GCA_030015415.1. NCBI lineage: Eukaryota > Metazoa > Chordata > Mammalia > Chiroptera > Pteropodidae > Cynopterus > Cynopterus sphinx. The sequence continues at coordinate 90,103,614 of CM057389.1, forward strand.
CAGCCTGTCTTCTTCCTGTGCAGGCCTTCAGCCTGTACCTCCCGACCCTATAAGCGATTTCTTAACAGCCGGACTGTGGGGTTTTGTACTCAGGAAGCCCCGGTCCCCAGCACAGGACTCCATCACGGTGTATCGATTGGGTAATTAAAATGATTTCAGATTAATAATCTTTTGCTGACATTGCCAACGGCAAAGTGGCACTTCCCCTGCCTCAGTTGCTTGAGGACAAGGCTGGCACTGGATGGGGTAGGTCCCGGGTGGAGGCCGACAGGGCGACTCAGGGCAGGCCAGCTACCAACTTGTGCCACATTGGTGAGAAGAAGAAACGAGCCCTTGCCTCGCTCACGCGTGGGGATGTTAAAAATGATCAAACAGCACTTTGCAAACAGGGTCAAAAACACGTGCGGCCGACCAGTAGGGTGGGAGTGATGTTTCTGATAGTCCTGAAGAACACCTGAGGAAAACATCTGTGTAACGAGTCACCCCGGTACTTCCCCCTGAGTGAGGGCAAAGGTGGCATGTGGGCGGGTAACAGGCGGGAAGTGTCCCAGATCACACTGGTGGCCGCCTGGTGGGGGGAGGTAGTGAGGGCGAAACCCCATCACAGTGACCACGGTAACGGGGCCACCCCTGGAACACCTAAATTACCTTCACATCCAAGCGCGAGTTGGCTTTATGGTTACTCTGCTGGGTGCATCTGCTTCCAAAAGAACAAAGGCTTCTTTCGCAGTCCTCAAACTGGAGAGAGCAGGAGAGTCACTCGTGGGAGTGAGGACTGCTTGTTCCAAATGCAGATTCCTCAGTCTCCGTCTGCAAGTTTCTGATTTAAAAGGTCTAGGGCAGCGATGCTCATCCGGGGGCGATTTTGCCCCCCAGGGGACACTGGGCAATATCTGGAGACCGCTTCAGTGGACACGGCAGAGATGAAAGGGTCTGGCATTGGTGGCTGGAGGCCAGGGATGCCGCTAAACAGCCCACGTGGCACAGAGCAGCCTCCCCAACAAAGAGTTAGGAGCCAAATGTCAGCAGTGCCAGGGTTAGAACACCTTCTTCTGGTGTGAGGCCTGGGAATGGGCATCTTAAGGAGGCCTCGGGGAATTTTAATGCTGGAGGCAGAAGCCCTGACCTAGGAAGGCTGGGGCATCCCTGTTGGAGTTCCTACACTCCATACCTAGGACTGGGTTTGAGCTTGACTCTCCCCAGGAAGCCCTGCCTGGTAACCTCCCTCTCTCCCTCCAGGTAACCACCCCTCCTAAGTGCACCTGACCCAGCACCCATTGCTGGTCCCTTGAATAGCTGGTCTCCCCCACTAGAACTCGAGTTTCTTGAGGGCAGGGTCTAAGTTCAGACCTGTCCCCAGCCCCTAGAAAGCACATGGCCCAGAGCAGGGCTCCGTGGTCCCCTGCTGGCTGGAATCTGTCTGGGCTCAAGTGACATCACGGCATTGAGCCCAGAGCTGCTCCCTCCTCCAGGCACCACCCTGGGACCCTAGTTCAGCTCTGCCGTGGAGCTCAGCACTCAGAAATGACCTTCCTTCTCGGCTGTTCATTCAATCAACGAACACTTTATTGGGCACTTACTATGTCTTGCCAGTTGCCTTCCTTTGAGGATATGACAGTAAACAAAAGAGAGAAAACTCCCTCCTCCCCAGAGCTCATACCCTAGAGAGGAGCGAGGACAATGAGCAGGATAGAAACCTGTGTGTAATATGTGTGGTCTTGATGAGGCCAGTGGAGAAAAATGAAATAGAGAAAGGGGGTGGGGAGTGTGTGTGTGTGTGGGGGGGGGTAGGTGTGTCGGTGGGTGCAAAATTTTAAGTAAGGTAGGCCTCTGGGAGAAAGCGACATGTAAGCAAAGACTGGGTGGCTGCGGATGAGTAGTCTTCTCCCTGTCAGGACATAAACAGGAAGAGGCCGGGAGCTTCCCTTTCTCCGTGGCTCCTGTGTCTCCAGAACAGGCACGTAGTAGGTGCTCACGAAACACTGTGTCACCCGAACCAGCAAAGACTGCGTGGTTCAACTCTCAGGGAGGCAAAGGGGAGAGGTCCCTTTTCATGACCACCCCCCGAGCCGCGAGGAGGAGCGAGACACCGGGGCAAGGCCAAACTTAGGGGGCGCGGAGGACATCTTTGCGGTCGGACCGGCAGGCGGGAGGGAGGGCATCCTGGGAGAAGCGCCCCCTCCCCTCCTCCCCGCCCCAAGCACATCGAAGTTGTCAGCCTCCGCGGATCCGCGCAGGTGAGCCAGCCAGCGCCCTCGCCCGCCCGCACCCGCCCGCCCTCCTCCCGCGCCCCCTCCCTTCCCGCCGCGGCCCCGAGGGGGGTCCCCGCGCCCGCCCCCCGCCCCCCGCCCCGCGCCCGCGGGACGCGGCGCCTTTAACAGGCGCGCTGAGCCGGGCGCGCGGCGGCCGGGAGTGCATTTCTCGCTGTCATCGGGTCGCGGGGAGACGGGAGGAGGAGGAGGAGGAGTTTGTTAGTGTTCAGTTTGTTCAGCCGGATCGATGTTTGCTGGCATCGCCTCGCCCTGTCTGTGCGCGCGTGTGAGTGTGCGAGTGTGCGAGTGTGCGTGTGAGTGTGCGAGAGTGCGCGCGGGTGTGCGGGCGCGTGTCTGTGTGTGAGTGTGCGAGTGTGTGCGTGTGCGTGTGCGAGAGTGCGCGAGTGGATTCCGGCGCCTCTGTGTTCCCCAACCCCGCGCCCGTCCGCTCGCGTATCACTCACAGCCCGGATCTGACAGCAGCCACAGCCCCGCAGTGAGTGATCGCCCTCTCCCCCCAGCTCCGATCCGCCATCGAGAGCGGCCGGGAGGACGAGGAGGAGGAGGAGGAGGAGGAGGAGGAGGGAAGGCGGACGAGCAGGAGCAGGAGCAGGAGGAGGAGGAGGCACCCGAAGAAGCGGCCACTGCCCCCCCACCGCCAGCAGCAGCATCGCCTCGCCCCCCGCATCCTCTCCGCGCGCGTGTGCGCGTGGCGCGTGTGCGCCCCTCGGCCATCCGAACCCGGGCTTGGATGTGTAATAAAGAAATCAAGTGTCTCCACAGTCACCCCCCAAATATATATCTCTATACAAACCGACCAAGCAACCAACCAAACCAAAAATTCCAAAAAAAGCAAAAACAAAAGAGAGAGAGGGGGACAAAAAATCCCAAACAAACAAACAAACAACCAACAAGGCGCCGCCAACCTCTACTTCCGACCCGCCGGCACGAGCCACCGAGGCTGCCACCCAGACAGGGGGGTCTCCGGCCCCTGGCGGAGGAGGAGTTGCAGGGGGGATCGTCCGGGGGACAGAGGCCGACAGACGCCCTAGGAGCCGGCGGAGGACACCCCGAGAGGCGAGCGAGACCGCGGGCCCCCGCGCGCGGCTCGGGCCGGGGCGCCAGGCGTGGGACAGGCGCGAAGGAGAGCGATGCCCAGGAGGAAACAGCAGGCACCCAAGCGGGCGGCAGGTAAGAGACCCGGCTTCGCCTCGGGGTGCCCGGCCGGGCTGCCCTGCGCGCCGCGCGTACCCCCACGACGCCACCCCCAAGCTTTCGGGGAGTCGCTCCGGATGCCCCGATCCTCCCTGCTAATCACCCCATCCTCTCTCGCCTGCTCCGATCTCCCCAATCCCCCGCTTTCCAGCCTCCGCTTGGGTGGGGGTAGCCGTCCCACCAAGCCGAACCTCCTTAAACTTTTTCCCCCTCTCCCCTCTCCCCCACCCCTAACTTTCTCCCAGCCTGGTTCTTTCATCGCGGACCAAAGTCCGGGTGGAGGGTTTGGGGTGCGGAGTAGGGAGACAGCCCTTCCAGCCCCTCGTCCCTACGCGTGGTCAGTGCCAGTGGCTTCTGGCCTCGAGGGACAGCGTTTCCTCTCGCTGGGGTTTGGGGCGCTGAAGTGTGAGCTATGCCCAAGCCTGGGCTGCAGGCTGGCTCTGGACGAGCAATGGGAGTTCAGCTTTGATCGCCAAGGTGGAAAAAACCACTCCAGGAAACGCAGGAACCTTTGAATATGTTTGCTAAAAGGATCCACGTTTGGAAATCTAATCAACACTCTCCAGTCTCAAAAGAGGGGGGGAAAGGCCCCGGAGAACAGTGAAACAGTTCTGGTTTTTCTTTGCCCAGAGAGAGTTGCAAACTTTGGAAATTGATTTGGGTGGCAGGGACTATCCCATCTGAACCCTCACTTACCACCCCCCAACCCACCCCCCCAAAAGAGGAACAGGTTCATGGATCACTACAACAGACCTTCGAAAGGATTTTCTTTTTTCTTTGGGGCTGCTTAATTGCTTTTTGAATAGAATGCTGGCGTTTTGTTTCTCGGAAGTGTAATATGAAAGTTCATTTTTCTCCTGCCAGACCCACCCACTGAAAAATCAGCTTTCCACTTGATTGCTAGTTTTGATTTGACATTTGATTGATCACCTGTCATCTCGCTGCCTTTGATCTATTCATTCTTGATATATATCAATAAATCACTCACCATGGTAACTCAGAGTGCCAGTGACGCAAGCCTTGCCCTCTAGATTCAGAGCCAGGCATGCACAATTATTATCTTGTTTGGCTTTTAATGTGGGCGTTTTTATTTCTTTGTGTCCTTTAGTTGAATCAGGGCTTTAGGGAAAAAGCTGAAGTTGTCTCCCTCTCCCCCCCACCCCCCTCCGTCTCTACCCCGGTGCTTGATTCCCGCGGCCTCCGCTAAGGCCGGGCTTCTGCAGACCCACGATCGCGTTTCCCTCCGCTCCAACTCGCGGGGAAACGTCGGGGAGAAGTTCCGTGGAGCACTTTGGTAAACTTTGCCACGCCACCCTCAGCACAGATCACACAGTGAGCTCCCAATCTGGGCAAAGTGGGTGTTTGTGGCTGAACAGGCTGGACCACCCGGCTCATCCGCCACCGTGGCCTGATTCCAGCCCGAATGGCAGGACATGTGCTTTGAAATATCCACAGTGATCTTCCCTTCTGAGTGCAGAATGGCTTCCGTCGCCGTGTGTGGATGGGTTCGCATCGCATGCGGAAATATTTCTGAAGCTTTGATCTGTTGTGTCTTCCAATCGTTTTCCCTCACGGCCAAAAAATAATTAAAATATTTTCGGGCCGTATAGATTTAGAACTTGCTTCGTCAGGGAGGTGTTCTTTTTTTCAACTCCAGCTGCCTCTTTTGAAAAACAATTTCTTCCTCCTCCCCCTGTCCCTGTCTACATTCACTTATTTTTTTTAAAAACTTAGATTGCTTTGCAGGCTGACAGCATGAAGGTGTTCCCTGGCCTTGGAGGCTCAGGAAGGGTAAGCCTGCTCTGTCTAGTTCTGGAACATAAGTTTCAGTGTAGCTAGATTATTAGAGATAACGTCCTTATTGTTGTCCCCGAAGAGAACCCTGGGCAACAGTCCAGCAAGATGTGATCCTGCCCTGAAAATCACTTTTTTTCCCCCCCTTGTAGTTCCAGTAAAGGCCATCAACAACTAGGCAGTAATTTAAATTACTAGAATGACTGGACATATCTCTTTGGGTAAGCTCATTACAAAAAGTGCATTGCTCAGAATGCCACTACGCTGATTATAATTATTTTCTGATCAATGAGGATCCAGGTGGACGTAACACGATGCTGTGTCACAGTATTTAAATCAGATCCTTTCCTTTAAGCTGGTATCTACTGGTGCTGGCTCGTCTTTTTAACGCAGTGTGTGTTTGTGTTAGAAAGTTCTGACCGTAGTTTCAGTTTTCTGGCCTATTGTGTTCCTGCTATCTTTATATGTTTGTTTTCGTGGCTTTTATTATTTTCACTGGAGGCAGTGGAAACCCTTGTCACACTGGAAGGGAATAATTCATTTCCTACACAATGAGGCCCCTCTTACGGAATGTATTTGCTCACATATTAATACAGCGGATATTTTTTCATGCGATGTTTCTTCCCTCTGAAGTCATCGGGGCTGTACTCTGTTTTAGCTGGGGTGGTTATTCACAGGGAAAGTTAGCTACTTTGGGATTCTTTTTAGCCAGTTAACGTCCAGAAAAATGAAAAAGGTAGAATCGAGGATTGTGGCCTTACTAACTTTTATCACTGCTTATAATGAAACAATGCACAACTGTAAGTAATTACTCCCATGGACTGATGTTGAAAGCTTGATTTCTAGCTTGATTAATGAATAATGTAGATAGAAAAAGCCTGTGAGTGAATCGAGGCTGAGACTTATCTTTCCCAAGAACAGTTCAAGGCAATTTGATTCCTTTGCATTATGAGTTTTAAGTTCATATTTCAAGGAATCAATTACAGAGATTTCGAATAAAGCAAGTATCCAGATGGAATGAACGAGATGATATTGTGAGTGATGGGGGAATTTTCGTCCTTATTTGTTATATTCCTCCCCCCTTTAAGGGAAGGGATGTGAGTGAGGTTGGCAGGTCTCTTTAAGGAAACAGCTAAGTCAGAACATTTCCCTCCCAAATGTCATTCTTCTTGGCTTTCTAAAGCTATGCTATTCCACCATACCATTACTTCGGGCAAGAAAAAAAAAGTTTAGAAAGCAGCCTACAGTACCCCAGGGGTTTGTGTATGTGTGAATGCGTGTGCTCGCTTCCTTGGATGCATATTTCACTCGCCGCTAAAATGCATCCACTTTTACCTGAAAATATTGCAGAATTCTGTACCAGCATCTTTCTCCCTGTCTATGTTAGGGAAGATAGAGAAGACGGCAAAAAGGTAAAACAAAACAGAACAGGGCTTTGATTTGTTTGTATTTTGCAAGAGATACAGAGTAGTTAAAAATTTAAAATTGTAGACTTTCACTCTAGCGCTTCTGTTTGCTACAATCTATCCACAGTCTCGCATAATACATCTTTTATTTCACCATCCCGAACTATTGTTTTTAAATCATGCCAGCCAATTGCAGGAGAACCCACAACCTCTGGGATCATATACACGAGAACTATCTAACGTATATATAAATTACAGAATTCTGCTCCTGCCTACCCAAAGAGGTTAAATGTTTCCTTCTTGCTGACTCCTCTCAAAAGCTCTCTGGCAATCCAGGTCTGAGGAAAATCTTGCAGGAAAGAACAGCTCCCTCAATTTATTTTGTTTATTTAATATGGAGATGAATAATGCAGATTTTGTTTTCATGAATGTCCTTGTGTGGCAGTAAACATTAGACTATTAGCAATCATTACTTAAAAGTTGCAATTTGCACCTTAATAGCACAGGTTATTACATGGGAAACCAATTCAGCAGGGACAATCCCGAATACTGCAATAGAGTATAAAAATGACCTGAGCGATCTCCTTTTCAACCTCATGACAGCAGTGGCCGGACTAACCTGCGTGGTCTCAGCCATCTCAACCCGCAGAGCAGGCAGGGGACAGGCAGCTCAGGGTGAAGTTTACCTTTAATTTACTGGCAAGTGGGATGAGATTCAAGAGAATGTAAATTGTGGTGTGAAGGAGTAGGGACCCGGGACCTCTCACTTTGTTTAAACATACTTCAGATAAAGACAAGTTCACATCTTCAAGATTTAAATACCGCGTGCTGTAGACCCCTTCACTTACCCAAACAGTATGATTTTAACAGATGAATGGGAAAAAAATAAGCACACCCCCAAAGGGGCTCAGCAGCACAAACTCTTCTGGCTATTGTTGTTATTTAAGGCAGATCCCTGAAAAATGAAGGACAGATACCATAAAAACGCATGCTCTGCACAGTGTTTTGGATGGAAAGAGATTACTTAAGTGATCTCTCCCCTGCTGTCCCCTCCTGCTTCAGTTCTCCCACCTCTCACCTCACCCTTAAAGACTCAGATTGAATGGGACATTTCAAAAGCCCATTTGTTTTAGGCATTTATTGATTTCATTTTTAATCTGCCATATCAGGACACAATACATTAACCCTAATCAGCAGATTGCAAGTGACAGGGAGTCTAGCTAGGTAAAGCAGAGGGGACTCTGAGAAACTTCTGGACAGTGAAAAGCTTTTAGAGGCTTGCGGGGTTGGACACTGGAGGCTGCTTTTGAGGAGAGTAGGAGCATTCCTCAGAAACACTATGCACTTATTTTTCTGCCCCTTTGCAGTTGTTTTCCTTCGGGTCATCTCGATTCTATTGCTACCGTCTGGGATAACTTCACACCCAACAAATACGTCCTGGGCATCTTTAGCTGACCTGTCCTGGGAACATCTTGCCTCCAATAGAGGCTTAGGCTTTCATTTCATCCCAGCTGATTTCTCACTCATTTGATGGAATTTCTCCAACCGGATAAGACTTGGGATGATCTATTTGTCTTCCCAGTGGTTTGGGAATCGCACTCTCAATTGAGCAGGTTTTAAAGGGGCACCGAGCCTGGCATTATTTAGGGCCTTCGAGACGATGCACTTCTGCTCATCCCTGCAGCTGAGCTTAGGAAAATCAGCCAGGAAAAAAAAACTTAGCCGTGATCACGTTGGTACTAGGTGTGTAATGAGCTGCCGTGACCCCAGCTGACTACCCAGAGTGCAACTTCCCTTCCATCTCTGCGTCTGTACTATCAGTTTTATTTAGGTATGTCCTGGTCTGGGAAGACTCAGCCAATATTTCAAAGGCAATGCCTCTGCATCCACCCCGGTTCTCTTTAAAAAGCACAGAATTGCCTAACAAATTCTATATTAAGACCAGGCATACACAGAGCATCATTTTCGTTTGATGCAAAGTCAGTTGGAAATACATTAAACTAACAGTTAGAGAGTGTCTTGCATCGCTTCCCTGAAGCTCTGCTTTTTCATTACATATTTAATTACAATCAAATTGAGCGACTTTTATAAAGAAAAAAAATCACAGTGGTATTAAAAGAAGCTTGGCACACAAATAATTTTATTGCTTTGCAAGTTGAGAACGCCGTTGTATTTTTATATCTTTGGGAGAATTTTATTTTCATTTTCTAATGTTGTGATAAATACAGGAGCAGTCTGTCAGGGAGATCTCATCCTTCTACCTCATCGAGCCTGCTCACCCCGGAAGAGGTTTTTAGATCCATTTTTCAGTAATTTGTAACAATGTTTTTTTTTATTATTATTATTTAAAGTTTTATAAGTTCCATTATGAGTTAGAAATTCTCCTGTTCCTTAGGGTGACCTCTGGCAAGCATCTCTTCGATTATGAAGGTGCTTAGTCATTCTAACCACATAAGAAAGAACCTCACTCAGAGTTGTTTGCTTAGTACCTGGATAGTGCGGTGAGAAAAAACACCACCTATTTGCAGGCCTCTGTTATGTGACACTGTTTTCACTGGGTTTATCATTTTTTTTTTTTTTGGTTCCTACTACTGACCTTTCAGTCACTTGTTTTAAGAACTTTTTTCAGAAGAAAGGATAGGGATAGTATTTAAAGTGGGTTTCAAGAGGCTCTGGATCTTTAGGACATGACAATAAAAATTAGAGATTTTAGAGCCCAAATATCCATTTCTGGACTCTGTCTGCAAACTCACAGGAAAGCATCTCTGCAGACATGCGGTTCCGAATCTAACCTGGACATTATTAATCTGGGCGTCTCCGGCAGTGGGGTCATATTTGTGTTGCTCATTATGTCGGAGAAGCCAGCGCCGGGGTATCGACTCACGTCCTTTCTGAAGACACCACATACACACACAGAAAAGAAATCTGAGATGCAAGTGGGAATTGCTGATATATTTGTTTTCAAAGCAAACTCCATGGGTGAAATGATTAAATAATTTGGGGGGATTTGAAAGTCATTAACATAGCCATTTGAAATTTTCAATTCTTGCCTCTCAACCTTTTGCATTTCCCCTACAAAAAAATAAATGTCCTCTGGGTATCCTCTGTTTTGTGATGCTGAAGCAATGCCTCAAATTGTTTAGAATTTTAGAAATTAAAATTCAGGAGGCACGGCTAGATAATCCTATCATTAATTTATCAGTATTATTTAGTAGTGCTTAAAACAACAGGGAAATGCACAATGCAAAAGTTTTAGAGATAATGAGATGAGAGAAATTACCTGGGAACAAAAAAAATACCTGGATTATATTTGAAAACATTTATCTTGAATTTTGCTCATCTAAATGAGAGTTGTCTTTCCATTTGCATTATTTAAAAATTTTTTCTTTCAATATTTCAGTACCTACAACCCAATCTGAAGCAGGGGGTAATAAAATAAAACCCTCTCTGGATATACAAATATATAGGACATTATAATGCACTTTTGAAAAAAAATAGTTTTAGAAAACTAAATGGCATGAAAACTAAAAGTAAAACCTCGACAGGCTCTAGAATATGGCTAGCTCAGGGTTCAAGATCGAAAACTTTGTTTCTGCAGGTTAAAAGGAATATATAGCATTGCATTTTAACTTCACGTCTCCCTTTGGCAAATGAGAAGCAGTGAAGCAGGGAAGGTTTTTAAGGAGCTTTTTAGCTCTTCTGCCTCTCTCTGCAAAGACTAATTTAATTGAAAAGCTGTAGTGTCCATTTATGCTAAAGGAGAAGCCTTGTTTTTAGAAGGCTGCCAGACACTGAGGTGGGTTTAAAAAAAAAAATCAGCATTCTGCAGTTTCTGTTAGTACAAAAATTAAGACTACTGGCCTTAATTAGTTGAGTGCTTTAAGAACCGAATGGATACTCTGAAGTCACCCCTGAGCTTTTATCCTAAAGTGGCATCTAAGTCGTGTCTGTGGAAATTATACAGTTTAGGTTTATAGGAAGGTGGGCAGAGCACAGTTCCTATTTTTAATGAAAGTAGCTACAAGGGGCTGAATGAGATAAAAACAGAGTTGGCAGCAGCCATTCTGTTTGTAATGAATCTGGACGAAACTTCCCTAATGTTTTATTGCATCACAAAAAAAAAAAAAATTTCATGAAATCCAGTGACCTAGGAGAGATACAAAAAGGAGACAGAAGGTCAAGGTCATCTAAAGAGGAGAAATGACTTGTGTGTGTGAGAGCAGCGGCATATCCACATTTCTATATAAACTGCAGGGAGCTTACTTTAAATCACTTTCATTTATCAGATCCTTAGAATTTTCTATGTATTTAGAAGCCTTTCTTTTATACCCCAGGGAGATATGAATAGCTTCTGGGCCAAGATGATGCTGTAGAGAAGAGTTAAATCTATTCGGTACCATTTGGTACAGAAGAAATGCCAAAATGAAAAGCTGTAAGCGTGTTTCATATCAGAGTTGCCTTTGGCTATTTTCCTTTATTAGAAAGTTGGGTGCATGGCTTTGTGCTTCTTGTTTTCCCACTTGGGATTAGGTTTTAGACTGTGTGTGGAGCCGTGGAACAGGAGGAAGTGACTTGATTTCTGGTTACAGTTTTGCCCACTCCAGCTCTGTGGCCCTGGACAAGCTTGAGAGATAAACCTGACTCAAAGGATAAGAATGTGAGTTCAGGGGTCAGACTGACCCACATCCGAATCCCTCGTTGTATTTATTTCCTTTTGATCATGTAAACTTGGACAAACTGCTCAATCTCTGTCCCCACTTTCTAACGTACAAGATGGGTGGTAATCGGAGTTCTAAACGCCGTTTTTGAAAGGATTTTACAAGACGGGGGATGCACTAAAACGATTAGGGGCCACACATACCAGTGCTCGTGTGTCTTTACCCTGAACAGCTCGACCATGAAAAATTTATACCGAGAGGGAAATGAACAACCCGGCAATTATCATGGGACTAGGGTCCAGGGCTCGAAAGAACTCTGACTCGGGAGCATTTCGATTTGTAAAACTGGAAATACAATCACTGGGTGGTGTTTCAGCCTCTTCTCCTGAGAATGACTTATGCTTTGTGGGTTGGAGCCCTGAACCAGCTCAAAAAAAAAGTGTTTGTTTCCCAAAAAATAGTAATTATAGCACCAGCACCAACAGCTCCCATGGCAGCAGTAATGATGATACCTGTCACTATGCCAGGCCCTGTACCAAGTCTTATTTCCTGAGTTCCTACTATGTGCTGAGTCTTGTTCTGGTCACCCAGGTTAATAGGATGGGTATGACCCCTGGGGATCTAACCCTTCAGCTGGGGGAAGCTAGAGAACATACGTGTAAATTAATAAAGAAGAAACCTAATTTTCATATAGAAAAAAAATACTTGATGACAATAGCTTTGTAAAAGCAAGAATACGATAGTAGAGTTGGCGTAACACCGGTGTGGATGCCAGAGGAGGGGGCGTCTGAGCTGAGTCTTACCCTCGTAACGGCCCTATGCGTTAGAAACTCGTGTAATTCCTGAGTTACTGGTGGGATCTAAGTAACTTGCAGAGTAGCTCATTCAAGGTCATGCAGTGGCTGGGCTGGATTTGAAACTCCCTGCTCCCAAAGACCCATGCACTTAATCTACTGTGATGGTTTATCTAGAATAGCCACCGTGATTCACCAAGGAAGGACCCTGAGTTCCTGTTATTTTCCTCTTGCATCTCTTGTGATGGCTAAACCTGTAGGGAGTGTGTCGAGACACAGGCAGAGGATGCTGCCTTCAGTGGCATCTCCAAACAGAAGCCTCAGGCCACCTTTCTTACATGAAGTCAGTTCTTCCTTGAGTGTTTCTTAATGAGTGTGTGTGTCCTTTCATGTATTCATCCACCCAACAAATGTGCATTGATCTGGGTCCTGGGACATCACAGTAGGAAAGGAAAAGTCCCACCTCTCCCACAGCTCGTATTCCTGTGTGCGAGACCAAAAAGCTAGCAAAGAGCTAAATAATGTTGACTAGTTCTAATTGTATTTCATAAAAATAAAATAGGTTTCATGTGGCAAAGAGGGAGGGGAGGTCTGCCATGTGATAGAGTGTGGTCAGGGGTGGCCGAGAGTGATCAAACAGGAACACCAAGCCCAGATCTGGGAGAAGCCTTCCCAGCAGAAGGAGCAAGAAGCACCCAAGGCCAGCATGGTGGAGGACCCCGAGGACGCCACTGTGGCCCTGGCACATTACAATGGGAGTGATAAGAAAGGTGGCGCGAGGCCTTCCCGATTTGACTCTAGGTGAGCTGGGATGCCGCTGGAGGGATTCGAGCAGGGAAGCCGTGGGATCCGATTGGGCAGAGCGTGGGCACCTGTTTGTATTTCAAAGGTGGCGTGGACTTTGGCATGTTGGCACACCCCGTCCACTTCCCCGGCCCCTCAGTGATGATAGTGAGTAGGACAGAGGTGACACCTGGGGCTAAAAGGGCATGCTGAGCCTCCATGGGGGAGTTGACGAGTGCTGGGATGGATGACATCACCGTGAGGCTGTGGAAAGGCGAATGTCAAAAGCCAAACCAATCTGGGATCCAGTTGCATCTCCTCCTTGCTCAGTAGCCAGCCATGTGCCTCAAGGGGAGTTTCTTACCCTTGCTGTACCTCGGTTTCCCCATCTGTCAAATGGGGACACGTTATTTCTCACCTCCTGTCGTGCTTGTGACAATTAGATGACGTTTTGCAGCTGGAACCCGTGGTGCCGTTCCTGGCATTGACCTCGCATCTTCTTCATAAATGAACGGTTTTACTCTCCTTCCTGTTTTGTTCCTTGTTTTTGTTTTTCTGTGGGAATTCCAGGAGAAATCTAAGCCCTTGAATTAGTCCTCGGTACCTATTAGGCACTTAAAAAATATTTCCTGATGAATGAATAAATGAGGCTGTAAATACGTGAACGAAGAAACACTTTAATTACTGCATTACTTTGTATACTAATTAATTACTTTTGAGGATAAGGATCTCTCTCGCACATCTGACACTGTTTGGCAGACCTACGGACCAATCCTAGCAGCACTTCGAATATTTATCAACTTAGGAAACATTAATGACAGAGACTCTGACTTTAGTAATAACGTGTTTTTCCCATCATGACATCATCTGCCTTCAGGTGAAGAGCAGTGATTCACCTTTTTGCAGTAAATATTCTTTATTCACCTTATAGACGCTGCTTGCTGACCATATAGATTTGCAGACATCCTCATTGAGCCCAGAGCCCGGGATGGAGCCTCCTGGATGGAGGGGGGGCCATAGACCCTCATTTCTGACCCCGAGGTGGACCTCACCCCCTCCTGTCCTGTCGGCAGGTGCTCTCTCTGCCTGCCTGCCAGGCCCAGCAGCCTCCAGGTGCTCCCAGCCTCCCAGGGTTTGGCCACTCACCCTCCCCTCCCGGCAAACCTATGCTCAGCCCCTCAGGCCCAAGGCGGTAAAGCTTAGGGGTTGTTAAACTCATAGGGGAAGGCTACAGGCGTTTCCTGGTAACGCCTTCTGCACTTTTTAATTGTCACCTTCACATAAGTGGCTGGTGCCTGTTCCTATCTCAGGACAAAGAGAGTCAGAAGCGCAGAGAGCATTGGGGGTTTTCAGCACCCGCCCAGAAACCGTGATTTAACCACTTTATTGAGGGTCTGCTGTGCACCAGGTACCGTGGGAGGTGCTGGAGCGGAGCCTTGAATAGAATTCGACGAGAGGCCTGCCTTCTCGAAGCTCGCGTTCAGCGTGGCAGACGCGGCACAAACAAGCAGGCAGATCTGCATGTCGCATGTGTCAGGGCGTGGGATGCGCAATGGGGAGAATTAAGGGCCGGGGCGTGGGAGCAGCAGGGGGAGCTGTCTTAGGTGCGATGTTCAGGGAAGACCGCAGTGTCTGGACGTGACTCTGAAACTGGGTGCTGAGTGGAGTGGCTCTGGGGTGGGGGCTGGAAGAGGAGCAAGAAGTCCAGGGCGGCTGGATGCGAGGGAGGCGGGGTGAGGGATAAGGACAGCAGTCAAAAGCTGGTAAGGAACTGGGGTCCCACCTGAACCCCAGAGCCTCGTCGGACAGGGAGCAGGGAGACACCGGATCCGACTTAAAGTCGAACAGCCTCATTCTGGCTGCCACAGTGTTTGTCAGGGACCCAGTGGGTGGACCACTCGGGAGGCTCCGGCCTCAATTGTCAAAAGCCGGCAACGGTTCGGGCCCGGCTGATGGTAGAGCAGACGGGAGCTGTGGTCCAGGGGTAGACGAGACAGTGGAAAGCGTGCACCGAAGGCCGTGCGTGCAAACCTGGCTGTTCGTGCTGTCCATGCTGGCTCTACTTCTTTCTAGTTATGCCTAAGGTGGCCACCGCCAACCGTCAGTCGATCGTCTTCTGAGCCCCAGGGCGAGCGTTCGGAGCTGCATTCGTTGTGGAAGTGACTGTAGGAGAAGAGGCTGCTCCTCTCAAAGCAGATTTCCTGGCACCTGGGAGTCCCCTCTTCACACACCCCGCCATCCGCGTCGCACGGCACAGTGTCAGGGCGCGGGGGGGACCCTAGGGTCGGTCACCGGTTCCATTGCTCTCCAGGGGTCACTTCCTCGCTCTGTGACCTTAAGCGCTTTTGCCTCCCAGACGTTCAGTGTCCCCATTAGCGAAACAGACCCACTAAAAGGGCTTCTCCTTGAGGTTTTACGAGGGTTCGTGGAGATAAGTCAGATGCCACGCTTAGCACGGCGCCTGGTACCGGTTAACAGTCAATAAAGTTTAGTCGGGATACGAACAAGCCAGGAATCCTCTCCATGCCTGGATTTCCTTATTGGTGAGATAGGGAGACTGAACGCTCCCTCCCTCCAGGGCTGTTGGGAAGAACAAGTTATTGACACCTACGAAGCCCTTAGAACAGGGCCTCGTGCACAGTAAGTGCTCAATAAACATCGAATTACTAAAATCATCCCCATGACTCTGAGCTTTAGACTCTGAAGGGAGCCCAGGTTTGATTTGTTCACGAAGCCTGGCACGGAGTCGGTAAACGTTTGAAAGGATGAGTGATGGTGACATGATTATTAGGAGCCAAAATGAGAACAACTCAAGGGGACAAAGGTGTGCCTTGGCGGGGAAGGGTCAGATGACTAGCACCATCGCGTCGGGTGGAAACTCCTAACGCCTGCATCCTCGGCCGAGCCTGCCACTGCTCTGTGCCATGTTTTAACGAGGAAGGCAGGCCCCAGCCCGAGCGTTTTCAAGGACAGAGCTGCTCCATCCTGATGGTGGGTCGTTTTAAGCAGCACCGAGTCACACACGAGGTGAAAACGATGTCCCCTCTTCGACATGGGTTCAACCCCTGTGACTTAGTGAAGAAAGTCTCGTGCGGTGTTAGCCTGGCCCAAACACCTCTCTCAGCCTTGTTCCTCACAGCGAGCAGACCTGCGATCCAGAGACCTTAGCGAGCAGCAGCATCCAGCGAAAACTAAACTAAGGACACTTGGAATCCCACTGTCTGATTGCCATCGCTTATGGCAAACGGTACTGGTTTTCCAGTGACGGTAGTGGCATCCATTTTCGTTGTAAAATAAAATCGTGTCATAAAGGAGGGAGTCATTCGAAGGGGTTGTGTAAAGAAAGCAATAGCTGGGAGGAAGACCTGGCCCAAACCACGAAGATGGGCAGAACGACTGAACGCGAGGACACTGAAGACGCCCAGGCCTGGGCAGGACACGGGACTGGTGAGCCAGATGTGAGCGAGGGCTGACCCGAGTCACACTCGGGCCAAAGAAACGCCCAGAAAACAGAGGCTTGAGTTAAAACTTAAAAAAAAAAAAATGAAAGTGGGGAGGAACTTCCCCTCCCGGGATATCAGACAGAAACTCCAGAAAGGCTCTACTGGCCCAGGAAATTTTGCAAACATGAAAGGCCTGGAAGCGATGTTCTGGGCTTACACCTGGAATAAGCCAACACTTCTCAACCTGTATTTGGTCTCCTCATCACCCGGAGAACGTACCAAAATGCAACCTTGCAGATTCCCAGGCCAGAGCCCAGCAGTCATGATTCCACCGGCTGAGGGGGAGGCCAGAGAATCTGCATTTTAAGGACCCACTGTCGCTTTGAAGTATAGGAATTTGGGGGGAAATCTAAGTTCTATTTGGGGGGAAATCTAAGTTCTCTTCTTTTTATCCTCCCCTTTCCCCCTCCTTCCTCTCCCTGACCCTCTCAAGACAAGCATTCCAGCGAATGTGTAACGGGGGCTCCGTCTGCTCACAGACCCTCTGGCATTCTGGGTACCGGAGTCAAGAGACAAATAAAGGAAAGGAACCTCTCAGACCGGGTTCTTGATTCCTTACACTCTGGAAAATTCTGGACACTTCTGAATGAGAGGGCAGAAAACCACCTTCACTTTCTTGTTACCCCTTTCCTATTTCCTCACACTTTCTTCAGTGGTTCCTCTTCCTTTTTATATTCATCAGTTCCCTCTCTCTTCCCTGACTCTTTCCAGCAGGACCACTCCCAAGCCCCTCTCTGGAGCACCTGTGCCTCCATGTAATAAAAATGACGATGACGACGACCACGAAGGTGCTGCGAAGCATGATGGTCATTGTCACGATGGCCGTCGTCACGACGGCCACTATTCATTGACCTGGATAACACTCAACCAGAAAGGACACGTGGTTTACACTCACCAAGCACTGGCTACATACAGGTCTTTTACATAAAGTCTCTCCCCACAGCATCCCCAAAGCTGGCCATGATTATGACTGGTCCACTGAGTAGGTGAGAAAACCAAATTTTGGGACTTTCTAGTACCTTGAAGATCGCACAAACTTTTAATTGCAATGTTGCAACGTGGGTCTGTCTGTCGGGGTCCAAGTTCTGAGACACAGTTTTGCTGCTTCTCAGAATATTTAATGCTTAAGAGCAAAGAGTCAAACAGATATTCGCAGTCTAGTTCAGATGCAGGCAGGCCAAGGGAATGAATTAAAACTGAGTATTTGCTCTTGGTGAAAGTCAGTTGTGTCAAAGAAAAAAAGAGAGAGAGAGAAGATCATCCTGCTTATCGAAATCCCTAACATCTTTAAAAGTTGAACCTCGGACGATAAAAAAAAAATAGGATTTTTAAAACCTCTTGAGCTTTGCAAAACGGCATTCTCATAAGTCCATTCCTGTTTTGTTCCACAAAAATAGAAAACAAAAACATGATAACCCGAGTGCAGTCTATTGGGGGTTGTCTCAGTAAGTCTTCGTGCTCACCCGCTTCCAGCAGCTTCTCTGAGGCTGTGTCTCATGTGGCCCCCCATAAATCTCTCGTAGGCCCCACGGCTCTTCCGGGCCACCAGAAATGTGGGACAGAGATGCTGCCCCAGGATTTCTTTGAGCAAATGAGAAGCTCCCCTTGCAGGTTTCTCCTTCAGAGTTCTTCATAATATTTATGGCCAGGGTCTCTCAAGGTGTTTCTTACTTGTAAGTATTTAATTATAGGTGACATTTAAATGAGCACTCTGAATATTATGGGAAAAAAAAAAGATGACCTTGAAATTCAAGAATCATACCTAAGAGGGAAAATGTCGCTTACAACGGATCGTGATAGAGTCCGTCGTGGAAAAAAAAAAATTAGCAGTGGTTGTGAGTCAGTGGTGGTGGGGAAGAGGCTGTTACTTTCTGTTGTTGTTATTATTATTATTTTTAACGTGAGTGGCGTTTTTTTAAATTGACATACAATACGCTATTAGTTTCAGGCGCCCATCAGTGATTCGCTGTTCGCGTACATTATGAGACGATCCCCACGATAAGTCTAGTTACCATCTGTCACCACACGAAGTTATTAAAATATTATTGACTCTATTCCCAGAGCTGCACATGGCGTCCCCAGGACTTATTTATGTTATACCTGGAAGTTCGTACCTCTGATTTCCTTCGCCGATTTTGCTCGTCCCCTTAGCCCTTCTTCTCTCAACACCTGTTTCCCATATCTATGAGCCCGTTTCCGTTTTGTTTGTTCATTTGTTTTGCTTTTTGGATTCCACGTACAAGTTAAACCATACGGTATTTTAGTTTTGACTTATTTCACTTAGCGTAATACCCGTGCTAAGTCCATCCGTGCTATCACAAATGGAAAGGTTTTATTTTTTACGACAGAGTAATATTCCGTTATGTATATGTCCCAGCTCTTCCTTATCCATCCGTCTATCGAGGGACCCTTCGGTGGCTTCCACTCTTGGCTATTGTAAATAATGCTGAACATAGAGATGAATGTGTCTTCTCTTTGTTTTCTTTGCATATGTACCCAGAAGTGGAATTGCTGGATCGTAATTCTGTTTTTAATTTTTTCAAGCAAGCCCCATGGTGTCCCCTTAGTGGCCGCACTGTGTTTTACGTTCCTATAACATCAGTGGCATTTCGCACTAAACTTTTGTAATGCTACAAAGTGAGGCCAACTGCCTAGCCTGATTTGAAGGTATTTTAATGAGCAGAGGAATGAAATTATCATTCTATTTTATTATCTTTCACATAAATTTTTCTTTATTAATATAGGATGGAAATAGTCAATTAGATAGACTAGAAGAAAGAACTGTCAATAATATGCTGAGCTTTTTTCCCTTGAGGAGCCAATTTCAGACGTAAAAGTATTAAACTTCGCAGATAAAGTCCTCTTTAAACACCAAACTTAAAATCTCTGAGCCTTAGTCCTGTGAAACGGGCACGTGAAGAGTGCTTACTTCCAAGTACCATTGTGAGGATTTAGAAAGTCGATGCTTATTAAGTGCTTAAAACAGAGTTTAGTGCATAATAAGCATTCAGCAGTTATTATCATCCCCCCTCCCTTTCTCCGCAGAGATAAGCGCTATTAAGAATTCAGGGTGTATGTCTTCCACTATCGGCACTTTGACCTGCGTTATTCTTCTGTATGTTTTTTAAATTTGTTATGTAAATAGTTTCACACCATATTTTACAAACGGTGTTTTTGCTCTATGTTTGGTTCTCTCTGCGAGTAGGTAGGTAGCTAGGTAGATCCGTAGACAGGTAAGTAGATGGTAGGTAGGTCGAGAAAGAACGAGAAAGAGAAGGTAGAGTTTTAAAACGTAGATGTGGCTACTTCCTTTTTATAGCACATTTTTACTCATTTATCAATTCCTCTGTTAATAGGCATTTAGCATATTTTAAAGTTTCCACCATCAGACATAATAATCCTGCGCTGCATATTCTTGGGAATTTTTACAGTTATTATAAGTAATTTACATAGAGAAAACACTTGTGAGATTTTCCTGCATTTAGCGAGAGAATCAGTTGAGAAAATGAAACAACATTTACACAGCCAACATCTCATGCGTCGAACGTTCCCGTGTCTTTGCTGAGAGGCACGCTTCCCTAACCCGAAACTGAGCGGGCTGATTTGCGCGTAGTAGGCACTTGCTAGCTGTCTGCGGGGAGTGAGTAAACGGCATGTGAATGAAACGCACCAGCAACCCCAGTCGTGGATGAGACCCAGCCAGGCAGCCGCACGGCTGGGATGCAAGTTCGGCAAGAAAACTGTCGTTCGCCGCCTTGGGGTGGGGTGGGGAGCAGAGAGGAGTGAGAAGAAGAGTGTGAATCACAGGCAGGAAATTGCATTTGTCCTCGGAGTTTGTAACGGAGCGAACCTCTTAGCGGGACAGCTGTCACCTTATGGTTGCCGGCGCTTCGCGGGTGTCAGACGTGGGGGACCAGGGAAGGATTCTGTTGGTCAGTGGCACAAGCTGGACCGTGAACAGCAGTCCGTCCTGCAGTGTCCGTGTGAAGTGGGGAAGCTGCAGTTCCGCAGACATGGTCCTGGGGGTGGAAACACGCAGGAGAGGACCCCGGGTGTAGAGCGCTCCCGTGGGCCCGGCTCTTCACAGCCAGGACCAGCAGCATCCTCAGAACGTGTGCGTGCTGGGGATCCGCTGTCCATGTGCACACACGTCGTGTGTGCTGGGGACACGATGCATGTGCATGTGTGTGTGTGCGTGTGTACATGCATGCGTCATGGAATCGCCGCAAAGCTCATGGACGAGAAGCCAGTGTCACAGCGTGAGTCCCCAGGGCACCTCTGTGGCACGGCCCCACCCTCCTGGTTATGGGCCTGGGTAAGAGGGAAACAGCACCATGGTGACACCGGTGTCCCCAGCACGGGAAAATTAGCATTATGCAGGAAAAATATCAGTGACAGACAGTACCTGGAGGCAGGCTGTGCACCCTACTGTAATTTCTGGTTCCTTGTCTGTGTATGTCATGTCAAGGCCTGAGCTTCCAAATCATGGGGGACATTTTATTTGCTGTGCCTGGAACGTAGGAGGTGTTTCGGTTGAATACAGGGATGAATGAATGAATGAACGAACTAACTAACGGTTATGCGTGGTTCCTGGAGCCTTTGGCATGTGTAGATGCCCAGGGTACTCATGCCCGCAGGGCTGAAGGTGGTAGGTTCTGGGTAAATGCTGGGTGACCCAGTGAGTGCACGCACATCCGCGGGCGCGTGTTTGCTTATCTCAGGAGCAGGTTCGCCATCATAAGAAATCAGTTCCCCGGTGGGGTTTTTATTCTTCCTCTGTCGGTCCCCGAGGAGCTCCTTGCCTGCCGTCCCTTTGGTTTAATTATTGTTTTTTGAGATCGGCATGGCAGCCCTTCTGTTTACCGTCAAGCTGCAGCCGCGAACGGGGAAATAAAGGATGAGGAGGGGAAAGTGTCTGTTATCCAGGTGTGGCGACTTCCCCCAAAGACACTGTTCTTTGCGGGAGGTGAGAGGAAGGTGGAGAAGTTGGGGATGTGCGTTTCCCAACTTGCCAAAGACATAAACCAACAAAATTGTGTTGCCGCTTCCATAAATGTTTAATAAGTTTTATCATCTTGTGACTAAGGTTAAACAAATGTGAGTCCTTTGAGGAATTATTTACTGGAGGCAAAGTTATAGCATCAACATCTGTGTTTCCAGTCATTGAGGTGAGAAATGGATCAGATAAATCATGAGCAAGTTCCACCAAGTAACCTGCGTGTTATCGGCTCCAGAGGAGAGTAACGTAGGTAGCGGCTCTCTTAGGTGCTTGCGTTCTCCACTGGAATCTTATTTTAAATTTTTTTTGTCCGACTTCTCTCTTTTTATTCATTTCCTTATCTTCAAAGAATATGTCTCCACTTTTCCGTAGAAAGTTACCATAAAAACATCCACAAGAGAAGGACTTGGAGATTTCTCCCGGGGACTCTGGCTGTTTCAGCCAACCTTCTCGTTTGGGACTGGGCTAACAGTTCCAATATATAACATCCATATAATGTAACCTCATAAATCCCCTTTTTTTTTCACAGTGATGTAATGGGGAGACTGACCTGGAGTTTGTAAATGTTCCCTGCTCAGGGCATCCCCCTGGGCCACATAACATTCTAGACAGTGTTTTATGTGCCCTGATTAAAACATAACGTATCCCTGCATTTCCTGTGGACTGACCCGTTAGTGCTCTCGGAAGAACATGCAAGGAACACGGAGAGATTTTCCAACGTGGAACAATGCACTGTGTGAGGTTTTGTTTGTCTTCCCCTCTCTCTCTCTCTCTCTCTTTTTAAAACCAGGATCCGATTTTCCATTTAGACCACAGTCCCCTGAGTGCCCACTCCACAAGGAAAGTTTTGTTTTTTGGGTCAGCTTTTTTTGAATCTGCCAGATTCAAATAAATAAATAAACCGGAATCCTCCAATGTGAATTCTCAGGCACCTACTTGGAGCTGCTCCCCTGCAGTGAAGGGAAGGGATCGGACGAGTTAATAGGGAGTCACCCAAGATAAAACAGTAGCAACGGACACTGGTGACCTGCTTTATTAAAAGAAAAAAATTTCTTTTCTAATTAAAAGGAGGAACAGGGTTTCTGTGGTTCTTACATCATGAGAACAGCGGCCGAGGCAAATCAGACACCCAACGAACTCGTTTGTGCGTTGAGATGTTTTCATCTTCGATGGAAGAAGCACAGAATAAAAATAAAAGGCAGCTCTTGCTTCCAGAAAAGAAAAAAAAAAAGGCAAATTTGCGGGGCTTGAGTCTGAAACTTTGCGGGGCCGGTGCTGATACTGCTAGATCTTCCCGGGCACAAAGCTCACCCCAGGAATGACATGACGAGGCGGGGAAACTGAGCGGACTGGATGGATGGAACTGATTCGGGGGAGATCAGTTCCTTGAAAGCGGTGTGTGTATGTGAGAGTCGTTCTGTTATTCATTCAACAGATACTTGTTGGTTTCTGTTATGTTTAGGGCCCTGCACTTGTGTGGCAGGGCTACAGGGATGAACAAAGCACAGCCTGTCCACAGAGGTTGGTGACGCAGTGCCTAGAATAAAGCCAGAGAGGGGGGGAAGGAAGAGTGGGAGGGAGGGATGAGGGATGGATGGATGGATGGATGGATGGATGGATGGATGGATGGATGGGTGGGTGGATGGGTGGGTGGATAGATGGACAGACAGATGAACAGATGGACGGATAAAGATGATCTGTGATTCTCTAGGAACTCAAACTCATGCCTGTTTATATGTTTCTTCGTTTCTGATCTGATTGTCAATCTATCCCGGTTTTATCCCGGGCATCTCTTGACGTTTTCATTAGTGGTAGTTCTCCGATTTCTCTTCTAACCGATCCTTCCTGAACCAGTTCTAAGGTCCCTTCTTTCCTATTAGCCGCTGCTCAGCTCCTACGAGCAGTAACTGGCTGTGGAAGTTCCCCGCCGTGCCCCTGGATGGCCACTCCGAGCCTTTGTCACCGCTCACCGCAAACCTTCGTGGGGTCAGCCCTTCCTCTGCCGTGTTTCCTGAAATAATAATAATAATCAAACTCACCAACATTCAGTAAAAGTCCCCTCCGTGCCAGGCGCTGCCCGGATGCTTGGCACGTGCCTGACTTCGTGTAGCCTTCCTCTGCACTGAAGAGGCGGACGCACCGCTCATAACCCCATCTTCCAGATGAGAAACGGAGCTGCAGGTCTGTTGAGTGATCCGCTCACGGGGCAAATGACTAGGGGAGCCAGATTTAAGCCCAGGTGTGCCTGACTGCAGCACCACACTCAGTCCCTAACTCTAGCAGCTGAATTTGCGTTTCGGTGGGTGCTGCTCTCGCCTGTGAGAAACTGTGCATCATCTGGGTGGCCAGGCTAAGGCCCAGCCTCAGCGCCTACGGATGCAGAGATCCGAGGGTCCGGCCTGGGACAGGTCTCTCCTCTCTCTCTGACTCTGCCTTCCTTCCCTCTCAGTGAGATTCTCTGCACCTGCTGGTCACCTGGGAGCATCTGGCTCGGTTACCCTAGCAGGAGAGACCACCTCCTTCAGAGGATCCCGGCGAACGTCCCAGGGCTTAGGCGGGCCCATGTGGGTTCACGTGACCCTTCATGCACCTGTCACCGGTCTGCCGTCCCCATGTGTGCACCCTGCACTACAATACCGCAGGAGCTAGGAGCGGCTGGTGGCAATTGTGCCAAAGCAAAGTCAAGATGATATTACCAAAATGAGTGAGAGTGGGAATTAGGCCGGCAAAGGCGACAGATTTATCCTCCGTGTTCCGAAGGGCTGCAGCCAGTGGCTTTGAAGCCACATAGACCGAGGTTCAAGTCCAGGAGGTTCTTGACTTTCTGTCTGACCTTAGACAAGTTATTCAACCTTCTAAGCACAAGTTCCTGAATTCTGAAGAAAGACAGTTCCTGTGAGACCACACGAGGCTGTCCAGGAGATGATAAGGGTCGTGTCTGTCAGGCGCTTACTGCTTGCGTGGCACGTCATAGGTGCTCGGTGACCAGCAGTGAACGTGGAAGTGCAGGCGACAGCGACGTCCACCATCTCTGGAGAAGGCGGTGCCTTCTTCTGGGGTCCTCGTGTATGCCTCTGAGCACGTGGCTCAACCAAGAGACTTCCAGAAAGTGGAAGTGGACGTGAACTCCAGCCCCCAGCACGAGCCAGCGCGGGACGGCGCGTCCGAGTCCCGCTCCCCGAAAGTTCTCCGCAACTTTCATTTCCTTTCAGGTTTTGATTTATTTATTAATTAGGCACAATGGGAATTGACGAGCCTGAAATGATAAAGATGCTCATGATTTAAAAAAAAAAAATGTGTTTGTATGTCAGGAAGGAAAGATGCGGTGAGGTTGAACGGGAGAAAAATGGCTGTGTCACAGTCAGTACAGTCGTGTCACCTCCCTGCTTTCCCGGGGTATAAAACGGTGGGAAACGACAGGCAATCGTGGTGGCCGAGAGCGCTGGGGGTTGGGCCGATTCCTTTTCTCGTCCGGGGGACTTGTCCCGAGGCTCGCTGGGTGGATGGCAACCTGCTTTTTTGGAGAAAATCCAACCCGGCGACACGTATTGTGCATCAGAGGTTTGGAGAAGCCTTTCCCCTCATAGCTTATTCTTCTGCATGCTGGTGTCCCTGGGCTGCCGACACACGCGAAGGGAAGGCCGTGGCCACCTGTGTGTGCGACACCCTCTACCTGCGGCACACCTTTGCTGGCGGCTGAATGATGTGCGTGTCTGGCTGCTCCTGATTTGGTCCGAGGCATGTGTAATCCTCTGTAGAACCCATGCCTGGCTAGTAGCCCCTCACTTACTGTGTTATACAAGCTGCCGGCAAAGGTAATTATACTTAATAGGAGCCACCTTTGATTTAAAGCTGCAGAGGTGAGTAATTAAATTGAGCTGCAAGCATGGGGAGCAGGCGTGCAACCTTTGTTTGGGGACATTGGTCGGGAGCAGCTAGCTGGGATTGCTTACAAGGGCAGTGTTTCTCAGGCCCATATTTGTCACCCAGATTGTTGTAGAAAGACAGTCAGTGGACCTGGGAGAGATGCACCGAAGGCGCCGTGCAGGCAGTTGCTGCCTCAGTCTGCCCTCCCGAATGCCACCGAAGGGGCCCTCTCCTCCCCGTGGGGGTTCAGCATCACCCCCCGCACACCAGCTCCTCAGTGATCACCTCCGTGGACAGTCACGACCCCCACAGGAGCAGGCCCACTCGGTGGACCAGCAATCCGGAGATGTCCAATCCCTCCGGACAGAGATGCCTGGATCTGTCCGCTCACGCAGCATCCCCGCCCCTTCGTCCTTTAAGGGTGGAATTTGAGACGATTCGGTGTTTGTGAGATTTCATTTCAATCCGATGTGTGGCTGTTACTGCACTTGAAAGATGATCTATATAATGCACATCATATGTATATAAATATAAATACAAATATAGATATATGTTTCATTTTAGCAAGCCTGGCATGATTTTTAAAAAAATACACACGTGCTGTCCTTCCTTTCTGAACTGCAGCACGCAGGCAAGAGCCTTCCCGTTGGGCAGAAGCAGCCTGTTTCACGATGATGCCCCCCAGGCTTGGGACTGAAACAGGTGTCCAGACAAACTCGCTAGGGTAGGGGACCAGCTCCATCTGAACCTTAGAGACTTCCAGAGTTCCAGGCTGGGCTCCATGACAGCTATAAGATGGGCTCGAACATTCCAGAGGAATCTTAGGACGTCCCCTGACCTAACCCGTGTTCTTAGGGGGGAAGTCGTGGCCGAGAACCCAGCATCTCCCAGGAGCTCGTTAGAAATGCAGACTCTCAGGCCCAGCCCCAGACTCTCGGGATCAGAACCAGCCTTTGGCTGAGATGCCCAGCACATCGGGGTTGAGGAGAACCAGCCCTCAGGCCCTTGAATGGGTGGCGCCCGCCTACCTTTCTGCCACGAAATCCTCACATTCTCTCTCCCTGCACACTCCGGCTTTGTTCCGATCTCTTTACCTCCCAGCGGGTCCCTCCTCTCGGTCCAGCCAACACCGTCATTTAGTTCAGGTCTTGGCCCAGGTGCCACTGACCCTTTAGACGATGTCACATCCACCCCTGCCCCCAATACTGGCCGGAAAGCACCATGTAGCTCGCTGCTTTGCTCTTTTCAGAGTGGACACTTTACGATTCTTGGTTGACTTGATGCCCGTCCATCTCTCCCTGTTTCCTCTCCCAGCTGACAGTAAATGCCATGAGGCCAGGGGACACAACTGGTTTCACCACCACCATGTCCCGAGGCCCTAGCATGGCATCCAGTTCATGGCAGAAACTCCAGAGATATCTGTCCAGTGAACCGATGCATATGATCAGGCTAGATAACGAGGACTCTCATAGCCGTATTGCTTGCTATCCAGCTATCTATTTAGGAATTCTCAGAAAATTTCAAGAACTGTTTTCTCTTTGTTTAATTCTCATTGATGAGAAAACCGGCACAACAGAGCTGCTACTTGTAGGACATTACCTGCACGTTGAACATTTCCCTATTCAATACTCACAACATCGTATAAGTTTTACGAATGAATCAACTGAGGCTTTAAGCAGTGATTTCAGCAAGGAGGTGGCAGGACTAGAAAACGTGCACCATTTTTTTCCAGGCGAGGCAACCCTTGGTTGACCTCACAGATTGCAAGGACCTTGTCAGCTTACAATCCCTTATTTTTCACGCCTCCAGCACCTGGCCTTCCTAGGTGGTCTCCCATCCAAGTACTAACCAGGCCCGACCCTGCTTAGCTTCCGAGATCAGACGGGATCGGGCTTGTTCAGAGTGGCGTGGCTGTAGACCATGTGCCATATCCATCTCCACCACCAAGGAGGCTGGTGACGTGCCCTGCCTTGGGTTGGCCATTGGCTTGGCCCTCTAAGAGGTGCAGAGTTCTCTGTGCACCTGACGGGAAGGACGTAGAGGCTAAGCGACCCCATCAAGAGCGAAGATGGTGATGTCGACGATGATGGTGGTGACGACAAACACAACAGTTAATATTACGGAGTAATTCCTTTGTGCCGACAGTTTCCTCTTTACAACCATCCTACGAGCTGCGTTCTTTCCCACCTCACTCGCTGTCGTGGAAATTTCAGAGAAGCTTCAAATAAATATCAGATGCGTGATTTTGAGTGGGGATTGAAAAAGTCCAGCTCCCGAACTGAACTCAGCCCACCTCATTTGTTTTTTTTGTTTTTTTTTTTTCTGAGTAGAAAGTTAAAATGCTTTTACGTCTTTAAATGGGGAAAAACATGTGGAAATTTTTTCTCTCTCGTGTTATATACATACCTACATAGTAGCACTGATTTTGCCTGTTGGCCTGCAAAGCCTAAAATATTTACGACTTGCTCTTTACAGGAAATGTTTGCTGGCCCCCACTCTAGTGCATTATTTTTCAACATGTTATATGCATAAGGCAGTCATATGCAAGGAAACTTTAGGTGGGACAAGCATGATTTCTTTTAATAGTTACGACTTTACTTTGCTGTGTGTTAGACGGGTGAAGTAGAACCGGGACATGAGAACCATGCTGTCATGGGTGTCATTGCTGAGTCCAATGTCAAGGGGAAAAAAATACCCATTTGAAATCAATTTAAAAAAAAATAAATAAATAATGGTATGGGGGAAAAAAACGAATTCATTTGAAATCAGTTTAAAAAAAATTAGTCAATAGTATGGGTAAAAAATAAGTAATTCATAGTCTTTATATAAAATAAAAATCAGAAAGGTGATAGAGAAAAGATAATACTGGTTTTTAGGGCCAGGAAGGGGGTCAAACAGGAGAAAGTGAGAATAATGGAAGTAACAACTTGGAAAAGGAAAGACAGGAGGCAAGCAAGGACGATAACTCTTTCTATTTTATAATATTCTATTTTATAATATTCTATTTTATAATACCCCTGGCTTTTCAGGGCTTTTTGATCTCTTGGGGTGTCTTCCAATGAAAAGTTCCCCCAGGAGGTACCGACCCAAGCTGGGGGCATCCAGGCCTCACTGTCGCTCAAGGCGCAGTCAGTCCTCCTGCGCTTTTCCTTGTGCCGACTCAGATGGGCCAGAGGCCCTGTGGGGAGGTCTCAGCGGCGCTCCAGTTCACTGCAGTGGGAAAGGGGAGACCGATCTGGTCATTACTGTTGCCACTCTGAGACACGGACAGCAGAGATGGGGGAAAGCGTGATGAAAACTCCTCCGAACGCAGCTAGGAAGGTAACAACAGGAACTACTGAACCCCCAAGGGAGGCCAGGTCTGGTTTTGTCATGACAGGGGTGTGTGCGCGCTGGTATTTTTTTAATGCGGATCATTTTGTCCTTTGCCGTTGAAGCTTCACTTCAGTAGCTTTGAGACAAACAGGAAAGTCTGTGTTATTCTTTACAGGAACACATCAAAGGTAGTTTCTGGCAACAGTCAAAATGTCTGTCAAGGAAGGAGAAAAGATTGTGAGGTATCCATGACCTGTTTGAAGAACCGGTGTGAAAAACACAGTCGAGAAGGAATAATATTAGTCAGAAGATGAAAGGAAAGGAGGAGAGGGGAAGGCTCCCTCCTTTGTCCAGGCCTAAAGGTGATCGTGTCTCACCATTTCTGACTTGTTCAAGAACGGAGAAGCCAAAGGTGCCCATCCCATTTATCATCTCTCAAGGGAGCCGAACTCTGCCTGTTGAAACTTTTTCTTTTCCCCCCAAACCAAATAAAGCACCGACTCATCTTCGGTTTCATTGCGGCGGGGGTGGGGGGAGGAAGGGAAAACGGGCACAACTAGGGCATTTGTTTAAAAGCGTGTGGCACGTCACGAAGGCTTACCATCACGTACGTGTTTCCTCTCACGTTTCGTAACAGAGCGTCCTTGTTTGACAGCGGCCTCGCTGCGGCGTTGAGGCTGCTCATCTAGAGTGCAGGCCCTGCGCCTCTTGGAGGATAT